>OZ010657.1:134250-2567583 GCA_963932375.1 Phania funesta | reverse complement strand
TTTGAGGGCATTAGATAATTTCGAGATATTGATGTAAAGCCCTGAGGTCGTAATTTAAGCCACACTGACAAGAATATACTTAAATAGTTTATACATATTGTCCAGTGTAGCTCGTAGGGCCGTTTAGTTATTGATCTGTACACATTCCAAAGCCTAAAAGCGAACAAACTTTGCTGTGAGTGTTTTTTATCTTTCGCTGCTTTAACCCCGACAAAATTGATTGACAACCCGAGTCGATAATCGTCACTTCGAACCCTTTCGCTTACTTGATAAACCAGCAGGCAGGTATTACTTCATTGAAAGACTCAATCATGTTATGGCGCAGGTAAATATCCAGTGGCCACAACCAACCAGCTGAGCTGTGCAAGTACTCGTACAATCAATTTTTCACTTTCCGCTGACTGAGGTTTTTTTTTGGAATATATCACGTTCATTTCATGGGAATTCCTTACGAGTCCTCTGCATATTTGATTTTATTTCAAACATAGTTGTTTCCTGCTTCTATCAAGATGATTTTATTTCTTGAGTATTGTGCACTTGAAATGATGATTGCAATTTTCCAAACGATTGGCAAGTAATTACCAGATTGTTCATCTTTGCATCCGTTTGAAAAAAAAGAACGTTTTATCGCATTACTTCTTCCTTCCACGAAAGACCTTCCACGACAGACTAATTTGATTTGCAAATTTCTTGACTTAAGGGTTTCTACTTTTTTTTCTTTTTGTCATGGACGCAATTCATTGTTGTAGTAAATGCAAATATTTAAATAGTTCTTTTTTATTTCAATACTACAACATGTTTGAACTCTAGAACAATAAAGTCAATAATACATAATTGAAATCGATAAAATTTAAAGCGAAAACACAACGTTGGAAGCGAAAACAATATTTTTAACAGCTAATAAATATTTCATAAACCTAAAGAAGAATATTTAATGAGTTGCTAACGTAACATGTTTCTTTTTTAGTCTTGTTAAATACAATTCCAAGTATTTAATAATACGAGTATCATAATAAATTTCAACATACCCATGGCTTTCGGATCTAGCTGATAGGGAGGTATTCCACAGTGTGCAGGCGGAGGAGTCGTTAGATGATCGCCATTGTGGCAGAAGAACGGCGGCAGACCAATTTTGTTTGCCTGAAAAAATAAGAAGATTAAATATTTATTAATAGTTTCAATAAAGGTTTTGTAGGCAAATAATTAACAATTAAATTTTAAGTTTAAACAAGAGCCTGCCTTGCCAGCATTGCAACAAATAGGTGAAGTTTTAGTGCCATGGATACCTCGACCAAGAATATAATGTTTTGTGTGACCTTTATTTTTCACTGGAACGTATTTAGGTTACGAATAACGCCAAATTTATTTGATCAGTGCGATATCGTATACAGTGATACCTCGAGATACGAGTTTAATTCGTTCCGTAACCTTGCCCATGGAAATTAATTGAAATGCTACTCCCAATAGATTTGGTTACTTGTCTTTTGATTAAGAAATATTTTTATAAAAGACAAATATACTCGTAGTATAAAAATATAATAAAAGGGAATGTAAAGCAAAAAAACAAACTGGTTTTATAAAGTGTTCACACATATTTGTATTTAGGTCACTTAAATGCAACTTATAAACAACTTTGTGCTTAATTGTAGTCACTGCTTTTCTCTTTACTGGTCTTTGCCTTTTTCGTCGGATTCAAAAGAAACTGTCCAAAGGGGTTTGTTTCTTCTTCCCTTTCAGAATGCTGCGAAAACGAGTTAGGCAAGTGTCTTTAAATAGCTTCGATGCACGACCAGCTGCTAGTTTTTGTGGGTGTTTCTTTTCCACGAACTGTGAAACTCTCTCCCACATTCCCAAGATATCTTTTATCCCACTTGTAGAGATAAGCTTCTTCACCTCCGGCCAATTTCTTGCAGAACCCCCGAATGCTGCTGCGAGTGTAACTCTTTTAATGCCTCGGTCGTCAGATCCTGAGAGTGCTCCTCGACGAATTCATATCTCAAATGTCGCAGGTATTTCGAAACAAAACTTAGAGGTACCACTGTACATCTATTCTGCACGTGCCAAGTAACAGGACTCTGTACGAAATAAGAGCTGGGCAATCCCAGAATACATGCTCAGATGTCTTCTTATTTAGGTCACGGAATCAAGATTTGACAGTCTCTGAGTTCCCTTCCTTAAATTGTTGGTATCTTAGACCGCGGTGTCCGTCATTCTGCTCTAGCATCCGAATCCTTTATGACTTTCCCTGCATCAGTATAATCAACCGCTTCGATTGTTTCAATCGGGCTATAGCTCTCCTGTGCCGAGCAAATTCCGACATAATCCAGTAAACAGATTTTCCAGCCATATGGCTAATTTGTATACCCCTTATCTTTCTTCTCAGGCATTTTCTAGCGCAGATGAGGATCAGCTACCCTGTATTTTTCTACATTAGAATTACCCTCTAGAATTTTTGTTGTTCTACATTCGCCCCAGTGTCGGCTTTTCCTGTTTTGAGCCATCAGTGCAACACTTCCTGTAAACCCAATTGGCAACTATGTGTCACCTAAATAGGCCGTACTATTAAAGGGTTTTGTTACAACGTAACATCTCCTGGTATCAATAAGGCACGAGTTATTTTCGTCGAACCTTAAAACAAGAATAGGGTGGAGGCCAATAAGAAACAGCTCCTGATATAAACATCAGCTAAACAGCCAAAACGACTGCATATAAGGAGAACGCGCAGCGGAACTCAACTCTCAAACTCCAATACATACTCGTATATAAATAAAAATATTATTTCAAATTTTTTGAGGCGCATTCGTTTAGGAAAAAAATAGTCAGCTGTGCTCTTTTATTAACTTGGTTTTATAACGATCAATGGTCTTGGTCAGCTGTAAGCCATCACTATTCGGTTTAGCTTCCGATGTAGAAATACGGCAGAAATATACTTATATTTTTCAGGTAATTTTGTTTCTGAATCATTTCCATGCCCTTGAAATGTTATGAAATTGCTTGTTAAGTCAGCTGAACTAGCCTGGATCTAGATTCAAGTCTCCTTGCGTATTTCCTATTATTTTTTCTCAGTAACTATTTAATGCTATCTTACAGATGATAGCAGTATTTCCCACCCGGTTTTATTTAGTAATAGCCCAATATTAGGGCACATCACAATCTTTGAATGGGGTCGCCCCTTGTCATCCGTCATCCCTTGTCAAAATGATACTGAAGATGGCACATAGCCGAAACCAGTTTGTCTCCAAACAAAATTTGACAAGGGATAACGGAAATATCACAGCACGAATCATTGTTATCTTTATGTTTCTTTAAATATAGTTGTGGCTGATATATGTATGACTGAATCGGCAGATATTTTTGGCAGGAAAATAAAGCTGGCTGGTCTATGAACTGAACACATTTTTTTAAGTCCAACAGTCAAGTAGAATGTGGCTAATGAAATCCGCTGCTTTGGTAGATTGATCTTTATATTTAATAAAAATGGAAAACTGGCACACAGAAAAAAGAATCTGGATTGTTCGCCGCTATCTCGCATTGGAGTCTGTAGTTTTGGTTCAAAGAGAATATAGGCGCGCGTTTGGTGGCGATCCTCCGAGTAGATGGATCATTATGAGACTAGTGAATAATTTTCTAGAGCATGTGACAATCGCTAGAAGGCTTTATAATCGAAACCCTTCCGTTCGAACAGACGAAACTATTGCTGCCGTGGCTGCTGCCACATAAAGCAACTCCAGTATTTCAACAAGAAGATTATCTGCCCAAGTGGGTGTAAGTAAACAGACTTTGCAGACAATAATTTATGAGGATGTGAACTTATTCCTCTACAAAATGCAAAAGGCTAACAAACTTTATGCAGCCGACTATCCAGTTCGCTTGGAATTTTACCAGATGATGCTTAAAAAGGTGGAAGAGGACGAGAACTTGGTGAGTCTTTTCATGTCTGATTAGGCTCATTTCGATCTGAACGGCGACGAAAACGAACAATATTGTCGCATTTGGGATGGTTCCAAAACAGAAATACAGCATGAGAGGGAATTGCATTTAATTCGCGCCACAGAGTTGTGTGAAATTTTCTTACGCTGTATGGTCGGGCCATACTTCTTTGAATAAAACGAACACAGCGTAAGGGTTACTGGAGAGCCTTACTTGAGCACGATAAACTAATTTCTCTATCCGCAACTACTCCGAAAGATAATTCCTTTCAACTCTGTGTGGTTTTAACAAGACGATGGAACAGCACACATACCTCAGCCGGTTATGGCCGAATTACAGACTCATTGCAAGAAACTCAATTTTTCGTTGGCCTCCCAGGACGCTTGACGTTACCCCTGGGAAACAGGAAGTGTACAAATCACAACCAACAAATGTGGATGAACTAAGACAATCAATTCGAGCGACAATAGCTGCAATTCCTGTCTCAACATTGCGGGCAGTCATGAACAACTTTTAACAGTTAAATTCGGTTATCTTTAATGGGCTTTCAAATAAAAAAATATTGAATGAATTCCATGCTAATGTAGCTAAGTTCATCAGCCAACCTGTATTTTAGATTATCGAAACGGTGCAAGTAATCCTTAACTCCATCTGATAAATTACTATTTATAAAATCGGTGAAAGTGGTTCATTCAACTCTAGTGAGAAACTTGAACATCTTTGAATACCTCTTTTGCGAACTATTTACTTAAGTTGTCCTCACACTTGTGATATGTGCGTGGGATTTGTTCGTTCCCGAAGTTTTTTACAACTTAATTGAAAATTTTCAATTTCTTGGGCGCGAACATTTGGCAATTCTTATCAACTTGTCAACGGCGATTTGTTCAAGGAAAGTGGAGACGATGGGCTGACCGTCACGTTGTAGCCACCGCCAAACATTTTTCACATACCAAAGCATAATTGACAAATCTTTCGCCTAGGGAAGTCGACGCTATTTGTGTTAACGACGTTGGTCTACCAAAAATAAACTATCGGTAGTTTTGCCGATCTAGTGTTCGACGTGAAAATCCGCGTATTCAGGATGCAAATCCGTTAAAATTTTAATGGAGTCGGTACAACGATTAAAAATGGCAAGAGGAAAGTTTTACGCTTAATAAATATTTATTGTCAAAACTTATGAAAGTCCATTATGGCAACTGTCGTTGAGATTTAATAGTTGCAACTTTAAAGTGGAAAAATGTTGAAAATATTCGTAAACAAGCGCATTAGAGAATTCAGAACGCAAACAAAAGAGTGCACTGCAGTAAATATGAGATACAATGCGATGTGATATTCTTGTCATTGTGGCATGATTTGCTAGAGATTTTTCGCATTCGAAAAAGTTTGTGCTTAAGAACAATAAAACAGTTTGCAACGACATACATATATAAATGTGTACTTTTTTATATCAAGTTTTCCCATTTTAATTATTATTATCGTTTGAAATAGTTGAGTGTAGAATGCGAGCATAAGTGGCAAAAAAAATTAATTTTAGTCACATAAACTCAAATATAGGGTAACCAGATAGTCACAATGATACTTTTGCCAACTGTCATATTTCAGAAGGTGTCAAAGTTACCAATGACATCCAGCTGTCCAAATATACAGTAAAGTTTAGTATTTCATTGGTCATCGTTTCCAACCCGTAGAGACGAGTGGAAGTTATTAGAAAATAAACTGAAATTCCAGTTCAGTTGTAAAAATGCAAAGTGGATTTCGTCGTGAAATAGGTGGCACCATGGAAAAGTTTGAGCGTGAACGTTAGCCAGCAACCAGACAGAGATTTGTGCAAAGTGACGATTCGATTCGCATTGGTTATCGCTAGAGAGAGTCAACCTGGTTTGATTGGGGCCCACATCCGTTTAAATTGAGCTGACGCCGGAATTAATGCCTGCAAACCAGACAATGCTGGGATTTTTCTAAAAGAGCGCTACGAATGTTGGCCGTACACCAACGTAAAAAAATCATCTTCTTAGATTGCCAGCAAAGCCGAAGAGGCTATATGCATAATATGCTATTCCATACTTATTGGTGAAGATATCGATGTCTGGCACGAAAGTCATCCCTTGTCTAGTTTGTTTTGGAGACAAGCCGGTTTCGGCTATGAGCCATCTTTAGTGTCAATTTTCGTTCCAGAAATTAAAACACCCGGTTGCTTGTTGTTTATTTGTTACCCTTACGCAAAATTCTAGCTGGTTTTTGTTATTGTAAATTGTTGAAAACCCCGCTAATTGCACTGCACTACAATTGCCAAATATATCACATGAAGCGTGATTTATTTTCAATTAATAACAGTCGGTTTTTTTTTAAATTTAATTAGTTGGTTTCACTTAATTCACGCTTTTAGCTCAACTAAACATTCATACAATTTTTTAAGTTCCAAAACAGTTTTTGGCGGTTTCTGAAAAACGGCAAATTTTCAGTTGTCACGATTAAACAGTGCTTAAAATTTCTTTTCCTATCGTTTTTATCTGGTCACCCTACATAAACAAACCGCACAAGACCTCGAGAAGGAAGGCTTACGCGTACACCGGGGCTAAGTGGTAAGATTTCGTTGCTTATTGTTTTAGCAAAGTGTATGCTTTTGCAAATACACATTTTTATATATCTTTAAATGAATGCGTGTGTTTATAAAAAGAACTAAAGAAGTTGCTATAAAACTTTACCTCCACGCCCCTTTTTACACGCTGCATAAGTTTTTGAAAAAGTGTAGCAGGTTTGAAGAAGAAGACATGCTTTGAATTCTTTGCTCTCGTATTCGGTTTATATCAGACGGGCTTCTCTAAACTTAGTGAATATTATTAATAATATTCCCTTCATATTTAGTTTCCTACTCCTATCGCAAACATCTCTTTTAATGCTCAAGTTCGATATAAAAAACTACTCGCATGCATGAGTAGGGAGGTCCTCAAAACGGGGTCCTTATTTGACAGCTTGCGTGCAGCAGGCTACCATGTAAACCAGGGAGGCCCTTTACTGAGTGCTGGTTCAGTTAAAGAAAAATTTCTTTTGACCGCAAGTGGCTTTTACTACCTTGAATTTTTTACGGCGTAAACCATCTGTTATGTCGGTCTGGCAAGTTTTAATAACTGAGTTAATGCCACATGTTTCTGAAACTAACGTGAAGACGAAACTGTCGAAAGACCCAAGTGTGCGTCAACAAGCTTTCGACCATTGACGAGCTCAAGGCAAGCCATCGTGCCCGAAATCATTTCTTTACTGCCCAATATGCTCGACAAAGTTATGGAAAGTGCAACAAAGGTGCATATTTTGCCGTGGCCAACAGAGACAGCCATTCGATTGATGTGATATTCAAAAAGTAATTAAAAGAAACGGAAAAATATCAAATTTAATAAAAATATCACAACTATAGAAATCGGTTTTTCGTTTTTTAAGTTAATAACGATTGTGTAACTGAAGTCTAGATGTAGTGTAATGTAATTAATCGATCATGTTAAGACAGGTAAAGGTGTAATAATATGTACACAAATGCACTCAGATACACATACACACGCATATTTCACTGCACAACAACAATAAAAACAGATATTAACACCAGAAGCCCTACAACTGCAGAAAAAGTTCTTTTTTTATGAATAAAATAAAACAGAAAAAAAGCTTACTGGTTTCACTGTTTTTATACAACCATTCATGCAACCAACCAAACCAAAACCCACTTTATACACAAACAGTCACCATGCATTTCTAGATGGCGCCCGCAATAGAGGTGGGAGAAGGAAATAATTAATGGTAGAGAACGAAGTTGGAGTTTAGTGAACTTCGCCGCATTACCGCACTAGCAGAGCGCCTGTGTGTGAGTGCGTTTGTCTAATATTAATTCCATTATTTGCAATTAAAGGTGTAAACACACCGAAAAGCACCTCCTGCAGAATTAAAGTGTACATGCACATTTTGGCCCTATAAGGTTACGTTTTGGTTGGAAGTTACCAATGATCTGCTATTTTCATAATGATTCTTTTAAATAATGTATATTGAGGTAGAGCTCTTAATAGTGTCTGAGTTGTCTATCTTAAACTAATCACATTTTGCACCGCAGATTCCGGTTAACCACCTTGAAGTTATCCTGAGCTCTTATCACTTTTAAATAAAATTTTCTCATTATACATCTACTCTTTTCAATAAATGGAAAGATATTCGAAGCTGTTCTGTAGCATTTGTCTTGCGTTTATTCAAAACTTCTGGCGTTAAGTTAAAGATTTCTTCTCTGTAAGGGCTTCAAGAGTCTGCGGCTTAAAAAACCCACAGTAAGGAGTTTGGGGCGGGTAAAAACGGTTACTTGCCGGCCATTAAATATCGCTAAAATTCGAATTTAAACGGCCCGGAAACCTGAGCTTCAGCTTGCGTGCTGTGTGTGCAGTTGACCCATCCTGCTGAATTTACATATTTCCCAGTCCCTTCATCCAATTGTGTCTTAATCATGGCTATATACCGCTCTGCATTCATAGGAAAATCACAGTTGAAATCTTCCGTTTAACATTCTTTTTACGTTCTTTTAACAAATGTCATAACTGAACTTACACTTTACGCCAAATGTTATTCCATCTTCAAATAGGACGAGTTACCGCCGCACAGTGGGCGTAATGGCCAACCAGGCGGCGCTTTATTAATATTTTTTTTTTATTATTAAATTTAATTATTCTTAAAAATTCTTTATCGAATAGAGTCCGTCTAAACCAGGCTCAGACGGTTGTAAGTGGCAGAGCTTGTTTTATATGTTTTATGCCATCTCATTACCGACCCGCCTTAATTGGAAAACCTTGTAACTGGAGAATATTAACGCAAACACACAGACCCTAGTTTGCGAGACAAAACGTTAAGGAAGAAGTGTTTAAAAGCTGATGAATTTTCTTGAAAAATAATCTTTTTGATTTTATTAACTCTTTGACTTCAGAGTTCGATCTATTGCACGAAAGATCAAAATTATACATATGCAATAATTTACTTAAATATATACAATTATATTATATACTTAATTTATTGTTTGTCAATAGGCATAAATGAGTTAGTTTATGAATAATGCATTTCCTCTTTTTTTATTTTAATTTAATAATATTGCAATTTTCCTACTTAACAGCTGAACTCAAGATCAACATTTGAATTAATCATTCTGTTTAATGAGAGTGTTGTCGGTTGGTGGTCGCAGCAATTTTATGCAAAATTTGCTCTATATCGAAATTACTTTACACGCCTATTAATAGTGGACATTTAATTCTGCATTAAGCATTTCTAAATAAAATATTTCACAAAACTGGGTAAAAGTGTTGCTTATGAAACCTCTTTAGGGGCATCAAAAAATACCAGTATTTTTAATTGTTTTTTTTTTCTTGTGCTGGAGGTGCAGGCAGCAAGGGGACGGACGCCAGCATAAAACGGCTTGTTTTATTGAAAAAAAACGGGTAAAAAAAGCAAAAACACATTCAACGTTTTTACATTTTTTACATTCGAAATAAAATAGGAAATAATCTAATTATTTACAGAAAGCTTGTTTATAAATACATACTCTGTATGTCATTGATTTTCAATGTTGCCCAACAAACATAAATTTGCAAAGTAGCTAATGTAAAAAATAGGCAGACGAAGTTTAACTTTAAGGCTACAAGCAGGCAGGGGGGGTGTAAGTTCCCCCTACAAAACAAAAGCCTTAACTGGATGCGCCCGTGCTGCAAGATATGTGAAACTAGAAATGCGCGGAGTGAATCCCCCTGGTGAATATTTTTTAAAAGATTTTTTTTGATGTGATTTTTTGCAATTTTTTAATTTTTCTCTGACTGAAATAATTCAACTAGCTACATCGTTGTTTGATTGTAATTAACAAACTTGTTTTTATCTAAACATTGTGTTTGAGTGATTTTTGACTCACGTCCCGATTTACGATATAGTTCGAGCGATATCATGCTTAAAACTTGCTTTATTGTGTGTGTCAAAGCAGCGTGGCCGTTTGGAAGTTTACTGTTCGGCTTTAATAGCTCACAATTCACCGTGCTTAGCGAGTTCTAACAAATACAGAGCCGTGAATATCCAGCTCGACGCATTGGTACGTTGTACCATAGCCGGAATATTTCGCTTGTTGTAACCCCTCTCTCCCTGCCATGTTGCAATGCGGTGAGGAAATCTAAGTTTCATTTTTATATTCTTGATTTGATATTCTTGATTTGATATTCCGACAGGGTGTTTTGATGTAGATTTTTGGAACGAATTTCCGTCATCCCTTGTCAAATTTGGTTTGGAGACTAACCGGTTTCGTTCTGAAGAGAACGAAGAGAACGAAAAATGATACTGAAGATGGCACATAGCCGAAACCGGTTTGTCTCCAAACCAAGTTTGACAAGGGATGACGGAAATTCGTTCCAAAAATCTACAATTTGTACTTAACTTGAAAACTCCTGCCAACATCTCTTGGCCACTACTCACGATTGAGTTACTCTTAATTGTCGTAACAATTCTTCCTGACCTTGAATGCGGCACTTGATTTAAAAAAAAATTTCTCTGAATCTATTAAAAATATGGACGGAAAGTTGACCAGGTTTTGAAACTTTCTAAAATCTTAGATTGGTTTTTTTTTTCATCAGGGTTGCATTTTTACAGAAGTGCAATATGTAGACAAACAATATAACGAACACAACGATTATCATTAGATTTCTGTGTGCTAAGCTTTTGCCATCTTTACAGGGTTATGGCAGAACATCTACTGACGTATGCAGGGCACTCCCAAAAGAGCCATCTATTAAGTTGCGCACTTTGTATTCAATGTGTATCTGCAAATTGTCAACAAAAGTTATATTCATATACATATATTCTATCAAGCACAAATCAATGTATCACCAATCCGCTGTGAATGTTTCGTGTTTGCTGGGTGTTTGAATGAACTGAATTTATCAGCGTACATATGCATCCATATATATGTCTAAGCCTTCTAAATGGCATAACATTAAATATACATATATGCACATACATTTATTTATATATTTAAAAAAAAAAACGAGCCTTTGATCTTGCCGACGTTTAGCACAAATAAAAGAAGCCGCCAGTCGCATTTAATACAACAATACAACTACCACCACCAGCAATACCACCACTACTACTACTACTTTTGCTACAGCACAACAACAAAAACAACAACACAAAAACGCTAGTAGTATAAATTAAAAAAAAAAATTTAAAAAAACATCAATAACAGCAGCACCATCAACGAACTACAACTGCCTTGAAATGGCTTATAAAATGTAGAGCGTTGTGGGGGAGGAGAATTTGTATTTTTGCTCATTGAGTGAATAATCATTGCATTAAATACACCACGACTTGACGTTGCCATGCTACTTTTTCTGCTGTCATCCCCATGAAATAAATTAAAAATACCCAAAGCTGCTAGCTAAGCCGTTCGCGGAAAACAAAATCAAGAAAAAAATGTATTTGATTCATTTATTGCACAATTTAATGCGATAATTAAGAGCTGTTATCAATTTAGAATCTTTCTCCTTGTGTTGTTTGAAAAATTAAAATATTAAACTATTTAATGGGCCAAGCTTAGTTTTTTTATATGCTTAGATTGCAACTGTCCAAAGAATTTGTGGGGTTGACGATGGTGGGGAATTGTTATTTGTAATTCTTTGTGCATTGTGACATAAGTATGGCAACGAGTATGAATAGAAGCTAGCACATGTCAAACACGAATTGTAACTGGAAGCTAATGAGATGCAAACCTGGATGTCTTAAAGCCATCTAAAGCTTAATAGTCAACGCGATACCTACTGAAGCCACAACATCTCCTGAGCAAAGAACAGATATGTAGATGTTTCACAAAGTGAAAGTTAACCATACGATCAATAACTTAAATGAGTGATGAACAAATTGCAATTTCGCCAGTGATGCCAGCCTAAACTCTCTTTGAGAGGTAGATACCACTTTTATTTTTCGGTTATTGTAAATACCCTAACAAGAGAACTTTATATCTTTAATTTATTTTTCGTTTGGTTAAGAAATTTTTTCTAGCTGAGCCTTTGATAAGTTTTAATTACAGATTGAAAATTGATTATAAAATTATAAATTTTTTTGCACCGCACTCCATATTATAGTTGCATACTTTATATTGGAAATAATTATTTCAATTAAAACTAGTTGAAATCCAAGCTGCGACTTGTTTATGCTTATCCCATAATTTGGAATATTTAATCTCATAGACAATTTTTTTTTTTGTTTTACGAGGTGGAGAGCTTTTTACATTCACTTACTTCAAAGTTTTTATTTAAATATGTAAATATAATAAAAATAATTTATATGTCGTTTACAATTTTTCTTCACTTGGTTCTTTTTTTCTTCTCTTTATTTATTTCATTCAAACTAGAATGACAGAAAAATAACAGCTGTTTAATAGCACAAGAACAGCTGTTTAATAGTGTAGTCAACGCAGCGCTCTGAGAAGTGTTTATACGCAATGCAAAAAAAAAATTAACAGTTTTTAAATATTTAATACAACTTCGGCAAACAAGACTTTAGCATTATTTGTGTATTACTAAAAAAAGCGGCAAATTTTTTCGGAGACTAGTAGAGTTGAGTAAGAGGCAGATCTACCACAAAAGTGGTACAGTAGGCAGCACTGAACATTTGCCAAAATTGGTTTTGTACTTTTTTCATACATAAAATCAGCTAAAACCTTTTAAATGCCTGCTACAACACATAGGGGAACATTAGAGGGAACTAAAATATGTTCCCTGGTTTTATTTCTTGACACAAATAAAAAAGAAAAGAAAAAATAAAGCAACCGCAGAGTATCCATAAACGAAATATCAGTTCTGTGTAAATATCACACATACTATTAAACAAATAACATGCGCAAGCAAAGCAAATGATGTCAATAATCTGTGCAAGCGGTGATCACAGCACGACAACCGTAAACATCGGTACAGACGATGCAACATTGTACTTGTATATACAAATACAAAATATATGCAAAATTTGTGATTTTTGCAAGCAAAAAAGGAACATGAAATTCAGCAGAAAACTTAACTACAGACGATGAAACATACTACGGTAGCCAGCTAAACAGCACGTACTAGCACAAAAATACACACTAACGTTGATGTTAATTGTAGGGCTGAGTCTATAAATTGACTTTCAATTACAGCTCTTAAGTTGAGCTTGCCACCTTTGTTCTCAATTAAAACCAATGCACTAGTCTTAGTCAATATTCATACTACAGCAATTTTATGAAGAAATAACATAGTTGAGGCATGGCCACGACAACCATTGTATGTTCTCTGCAACAATATATTGTTAAGGCAAACATATTATGGTTACTTGAAAATATTTTCTAACAAGAGCCATTTTATGATTATCTACAATAATAATATGATTACAACCATATAATTCAATTACAATGTGTTATTCTTAGATTGTGGTCATCTCAACGAAATTTTTGTGTGTGCAGATCTTTTAGAAATTAGAAAGCAAAAGTGTAAAGAAAGCCAGTGGATATCTGGTTCCAATTCGCCAGCCTTATTATCGATCGGAAGGCGTGACTTTGTATTGTTCGGTGAATTATTCAAATGCATTCGAATTAGGAAGACCAAACGGGAATTCCCGAAACCCTAGTTTTTGGTAACAAAAATGCTTGTTTTGTGTGACTTAAGATTTATTTTTAGGTTGAATTTAGTATTTCTAATTTTAATTATTTGAAAATTTCGATTTATAAATGTTGAGTTATTTTTTCATTTTTAGTTAATTTAAAATTTTGTTACAGCTTCAGTTTTTGTTAATAGTTCGGTGTAATATTTCTTAATATATTTTTTTGCACTAAATTTATTTATTTATTAATTTATTTTACTTAAAATCTAGCAATGCTTGGCATTCGTTGTCTGGCCACTGTAATATTTAGTTGAGTATCTTCAATTTTTACGTCTTTCCGAAAAATATAAAACTAAAAAAAAATCCTACATGAAGAATCCCTAATCCCAGAAGATCCCGAATCCCGGGATTTATAAAAATCAATGCCACCTAGCTTCCCTACTTAAAATTCGTCTTAATTTAAAATAGAAAAATAAAATCAACATGTTTAAAATGCTGATGACAGATTATTTTCAACTCAGCATTATAATGGTAGGCGTACATAGAACTTTGCTTAGCTATAGCAATGTAAGGGAAACGATGCGAAACTTAAGACATTAAGGAAAAAAGCAGAAGTGTAGAGTTTTATATCTCGAAAGACTTTGAATTGCTCGAAGATATGGAAATAATTTCGAAAGAAGACACGGTTGAGTTGAAACCCCTCTGACGTCAAGTAAAAAAAAAAATACTAAGGCCATGCTACCAGTTCGGGTACGACACGAGCATTGAAAGCTAAATGGGCGCATTGGAAGGAGAAATACGATAAAGTAAAAATAATAATTTCAGAATAATTTTCGAACATAAAACTATTTGCATATTTTTACGTAAATGGAAAAAACAAATTGTGAAAAAGATTTGAAAACAAGATTGTACGAACAATACACATACATACATACTCGTATATACGTGCAACTAATGCAACATTCCCAGCAAAGTATTGAGAATATCTTAAAATTTAAAGATTTCATATCAAATTTTAACCCTGATTTAGTTCTTTAAAAAGGTTTGTATATTTCAAATTTCTGTTTGCCAGGTGTATGCGTTGTATACATGTATGTATGTACTATTGAAATAACACAAACATCAACTGAGCTACCTACCCCAACAAACTCTTTCCTGAATTCAACTATAAAATATAATATCCAAGGAAAATAATTCCTTAACGTCGCTTGAAAATGAAGTAAAAATGGATAAATGCAGAGTCTGGAAAAATGGTATTCTTGAATTTATTTTTATACAAATTTAAATTTTCTCATACTCAAATCTCTTAATCCATCAAGTTGTTGTTGTTGTTGATTGCAACCCTAAGAATTGGTATGAATTTTTGCTCCACCCCTCTCAGTGTGGGGTTCGAGTTTGACGCCATATTGTTACCCTGCCACAATCACATAGAAAGCCTTTTCTACTGTTCTTCGTGCGCTAATGCACACACACAAACACACACACACACACTGTGTAAGAGAAAACAAAAACAGCAACAGCATAAAAAACAACAATTTAAGCAACCATTCAAACACCCTACAACACCCAGTTTAACAAACAGCCTGCTTTATTTACCCCGAAACCTACGGCGCACCAACCCCCCCAGCACCCCCCATCCAATCACAAAGAATACAAACTTAGTTGTATTGAACACAAACACATGCATACATACGAGGGTTGGGTTATCCAAGAACTTGGCTTAAATTTAATAAAAAAGGAATACATACTTAGTTTCGCATTCGAATGGCATGAAATTTAATAAACTCAACACCGTTGTGTGATAAAGTAAGCGTTTCTTTTTATGGAAAAGGGGCGTACTAGCTGTTACAGAAACATCTTCAATGATCGGCGAATAAAATGTTCAAGCTAGCGGACATAATAGGCAAAGCAAATATACTCCTGCCAGCGACCAATGGTTGAACCAGTCTTACTGCCGAGCAATGATATACAAATCCTTCTAATGTCGGACAGCCAGGCAGCACTCAAGGCCTTATTATCGTATGTAGATCAGGGATTGTCACGGACTGCATTAATACTCTAAATGAACATGGTACCCGTAAAAAAAAATTACAATATGCTCGGTACCTGACCATAAGGACGATGCTCGGAATAAACAGAGGGGCCCAATGACTCTTTATAGGAACGAAATCTTTTTCTGGAATAAATAGTAGCTATATTATTGAGAAAGCTGGTTCGGGAACTCGAAACAAGCAAAGCTGTTCATTATGCTGTCTCAGCAAAAATCATAAAAGTTTCTGATGCTACAAAAGTATGAGCTCAGGACAGTTAAAGGGTGGTTTACCGGCTCTGTGGTCTCAACTACCAATAATTTTAGATAGCGAGCTCAGATACTATCATCTGAGCATGTGGTCTCTGATTATTCATCTCTCGATTCTCACAGAATAAATTTCCTAAATCCAATCCTAAACCTGTCCCAGTGAAAAATTAAAATAAAGGTCGCACAAATGATCTTATTGGTCGTGGTACATAGGGTTCCGATAGTAATAGTGACATAAAGAGTTGGAGCTGTGCACAGGAATCTTAAAAATAAAAGGTCGAATCACAGGATAATCAATAAGCGAAAGTCCTACTTCAAGTTTCAAATCAGTGATAACAAGCTGACTGTATTGAGCAGAAATGGTTCATCTCCGCATTTCTAGCGTTTTTCTTGAATCCTCCTCGTACATTTGCATGTGTATGCTCACATACCACACAAAGTCTTGATTATGTAGCAAGTAAAAATTGTTAGTTACTTGTACATAAGTGTGCACGTTTGTTGTTGTTTTAGTATATGCATGTGTGTGTATTGAAAAACAACCCCAAAGAGAAAAAGCTAACCAAAGGCTTGCATCCTATGCACATAATGGCGTGTTACTTTCCACATCATACTTCTTCAAATATTTGTTTTCTTTTTTCTTTTTTTTCGCTCAGAATAAGAACAATGTTTTTTTGACGAATGTGCAATTTATTCAAATTTAAGAAACAAACAAAGCCAGCCTACAAATGTTCTGTCTTAAAGTTTCAAAAAATATTTTATTTAGAAAACAAATTTAAGTTTAAAAAAAGCTTTTTTAAAGCTCGCTAATAATTAAAGCAATTAATGCTATTGAGATGCTGGCAAGTAAAACATATCAAATTGATTTCTGTTTTAAATTCTGTATTTGTTTGGCTGATCAAAATATGAGCCGTTTGTTTTGAAAGTGACATAAGTCGCTTTATTTTTGAATACAGATATTAAAGAGTTTGCATTTAAATATGTTTAATAATATTGGTGGCTACATTCGAAAAGTTTAACTTGTTCTCTCAGGATGTCATTATTATTTTTCGCAGTACAAATTAATAATTTCGTATGATTTTTTTATAAATAACTGCGCTATATCGGGGGTATACAAGGAAGCAAGTGCATTATGTCTCCATATTTTGCTCTTATATCTTTTCAAAGACTCCCTTTGCTATGTTATTTTCTTTTTCAAATGATTCCATAGAAGTTGCTTCTTTATCTGATGAAATCACTCTCATATGTATTTTTGTGTGATTAACGCATCTCATACATTTGTCTTACGTTTAACAAAGCCTTAATTTCATCTCTTTATCAACTAAAACTCCCATATAATTTCCTAACTACAGCGACTTATGGGACCTACAAGATAAACATATTTGTTATAAAAAAAAGTCTCAATAGTTCTCAATATATTGATACAACATTGTTTTCAAATGAAGGCATAAAAAAGTGACTTGTGTCACTTTCGCAACGAACGGCTTATATGTTGAGGGCATGTGTGGTGTATTGAAATTATTGATTTCCTCGCTAGTAGATGCTTCTTATAAAATTAAGAATTTTATTGCTCTTAATTTAAGGCATTTTAATTTCACATTTTGTGGCTGCCGAACAAAGAAAAAAAAAAAGAAAAATAAAGACAAAAGCTGTTCCAAACGTCGAATACGGAAACCATTTAATTTCTCATTACAGCACAGTTAAAAATAGGAAATAAATTTTTTTGTCAGGATGCTGTTTTTAATCAAGACAAAAAACCACGCAAGTATGTATGTATGTATGTATGTGTGTTGTGCAGCCATGTACATTTACACATACATATGTACATACATATGTGTTAATGTATATGAAGGAGTATAACTTAAAAATCTTCAAAAATCATTGCAGGGATTTAATTACAAGCAGCCAGGCTGGTTAGAACAATACCTACAAGAACAGTAAGAAAACTTCGGGTTTCTACAGCATTAAGGTCTAAACACAACTGGGACGAACGACAATTTTCACTCAGCGTTACGAGCGCGTCGACAAAAATGTCTTGCTTAAATTAAGACAAGAAAAACAGCAGCAGTTAACGTTATTTAAAATTACTTGAAATTTATATAAACAAATATTCGTAAAGTAAGTAAAAATATAAACTTCATGTTCATGACGAGAGAAGCTTTTCGTTTTTGCACGGTAGCGTTTAAGAAGGAGAGTACACGGCCTGTACCTAGGACTTCATAGAAGTCCATAGGTTAAGAGTTACAGAACACTTCTTTCAAGCACGGAGAATGTCAGGGGAAAAGTTTACCGCTTTTTTAACTTTACTTAAAGAGAGACTGAAGAGGTTTTCCAGAAAGGAGAAAGACACCTTTGGATATAGCTCGGATGTGAATGCGTGTGAAAATGTCGAATATTTAAAATTTTTTAATGCATTGTCAGGTATCTACGATCTTCTACGAGCCGGATTCCGCGATGATAATTAAACACAATCCTATTACACCACTTTGTTTTTAGTTTATAAATAAATTTTTGTTTACAGGTAACAGCTAATAGTTGAAATGAAAAACGGGTACTCTGCACCAATTTGGTTGTCGTTCGTTGGCGTAAAAATAGAAAGTTGCCTATTGCAGAGTTCGTTTATGTACAACGTATTTCGACCGACGCACTGCTTCGATTGTGTTTAAATAACTTATACACAAATGTATTTAATTATTTACGAGGAATATTGCCCACGAAAAATTCGCTGTTCGACCCAGTGTGTTTAGAAATAATTCTCGGGTCATGGCGCAGGTTGTTAAACACTACGCAGACCACGAAAACAGACATATATTTTCTCCTCCGGACATCGGCTGCCAACAGTTAAACATGGTGCTGAATCATTTCTGGTGTGGGGTGAGAAGGGCTGTCTTTAAAATGAAATAAATGAATTTATGTCAAATATGTCACAATGAGTAAAATAGAAGAACAAATACTCCACACTTTCGATAAAAAAAAAAGCCACCATTTAGTATATCTCAACATGATAATGATCCCAAAGAAAAATCCGTCTAATCTTAATGAGTTAGACACAATTTTAGAATCAGAATTGGGTCAAAATATTCATCAAGACTCTTACTTCATTAGTTGATTCTATGCCCTCGTTGCAACATCTTTCAACCGCGAGCCTCATTTAAATTTGTTTTAATATAATTTTGAGCTCTGGTACTTCGAATCCTATCACTGGCTGCTTATTACTGCCTCTTTTTGAAGGGCAAAGTTTAAATTTTTTAATTTGACCACAAAGTAGTGCATCTCCCCACAAGAACAACGGCTTTGCAGCTCTCCCAGTTAAGATACTAAAGCATACTTAACAAGGTATTTGCAATAACTTTGTTTATGGTTTTATGTATTTTTTTTTTTTGTTATGAAAATCTGCAGTCTGGGACGATCATGCTCAGCGAAAAGCTGTACAAATCCTCTTTTTTTGCTCAATAAATAATTTTTTTAAATAAAATTTTCTCAAAATTAAAAGTTTATGGCAACCGTAAAAATTAATTTAAAAATTAAATTTATAATTTCTAAAGCATAAAATAGTAATCTTGGTTTTGAATCTTGTCGGAAAAATGTTCTTTCTAGTGATTGATAAGAAACTTGATTTGACACATATCCCCGAAGCAATGTTGCTGCTTCGACCCAATATCTGGCCAAAAACTTCGCTTCACTGCTGTAAAACGCCTTCAATAACACTCTACAATATCCGCACGACGCTGTAAGCATGAATATTATTTTTTGAAATACCTGCTCACAAATCTGTAGTTGACGGCCGTTTACTACTATTTTGTGAACGCCGAATTCCAGGTGCTATCACTTTTATACTCGTAGCACCATAAAGCTCGTTCGACTTTTAAAATTAGTATTTTAACAATTTGCGTACGTATGTCGCGAAATAGCGGCCTATTTATAGCGCTGCAGCTGGCGTACGTCTGTCGTCCTAAACGACAAGATACCCCTTGGTATAATAGTCAAGATTCCTTTCAATGCAATTATAGAAATTTAGCGATGCAGTCCTATCTTCCGTATGGCGTAAATTTACTAAGCGAGTCGTGGTAGGTTCAGTCAGTCTTACGTCACTACCAGAAACTCTACCAGACTTGTCATATATATTTTATAGGTATCTAAAAGGCCGGGGAAGGATACGTTCGATAGCGACAGTAGTGATTAGTAGTACTTGGAATCTGACAAGAAATAAGATGACGACATTGCTTTATCCAGTGCAATCCGTGCAACAAGGGACGCCGTAATGAAGATATGAATATTCAGGAAAGTATAAGCAGTTACGATAACGAATGGATAATAAGATATCATTCTATAACAAATACATGTGAACCACAGTGAGGCTCGCTCACATGCCAGCTCCGACCGCAAAGGATTTATAACGGTAGCCTACATTTTTTTCAATATACTGGAAATTCTCCTAAAGTTCAGGCACTGCCCTCGTATTCAATTAATCCGAGATTAATAGTTTTCACAACATTTTATTTTCTTTTATTTCCAACTTACCAATAACTCAACTCAAAATGGCTGAAGTGACATATTCATACATAGATTTGACAGAAAAGAATTGGGGATATACTATCACTCTTTTTTATTTCGATTCGCATCGTATTTTCTTCAATTCCCCTGTTTCATACGAAAGAAAGAAAATAGATAGTGAATTTTATTTATTCCCATATATATTCATGTGATTTAGTGAAATGAAAGCAGGGAGAAGGTAAACAATTTTCTTCTTGGAATTTCTTACAACATTATGAGCGAGCAGCTTGTGTAAATTTAAAATTCCATCTTAGATTTATTGTACTTTGATATCAATAACTGAAATATGCTCATTTGAATTTTCTTGGAAAGCTTACGGTTGACCGTGTAAGTCGGGGTATATGTGTAATTGTGTTTACACTTAAGTGTTTATCTCAGTTTTGGAGTCAAACACCTACCTGGCACGTTCTACAAAAAACACAATAATAAAAATATTAAATACTAAATAACATTACGGTCGCTACAAATAATAAATAACAAATATATATATTTGTTATAGCCAAGAATTTACATTCAAAGTAATTGACTGCTACCTGTTACCCGCTAGGGAGCGACAAAAGTCCCTTGCAATTTTCTGAAGATCATACAAATTTTTAAACGTTTTTTTTTTCTTAATTTTTGTTTTAAACCCTACTTATATCAAAAATAATTTGAATCATTTCTTGAAACTGTAAAGGGGCACATAGGCACTAACTGATAACTGTGAAAAAAGATCGAGCAAATGAAGTACAAAGTATGTACACATACACACAGGTACATATAAAGAAATAAAGAAATGACGGAGAGCAACAATAACAGAAAAATGTGTATGTCCTTACAGTAGTAAGTGTACTCTTTGCTTATTAAGTGTGGTTAGTTGGACACGCTTCGCCACCATTTCAAAATGACCATTTAATTGGACGTGTCGACCGTATATTATCGCCCCCCCTAATAATGTTTGTATAGTGTTTTCTACGCTACAGTGACCACCCAATCATACGTAGCAACAAATTCTTAGACATTTGTAACTAGTCACTAGCACGACATGTATATGTACATACACACACACACGTACAATCGAGAGAGAGAGAGAAAAAAACGTCATAAGCATCAATATCATCATCATCCGTAAAATAATTGTTATTTCTTTCTATACAACCTTATTATCAATTCAATTTATTACGGTTTGTTTAACGAAACTTTTTCTTTCCATTGCTACACAGGAACGGAAAATTGTGACAATAATTTGTTTCTTTGCAAAAGCAAAATTCCGCAGTATCTCCCCGTGACCTAATCGGTTACTTTTTCTGTAACACAAGCCAGCCACTTGTCTACAGAATTTGTACAACAGAATTGATGTATTTTTCATATAAATTTTGGGGACCTGGCGCTGTGCTAGCGTTGCCAGAATGACGATTTTTTCACTTACGAATACATGAGTTTCGAATATTTTTTTGTGTAAGTGTTTGAACATATGCCAGGAAATAAGTCTTCTCACACATCCGTAAGCAATTAAGGTGAAAAAAGGAAAAAATCAACAGATAGCAGAATAATTAATCTGAAGAACTTTTATCATTGAAGCCGAAACATAAAGTACGTGGGGAACACGTATCGTTAACAAGAGCCTTTACGTAACCTTTTTTGTGCTGTTATTTTGCCGACGTTATTCCTATAGGCCGCTACAAAAAATGTTGTTGCACCTTCAAGTTTAGGTTAATGTTAGTTATTTTTACAATAACGTTTTGGCAGAACTTCTTGCTTACGTCTTATAAGCTTTATGTGTACCCCCTGTTTAATGCATAAGTGAGTGATATACATATATAATAATAAGGCAGTACAACATACGAGCAAAATCTCTTTTAATTTCGATGCGAAAAAAGTTAAGAGTTCATCCAAAGTGACAGGCTGTAAACTTACCACCGAGTGCCTAGTAACTACTATCGGAATCATTTGGTTTCTTGTTTTGTATTTCATATTATGAATTAATCAAAAAAAAAAGGTTCTTTAACAAGCCTACTTCAGTAAAGTCGAAAGAAAAAAAACTACCGCTTTGAGCAAGAAAATGCCAAATGGCTGACAAAACATTTTGTGGGAATTCCTATGAAAGTCGTCGTAGACAGGGCTTAAGTAATTTAAGAAAAATCAAATTATATTTATTCTTGATTTGATATTTCGACAGGATGTTTTGATGTGGACTTTTGAAACGAATTCCCGTCATATTTCGAAAAATGACACAGAAGAAGGCGCATAGCCGAAAACGGTTTGTCTCCTAACCCAAATATGACAAGGTATGACGGAAATTCGTTCCGAAAATCTACAATTTTATTTATCTTGGTTGGTCCAGTGGTGAAGGATGCCCAAATAAGCTATTCTTAATGAAGGTTTTAAAGAATTCTACCGCTTCTGCTTGCTTTGCAGATCAACTGAATTTTAAATCGAAACAAATGCAAATCTTTGTGCAAAATTGTGGTCAAAGTTGTTCTCTGAAGACCAAGCTCCTGAGCACGGTGTCGAATTGAGGTTGATGGAACTTGCAGTACGTTATTGTCCATGCTTGGGCCTATGAGCTACAGTCCCTCTTTCTTCGAAATCAATCACTACACGATAAATAGTGCGTCTTGTTGGCACGTGCGTCCCAAAAATTGCACGTAACTTTCTCATCGTCACAGTAATCGATGATTGATTTTGATAAAATGTTTTAACGACAGTGTGAATGTCCAGCACTGGCTAGCATATGGCTTAAGACCACGGGCAGAATGCCATGGGGGAACTAAGCCTTAGACAAATGCTAGCAATTACAAAAGACTCCGTGATGAGGAAGAGTATCGACAGTTACCAGTCGACAGTCTGAAATCACTTTAGTCAAGAGTAAAGGCTAGGGCTAGCACGAGACTCAATTGAAATAAGGTGGTTGTGATTACGGATCGGTTCCCTGAAATCAATTTGAGGAGCGAAATGGGGGTCGGAAAGGGATCCAGAAAGTAAGTGGTCTGCTTCGATATCCCCCCATACTTTAATATAATAAGCAAAATGCGGGAGGTTTTTGCACTTAGTTTTTTCTTTCAAATTAGATTTTCTATACTCTGCAAAACTTCTTTCTGACTTTTTGAGACTAAGTCCTTTTATCAAAAGCCCAGAGATCTATGTATATGTACATATGTATGGTATGGCGAAAATGTGATTCACTTCTCTTTTCGTCTTTAATAGTGATATTATAAACTACTTACAAAATGAAAAATAATAGTTTTGGTGTTCTATTAAACTTTTACAACCTTTGTGTAGATATGGCCCCCTTCGGAATAAATGGTCACATTGACATGACAGCACGTCTAAATGTTAAGGGTAAATAGCCTTGGATCAAAACTGTCCTTACTTTGGTACGAATCGTTTGAGACTTGGGCTCTTCAGCATAATCCAGTAGTGCAAGGCTTAGTGGAACTTTCGGAACGAGATATAAACATATTAAGTGTCACTTAAAAACATAACCTAATTTTCGCTTTGCCACAACGAATGAAAAAAGGTCTTTAATATTTAAAAATTCCCAACTATTATAAGAAGTGAATAATGTTTTTATTATTTAAAAAATAAAATTGCAAAAACCTTATAATATTTTGCAACCTAAAATTATTCCACACCAATTCAACAGACCATTAAATATTGCTTTTGTTCTCAAATTTATACTTCCCTTGACCATAACTCACATATTTTGGTAAAATGTAGCTTTTAGAAAAATACAAACACGGTATTTACAATTTAAGGAGCGGTTCTGGTTTGATCTGGTTAATGGATTCAAATAGCAACATTTTTCCCACTCCACTGAAATATCTACATCATACACACATACACAAAGCGCAAAAAAAGGGCCGATCATGCACAAACGCTAACTGCCGGTCAACACGTTGATTTACCGAATATTTTTCCATAATAAATTTGCCACGTCTCTACTTCACTACTGTCAAATATGAACTGTCAAGACTACTCTTTACCAAAATAACGGTAAAACAAAGTAGTATACCTTCCCGGCGGACACCCTGTACTATGTCTACTCCAACAATAGACATATCTATAAAATATTTATAGTAGCAACAGATACACATATGTATGCACATATGTATCGCATACTGGCAATTCTGAACTTTTAACCTCAAAAGGCTTCGTTTTAAAAATTTCAGTTTGCCATGCCTGTATCTGTACAGTAAGGCCCCGATATGCGATGTACATGTATCTAAGCACTTTTCATATATGAATTTTTGCTCCATTTTTCCATTATGTAGATGGTCTCAGCATATAAAACACAATTAATAAAAAATTCTGCTTATTTGTAGAAACAGTCTCCGGTTAATTTTTGTTTATTTTAAGTTGTTTTAATTATTTGTATTAATTTTTGTTTTAAACGAAAGGCACGTTATTACAAAGTGTGTGGACATGTATCAAAAAGTTTCGATGTTTTAGCAAGTTGTATAACTCGCTGACAACGTGAATGGGCATGTCGCACAACTTCAATGTATTTTATGTTTACTTTTATAGTGACCACATCATAGCAAGAACTATTGTGTGCGAGTTTTATTTGCCATCGTAATGTAAGTAGGGCGTAAAGTTCGAGGCCTCAGTGTGACGCTTTTACTGTACAAATCAGACACAACGTCCAACAACAACTACAACAAAACTGAAGGAAAATACAAAATAAATATTAGACTAATGAATGTGTGTGAGTAATATTAGGTGTATTTTTGTGGGTGGTCATTACTTAAGAATTTCCTTTTCATCCGACAATAGGAAAACCAATATTTGCACTTATGCGATTACAACAAATAAAACACACACACACACATGTACATACATACGCTTGTATACGGATGGGCACCCTGGCCCTTCGACAGTCTATCCAGCTGTCTGTCTGTCTATTTGCTTTTATTTGTTATCTTTTTTTTAACTTATTTCTCGACAAATATACAATTTCCGTATAAGATGATTACATTCTTATCAATAGGAAAGTTAATTTCTTAACAAAATTGCTTTTATTTTCTATTTTATACTTGTTTAACATTTTTTTTTTTAATTTGTTAACTTTATTTCTAATGAAAAACCGAAAGTTAATTTAAAACTTATTTCAATTGGCATACAAAAGTGTTTCTTCATATTTAAGAAATCTTTTTATTTTTTCAGTGAGGGTAAAATTATTATGATGTCAAATTGGTTGTCAAATAAAACGATTTTTAATTGAAAAAACATCAAAAATATTGATTTAATTACGAATTTTCGCAAAACAAGTTTTTCAATTGTCGAAAAACCGAATTCAAATTTTTGAAAAAAAAAACATGTAACAATAACCGTGGAGTTAGAGTGTGCGCCATATAAAACCTTTGACATATGTCAAACGATTGGCACATGTTTTTAAAACGTCAATTCGTTGCCGTTGTTACTTATGTATCGCCTTACGCCAAAACAAAGCGACGAGCATTTCGTCGAAACTATCGTGGCCAACAAACACCATCTGACAGCAATATTGGTCGTTTAGTGCCGAACTCAAATGAGTTTTATCGGCATTGCGCTCAGCATTTTTGCGGACTGTGGAGCCACTTTGCGGCGCATTTCAAAGGAGATGTTTCCGTATAAAGTACAATTGAGTCAAAACATTTTACTAACACTGAGCTGTATAAATAAATAATAAAATTCGTAACAATTTTAAAAGTATAATTAAAGAAAAGTGTTGCGAATAATTTAATAGTATAAAAGACCATATTAAAATGCATGAACAAACCACCTAACGCTAGTTGCATCAAGCGTATGTTAAGGCAGTTACATATCGTACACCCAAATTCAAAAGTGACACAACTTGAAATCATTTGTCGTATTTCAGAAAAGACAAAAAACTGTGTTTGCTAAACTGAAATCGTAAAGTAGTAAGGAAAAGCAATAAATAAAATTAAGAAAAAATTATTATGGATCATTCAAAGTAATATTAAAAAATATTTTAAGGTTATGAATTAATTTAACATCTGCTTAAAATACGTTTCATATGTTATAAATGCCAATTGTGTTGCAGAGCAGTTCGTAAGGTTAGACAGATAAACAATAAGCACTTTCCATATATCCACTCAAAATAAAAAAAAAAATTGAGTTGTGTCACCTTTGAAGTGGGTGTGCGATATGTTTGCAATCTTGATTCGATAGTTACTCGTATTTAAATACAAAATTATTTACCGCCTAACACAAGCTGTGTGCGATCGATCCATCCTACTCGTGTATAAATTAAATTAAAAAAAAATTAAATCAAAAAGTAAAACTATTGATTTATAAAAAAAACACATTTAAAAAAATCCTCAACCGTCCTCTGTTAAATTTCAGTTCTTTTGTTGCAAGTGACCTAGGATTAAGAAGCACGGAGGATATGTTCTTTTTTCGGGATCTGGTGTGTATCTAGAAAGAGCATTTGACAGGTGGTAAGAAAGCCAACTGTCAAATGGCAGGTTCCGGAAATGACATATAAGTACCTTCGTATATAAAGTAGGAAATTCTGAGTTCCACTCCTAGTGTTTTATGGTTTCCACCAATGTAACCAGATGCCTGTGATTAATGAAAAAAAACACCGAAAATCCACAACGCTGCACAATTAGTCGCCGTGCAATCATTATCAACTGCGAGAACTCTGGAAGACCCAACAACAAAAACAGGCCAAATTGCCCTCTAGGGATGCCAGATTTTTAAAAGGAAAAAAAGAGTATCGTACCGTCAGCTTAAAACACAATTTCTTTGAGTAAAAAATATAAGTATAAATAATAAATACAATTAAGAGAACAGGTAGAACACACGTTTCGATAGACTTTTAGAAATATTTACGGCTTTTTTCAGCATTCTTAACTATTTTATTATTTAGTACTACGCAAGCAGTCCAGAATTTTGCTGGCGCAAAATATTTAAACAGCAGAGACGCACTTCGAGGCGAAACTTTCGGCGAATTCGGGTGGGCGGCGGTTGAAAACCTTCAGCGGCTCAGTTTTTAATAGATGCTTTATAAAAAAAACGTAGTAAAAAAAGTGGAAAACAGTACAAACATATTCAGCTCTGGCGTAAACAAACTACATTCGCACGCAGAACATAAAGACGACAATGACATTTGAAAAAGCGTGTAAACAGGGCATGACTATGTGAAAGAGTAGCTAAATTAGAAGGCATAACATTTTTTATGTCTTTTATATAATTAATGACAGCGGAGGAACAGTGTTGCCGAAACTCTTAAAACTTTTCCCGCCAGACAACACTCTAAACACAGCCTAAAACACTAACTGCTACAAAAAAGCCTGTAAATTAAAGCGCTAACTTGTTCTATGAACATAGAAAATTTTATTTTGAAAACATTTTTATATTCCAAAAATCTGCTTAATCTATGCATCCATTCATTTTGCATATCCGTAGCGCTTTACTAGCTAGGTACACACTATCGAACATGAGTGACAGTTTTGTGCAAATTGGCGCTTGGTTGATAACGGTTGACAGTCATGTATTTGATTTGTGCACCTATTTGGCTATTAATTGTTTTCCATAATAGTGCGATTCGTAATCGATCGATATCCATGACATACCTGAAGGTTTTATGTACTTCACAGTTACCATACCAGTCCGCAAACGACCTTTAACAGTCTCTAAAGATTCCTAATCTGTGCCGAAACAGGCTACGCGTGGCCAAGAGGTTTCTTTAGTCCATTTGATCTCTGTGGGTGTTCATCTTTTCTACATTACTCGTGGGAATTATATGAATTCTGTGAAGAAACTTCGGTGTTAATTGGTCAAGGAAGGAATCCGAAAGAGATTGCCAAGAATGATGCGCGAGGTCAATCACTAAAGGTACTCTCAAGGCCTTGAACCGAGAAATTCAAATAGGCTTCAAGATTGCCACTGGATGTCCCTATAGGACATCCAGTGTTTATTTGCCAATGGAGAAATTCTGAAGGGATGGACGTGAAACCCTTGCAAAGGGTGGAGGGGTCAGTCTCAAAAGATAATCCTGAGGAAGAGGCTGAAACGGTAGCGCACATTGTGTGTGAATGTCCAGCATGTACAAGCGACTCCGTTATGAGGAAGAAGGTCGACAAAGGTCTGAAATAACTAGAGTCAAGAGTAAAGGCTAGTGTTAGCACGAGACTCAATGAAAGTAAGGTAGTCGTAAATTGGTTGCCTGAAATCAATTCGAGATAAGAAGGGGTTCGAAAAGGAACCCATAAAGTAAGCGGTCTGCGTCAATATCCCCCCGCACATTAAATTAAAAAAGAATTTAGCTTTGACTTAATTTAACTGACTGAAATCTCAGTAACTTTTATTTTTAGTAAAACTGCTACCTTCGATATGACTATCGAATTTCTATCCGAATTATTTTACTTCCTCAGTTGATTTGAGGTTTTGAGATATCGTTTTTATCAATATAAGAGAGTCTAATGGGCCTAAGTAGACTTTTAAATTGTTTAATAGATCCGATAACGTTGATTTTTATTATGGCCTCTTTTCGATACCTGTAACAAATAAGTTCCAATACAGAATTTTCAAATAAGGACGGCTCGATGTTGGAATTGCATATAAGCTTTGCCGCATAGTTGCAGCTGAATATAACGATGAAAGGCATTGATCGGTGGTTGAACCCTTTTTGGTGTACACCTGCGACTGTAGAAAATCCTACAAGAACAAGACTAGCTATCGCTTTCGGCCAACATTGGGGTGATCTACCAAATGCTCCGCAGACCACCGTTGTCTATGGTCTGATTGTAGCTACTGAATCAAATGGATTTTTTAACGGGTGCAGCCCTAAGTGCACGTGCCGAATTCGCAAGAGTTGAAGTCAAGGAAATTCTAAGGAATCTACTGCCTTGGCGTGTTCTGCTTTATTCCTTGGATGTTGGCTGGTTGTTTACCGAACCGGTCTTCTCGAATTTAATCACCAAACGTTAAAGTGAACGCACTTACAAACACTCATTTTGATATTAAAGATTTAACATTTTGACGCCACCAAAACAACAGAGCCGCGGCGGACTGCAAACATCAAATCGCCCTTATTGAAGAACCCTTTAGAAACGACACCGAAGCCCGTATAAATATGAATCCTATATTTATTTTATAATTCACTTTATTTCCTTTTCAAGGGGATAATATGTTGATAACATTTTAGCTGGAATTCCACGAATTCATTTATGTTTTTCTTTCATTTTTATTTTCTTATTTTTTTTTTTTTAATAAAATTTTATTCAATTCTTTATTTAAGAGTCGTTGCCTTACTTGTAGATACATACACACACATCCATACATACATATGAATTTTCGATATATCAGTGCATAATATTTTCCATTCAAGTTTTTTTTTAAATTCTCTTTGTTATTGCAACACGCTGCTAGATGTTGTTCCTTCATCTTTAACATATAAATTGTTTAAGTATGTGCGCGCGCATTATTTTTTTTTTTTTTTTGCTTGTGTATTTACATATTGTAGCAGGCAACACTTAGAAAAAATCTTTAACAGAAAGCAGCCATGCGTTGGTTAAGAATCATTCCAGACCAGAGAATGTGTAGAACTAGAAGTAGGTACAGATTTATGTGGCAAAATAAACCTGTGGCAGCAACGAAATCTATTGTACATAATTCATTTTTACTATTGGTTTGTTTTTTTTTTTTTTTTGTTGGGAAGGGAGGGAAGGGGTAAAGTTGTTTTACAAGCAAAACTGCGCCAGAAACTAACAACAAATACTTCTGCCTCTGTCTGCTCCCTTCCAATTTTAACATTTTTATATTTTAAATCTCTGCTTTTCATTCAACACTTTAAAGTTTTTTTATTGGTTTTCCATAAAATTCATTTTAAAAAAATCAAAAATATAAAAAGGGTGGCCAGCTAGGCTAGTTAGCAGTGTGCTAGTAGTTTATTAGTCTGGCGGTCGTGGATTCGATTCCCACATAATACTGTAGTCTCTGCCACTACAACGAGCGAGGCTCTGCAAGTTGAGTGTTAATATAGTTTTAATTTGCCAAAGCAAACTTGATTAGAGTTGACGGAAATCTACAGCATGTCAATTCTTGTTTATGCATTTAATAATTATTTAATTTCGCTTCGAACAACAATTTATTGAAAATTTTTGTAAAAACCCCAGATAAACAATAGAAACCTAGTTACAAAATTCCACTACCGGGCTCAATTGAAACATCTTTGCAACATTACGCAATTTAGAAATACATCTAGTAGAAACGCAATAGTCGGCAGCCCGTTAATTTGAAAATCTCAGTTGGTCCCTAGAAAAATCGCTTTAATGCGTAAAACTGCCATATATTTAGGTCCCCTTAGAGGGACCTCTAAAGTGGGTCAACCTCAAATGTATAAACCTTACGTTCCCTTTAGCTTAGGGGGAAGATGTTATCGCGAAGTTTTAGCGTAAGCTTTATGCCTTTGAGGTGGCCTCATTTTGGCTAAAGTCACCTTTTACCAACAAGAACTTTAAAGGCAAGTTGTAATAATGGCCCTAAAAGTGTTTGTAATATTGTACGTACATATGTTGGTATGTGTAGAACAAATAGCTATAAAAATATGTAATGATATTAATATCAGTGTTTGATGGTTAAAAAGCCATATTACGACAACTACTTCTTTAGCGCCACGTCGTCCTTCGTGCAGCGCGTCACATAACACTGCATGTTCAAATAGTTCGTCTCACAGTTATTTATGAACGGATTCATTAAATCAATTACAGAAGTTGCTAAATAGTGTGCAGTGGGCAGCCATTGCTGAAAAATCAAAGGTAATTTTCAAACTACCGTTTCTCATCTCCTCTAACTTTGTGTGTCCAGGATGTAATTTCATCTTTTAATTTAACGTACTCTCCGTCTCTATTATTCACAAGTTTCATTTTACACGTGTCAATTTTTGCATGTAATATTTTACACCATGTATTTGGAATTTCTTGCTGCTAGATTTTATTTATGCGCTTCAATAGATCCACTTGAATTATAAAAATGATTAAATGTTACCAGAAAAAACATTGTTGGGCGCTCGGAAAATTAATTTTTCTTAAATTAATAATTAATTGAATTGTGTTGCTTTCTTCGGAAAGCGATAGACTAGTGAAGACAGGTCGCAAAGGAGAGGGGCTAAAAAAGCTTCAGTGCTTGACAGCTCTGCAGTAGCGCGGTACTAGGCGCTTTAATTGAAGCTACTACAGCCCGTTTTATTGGTACCCTGATCACCCCGATGATTTACTTCCTCTAGTACGAATAGAAGCCAATGAATCAGAAAAATGGACAACCTATTTCAACACAATTCTATCCGCACAAAAACATAACTGAAAAAAACAAGGCCAAGTTCCTGTTCAAAAATTTCGGACGACCCAAGTGAGATCAAAATGGGGCCAGGTTCTTGATACCATCTCATTTCTAAGCAATCTGCTGGCTTAGCAACATTTTTCCATATTAGAAAGTTAAGCGAATGTATACCAAGTGAAAGTGCTCCACTAATATTGATGAGTGAGTGATTGCGTGAGTCAGTGAACAGATACCGAAATATGCTCTTTTTACACCTTCATCTATCGAAAAGCTTTTATGGTAAAACTTCAAACCCTTGGAGGTACCCTGTATGAAGAGTCATCATGTTGCAAGTTTCATTATTATTTTCGGATTAAATAAAGCAAAGCTATGAGGGTATTAAAACAGCGCGAATGGTTTTGTGTAATATACACACTGTGTGTACTAGGCCTGAACTTGGACTGGCTCATTATCGTGCGCCTTAATAGGGTGACTAGTAATAAAAAAGATTATTAAGAAAAACAACATAAGAATAGGTGTAATGTAGATATATTTAATAAAATTTTAAATAATGTGTTGTTATGTGGTTATCACATGACAAAGTACTGGTTAGAATTTTATAGAAAAATTTGCAAAATATGGAATCAGGCAGGCATGATTTCAATATAACCTAATTCACATACATACATTTGTATGCGTGGCTGTGTTGGCTGAAAAAGGGCAGCTCGATGATTGATGCCATTAAATGAACTTGGACACTAGTCAGCATGACTTACGACTACTTTGCTGTAAATAAAGCAATTGAAGAATTTTCATTATCGCTAAAACTATGAAATAATTTACTTCTACACACTCTCTCTATTTCTCTCTCTCTCTCTCTCTCTCTCTCTCGGTGACGGCTTATAGTCCAGTAAACCTGAAAATTGCTTAGCTGGGGCGGCTGTACGTTGCCATATTTCTTAACTAAACAATATCACACATCCGATAATTTGATTAAAAAACCATCGCCTTAGCTAATGCCACATAAATTGGCGGCCGCTAAGTGGACCCAATACGCCTCGGCGAAGTCAGCATTTAGCCGCCAATGTAAAATGTTGCAGCAATGTTGTTTTTTATGATATGAATGCAACCGTAAATTCTTGATTTGATTATCCGACAGGATGATTTGTTAGAAATATTTGGCAAAAAATTGTGTCATCCCTGGCCAAGTTTGTTTGTGACAAAGCGGTTTAGGCTATGCGCCATCTTCAGTGGCGTTTTGAGTTCTGAACGACAGGGGATGATGGAAATGAATTCCAAATATCTAGAGAAAAACTTGCCTTCGAATTTCATTCATTTGATTTGCAATTTCTTGAAGTGTATTTGTCATTTGCATGATTCGGTTGTATGTTCTTAAACACATTTAACCCTTTACAGACAGAGAGCAAGTACAAACGAAAGCCATGTACAGTTACGCGTTTAAGTACAATCAGTGTTGCCACGTATATTTTTGTGAAAAATTTACTATTTTGAAATCAGAATACAAAAAAGAATGTTACAAAAAAAAAAGATATGTAAATAATATTAAGGCCGGATTATTTTAAAGCTAATTTAAGAAATTTACTTTATTATATTAAAATATGAAAATACGTTATTATTAAAGATGTCGGGCAAGTGCAAGAAGGCACACACACAAGATCCATCGTAATGTTCAGACATTGAACCAAGTTCTGATCGAGCATGAATATTTATTGCGATCATGTCTAAGGTTTGTTTATGTTCGGCTATAACTGCCAGGGCGAATGTTCGACCAACAATGTCTGCCATCAAATGCATAATTCGGAAGAAACTTTTAATATGAAATTTTGCAAAGGCATGAAAAAAACGGAAGGAAGTGAAAATTACCATTAGGCAAAACGTAAACTTCAACATGCATTCGCCATTTAGAACATCAACAAATTTGCGATATTTTTCAAATAAGTGAATATAAATAAAATAAATTCAACAATTCAAATGAATGAAAATGTGCGACTTATCATTATCGCATTTCTTGCCATCATGTACCACCAAAAATTCAATATAATTGAAATTTTTGTGTTAAAACCATGATTTTTCGACACAATTTTTCTCATAGCAGGAATTGAATTGAATAAAGTTAGAGTGGACATCTTATCAAACATTCCTAAAAAAAAAAACGTTGCATGTGGCAGCACTCTGTAAATTAGTAGAATTCTTGAAATTAAAGCTTCTACAAAAATGTCTCGTGATATAGCTCAGAAATTGGTCCGTCCTCTGGTACCTGTTAGGTTTGAAACGGTTTTTGATTTTGTTGGCAGCACTGAATTTTTTTAATACAGTGTATGTTTCTGTTATTGATGGCCCAATAAATCTGATAACTGGAGTAATTGCTTCGACTTCATTTTTGTGCAACTGTGATTTAATAATTCACATAATCTAGGTAATCTTGTCAAACGGCAACACTGACTTGAATGTGCCACCAGAGGTGGTGTTACTAATTCTAAAACTTCTTCTCTGGCACAACTTTTACTAAATCAGCACTGATTTCAAGCTTTTGTTAAATGTGTGGATGTGTCCATGTGTACATGCATCACAGAGCCTTTAATTAGTTAAATTTTTAACATACCCAAACACCCTACAATATTATGTATGTGTGTGTGCGTGTGTGTAGGGGTATTTAAATGTAGGTGTAATATTTTTGTACTGTCACTGTGCGACTCAAATGAATCTTAAAATTCCCATTTATAGAAAACTAATTAAGCCTTAGGTTCGATTTAAAATCGGTCAGTGGGACTTTAATAAATATTCTGAACTATTAAATGAATGTCCAAGTCTTAGGAAGTACTTTAATTAGATAAGTTGTACGTACTCTGGCCACATTCATAGACATAAATCAACATATCCGAAATTTACTTAAGATTTTAGTAGGACTTCCTGAATTTCTTTGATTTAATATTTAGAATCGGTCGTTGTATGAACCTGGTGTTTTTTGGCTTTGTAATATGATCCTGGGATTCGTATATTCTATAATTAAAGATTGTGGGTGTCTTAATTATGCAGACAACAGAAATTCTTGCCTGGAAACAAGTGGTATTGTTGACTTGACAATTTTTGATCGACTAACACTTTTCGGGTCGTTCAGGACTAAAGTTGCAGTCATTGACCACCTTGGACTGTTTTAATGAAGTATGCACAGGGAAGCATTTAGTAAGAAGCAATAATTCTTTTAAATTCCCCTTGCGAACTTTAACTGCAAAAATACAAATTAAAAACAAAAAGTACTAATTTTAAATAGACACATATTTGCAAAGATGTTGTCGTTTATGTACGTGAGTACCAGCACTGGCGACTTGATTCCTTCTTTTATATACCTTCATTTTGTTGTTGTTGTTGTTGTTGTTGTTGTTGTATTTAATTTGGTATATATACAAATGGATAGGAACGATGATGGTGATGCTGTTTGTAGCAGAAGAAATAACATGTTTTTGTTGATACTCATGTTGCTGTTGCTGTTGCTCTTTGCTGTTGATATTCCTGGTATTTGCCATAACGTAGTTAAACGAACTGTTTGTCTTTTTTTTATAAGCTGACGCAGGAAGGCGTTTTTGCTCGTTAGCATTGATGATGTTGACGCTTCATTATCATCATATGATTTTTGCAATCGTTGGTTGTTGCTGCTGCAGTTGGTGCACATAATGATAAAGCGCGACTGGTTTGTGTGGTTGATGCAGCTTTTTTTTCTTTTTCTTTTAATACCTTTTTGTTGGAACATATTCATACAAACATTTTGGATAGAAAAATCGTTCGGTAGTTTTAGTTTATTGTCGCAAATGTACGATTATCGGGCAATGATTATTTTTGACATATTACGTATTACCAGCAATGCCCTGGAAAGTTTCGCGGGAAGATATTTACATGCATGGGTGCTTCTTCTATGCTCACAAAACTATTGTTTTATTGCGGCCATTTTTTGTGAATTTTAAATCCCCCGTCACAATCCGTACAAGAAATCCTCTCAGAACAATTGTTTTACTACACAGTCACCCCCAAATGATCATCACTTTAAATGGGCTAAGTTAACACGGAGCCCAATAATCATGCATGTTTCACGCCTCAATTGTGAGTGGATCACCGTGCTTCGCCATATAAAATCTTGCGAGCGAAGCACCTTGTTTTGAGGCGATTCAGTTTGAAAAAACAAAACTAGAAGTGGAGTGCGAAATAATGGAATAGCGGTATAAAATTGCTAAAAATAGCAAAGCAGAAATAAAAAAAAATTTAAATGGAAGAAAAAAAGAAAGTCGTCAAACAAATATTGTTCATGTTTGACTTAGGTAAGGCGACCGTATGGAAAACTATTGAGCTATATAACAAACCGAAGCATGTGCGTGTCGAACAAACGGTATGATTCGCATACATGCTTCAGAGAGCACAGAAAATATTTAGCACAACACAAGTTAATTATTTCCCTATAGAAGCAGAAAATTAAAATCTTTCCTAAATGAGAAGATACAGATATCGAGATAATGTTTTTATAAATTTGTTACCGCTAAAGCGAAATTTCCCGCATTCCCGAAAAATCCTTGCGTTCTACAACATTCAAGCGATCATTCGGGGAGGGAGATCTCCTCACGCACAACGTCGATTGATCAAGCTGCAAGTGTGAAAAGCTTTAGGAATTTGTGGGCCAAATATGTAGTGTTAATATTAAACTCAAGTTGGCCTTTTGCTAAAGGGCACCTCTACTTTTTTTTCTTTTTTCTTTTGTGTTGTCAGAGTGTCGTTTGTCTTCACGTTGTATATGTTTTGTTTTATGGCAAGACAGTGAGTGTGTCTGCGCGCAGTTTTAGTTGTTTTATGTACACACTTTTAGTCAGTCGCTTTAGCATTATTATTTATACAAAAAGCCTTTGTTTATTTTTTGTATTTTTATTTTTAATTTTTTTTTTTTTAACACCAGAACTTAATCGGTATTTCGTTCAAATTCAAATATGCATATTTACTTGCGTGAGTAGTCCTTTTCCTTCCCTACTTTTCAAGAAATGTACGCAGTACCTACATATGTGTGTATGTATCTGTGTATTTATGTATGCATGCAAAAAAAAATATATAAATTCATTTTCATAAATGATCATACATATGTATGCATGGCTATATTGTGGTTTCGCAAAAGTGTTAATGATAGTGTTTTTCTTTGCTGCCATTGCACGACTGCGCCTTGCTATTATAGCCATAGTTGCCAATAAAAGCTCTGTTCAAAAATGGATCATTAAAAGAGTCAATGCGTAGACGTTTTTAAAGGCCGAACCCAAGTTAAGCCACAATTCATTATTCGGTCTAGTGTCTACACATTGCTCATTTTCTGCAACAACGTCATAAGTTGTAAAATGCAAGTTTTAAGTTAACATTACTAGTGCATGTTCTACATAGGCGCATATGTATTTCAGAGCTTTTCAAAATTATTGAGACAATAAAATTATGTTATTTTGGGTACGTGGTGGCCATGCTGGGCACCAACTGCTTAGCAAACAGAGAAACCCAATGTATTTGCCTGGGACCGGAAACTTTCTTTGGAATACAGAGTAGCTGTACGACTGCAAAAACTACTTAGTTCCTGCTTTGATTTCGAATATGCTCGGCACTGGAGAGCTATGAGCAGGCTACAGCAAGCAAGAGGTTCATTACGCTCAGGGAAATTACGAAGTAATTAATCGTACACTGTGGTCTAAGATATCACCAATTTAAAATAGGCAACTTAGAGATTTTGCGACCTGAATAAGGAGACATTTAAGAGTAAATTTACTTGACCTGACCCCATTGACTACAAGAGATGCACATGCAACCAGGTCATTGGCTTTATTCGTAGCCTAAATCTGTTCTAGTCAAAGATAACGCTCATATTGCTGAAACTGCTGCAGCTATTTTATATTTATTCGAGGCCTGTTTCATTTAACTTTTGAAGTGTCCACTATTTCAGTTACTAAATTATCAATGACACGAAAGTGAAATATTGGCTGCTAATATTTGTTTTCAACTGACTGAAGTTTAGCAGCAGAATTGAACAAACAGGTTTTTTATGATTTTAAATATCTTTAAAAGTTTTAGCCGAAACCAGATTTTGAGCCTAATCCGAATACTCGGTCGGACTCCAATCGTCGCTATTAACATGAGTTTGTAAATTATAGTTAGCGATTGTAAAAAGATATGCATGTGCACAGCACATGAGTGTGCTATAATGTTTCTTTGGAATAAATCATGGTAATATGAGGTGATGGTACGTTGCGTTGGTAGTGAGTAAATGAGTGAGTGAGTTAGTCAGTCAGTCGTATGATGATAATTTAGCAATTGCCGAACAGCAACAACTTAGCACTTAAGTTTTCCTACAACATACAACTACATATATATTTACATAAACATTTACTAGCACTCGTATATAAATACCTAAATGTAGCATCAATTGATACCAAAAAATGTTTGAAAATATTTTACTTTTTAAAATTTGAATTTACACTAAGACCAATTTCAAACACAATTTAAAATCCCTATTTCTGTTATGGTCATAAGGACTAATCAGCAGCAGACACATGAATGAATACTAAAAGCCTATGATGGTTGGCTTCATATTATTATCCTTGTTATTATTCGATAAAGATCGCCGAGGATTGTATCAAGAAAAACTAAGTCAAATACAATTAATGATCTTGAATCCGCCATTATTCGATGTTGTTTTTCATAACTGATGCTACGAACTAAGGGAGTATATTGAAATTTTGACAATCAAATTTCTACACTGTAGTCAGCTGGGTAACGACGAACTTGTCGACAAAAATACTTTGCTATCGAAACTATTTGGAATTAATATAACAGTACATTCAGAAAGTCCATAATATGACACATAGATGCCGTTACTAGCATTTTTTCCATATGATTTTTATTTATTACCAACCTTCAAACGATACGTGTATAAATTTTACAGCCAGCTGATTATTAATTTGTGACTTATAGCATTTTGTTTGAAGCAACTTTTGTTATTAAAAAAAATATATAATTTGAATTTTGATGAAGCATTGTTTTTTGATGAAAAAAAATACAGTGAAAAGCAAACATTGGCTTGATAGACATTATGCGAACTCTGAACCATCGAGACAAATGGCAGGGGAGTGGATTACTGAATTTAAACATGATCGTACCAGGACAAATGAGGCAGAGTGGACGCCCAAATGAGTCTTTTATTCCTGAAAACATCAACAAAATCCATAAATCGGTTATAAACGATCGCAAATTGAAGGGGCATGAGCTAGCTGACATTGTAAAGATATGCGATGGTAGTGCTTTTATAATTTTTCGCGAACATTTGGGTATGCGAATGGCAAAAAAAGGGCAAAATTTGCAAAAGCAAAAGGTGTTTTTTGTCATAAATCGATGCAAGCGATGGCAAAATTGAATTGGGCTTCGAATTGCTTACCCACCCACCCTCTTCTCCCGATTTAGCCCCCAGCGACTTTTGCCTGTTTTCAGATCTCAAGAGAATACTTGTTGGAAAGCAATTTAAGTCCAAAGATGAAGTAAGTTCTGAAACTGAGGCCTATTTTGACGAGAATAAGAAAGCGAACTATAAAGGTGGTATTGTTATATCGCTCTCGAAGGCTTTCCTCCTTTTTGTATGGCAGAGTATATAAAAGGTGAAGAACACTTGTCTCAAGTGACGGTGGAAAAATATAACGCTCTTCAAGCGTGACTTAAAAAAGACTACAAAGGTTTCCCAACGTAAGAAAGGCACGTCTGGATACTACTCTAATGTAAATGTAAAATTTATATAAGACAACAAATAATATTTAATATTTTAAAATGCATTGTGAGGTACCTATTAGCCCTATCAAAGGTAAGGGAAAATATTTGTTAAAGTTGCCCTACGACCAGTGTATGCCATCTAGCCTAATCACGCAGTAAATGCCGTCCAGCCTAAACAGATTTAAATCACAATCGTATTACACAAATTAATTAATTTAATTAATACATTTATACGTAACTTATTGTTTACAATTAGCAGGTAATAGAGTAACCATATTAACAGAATACAAAGCGAAAGTAACTTTATTTACTAAAATACTCAAGTAAAAGACTAAAAATGAGCCGAATCCGTTACGCACGGCGTATTTCGGACGACGCACTGATTGTGTTTATATTTATATACCGAAATGTGTTTCATTTTCGATTCGTCGCTCGTTAATTTTTAACACATTTTCACTCGCCCTTCATCGAAGTCTCATTGTAATATAAATTATCGCTTATGGAGTCATGTCATAAAGCTTGAGCTGTTTGCCAGCATAAAGTCACGTAAACGCTCGATTTCAGTTACTTGTTTTCCATTGCGAGTCAGTTTTCTATTGATACTCTCGTCTTTGATGCTCATAGAATGATGCTTCCAATCGCAGGACGAAGCCGGTAATAATTCAGACCGGCTAATTTGTTGGCGGCGGCGGCGACGACGATACTATAACTGTCGGCTAACGATTGGCGAAAGCAAAAACTGCAAAGGGTGGCTACATACAAGTTGGCATATTTCTTAACTAAACTATAAAGTAACAAAACGATAACAAAAACCATCAGCTTATCTAATGAAGTCGGCTAAGACATTAAACCTCACAAGTCGGTGACGGCCCAAATTGTTGCGACGCTGACTTTTAGCCAATCGGCTTGGCGCCCTGCATCTAATAATGAAAGGACGTTTGGTCGAAAACCCACAGAATTAAAAGCCTTTACACAAAAGTCATCGGAAGTGACTCCAAACGCCTGGGAGGAGTTAAAAGCAAACAAATATTTTGCATTTGATAGCTTGTGAAATTTCCCTTCAAAAACAAAATGTGAGGAACTACTAAATCGTATCGTAGACAAAACTGACGAGGCCATTGCGATAATTCCAAATGCCCAAAACTATCGGCGGTTTCAGTTATGCTCTGGTTGTGGGGAAACAATTCTCAAAGTTGATTCCGACAGGGTGTATTGATGTAGATTTTTGGAACATACCTTGTCAAGTTTGGTTTCGAGACAAACCGGCTTCGTTCTCAGAACGAAAGATGACACTGAAAATGGCACATAGCCGAAACCAATTTGTCTCCAAAGCAAACTTGACAAGGAATGACAGAAATTCGTTCCAAAAATCGATAACTCTCAAAGTAGTGTATCATACGGGCGGTCTTTATTAAACGCAACTAATGTGTATGAAACGAGCATTGAAACACCAAGAGCTGCCACCTTTGCAAGGTGTTGCAATTGCAGAACAGATGTGCTCTTGACTAACTTCGGCTTCAGGCTTTCGACATAATACGACGTTCGTATTATATGATGTTTTGTTTAAGTCCGATAGACTTAAGTCAAACGAACTATCATACTGCGCTCTCTTTTTGACATTTATGATCAGTATACTCTAGCAACTCATCAAGAATAGATTGACACTTGAACAGCGCTACCGTACTTTGAAAATCAGTCATCAACTGATCTGCTGCTTAATCGCAAAATTGTTTGTGTTCATTTTCGGCTTAATGGGTTTTTTTTTTAATAAACAAAGTTGCCATTGAGTGAAACCGATCCACAACAGACCCTACAGTCTCCACTGCACCGTTTGATGGCCTTAGTCGACCATGTTTTTTTCAAAAATGAAGCAAATTAGACGTCCAGACGGCGCTGCGTTATGAACAGGTCATATGCCAAAAATCATTTTCAAATGTTAATGAAATCATGTATTGATTATTCGAATAAATATTTTTTTTTTTCATTGAAATTTAACTTTTTAAAATTTTAAGTTCTATCGGGCTTAAAAAACAGCCGAGTGCAATAATGCGACCATCAACGCCCCTTTACACATTTCTACAGGTAGCAATTTTAAAACCATGGCTGCCTAATCAAAGTATCCACCTCTTTCTGAGTGATTAGAAGCTATCTAATAACCTGCTGTTAATAGCTAATCTACTGGCCTTAATCACGCCGCACAAGCTTCTCGCGATTTGGGTCTAAGCCACAGCCACAATGTGCACTCCCAAAGAAACCTCGCAATTAGAAAATCCTACCGTCTTCCAGTCTCATACTACAGATAAGCGCTTAAGGAAGGTGGTTCTTCCATATACGCCGGTAGCGATACTTCAATCTGGCAACATTGCGAAGAACATATACCCCAGGCGGGAATTCAATTGCAAGGCAATACTCGATTCCATACTAGAAAGGTGTTAATGAAATATTTTGCAGTGTTGACTTTCACTTACTTCTAACAATTTGTCACGGCCTTACCGACCTCGACCGGCACTTCCCGTTTTTTCTAATGCACATTAAGCCAACAACATCACCACGGTCTCGAGGATGGAAAAACGTAAATATTCAATTTTATTTTCTAAGGATAATTATTATGAGTTGAATGTTGTTTTTTTTTTTTTTCTTCAAATACTTATGTGATAATTTATTTCCCGTCAACTAACTGCTAACTATGGGATAAATGCTTAATTATAGACATATAAAACAAATTTTTAACACATGAAAACATATTTCACCAGATACTCCTTTGCAATTTATAACTAATTGTAGTTTATTAAAACATAAACCAAAAAAAAAGGAAGCTCGAATCTAAGCACACAAGCAATTCTGTCCTTTCATCCGTCCGTCCGTCCGCCCGTTTGGCTGCTTTCTGTGTATTTAACTAAGCGTTGTTCTGTTGTTCGCGTTCGCGCTTAAACTTTTCAACTGCAGACAACTGAGGCAGCGGGTGAACGAATGTGTCATAACGAATTTCAATCTATAATTTTCTGTTTAAAATGTAGGAATTATCCCAAAATGTAGACATTTCTAATACTCCTGGTTTTGTTGCATGCAACATTCGATATGAATTTCTGAGTGTTTAACAAGTGGTCAAGGCCGATAATGCAAGAGTCTACATACTGTGTTTTTGTACTCGTGCATTTTGCAGTAAACGTTTTTTGTTGTTATGTATTTCGTGGCACAAACGTGGTGTTTCAAAATAGACAAGGCAGAGTAAATTATTTATCTTATTGTTTGGTGTACAATTCGGGTGAATAGAAGGGGTGAGTGAGTATGTTTCAAAGGAGTATCTGTGCTAACGTCACAGTCACAGTCTTTTTGTCATGCCCGGCAATTCAATATTCAATACAAGAGTGAAATTTTAGGTTAATTAAATGACAAAAAGGGTGAAAAGGTTTTGGTTTTCATTTACTGTAACTATAAGTATTACACAAGTAAAAAGATACGCAGAAATGGGTAACAATAAAGAGATCAATACCGGCAAAACGTAAAAAAAATATACTGTAATCTTATCACATGAAAATGATACTTTAAAGGGCGCATACACTGAAATGGAAACCCTTTACACATTTTTAGTAGAGAAAAATGCCAGTCGTCGTGTCTGAGTCCAACACATAAAAACGCTACAACTCTATATGAGTGACTTAAAACTCGTTTAAAAGGGCCCTACCGACCTGGTGAATATCGCTTACAAATTCCGACATTTTCAATATTAAAAACCTACGGGCAAGATGTAACCAGTGTTTGAAAATGTTTAAGAGTTTATCGCTCTTTTAGTTTGACCCATTATGTCTGTTAAAAAAAAACGATTCTCAGTACGATCAAGGGAGAGAGTTATGTGCTGTGACCGCCATCTAGGTTCCAGTTTTCATGTCAAAGGCGTGTTTTTCAAGACATAACTGCTGAAAGTTTTGATCTCTAGAAACAGTCAAACACATTCCAGGGTATTAAAATACTGGGAGTGGTTGTGGAAGGTCCGTGAACACTCTCGCATCAACTCTCTTAGCAAAGACGTGGCAAAAATCTTTCAATCCTGAAGTTAAAAAAGTCAATAAAGTTATAAAAGAAACGTTACAAAATGAACGGTGTTTTCACTTCGGCTTAGCCATATGTAGCACTTTTACTTTTTCCTTTATTTTCTTTTATTAATTCCTTCTAATGACAAGTTTCGCATTCTCACAGGCATATAGTAACTTCATAGATGCAAAAAAAAAATAAACCCGGTCTACAAAGAGCTACATACATACGTACGTAGCTACTACAAATGTGCCTCCTTAGACATTAGGGGTGTATGATGACAGACGCTAAACAAACAGCTAAAAGACGACAGCAACAACAACAAAAGTTTAATTATAAACTAGAAAAATAAACTGCTATAGTGAAACATTTAAAAATATATCAAATTCTCTTCATAGAGGAGGGGGGTTCGATGTGTATCTTTATGCATTAAACAGACGGACAGGAGGACAGACAGGCATGCCCGTACAACATTATCAGCTAAACACCGTGTAACTTAAATGAAACTATGTATGATGTTTATTGTTATTGCATTTACAAATGATGACAAGATGATGATGATATTTGACAATCAAAAGGGTGAGTGATATTATACCTTCTACAAACGCACAACACGCACGCACCGTACAGCACCGCTTCCAATTCGAACATCTAATTTTGATTGCATGCAGCAATTATTCGGTAAACTCAATTTTATTGTTTACCTTTGCCGAAACGACTAGGAGGGATGGAGAGACATGCATGTTGTAGATAGAGAACCGTAAAAAAAGGTTCACTCACTCACTTAACATACACTGCTGCTACAGATTGACCGCATGATGTTACAATTTTCAAGTATCAACAATGCGCGGATAGAATTTTTTAAATAAAAATACAATTATGCCCAGCAATTATACAAAGACAAAATTTCACCGAATACAACTTGGTTGCACAGTGGGCATGTCGTCAAATAAATAGTAAGAAATAGTAAGAAAGTTTCAAGCCGCTGCACAGTGCCACATTGGGCCAATTGGCAAAAATTCAATTGTGTACGAAACCAACTCTCTTTACCAACAAAAAAAATCTACCCAAAATGGGGGCGTTCGAAAAACTGACACGCCCACTACGCATCGTAAATCTAATTTTAGTGACGATGAAGTCGATTCAAAAAATCCGCTTCCAATTTCTTCTGTCAAAAAAATAAACGCTGATGAGATTTATTTTAAAATTGGCACAAGTACTAGAGGCTTTCGGAATAATACCCCTTTTTACAATCTCATCATAACCCTGGCAGAGGCTAATTGGGGAAATGGCGGAAGTAAGAAAAAGTAGAATTTGTAATACGCGCAAATGTTCAAGAGGGGCCCCTAATTATTTTTAAATGATACCTGTAGAAATAAATAGTATTATATGACTCTCTGATCTGATCTGATCGGACTTATAAGAGGTGGGACTACTAACGTTTAGAATTTGGCTGTAATCAGCGGAATCGGCGGCTATAAAAAAAGAATCAATATTGTTTTCAAAAGTATACTTTTATTATAAAGAATGACGGCCGCGACTGGCGCTAGAGTTTGCTATGCGATCAACCAAATTTTCAAGTATCTCTGCATTTGTTCGGACTTGAATTTCGTGAATATCAACTTCAAATTCGTGTTTCAATTCCTTAATATTCTCGGGTTGGTTAACATTTACGTTACGCTCCGACACGACCAATTGAAATCAGAATTTCGGCTTATTATTCGATTTCTCCTCTGTGAAATCAAGTTTACAATAATTTTAATTTGCTGTCTATTCTTGAATGTCATTTTTATCCTTCAAACTAAAAACAGCGGATAGTTCAATTGCCAAACGTTAGAGCTACCCATTCTTTGTAAATCAAAGTAGTGAAACGGCAAACATTTTTACACAAATATATATATATATATATATATATATATATATATATATATATCTTTAGCTTGATTCTTGTAGGCGCTCAGCCGTGTATCCAGGGGCAGCAACTAGTTAAGCTTGGGCTTAAATAGCTAGAGCGATGGCTTTAGTCGCCTGGGTCATCATTTTTTTTTTCTGATATGCACTAGATTTTATTAACAATAATGTATATCGCAGCTCCGCCGTTATACGGTATCCCTCTATAGCTCTAAATCGTCGGCGAAATAAAATATTAAAAAAAATCAGCTACATTAGCTTTAAGTAATGTGCTTACATAACACCAGAGGCGCTGCAACACCTGCTCTAAAAATAAACATAACGGGCAATTGCAGAGTTGTTAAACACTAAATCTTTCAATCGCTCTACTTTTCACCACCTGCCGTCTCAAGTATATCCTTTTCCAAAGAAAGTGTAACGATTATTCGATTAAATAGCCATTAATTGTCTGAGTGGTTAACATGCCACACAGGCATTTGGCTCTGGAATACCGGCGCTGTTGATGGTATGTTCGTGTTCAATCAACGTTGTTCGAACAATTGTTTGCACAGCGCTGTTCTGCCACCACACAAACAAAATGCACACAGGCTCAATTATGCTCAAACTGTACAGCAACATCTACACGTATTCTCCACACAGAAGACTACGAACAGATTGTTTCCCTTTATTCTGCCAAAGCTCTCTATATGTGCGAACAAATTTGTGGCTAGTCAAGACGTAGTGTAAAGAACTTTTACATTAGGCAATTTATTTAGTGTTTATAGATGGCGAAAGGCAAGGTAGGGTTAACAGGGAGAAAATTGCTCATATTTGAGTAGAAACTTGCTTGTACTTGGCTGGCCTAAAGTTGGCAGCATATTTGTATTTGACATTTTCTTTTATTTATTTTTCGATGCGTTTTTTTTACGTTTGTCACGAAGTATATTCTGTGGGTGCGTTTTATTGTTGCGCACTGTTGGAAAATTATTAAATTAAATTGTTAAAAAAATATTTTAAAAAAATATTGATGAAAAATTGATCAAGCAGTGAATGAGAACAATTAATAATTAATCTTGTTTAACAACAGCATTCCTGTATTTTCAACGAGAAATCTGTTGAATACTTGGACCGCGTAAACAAGACTCAAGAATTCAATAACGTTTTGGATGAGGCTGTGGAGGAAATTAATGAAAATAAAACATTTGAGACTTGTCTATGAATTTAATGATTTGATTTTAGGTGAATTGTTAAACATACAGACGAGTATGTCTGATGTGGTGATAATTATATTGAATATTGTAGACTTTCTTTACATGGATGTGTGTAGCTCCTTAAATAACAATGTACACATGTATGTTCATGTTTTTTTTTGTTTACTGTGATTAAAATGAACATTTCTGTGCGTGATAAGTACAAGCGAGAGATCAGTTGTTTATGTTTACTTTTTTGTTTATTAATTTTAAGAAATGGGTTTTTTTTGTGGTTGTTTTGTTTTTATTTAAAAGTTGCTACACACATTTTAATTCACTCAAGGAAATCTTTAATTAAATTATTTTTATTCTTTAGCTTCCATTGTTGTTTAAATGAATGCATAAATCAAAATAAAACAAATAAGAAATGTCAGAGATAAGAAAAATTTCAGCAAAAGAAAACGAAAATTGCGCAAGTAAAATTGCCGTGTGTGAACGTGAAAGTAATTAAAAGGGAAATTCAAAAACAGACTGGCGCAACTTGACTAATGTGAAGTCAATCTTATTTTTTGTTTTATTACAATTTTCCAATTAGTATTTTTAAAATCAATTCACTGAAATTTATTGTCAGCTGATAAACCAGTCTCGATGTGCATTTCGCTCATTAGCCAACTTTTATAAAAATTCTTATACAAACCCTCAATTCAAATGTTTGTCTCAATAATGTCAGTTTTCTCTCATCAGACACATAGTTGTAAGGCACAACTTCGCCTCTATTTATAGTTTATGTTTTAAGCAAATCTAGCCCGTACTTTGAAAATGATTTATTTTTAACGTTTTTTTTCTCTTTTTTTTTTTTGTGTGATCGGCACCACTGTCTGCATACACAGCAGTATTTTCGAGTGTAAAAAAAGAACAAATCTAAGAATATTGTTTTTTTTTTAGAGAGCATTATGACTGTCAATTAAAAAAATTAAAAACAATCAAATAAATAGAAAATGTTGTCATCCTACAAAACTGAATGAGCATAAGAAAATAAGGGAAAACAATTTTTTGAGCTTAAGGCAAATCTTATATTCTCAATGGTCGCTCTAATACGATATAAGCCTAAATTGTTTTAATAAATAATAAAATTGTTTATAATTCCAGAATAATCAAATATGAACATCGCAGAAGATGACACTAGCAGACAGTGCCTGGATGAAGCTGAAACGGTAGCGCACATTGTGTGTGAATGTCCAGCACTGGCTAGCGTTACGCTTAGGACCACGGGTAGACGTTTTAGACAAATGCTAGCAATTACAAGAGACTCCGTGATGAGGAGGAGTGTTGACAGTTACTAGTCGACTAGTCCCTATAGTCAAGAGTAAAGACTAGGGCTAGCACGAGACTCAATGGAAAGTAAGGTAAACGTAATTACAAATCGGTTGTTTGAAATCAATTTGAGAAGCGAAGGGGGTCGAAAAAGGATCCAAAAAGTAAATGGTATGCTTTGATATACCCCCCCCCCCCCCCCCCCATACATTAAAATAAAAAAATGTATTTCTAAAAAAACGAGGGCGAACAACGCAGTAAAAGACAAGCGACAAAAATGTAGCAGGAGAAACAATAAACTTATTTTAAAGCACGTTAATTTTAGAACCATATTTTAACCGTTTTGCCTGGGAACGTTAAAATTTCATTGACACACTCAGTTTATCACATGTTTAGTTCACGAATACATTTGAGACAAAAGTTCAGAAAGTTCAGTGGACATCGGGGTCGTCTGGTTTCAACAAAATGCTGCCATCAGCCGATAATGGGCACCAAATTTCCATGGCACGTTATTTTCCGACACAACTTCATTAATTAGCCCCCGAGATCTGGTCCCTTAACACCTTCCGATTTCTTGTTTTGGTGCCTTTTGAAGACTAAAGTCTACGAGGCCAAACCGAACACGACTAACTAAATGACGCATGGGTTCGTAGCTGTGCTTTGGAGTAATACCTTCGAAAATTATCACGTGCACATTAAATCATGCAACCAGTGTGGCCATATTAGCTTGTTTCGAGCGAAATTTAGCACCCTTTTTTGTTTTAATTCAACTGAAATGATTATATTTAGGTTTTAGCTTTTGCAATTTCTATTTTTAAATTATTAGAAATGTTAACCAGAATATATAATGGCTACTTTACAAATGTGTGGCAAAGTTTAAATTGCTACGAGTGGCCAGAAAAAAAGGCAACTACATAATTTTTACTGTTTTTCATCACAAAAGCGCACTGAATGAAACACGTTTTAGGGAATTCTCTTCTTTAGAGATAACCGGTCGTCGTATGCCTAAAAATTTACAACAGGCATGTAAACCATTAATAAGCAAAATTGTATTCAAAAAGCGATTAATATGATATCATTTTATTGTAGGTTTAAAGTAGGTAGACACCTACAATAAGCCTACAATAAATTCACATGTTGTTTCAGAAGTACCATTCTTCCATAAACTAACCACTTCACCCAGTACGAATATTCCCCCCATTTTATACGTTATTGGTTTTACATCTTCATAGTTTCAAGCCCTACTTTTCATTTATCATTTAAATTTTTTTATTAGTTTTCGGTGTATGAATGCGCGGTCTTGTTAAAGGTTCAATGGGTGTACTTTAAATCTAAAATACATTTTTTTTTATGAATATGCCCGAAAACATTTAGTTTCGTTTTTTAGTAATTCAGAAGTCAAGGCACTCTCAAGAAGGTGATTGCATTGGAAGGCAGGCTCCACCAATACAACTACAGTTTATCAACGTTTTATTCCGCAAGGCAGAGTTATCAAACTCTGTCCACAGAAAAATTAAAGCAATTTATTGTATTAAAATCTTAATAAACTGTCTCTGATTGTTTTGCGAGAGCCGTCTCGCCAGGCTCAATGTGCCTGGTTTGTAAGTCTCTGGTGCCGATCAAATTGAAATTAAATGCCGCGCCAGATAATGAAGATGGACCTCTAGTTGGCTTACATATGTATTTGCAGGAACTTTCTTTTTTATTAACTCCTTGTATAGTCGGAACTTAAATACTAAGGGGCTCAGACATTAAGTCGTAGTAGCCTAGACTGTCTTCTTCTGGAGGTTTGATGCACATGCAGTACCCCACAGCTGAATGCCTTAAGTCCTTATTGGTTGCATAATGGATTTGTCTAAAACAACTTTGTATTCCAAGGTCCGGCTTGAGTTGGGTTGATTAGTTCTAAGTTTTATTGTGGTTATTATTGCCTCAATAAGGCGGTACCAAGTTGAAGTTAATACCCAAATACTTAACGCCGAGTTCCCGCCGGTAGACAGCTGGGTTACATAAGCCCATTTTGATAGATTAGCCTTTATTCTCCACTGCTCGAGCCAGTCCACCTAGCTCCTAGTGAATGTGAGACTGACGTTGATCAGTCTGCATGTTCATGTTATTTCATGTTATACTTTTCGAACTTCCCTCGTAGTTATATGAAATGCAACACTGTTCCCATCAAATACCAACTGTTAAAAGACTACTGTTAAATTTCGAGCAAGTATCGTGTGGTTTACTTTGCGTTTAACAGCTGTTCAAAACATACAACCTAGTGTATTTGTCTAAAAATGCAAAAAAAGTGAATTTCGAAAAAAAAAACCGTCAATCAAACCGAGGAAAAGCTCGATAAATACTATGGGGACTCTGCACCATCGATTTCAATGATAAAAAAGTGGTTTACTGACTTTCGTTGTGGTCGCACAAGTACAAATAACCCTAAACGTTCTGCACGGCCAATTGAGGTCAGTACACCTGAAAATGTCGAAAAAGTCCACGATATGGTGTTGGCCGATCGAAGAGTAAAACTGCGTGAGATTGTTTATGCCATAGGGATTTTATATGGCAGTGTGGTTTCGATTTTAAATGATCAGCTGGGTTTAAGAAAGTTGTCTGTCAATTGACCATAAACGTATGACAACTTCATATTATAACTTTAAGAATTTTATTTTATATTATTTTAAAATCTGGTCACGCTGCATGCCACATGAGTCGTATATCATCGTTTATATACTTATGTATATGTTTATATACTTATGTATAATTGTAATAAATTGAAAACAAGTTCTAACAATTGCGTAATTAAGGGATTTCTTAGTCTTGTTTACTTTATTTTTTTTTTAATGATGTTTTTCTAATAATTGTATGTGGCAGCCCAAATGGAATCAACCTGTAAAAATAAATGGAGACACATAAACAGTTTACGATTGTGCGTATTAACGTGTGTGTTTGTGTCTATTTTTTCTTTGGAATATTACTTTATCATTTATTTGTATTATAATATTTCTAAGGTTATATAGAGGATCAATCCACTTAAATGATTAATTTTTTATGTTTTTTTATCTGCTTTCGCACAAAAGATAGATAAACGGATACAAACCAACAATAACAACAACAACAGAAAACATAAGCATACAAATCCACACGCATACCCAACCAGCATTCGATTTTAAACCAATAAATAAATCTTTACAGTTTGAGCAACTTTTACTAAAGGCTGCCATACGTTAACGTTAGTCATCACTTGATGTGTGTCGCTAAGAAAACGTAACGTAAGGACTGTTATATACAAGCGTAAAAAGTGGCATAAGGGAGTTGGCTTAGTCGCTAACAGAGGTGGAAAGAACTGGTGCTTGAAACAATTAAGCGTGTTTGCTCAAAAATATACCCTTGAAATGACACTGAGAATAGAGTAGAGATGTAATCGCAAATTATCGTTAAAGAGATTACGAACTAAAGAATAATTAAATTATCGATTATTATTCTACTTTAATTTAATAGTAATTTAATTCATTATAAGCATAACATGGCGTAAGTTGGATGAGACAAAATTATTAAAATTTGAGTAAAATAGAATCAAAAGAATCAATTCATGAATGAGATTGACTTTTTGCTCAAAACTAGGCCACTATAGAGAATGCTTTTTTCCCAATTGCTTTCAAATCACTCTTCTGTTCTAATTGCTGAACTTGGGGACTTATTTTTCAAGGGACCAGCCGGTTCTTACGAACTGCTAATAGGTCTCTGGCTTTGAAAAATACAATAAATTTCCTAACAAAGATTTTTACAGGTAACGTAGCAGCAGTTGCGTAAAATGATTGTATAGCTTGGTTCAAAACATAGAGTTTTAAAGCCTAACAATGCGAATTGCAAGGGTTCATCAACAACCAATAACGATTTTAAAGAGTTTACACACAGACGCTTATACGGCGAGGGAACCAAAATGTAAGGAATTTTTACATATTCAAGCGTTTTTCTCAAGGCAACAATTTTTTCTTACGATTTATAGAGACTTTCAAATCTACCGGGCACGAATTATAGCGATTCTACCGTATTTAAACATGTCTCTTGTAGGTGGAGCAGTGAAATGCCGGTAAGCGATTAATTTAATTACGAGAGGAGACATGAAATATTGAGCATATCAGTTGAAGAGAGAGTAAACCAATAAAAGACTGAACGGGTAGAATCTCATGTCTAGTCAGCCAGTCAGGCACGGATCCAACTGAAAAAAAAAATTAAACATTTTCATTTGGGAAAACGTGCTTCCGGATCCACGCCTTCAGTACTTCGTAGTACACACAGGGTATTAAACAAAAAATTGTAAATTCTTATGTTTGAAATTATGTTTGCTGGGTATGGAAAACACACATACACACACACAATTCCACACATGTATATTTGAAAGTTGTTTGTAAATGTTATTGTTCAGCAAATACTTGTATTTCTTAGGAAAACATCGTAGGTATTATTGCTAAAGAAATATTCAAGAACTCACAGAACTCTTAAGAATTTGTTTTTGTTATTTATACAAAAAGGTTTCCGGATTATTCATACAAAAGGCGCGCCATTTTATTCAAAACATTTGAAATACATATACGAGCATGTGTATGTACGTGTGCATACAAAAGTTCAGAAGGATGTTTTTTTGAACGTTAGACTTTAAAACGAAATAAATTTGTTAATTGCAGGAAAATTCGATTTAGTTGAAAAATATGAAAAGTAGGTCGAGCCTAAAATTGAAAATTGACAAATTTCATTACGATTAAAAATCGCTACCCTGTGTCGATAACCTAGAAACCGTTAACGACTTGAAAAAAAATCATATGCCGGTGATTAGATTTTATTAAAAATGCCAGAAAATTATCTTTAAAATATAACAAATTTAGCTGCAATTATTAATCTAATAAACACGTTTGAAAATGCTCTTAACACGGTTGGTTACCTGAAGGGAATGTTCTGTTTAAAAACATGAAGGCCCACAAATATCTAATTAACAATTTTGTGTTAAATTTTCAAAAATTCTGTCAATATTTCAATGCTGCAGTTTTAAAGAAGAAGAAACTTACCATTGTGACCGGCAGACCTCCGGCGCCGCCATTTGAATACGAGTACGGTGATACTAAATAACCCATATTAAAGCTAGATGCATGTGGCTCAATCTTACCTGAAATAAAAAAGAGAAAATCGATTGAAATTTTTCAAATTGAAAATGTAAATAAAAATTATTTAAGAATATTATAAAACTGTTTAACTTATGTCTAGAGAATAAAAATGTCACTTCCGTCGGGTTCTTAAGGATGACTTTAGGGGTAAGAAGTGCTGAAGAAATACATATATAAAAATGCCAGGAAATCTGCAGCTGGGGGTTCATACGGTGCAGATCATATTGCCTAAGTCATGTCTTATGAATAGTTTCAACAGCGATAAATTTCAGGCTGAAGCCAGTAAACGTGTTAAAAGTTTTCGTAGAGTTGAGTTATAATAGCGGAAAATGTTGGTATAAAAGTCGAAAGGAAAGTGATTTTCGAATCGTTTGTGGCGAGCTTTAGCTTGAAATATTACATTTAGCTTTTTCAAACAATGTAATTTTACTAAATTATAAAATATAAACTTCTTTTCATTCGAAAAATTAAAACTACAGAACATTACAATTTCAGAACTATGGTGGAATTAGCATCGTGCTAACAAAATCAGTTACATAGATAAAACGCTTTACTGTTTATCTCATATGTATCGGAACTTTTGCAGCGCAAAAATCTATATGTACGAGGGTGGCCTTTTATGTTTCGGGATTTGGCAAGCCTAGTGTTACAATCTGGCAACTGACAGCTCTATCGTATTTGTGTTGTTTACAGTAACTTAAAAGATTCAATCTTCGACGTGGATTAGCTCAGCAACAGTGCATGGATGAACTTAATTCTTCTTGCCGATGAAGCTCCATCAAGGACCAGTGTTTATCGATGGTATGGTGAATTCAATCGTGGTCGTAGTCCCCTCCAAGACGAATTTCGTCGAGGTCGTCCAACATCAGTTGTTGTTCCGAAAACCATTGATGCTGTGCGTGAACTGATATTGCAAGGTCGTCAACTGACCTATCGTGAGATTGAGGCAACCTTAGGCATTAGTGGAACCAGCATACATTCACTATTGCATAAACATTTGACTGTCAAAAAAATTTGTTCGCCTTGGATCCCACACAAAGGCTCGTGTCAATTGGTCGAAAGAAATGCTCAAAAAATACGATCGCGGTACTTCGAAATACGACTATGACATCGTGACAGGTGATAAGTCGTGGATTTTCAAGATGAGTCAAATATAACAAAAGTTGTTCGCGCACGAAGCACTTGTAAGCAAATGGTAGCCTTTTTTTCGAAAAAATTGGGCATGTCGCAACCATACCACTAGAACAACGCAGAACAGTTAATTATGAGTGGTACACAACCATTTGTTTGTCAGTTGTTTTCCAAGAAATCAGGAAAACCAACCGCCGAAGACGGATCACTCTGCACCACGACAATGCGAGCTCTTGGCACCGAATGACTTCTTTTTATTCCCGTACGTAAAAAACGAATTTAGAGGTCAACGTTTTTCGACACCTGAAGAAGCGGTTGCTGCATTCCGAATGCATGTTTTGAAGATACTTCAATCAGAGTGGCAAAAGTGCTTCGACAATTGGTTCAAACGCATGCAAAAGTGTATAGATCTTCATGGGGAATATTTTGAAAAACAATAAAGTGATTTTCGATTATTAATATTTCTTTTTGTTCTCTAATCCCAAAATATAAAATGCAACCCTCGTATGTTGATTTTCGGCTGTAAATGACAAGTCTAGTAGGGTTTCAAATAGCTGCTATGTTAGTCAACATTCAATCAATTGCCATCTGAAAAATGTGACAAATTTTTTACGTCCATTAATTATGCTGCTACAATTTGTTGTACTGTGTTCCCAAACTACTTTAAAATTCGCATTGTTGGTTTTCAATTTTGATCAACACAAACACACAATTAATATTAATTATTTTTGTTTTACAATATTCAAAATATTTGTATGGTGCTCTAGCAGCACACAGGAACATCTTTGAAGAGAAGATGTTCTAAATGTTCATGTTAATGCTAAAGTTTTAACTTGTGTTTGACCATTTAGACAACAAATCAAATATTTTTTTGCTGCTGTAACAGTATACACGAACATCTTTGAATTAAAGTCGCTAGTATTTGTTGCTATTTAGCTTAAAGATGCTGCAAGCAGCAGTTTCTTTAACTGCGAGTAGCTGTGAATTTTTTTCTTGTGGAACAATGATGAAAAGTTTTCTATTTATTGCATAGTCGTTCTATATAATAAAGACGTTGCTAGCAATCCACTCAAAAAGTCCATAGGGTGACACATAGTTGACGTTACTAGAATTGTTTCCATATGATTTTTATTTAGTACCAACCTTCAAACAATACGATAGGTATAAGTATGACAGCCAGCTGATTATTGATTTGTGAGTTATAGCAACTTTTGTTATTAAAAAAAGGAAATTTCGAGTTTTGATGAAGCATTGTTTTGATGAAAAAAAATAATAATAATACAGTGAAAACCAAACATTGGCTTGATAGATATTATCCGAAATCTGCTCCATCGAGACAAGTTGTAGAGAAGTGGATTGCAGAGTGAACGCCCAAATGTGCCTGTTATTGCAGAAAACATCAACAAAATCCACAAATTGGTTATGAACGATCGCAAATTGAAGGGGCATGAGCTAGCTGACATTGTAAAGATATGCGATGGTAGTGCTTTTATCATTTTTCACGAACATTTGAGTATGCGAAAGGCAAAAAAAGCGCCAAATTTGCACAAGCAAAAGGTATTTTTTCACCAAGACAATGCACCGTGTCATAAATGGATGCAAGCGATGGCAAAATTGAATGAATTGGGCTTCGAATTGCTTTCCCACCCACCCGATTTAGCCCCCAGCAACTTTTTCCTGTTTTCAGATCTCAAGAGAATGTTTGCTGGAAAAAAAGAAAAAGTGCAAAGATGAAGTAATCGCTGAAACTAAGGCCTATTTTGACGAGAAAGAGAAAACGTACTATAAAGATGGTAACGTTGTATCGCCCTCGAAGGCAACTATGCTGAATAACAAAATCGAGTTTTTTCAAAATTCCATTTTGTTCTACCATTTATTTGTACTACGTTGTGCCGAAAATTATATTTCTTTTCAAGTAGACATGGTAGCGATACAAATTATTTTATTTGAAAGCATTTAATATTATTTTGTTCAATTTAAGGGAAAATTTGTTGCCTTTCATACTCGCACATATTATTATTAATTTCACTTAAAATTAAGTTGGCTACGCCCATGAAATACTTTTTTCGTTGTTAATTAGAGCCAACATTAAATGAGAAAATACTTAATAACAGCAATTAATTTTAAATGATAAATGATGAATGCGGAGAATATTTACTATTTGTTTTTCATATTATTTTCAGCTGAGACAACAGATATCTACATACGAGTGCATACATACATACATATATACTTCGCGCAATGTAAGTGAAGGGAATGAACACATGGACGTATGTGTATGTGTACTTGTATCTTAAGATGCTGGAGAGTAAAAAAGAGGAAATATTTATGTGCTTACCGGTGTTGCCATGGTAAGACTGAAAAAAAGTTATATTATGCCCAACAAAAAGTTATTTTTTTTTCCCATTCAATGGCCCTTATTCGCCTCATAGGCACGGCGAGACTATACAGTGGTGCTCATCTGATTAGCACACGTAATATGTATTGCATCCAGAATCGTATATTTGTTCCAGTTATCAAAGTTAAGTAAAGTACTTAGCTACAGGTAATGTATCTATGGCTCGAACAATAGGTTTCGCTATTTTTATAGCTATTTTATATTTATGTTTGATTTGATTAATCGCAGTAATCTCAGCTGGACACTAATTTAATAGATAATTTGCTCAATTTTATAAATGCTTAATTTAAAAGTTTGAATAAAAACCCCAACTAACAGTTAGCCAAGGCTAGAAGTAAAATTAGTTCAAGAGGAAGCAGCATTGGGGAGGTGGCATTAATTTTGAATTGCTAGAAGAGGAACTGGTAGAGAGGTCGCCATTGCAAAAACTCTTAAAACGTCAACTGAAATAAAAGATTTTCCACACAAAAAAATTTTTTAGACTTCTCGTCACGAAAATTTAGTAGAAAGACTAGATAAAGGAAATTCGCGTGAGTGTACTGGGCAACATAAGCCACACGTATTAAAAAATATTTCAATTGCTCGTAAACATTTAGAAAAGCCAGCGACTCTAGCGACCACCAAAGAAGCCGCACAATCCTGCAGTACACATCTAAGACGGGAAAGCACACTGGCGAAATGCGAAGATTTGGACCGGTGTTGGTTCCATAAAAAAGTTTATACGCTTACAATAATATATTTGCGAACACCATGAATTTGAATATATTTTATGCTGTGGCATGTATGAACATCGAAAAATATTACAAGTTACGTAGGCAGCTCAAAAGTTACAAAACACGTCGAAAATTCAAGCAAAATGGAAACACTGGTACACACATATGTTGCAAGATGCTAGAGAGCAAATTAGGAATTATTTAGGGGAATTTATAATGGGCTCAATAAGAATTTTATTGCATTAACGGCAAGATGTGTTTAAAGAAATGAATTTTAGATCTCGTGAACCCTCTCCCCCCCACCAGTGCTTTAGAAGGCCTTCTTTTCGCTGAGGACCGACCACTTAACAAAGGAAATGTGCAAGTATATAATGGCTCATATTAAAGTAAAGAGGAATCGGCAGGAATGGCGACTCCACAGCCTTTAAAATTAGGAATTATTAAAAAACTGTGTGAATGGCACACAAATGAAACAAATGCTGAATAGCGTTTGCTTGTGAACAAACGCTTACAAGGGCTAAACGGAAGAGATATCTACATCGCTTAATGACTGAGTACCTCAAAATCATATAACCATCCCGACCGTTCCTTCACGTCTACAACCAGTATTTCGTATGGACAGCCAGTCATAGGCAATCGTTATCAATTGTAGATAAAGAAAATAAATCGAAAATGAATATCGAATCACCAAAATGAAATTTTTTCGCTTGCTGTACTTTTATACTCCGTATCGTGTCGTACACATATTTTTTTTTTTCTTTATGAAAACTTTTACTATCTACGGAATGGTAACTAACATAAGGTGTGTTAACATACTTTCCCAGCACAAACGGCAGCGAGAGAGTAAAGTAGAAATTTAATTACATAAGAATAATTTTAAATTTATCCAGCCAAGTTCGTTACGTCTTTCTTTTAACGAAGAACATTTTTAATTTATATGAAAATTTTGTTAGAATACAGGAAAAGTAAAATTCTTCGACACTAGACACTAAGAATTAGACAAGACAGAGACATTTGTTAACGGCTCGGGGGGCGGAACAGGTAATATCTCATCCTCCGCTGCATTATTATGCTACTACACAAATTTACAAATGATGTTCTATGAAAAGTTGATGAAAAAATTTAACGTGTGTACAACCAGTTGCAAAGACGTCTGGCCCCTACTGCTCATTTTACACACGTTTATAATGGCCAACATTCAGTAAGATGTTGTGTAGAGATTGCAAACTTTAAAAATGTTATCAAACTGATTTATTCAGAAAACACATAAGAACGAGCTTTTGTTATTTATTGTTGTTCTTCTTATGTAGAAAACTAGTTGCATTTTGTCTGCTCACTCTCTTTCGTTCAACTCTCGCTTTCCCAAGAAAAAAGAAAAATTACAAAATAAACGCATTGCCACCAGGACTGTTGCCAGTGCTGCACTTTGCAAAAACGGCAAAATACAGATTTAAACCATGACTCTGAGACATAATTGAAGTCCAGTGTCGTCAATGTGCCGAATTATCTCATCCTTTAGCTCTTGATTTATTCTTGGCTTATTGACGGACATTTTTTCTTTTAAATATCCCCCAAGAAAGAAGTCCAACAGTTTCAAATCACATGATAGTGACAGCCAATTAACATCGCCACGACGTGAGATAACACACGGCCATTAAATTTCTCGCACAAAAGAGCCAATATTTCGTGGGCTTTATGGCAAATGGCAACATCCTGTTGGAACCACGTATCGTCCAGGTCTATATCCTCAATTTCTGGCCACAAGAATTCCACACAAAAGAACATTGATTTGAATTCATAAAAAAATATTAAATGTGTTTTATAGATTTTCAATTTTTCAATTTTCAATAAAAAATTCACGATTTTTGCAGATTTTACCTCCAAACGATCTGGCAACACTGACTGCTAGTGATGACAACTTAGCTCTTTCTAAAAGAACAGTTGAAAAGTTCTTCGATGGTAAATGTACAATTGCCATGTTTTATGAGAGAGCGAATCTATTTTTGGCGATTTTTTACCGATTTAAAACAAGATGGTTGCTGATGATGGGAAATTTTTAGGGGCTCGCCTACAAGCTTAAATAAAACTGTTCCACCAACGACGCTTTAATGGCGTCCTATACATTCTAGAACCTTTTGCTTTTACCAGTATTGCTTTTGTGCCTTAACATTAGTTTATTTCTCAGCCTTTTGGTGACTGCAGCAAAGGTCTCAAATGTTTTTCTTTATCTGAAATACTGAAAGTGTGTCAGTTTTCAAATTTCGTATGGGTTCTTTTGAATCGTTTGATCGTGTACGATCTGGCAGAGGAGTACTGGCTACACAAAGTAACTAATAATTCTCCCAAGTCGCCAGGATTACGTTCTGTATCATATTTTGACCACTGGCATTTGGCAGGGATTTCCCCCTCTGTAAAGGTTATTTGAATAGTTGGGATTTGTTTTGACCGGTCGTTAGGATTGCGTACCGTAACATCTCTCGAACACTCGCTGAGACTTTAATAATTTAAGGACACGAAATTTCGCATAGTTTCTGCGTGGTCATTAAATAAAAATCAGCTTAAATTCCAACAATTATTTATGTTTTTCTCCTTAACTGGCTACAGGATACCGGGAACTAATTTTAAATGAAATAGAAAGTGTTTATCAGCCAACACACAAGATTTTACGAATTTTTGGTATTTTTAAATCTGATGTATTTTTTAGCATACATACTAGTTTATATATTGTTGTAGAGAACATAATATAGTTGTCGTGTCCATATTTTTTCATTGACTGCGTCGTTAGATTTGAATATTTATGGTTCATTTGACATTTTTTCTTCTAACATTTGACGACTTTTCAAGAGATAAATTTATCCGTCAGAGTAAAAATAAATCTGTTAGAAATAAAAGATAGGCAACAGTTTACAAAACAATTTTAAATACTCTCTTAACAATTTACTGATTTGTGCGGTTAATCAAGCATAAAAATGTTGTACAACCACCCTGGGGTGCTCAATAAAAAAATATATTTTCCTAATCTACCTACATATCGCGCCCTAAATTAAAAACAACACAAACAAATCTCTACCGACCACAAACATTTCTTTTTTCATCACTTCTTTAACTGGCAAAACACAGTTATGACTGTTTTCCTGTTGCTCGCGTCAATTCAACTAAAGAGTAATACGAGTATTTTTTTTTTAAAGTAGCGTTGTTTCACCTTAACCATTATCATTTCGAGTTCTGAGACTGGTGCATCATTTAAAGTTGTGCACTTCGAAAATCAAAAATTTTTTTAGTTGTGACTGTTTTTGATTTAGGGTGTGATATTTATGTATTTCCATACAGTGGCGAACAAAATTATTAGGCTTAACTAGCTTTTTTATTGTGAAATTAAAAGCGGTGCAAGTACTCTTTCATAACCGACTGTAGCCTATGTAGAACTGCTAGAATATGAGTTTGGCTTGTAGTTTCTGGGGCCAGGTTCTCTTCTCAGACTAAAGTATAGGTAATATTTTCGGCTATAAACACTGTATTAAGAATTTGATACCAAACAAAATGCTTAAGCAACTCTAAAGTATGGTGGCGGGGTTATGGGCTTACATGTGTGGCTTGGATATGGACCAGTAAAGTTCAGAGTATGACTTGGCTGGCCTATACAAAAACATGGTATATATTGTGCTACAAACAAGCCCCAGACCTGAAATCCAATGATCATGCATTGAAGGAATTAAAAAAACATTTTTAAAGGAAAATAAGAAAGCTGAAATGGTGTCAAAAAGAAAGCCGCACTAAACTATTTTTTTTTTGTTCTTCCATAATTAAAAAATTAGAGGAAATTATCACAAAAAATTCGAAAATTTGTAAGAAACAAAAACGAAAACTCACCAAAAAATATAAAGAATATAAAAAATAAAAACATATTAAAAACTATAAACTTTACCATTTGAAATAAAAAATATAAAAATATAGACATTTTCCTCGGACCTCTGGGTTATGGGCCCATGTCAAAACGGGGTCATTCAGACCTTACTTGACAGCCTGCGTGCAGCAGGCTACCATGTTAACCATAGACATTTTACTTCAAATCGATAATTCGTGAAAAACCTATAATTTTTCCCAACACAGAAATTAAAAAAATCATGTGCCCAACTCGAAATAGGGCGAAAAAATAACCCAAAGAGAGTCGAAAATTCGCCGAAATACAAAAAAAAATAAAAAGAAAAAAATTCAGTAAAATTTGTCAAAATCAATTTCAAACTAGTTAGAAACTATAAATTTTACCGAAATCCGAAAATTAAAGCGGGAAACAGTAGCGAACCGAAATTTCACGGAAAATAGGGTATTCTTCATCAGAAAAACAGAAAGTTGCCAAAAAAAAAAATTGTAACTTCACCCAAAAACCGAATTTTACCAAACGTGAAGACATCGCCTAATCTGGCTATTGTGATTTCAGCTACTTCATCTATTTTGAGAGTCAAAGGAAGACGCATAACCGAAGTTTGATGTACTTATTTTTATACTAAAGGGTTGCATTGATACTTATCTATGTATGTATATTGTGCATATATGTATTTGCTAGGAACGAAATTGAGTCAAGGTATCTCTAAATACATATTCTTCAAAAGAAAAGGTGAAGTTTGAAGGTTTTTGAAAAGTATTTATTTATTCATCAATATCCATTTTGTCCCTTTCAAAGTAATCCCCCTCAGATATACTGCACTTATGCCAGCGCTTCTTCCAATCCTCGAAGCACTTCTGAAATGCGCTTTTCGGTATGGCCATCAGCTCGTTCTTCGATTCTGACTTTATCTCATCAATTGTGGCAAAACGCTTTACTTTCATTGGTCTCTTCAGTTTTGGGAATAGGAAAAAGTCGCAGGGAGCCAAATCTGGCGAATAAGGTGGTTGAGGCATGATTAGGATGTTTTTTTGGCCAAAAAATCACGAATAACACACACAAACCTGACTAAACTTTTCAGTTGTCAACTACAAACTACTAATACAAATTGGCTGATAATGCCAACATATGACTAACACATGGGTACCAACATAACAAAATTTCGATAATCGAATGCACACAGCCCGCGAAAATTTAAAATTCGTCTTATTTCTTTTGAACGAGTAACGAGTTTTAAGCTGTATTACAGCTGATTAAAATTAAAAAATGTCCATATGTAGTTGTAAATAAAGAGAATTCTTCTTTTAAGGAACTAAAACTTGGCACACGGTGCTTCATGCACTATATTCGAGAACAGCTTGTCCGATTTCGATAAACGCAACAATAAAATATGCGGCATAAAAAAATGACTTGCCAGTTGTCGAAATATTATTTTATGCTCCCCAGTTTCGGATTTATTAGAAAATACAAGCCGGACACCCTCTTCCCGAGCTATAATTCATAAACTACTGTTAAATCTCCCTATTAAGGCGACATATATCCCACGCTCAATAAAAAAATGTATACAGGATAGAAAAAACTATTGTAACTATTTTCCTTCTAGTTTTTCGCCCGAAAAAATTCCTGAAATTTTGTGATTAAAATTTAAACTACATACATACATCAGTATTAACGGTTTTCATTATATCAAAAATAGTAGGTAGTTTGTTTTGGTTCGAGGAGTGTGTCTATACATTAAGCCGCCACTTTACATATGTATGTATATACAAATATACATACATATATATGTATATGTATCTCTGCATGCAAGTACATGAATGTATGTATATTATGTATGTATGTATGTACATATATTACAACCAGATATTTGGAGATCAAAACAAACAGATAGCACTTACATACATACATACATATTTACACAGCTATATATAGAGATAGATACATATGCATGTGGCTACATCTATCGCCTATTTCGTTTAGAACGTGAATTAAAATTATTTAATGATAATCACCTCTAATTAAAACAAATAGAAATACTGGCAATAATAATTTGCGCGAACACGAAATTTACCTACCAACACTGATTACAAACGAATCAATAGGATTTTGTTAAATCACATACATACACACACACATAGATAACTATTTATCGATCTCTTGAAATAAATTTTTAGATATACAATTGTACATACTTATACCGACAGTAATTATGTTTTAATGTAGGTACCTACCTCTCGTACATACATATTCGGAAACATTCTCAACTCATGTCTAAATTTTCCCCTTTTTTTTTCTTAATAAGGAAATTGTTCCCACTATTTTACACAAGCCCAAGCAATTCACATGCATATACTATGAGTAATAACCGAGAAAAAGAAGAGAGTACATCAATTATATCTATGATCCGCGTTGCCGTTTTGCTTACTTTTACACAAAAGTGGTTATTTCCAAGGCGTACTTTTTTCATGTTGGTTTTTATTTTTGTACCAAAAAAAAAATGCCTTTTTACATATTTTTTCATCTATTTAGTATGTTAAATTTTTACATAATAAATTGTCAGGATAAAATATGTTGGTAGGCCCGTAGTCTTAAGTTGTGTCTGGGTTGTGTAGGAAAAGTCAAAAAGTTGCGATTTCTAGGCAAGTTGTACAAAGCACTCGCTGCGTAAATGGACATGTCGCAAACCTCATTGTATTATATTACTACGTTGACTGTCACGTCACGTCACCCATATTCGGGTGACAGTAAAGTTTCTGATCGGGCCGAATTGTACAAAGGATCGCAACGTGTATGTCTTGCATAAATATTATTATTTCGTGTTAATAATCATGTTATAATGTGTTATAATCATGTTATAAGGTGCTATAATCATATTATGTGTTATAATCATGTTCTAATGAGTTATAATCATTTTATAATGTGTTATAAATGTTATAATGTGCTATAATGATGTTATAAAATGTTATAATCATGTTATAAGGTGCTATAATCATATTATGTGTTATAATCTTGTTATATTGTGTTATAATCATGTTATAATAAGTTATATTCACGTTATAAAGTGCTATAATCGTGATATAAGGTGTTATAATCATCTTATAATAAGTTATAATCATGTTCTAATGAGTTAAAATCATGTTAATGTGTAATTATCATGTGGTAATAATGACATAGAAATAATTTATTTAATTTGAAAGATTTTCAGTTTTATTCAACTAAATTATTAAATATTATGTATGTATGTATGTATATGTATTTTATGTCTGCATATGTATTTTAATTTATAATTTCATATATAATTTTAAATAAAACAATATTTTATATAAATTTAAACACATTAAAATTTTGGTGGTTCATTTTTTTTCGAATTTAGTTACTTAAAAAAAAAACTTTGGGATACAAAAATGTGCATGTGGTGGCAACGCTGTCTATGATCACTAAGATCATTTCTTTGGAATACGGTAGGAAAACAAAATAATAAAACCAACACACAGCAACCACAACAACAAGACGACTCTTTCATATGCTTGTTTCTTTATTTTGTTTTTATTACTCATTCTTATTAACGCTTGTACAATCTGTACAAACATTCATACAAATAAATATGTAGGCACACACAGTTTCAAACATACGTACCAGTGTGCACACGTATATATATATACATACATTCATACATAAATACGTGAAATGTGTTTGCGGAGACGTAAAAAAAAATACATTGGACGACGTAACCCACCATAGAGTGTTGTTGTTGTATTTTGTTTTTTCCTTTTAAATTATTCTTTGTTTAGGTTCGTTATTCTTGTTTTTTTTTAGTTGTGTTGTTTCGTAGTTGTTGTTATTATTGTATAGATCTTGTTATACGTTGCGTTTATTTATATACCTGTTGAACTGTAAACGCTGGATGGATATGGGTAGTGTTGCTAATGATGTTTTTTTTTCTTTCTTAATTTGGTATTTTTGTTATACTCTTGAACGCGTTGAATTACATATAACAAGAGCTGGTAAGCAGCAGCAGCAACAACAACAACAACGAGACAAAATCGTACAACGACGCCATAACGTCGTCATCACTGAAGCCCTATCGTCACTAACAAGAGTCTAGAGCATAAACTTAATTTTAGGTACAAAATCATCATTGTTAGCGTTTTTTTTATGGAGATAAACATACCTACAAACATGCATGCAAACAAACATACATATGTATGTATATGGATACATATTTTTGCTTCTTGATGTGCGGCATAAATTGTTTTTCAGTTTTTCAATTTCTGCTCCTCGCTGTTCTTTTTGTCCAGCAGAGCTTCGCAACAAAGCAACCATCTAAAAAAAAAATAATAGCTAAACGTGCATATGTACATACATATGTATGTATGTTTAAATATTTATTCGTTTGACTGGCCTCCTCAATTTAGAAGCTCATAAAAATCAAGTCTAAGGTTTTTCCAAAAACATCATTCCTAGGCAGCTTTTTGGTACGAAAATAGTTTTCAAAGACCAGAAATAGCATAAAAATATTAGACAATAATGCAACAGCAGCCACAGCCTCCGCCTTTACAACCAGCCAGCATTGCCAATTCAGAACCTTTTCCTTAGCATCGTTCCAAAAACTTCTAGTATTTTTGTGCCGATTTTTTTTGTATTTAATTTTTTAATTTTTAATATGAATTTTTTTTAAACAAAATTATTACTCCCGTTTTTGCTGATACCAAACTATACGGTATAACAATACTTGAAGGAATTCTCATATCGATTTTGAAAACGATCTGCCTTTAATGGACGAATGAGTATGTTGAACATATCACAAAGATCGGTCGATTATAGATATGTTATCTGAGGTTACCTGGGGGTAAAGACTGAAACCAATACTAGTCAGACTTGAATCGACTCCGCCTTCTGTAATCTATATCTACGGGTTTATGATCATAATTTTGCTTACTTTAAATAACACTATTTTCGTACGGGTGTCCAACCTATACTTCCGTAAGTTATATGGTTCGATTTCATCGTCTGATAGATGAACATACTAAAATCATCCACGGGTCTTATTTTTATTTTTTATTATTTGACAATTCAACCTGCAAAGACTTGGGCTGCTCTACAAGTCCAACCAAAACGCACGATGTTAATTGTAAATAAAACAAAATGTTTTCAAAGAATAATCTTAATATTTTTTATTATGATAGAAGGATCTATGACAATTATGTGAGAAACAAAATATTGGCCAAATATGCGCCACAGCTCCGGTGGCCGGCCTCAATCCGATGGTCGATATTTTCAATAACTCTGAGATATAATTGAGAGGTTCAATGTCGTTAATGTGCCGAATTATCTCATACTTTAGCTCTTGAATTGTTGTTGGCTTATTGACGGACACTTTTGCTTTTAAATATCCTCCAACAGAGAACTACGTACAACGGTGTCAAATCACATGATCGTGACGGCCAATTAACATCGCCACGACGTGAGATAACACACGGCCACTGAATTTTTCGCGCACAACAGTCATTCTTTCGTTGGCCACAAGAAGTCCGCTATCATCTTGCGGGTGTGACTCACAATTCACATCCTGCATTATGGTTGGACCAAACACATATGTACATAAATTGAATGACTCAGTCATTTCTTCGGTAAAAGTTATAAAAATTAATTTAAATTGTAAGAATAGATCTCATATTTAGTAATTTATCTGTAGAAGATGATCAATTCCAATTTTTAACGGTTGGTGTTTGTTTTTTGCATTTCTTCTATTCCTTCTCTAAAACAAAATTAATTATAGAAAATCGTTCTGTAAATGTTTTGAATTTTGCTACGATAGAGATATGTATGAATGTATGTATCTATGTATATACATAGTATGTAAAGGAATAAACGAAAAGGTAATGAAATGAACTGAAGTTTTTTAAGAGGGACGACTTCCCTTCTTTAGACCATAAAAGTTTCAGCATAATTTTTTTTTCTGTTAATTACCATACATGTTGTTTAGCTGTTGAGTCGAATAACCAATTTTACACTCACACACTAATCCCATTAATACCTACTTTGTATTTGTTTTTCAACACAACAACAACATGAACAGCAACAATCCCTAAAATTTTGTATCTCGTTAGCAGACTGTTTAAACAATAAATTTATTTCAAGAAAATAAAACTATCCGAAATTGTAGTCTGTTATTCTCTTTTTTATTGTTGTGTGCAATAAGTATGGTGGGCAAAGAAGAGCAAAAAAAAAAAAATAAATAACAAAATAAGCAAAAATCAGCAAAGACAAAAAAGAATGTTGTTGAAAAGAAAATCACAAGTGAGACTTAAATTGATATAAAAGTAAAGTTTAAAAACGTAATGCATACATACATACATGCATACATATATGCACATGTGTGTACATATACATATATATTTACATATGTATTTACAAGTATACTATATTTTTTTTAATTGGACCAATACTTAGTGGATGACCTTTACTTAAGCATAGCATGTGTTTGGAGAAAGGAGGGCGTAAAGGCTTTAACATTTGTTTAGAAAACCTCTGCTGGTTATATATTACATATACCTACATATGTATGTACACACATACCTATGTATAAACGAAGAGCCCACGGTTAAAGAAAAAATTGTTCTTATGCGTTGTGCGACGTATTAGCCAACTGAGTTTTAAATGAAAAATGCGGGGTATCCCGAATTTTTTTCCAAACTTTGCCGATGTCAACAACGAGATGTAATAGTTGGATACCTTACTGTAACCAATAAGCAACTTGGCCTTCTTTGGTACGAGTTCGCGAAAACAATTCAGGGATTATTTTGGGCCATGCTCTCATATCTAGCAGGGTTGGTCTGGCGGAATTGTGATACAGACAGAGCGTGAGAGAAAGAGAGAGATTTATGTCGTTTTCGTTTCTTAAATAAAATGTTGCCATGTTAAAGAGTACTTGCTTAATACTTAATACAAGTTTTGTTCAAAAGAAAAGGTGAAATTTAGATTTTCGCAGGCCAAAAACTACCGCCTCAATCAGCTTATTTACCAGGTTTGGCTCCCAGCGACTTTTTTCTTTTCCCAAAACTGAAGAGACCCATAAAAGGAAAGCGTTTTGCCACAATTGATGAGATAAAGTCAAATTCGAAGAACGAGCTGATGGCCATACCGAAAAGCCTATTTCAGAAGTGCCTCGTATTATTTAAGATTTTATACGGATCATAAAGGCCAATGCCTTTCGGTATTATTAAGTGTAAAATCTAAAAAACACCGCCTTTTGTACGCTCAAAAATATTTCGAGTACCTAAGTATAACGGAAAGGCAAAAAATGTAAAATTTTTTCTAGAAACGAAAACACCATTAGTCGCTTAGGTGGCATGGCATCTTCAATTGATCTAACTATAAGAGCTAGAGCTCCAAACCTTTGTGCGAGCTCTATTCTTGCTTACCAATGTTCGTAAGCTCCTTAGAATCGAGAGGTATAGAAGATGAAAACTATCTGTATATATGAATATATAAATACAGAGTTGTATTTCAGTATGAATGCAAAATTAAAAAATAAAATTAATTTTACAAAAATAAAACTATCAATTAAATCATTCTCAAAGGTCAGAAACAAAAATGTTGTTTTTCGGGGAGGGATTTCAGGAAATTTGAAAACAGTAATCCAAGCTAGGGGTAGTTATTTTTATCCTTTTGCTTGATTCAAGATGAATCATATAATCTGCAGTCTAAAAGAATAACAAACGCATTCAGAGCCGGTAATATTTGAGACCGTCGGCGGCTAGTAGTGGACTGAAGCTGAAAGTTAGCGGCGATTGTACTAAAAATGTTGGCTTACAGTCGACTAAAGCAAAAGCTGAAAAAGTTGGCTACTAAAAAGTTGCCATATTTCCTAGCCCAATTATGAATCGGCACCTCGCGGCGTCAGCTGTTAGCCTATCGGCTTTGTGCTCTGAACTATGGTACGAATTTAGAGGAAGAAATGGGAAACAACAATAACACCTAAAATGTGTGTGTGTGAGTTTTGAAGGCAGGCATGATAACGAGATTTTGGTGCTGCTGCTTGCGTCACGATGATAATGCTGCCGCGGTTTTTTTTTGTTGGCTAATGTTGTGTTAGCGGATTCCACGAAAACTCATTAATTTGGGATCCATATAATAAGGTACAACAAACAACATCAATACTTTGAATTTAACAAGAATATAAAACATTACACACGTACATACATTCATACATACATGCATACATACATATGTGAGGATGTATAATGCAGAAGCTGGAAAGAATAAAAACGGACAAACAATATCTAAAGAAAACTATTAACACAGCGATATAATGACAATCATGTCGTTCGCAATAAAATAGCAGCCCACAACAAATAAAGTTGTGAATGTGAATTTTTAAAACAAGTCACCATTAAAAATAAAAAATAGAACAATTCCGTCTGGTGGGCAATATTAGTAGTGATCTCGACTGGGACACTTTTTATGTATGATGACTCATTCATTGGTAGTAATGGTAAGTCCCAGAATCAAGAAGGGGGTTGAATACAACAACTATATAAAATTTGAAGCCTGCATAAAATATGTTTGCATTAATTTTCGAACGTACGAGGGATGTGCCGCAGCTAGTGCCCGATTAAACTAGGAAAACAGAAAAAATGTGTGTAAGGCCACCTCGTTAAAATTTGGAAACTAATGTTCATTTAGTTTACAGAGACATAATTATGCACTTAGCTTTAATATCCTTTTTGTATTAACCCTTTAACTGTTTATCTCGAGTATACTCGTCAGAGCGAAATGAAAATTCTTCGCATAATGTTGAGTGTACTCGTCGTGAAGATAAAAAAGTCGTATTCGTATTATTATTAAACGAATCAACTGTATCGTTTCGTCATGCTCTATATTGTGTATAAATTTCTTTATATCTGTTGCAGCAACTTGTCCACAATCTTTTTGGACGTTGGATAGCAGCCTTGCCTTTGACAACCACCGCGAGCACATCTCTACCGGCTTAGGAGAACCGACACAGCAATCCCGGCAGCTCTGGGCGTAGGGGACTTGGGAACAGCAAACACAGAAACCGACCACACAGGAACACTCACATAAAGACGCTCCCTCAACTTCTCGTTCTCCGCAACAACAACAACGAGCCTCAGGCCTCATCAACAACAGCATCTCATATCTCGCTGTAAAATGCACCACCTATTGGGCCAGCGCCTTATCTATTTCGTTCTCTAACATAAGATTCCCCTCTGCTCAGTCCGCCGCTCCTCTTTCTTTATATCTTTCCTACTTTCCATGTTTGAATAGAATATGCCGCTATTTTTGTGGGTAGTGGGGGGAGCAAATAGAAAACTTCAATAGCGTTTATCTCGAAATGGCAGTTTTTGTGTTATGACGCTGTTTGAGTAAAAGAGCGTTATACACATGCGTAACTTTATTCCATATATCAATTGAAAATCCTAATGTATACTACTGGGCTTGGGCGTGTTTAAACGAAATTAGTTTAGTTTTTTTCCCATCATATCACGCAACAAAACCGAACGTGCGCAATCTTGGTTATTTTGCTACCCTCAAAAATTTTAAAAACAGAAATATACTTTTATTTTTAGAAATACAATCGGGGGCGATATGCGCCGATTTGCAAAGTTTTCAAGTAATCTCTTAGAAGAGTTTTTTCAAAACCCAACTTAATAATTTGATTTGAGATGTTTTTTTAACGGCCCAGAACTAGTCCCGGCTGACAAGTTAAAATTGATGGCCTGGGTTCGTAGCTCAGCCGATGCCAATTAATAATGTAGGTGAATTTTTCTAAATTGTTGTAGTTTCTAGTATACATCACAGCGCCCTCCATTGTCGGATTACTATATAGCACTTTGCAGAGCTGTTAAACACTCAAGCTTTTTTATTACTGTTCTTCACCGCCTGCATTCTCTAGTCTATTCCTTTCAAAAAAAAAAAAAAAGTAAAGTAACACACTTAATTAGTAGACATTAAAACTACTGGAGTGTCTAAGAATCGAATGTGTTAAAGCAGGAGTACTAAGGTTTTGTCTTGGAGTCAAATAGCTTTAAAAAAGTACGATCGTATAAATTTTGGCATCACTGATTCTGTCTGTTCAATGTTGGCAAAGCTTTTACCATCCAAAACATTTGTAGAAAAAAGAGAAAAAATTAAAGCACTTGCTTCGAGCATACAACACCGTCTTTTATCATCAAGCAAATGCTGTCATTAGATCGCATTATATTCACCATCATTCAATGTTTCGGAAAAGCTTTTATTTCACTTCACATTTTGTTTTCACCTTCCTTGCACACGATTCCCTCCTTCAGGTCATGATTCACTAGCTTACATAGCCGTACGTTTTAATCATAAAAAAATCTGCCAGAACTCTTTCCCACTAAGAAAACTCTCAAAAATGTGATCTTTCTTCTAGGCCAACCTTGTGCACTCTTTTCTCACTCTCTAGTGGCAAATTTTTAGCGTACGTGAACACTTACTAGCAACAATTTTTAGTTATTTAACACACCTACTGTTGCATTATTAATTATAATCTTTACAGTGGGTGAAATTATTTTAAAAATAATCATGTTTTCTGTTACCTAAAGACATTCAAAGTCAATCGTCACTGTTCTGTATATCGAGTGGAATGAAAACGTGTGGAATTGTGAAAACACTCGGAATTGAGTAATGCGAAAATTGATACGATAGTGGATCAATAAGTCCGTAACTTTTCAAACTTCCCTCGTAGTTATATGAAATGCAACACTGTTCCCATCAAGTACCACCTGTTAATAGACTACTGTCAAATTTTGAGCAAGTGTCGTCATTTGCTTTGCGTTTAACAGCTGTTCAAAACATGCAACCTCGTGTATTTTTGTATTGCATTTGATCCGCCCTCGTATCTTATCGAACTGATATTTCTATAATTGAATGAACATATTATTCAGGCTTAAGTGCATTTTATTTTTTCGTTTAAGACAGAAAAAATTATTTTTAATAAAACCATACTTTTTAAAATGCTGAAAAAAAGTTCCTTATTAGACATCAACAGAATCGAATGCCCCAGCAGTTTCTGTACCGTTGCGCACAGAACCGAAATAATAAAACGAAATTAAGTCTGAATAAAATAATGTATTCATTTCTTGTCTAATCTTTTGTTTAAACTATTCGATATCGCTCGATATTTATTTCAATATTTAATGTCTTAAACTTCCGTCAGATGTTGCAATGCCCCTGCTATTCAAGTAGCTTGGCACACTATGTACGAGTATATCAAAATATTTAAACTAAATGTATAAATGTTGAATAAATGTTATGTTTTTATACTTACTAAATACCGGGCTATGGTCGGAGCGTGATGATATTTTACCACTCTTCTCCTAGAAGAAAACAAAAGTAGAATACAATGGTTAAATATTTTTGCTTATAAACATTACAGCGCTTGCTGGCAACAAAAAAATTGCGCAATATCATTTTGATCACAAGAAAATTTTTGATATTAAAAATTATTTTAATACGAGTATAATTGACTTTATAGTTCCTGTTAATGAGCTATAAAGCCAACCAACATCTATCTATCCACATCGTTCGTGCTTTAATTGCTTGGAAAATGCAGTTAAATTTATTGAAATAATAGATGGACATACAATTTAGCACGCAGGAAAGAATGTTATTTAGAATTGGTTGCACAGTTAATTTTCTACAAGAGACGCAACAATTTTTTTGACACAAAAGAGCGCTGGCTTATTATCTCTCGTTTTTAATAATTTACCGATAAAAATGCACATGTTAAGCCATTTACATGCAGTTAGTATTGGATACATGCCGTCGAAAGTTCTAAAAAGTCATAATCAAGGCGAATTAAAACAGGTGAACTCACTAGCGCAGCTGATGACTTCATTTAATTGATTGTATGTCCACTGCCATATAAAAACTTTTATCGCCATTTCCGGAAGTTTGTCATTCCGCAACTGACCCGGAAATGCATTTTTTTAAAGCACCACTGCTAACTTCATGGATCCCTTGTCGACTCCCTACTTTCCGCGAAGTAGGATAGTCTCGTGCTATCATTAGCCTCTACTATCGACTATAGTGAATTCAGATTGTCGACTGGTAACTGTCGACCTTCTCCCTCATCTGGTAGTCTCTTGTAATTTGTTTAAGGTCTGTCCGTGGTCCTAAGTCTTATGCTAGCCAGTGCTGTATATTCACACACAATGTGTGCTACCGTCTTACCCTCTTCCCCAGGAGTATCTTTGGAAACTGTTACGTCCACCCGTTGCGAGGTTTTCTTGTCCAATTCTTCAGAATTCCTCCATTGGCCAATAAACAACGGAGTTCCAACGGAGATTAACCTCTCTTCCTCATGCGAGGCTTCATTGTCAATCCCTGTCGGAATTTCACATTTTAATGCCTTAGAAGTACTTTCACAGATTGACTCGTCAACTCCTCGCGAGGCATTCTTGTCCGTCTTTTTCGGTTTCCCCCTTTGGCCAATTAAAACCGTAATTTCTGCAGAGATTACCATCTCCTCCTCTTGCGAGGCTTCCTGATCCAGCCCCCTAATGCAGAAAAATATGTCCACCCACACAGTGCTTCATATGCACGTGTAAGTCTATATTAAAACTGGAGATCGACTGGTAGCCAGAGTTCGCATACTTGAGACCAAGCACCCTCTTGGCCCGGCATCCCTCGCGTATTCTGTTCCACCGTGGATTAGGGATTTTTTATATGAGAGTGTTAACTTCTCTCTGCTTGACTTATTTAGCCAGACTCCTTACAGAGACAGGAACCTGTTACCGGCCGCCACCACGTGTATGTATAAGTCAGAACTTCCGACCGTGCACTCAGTGCACTGTCGGCAAGTCGGAAATGCCTTAAATTCACCCGTGATTCTAGCTGTTATTAATTCGCTATTACTATTACAAACGTAGGTTAGTGTAGAAGTTGCAAAAATGTTGAGCTGTTTACGTAACATATTCTCATTTCTGCCCTAATTTTATAACCTTTCATACATGCCGCAAAATAAAATACTACGAGCGAAAACAATAACAATTTTAATATTAAAGACTCTCCAGCAAATGTCATATAAGTTATCATTTCTGTTGGAATGACAAAACATATATAGATACAAGGATATACACGGTATTATGCAAGCCATAAACGATGCGACCGTGCGTACAAATCAGTTGCTGTTTGGCCACAAACAATACAACTTTGTTGTACAACTTTATTTTGTTGAGTAAAGATGGCAAATAGAACACGTACAACATGATTTATGCTATGTTGCAGTGATGGAAAGTTGCAAATCTCAAGACGCATTCTATAGAGACAGGACAAGTGGCCATTTTGAATTTTTTATGTGGAAAAAATTTTATGTGGAAAAAATTATTTAAAATTAAAAATCTTGATTTTCCATCCCTGCTATGTGGTCACTATGATAATGAGCTTAAAATAAATTGAGGTTGTTCATACAACTTGCCAAAAAATACAAATTTTTTTGATTTGTCGTACAAACGAGACACAACTTAATGCAACGAGCCCACAAACGATGCAATCTCGTGGGCAACCTCCTCTAGACGCAACGCCTATGACTTGCTTTATGGTAAGTATTAATGTCAAACTCAATAAAAAAAATCTTCAACTGTATACTATATATATATATATATATATATATATATATATATTCCCGTCGATCCTCGGAGGAGATTTTTTCTCAATCTACAACAACAACACATATGTACTTGTACATACATATGTATAAGTGTGTTCAAAAAACTACGTTAACTACTGCTAAAACTGCCCCTGCAAACAATTGCAAGTAACGGCAGCAAGAGCATCTGTCTTATTTCGTAGCATTGCGTTTTCTTAAAACTACTGCTGCATGTAAAAATTTTATAGTTAAAATTAAGTAGCAGCAATTAAAAATCAAATCCAGAAATAGCTTCAAAAACTATTCTAGTGATTTGTTTGCAGTTTTCTTTTATTGCTGCAGCTGTAGTTTTACGTTTATTTCTAGAATAACATTGTGGCAGTCATGGAATAGTATAATAACATTTTTGTGGTAGTAGAGTAGCATTAAACTAGCAGTCGAAGTACTCAAAAATTAAAACATTATGTATGCGATTAGTGTTGCCGTTTTTGTTTTTCTTTTGAGCCAAAATTTGCTATTTCCGCTTCAATTTTGTGCTTTCATGCTTTCTTAATGTTGTTACCAAGTGTTTACAAAATACAGCCCGTGACAGAGAACGGCACGAGTGCAGCGCAACCTTGAGTAAATCAATTTTCTTTCATTGGTGAAATTTTGGAAAATAAAAAATATGACTAATAAACATTTGATTCTTGAACCTAAAAATATGACAAATACCCCTACACACTTGGTGAGTGCTCCTTAAAAAGACTCACTTTTAAATTTTGTTCCTTTTACAGGCAAGAAAACATGTTGGAAAAGGATTATTACTGGGGGTGCATGGATACCCCTTTTTGCTAGGGTTCGCCCTTATTTGTATAGGATACTTCCACTAAAGCTAGAGAGCTAAAATTTGGTAGACAGGTAGGTCCTGGAGAATAAGTAATGAGAAAAATGGGTACTTTTCATCTAGGGCGCTAGGGTTCCCCCTTTTTTTGTATGGAACATTTCCACTAGAAGTAGAAAGTTGAAATTTGATATAACCCAACTGCCTGTAAGCTTTAAGATAAAAGAGGTTTTATACCAAAACAAAACAAAAATAACTTGGAAAAAAGGACTCAGATTCCCACAAAAACATCAATGTGAAAATAAGACCAAGTTCCTAATCAAAAATTTCGCCCGTAAAAGGTACTGAAATCATAATGGGGACCAAGTTCTTCATATGTACCATACCGATCCATTTCTAGGCGATTTGCTGGCTTTGTCAAAATTTCTTTTAAAAGGAAAGTTGCCTAGAAATGGGATGGCATAGTACATATGAAAAACTTGGTCCCCATTATGATCTCAGTAGTTCTCACGGCCGAAATTTTTAAATGGGAACTTGGCCTAATTTTCATCACATTGATGTTTTTGTGCGGATGACTTTTACGTGTTCATAAAAGAAATATAATAAATAGGCACAGTTGAATATGGAATACTTGGCAATACTGCATTAATAATAATTTGCTAAACGTTTTGTTGTGGAGAGAATTTTAAAAATGAACTTACACTGGGCAGTGCAGCCACTTAAAAATGTGGATGTTTTTTTTATAAAATGCTACTTATTTTAATATAGGGGGGATGCCAGACCAACAGACCAGCAGACCAGCAGACCAGTTACTTTTTGGGTCCCTTTTCCACCCCCTTATAATAATACTTGCAAGTAATTACTTGCAGGTGGCGACGAGGCGTAAGGTAACGTTCCCATGTACCCAAATCGTTTGTAATGGCTTTTGCATGTGCATGAGAGTGTGTTTTTTTAATCCTTTTGTTTTATAACTTACCTCACTTTCCGTTAAATCGATAAGACTGGATTTTTCTTCAACTAACAAATTTTCAGAAGAGATTTTTTCATCTTCGCGATCGCCTTCATCTTTGAAAATTTTCACTTCATCGGTGCTCCCCAAGTCATCCCCAGATGATCCGGTATGACGCGTATGGCTTGTATGAGGCATGATGATGTAATTTCAATTCTGTATGTTTTTTTTTTATTAATTAATTACAATTATAATTATATTTTTGCATTATACATTTGTTTAACTGATTGCACCCGTTTAGAACATAAGAAGAGTAAAATTATTCTTTTTTTTTAATTTGTTTTTATTTTTTATTATTATTTTTATTATTATTGTTGTTATTGTTGTTCTTATTGTTGTTTAAACTATTATTAGATTATGTTGCTATTTATTGGTATTAAAATTTGGTTCGAAGTTGTTGCTTTTGTTACTATTTTTTGTTTTTGTTGCTATTTAATTTGTTAATGAAGTTGTTTTAATTTTGGTTGACTGAATTTATTTATAAATAGTTTATAATTAATTTTAACTTACATATGTATTTATTTTACACGCATGTTGTTATTTGAAAATTTTTATCTACATTCTATATTGTTATATATTTTAAAATCACAATCTGATGCCTTATTAATTATTTAAACATGTTTGTTCATCGTCTTCTGTTTATTTGTAACTTTCTATTTAATAGAATTATTAAATTTCTTTATATGTATTTGAAATATTTCAATGAAAGCATTGTACTTTACAACTAAAGTTATCTGAAAGAGAATAAATGCGGTTAAAAGAGTTTGCAATTTTTAATTTTGGCTACTTAAAATAAGATATTTTTGTCACTACATTAATACAATACAAACTTATAGTTTATCTGGGGGTACAGCACCCTTGAAATGAATAAAAACCAATGATGACCCCCACCCGACTGCCTTAAAACTAGTAATAATAATTTTTGTAACTTCAAATCAAAATAAAATCTATCTATTCGACATTTTAATAATTTTAAAAGCATCTATAACCCTACTTCTTACACGAGGGTACATATAAAATGATCAGCTGTTTTCTGTTTACATACACAACCAAAGTTAATTAACAGCTAGTGAAACTTCTCGTTACCTATTCTGAATAACCTGTCAAACTTTAGTAAAAAAAAAAGGATTCGCCTTGAAAATGGAAATAATTAATATTTTTTTATATACGATGTACACATCAATGTTTGTACAAGTTCATCTATTAGGAAGTCGCCTTGTGTAATGGAGCTTGATAAACCATCGATAGTTTTATTTTTAGCGCAATATCTATGTTTATTACCCGATAGCGATACTATCGTCTAACGTTGTTAACGACATTTTTGAAATAAATCTTCCGACTAATGAATTCGCCGTCTGTAGACTTGCATATTCATATACATAAATGTAAAAATAAATTAAACATCTTCAATTTCCTTCAGTATAAGTATTTAAATCAAATAAATTTACTCAAATACTTTCTGTCAATAATAACGATTTATTTGATAGCTCCGGCACATGAAAAAAATTTAACGTAGGCAGAAATGTAACGGCCTACCTTTTCCCGATTTCTTTTAGCAAATCGTCGGTGAATTATACTCTCCACACACGATGAAATATTTGAGAAAACATGCATGATACAAACGAAGCAACCAACCACAGGCTAAACCATAAAACGCAACATCAGTTTTGTGTGAACATGGTGCATATTCCTAAACAAATGTTCATGGAAGTGAACATCGCAGCATGACTGCTGCTTTCAACAAACGAAGCCAACGAAAACATTAAACATCTATACAGAAGAGGTCACATTGTATTTAGAAACACAAATTTATCAAACAAAGAAACACAGCTACAGACGATGCAACATTAAATCACACATGCATATGTGCCTCTAAAAAAATTTAAGGTTTAAAATATTAAGTATTGCATTTGCGAATAGGTTGTCATGTGTTAAGATTAATTTCCTGCAATAAGAATCAATTTGACAGCTGGAACTTGGTAGCCACTAAGGAACAAAGAGCGCGTGACTTGATTGCTGCTATATGCTTCGAAAATTTAATTTAGCTAAAAACAGGTCCCTGCGTTAGCTTCTCCCGTAAAATGCAGTAGCGCTGAGTATTTTATAAAAATGACCCTTAACACGTTGAGTGCCACGCGGTTTTATAGCGACTTCCCCGTCAGGCCATGCGAGTTTCAGCACTGTGAAAATATTGCAAATCGTGCTGTGAAGAAAATGCGGCACAGAGTGGCAGAAAAATAGCTCGAATATTGACCAAACAGGTTATAACATTTTGTGACACTTGCGAGGGACAACTATTTTTATGTTTACCTGTCTGAAAAAATGTTTAATTTTTACCTTTATTATCATATTTTATACTGTCAGAGTCACCGGTGACTGACGCGGCCTAAACGAAAATGTCGGTGTCAGTCACCGGTGACTGACGTGGCTCTCAACGTTTTAATAAACAGTTTCATATCGAAAGTGAGGGAATGAAATTAAGTTCATCAAAACATACATGGACATACAAAAATAGGAATATTTTTCGGGTACTCGATGCAACTCAGCGCAAATAATTTAAGGGAAATATATATTTTTTTTATAGAACAAAACACTCTTGCACTATATTGTTGCCTTACTAACTGAACTAATGAATAACGTAACTCTACAAACTAAACCGATCGTACAAATCACTAATAGACGTTAGTTTTACGCGACATGTTGTCCGTCCGCATTTCTGGGGATATGTGTGGCACATGTGGAATTTGTAAATGCCGGCATAATACATACATACATATACAAATTTTCTTGCGTAGAATCTATGTGTAAACCTTATGTCCGTTTGGCAATGAGAGCACGTTATCCACTAAATACCACATTTTTTAAGTCGTTAAGCAAGTTAAGAGCAAAACACGCAAAGAGAACAAGAAAGCTCAATTATTACAGGTTGTACTAATTAAGTGAAAGAGGTTGTTTGTTAATCAGTACAGATAAATTAAAATATATGAACAACATAACAATAGCTATCATAAACAATCAGAGGTTATGTATGACATATAGAACACACATCGACACATACGAGTATGTATGAACATCAGAACGCAAAAGTAAGGCACGTTCATACATACATACGCACAATCGGCGGGAGACAAAATGAAATGACTTTTTTTTATTAAGGTGGACTTCATGTCAGACTTTACTACCCAAAAAATATGCCCCGGGAAATTTTTGGAATTACTGAGTCATCTAGATAACTGCAACTTACTCTCGTTTCCAATAGATCTCTTTCAAAAAAGTTGTTTTAAACTTTGCAGTGAATAAACGAACCACAACTTAGCGCTTTAAAAAGGGAAAAAATTCTAAATTGTCGCTTTTCGTTGTCGATCTACTTTTACGTTTTTCTTTTATTAATTTCAGATAATTTTTATTGAAAGTACAAATTTTTTTTTTGTGCTCCACTAAAAAATAGAAAATTTCGCAGTTTTTTATAAAGAATTGGTTAAAATTAACTGAAACTTCAAAGTGGTAGGAAGAAACATACATCACTGTTCATCGGTATTCGGAGTGGCTTGACACATATTTTTTCGAAATTATTCGCCAAAGTTTATGAAAACAAATGCTATTCGAGTTTTATAACAAATATTAATATTAAAGGGTTCGTTTTTGTAGCTGCAAGAGAACTATCGATATCGATTTGACAGCTGAGAATGTCAAACTGTGTTGCATCGCATTTTTGCTGATTGGGTTCAGAGCATTTTTAACAAAAAGTTGTCTGTAGTGATCAAGCTCATTTCTGGTTAATTGGTTGCGTCAATAAGCAAAATTGCCGTATTTGAATAGAACACAATCCTCAAGCCGTTAAGGAATCACCATTAAATCCATTGAATGTTTGGCTGACGGTATCATCGATCCTTCTTCCTGTTCACTGGCCCTCTCTTTCCGGCGACTTAACGCCTCAGGATTACTTTTTATGGGGCCACGTTAAGTCATTGGTATATGACGACAAACCAGCAACTCTTGAAGCATAGGAAAGCCAATATTAAAACCATACGGCCAGATTTATTGGCAAGAGCAGTCAAAAATTGGACCATGCAACTTCTAGCCGCGGCGGACAAATGCCGGAAATAAGATTTAAAAAAATTCGTTCCAACAATATTTCTGTCTTGTATTATCATTTTAATTTCTCGTGCAGCTAAAAAAAAACACCCATTATAAACAAAACTCAAGGGTAGAAATTAAAATTTCCGAAAATGGATAAGATATATAAATCTAGCTCTAAATGAGCCGCCCTAATATTATTGCTTTAGATTTGATCACTTCCCATTTCCATTTAATTTAGATTGTTTATTTTTTTTTTTCTTAACGTGGATTTTGTTTACTGGCGAAATTTAGCAAAAGAATATTTTTTGTTTCTGGGAAACAAAATCGATGGTAAGCCCTCTTGTTAAGGGTTGATCCAATATATTGATGTTACCAGACAAAATTACATACATACGTGTTCAATAAGAACGTATTCATATCTGGCCGAATAGACCGACCGCATGCGCTCTGGCTCAAAGTTCTATAGAAAGTCAAATTGAAAATAAAGCAAATGTTACTACCTATAAATGCCACTGATTTCGAAAATGCGCCTCTTCAATATTCTATGTGTTTCATATGTATGTATGTATGTACGAGTATATATGTACATGCATACGTAGCTACTATGCACACACATACATATACATATGTATATGTATATTCAGAAATCGACAAAAATAATTGTGCGTTGCATTTATAGTTGGGAAACGTAGTGCATGTATGGATGTATAGTATATATGTATGTATGTATGTACGTGCATATGCATGTATGTGTTTTATACAAGTTAGATGTGTTTAATTCAGTTTCTATCAATGATAAAAGCAAAAAAAAAAACGAAAAAAGGAAATTTTAATGTCACAAACTAGCAACGAATAAACTAAATTTAAAATACTTGTTTTTACATTTTTTTTCTCTTCTGATTCTTTGTCTTCTCCTTCTTTTGTTGTTATTGTCTTTGTTGTTGTGTGTTATTGCAGAAACCTGTTAATAGCGTTTTGGAAGCAAAACAAAGAATACACCAAACGAAAAAATGTGTATAAAAGAAACTTGTCTTCGGAAAACAACAACAAAAGTCTAAATTCAATTTAACAATTTAAAAAAAATCCAACTTAAAAATTGTCACTTACATATTTAAGTTTTATATGCCAGGCATGGAAAGTTTACACCTTGAACTGACGAAAATATTGGTTTTTGATTTATTTGCGGATCAATAAGTCCGTGACTTTTCGAACATATTTTTCATCAAGATAATGCACGGGTAAACACGTGTGCAGTCTCTATGAATTGGGCTACGAATTGCTACCTCATCCGCCATATTCTCTGCGTTTATTTCCTAATGACTACTTCCTATTTGCAAACCTAAAGAAATGGCGCGGAGGAAAGAGATGTAGCTCCAACGCTGAAATTATTGACCAAACAAATGCCTATTTTAAGGACCTCGAAAAATTCTATTTTTTGGAAGGGATACAAAAACTGGAGAAACGTTGGACTCAGTGTAATGAGTTAAAGGGAGATTATGTTGAAAAATAAATTTTTGTTTTGCAAAAAAATACTGTGTTTCATTCCAAAAGTCACGGACTTATTGATCCGCCCTCGCAAGTCTACAGCAGTTAAGAACGTGTGACAAGAATTTTATGTAAAAATTTTAATTAATATTAAAAAAACAATATTTACTCCTACAACTACGAGCATACACCGGAGATTGATTGTAATAAAGAGGCGCCGCATTTCGTTAAATTCACCAAGTCTTATTGGGAAGAGAGAAGTAACATTCTAAAAACTCTTGAATATGATGAATAAATAGAATGAGTAAATCGACGAATACTGAACAAAGTATAACTTGTAGTATTGAAATTTCCCATCGCTGTGATGTGCGTGCCAACAAGTGGTTCGTACCAGTTTAGTGATTTTCATTGCCTCAAACCAAGAGCACAGTTACCTGGAAGTGGTTGTTTGAAGTCGCTTCTTAAGTAAATCCTCATTTATGTGTAAAACAGTATAACAGCTTGAAATTCCTAGAAGTTTTTTTTCTATAACAGAAATTTAGAAAATTTTTTATTTTAGAACAAACACGGGAACAAGTTAATAGACTGGAACTAATGCGCTCCATGGCGCACATCCACTAGGCTATATTACAAATATTCCCCCCCCCCCCCCCCCCCCCCCCCCAGACACAATTGAATCTTCGCTCCGGAACGATCCGAGTCACACTCGGCCAAAGATTGTCAACTCAGCAACAGCTGTAGCAAACGGAAGTTTTTTTCCCAGAGAAGAACTTCCGACAGCAGCAGAGCTGTTACAATAAGAACAAAAAATATTCATCATATCAAATTTTTTCCGGCCGCTTGCGAAGCCGAAATATTTAGGGATGTTTAGTGCAACCATATTATGGTAATTTCTCTTATTTTTCGATCAAGTTCTACGAACAATTTTTTAATGTCTCATCAATTTTCAATCCCTGCACATTAACACATTTGGCCAATCAAGTACGGCAAAAGTCCAATTTCAGTGCTACTGAGCTCAGTTTCGAAAATCAGATTACAGATACTTCTTTAAAAAGCGGCCCTGACAAATTAAATTCGCTGTGACATTGCAGTCTTAAAGCTCACTTTTGGTAGCAAACAATGCTTGCAAGGCTTGCAGATGTACCAAGTCTAGCAAACATTCTACATTTTGAAATTTTTTTGTCAAAAATTCTGATGTCACAGAGCAAACCAAGCTTCAAAAAAATATATCAAATTTTCCTCGGCATAATTAAATTTTAATTAATTTTGAGAAGTCTTAGAGGCCCACTTTTTAATACAATATATCTTTTTTTAAGAATCATCTGTAATCCGATTTTCTAAGCCGATTAACCGTGCAAGGTGGGCGTAGCAGTTTCCCGAACGTCAACCTTTTGGGTGGTATTTTTTGTTTGTTTTGGTAGCAATTAAAGTTTGTATGACAATTGATTCTTGATTTGATATTCCGACAGGGTGTTTTAATATAAATTTTTGGAATGAATTTCCATTCGACATTCGGCACATAGTCTCCAAACCAAACTTACCAAGAGACGACGGAAATTCGTTCCAAAAATCTACATTTGTATGCCAAGTTTGAAGCAAATATCTTTAAAGATGAATTTTTGTCATGTTATATTGGCCAACTGTGGAGGGATTGAAAATTTATGATACATTAAATAATCAATTGTGGGACATGATCGAGAAATGTCTATTCCCATTCGGTCTGAACACACAGAAAACTATGAGTAAATATGCTAAGAAAAATTTTTATTTTCTTTCAGTGTACACGCTTAAGGAGCATTGACAGAAAAAAAGGTCTTACAAAAGAAGCCAAAGAAATTTTTACTAATAATAAAAAAACACAAAGAAATTAAATATTAGTCCCTACTAGTGCAACTAACATACCTCTGCACACACACAAAAGCTATACACACAGATACATACACACTTTTTTAACTGCCCACCCAGCAAACACAACTTTTAAAATCTTCTACTAGTCTTCTAATCGTAAAAGTTATGTGCAATACCCGAGTGTTAACTATGTCCTAGGAATGTAGTCGCCATGGACCGGATAGCTTAAATGTCATGTAAATAAGAAACAACAAAATCCAATCACAAATGGAGTTACAAATCGAGAATTTGTTAGGACATTTTTTTCTTTGAATTTTAATTCAACTAAAATCAATTTAAAAAAAAACACTTAAAAATGTTTAATTTAAAAATGAGCCAACAATTTCGAATTATTCTTATTATAGAATTATTCTTATATCGAGAGATATCGTTAGATCACAGTTTTACAAATGGGTTTCTTTGGCCCTGCAGCCTAACCGAATCAAATAAACTCGATTTATTTGCCTTCAAATAAATAAGACATGATGAAACTGATCCAGGAGTTCAGTGAACTAAAAGCAAAAGTCTTACAACAATTGCTCTAAACCAGCTCGTATAGTTATCGCAACTGTTTATTTTTTTCGAGCGTTTTAGTTGACTGATATGTTAAAAAGGGAGTTGACATCTTTGTGGTTGTTGTATGAGCATGTGTTTGGTTGCAACAGCCAGGCCACAGCCAAACAACACACTCAAGAAAGTGCAAAGTTTAGTAACCAATAGAACTGAAATTGCGAAGAATTTATTGAAGGAGAGAAGAAAAACAAACAGCACTTAGAATAACTTTTTCGCCAACTACAGTTAGCAGAGTATGATCGACGAGTATTTAGTTTCAGAGGAGGATGAGGCGCAAAAATATCTGGTGCAATATAAAAATTTTATGTTAAAACGTTACGCTGGTGTTTGGCAATAAGCCAATCCATCAGTTTGGGTATGGCAAATTTTATTCCCGCAAAATATTCTGGCCAGCTTCACAACGGTAGGAGAAGAAATTGTGTGTGTATGTGTCTCTAACAGATGTTTATACAACACACAAACTGGTGCAGGAATGCCGGACATCCTTAAAATGTATAGCGAGGCATTCGAAAATCATCCTAGAGTGGGTGCGTGGACACGCGACCAATAGCTATGTGTGTTTAAACAGTATGATACTGTAATTGTGTATGACAGAGTTTTTGACACATCTGACCGATTTGCTAAAGTTTTGAAAAATTTCATAAAATAATCTATTCTATACAATCAGAGTTGCATGTTGGTTTCGCAACTTTTTTGTGCAATAGTGTGACATTTTTTTAGTGGAATTTATTTAGATTTTATTCTGTTTGAATCGTATGATTATAATGGATAGTGAATCATATGGCCTTTAGAATATAATTTGTAAATAATATTATAACTTTTAACCCTACTACGGCAAAGCGTTCATATGTCACTTTACCCTCAACATTATGAGCGCTTGTTACTGTTATACAAGATCGTGGCATACGGCCACAGCTATCGTCTGAACATCAGGCTCCTATAGATTATAATGGAAGTTACATATATATTGAAGAATTTCGGAATCAAATTCACAATTTTTGACCAATGTCTGTACGCTTAAGTAAATAGCTAGAGTTAGTTTCAGGTCATCCAACTCCTTGCCCTACATTTTTTAAAACTAATAAAGAAATGGCAGCTATCGAATATAATTCACTGATGTGAAAGTGAGTTCGAGGGAATCACATAACCATCGTAGTGGAACATGGTGACTATAGAAGGGTTAGGGCGGCTGGAGGTCTACACCTGCCTTCCACTCAGGATGTGAGTTTTAAATTCAGTGTAAAATTTGTTCTTTAATTTCAAAAACAAATTTTTTTTATTGGTGTATCCTTTAGGGCTAGAGCTGAGGGACTAATGCACACCCTCCTGATAGACGGAAAATTAGCCGAACGTTGCCTCTAGTGCCATACAAGGTCACGTAACAATAATATCATTAAAGAAAGTTAGAAAAAAAATTAATCAAAGTTCTTTTACTGTGTAAAAATAAAAATAATTAAGTACTTTCAGATATGCCTTGTTTCCTTGTTGCCCTCCTCCTAAATGATTTCTGCGAACACTTTTCCAATGGTTTTAACTGAGTTTTACTCAAAAACAAAATATTCACGACATATTATTCTGCATTTTATTCCCTTCGCCGCAGGTGGGACGGGTACAGTATTTACATATACATATGTATGTGTAATATATAAGCCTTCGTTTATAGATATTCTATAATATTCATGTGAGCAACTCATATTTTGGATCATTGCAAGTGAGGAAGTTGGATTTACTTAAGCACCTTAAAGTTGGACAGCTACTCCTCTACATGACGTATTGAAATTCAGCATAACTCGCCATATATATTGTTGTCTACTCTTACTTCATTTTGTGTGTTAAGTATGTTTTATGATGTGTGTGTGTGTGTGTGTGTGTGTATGTATGTACATATGTATGTAGCGATATACAATACACATGTATATTCAATAATTTTTCCAGACCACACATCTTTAATTTTTCCTAGTTGCAAGAAGGGTATATAATATTCGTCACAGCCAGAATATAGTCAATGTCTTGTTTTTATTCTAATCTTATCTTAAAACACACATGCATACATACGCGTGTAAATACCATGAAAACACAAACGCGCTCACACACCCAACGTATGTATTGTATGACGTAAAGTATTCTGACATGACAAATTCTTTACAATCAATGCAAATATTCGTTCTCTTCAACACTTTTAAAAATTGTGTAACCCCCTTCACACTATTCTACAAGTGCTACGAGTTTCGTTGGATATTTGTAGAGAGCGAACAAAGAGAGATCTAACGATAATTGTTCTGGCTGTCAAAAAAAAAAAAAATCTAAAGTAAAAAATGTTCATTACATTGTGTGTGTGTCTACCTACACTATCATGCTAGATACAGACGAGGAAACATTTGAGCAAAGATGTTTTGAGAAATCAAGTTTTATTTTTTGATGCAGACGATGAAACCACAAACGAAACATCAGTCGTATCACACACCCTATCAAACAAATAGAAGCGGTAAAAAAATTACTCTGTGCACCTGATCATCACAGCACGTCTGATTTTAACGAATTAACAATAGAATTAGTAGTTTCGTATCGGGATGTTACGGATCAGCTGACAAAGTCTCTTTTGTAATGTAACATCTGCAAAAAGTAGACTTTTACGGAGAGAATATCAAACTTTGTCATATTGCAAAAACTAAAGGCAGACTCATTTGCCATTGTCAATACGTTTTGAATACCTAACACCAATAGTTTAACGATACTGAAAATTTAAAATAAAACGATACGATGGATAATGCGACAGGGTGTTTTATACTATTCTACAAGCGTTTAAATTTTTGTTGGATTTTTGTAGAGAGAAATGTAATGAAAATAGTTTTGAATGTCAAAAAACAAACTATTCTAATTACGTAGACTTTTGGAACGATGTTCCGTCATCCCTTGTCAAGTTTGGTTTGGAGACAAACCAGTGAAAATTTCGTAATTTTTTACTTCGATCAAGTAGCAGAGAAAGACGCTACTTTCAGGCGGCAATGGTGGTTCTTGAGAATTTCAGCGGCTCAATTTTCTAATAATTTATTTTTGTAAAAATGTAGCAAAATGAAGGGGTACAAACATGTTCAGCACCGGTTAACCTGGCGAAGTTTGGACAGGGTTCGAAGCAAAGCTCTGATAAGTTTTTAAAAGACACAATCAAGGGAGATCGTTGTAACTTTTAGCGGGCATTACAAACTTGGCAGCCATGCGAAAAGAATGAGGCTGCCTGCAAACCGAAACGATACATCCAGCGGCAATGGCCTAGCAATTTTGAATAGCCAACGGCGGCGGTGGAATTTTAGCGGCTCAATTTTATAATTTATTTTTGTAAAAATGTAACAAAACGCAGGGGTACAAACATGTTCAGCACTCGAATGAAAAAAAAAATCATGAAACGAAAATAATAATTATTTTTGAATTTGAAAAAAAATAAGCACAAAAAAATGATCGAAGACCATGTCCAGAACACAGTTTCCATTGCACTAACTTAGATTTTTACAAAATCATAATTATTTCTGCCAAAAAGTAAAGGCCCAAGAAACAATTATTACTGTGAAGGAAAAATAAAAGTAAAGAAATAATAATTATTACCGCTAAAAAACTAAGAAATTAGAATTATTTTTTTATGGAAAAAAAGACATAATTTTTACGGCTCATCAGCATATCGTCCGTTTTTGAGCCGGTGGAGGCTGCACGGAAATATTTGCTTTTGATATTTTCTTTATTTGCTTCTGTAAAAATGCAACCCTGGTAAAATGAGAAGTCTCAGCGCTTAAATACGTTTCTAAAAATAATGAGACCCATACACGACTATCAAATTTCCATCTGTACTTTTTGACACTCTGATCCACATATTGCTTTTACACTTTAATACTTTTTTAACGAATCGTTTCACTTGATTTTAATTATGTATATTAGGAGTAGGGCTCTGACTACGCCGTTTTTCTATATACGGCTTTAGCGAAAAGGTTGCCATATTGTAATTTTTCTGTGTAAACCTCGTAACTCCCTTTTCTTTTATTAAAAAAAAAAAAACTTCGAATGCTCATCACGATGATAGAATTTTTTAGAGATTATTTATTTTTCTCGTATCTAAATCTTCGAATTCATATTAAAATACAAGTATTAGAGAAGTGTTTTGATTGGCAAAAAGAACGTGTTAGAGCATGCAGAATTAGAAGCATTACTTGGTGAATATTTATCTTAAAGTAATGAATGAAAGACAGTCGTTAGGAGTGAATTGACAAGTTATGAAACTGCAAACTGACTGCTGATTAACTCAAGTGGTAAGGTGTTTGTGCAGAGCTGGTGAAACGATTTTATACAACAAAAAACGAATTTTGATTAACTTTCAGAATTTATAAAAAAAGCGAAATTGTACATCAATCTGGTTTCTTCAAAGCAGTTCCATTAACAACTCTCTTAATAAACTTGCAATATCAAACACTGGTACAGCGGAATTCAGAAAAATGTTTGCTATGACAAAGGACCAACTAAAAGACAACACAAAACTATTTACACCGATCGTTGAAAAACAGTCCATTTAACAGCTTTCAGTATTACCACGAACGAACGTATTATAAAAATTTCAGGCTTACCTTTCTACGCTCTTTATATTCTTCTGAGCTCATTGAAATTCATGAAGCTTTGTATCATATCAAAGGAAAGCATGGGAGATTTGCTATATGCTCCGACTTCCTTTCTTCATTGCAATCAATTATTAATATTTCGGATATAAGATTAGAAACATTCTAGCAAATAAATTTACTCACGTGATTCTGGTGTGAGTTTCGGGCCACTGCCGAATACAAGGAAATGGATTGGGCAACACACGGTTTCGGCTATGTGACACTGAAGATGGCACGTAGCCGAACCCGGTTTTTCTCCAAACCAAACTTGACAAGGGATGACGGAAATTCGTTCCAAAAATCTACATTAGAACATACACCCTGTCGGAATATCAAATCAAGAATCATTTTTTAAATTGTATTTTTTATGTAGCAAAAAACCGCTTAATTAGCAACATACAGTGAAGGACTAAAGTCTACATGCAACTACATTTTCACTTACTTTTTGAAAAATATTGCATGTATTAAAGCGAAAAACTAAAAATTTAGTTTTCTTTTATTTTTAGTTTTATTCATAAAAATATAAAAATATTTATCAAGAAAACAAATCGCAAAATAGAAAAAAAAAACATTATGTGAGAAAAGTCTACATACAGTGCGCACAAACAAAGCTGACAATGATAAAGAAGATGTAAAGTAGCGCTACTTTAAATTTTTAGTCTTCATCGCTTTGTAGCAGTTATCACATGCAGCAGTGTCGTTCTTGTTTTGTTGATATGCTGCTCGCACGTAGCAAGCATTGGCAACGAAATATCATCTGTCTTAAGGAAATTAGTAGTCAAACAAAATAAAACTTATCGTGCAATTGCCAAAATATTTAATTTGAGTCGAGCTACAGTGCAGACGATTGTTGAAAACTACTACAAAACAGGTGCCTTTAAGAGCAAAGTGCGAGCAGGCCGCCCAAGGAAGATTAGCAGAAGGGACACCAGTTCAAATTTTAAAGGAAAAGTAAATAAAAATCACCCATTTATTGCTTCAAAATTATCCCAACATATTGCTCATGTATCCAGTAAGCGTGTCCATCCAAGAACTGTCAAGAGAAGGATATTTTAGCAGAACACCGAGTAAAAAGCCTTTAATGTGTGCAAAAAAAATCGCCTACTTCGACTCGAGTTTGTACGTGCGCATGTTCCATAAAGGTGTGGATTTGTGGTCGAAAGTTTTATTTGCTGACGGGTCAAGGTTTAATATTTTTGGAAGTGATGGCCGAGCTAATATATGAAGGAAAAAAATTCGGCTAAGCAGCTCGAAAAGTTGTCACCAACTGTCAAGCATGGCGTTGGGAGCGTTATGTCTTGAAGAGCTATAGAAGCTTCTGGCGTGGGAAAAATGGCGTTTGTTAACACAATTTGAAGCCATCTGTGGAATGATTTGGTGTTGGGGAAGGTTGGTTTTTTCAACACGACAACGACCCCAAGCATACTGCATTACTGCATACTTCCTCCTCAAAATTCTGATTTAAACCCTATTGAACACGTTGGGGAGATTTTTCGGCCTAAAATTCGATAAAGAGTAATTACAGATGTCAAGTCATTGAAGAAAGCATTGACAGACGCGTGGTGTAAAGTAACCCAGAAGGAAATTAATATTTTGGTTTCATCAATGCCACGACGCCTGCAAGCTGTGATAGACAACAATGTTGAACCAACCAAATATTAAAAATAAGACCCAGCTGTATGTAGACTTTTGTCATACTTGGTTTCTGTTATTTTGAAAAAAATGAATTATTTTACGTTTTGTTTTTTACGAATAAATATAAAATTACGTCATTACTATTTTTATTAAATGTATATTTTCCAGAAAATATGAGAATATGTAACTGTATGTAGAGTTTAGTCCTTCACTGTATCTACATATGTACATGTATATTTTTCATTGCATTGAAATTCGTCTAAATAGAAATTTAAAAATTCCAAAATCTTCTCTGTTAATAATTTCTTACATTCAATATTGTTGAGCAAATAAAAAAAAAACCTAAACAGAAACATTAGAGATGATCTTCTGTTGCTTGGATATATATGTATGTATGTAAATATGTATGTATATGTATACATGTGTATGTAGGTATGTATGTAAATAACTAAAACATGTCGCCGTTGTGTGTTTTCAAATATATTTAGGTAAAATTCATACAGACAGACAAAACAAACACAAACCTACTTAAAATGATAATCGGACAGCAGAAGAAACGCTGGTAATAGACAGCAACAACAAACACTATTTTGAAATGTTTTTAATTTAAATTTCAACAGGAATTGCTGTTGTATTATCACAAACGAATCTTGTTACCTGATGGTGCTGGAAAAAAAATTCTTTTTTTTTTTTCAAAAATCTTGATCTTTAGAAAGATAATGTAAGAACCGTAAATAAATGTTTTACGGAGGGTCTAAAAAAGGCTCTCCGCTTTTGTTGTTATGGACCTCTTGCAGTTTTAATTTTCATACAAGCACACATTCATACATAGGTACGTGTCCATAGCCGGAAAATGTCTAGTAGAAGGCCATAATGTTGCCAAGTACACATTAGCATTTGATTGCACAGTGGTGCTGTAAAACTAGGCTCACAGTTTCAGAGGAGTTGAAAACCAGCCACTGCGAATTGCTAAATGAATTTTCGTGTTTTTACACAAAGGCCACAAAAATGTATGAGATATTTTGACAATTTTTGAAAAGGACAAATAAACCGTAAAAGCAACAAAAAAATAATGATCTACAGGTACTAACAACAAATGCAGGGTATAGGCAGACAAACACCCATTGTTGTGCATGCCAAACGTGAGTGTGTGCAGAGAGTGACGAGCAAAACAAAGTCAACAAACCTAAATTTCCGGAAATTATTTGTGGTAGAGAATTTGAAACAATTTTTAATTCAAGCACAAAGCAACATTAAGAGAACGTTTTAGGATTTCGGTTTTAAATACATGATTGTTCAAGCAAATTTTTACATAGGTCTGATGGAGTCTTAAATCTTTAAACATGGAGGAACGTAAATAGGCAGATTCCACTGTAAAAACTCTTGATATAACGATGGACGAATGCCAAGGTCGCCATAGAAAGAGTCGAAGAATTTTTAGAGCCACTGAAAGCCCACTGGCCATATAAGCCATAAAATTGTGACTTTTACATTATTAGGTTACACTTTTCAATCATTTTAAATGGATCGTCGAGTAGTGAAAAGTCTTTCTAATTTAGTTACCGTTTCGAAACCCCCTTTCCGATATCCATTTAGTCAACCCAATACACAATCTTTCTAAATCTATAACGTACAGATCTGCCGCTCAAACGGAATAATATCTGCTTTTGTGAAATTTATTGTGTTTGTTTTGCACACCACAGTACTTCAGTGGAAAAGTAGCAACGAGTATTCATGTATGTGAATGTGTCTGTGTATGTATGTTTATCTTTTCTAGACTATTTCCTTTAATATTTGCTTGCACTGACTGACCTTTCAAGGCATTTGTATTAAGAATATTTGCTCTAACACAAGCTAAGGATTACAAAAGCCGTTAAAAAAATGCTCAATTTGTAACGCTGGCCTTATACCTGGAATATTATTCATTTTACCTACGACCATCGATACCTGTTCCAATATTATTCACTATTCGTTGTGTAAATACTTAAATGACAAAATATTTTCTAAAGAGCAACAGTTTCTACTGCAAGTATTTATATTTTTCACAAGAAATTTTGTTTGTTTGTGATTTTCACTTGAAAGTAAAACGCTTTGTATTCCGTACGGAATGAAATCACAATGTGAGTTTAGTGTTGGAAGGGAAAACTAAATACATTTGCAGATGTTTTAATAAAATGTCATAACAAAATACCATATTAAAATCAAACCTTGACAAAGAGTACTTACACATCCATTGTGTAGGATCATGAATTCATGGAAGGCTCTTAAGAATTATATGAAGTGAAAAAACTGGGCGATTTTTAACTGAATGTTACGGGATTCGGCTTAGCCGAGTGCAGCTCTCTTTGGACTATAGTTTGTAATTGTGGTGAATTTTCGAATTTTGGTGAAATTTATTTGTTTCAGATTAATTTGTTTTTTTTGGAAATTTATTTTTTTCAGATTAATTTCGATTTTTGGTGAAATTTAATTTTTTACTGAATTCGTGGTGAAATTTGTTCTTTTTTGTTCGATTTATACGTTTAATATAGGTTTTCTTGAAATTTCGTACAGTATTGATTTTTCCAAAAATATTCGACTTTTTTAAATTAAAATTTTTATGGCGAAATTTCAATATTTTGTTTTCATATTTTTTCGGTTTTATTGACATTTTAGCAATTAAATCTTCTTATCCCAGTTTTTTGATTTTATGATGAATTCTTGAATTTGTGGTGAATTAAAAATTTTGGCGAAATTTGACATTTTTGGCAATTTTTTTTGCGCACCTTGGGTTTTTCTTAAATTTCCAAATTCTACACTGACGCACAAGTAATGTGATTTGTAAAAAAAAATTATTGTTAAAACACTATGGGCGGTATAATCTAAACGTAATATTGTATGACACTATACGCCAGTGAGAGAGAATACAAATAATGGCTCTCTTTAAATCAGAGATGTAATTTAAGGTTCACATCGGCAACCACACTAGGAGAGGCAAGTTATAGGCTGCATGTAAAAGATATAGAAGTGGTACAAAGCAAAAGAGATTATAGTCTAAACAAAGCTTAAGCTAAAGTTAGGGCCGAAACTTATATGTAGTTCAGAATTTAACCAACTTTGACGAGTTGTATTTGAGAATGTCTTAATATTTATTGTTCGTTTTTTTTAAGAAGTTTCAGAAGTAAATTATTCCAATTTGAAATTTGTACTTGGAGCTCAAAAATGATATACCCTTTCGCTGATGTACTAGAAATTACTGTTAAATCTCAAAGAGCTTATGAATAAAATAATGTTTTATTTATAAGTTGTTAGAAAATTTTCCCCCATTTTCATCCTTGACGACCCCATATAAATACCGTTACATAGTTTCAAAATCAAATCAAAATTTGTCACTGTGTACAAGCTTCCACAAATAATCGTGCTGACCTATAGACTCAAATTTGAGACGAGACTAGACTCAAATTGAGACTGCTATAAAATGTAGCAAAATGAAATGTTTTTTATCGTTTAAGGAAAACTAGGAATAGCCAAAAAAAAAATAAAAGGTTTATAAATAATCGACTATATAAATACATATACGAATACATACGGATCTAACAGGTAAAGTTATACATAGTTGATATGAGAAGTGAATTAAAATTACAGATAAATATTTGATTTTTTACTAAGAAACTTGCTGGTATGTGAAAAATGCTAGGAAAAGAAATAGGAATAATGCTTCTAGTCAATACTACTCTACATTAACATTAGCCATAGGGGTTTTTAAGATTTTGTGGCTCTGGATCGGCGAGCTGTTGCTTTAACTGGCTTAAATGTTGCAGGTTGACCTTAATGACGTCATGGTATGTTGATTGTTGATACAGTACTGTATGATAAAATAATGTTGATTGTGAATTTAATAGCAGCTGGCCACAGATGTGGTATGTTGATTGAAGATATTCAAAAACGTCGTACATGATGATGAACCGAAAATATACACAGCTTTCAATTAGCAATTAAATATTTTGTTACAGTAAAGGAAAGCAATAAATATTTGAATTGATTTAATAGGTTTAGCAAACAAAGGAACATAGTTATATAAGCAAATATTATAGTAGGTAGATTTTAAGGCAAATATTTATGGTTTTTTGTTTTACTATTCATTTTTTTTTGTATAATTAGACCTTAAAGTTATAAAAAAAATTATTATTAATACACTACGTAAAATAATAATAACTGCAACAAATTAAATTAAACTATTCCAGCAGCAACTCATGGTACATACGGAATAAACAAACATTTCTTCACTTGAAGTGTGTTGACAATTGGACACAAAAATAGGCATGCAAAGAAAGCAAATGGTTGAGGTAACCATAATTTGATTATATTATATGGTTGTAAACAAATTAGAATATGAGGCAAATAATTTATGTTACTCTTTGGCAGTGGCTGAGCTGCGAATTACAGGCTACTAAAGCCATCAATCAGACTGCTTAATAGTCAAAGCGCTAACCGCCCAAAGAATATAAATAGTTTGTTTGTGGTTAGAGTTTTAGTAAAAATTTTATTATTCAACTCAACCAGGATAAAATTATTAAATGGTTGGCAGTGATTTAATGATTAAAGTAATACGAGTATTTAAATTGTTTTCAAATCAACATTATGTGTTTGTCACAACAATATATTGTTTCGGAAATTATGTTTTCTAGTTAATATGATCATGCCACAAACATATAATTTTCTTTTGCATGTGTATTTTTCGTTTGGCTGGTAATGATCGTCACAATCATTTTTAAAATCATACCAACGCCTCAATCTTGCCTGTTTTTGTTAATTTTGCTGCCACGGATTTGTATGTGATGCACACTGTTTTATATAAAACGTACTAAATCGTTTTTAAACTATTTTAAAAATATGAAAGAAAAAGTTATACTAAAGTGTTAAAGTGTCAGGGACAATTAAAATGTAAAGTTATAAAATTCCAGCAGTTTGCTGAATAAAACTTGTGCTTACAACCGGCTGGCTCTGATCCAACGTTTCAGTTAGCCGCTCGTTTACTCGTTTAAACAGTGGCTGAGGTTTAAAAAAAATCTATATTTTTTCACACATGGAGTATTTTATTTCAATTTACAAATTGTGCACTATTACTATTTGACGTAGTGTACGAGTGAGTATTTGTTTTAATTTTTTTTTATTCAACTAACTTTAATATGATAACAAACTAATTTGTTTAAAGTGTTCTTCGCTAGTTTTGGCTAAAATGGAAAATAGGTGTGTTACAAATGAGTGTAAAAAAAATTGTTTAACATACTTTATGGAATTGTTGAAGTAGTTTTGAAAATGGTATGGCGTTAAACACTGGAATTTAAAATAAAAATTGATTGAAATTTGTTTCAGTTTAAAACCATAATTAGTGTCGGTCAGTGGCATTATTTTTTTTTTATTCCATTAAAATGTTTATTAAAGCGCCTGGGCTATTTTAAGTTTTTCTTTCACAAATTTGTGATTTTCAATAACATACGAATGTACAAAGTACCGCCGGCACGCGCAAACACTTAGAAATACATTTCCATTTCGAATTGTATTAATTTGTTGCAGCGTTCGTTTTCCCGCTTTGTTAACTGTTGTTGTTTTTTTTTGTTGAAAGATTTTTTTTTCTGTTTGTTCGCAATAATTTGTGTAATATGTATTTTTTTTATTAATTTTTTTTTATATTTTATTTGGCTTTGGAGAGAGATATTTTCACTATTTCACTAGAAGATGTATTTATTTTTATTTAATATTTTTTTTTGCATACTCGATAAAATATAACATTTTCACATTTTTTATTAAACATTCTTTTTTGTTATCTTGCATTTGTTATACATACAATATTGTATGATATATTTATAAACTTGCGTGCGTGCGTGTGTGTGTGTACTATTATTTATAAGTGCATATAAATGGTAAATAAATATATGTATGTGGGTATGTGATTATTATTATTTTTTTTTGTAAAAATTAATATATATTTTGTTGGGGCTATTGAAAAGATTTTTGACTTCACACGAATTTCAAGTATGAGCGTGGCTTAACTGTAACAACGTGTTTTTATAAAACTTCTGCGACGCTTCCAGTTAAGCAAGTAATGAGTGCTCGCTTAAGCTGGCTAAATGACTATATGCAGTATAGTCGCGCCATAGGATAATATGCCACACAGCACAACAAACACTAAATAAAAAATCCATTTACCAATAACAACAATAACAAATTACTCTCCCACTTGCTCTCAGGTCTCTGTAAAACACAGAAAATAACACAACAATTTCTGTTGCTGCTGCTGTTGTTGTTATTGTCTACAAGTAGAGGGTGTTGAGTATGGTGTACAACGCACCATCTCGCTCACCACTACATATAAACTTGCACATAGATACTACACAGTACTTATGCCCAAAATGACCATGTTGTTGTTGTTGTTCTTATTATTATATGGCTGCGTGTATGCGTGAGTGTCTACTTATATTCGTCTTGTGCGCTCTTTCACTCGCTCTCGTGTGCTGTGCTAGAGTGCTCAATGTTTACAAAATTTCCTTGTTTTGCAAAAACCAGTATTTATTTATACCCTTGCAGGTAGTGTGAATAAATAAGTAGCACGCAATTCCTTTGACAACATCCCGACTGTGGTGAATTTTAATCATTTATGTCGGCCTTTAAAGCCGCCACATTTAATGACATTTTTGGAATTTGTGTTTAAGTGCTTGATAAAACTTAGAATCAGGGGGCCTTAATCATCTGGAAACTTCGAAATAGAAAAACAAATAAAACATTTTGTATTAAAAAAAAAACTAGTTTAAGCTCAGCGTTGCCAAACAAAATTTATGCCAAAAAGTTCTCCAAACGAAAGAACAAATGCTAACTAACCTGTGTAATTTGTCAAGTATTTTGTTTTTTTTTTATTATTAAGGTACAATTATGCGAACGTCAACTTAAGCTAACGTACGTACGTTCGTTTTTGAGTATACCAAAACTTACTTACGCTTACTGAAATTAACTGTCACGTTGCCGGAACGTAACAACATGTATAAAATAGATTTTGACGGCGCCGTTAAGTGACATTCGTAAGCCAGTAATGGCACTCATATGAATAAAATACAATTGCGGCACATTTGCCCATTTTCGGCACATTAAAATTTATACCATTTTGGTTCAAAAAAGTACGAATTGTAATAAATTAAATAATAATTGATTAATAATATTAACAATAATAATTTTAATAATAGAAAAAAATAGTTACAATAAGAACAACAAAAACAAATAATAATAAAGATAATAATTAAAATAATAATAGCAAAAACAATGATAATAGTTTTAAAAATATTATAAAAATATTGATTACAATATTAACAATAATAAAAATGATAATAATAAATATAATAATAATAATATTTATAAAATAATAATAATAACTTTAATAAAAGAATTAAATAATAACGACAAAAACAAACAATAATAATGATAATGAAAATAATAACAACAACGATAGCAATAATTTTAATAATAAAAATAGTAATTACAACAAATAATGAAAACAATAATAATAAGTAAATATAATGTATAAATTACAATGTAAAAGACTTTATATCCCTCGAAGCCAATTTAGTACTTTTTCCAATTTCACATGTACGAAAATAATTTAACATTGCCCATCACTATGCCGAAAAGCTCAACACTGTTCTGAACAGCTGACAATATTTACAATTGTTTAATTTCTTCTTATCTTTATATCTAATGTAAATTAAAGTTTATTTATTAAATACAAGGAAATGGATGACGAAAAACTAATTTTGCTCGTGCAGGCAAATGAGCGCCTGTATAATAAAAACTGCATTGAATTTAAGTTGGCAGAAATGAAAAGGGGTGTTATGCTACACAATGCTTTGTTTTTTTTTACTTTATTGACGTCTGTTACGTTTGTAAAGTTTCTATAACTACACATACGACCGTACGTTACGTTTTTCTTACATCTACGTTCGCATAACGAGGCCTTTAGAAATGTTTATCATTACTCAAATCCAAATCGGGAGTGTAATCCATCCAACTCTTACACTTGTGCTCTTAAATCTACATGTTATTGTTTATTTAAGTTTTAGTTAAAAACTGGTTTCATAAATATCGATATTAGAAATTTTTTTACGCAGCAATTTTTTTACATAATGCGCACATTTTTATTTTGTGATGTTTACGAAAAAATATATGTATTTTATGCAAATATTTTCAAATTTAAGTAAATTTGTTTACTGTCTTTCTTATTGTTAATTAAAACAAATATTATTAGACCGTAAACAATTTATTATCTAACTAAATTTTAAGTACATATGGGCTGTTTATTTCAAAAGTGTCACAAGTCAGGTTTTTGTTTTTCCAAAAATGAAGTTACGGATACTCGTAACAACGAGAGTGGCGTGTGGAAGTATTGTGTGAAATTATTTGCAAAACCTGTGATCGGTGGATATATAGTATGTATGTAGGTACATATTAATTAATTATATTAAAGCGATATCTACACGTTCTTATCATTATTTTATTAAAATTACTTTCATATGATGTAATCATACAGTGAGTGAGTCAGTAAAATGTACATACTCATTTAGTTATAGAATTACGTGGCTTTCAGTGCGAATTTTTCTTATATAGAAATATTCTCTAGAATGTGAAAAAGCCATAAATGGTTATTATAAGTAAAAGAAAACAACATACCAAGGGAGCAGAAATATAAAGACATGTTGGACATGCTTCATTCTAGAGCTCTGCCGCTCACGAACTAGTACGTTCAATTGACAAAATATTTCAGAAAGATGTTAGCAACTTTACAACAATTACAAAAAGAACACACACAATTTATTTTGGTGCGTCATACACAAGAATTTAAAATAGGTTGCTGTTTTTGTTATTATTATAGAAATACTCTTTCAATTGAACGAACTAGTTCGTGGCCGGCACAACTCTAACATTTACATTGAGATATAGGAAAGAGCTCATAATGTAAAAGTGGTGACTGATTGTTCTGAGCATGGTGGGAAGCATCTGGTGTCAGCCAAAAATATTCGGCAAGACGTTAGACGTTCAAGACAGTTTCGGCTCTCTCGTCCACTTGTTTTCGGAGTTCCAGTAAGCAACTAGAACCGCACAAAAATTGATCTCTAAATTATAATTTGTATTTATCAATTTTTAGACATTGTTTTAGCGGTTGCGAACGCTTAAATAGCTTTAGTTCTGGTGCTAAGCTCTTGCCGAAAAATGAAGTCGGCACTAACTATTTTAGTTAAATTGCTGACTCTTCCCCTACTCTTGACAGTAGCCAAAATCCATGTCTATCCTGTAAATAGTTTGTCGTCCTTTATTCGACTTTTAATTTAAGTTTTTAGTTCGGCTTTTATGAAATCACATTATCAGAATTGCAGATTCTCTCCCTTGCATTCGGGAAATTTTGATAGTATTTATATGCCAGTAACCCTTCAGCGCTGATACCAGTACAACAGTTACAACATTGTTCCACAAATGTCACACTAATTAATGCAATTCGGTAATTAAATGAAATTCCTCATCTATGTCAGAGAAAGGTTTAAGGTTCCAAAATAATAAAAAAAATAATTTATTGCGCAGCAGTTTTTCATTCAATGCGCACATTATTCGTGATGTTTACAAAAAAAGGAACATTTTATGTAAATATTTTTAAAAGTTTTGGATATTTTTGTTATTATCTCTCTCATTGTTAATTACAAAAGATATTAATAGATTGTAAACAATTTATTTTAACTAACGATCGCGATGTATTTATTCCAAAACAAAACACATTTGTTTTATTTTCATTAACCCGCTACCTACTACTCGACTTTAAAATATAAAAATATCAAAAGTTTTTAAATCATTTAATTTTCATATGGATCTAGAACACAAGCTGAGCTAGGGGATGCAGGAATTTTGAAAGACTTAGACATATTCCCATTTGAATGCTCGTACGTAGTTACGTTAGGAAGTAGATTTTTCAAAACGAATTTCCGTCATCCCTTGTCAAGTTTGGTTTGGAGAAAGCTTAAGGTTTTAGCCCGTTTTAACCCGGGGTCACGTTTAGAGCTCTAGCTTAGACCGAGTTTTTCGTTTAAAATCCGGGTTTTTCACTTTTATACCACGGCTAACTAAGTGAGTTTTAAAAATAGTTGAATTTTGTGAGAAAAGTTCTCCTAAACGATAACTTTGAAGGGGACAAAATGGTTATTCATAAATACAATCATTACAATACAATAGAAATTAAAACCGCAATGATGCATACTGATTTCACCTTGTCTTTTATCCCAACTTCACTCAAGACTAAAAGCTCGAGAGTGAATTCGTTTCACTTACCACCTTGCTAACGATCAAATATCTTCTTTAAGTCAAAGTATGTGCCATAGAATCAATTACGAAATCTGCATGTCACATTCGACTATAACATACTATATATAGACCAATCTTTCGATAGGTACAATTTATATAAAATTCTCTTAGTAATCGTTAAAAAAATTTTAAATATTAATTTTGTGCAGGGGAAGCCTTAAAACGAAGCCCTTTTAACCAACGGAATATTTCGTTTGCAACTTTTAACGGTTTATTTTCCAGTTTGGGGGTTTACATAAGTATGTAGTTCTTATTTGGCGTTAACTTTCGTCAAGGGTGAATATTTCTTTAGCTTAATTTACCCTGCATGCATGTTATTTTTTAGAATTAGGATTGGTTTAAGGATAAATAACCAATGAAAAAACTATGACCGTATTGTAGTATTACCAGGGTTGTATTAATTGAAATGCTATAAATAAGAAAATAGTTAAAGAGTACTCGCGATTTGATTGAAACTCTTCCTCTCAGATTATTTCTATTAAATCAAATAAATTCGTTTTGGAAACTCACCAATATTTAAAAATTCCCCTTATTTATGAGTAAATTAGTTGCAGTACGACCTCTATGATATTTTTAAGGCTTAATAATATTAATCCTAGTACGGACAACCACCGCATCCTAAACTATCCAAGACATGGCAATAACAGGCAAATGTTGCCAGACCCCTACTGAGGCAGTGTAGGAATATGAAGAAATGCAGTGTGAAAAATGTGCTTATTTCAACTAAAAAGCGTGTTGCTCCTTCAGATAACAAAGCTAACATGAGAGGACTTTCACATTAGGCAATTTAGTTGCGCAAGCTTGTTTTTGATTTTCTTTTGAACTTGCTGTCACGGTCACACGCGCCCAGCTAAATTTTCGAATGCAAAAGCCCTCATAAGCGTAGCAAGACATTGAACTATGAGAAAAACAGTACGCACTTTTTTACATCTGACTTTTGGAAGATATATGCAATTTCGCATGTCTGTGAAAATTGTTAATTTACTGAACATTTATATTCTCTTGCAAACGTGCATGGCATAACCGGATTTAGGCACATTTTTGGGAATTACTAGCAATACTACTAGCATCCAGTTTGCGAACTCACCAGCAACGTTAAGAATCAAATAGAATTTAATATACCTTCATGAAATTCGGCCAGTACCAAGAGATAATTACGTCACAACGAACTAAAAATATAAAAAAATTAAAACTGTGTTTTCAGTAAAATCAAAATTTGGAAATGATGGGTAAATATATATTTTCCGGAAACTAGGCAATGTCATGATATACGCATTTGAAAGCACATCTCCCAACATTTATAAAACGCTGACACTACTCAAGAGAAAGTCACAGGGAATGCTGAGGACATGCGTGGTGGCTCAAAAATTCATGTATACCCTTCTGCTAGTGTCTGATACTTAATTTTTTCAGTATCTAAAACTTATCGTATTAATAAAAATTATTTTGTATATCTTAATTTAAAGAATTAATTGTTGTCAGAATATTTGTTCGACCATTGATGTTCGTCATTGAAAGACATTTTAGGTGTGACAGCTTCTCACTCATTAAGAATAAAGACAACACAGACGTCGACTAGCCATAAATAACGAGAGAAAATGTGTTTGTGATTTTCTGTTTGAAGAATTCGTGTAGATGTTCCTGTTCAGCTTGAGCATAATTTGTTGTCTCTCATCGAAATTGTACGAAAGCTGTTGGTAGTTTATGTACAGGTTCACACACACACATATATATATATATATATATATATATATATATATATACTTTTATATATATATTTTTATATATATACTTTTTATTTTCCCTGTGTATTTTGTTTGTGTAATGTCATAAAAGAGATCTTCTTTAAGTCAAACTCTGTTTAAACACGAATCGACCATGAACAGCAACTGTTTCGACTACCCATATTTCTGTGCGCATAGCAAAATGTGCGATGGCTGGACAGATTTATGGCTAGTCCATGATTGGTCAAATTGTTTTGTAGAATACTACAAAGTGGTAAAAGGTTAACGCAATATTGTATGAAACAATTCGACATATCAGAGAATACGGATGAAAATTTAGCATACAATGCCTCTATTTTTTAAATCATTTCATTAAATCAAGTTATATATTTTGTTAGATCAGAGTTGTATTTTAAGGTACACATTTGCAGCCATGTATATAGAAAAGCAAAGAAAAATATAGTTCACGTAAATGTTTGGGGTATATTTCAGAAAAAATATATGTGTGTATTTATAATTGCTTTGCCATCAGCTGTACCTTTCTATTCAATATTCTTCTTGATTCTTCAATGTGGTATAAGTCTAAACGTAGCGAAAAAACAAATTTTTATATTTTTTTATTGTTTAAATACAGTTCGTATTTTTTTATAATTTACTTATACAAAATTATTATAATCTAAATATGATTTAATTAATACGTCTGGTTGATATTGGCATGTTGGATGCACACGAACGAACATTAGAAGAAACATATGATAGAGGCCTAGTTCCACTTTTTGTAAACGAAGCTTGAGAGTGCATTCTTTTTGTAAAAAAAATCTTCAGATACACTGGTGAGCAGGCAAACAGAAAACAGCTAGACTCACAGGAGACTTCAAAGTATTTTCGGGTTCTTCGCGGCTGTCAAACTCCAGACATAAAAATATGCCTGAGATGGGGACACATTTTTTATATATGAAATATGGTATTCAATCAGTTTAAAAGAAGTACTCAGCTGGTGAGTTACCTGTTTTAATTCGCCTTGATTCTTAGAGCTAACAATAATTACCATTAACGATTTTACGGATGCCCATATAACAACGATGTGTTATTAACGGCGAAAATGAATTAAGTTTATGCCTAAGAATATTATAAATCAATCTACTTCAATATTCAAACTACTTTCCCAAGTATTAAATTAAAAATAAATTCGTAAAAATGATTGCTAGGGGATACACTAGTTTTTATGCGCATTTCGCTCGTTGTTCAAGTTAGCACATCAGAAAGCCTTTATTCAAATTTGAAAACAAATCTCGAAATTTTGTATCTTATGCTTGTGTTTCATAAACAAAATGATGTTTATGAAATCTAACACATGACAATAAATTCTTTAAATGAAACCAAACAACAATTTCCAGAATGTATTTCTCATACTCTTCTTCTATACTCTCGGCTGGCTTTTTTCCAACTCAAAAGTAGAATTGTAGGAGGTAATCAAAATAAAACAAAACAAACGCAACAAATGTCAATATTCTTGTGTCTTTGTTGGATATATGATCGCCGCGTGCTGTTATCTTGACTAAAAAGTTCGCCATGGTTATTTTGGTATCTTTGCGTTGCCAACTTTAACACAGATTTGTAGTTTGTTAATTACACACCTTAGGTATCATCTGTTTGTTTTTCACTCGTATATAATTTTTTGTGCTGGTAATACAAATGGTTTTAGGTGGAGATTATAATTTTTTAATCACTAAAAATAAGTTTTAAACAAAATTAAATTCAAAGAAAATAATGTATTAAATAATTGTGTTTTGCAGTGCACAAAATCAATAAATAAATTTATTGGTGCCATTAGGAATCATGGCTCTTAGCACTTTGACGGATTTCGCAAGGCGATCTGCGGTGGCCGGGCTTCATTTACTAAAGCCCCAAGCTCTGGCAGTCTGCAGTGCTAATGTCGGAAGGTAAATATAAACAGCAACTTCCGTCAATTTCATTACATATGTGAAAAAGTGGCAGATTTCATCTTTCCATATGGCTTTAGGTAGGTCTTACATAATAGGTTGTTTGCGTACACGTTAACGTGGTGACTGCATTATGTAAAACAATGAAAATATTCCATTTAAAGCAGGAGGGAGCTAAAATTCGTAGCAATAAACGTAGCCACCATAGAAGCGTGAAGTTCATACATATATATTGGTGTAAACAAATATTATGACAGGTTTTTAGTTAACATACGAGGGCTACATATAATATTGAATAAACATTTGACAAATTTAGTGCTTACGCTCATTTTGTCAAACACCTACTATTTGCATTGTTTGAAGGTATCTTTAGCATAATGTTTGTGTTGATATTGTGAATAAATTGTAAAACAAATTGCCAAAATATGCCATCCAGCAATCTCGGCAAATCAGTATTCTAGTAAAATGATATGACCAATACAATTTTATCTCGGTTATAGTGCGGGAAAGGTTCGAAATATAACCATTTATGTCCCCCCCTCCGGCAAATTATTTGTAATTAGTAAAAAGTTTTTAAGCGTAGATTTTTACTATACACGTAATTAATTTTTGTAATTGTTATTCAATATGTCCTGGCTCATCTTTGGAACTGATTGGGAACTGGGTTTAGTACATTAACCGGAACTTCGTAGTACAGAAGAATAGCTCATCGCGTCTATGTATAAACGGAATATATGTTTCAAACTGTTTAATATTAACTATCATATTCATTTATATTTCGAGAACACTTTTCGTAATCTTCCTTTTATAAAAACTTTATTTTTGTGATATTACTCAAGGAGTAAACTCGTATCGTAAACTGCTTTGTGGGTTGTCTAGCTTATGCTATGCCCACTTAAAAAAGTATACTTTTCAGTAAACTTTTATTATGTTAAAATGCCTACATGCATTTGTTTATAAAGTTGATTAAAAGAAAAAAATATTGGATGGTTATCTTCAAATATCAATACTCTATACCTAAGTTGCGAACATTTTGTATCTATCGTAGGCGTAAGAAATATGTTTATATTAACTTTAAACGTTAAAAGAAAATCATTTCTTTTGAACTTTGCTTTCACTAGAAGGAATTTTTTACATTTTTTCTCTTTTCTTTGTAACTTTTAAAAACGTGGTAATAGTTTATTAGCTTGTAGCCTACATATGTATATATGTACATGAACTCATACTTGTAGTCAACTCACTCTATATGATTATATTTCAAGTTTTTTAGCAATAATTTTTCAAGCTTTACTTTTTGCTTATAAAATGTACAAAATGTACAAACACTGGAGATAATATTAACTTCAAATCTGTTAAAATCAATTTTAGAGCAGAAAATTATCTCTCTACTTCACTTGTTAACTGACAAAAAAAAAAAAAAAACAAAAATAAGACAAAAGTACTTTTATTTTCCATGCAAAAATAAAACCTGAAAAATAACTATTAAAGTTAATTTTTTAATAAAACTCAAAACAAATATTATGCAGCCAAAGCTAGTCTCCGTAACAAGGATTACGTTGGTGTACTTCTTAACCTTGTAGCACATTACAATTTTGGTTGCAGAAATGTTTCTGTCGTGGCAACGCTGATTACAAATTACATTATAACTTTATTTAAAGAGCATGGTATTTTAGATGTTCACCGTAGTGTCAATAAGGTCTAAGTCTATGGTAAGAATGGAATCAATGAGCTACAGGCTGATAGATAAGCGCACTACTAACTAGCCTACAGGGGCACCCATGCACAAATTATTGTTTTCTCGGACGAAAGGTAGATTTTTTGATTTCAATTATTTAACCTTCATTACCTCAATATGCCAACATGATTTTATTTTGCCGAAATTCAGCAAAAATTTTGTGTATTTTGTTGTTGTTTTGTTTTTTTCATTTAGCACTTTGCTTTAATTTTTGACAACTTTATCCTTTTCGAACATTACAGATCAAGATAAAATTCAAAAGCTGCTTTTAGCGGCATAAATTAAAGTTAAGCAAAATAAACCACATTAAATGCTGAGTTTCCTGATGTTCTGAAAGTGGTTATCTTTTTGCTAATAAAAGTAAGACAAAGACCATGTTGTTTAGTGGATCTGCCATTAATGATTTAACTTTTACACTCGGTTTCGTTTTAGTGGAGTTTGTTGATAGGCTCAAGTGCCTTTTTTAAATTCCAGGTACTAAGTTGAGGGTGACGTGGGTTTTGTGGTATTAATAATTGCACATTGCGTAGATTGTATAATGTGGATTCTATGCTACCTTTTAATGTGAAGAACTGAATTGTTTATGGTATCATAATGTCCGTGTTTTAATATTGCTTAGTGGTATATTTTGAATCTTGGTTTTTAATAGAGTTGTATATCTTTACAGTTGTGGAATGCGACAGCATGTTTCAGATTATGTTCTGAGGTTGTTGTGCCTTCCATAGAAACCTTATTAATTTTTATAAGGCTTACAAGCTTTAATACAGCAAGAGATTACAAAGATGGATTTTGCTTACTCTACACGGTTGTAACTAAAGAAAATGTTGGTTTATGAATAGTAAATATTATTTATAACTTATTTGTTTACGATTTTATCGAACTGAAAATTGTAATAATTAATGTAAATAATGTATTCAGGCTAAGCTCCTTCGTTTATTATTCTTTCAATTAGGAAAGAAAACAATTTATTTTAATAATACCATAATTATTTTTATAGATAATTAAAAAAAACTGCAATAACAAAATACAAAAGTATTTCTTAATTGAAAGAATAATAAAAGAACTTATGCCTAAATAATTTATTCATAATTATTACAATTAGCTCGCAAATTTTTTTAAAAATTTCCTTAGAAATTAAAATTTTTTTTAATATTCCATTAACGAATACAATATTGATTCAACACTTTTTCTTTATTACTGCATTAAAGACCAAACTATCCAAACACTCGCGGTGCAGCAAAATGGTATCCAGATCCTGAATTTATGAAGCAATTCTCGGGCGCAGTTATGTATCCTGATGATGTTACTTCTAAGTGGAAATTGCCACCATGGAACCGTATGTAATTACGAAAAAAAAATATTTTATTCAAATATAACTACAATTTAACTTAATTAAAACAGATCAAATAAATCCCGTGGAAAAGTCAGTTCGTAATTTGACTATTAATTTTGGTCCTCAGCATCCAGCTGCTCATGGTGTATTACGACTAGTTATGGAATTGGATGGTGAGGTAAAATTATTAATGCGAAATAGTTATTTATATTGCCCAAACCGCAAATATTATATTGCTTATTTATTTTTAGACTGTTGTGCGCTGTGATCCCCACATTGGACTCTTACATCGCGGTACGGAAAAACTTATCGAATATAAAACATATACCCAAGCATTGCCTTACTTCGATCGTTTGGATTATGTATCAATGATGTGTAATGAACAATGTTACTCTCTGGCCATAGAGAAACTTCTGAATATTGATGTGCCTTTGCGGGCGAAATATATCCGCAGTGAGTATAAAGTTTTCAGAATGTATTATCTGATCTGTAAATGTTACTTTTAAAGGTATAATTTGTATGTATAAAATAAATTATTTAAGTAGTTCGCGCGTTGACTGTTAGGTATTTGTCTGATATGTACTAGCTTCTATTTATACTAGTATATATTACAGTGCCCTCCTTTGGCAGTATCACCCAATAAAACTAGGTTCAGGTAATTTACATACATAACACCAGAGTGCTGTAACACTGTTCGCAGTATCATAGCTGTTAAACACTGAAGCTTTACTATCTCTCTTCTTCAACTGTATTCTCTAGTCCCTTTTAAAAGAAAGTAACACTACTATTCCAAATAATTATTAGGTACTTAATGCCTTTGTTGCTTTTCTTTAAAAAAAATTTTATTTTTTTGTAAGGCCATCATTTGAGAGGGTCTGGACCGGTTGACTATTTTTGTGCATTACAAATTACCTTTTTGTGAAAATTCATTTGGAAGAGTTTTTCGAAAAAAATTTTTATATAAAACTTGCATGCTCTCGATTATTAGTTCTTCAACATGTCTATAAATGCCCTTTTAATACCACTGTAGAAATTTATCGCTCAGAGGTTTATAGATTATAAGGCTAAAATAAAAAAAAGAACTAGTATTTTTGATGTTCCCGTGTTGCGTAAGTCCAGGATCAGATTTCCTCTTAACGCTACATTTGAGTGGAGCATAAGGTTAGGGTTACAGTTGTATTGAATGTTTAGTTCTGTTTTCTTCCGAGAACAACTGAAAACACGCAGATATAATAAAAGTGGCATTGAATATATAGTACATTAAAAAAGTTAGAAGACAAGTTGTAAAGAGATGAAATAAATCCAAAAGTACTAAGGCTTAGGTGGAAGAAAAAACGTAGTCAAGTTCCAAGTGTGTCGAACGTAAAGAATCTGACTTATACAAAATTACAAATGTGTCTTCAATTCTCTTTGCAACGATTTGCTATTTCTTAAGATTGAAAGGCAAATGGTGGTATTATCTTCGTAGAACTAAAGGGGTGGTATTTAAGCTGGTGTAAAATCGCCTATTTAATTATTAAAAAAATAAAGGCCGATGGAGAGGATTAAAAGGGAACAGAGAATAAGACGAAAATGTTATTGCGCTTTCTTGCTAATTTCATGCTATGAATATTTTTTTTTTATTCTCGGCAGGATATACAGCCATACCTAAATAAGAGCGTTGAGCGTTGCGTTAGCAGCAGAGTACGAAGTCACAGTACATTTGAAGTAAAATGTATGTCTTTGAAAGAACTGTAGCTACGTAACCTGCTGCTAACGCACCGCTCAACGCTCTTATTTAGGTATGGCTGATAGTTCATACCCAATAGGAATTTTAACAAATTTTATGTAACTTTAATAATTTTGTTTGCCTTACATTAGCATTGTTTGCCGAAATTACACGTATCCTTAACCACATCATGGCCATTGGTACACATGCCCTGGATGTTGGAGCTTTGACGCCATTTTTCTGGCTTTTCGAAGAACGTGAAAAAATGATGGAATTCTACGAGAGGGTTTCAGGAGCACGAATGCATGCAGCTTACATACGTCCTGGTGGTGTTTACTTGGTATGCATTTGTATCTTTACAATCATGCATATGATAAAAAATCTATACTCTTTTTCATTTTAAGGATTTGCCAATGGGATTATTGGATGATATTTACGAGTTTGCTTCTAAATTTTCTGAACGTTTGGATGAAGTGGAAGATGTTTTAACCACGAATCGTATTTGGGTGCAACGTACTGCGGATATTGGCGTTGTTAGTGCAGAAGAAGCTTTAAATTATGGTTTTAGCGGTGTTATGCTGAGAGGTTCGGGTATAAAATGGGATTTGCGAAAGCAACAGCCATATGATGCTTACGATTTAGTTGAGTTTGATGTACCTATTGGCACCAAAGGTGATTGTTATGATCGGTATCTATGCCGCATTGAAGAAATGCGTCAGTCTTTGCGCATTATTGATCAATGCTTAAACCAAATGCCTGCAGGAGAAATTAAGACCGATGATGCCAAACTTACTCCACCATCCCGCGCCGAAATGAAGACTTCAATGGAAGCACTTATTCATCACTTTAAGCTTTTCACCCAAGGCTATCAAGTTCCACCAGGAGCAACATATACAGCAATTGAAGCCCCTAAAGGAGAATTTGGTGTTTATCTTGTTTCTGATGGCTCCAGCCGCCCATACCGTTGTAAAATAAAGGCTCCTGGCTTTGCCCATTTGGCAGCATTAAATCACGTTGGTAGACAACACATGCTGGCCGATATTGTTGCTATAATTGGTACCCTTGATGTTGTTTTCGGCGAAATTGATCGCTAAATACTTCCTTACACAACGAGTATTTCTAATAGGTTTACTTCAGTTTTCGTTTGTAGTAAAAATTGTACACATACTTGAGTAACTTGTAAGAAGTGGCTCGTCCGCAACACACATTTCAAATAAATCAATATTACATATGAATATGTTTTTGTTTGCCGCTTCATACAACAATTTATCACCCAAACAAACTAGTATAACTATAATTTTGATTATTTTGATACATTCGGCCTTGGTTTATAAAAAAAAATTTTTTTGCTCTGTACGCCAAATAAATAATCTTCTTTCGCCCTTTATAACTAAAAGTAGATTGTAAACCTCCATTTACATTACGGGTTTTCCATACGAGTACTTGTGGAATTTGTAAATACAAAGAAAAAACAAATAAAACAAACAAGTCGCATACAGAAACTTTTAGGAAGCAGGTTATTTTTTTCTCTTTATACCGGCACTCAGGGATTGACCCCTAGTCATGCGTTGTGCTGAAACTAGGAAAAAGGATATTAGCAGTGCGACAGTAGAAGTAGTGTTTGTGCGCATTTTATAAGTACTTTCCTACATTTAAAGGGACAGGAAATACTTCTGCAGAGAGATTATTTCTCATATGAACAGTGCGGGTAAAGGATGAGTTTTTCCTGAAGTGTTGTGCGGTCCTCCGGACAATCTACCGCGAATGGATGAGCCTTTAACAAGTAGCGGGAACAAGTTCCCTAATTGCGTTAGAGCACATTTCGCTGTAGTAACGATCAGAGAACGGCATAGAGTCACATTTTGCCTACCAATAACTTAACCATATCCTAACGAGTTTGAATACACAAAAGCATTAATATCAATACTTATACGTAACGGGTTATCCATGTAGTGGTTGCCGGTCTGGCAAGGCTGTCAGCTGTTAAATATCTATAATCTAGAGTGTCATTTATTTAGTGAAAGTCTTGCCATTTATGAATATGCATCGCTTAACAACCGAAGAACGCGTAAAAATAGTTAAAACTGACTACAAAAGTGGTGGTTAAAACGGCCACTTTTCGAGCGGGATGATTATGGCCACCATAATCAACCTACTGTGCAAGAAATTAGCAAGATTATAAAGAAATTTAAAAATACTTGAAGCATTACAGATGTGGTCAGGCCTGTGCATAATCTCCATGTGCGCACTGCCGAAAATATCTCTTCTGTTAGTGAAAGTGTGAAGGATAATCCGAATTTGTCGCTTCCACGGCGTTTTCAGCTCATTATGGCGTATTTTGTATTTGGACTTGCACCTGCAGTTAGATTTCAATGCTGATTTTTCGATCGAAATTTTCTTCAGCATGGAGCTCATTTCTCATTCGGTGGTTACGGTTGCAAGTAAAATTGTCTTATATAGGGTTCGGAGAACCAGAGTGTATTTTTACCATAGCTTTCAATATTATTAAAGTAAATGTTTTCCCTGTTTCTATTCAGTCAACTGAATTAAGGAATCTAAGTAGGACTTAAAACTGAAAGAGATATCGTTGGTAAGTTAACCATTTCCATATGAAGTAACAAACCGAAAAATGTATTCAAAGCTTTTCAATGACTGCCACCCCTTTCCAGCAATTATGTGAAGATGATCTCAATAACGTCGTCCTGGCAGCGTATCCATTAGTTTTTCCGGAACATTATTAGTCGGTTATCCTGTAAAATTAAATTGAAGGGAATCCTGTCTTGCAGCTTTAATGCGTGCCTCTCGAAAGGGACACCAAAAAAGAAAAGTTTATTGGCTTGGCCAAATAGTTAAAACATTTAATACTGCAGCAACAGTTTCAAAAATTTTCCTGTTTCTATCTACTAATTTCAGTCTTGCCTTTTATTATTTTTCAGAAGAGCGCCTTTTTTAATAGCATTTGGACATCTATTTGACACAATTTCAAAAAAATGCCTGCAAAATAAATTAGATGTAGCTTTCCAAGCCATCACGATATTTTTCTACAATTCATCTAAATTTTTAGGATTTTGCCATCAAAACTATTCTCAATTCCACAACACATGCTCTTAATTTGGACTGCGATTAGAGGGCTAAACTGGCAATTTTAAAACGCTTATAGCCTTTATTATGAACGACATTAGATTGTGGTCGAAAAACTCATCGAACGATTTTTATTTGCTATTATGACACGCTGTTAGCGAAGAGAGTTAGTGTGAATTTCACTCATTTGGATTGCTCACAAGCAACCTCCGAGCTGAGTGAGTCTAAAAATAAATTCGTTTTTCTTTCAAATTGAGTGAAAAAGTAGCCTTTAGGGTTTTATTTGGTAATTAAAAAATTTAAATTAACAAAAATAGTTTAAAAGTAACATTTCGAATTAACTACACTCTAAATGATTTTCGCTCACTATGTTCGACAAAAAAGTCGATGCGCAACGAACATTTCGACCGTGTTTGCAATTCGTAATACGAATTTGACCTTCGATATGCATTGTGCGAGAGCCAGCGAGGATCGAGTGCAGCTCATAATAATGACCCATGCTTTGTTTTCTTCCAAACAATGCTTCGCTAGCCGCGAAATGTGTTTTGGAACGTAGGCGAGCACAAAATTCATTAAGAGTGTCAAATTTGAGTTATAAACTGAAAAGTCCAAGGACTTTTTTATACAACCAATAAAGTTTAAAAGCATAGACTGCTTAGAAGTTGCATTGCCATAACCACTTGTAAATTTAATTGAAAAAAAATGAACTGGAAAATTTTTAATTTAATACCGAATGAGGCCCGGAAGTACCATTTTACTGGTGAGGTACCAGCTTTAACATCCCTGATACGGGTATATTCGCCTTAACCAAATTTCTTATTCAGTCATGGTGGTGGTGAGACCAGTTATGATTTCACTGTAGCCATTGTAATTATTTCATCACTATTTTATTTTTATTATTACTTTTATTAATATTTTGTTTATAAAACATATTTTGATAAGTTTTTTTTTATATTTATTCGTTTGCTAATTTTTTATGATTTTGTTTGTTTGTATATAAACTATAGAAGTTGTAAATAAATTTTGTATTTTGGTTGTTGTAATTTTTGTTTGATGTATTTCCTGGAGCATGTTCAATATTGTGGTATGGTTGAAATGTTTCCGTATCCATTAAATGCTATAATGATAAACAAAGAAGATTCGGTTAATGCTTTTGAAAAGTACGAACAAGAAAATTAAAGTTATACATATAACTATGAAATTTGTTAATCGTCTGAAATATGTATTGAACCTTTCACCATTTGATCAGCGCGATCGGCGGATTTGCAAAGGAACCGTAAGCTGAGTTAGTCAAGCTTCAAATGCTTAGGCCTATCGGTTGCTGTGACATTTTGCTTAAGCAATTTGTACACAATTTATTATACAGGTCAAATTTTTATGGAGCTAAGCCTAGGGGCCTTCGTAGAAGAATAGGAGTTACAAAGAGCTTCATTAAGGCGGACAACCAGGCCCACTCAAGTCCTTCCTTACTCTCGCACGAAGTGAACTCTCGGGTTATCTTGGAATACACTCAGTCTCTCAATGAACTTAGTACCCCCCATAAAACTACATAATTTTAAGTACCAGGCCATTACGTCCATGAGGGGAACGAACGGGGCCGACTGCTTAATAGACATAGGGCTCAATGCATCTTCATAGTATTGAAACTTTTCTTTAGAACAAATAGTAATTAAGAAAACTAGTTTTTGAGTTATAGCCGGACTCAAGCGGTCCATCATGCTCTTTTTGGAAGAAAGAAAACTACGAGGTGGTTTACCAGACACTGTGGTCTAAGATACCACTTATTTAATATACGGAATTCCGAGACCGTCTAGCGTTCTGCTACCTGCATAACGAGATATCTGAACATGTGCTCTGAGATTGTCCAGCTCCCGATTTTGGCAGAATAAACTTGGCTTTGAAAATAATGGTTGCACAACAAATTTTTTGCGTGGTAGTGGCCTAGTTAATAATATTAGAAAAGTATGTCAAGTGCCAACAAATTTTTCTGCCCCAAAGTTGCCACGTTTGTCTCAACGCGCTGTAAGCAATTTTATCCTAATTTTAATAGTCTTCAAGAATTATTCGATTATAATCTTAGATGTAAAAGGTTGTATTTGACGCGTTCCTATCGATAGAGCTAACGGTAAGCAGACGATTAATTTGGTTACCTTTCTCATAACCTTATTGAAATATTTGTCGATTTGTGGCTGCAACATATTAATGAAAAAACGTTTCACATTTCAACGTCCCTAGAATTGAGTGATTTTCACGCTGAGCACTGTCGGAAGATGAGAGAAACATTTTGTAGTCGTATAGTTGGCAACATTATTTGAGCAAGTACATGAGGAAGTTATGAAAAAATGGTTTAATGATGGCCTTAATGGGTCAGATTAAAGGTAATTTGGTATAGCAAGCGTGAAAAATTAATCCTTTTCTTCTATTTCTTAGGAAAAGACCGAAAACTACCTGCAGCTCTAAATTGTAAAATAGCTTATGATACATTTTTAAGTTCAATGAAATCCTTTATCTTGCGGTAGTAAAGTAGTTGTTTACATTAAGAAATGTTAGAGGTTGTGGTATTCTAAGTACAGCTGCAGATCCAGGGGAAAGATAAATTCTACGGACATACACAGAACTACTCATTCAAGCGTTATCAGAGAACGAAAAATGACACTGAAGATGACACATAGCCGAAACCGGTTTGTCTCCAAACCAAACTTGACAAGGGATGACGGAAATTCGTTCCAAAATTCTACGTTATCACAATCGCAGTAAATCTGAAGATTCACAACGCCCGTTTAACGGTTTTTCGCATCTGCACAAAAAGTGAAATCAATGCAAGTTATGGGGCGTAAAAGCGTAGGATGCCTTGACGTGAAAAATGTGACAAGTATGTTAATTTGTAAACATCATAAGCGGAGTGTAAAGGGACTAGCTGATTTCAATAGCTAGGGATGAAAAGTTATATATATGCATTTTACTTGCAAAGCGTTGCACGTTACTATAAGTGCAGAAACGCATGCGTCCAAGTTAACATCTGTAATATACTCTGTGGTATTATAAGCGCAGAATTCGCTGATCCGAAATCGGGTCGTTTGGACTTTCAGCTTGAAGGGGTTGGAACGCGTAGAGGACAAACATTGTTTTTTTTTATAAAAGAAGAATAAAGATAATCGTCTCTTTGATTGCTGTAAGAAAAATAGCTACAGGCCTAAAGTCATGCTTCCGTACGCGGAATTCTTTCATTGAACTATAATAGTGCTAAGCTGTTGTGTAAGTCACGTTTCCTCCATGTATCAACGTACTTTTAAATCAATTTAAGAATCAAGAATCAGTACTTTTAATCGTATTTATCTTCTTTTGCACATTCTTCTTTAAAGCCTCAAAATTTGTGGTACAAGAATATTCAGCGTATGGGGTTCTATGAACGTCGCTTTCGCGAATATGTGAGCAGGATATATGTCGCAATACAGAAACTATGCGTTTCAACTCGTCATACATAATGATGTCAAAACCAGCTGCTTCCAACGGGGTGCTCAGTTGAAGATGTTTAGAACAGTTTCCTTAGCTTTTTCGAAGCGTTTGTTCCCTGAATATTTGATCACATGATCTTTTCAGGTAAAACTCAACTGTGTTTTCTCAACTAAAGCTGTCGTAGAACACGATAATAAATGATTTTGTTACAAAGATCTCACGCGAAAATTCCCGTAAGATTGGCGCTCTAAAATATGTTTGAGCCCTGCTAGATCAGCAAGAAAATACCTCAAGAGGATTTTTTCATGGAAAATATCCGGCTACATTTGGTTCGTAGTGTTTATGAAAATATTACTAATAACATTAAACCTCGAATTTCGATTGCAGTGGTAAAGAATTTAAACTGTTTTTTACAAATCCATTTAGTAGGGGTTTTAATGAATAAAAATAAATAAAGCTTAATTGAGAAAAACTACTTGACTACCTTCTCTGCCTACATTTTCAATGCCGTTTGCTCCACCCTCTCCCACAGCTAAAGTAGCAGTAGCTACGGCTACTGCTACGGCAGCATTGTTTGCTATTATATCATCTGACAGGTGATGGTAGTGGTGATACAGCGGCTGTTGCATAAATGAGTGACGATTAATATTGTTATTATTACTGCTGCTGGAAATACCCGTACGCATAATATCTGTTGTGCTTATGCCGGGTGAGCCCGTAGCACCACTGCCTCCAGAACTACCTGTAACCCCAGTATTAAAACTATTTGTGAAAACCTCACCGAAGCTTAGCTTCGTCAGTTCCGTGGAAAACATATAGAATATTATCAACATTGTTGCAAAAACAAAAACATGGAAAATAATACAGGACCATATAAGATTTATCTGGAATAAGAACAAAGTGATATTGAGCTTGATGCGGAATCTATGAAATTGTTAAAAAATCGATAAATACCTTTGATTTGCGCTTATATTTATTAATGCTTACAAATGGCACCAAGGCAATAGTAAGAAAAATTCCGCAAAATGTTCCCGCAAATAAGCTAGCGAAATTAAGTTGCCATGGCAGGGTGCCAATAGCAAACAGCACCGCTCCAACCATTATTAGCTTAAATAAAGCTATATGAGGCTTATGCAGCTGCCGCCAATGTGCGTGTATTAAAAGAACCACTAAAGATGCGATCACACCAGATAATGAAGCCAATGGGCCAACCTGAAAAATATTATTATTAAAAGAAAAAACTTATATGAATGATCACAATAGCTGTAATATTTTTCTAGTTCACTTTTGCGAATTAAAGTAGCAAATATGACTGCAAAAGGAAAGAGGTTTATAGAAAATACCGTAACATCAGGTGTGATTCCGTACTCAATATTGCGAACGCGCGGTATTCCAATTTTACCAGAAACTATTGCCGAACTGCAAGTTTGTGTAAATGAATTCTTGCACGAAACAGCCCACACTGTTTCTACGTGCAAGTTTGGGCATGTAGTCAAACAATCAGCTGTTTAAAAAATAAACGATGAAATTAAAAAAAAATGATGCGAATCAACTGAAATTGAAAGTAAAATGTGTGAAATACTGCAGAAAACAGGAGAATTGTTGCAAGGAAAATTAAAATAACAACTCTCGCATCGAGAAAGTTTTCACATTAAATTCCCTCGTTTCTCGATTTGTGAGTTAAAAGAGTTTCTGTGTTTCAATGCGAAAAGAGGCAACACTAATTACGTTTTTATTCGAATATTTAAGCAGATGTCAAAAAATAAAACAAGAATTTCAATTTTATGCAATTTTGTGATAAAAATACTTTTGTATTGAATTAAAAATAAAAAGACATAAAATCCTGCGTGCTTTATGAATCGCCGGCGGGCTATGACATATTCAAATAATAGATAAGTGGAGGAATGAAGGAAACATATAACCTACTTGTATTCGGATTTCGATTACTATGATTTGACAGCTCAAAATGTCAAACTGTGTTGACATTGCTGTTCAGCAAGGTTTGACCAGTCATGATAAATTGTTTCACGCCAGAACAACATTAAAATTGTGGAAATATACTTTGAAACAAATAAATATGCTCGCGGAGTCCATTAGAGTCCAGTTTATATTCAACATAATTGCTCGTTTCCGCACCTCGATTCAAAACCATCAACATGACAAAGAAAGGTGCGTAGCGCGAAATGTCGTTTCGTCGTCCTTCTCAACTTGTTGGCCTTAGTCCTTTGACTCCGTGGAAAATTTTAAGGAAGGCTCTTGGCTTACGTGCCTGAAAAGTCAAATTCGTGCACTGAACTGAAGCCAAACGACCATTGTTTGCGTCGCATTTTTGCTGATTGGGTTCATTCGAAACTGGTCGAAGATGAGCATTTTTAACCAAGAATTGTGTTTAGTGATAAAGCTAATTTCTGGTTAAATGGTTGCGTTAATAAACAAAACTTCCGTATTTGAAGAGAAGACAATTCTCACGCCGTTAAAGGAACCACCATTAAATCCATTCAATATTTGGTGCGGTTTACACGCTGGCTACATCATCGATCGATTATTTCTTTCGAAATGAGCAAGGAGTAGCCGTTACGGTGAATGGCGATCGTTGTCGAGCCATGCTGACTAAATTTTTGTTTTCAACAGTTAATCAACTAAACATCAACGACATTTAGGTCGAACAGGACGGCGCAGGTCGCCATACAGCGCGTTTAAGAATCGGTTTTTGTGCCTAATCAATTTGGTGACAACTTTATTTCCAGAAGTGTTTCTATTCAGTGGCCCCCTCGTTCCTGCGACTTAACGCTTTAGGATTACTTTGTACAAGGCTATGTTGTCATTGGTATATGACGATAAACCACCAATATGATCAGGTTTATTGGAAAAAGTAGTAAAAATTGGACTGATCGCATGGAACGTGTAACCGGGGTAATTTTTCGTTCCGAGCAGCTTTTGTCCGAACGAAATATGGCACTGAAGATGGCACATAGCCGAAACCGATTTGTCTCCAAACCACACTTGATAAGGGATGACGAAATTCGTTCCAAAAATCTACAGTTTTTGTCAATTCGTTGGTGTTTTTCTGTTCGTCCAGTATCAATGTGTCATGTGCGTCGGTAACGGGTGTTGGTGTGTTATTTTTTTTATCAAGTGGCCATCTGACAGGTGTGAACAGGTTGAAAGTAAAATTCGTAGATCGTGTAATTTTTGTAGGGGTTAGTAGAGGTTAATGGTTACTGTTTTATTGTTTTGTGGTGCGTCAGAATTGATGGGTGTAGGTGGCGGGGTTTTGTAGGCGTTGGAAAATGTTAGTGATTATTAGGTTATGAATTTGTTTGTTATTTTGGTATTGGGTTTTTATTGTTTTGTTGTTTTGTGTATCTTCTCCGTTATTTTTGTTGTGTGTTTTTAAATATTAATTTCAGAGACTAAAATATAAAGTAGTTCGTTCGTTATTACATTTCCATGCTTTTTGGAAGGCTTAGACGACGTTCTTTGCACTGTGTGTCTAGTAGCTTTACCGTTTCTCTAATGTGCACTGGAATACATTTGTTGTTGAACATGTACTACCTGATAAACAATAAGAAAAAGAACGAGATTTCACTGCAACCAACCTACAAAACACCAACAAATTCACATAAACTATTCAGAACGAAAAATGACACTGAAGACGTCAAGTAGCAGAAAACGATTGGTATGGTTAAAGTAATCATAATCTATGATGGAATTATGTGGTGGTAATTTACAGTTGAAACACTTTCGAATTTTAGAATACTGTAGACTGTTGCAGTCTGTACTTAACGCAACTAAAGTCATGTTCAAATGTGTTCAAATTAACCACTATATAATCGCCACAACGATATATTGTTGCAGCGAACATAATGTAGTTGTCTTTGCGTGCGCCAATGGAATTTTATGTTAAAAAAATTTAAATTAAAAATTAGCTAAATGAATTTGAATTTGCAATAGCTTGGCTTTGAAGAATTATTTCACTTAATTGGTTAGAAAATAAAATGACACGTACGTGTCAGGCAGATACCAAACGGAGTATCTTTCTAAGTTTCAGATTGAAGTTTCAACATCTTAACAAAATTCACATTTTAAAATTGTGATAGAAAATAAAATGTTACCTCTGGTTTATAGGGCACTAAAACGGCGCTTGTTAAATTTCCGGCAAGCCCTGTTCCTATATACAATATCGCCGTTCGTATTGGTCCTATTAGACGTTCTAAATCAGCCATGAATATGTGTTGAAATACCACAGTTATAATTAAATGCAGAATACCAGCATGCATGCACAGTGAGGTTAGAAGACGGTAGAATTGATCTGGCACTTCGACATTGACAAACGGAAACATGCCACATACATTGCTGAGGCATGAAATCTATATAGAAAATAAATATGTACAAATGTTTTATTCACATTTAACTTTGTATGCGTTCATAAAATAAATAAAATACCTGTGAACATAATGAAGCTTCTTCGTGAAAATACCCGTTGACAAAGTCACAATATTCCCTAGTGGTAATTTGACATTCACCGTAGATACCCGTACAGCAAGGATGTCCAATTACTTCGCAAACCATATGTTCGGCGGTATGATCTTTAAAACGAAAACGTTGTGAGAAAGAATTCGTTTTACGGCAAATCGGCCATTTTGTTATATCGTCTGGCCATTCGTAAGGAGCAATGGATGCGGGAGCATCGCAATATTTGGGATCCAAGCCACATACTGAGCCAGATATACGACCACCCGGCCCAGACTCACCAGGTGACCATTTCTTCCACGTTGATATGGATTTCTAGTTTACAAAAAAAAAAACGATTTTAATACAATAGCTTTGAGACAATTTGTATTTTTCTTACTGTTGGAAATAATCCTCGCACAGAGCAGTCAGCTTGAGAACTTTGTACACAGCCTGAATCGTCGTTACGAATACAACACGCAGTTTCTCGCTCCTGTCGCCTCGTTTTCATTACAACATCAGTGATTTTAACATCTCTCCTCATACAGGTAGCAAATTTGGCGCCCATATGCACCAAGTCTTGATTGCGTGGTCCTATCCATACATTACGCTGTTCCGTATGCTGTACAGTTTGTAAGCTAAGGCTTGTTACCAACACTTGCCCAGTTCTCTGTTCAACTCCAAAGCCTATCGGACCAATACCATAGCAGAGAAGAGAGAAAATCAAGACTATAATCTGTACGGTGTTGATCCAATACGTAAAGAAAGGACGATGATCAGTGCGATCATCCAAATCGTTCACACAAAAAAGTTTTAGGCGCCTTGCAACAGGGCGTTGAGAATTCTCTAAAACACCATCTAAAAGTTGAGGCGATATTCGGTTACCACGTATGCCATGCAGTTGCTGTTGATTCTGTTGCATAGAATGCTGCTGTTGGTGGGAGATTTGTTGTTCAGCACTGGCATGAACTACAATCGGTTGATGCATTGATAGGGATGCATCTCCATTTTGGCTAGTAATATTACTTGTGCGCCAGCCTTGCTGACTGCGCTCGCCGCTCATAAACATCTGACGCTCCACACTGGTTATACGCAGTGTTGAATTACCCGATGAATTCGAAATGTTGTTGGCATTCGCAGAGCCTGATGCCGATCCCATTACACCGTTCGATTCCACACCCGGTGGAGCATCAAAAAAAACTTCATCTTCTTGTAGCGCAGATAAGCCTTCGTAGAACTCATTACTCGTCACGTGGCCGCCATTGCTCATGCGGTTCTGAACATGAGCGGGTGCAAAACTACGGGACCACTGGCGTCGTTTATATCGGGCTGTTTGGTGTTTGTTTAGAGTATGCTTTATAAAACTAAAGCTTTGGACTAACATACTAGCTACAGAAGCTTTTCGTTCAACATGATCCCCCACCTGAAAGGCAACATTATATCGGGGATGATGATATCGGTCGCGTTGACAACGTGCTCTCCCATTTCTACTAATGCCACCGTTTAAACCATTGCTTACCGCTCCATCACCAATACCTTCGCTGGTCAGCGCAGTATCGTCGTCTTCAGTGTCTTGAATTGGTAAAATGTCTGGTCTCTCGGTAGCATGACGCTGGTGATTATGGTGGTGATGATGATAGTGATGATGTTGATTCTCGTTATTAAAATTAGAACAGTGAACGCCGCTACGCTGCACTGAAACATTGGGATTATCCGTTGAGCAAGCATCGCTGAGTTCGGCCTTAAAAGAAATGAAATTGTGAGTGACACAACATTAATTTTTGTTATCTAGTTGGTAAAATGTTATTATTGGACTTGTCAGGTGCTAGGGTCATAACTGCAGATGCAGATCCATTCTAAGCTTTTGGCGATGGAAATCGTATTGGAAGTATACAATTTTCGAAATTTGTTTTACGCAGCGATATTGTATACATTATTTACAATGGCGACAACTTTTCAGCGAGAGGAGGAAATTCAGATCCCTACCGGCGGCTCAAGGTTAGTAATTGGAGTTCAGGGAGATTACACTTTAAGCTAATTTATCAGGCTGTGTCTCTAAAACAAACAAAAAACTCATTTGCCGGACATGAGATACTTCAACCTGAAGATTTATTGGGTACTAGAGTAACTGATGCGCCCGAAATCAGAGCAAGATATTCGCCCTATCTACATAATCGGAAATACGCCATATTTGAGCAGCCTGTAAAACCAAGCTTACTTAACTGATGTAATTTATGATTAGAACTCCAATAATAGTTTTAAGTGATTTTTTTTTAAATTCCAAAGATTAAAATCTGCAAGCTTTGTTGCCTAGAAATAGAATGGTATTGTACATATGAAGAATTTGGTCCTCATTTTGATCTCAATACTTTCAATGGCTTAAATTTTTGGACCGGAACTTGGCCTTATTTTCACATTTATATTTTCGTGCGGTTCTGAATCCTCTTTTCCAAGTTAGTTTTGTTTGTATAAAACCTCTTTTATCTTAAAGCTTACAGATGGTTGGGTTATATCAAATTTCAGCTCTCTATATCTAGTGGAACTGCTCCATACAAATAAGTGGGCAGCATAGACTCCCTAGATGTAAAGTGCTCGTTTTCGGATTCTTCTGTTTATTTCTTCTCCCAAACCTACCAGCTCTGTAGCTATATTGAAAGTGTTTCATAGAAATAAGATTACCCCCCCCCCCCCCCCCTCCCCCCTACTAGTCCCCCTAGATGGAAAATTCCCGTTTTCAGATTTTTACACCTTCATATCTCGGGAAGCTCTTATGGTAAAACTTGGCCTATAAGGTTACCTATACGTAGAGTCATCTCATGTTTCAAGTTTCATTATTTTATGATTAAAGGAAGCAAAATTATGGGGGGGGGGGTGGTAAAAACAGCGCGAATTGCGTGTATTAGGCCTAAACTTGGACTGGCGCACTACCGTGCGCCTTAATGACAAACTGGTGAGAGCTTGCAATGTTTTTGGCAAAAGTAATAAGATTAATAATTTATGATGCCAGTATTACCTGAATTTCAGTATCGCTTTTTAAGGTACCAAAACGTCGTAAGGCTAGGCGTCTTTGTCGTCCTTGCCATAATCCATAATCTTCGGCCTCGGTTGATGGTTCGACACCGAAAAATCGCAGCACTTCGCGGCGCATATATTGCGTAAAGCGTTTTTTACAGGAGAAGCGCTGTTGCTGTTGTTGCGCCAAAGAATTGTTAGTAGTTTGAGATATTGGCGCATTTGATGGCAGTTGTTGTTGGTTTAAAGGCCTGGTGGCTGGCAGAAAATGCTCCAAATTAGAGGATTGCGGTTGACTGGGTTCACTTAAGTGTGGCTGCATTATTTGATTATTGTTGCTACTTGCTTTTAGTTGAGCTTGAAACATTTGGTCCGGCGAAATATCCAGCTTCTTATAGAGCAATCGGTTGGATGAAGTAATAGAAGTCGTAGGAGGTGTTAAATCTGTTGGGGTGGGAGTTAATGTCATGGTAAGGTTGGTCATTTGTTCACTGCTAAATCCTTGATTGCTGGTGTTGTTCGAAGCAATCAGCGGCGCGGCTTGTGGTATTGGGCTAATTGGCCCTGTTGTTTGGGTTGTCTGATGAACACCAGTAGTACGCCGTACAGTTTTGCAGTGCAGGCATGTCGACGATGTACCTGACCCAATTGTTACGCCAGCCGAAGTTGAATTATCTTCACTTCTTAAAGAATTTGTACAGCCGTTAGGCTGACTAGCTTCATTCATATTTGAAACTGCTGAACTCAATGACATCGATTCCGGCAAATCGTTTAAAAGCGAACAAATGCCATTACGGGATGCATATGTTGGCATTTGTGCCCTTGAGCCAACAGATGAGTTAACATTTGTTAGCGGTGAACTACTGTTGCCGTTTCCATTACCGCATCCCATAATTGTTGCTACCATATGCGTTTGTGTAGTTGAGCTGTTCTGCGAGGCCACTGTATTCGAACTTTTGCTGAGGGACTGTGGAGCCGTTTGAGCTTCGTTAAAGTTTGCCGGCAACGAAGAATCCTTAATAGCTGCTTTGTGGCAATTATAGGAATTGCGAAATCGTGGCGAAGAGCTGTAAAAATCGAGGGGTGGATTTAAATTCAGCGCTGCCTGTTGATCAACAACTTGTTCGGGTGCACAGCACTTGATAGTATGTACACGATATGGCATCGTAGAGGAAGTAGATGTTCCCATTGCAGATCCAGAGTTTGTAGTTTTTGTTGAAATTGCCGCTGAACTTGCTGTAGCTTGTGACGGTGTTTGAAGGTTCCTTTGCTGGTGTGTATGATGTTGATCAGATACATACATTTGATTTGGGGGTGGTGGAGTTGGAACATAGCGCTTGACAGGTGTATGTACAGTTGAGGTTAAATAGGAGTAGGTATCTGTTGATACTAAGGAAGGCGTAGTACAATTTTGGTAGGGGAAATGTGAAGATAAATTTACGAAGCGAGTGGATGAAGGCATTACAACCGAACTCGAGACAGAGGCAGTGTTAACAGAAGGCGAGGAATTTGTTGAATTCATGTCACGATAGCGATCACTATTTATGCGAAAACGCGTTGTACTAGGCGAAATTGAACGTTGCATAGCATTTATTGATTGGTTTCCACTGTATTTTAAGCTATGATGTTGTGTTGGTGGTTGGAAGGTAGATGCTGACGATGACGATGAACTTCCCACGCCAGTAGATATCGAAGAACTTGATGTAGAAGAAGAAAGTATTTGTTGTTGTTGTTGCTGTTGCTGATTTTGCAATGTATGTTGTTTTTCCGTCTGTAATGGACCGCTTCCGCCTGGCGGTGATATTACACATGTACCCCCAATAAAACGATCACTATTCGGCGCCGGTGATGGCGGTGGTAAGCAACAGGCTAAGGAGTCATCAAATCGTTCAATAGGTTCTAAGCTGGGCTTTCTATGCTGATGGTAGAGGTGATGATGCAAAAATATTTCATTCGGGTGCGGACTATAACGTGCTAGCGAAATTTCGTTATTGCAGTCGTTTAATTTATCTGTCCCAATTAGTTGTTGTTGATAGCAGGATGATGACTTGCGACGTACTGTTGCATTCGTAGCACTACCACCACTGCTCGATAAAGCTGTCATGTGTGGCGGTAAGACATTGCTGGAACTGCCGCGCCGACTAATGCTTGAGGACAACTGTTGTTGTGAAAGATTTTGTGATTGTTGAAACTTTTGTTCATTATTCGAACGCAAATGATTATTTCCGTTAACTATTTGGTGTCTATGGTGATGTTGCTGCTGTTCTGTTAGGTTTGAATCACAGTTGCTCAAATTGGAACAATTTTTACTACCTTTCGGTGAGAGCATTATTATCACCTTAATATTTATATATTTCTAAACACTTAACTGGAAAAAAAAAGAAATAAATACTCTTAAGCTCATATGAACAAACCAAAATATACAAACTTCATTATACATTTCAAAAATGTCACAAATAAATTACTGGGTCACTAAAAAGGGCAGTTGGCAATTTCGGCATTGAAGATTATAGTTAATGGAGTTTTGTAGAAGCTGGAAGGAAGGTATGGGGGCTCAGTTGTGCCAAATCTTATATACCCTTCACCAAAGTATAAATTAATAAAAATATAGGAATACCAGAAATTTTTTGAAGTGAAAAAGATTGTTGACGATCTTTGATTTTAGCCTCCGGGTTTATTTTACTTTATTTTCCCAGGTTATCTTAGGCTTTCAGAAAGTTCATTTCAACTTCGGACAGACCTGCATCGTTAAACGAACTCTCCACTCCCTGCATATAAGAAACCAGACTAGATTTACGAGTACTTCATGGGGTCAGATAAATATTGTAGGAATTACAAACTTATACTCGTACATACATACATACCCTTACACCTTCGGTGAAGGGTATACAAATATGCATTGAGACCCCTTGGCGCCGCACTGTGGCACATACTTTAAGAAGGCGCCCAAAAGTAATTTTCTATGGCTACCGCTTTTGAAGTTGCGTTACTAATTCGAAAGTGAATACCAGCAAACCTCGGGTACAACAAATTATAACTTTTATTTATTGACTTTCTCAGTATTTTGGTAAAATAAAAATTCCTTTAGTAAATTTTAAGTTTTAAAAGATTTTTAAGCAAACCAAATTATGTGTAATTATATGACTTATAAGATATTAGTGTTAAAGAAATGGTCGTAAACTTTTTTATAAAAAAGCTCACAATTCGCCGAGATCATTTCTCCTATCCGTCAAAAAAAGGCATTACAGCTCTTTTGTAGTCGAACTTTCGCTTACACACCTATAATCGCCAGGTTCTGCCCATGTGAATTAGAACAATTTTTTTGACCCAAGGTCAAAGAACTTTTCATAAAGCCGCCTTCTTGAGAGATGGCTCTTATAACTTTTGGCGGAACCCGTCCTTAAAATCTAAATAAGTTATATTCTACTCGGTCTGTTTCAAAAAGGCAAACCTTTGGCCCTTTTAAATATTAAGGTCCTCTTCTTTTTTTATACTAAAATTGAACTAAAAATGAAAGTTAATTCTGAACTCTCCAAAAATTTTTTTATCGGTCCATTGACCATCTTCTTGTGAAATGGTTCACTGTGTGCCGTAAAACCAAAAAAAATCATTCGACATTTCGATCGAAAAACTTAACAAAGACTTTTTTAATCAGAAAGTAAATACTGCTTTTCGGATTTGCGGATAAAGTGAATAGGCCTTGCCCCGTTCTGTTACAGACTAAGAAATACCTCAGCTTAAATCAACTAATGAGGCAACTTATTTAATTAGGATGTAGCATGTTCCTACCTGGCCGTTGTTTTGGTATTAAAGAGCGTCATGAGGTCAAGTAAACCTTGAACTTGAACCTTGAAGATATATATATATATATATAATTTATTTATGTTCTTCTTATTCCAGCCAGACTCAAAGGAAAAAAAACATGGTTGAGGTAAGCATAGTCTAAGATTATAATGATTGAATTATATGGTTGCAAACAAATAATATTATTGTAGATAATTATAATATGGTTCTTTTGGAATGATAGAAAAGCATGTGACTGACTGGCAACGGCTGAGGTACGAATGCAGGCGTCTAAACCCATGGAAAGCTTAGTATCACCTTTTACTAAACACCAAAAGAATTTAATATATTATGTCCACTCAGAACATGTTAAGGTTAGAGTGTTTTTGTATAATTAAATACTTTGCTTCTGATTCTGGTTAGAATTTTTAGCTTTAATTTTATTAATAAAATATTCGGCCATATTCGGTCATGAATTTCGACTGAAATGGAATTTTATTCGAAATTGTATGGTTAAATTTTTATAGATGAAAATCTCTTAATTATTAAATATAAACAACAATTTACAAATAATCATCACATATATGTTTGCCACAACAATATGCTGTTTTTTCCGATTTATCAATATGATAAGGAACTATCTGCATCTTTCGAAACTAGCTGTCTTTCACCGATATGGCGTTCTTTGATATGAAAGTCGCATTGGAACTATGCACAAAGCATATTTCCATTAATAGGCCTTGTCTCCGACCCATACTTCTTCAAATTAAAATCGAATAATAAGACTTCACAAGCCAAATAACTAGAATTTGGCTTGTAAATGGACATTGTAAAACTTCACGAATTACAATGACAGATGTCGCAATTCATTTTTATTATTCCTTTCGACGACTACTTTACTTTACTACGACTGGATGACTTTAGTTGTACATCCATAGGAATATTTGTATTTTAAAATTTTGCTTACAAGGCCGAAATATGTATGAACAGCAAAATCATATTGCTGCAATTGTGTTTTTTTTTTGTTGCTTACGTTTCGCCAAAAAAAGTACCAGCCCTTGTGAAAGTCTTGTATTTTGCAGCTTTCTTTTTTTTTCTCTAATGCAAAATTGATTGCATTCTTAAACCAATGAATTATCAAAAAATTATTTATTTTATTCTTTTGTTAGTTGCATATGTTATGACCACCACTGCTGTATGTGGGTCTAGGTTAAGTTTTGTGAAAATTCCAATATCAGGTAAAATTTCAAAATATGTACGTACATACCTACCTACTTAATGTTTAAAATCTATTATTGAGTTTTTACATTTAATATTTTTAAGAATAAAAAATATGTCCACTAAAGAAATGTTTTCTTCTTTTTGTATTCCTCAGTGCTTAATAAGGACAACATATTTTATCGATTTATCACTACTGATGTTTGTGTTGAACACTTTGCCTCATTACACGTAGACTTATTTAATTGTAAATATGTCTACTTATTTCGTCTTTGTTTGTTTTACAATTCAATAACGTCTGCAATATTGTTATTTATTTTTAATTTTTTTTTTTAACTTCTTATTTTCTTTCAACTTTAACGTTTTCACAGATAATTTTTGCTTTGACTCGTATTTTTATTTCATTGTTTTATTATTATTTTTTTGCAGCGAAAAGTATGCAGTGAAAAGTATCTTGATAAAACATTTAAATGTATACAACACATATTTGGTTGAGAATAAGGGTACGAAATATGCTCTGTTTTTATTCACGCCGACGCAGGGAGAATGAAAAATAAAACCTGAATAGCCAGCTCTTTTGCTCTTTGTTTTGGTGAAGTAAAATTATTCGAATACATACTTGGCGTAAAATATTTTTTGTATTGAAACATTTAATTTAATTGACGATTCGCTCGATATTGTTATAACGAATAACCAAATACTCGAATAAATTCTATTCAAAAAATCTCATTTATTTGAAGTAATATTAAGAAAACTTCATCATATGAAATATTTAACACGTTGACTGCCACATCACCCATATTCCGGTGACCGTAAAGCTTCTGATGGGGCCGCGTATTGTGGTGACGTTTATTTGACTACTTGCAAAGGATATTCGTATGTGTTTAAAAAGATATTCCGCTGAGGAAGCAACAAAACTATTCAATACTAATTAATATAAACTATATTTATTAATAAAAAATTTAATTTATAATAGAATATTCAATAATACGAGGGTTGCATTTCATATTTCGGGATTAGAGAAAAAAAAAGAAATATTAATCATCGAAAATCACTTTATTGTTTTTCAAAATATTCCCCATGAAGATCGGTCGCGTACAAAAAAGGCGAACTTTAGCATCAGGGACAAATCTCTGTACACTGGTGGAATAACTCGTTTTTTAGCCGTACTGTCGTTCTTTTGCCGTTCTGCTACCTGCGGAATTGAACTATTTAAAACGAATGTTCACAAACACTACTCTCGTTATTCTTCTTTCGCTAAACTTTTTTCTCAGTTCGAACGTAATGTATTGTATGAGTAATGATCATCCCCAGAGTGCTTAAGTCAATATTTAAACGTAAACACAATTAAGCTGTCAGAAAGTTATTTAAAAGCCAGCAAAATTTCCCGGAAGCTGTGCAAGCAGAAATCAGTTAAGGTATTACCAAGCTATCATATTCATATATCAACCTCTGCTCTTTTGAATTCTCGCGAACCTTCTAGAACATATGTTTATAAAAAATCCAGTTGTATAAAAATGTATCCTCGAAAAAAATAGCATTTTATTTATTACTGCAGAGTCAGGTGAAGGTGAAAAAAAAACATTCAGAACAGTAAATTTCAGCCACGCGATAAGTTAAATAAACAAATTCTAGTTACATCCTTTTGTAAAATATTAAACCATTATTTTATTCGTTTTATTCGATTAAAATCACTCTAAAATTCTTCACTCGTTACAATCTAATTCCTCAGAAAGAGAATTAATTTGTTGTTGTAAAAAAAAAAACAGAAATTATACACAACGTTCCACCAGAGTTGCCAGCCACAGTTTTCAGGGAAAATAATATTTGGTTGTATTTGCAGAAATTGTTGGGTTTGATTTTGTAGAAAAGTGGGTTTGAACAATTTGGAGCACTATAGTGATGACACGATAGCATCGAGGAATCGCTACTAGGGTTTGATATCGTTTAAATACATATTTCTCGAATCGCTATCGAATGAAAGGCAGCGAAGCTTATTAATAAAGTAATTGTCTCTAGTTTTAAGGTACCTTATGAAAATAGTCCTTATAACATTCACAAAAAAAGAAAAGGCTGTATATAGGCTTGTCATTCCGTTTGTAATTGCTACAATATTCATTACCGACCAAGGAAAGTATATATATTCTGGATTCTTATACTCGTAGGTAGGGAAGTTCAATTAATGATGTTAGTCTGTTTGTCTGTCCAATGTTAAAATCAACTTTCTGACGGCACTAAACAACCTAGGATTTTGATATTTTGACCATTTAATCAAAGCGTTTGGCGAATTTTTGCTATCGGCAGTATCGGTGCACAAATTCCGGAGATAGGGGCAAAAAATATTTCTGGGACTTTTTTTTCGTATTTTCAGTCTTACGGGGAAACCTTAATACACAAGCCCATATAATTTTCATGTTCTGAATCCTTATGAAATTGGCAATGAAGGGTCCCTACAGAAGTTATCGTCCCCCAGATAACTTACAAACCTAACGGAGGTTTCAGCACAAAAAAACAAATTTCAAAATTTCATCACTAAAATTTTAATTTCACCGAAATTTTATAATTTCACCAAAAAGCCGAAAAGCCGCCATAAATCAAATTTAAAAAAAAAATTGCGAAACATGAACAAAACCGATGGCAAACAAATGTATAGAAAAAAAATTTCACCGCAAATGGGTAATTCAGGAAAAAATTAAAAAATTTCACCAAAATATTTAAAGTTTATACAAATTTTTAATTTTAGCGAAAGTCCCAGTTAATCTGAAAATAAAAAAAACATAATTTGGGAATTCAACAAAATTCGAAAATTCACCACGAAAGCAAACTTTAGTTTAAAAACTGTTTCGAAAAAAATCGAAATTAAAACAAAAAACCGAAATTGCAACAAAAAATTACGAAATCAATTCGAAATTTTGGCAAAATTTTAAATTCACCAAAAAATTTAAAAAAAACCATAAAATGGAAATACTAGCTACAAACTATTATGAAGCGTATCACTTCTCGTATTTTCGAAAACGTTTACCTCTTCTTGCTAAACATACGAGTACATTTCGTATGAAAACAATATGTAACGTTTCACCTCGTCAACTCATGTTCCAGTTTAGTAACCTAAAAAATATACAAATATATCCATAATACCCACGGTGTCCCGTTATAAACATAAAGCCTTGACGGGACGTAACTCGAGAAATATGATGAGTTGTTAACAAAAATTTGTAACTTATTTTTTTATCATTTTAACTAACTCGTTTATTCTTCAACCCTTTAGAGAGTTAATAATATTATAAAATGTGGCTAGTCTGTATTTTTCGCAGAAAAGAAACTATTGTTAGTGAAATTATTAAAATCATTAAGAATTCTTTGTTAATTTTAATTGTTACACTCAGATGTCGATTTTGATCCCATATTAGACACCAATATTAAATTCAAGTAAAACACGTAAAATATTTCGTTTTAAAATAATTCCATTTGTAACCAAATCCGCAGAAAAACAAAAATGTGAAAATAAAGCCAAGTTCCAACCCAAACAAATCTTGCGAGCTTGGTAGCATTTTCCCCTAATCCTTTCTCATATTAGAAAAGGGAAAATTTTGCCAATCTAATTTTCAAAGTTATTTTTTTTTTGTTTTAACTTAAAACTTACAGACGGTTGGGTTATATCAAATTTCAGCTCTCTACCTATAGTGGAAATAGAAAAATTTCCCATTTTTCTCATTACTTATTCTCCAAGGCCTACCTGTACAACAAATTGTAGTTGTCTACTAACTCCCCAAGGCCTACCTGTAAACCAAATTTCAAGTCTCAAACTATAGTGGAAGTTTCCCATACAAATAAGGGGAATGAACCCTACACACTATGTGTGTATTAGGCCTTAACTGGGCCTGGCGCACTACCGTGCGCCTTAATTCCTAAAAAGTCGCAGGATTTATTTTTGTTTAATACCGGGATTTGAAAACTCAGGATATCGTTTGGAACCTCTAATTCATACTAAGACCATTAGCTTGAATTATCATTTCTTTTGATCGAAATACATTCATATTTTTAAAGCAATAAATCTAAATAATAAAAAATAATAAAAAATGGTCTTACATTTGAAAAAAAAAACATGTAAAATGTACGAGGGCGGATCAATAAGTCTGTGACTTTTTGAATGATACACAGTTTTTTTTGCAAAACATAAATTTATTTTTTAACATAATCTCCTTTCTTAACTGAATACACTTAGTCCAACGTTTCTCCAGTTTTTGTAGCCCTTCCAAAAAATAGGATTTTTCGAGGTCCTTAAAATAGGCATTTGTTTGGTCAATAATTTCATCGTTGGAGCTAAATCTTTTTCCACCGAGCCATTCCTTTAGGTTTGGAAATAGGAAGTAGTCACTAGAGGCTAAATCCGGAGAATATGGCGGATGAGGTACCAATTCGTAGCCCAATTCATAGAGTTTTGCCATTGAGACTGCACACGTGTGCACCCGTGCATTATCTTGGTGAAAAGGAACTTTTTTCTTGGTCATATGGGGTCGTTTTCTTTTTAAATCCTCATTAAATCGGTCTAATAAGTTGGCATAATATTCGCCGTTTATTGCTTTTCCTTTTTGAAGGTACATAATCCATGTGGATTGTCCCGCGTGCATCCTGAAAAACTGTTGCCATCACCTTATTGGCCGACAAACTTACCTGGGCCTTCTTCGGAGCGGGTTCACCCGCAGAAACCCATTGCTTAGACTGCTGCTTGGCCTGCGGAACACAGTAATGGATCCATGTTTCATCCACAGTTACAAGACGCCGCAAAAATTCGTTCGGATTGCGGTTAAACAACTCCAAACAATCCTTTGAAGTTGTCACACATTTACGTTTATGGTCAATTGAGAGCAAACGCGGCACCCATCTTGCAGAGAACGTTATAAAACCCAGCTGAACATTTAAAATCGAAACCACACTGCTATATGAAATCCCTATGGCATCAACAATCTCACGCACTTTTACCCTTCGATCGGCAAACACCATATTGTGGATTTTCGACATTTTCGGGTGTACTGACTCCAATTGGCCGTTCAGAACGTTCAGCGTCATTTATACTTGTGCGACCACAACGACAGTCAGTAAACCACTTTTTTTACCATTGAAATCAATGGTGCAGAGTCCCCATAGTATTTATCGAGCTTTTCCCTGGCTCGATTAACGGTTTTTATGCGCAAAAATATAATGTTTAATGAGAACTCGAAATTCACTTTTTTTCCATTTTTAGACAAATACACGAGGTTTGCTCTTAACAGCTGTTAAGAGCAAAGTAAATGACGACACTTGCTCAAAATTTGACAGTAATCTATTAACTAAGAGGGAAGTTCGAAAAGTTACGGACTTATTGATCTGCCCTCGTACTATTTAATAGATTTTCTTTAAATGAAAAATTGTTATAAAAAAAAAAACTAAGGCTTAGTTTTAAACCACTTTTTTAGCGACGGAAAACCATTTTCGTCGAAGTAACCAAACCGAGCAACAATTATGTAGGTCTAAAATATGAAACATTTACTTTTAATAAGGTAACGCCACAAAATGAATTTTTTTTTCGTTTGGGTCGGTCGCTCCTCTAAAAAAAACCGAACTATAAATGAAGACGGATTTTAAGATTTTAATGAGTCTTTTATAATCTTCATTAAGGTATAATCTACCCCTAGACTGGCGCAAATTTTTTTATGACTAGGGAGCGACCCACTGTAAGGTGTGGTATGTAAAAAAACAAAAATAGGTTGATTTATTTGGCGCAGGGTTAGCAAATAAATAACTTAAATGGTAGACCTTCATAATTTTTGTTCGGCCATTTGTACAAAAATTGTCATTAGGTGGAAAAGGTCCGATATATCAGAGGTCGAATCCAGAATGTGTGCATCCGAATAAAATGCCACCCACGGCAATATTAAAGCTGTATTCAAAATATTAGCAATACTATATTTTGTGATCGGATTTAAGATTAAATATCTTTCCCACAGTCCAAGAAAAAATTAAATGTTGCTCATGCAAATACGTAAGCAAACTAACAGTCCATCCCAACTCCTATGCCCTGCATTTGCTGCTGTTTGGTGGACACCAGAGACTCAAAAATCGGTACCCTGAGCCTTGAGAGACGGCCCTCTTAACCCCTTATAAAGTAGTGTAAGATTTGAACACGATAACTTAGTTATTACATTGGTAGTAATTAATATATACGAGTATATATTAATAACTAGGATTAAGATTTGAAAACTTGTTGTAAATTTCTTTAAGAAATTTCAATAATATCTATTGTTAAAAAAAAAATTGGGGAAGATGCCCAAAACTTCATGCGAAATGAACAACATTTAATTTACGTCAATAAACACATTTTCACATTTCTTTTTCTATTTTTTCCAATATAATAAGTTGATTGGTATTTGAGCGGTTTGTTTTTAAAGTGGCATAAGTCACTTTGTTTTTAAAAGGGTTCGAGTGTTTAAAAATATTTAAGATTTACCTGCATTTGTTACCTGATATCACTCATATTTTACTCAGTGTAAATAATTTCTTAGTCACTGAAAAATCAACTCACGGCAAAGTTGATTCACGATGATGATGTTGACAATATTTTATTGAATACAACAACCAAAAAGTGGCCAATACTGATCCTAGTAACGATGGATAAAGTGGGGTTACGTATTTGTCGTCTTAATGAATAAATACCTTACTACGTCTGTAATACATATTGGTTTAATTTTTATTTTTTTTAATTGTAGTTTTAATAATGTTGTACTTTTTTCATGATGAAACATCAATATTTTAAGCCGTTCATAGCTTAGGTGAAAATTAAAATAGCTCCAACTATCGTGATATTTATTACATAAGTTTCTTTTAAATATCCCCAAAGAAAGAAGTGTAACGGTGTCAAATCACATGATCGTGACGGCCAATAATCATCGCCACGACGTGAATTAACACGGCCATGGAATTTCTCGCGCAAAAGAGCCATTGCTACGTTGGCTATGTGGCACCATCCTATTGGAACCACATATCATCCAGGTCCATATCCTCAATTTCTGATCACAATAAGTCCGTTATCATCTCGCAATAGCGAACACCATTCACGGTAACTGCTTGGCCGACCTCATTTTCGAAGAAATGCGGCCCGATGACGCCGCCAGCCCATATAAACAGTCCCACTTTGTAGATGCATCGGCTCTTCAACAATTACTAGTGGATTCTCATTTGCTCAAATGCGGCAGTTCTGCTTGTTAATGAATCCACTGAGGTGAAAATGTGCCTCGATAATTTTCTTTGTAAAGTCACCATTCCCTTGTATCTATTTAACCAACCACTCGACGTATTGACGATGCTTGAAATGGTCAGTATGCTTTAGATCTTGAGTCAATTGAACCTTGTAAGCGTGTAAATTCATATCAATATTCGAAATTTGCACCAGTGATGTTCGTGAGACGTTTAATTGTTGGGCACGACGAGGAGTCGAGATTGACGGCTCTTCTGCCACACTGTCGAAATGCAATGTTTTTCGCGGACCGAATTCGGCGAGCATGTGCAGGTGTTTTCAAATTTCCTGCAACCCCAGTTTGCTGAAAATTGCGCACATTTCTCCCGATTGTGGACACATTTGGTCGATTATGCTGGCCAAAGAAATCACGAAGTACATGAAATGCATTTTAATTTGAACGCACATTTTCGTAAAAGACTTAATAATAAACTACTGTCAAATTTTGAGCAAGTATCATCATTTACTTTGCTCTTAACAGCTGTTCAAAATATACAACCTCGTGTATTTGTCCAAAAATGGAAAAAGTTGAATTTTAAATGATCAGCTGGGTTTAAGAAAGTTGTCTACAAGATTGGTGCCGCGTTTGCTCCCAATTGACCATAAACGTAAGCGTGTGACAACTTCAAAGAATTGTTTGGAATTGTTTAACCGCAATCCGAATGAGTTTTCGCGGCGTTTTGTAACTGTGGATGAAACATGGATCCATTACTGTACTCCGGAGACTAAGCAGCAGTCTAAACAATGGGTTTCTCCGGGTGAACCCGCTCCGAAGAAAGCCAAGGTAAGTTTGTCGGCCAATAAGGTGATGGCAACAGTTTTTCAGGATGCACGCGGGACAATCCACATGGATTATGTACCTTCAAAAAGGAAAAGCAATCAACGGCGAATATTATGCCAACTTATTAGACCGATTTAATGAGGATTTAAAAAGAAAACGACCCCATATGACCAAGAAAAAAGTTCCTTTTCACCAAGATAATGCACGGGTGCACACGTGTGCAGTCTCAATGGCAAAACTCTATGAATTGGGCTACGAATTGGTACCTCATCCGCCATATTCTCCGGATTTAGCCTCTAGTGACTACTTCCTATTTCCAAACCTAAAGGAATGGCGCGGAGGAAAGAGATGTAGCTCCAACGCTGAAATTATTGACCAAACAAATGCCTATTTTAAGGACCTCGAAAAATCCTATTTTTTTTTGGATGGGATACAAAAACTGGAGAAACGTTGGACTAAGTGTATTGAGTTAAAAGGAGATTATGTTGAAAAATAAATGTTTGTTAAAAAAAAAAAAAAATTTCATATATTAACAAACTATTGATCCAGAGCCTAAGACTAAGAAAAACTGACAATCGTAGATAGTATATTACGAATTAAGTTCAATAAACTTGTTATTACATGAGTAATAATTAGTAAATAATATTTTAGAGATAAAATTTGAATACTTATTATAAAATCGTTATCCCCACAAAAGCATAAATGTGAAAATAACTTCGGTCGTTAAAAGTACTAAGATCAAAATGTGGACCAAATTCTTTGTATGTACAATACCATCCCATTTCTAGGCTCTCTGCCTATAGCGGAAAATCTCCACACAAATAAGAGATGAAAAGTGTTCATCTTTATCATTACTTATTCTCCAAGGCCGAGCTGTATACCTATTTTAGCTCTCTAGCTACAGTGGAAGTGTCAAATACAAATAAGCTGTAACCCAGTCCCCCCAAATAAAAAGTGCCAGTTTTTAGATATTTTTTTTGTTTGTTTACTTATTCCATCAGACCTACCTGTGTACCAAATTTCAGCTCTCTAGCTACAGTGAAAGTGCTCCACAATATTTATGAGTAAATGAGTCAGTGAATAAGTGAGTCAATGAATATGTACCAAAGTATGCACTTGGCCTATGAGGTTACCTATACGTAGAGTCCTCCTCTCACATTTCAAGTTTTATTATTTTATGATTAAAGGAAGCAAAGTTTTGAGGGGGTAAAAACAGCGCGAATTGTTTCTTATAATACGAGACTTGTTCAAAAGAAAAAGTGAATTCCTCGTATACACATTGTAACGACGTGTTTTAACGATTAGCTGGAGTAGAGCTCGCGGCTCCCAGGGTTCGTTACAAAAAATATTTATTTGTTTCCAAGAGAGAGAGAGAGAGAGACGAAACAGTTAATATGAATGTTTTCAACAACGTAATAAACTTTATTCATCAACTTAATTAATAAATACAGCGCGACACGAAATACGGTGGACCTTCCGTGGCCATTGGCACATTCGCTGGTACTCTCCTCAGCTTCTCACACCATCCGACGCTTATAGAAGATATCGCCACTATTTGTTACGAGTGCACATAAGCCGATTCTTTCTTCGGGTCGAATAAAATTCTGGCCCGATGGTAAGAGAATACTTCCTTTTCTGGCCTCTCTTGTCAGGGCGAATAATATTCTGGCTTGACTCGACAGTACCAGAAACTCTGTGCCTCACACTCAGATGCACACTCTTCGTCTGGCTGCTGCTCTAGGTGACGGGACAAGGATTGACTCTCTTGTCGGGGCGAATAAAATTCTGACCCGAAGCTAAGAGATGTCTCCTCTACGCACTCAACTCTGACCGCACTTGGTTGGGGCGAATAAAATTCTAGCCCAACCGTTTACCGCCTGGAGAGTGGCTATCCCCTACTCGCATATACCAATTGGGGCGAATAATATTCTGGCCCAGGTGGTATAGCGTCACCTTCCTTACTGGTTTCTCTTGTCAGGGCGAATAAAATTCTAGCCTGACACGAAAACAACAGTAGTTTCGCTACCAATTGGTGGCGCGAGAGACTAGCTTAATTAAGTTAAAACTCTAAAATAATTAAGCAACAAGTAGTTGAGTCGAATAAAATCCTAGCCCAACTATTTGTTGTCTGCCGAAGACTTAAATAATAAAGTTGAATAAAATTCTAAAATTATTAAGTAGGTCTTACCGCCTTGCTAGCCACAGGCTGACTCCTTTTTCTACTGCATACGCATTACTCTTCTGCTTGTTTGGCTGAGTCTCACGTATACGCACACCATTGTATGATCCATACCAGCTGATCATTTGTCAGTCATGGTAGAGTTGTATTAAAACAGTGCTACCATTATGTGGCGGTGTTACCTAAATATTTCCGTTAATCTTAAAACTAAGTTATTATTAATAAAAACTATGAATGTAGTTAGAAAAGCAAAAGACATAATTATATGTGAACCAAAAACGAGTGGAAGGACTTTTGGTCGTCACAACATTATGCGCATTAGGCGTGAACTTGGCCTGGCACACTACCGTGCACGTTAATAAAATAATTTACAAAAGTGCACTACTATTCTTTCCTACGTAAAAAACTATATCTACCGATCACACTTTTGATTAAAACTTTAATAAAATACTGACAAACAAAATTTTGCAAACTAATACTTCACACACACATCCCAATTTTTAATAAAAAATTAATATTTTCTTCTAGGTCCCGCAAATAATTTCCTGAGTACAGCCACTTCAATATAAACATGTTTGTTATCCCCGTTAATTAGCAAAACTTATTTCAAAACAAATCTTAAAAGTTCTCAACATATTGATGGCACTATTTATTTTTGTTAAATGAAGAGTTACCCTTAAATTATTCTTTAGTTTTATCATGAAGTTGATTTTTTCGAATAATTGACTTATGGCACTTTCAAAATAAACGGCTCATTTAATTAAAAATAGCGATCAACACACATTCCTTCCTTTTGCACCTTTACCGTGGGTGAGAACAATCTAAATGGTAAAATGTTATTGTTTATAATATCAATGCTTCTTTAGTGCCGTTTGCGATACCGTCTCCCCCTTCCACCCTGGAAAAAAAACTGTTTATATTTAGAAATATATAATTTTTCATATATATATGTTTATTTACATATGTACTCATATGTACACATGTCGATTTGGAAATTCCTTATTTTCCATAAAAAAGATTTATAGGAATCTTAATTCTTTCTACACACTGTTTTCAATTAATGACTAGGGCCATTATGTTAACAAAATTTATTATAAAAATCCCCCTGAATCATCGTGTAATTAGGGATGAACACATACTATTTGTCCCAATTTATTGAAAACGTCGCTGTTGTTGCCTAAAAAAGAACTTTATGAGGGAAATAAGCCATTTAAGCAATAGAATGTGGAAGACAAGCTAAGCTTCCATACAGAACTGATACTAGTACAGGTCCCGCCGCTGGATATGCAGCATTTTTCTAGCTTACTGTATTCTTGCTTCAGTGTTATTTTTTGTTTACTTAAAATCTTTTTAATGTAGTTTTGGTACTTTTCGAATTTAGTGATTTTAAGTGTTTTGTTGTTTTGCTAGTGATTATTAAATTTTGTGGTTTGCTATCTCACATACTGTACATCACATGATTAGAACCACTGTAATGCCTGTTTTTAGTAGGACATATGTTTTTGAGTTTTTTTGTCGATAGCTATAATAATTCAAAATCATTTCCTTAAGATTACAAAAATAAGAACAACAACACTAAACAAATAAAAAAATACAACATTTTCATCTCATATGATTAGAACCACTTGGCATTTTTAAATTTTTTGCCACTAGTCGGATTTGATTTATACATTAAACTATTCGCAGAAGAATACTATGACTTTCTAATAAATATTGGTGAGAAAAGTATTTTAAGTAAAGTGCAAAGGGCCAAAATCTAAGTTTATCCTTCGCAAGGATATTCGTATCAGGCTACAGCAGGGGACATCGGGCAAAGTCACAAACCTGTCTCGGATACTTGAAAGTTACGAACAACTATAGAAAGAGTTACGCAGAAAGTATTTCAACCGCTTTAACTTTAACCGACAAGAGAAAAATCTTGAAGACTGCCACAAACCAGCACCAAAAATCAAATCTTAAGGTGGAATCCAGGCAAGTTCCTCAACGATGAAAAGAACCATCGATACGTGTAATTAAAAAAAAAACTGAGGTAACCCCGCCGATGAATTACGAGTATGTACGCCAGGAAAATCGATTACAATTTGCTAGAGCGCATATGACAGGGGACATTCAAGTAAGAGGTCATGTTAATGATTGGCCTACTGTGGTTTGTAGTGACTAAAAGTATTTTAATTTGAACACTCCAGATGGCTACAATTTATTACTTTCATGATATGGAATAAGATTTCTCTGCCTTAGTTGAAGTCACCTTATGATTCCATTAAAAAACGTATTTTTGAAATTATTTTAAACAGGGGAAATATGGGTAATATTATGCATAAATTTAGTTTTTCTTATTATCAAATTATAAATTAATATATTTTTAATTGAAAATAGGTCCAATGGTTCCAATGATAGGAATCAAAATATATATATATATATATTTCGTCTTTTTCCGGAAAAGGAAATTTCAAATACTTTTGAAAATTATTTTATTTTTTGTTGTTGATATTTTTATAATCTTAAGATGGTCTTTTAGATGTCGACAAAAAATTATAAATTGCATGGTCTACTAAAAACAGAAATTAAAGTCTTATCTTTTGTTTTGTTATTTTTTTTTTTTTATTAATTTCGATAAATTTTCGATGACAATACAGGAAGATAACGATTTCTTTGGTTAATAAAAAATTGTCAGTAAACAGAAAAGGAACGAACGGTTGCAGTAAAAAAAGGAAAACTAAAAATTGTTGAAAGAAAATTTTTTTAATATAAATAATATTAAAAAATAATCTTCTTGTTGAGGCACTTTGTAATAAACTTCGTGGGTACAAAAAGTGTACTTTTGTAACCACATTTTCAGACCTGCGATGAATGACAACGGTATGTATCAACACTATGACATCAATGCCGGCAACCAAAAACAAGGGCTACTTTGTTTATTTCTTTCATGATAGGCAAACTGGCAGGCAGACTGACTTGTTGGTGTTTGTTAGAAAATGTGTTCTTCAGTTCATTTTCACATTCGGACGGAGCAGCGTGTGGATATTGTTGACAAACATGCTCAAATAATAAAACTCGTTAAATGAATTCGCAGTTTGAATACATTTTGTGGTGTTTTGGAAATTGTTATTAGAAACAAAACAAAAATTAACTAAAATTACAACCAATAAAAAAGTATTTATCATAAAAATAAACATTAATTCCAAATATTTCTACGTTACATATTAAAATAGAATGTTAGTGTTTGCATAAACTGAATCAATCTCTCGCCCTAATAAAAAATATAGTTGATAATGGTTTGAATGATCAGGAAGATGAGAAGATAAAAAAATAAAAAATAAAATTATGAATGTAAAAACCAAAACAAATGCATTACGATAATAATAATACGTAGCTATACACAGTGTATCACATAAGTTTTTTTTTTACTTTAGAAAATGAGCTGAAAATAAATGCAGGCTGGCGCCAAATTCAGTAATTTCATCTTTACGATCGAACAGAATATGATATTAAGTAATTTTCCATTCATTTGGACATTTGTTAAGTTAACAAAATTTACGCGGTTACGCTCAAAACAAGTTGAAATTACCACCCACAAACATATTTACAAGCAAAAAGTTCAGACCAGCCGTTAAGTCTCAAAACAGAAATTTCCAAAATTAAATAAACTGGAATATATTTTTCAGCCATAAAAAGTACTGAGACCAAAATGATAAAAGAAAAGGTGAATTTTCGCGGAATGTACACATTCGATTATCGAAATTTTTGTTATGTTGATAGACATAGACATGTGTTAGTCATATGTTGGTATTATCAGCCAATTGGAAATTGAAGTTTGTTGTTGACAACTAAAAATGTTAGTCATGTTGCGTGTGTTCTTCAATTTTGACTTTTGGAAAAAATGGATCAACGATTCCTGATTTTTTGGCCAAAACCAACACCCTAAGCATGTCTCAACCACCTTATCCACCAGTGTTGGCTCCCTGCGACTTTTTCCTCTTCACAAAACTGAAGAGATTCATGAAAGGAAAGCGTTTTGCCACAATTGATGAGAACGAGCCCATACCGAAAAACGAACTTCGGAAGTGCTTTGAGGATTGGAAGCAGCGGTGGCATAAGTGTAATATATCTGAGGGGGATTACTTTGAAGGGGACAAAATTTTTCAAAAAAATTCAAACTTCACCTGTTCTTTTCACTTTTTGTTTTGTACAAAACCATTTATATGCAACTTGCTAGCTTGGCAAGATTTTTTATAACTTTCTAATACGAGAAAGGGCTATGTGAGAAATGTTACCAAGGTAGCAAGTTGCCTAAAAATATAATGGTACTCATTTTGAGCTCAGTACTTTTTACGGCTGAAATTTTTTGATAGAAACTTGGCTTTATTTTTTCACTTTTATGTTTTTGTGCTGATCTTCAATAACGAAAATTATTTTGCTAACCAGTCATAATGTGAATAAATTTGCTTGATATCTATTATTATCTCAATATAAAAATTTATATATAAAAAAACTTTAAATATGTAAATTGGTACCATTTTAGCTCATAGCGTATGAAACGTCTAAAACTTATGAGCTACACTGTAGATAAAAATTAATAATAACACTTGTTGCTACATACATATGTATACAAACACCGTTACCATCATCTACATACAAACATATTTACAACCGCAATCAAAACAACCATAAAAATATATGCATATAAACAAACAAGTAAAGCAAACCCTACAAAATGTTACAAAGTTTGAAAAAAAGTATGATCTCTGCAACATACGATCAATTATCAAAAGTAATATACAACACACAAAACTGTTATCATCATCATCATTATTATCATATTGACCTAATTTATAGGTGTAGCGTAAAAACAAAACAAAATAAACGATATAAAAGAAGAAACCGAAGCAGAAACAGAAGCAGCAGAGACAGAAAGTTTTTAAAAACAAAATATCCAAGTAACTGTAAAAACGAAGTTAATAGTTGTAGTAATAGTGCCAATAATAGTGTTGCCAACGCTTGGTATAGTGCAAATTATAATGAGTGTTGTAAAGTGAATTTACAACTCTCTTCTCACATCAGGAATAACCTAAAATATGTTTGGCTTAATTTCCAAAACTGTTTTAATTATTTACAATTAGTGTTAGTGTTAGCTTTATTAACGTCTACCGCGCATAGTATAGACCTTCAGGGAAAGGTGCAAAGACAAAAATTAACCACTAGTCCGCCATTATTAGCAACATTTAATTATTCCAACACAATGGCAATCTTAAGTTACAACGAACCCTCTCTTAACGTAATTTGTCATCGTCTTCCCAATGCTTTGCAACGTGCTAGCGGAGGAAACGCTAATTTAAAATTCCAAACGCATATTCGGAACCGATTCCGCAATGGCCAAAGGCATCTTCAATGGCATATAAGTAAAATTTTGAAAAACCTTAATCCATATAACAAAAATTCTTCAAAATGTTTGGCCAGTAATAAACGTCTAAAATTTAAAACACATTCCGACAATGAACAAAATCCCATAAACATCCATGATCAGCATGCCGATGAACTTCATCATTATCTGGATGACTCAACAACAGCAATTAAAAAACCAAAACAAAGTTACAAAAACAAGCATGTAATTGAAATTAAAAATAAAATGACCAAAGAAGTTGAACAACATCTACGTAAAATTGATAAAAACTCTAATAATCGTAATGATCGTACAAAGAAATATAATAATAGTCATAATAATAAATCCAGCAGTAGTTACATACAAATAGAAAACGACATGCTAACAATTAATACGAATAAGAAATCAAGTAACAATATAAATGAGCACAGTGATAGCGCTTTAAATGACTTTGATAATAATGATCGTGCTAAATTTACAAACTTTAAGCAGTCGTTTAATTTATTGCCACCGGCTGGAACAAGCTCTAAAGATGGAACAGCTAATCAATCTCTGCAATTTATTCATAAACAACAACAACAACAGCATATTGATCACAATAAACTAATGAAGTTGGTAATGGATGGCTTGGGTTTAAAACAGGTGCCCAATATGGAAATGGTAAGTTAAAGGGAAGGGAATATTTAATCAGGCATTTATGTACATATATTTATATAAGCCGTTCGTTTGCTTTGAAAGTGTCATAAATCGAGATATTAAAGGTTTTAACAACATGTTAAGAATGATATTTGATGTCATATTTGTTATTTTTCTCCATATAAAGTTTATAACAGTTTATTAAATAAGTCTGTGGGATAAGTAGGAAAAATTCGAGGGTGATACAACGATACCATATTCATGGTACGATTACTCTTTTTGGTCCAAATAGGCCTCAGTTTCAGCGATTACTTCATCTTTGAACTTAAATTTCTTTCCCTGCATTCATTCTGGTGTTTAACAGTGAAGCCATGTTTCATCCATTGTTACATATCTACGAGAGAATTCAATTTTTTCAGTTTACGTTCCAAGTTTTCTTTCTTTTGTAAAAAACTATAAATAAAAAAATAAAATATAATAATAACAAATTATAAAGAAATAGTTATAATGTCAGCCTCAAAAATGTGCCATAAGTCTTAAACCTAAGTTGCACTTTCACCTGTCCTTTATCATATACCCACCTTGGGGACCTTATGTCGTCCAAAATGCTATTTATATATGCTTCTGTATGTATCAGCTCGTCAGCTGCCTTATAAGCAGCCAGTAGTAATTTCATTCGATTTTTTTAAATGATCCCGACAAAAGTTCATAAAAATTTTTTTTATTATTTTTGAATTCGATTTGTTTCAAACACTCGAATTTTGTTTTCTATAAAGAAAATAGTTTTGTCAAATTGTTCATATGAAATAAACAATGTTGTGCAACATACTATATTTCACAAATTTATAATCGAAAAACTGACAATAAGCGAATTTCAACTTATAAATATCTAAACATTAAGCTATTAAACCAAAATCAATTATTCAGTTATACATTCCCCATTCTATTAAAAAGTCGTCTTGAAAGTGAAATATTAAAACAGCTTAGAAATTAATATTTCATTTAAAACAGCAATAGGAATTTTAAAATTGACCACAAAATCGCCAAAAATTTTATAATTCACCAAAAATCTAACATTCAGCTAAATTTATTTAAAATGAAACGCCAAATTAAAAAACCAAATCGCTATCAATTTTCCGATTCACTACAAATTTATAAAGTTAATTACAAAGTAAAAAATTATTAACTATTTACAATTAAAAGTAACCAAATTCTATTAAAAATAATGAAATGAAAAATACTATAAATGCTCGCTAATTTAAGTTAGACTAAAAAGTAATTGTATCGTAACAATTACTAAATAAAAAAAATACATAATCATATGAATGATGTTCAGAGGATATCTGTAGCCGTATGCCAACTAACCTAAAAAACCGATAGTTTCTAACAGTAGTGAGCGATCACAACGTTTAAGGCAAATTAAAATATGACTACTGCTTTGCTCTGAACATGAATACAGTCTATAGCCAGCGGACGATCAAGCAGCTTCAAATGGTACCCCATTAATCAAATTCTGATGAGTAGTTCGGAAGTTATGATGGAAGATTAAACACATAACCCTCCATTTTGCTTTACCGAAACCGGAAAATTATATACGGCCATGTTGCGAGTGTCGCAACTCACACAAAATTTGCGATTGTGATTTCAACTCGCATGTGAGGTGTTCTGTAACTCGCATTCGCAAATTTGTTCTAAAAACATGAAATTTAAAAACGTTCTTTGCTTCTGCAACTTTTGCCTCTGTATTTCTTCTTTTGCACTGGCGATTTCAATAAACAGCTAATACGAGTCATCTTCGAAAAATATACGCAGCTAGTGCTGTAATTAATTCAAATGAAATGCCCGGGTATTTTTTGTAATATTCTAGGTTCAGGTATTAGAAATATTAAAAATACAGAGTTTTCTTTTAAAACTTTTCAAAAGCAAATCGCAAGCAAAACGCGTGAGTTGCAGAACATGCAGAAATAAGTTGGTGATTTGCTACTCGCATGATATTTGACACTCTTGTGAGTGTCAGAACATGCCCGATTGAAAAAAAGACGTTTCAATAAAGTCATCAAGTCAACGATCATGCAGGGAAAATATGAAGGAGAGGATGATTTGATATCGCGTATTCCGTTGATTTCAGGGGACTTGCCATTTTAAGCGACTGGAATTTTCTGTGCGTAGGGCCTTGATGATGAATATAAATAAATGACAATAGATGATTTCTGAGTTGGACAAGATAACCTCCCAAGGGGTGGACGGAACAGCTTCTAAAGATACTCCTGAGGAAGAGGCTGAGACAGTAGCACACATTGGGTGTGAATGTTCAGCACTGGTTAGCATAAGACTTAAAATCACGGGCAGACACTTGTTAAGTGTAAATGCCATGGTGGACTTAAGCCTTAAGCGAATGCTAGCAATTACAAGAGACTACGTGATGTGGAACAAGCGCGACAGTCACCAGTTGACAGTCTAAAATCACAATAGTCGATAATAAAGAAGAGAGTGGAAAAGGGATGCATAAAATATTAAAAAGAAAGCACGTAGACATCATTTTATTTATTTATTTAAGGTTACAAATACAAATAACATTCTAATTAATGAAGCAGAAGGGTCCCCTGTGTAGACATCATATTTTTACTTTCTAACAAATTTATTAGATGTGCTGACAGATGTATTTCTTTTTTTTTGTAACCCTTACACTAGCGTTTCAGCATATGGCAAATTTTATCGCATATAGAATTGTTATTTCAATAAAAAATAATACAAATTGTGATAATTGAAAAATATAACGAATGAGTTATGAATTATTATATTAATTAAATAAACAGAATTAAAAATTAGAATTGATTATATAGTTTACATTTTTTTTGTCGAATCATAAATTCTTCATGTAGCAAGCACCTTTATTTAAAACGCCATTTTCATCAGATGTCTGAACTTGTAATTATCCATAAACCAGGCAAGGATCTTACTCCGTACAGGCCCATTAGCCTGCTGTCAATTTTATCAAGTTTTTTGAAAAATTATTCGTTTCGAGTTTAAAGCCGTATCTGACTTAACAGAACATCATCCCGGACATCAGTTTGGTTTTCGAACAAACCATAGTACAATTGAGCAACGCCGCAAGATCGTCATCGTTATTAGATGTGACATTTTCCAGGCGTTTGATGAAGTCTGGTATGATAGGCTACTTACGAAAATAACTCGAATTCTAAGTGAAAACTCTCACAAGCTTCTGAAGAGCTTTTTAGCAAATAGAACGTTTAGGGTACCTCAGGGTAATGTACTCAGGTAAATTACCTCAGGGTAATGTACGCTTATATACAGCCGATATGCCAACAAGCCCAATATACATCCACGTTTGCAGACGACACTGCATTTATATGTCTTAATAATGATCTAAAGGTTGCATCTCAACAACTTTAGTCGCACATTCATGAGATAGAGGACTGGTTGAAAAGGAAGAGAATAAAGGTAAACCCATCAAAATGTGCTCATGTAACGTTTTCCCTAAGAATGCAAAATTGCCCACCAATTACCATTTCCAGCGGAAACGCAAGTTAAATATTTGGGTACCCATCTAGATCGACGCCTACCTTGATCCAATCACTTTTCGACAAAAATAGTTCTTTTTATATTTTAAAGAAGTAAATAAAAGAGCGTTTCTTGGCCAATAGGCGCCAAGCCAAAGAAACCCCGAAAACGTTCGAGGCTTTTCAGTAAAAAAAACATGCTTTCGCTTAAAGTTTTCAGCGGTATTTTATCAATAAAAAATAATTTTTGTTAAAAAATACTTGCCCATTGCAACACTGGTCGCACATATCTTGCGAGACGCCTGTGATTATAGTGTAACGAATTTTTGAGCTCACATCCTTGACAAACATTGTTGTGCACGTAGTTATGGCGGTTTTGGCAAGAAACGTGCAACATTGAATTAAGTATAAAATTTAAGGCTTTTCTGTTAGTGTGAATGGCCTAACAAGCCACGTTACCTAATGATTCATTAAGTGAACACAACCGAAACTAAATGTTTCTTTCACATTTACTTGGAATCAACAACAGGTAAAGACAAATTTAACACGCTCACGTCTTCTAATGTAGATGTTCTTCTCATCTGTCGAAATTGTAAAGGAATGGACTCCAACTAAAATTGACAAAAAAGTTAAAAAAAGGTTTTTTTTTATATTTTTTTATTATTTACTTTGTCGTCTTCGTGGTATATTGACTGTGTTCTCATTTATACAACAAAATAAAGGATGCATTTGTTCATGTTAGATGTTGTTTTGTTTCTAATGTGTACTAAACAGTTCTTTCATTGAACAAAAATGAGATTGTATCCGATTTCAGTTTAGCCGACCGACCCTGCAGTTATTAAATGCAACATTAACAGCAGGAGGGACATAAAGAAGCAAACAAAACCCCGGAATTAAAAACAGCAGCAAAGGTACAAGGAATATTATATTCATGCATTTTTTTACTTACAATGTCCTTTGTGGATGGTGAGCCATGAATAGAATTCTATATGACTGTCTGCCACTCCGGCAGATAAAGTAAATAAATTTGAGACAACGGAAACGTCGCCTAATTGCAGCATTTTTCTCTTTTATGTCTATCCAGCTATTTAAGATTTTATGTTCCGTTAACGTTTTTAGACAAAAAGATAAATATAACACAAATCAAAATTTGTGCGACCATATTCCTACATACATACATTCATAAGTACTCTACATATGTTGTTGTTGGTATTGTTGATCACGTGTATGAGCAAAGAAGAATACATACATACAAAATTTACATTGTGTTGTTTAATATAGAAAGCCTGCATCACCAAGTCACGAAGGCTTCCTAGCTTTCCAAGTAATTTTGTATTTAAACTATGATCAACTGAGGTATGAAAGCAATCCGTTCGACTTGGTATCGACATCTATTTTTTATTCTACCCACTGTTGTCTTCAATTAAATCTCCCCTGGTTCATCGTTTAAACAGCGATAAATAATTTTGTTTGAGCAGGATAGAATTCTTTAATATATTATTATGTTTGAATCGTTCGACTATGTATCCTACATTGAATCATGGCCGTAATTCATCCATGAAGGCGAATGTATTTAATGGCGGGAGGTACTTAGCACGTTGAGTGCCGCGTCAGTCACCGGTGACTGGCACCGATCTTTCCGTTTAGGCCGCGTCAGTCACCGGTGACTGACAGTATAAAATATGATAATAAAGGTAAAAATTGAACATTTCTTCAGAAAACTTCAATGGATTTTATTGAAACAAGGCAAACATAAAAAGGGTTGTCCCTCGCAGGTGTCACAAAATATTATAACCTGCTTGGTCAAATTTCGTACTATTTTTCTGCCACTCTTCTGTGCCACATTTTCTTCATAGCACGATTTGCAATATTTTCGTACTGCTGAAACTCGCGCGGCCTGTCGAGTCGCTATAAAACCGCGCGCGTGGCACTCAACGTGTTAATGCATGTAAGGTCCTGACCAAGTCGGAGCTTGGAGTAAGGTTTATTGTTGCGAAATAAAATAACTTCCGAAAGAAACAACAAAAAGCAAATAAATAACAGTCCATTCAAAAAGTGCATAGGATGACACATACTAGATGGCGTTACTAGAATTTTTTCCATATGATTTTTATTAAGTACTAACCTTCAAACAATACGTGTATAAATTTGACAGTCAGCTGACTGTTGATTTGTGAGTTATAGCATTTTGTGTGAAGCGACTTTTGTTATGGAAAAACAAAGGTGGAAAAAAGTGAATTTCGAGTTTTGATAAAACATTGATTTTGATGAAAAAAAATATAGTGAAAGACAAACAATGATGGCTTGATACACATTATCCGAACTCTGATCCATAGAGACAATTGGTAGAGAAGTGGATTGCTGAATTTCAATGAGGCTGTTATTCCAGAAAACAGCAACAAAATCCACAAATTGGTTATGAACGATCGCAAATTGATGGCTGGCTGCCATCATAAATATATCAGATGGTACTGTTTTTACCACTTTACACCAACATTTGGGTACGCGAAAGCTCTGTACAAAGTGGCTGCCGCCGGAGATCACAGTCGACCAAAAATGACAACGGTTTGATGCTTCAGAGGAGCGTGTGGCGCTGTTAAAACGCAAAAAATAATTCTGTCTGCAGGGAAAGATGTTTAAGTTCGGAGATGAAGTTATCGCTGAAACTGAGGCCTATTTTGACCAGAAAGAGAAATCGTACTATAAAAGTGGTAACGTTGTATCACCCTCAAAGGCAACTATTTTAAATAATAAAATCGAGTTTTGTCATAATTTTGTTTTTTTTCTTATTGATCCTACGGATTTATTGAATATTAATTCGCTCTACTTTCGTCGGCTTCTTTTAGTTGTGTTGCTTATGTGTCAAAAAATCCTTGTAGTTGCATATAGGGTGGTTGAACCAAAACGCAAGATGTCAATTGAAGGATCGCCGCGAATAACGTTTCAAATTACAAAATAATAATTTTTGAGGAGAGCAAAAAAACGTATTTAAAAGGTTTGATTATCTCTAAGAGAGTAATTTTAACGGTAATCTGCAAAAAAGCAGGTTTTGGAAAATTTGTCTTTTACAACGTTATTCACGGCTTTGCTTCAATTGTAAATAAAACAAAAACTTTTCAGAGAATTATCTTAATATTTTCTATTATGATTTTTTATTATGAGGGATCTATGACAATTATGTGTGAAACAAAATGTCAGCCCAATGCTCGTCAAGGTCTTCGGTGGCCTACCCCTATCCGATGGTCGATATTTTCAATGACTCTGAGACATAATTGAGGTTCAATGTCATCAATGTGTCGAATAATCTCAATCTTTATAACTTGAATTGTTCTCAGCTTATTGTAGTACACTTTTTCTTTTAAATATCCCCCAAGAAGAAATGTCAAATCAAATGAGCGTGACGGCCAATTAACATCTCCACGACGTGAGATAACACGGCCATTGAATTTCTCGCACAAAAGAGCTTTTCTTTCGTTGGCTGGGTGACAGGTGGCACCATCCTGTTGGAACCACATATCGTCCAGGTGCATATCCTCCATTTCTGGCCAGAAGAAGTCCGTTATCATCTCGCGATAGTGTCTCACAATTCGCATCGTTCAATATACATTGATTTTTGTTTTACCACGGAACGGAACTGAGAAGATGCTAGCAATTATCGCATTAATAAAAATATTTATTTTTTAATTGAAAGAATTTTAAAACGAACTGGACATTGTCTTAATACTACTGGTTTTTGTCTGGCCCACAACACAGTCTGCATTGTATTTTTACTTCTTTATTATATAAAGTCTTCTTTGTACTTTTTCTTTCTTTACTTCTTAACTCTTAAAAATTTATTTAGTTTAGTTGAGGAGAATTTAACAAACCAGACACATTAACAGGTGCCATCAAAAATCCATTAAAATATTTAAGCCTGGGAGAAGATTAAGGATTAAATACGAGTGCATACATACATACTCGTATGTAGGTTTATCTCTAATTAAGTACAATTTACTAACAGATTTACATTCTGACTAAACACTCGTAATCCTGAAAATGAACTTGTTTGATAAGATAGACTGAATGCCCTACAGGTAACATATGTACCTGCCATTAACAAATAAATAAAATATCAAGAATTTGAGCAACAAATTTAAATAACTCTGCGCTTAAAAACTGTTCGTAAAACAAAAAGCAAACAGGTGTATAATGCACGGTGTTAATTGTGAGTCACACCCGTACGATGATAACGGACTTCTTGTGGCCAGAAATTAAGAAAATGGACCTAGTCCATATGTAGTTCCAACAGGATGGTGCCACTTGCCACACAGCCGACGAAACAATGGCTCTTTTACGCGAGAAGTTCAATGGCCGTGTTATCCTCACATCGTGGCGATGTTTATTGGCCGTCACGCTCATGTGATTTGACACTTCTTCTTGGGGGATATTTAAACGAAAAAGTGTAGTTCAATAAGCCGAGAACAATTCAAGAGCTAAAGGCTGAGATAATTCGGCATATTAACGACATTGAACCTCAATTATGTCTCAGAGTCATTGAAGAAAATATCAACCATCGGATAGAGGTAGGCTATCAAAGCCATGACGAGCATTTGGCAGATATTTTGTTACACACATAATTGTCATAGATTTTTCTATCGTAATAAAAATATTAAGATAATTCTCTGAAAACTTTATTGTTTGTCCTAACTTTGTCGAACTACAAATATTAATATTAAGTAATGTAATTTCTAAGTGTTGGTTTAAATGATGTTTACAGTTAAATACTAAATCGGTAGAAGAGACACGAAGAATGCTGCTAACGTGTGTAGCGGCATAGAAAATGCATTCCATTCAGCTAGTTGTCTAATAAAATTATAACTTTTACTGTATTCAGAGTTACCATAACAAATAAATTCTCTTTATGAATAGAAAGAATAAAGAAGTCTAACTTATGCCTAGAAATTAAATGATTTAATATTCCCTGAAAACGTTGTGTTTTATTTACAATTAACATCGGGTGTTTTGGTTGGACCCACCCTATTTTTGGAATGCTTTTTTGGCAACTATTTTAAGTTATTTGAAATCATTTCTGAACACGAATGGCAGATTCCAACGCTTAATTCTCTTAGCTTAATGTACCATACAATGACTGAATTAATAAATTGAGCAATTAATACATAATTGCACTATAAATTGGGTCAAACCGCCCATGCGACACTGGTGTAGTGTGTTTAGTGGACAGAAATTTCTATATATGATCAAATTAAATGTGATAGACCACTACTAACTAGACCCGACAGCTTACAGCAACATTACCACGATTATATAAAAGGGACAACAAATCTTATTCTTAGCAATTTAGCTAACGCATAAAACATAATTAGACGCATTTTCAAACATCATTATCGCGTCATAAAAACAGTTTCGGCTATCACATGCTAATTGTGTAAGCTAAATTGCATATGTGTGAACACCGAATTTTACAACCCAATTTAAAATTTATGTCTGAACATACTATTATTGCTTTTATATCAGAGCTGTTACTGTAGAACTCAATAGTATGTACAATTTCTTAAAAAGAGTTAACAAAAGGGGCATTTAAAAACTGCAAATTTGTATCACAACTGCAACGTTGCTGATACGTAATACGAAAAGGCTTGTAGCCACCGCACAGAAAAAACTAATGTAATATAAAATTGTGACTAGAATATAAATTTTATTTATATACAATTTTTACTGAACATTTTATTGAAAAAAAAATCTAATCAATTTTTCATAATTTTAGGTCAATATAAGCCAGGAGGAGTATGTGTCCAAATATCGGGAATATTTGCAACGTGTTCATTTGCGAAAACGTCGTGAGTCACGGGACATAATTGGTGAATACGACGCAACATTTTTAAGGCCATTGGAAATATTCAGTATTGTTAGCAATAGCGCGCTGATAAGTCAGCACCAAGGATACCACAAATCACACAACGAAACAGTTCTAAGGCGACAAAAGAGAAATGCGCTTACGCTAAAGAACGATGAACAACATGAAGAGAATAAAGGCAGAAAGCAGAGACTGGAAGAACGTGTCAGGAATATTTTATTTTTAAAGAAAAAATATCAGAAACCTAGAAGTACAAAGAGAGAAAGAGATGAACGCAAGACCAATATACGCCTCATGTTTGCCCTTAAACCAGAAATTTTAAATTTAAGCTCTAGTGATATCGAGGAAGCAAACATAAGACTGGTCCTTATACATAGTCCCATTTTAGCTATAAGAAATTCTAAAAATAAGAAAACAAAAACGAAGCCTAAAAGCAACGCCTGTGGTTCGAACAAAAGTGAAAGCCAAAAAAATCTCCACCCAGTAAATGTATTAAATTTGAAATTGTATTTTATATCGTCAGCCGGGAAACGTGTCATGTTGGCTGGGCAAAAGGTTGACATACACGTTGATCTTACTAAGCCAGATGAAACCCATACTCAGTGGCTACAGTTTGACGTCTCGAAAGCCGTTAAATCATCCATCGATGACAAAAGTCTGCAGCATGTTGTTTTGGAATTGCAATGCGATAATTGCAAGCGAGTAGGAGCTCGTATATTAAATGATGCCTTCAATACGGCGGCGGATGCTCAAGCCGATGACCCTTTAGCCGAAGGTCACCAACTTATGCCCGTGCTAAATATTATCGGTCATTTCGATCAGTCGCACAGTTCCGTGAGGCCACATAAATATGTAAGCGATCACCACGAGAATAAGAAAGAATCTACAACCACGCGCCATTATCATCACCATCAGGCCTACGACAGTAACAAAAATCGACCCAATCGTCGAACTAATTGCTACAAAGCCAACCAACGCTGTTGCCGCCATTCGATGGAGGTAACCTTCAAGGAAATTAAAGGTTTCGAATTTATAATACAGCCAAAAGTTTTCGATGCCGGCTACTGTCATGGCCGTTGTCCACCACGTTATAATCCCGCCCACCATCATGCCTTACTGCAGAGTCTTATTTGGAAACAAAATCATGACGAAGCTCCACGCCCATGTTGTGCTCCTTCCAAGTTGGTCGAATTAGAAGTCTTACATGTCGACGAAAAGGACAGCGAAAAATTAAAAATATCCACCTGGAGCGATATGAAAGTAGTCGAATGTGCCTGTTCATAGGACACATCAAAGGAAGAAAAAATAAAAACTCCCCGCATAGTGAGAACCAGATTAAGAAGTCAGAGTCAAATTAAAAGAGTTACGAGTTTAGGGCGAAGCAGGCAAATTAATTACAATATTGCCAACCATACAATATACAATTTTACTATACAAATTTAATTATTTATGTTTGTGACCGTAACTTTTCAATGCGTGTACACATATTTAAAGGGTATTTTTGAGAGGCCTAGAACTTTAAAATGAAACAAAACACAGATGAATTTATAAATTGCCATCAAGTTGGTTGCAGTATACGGATACGGTGCATCATGCCTATGTGTGCTCTAATGTTTCCGCCTGTGTATCTAGCATACTTGCAGTGTTGTCTAGCATGAATATTTTCTATTCTCTCTACATTACTAGTTTGCAATTAAGCAAAATAATTAGTCGGCACTGATTGCCTGGGTGCGTGTTATTTCAGATTATAATAAGCGAAATTTCATCTGTGTTTTAGTTCAATTGAAAGTTCAATAAAAAATGAAAATAGCTGCTAATATGCCATGCTAATATGCTACCTACTAAAGCGCCCACACCTTGAAACATTCCACTACTTGCCAAGAATTTAGTAGCGATATAAATGTGCAAATTAAAATCATCTTCGTTACACGATATTTTCACTATATTGCGACTATGTACACATTATGCTCCATAAGTCAACGGCCATTACATACGCCGATATGTAATAGTTTTAAAATTACAATCCTGATTTCTTTGTTTAAATTCGATTGTAGAAAAAAAAAACAGTTGCTGAAGCAACTATTGTCGCTCTTGAATAATATAAAGTTAAATAACTCTTTAAGATAATATATTATTTCAATAGCCCCTGTATGACGCCATTAAACGCAATAATGCTATAAGATCGTGAACGTCAAAACCTGTACACTGAGGTAATTACCTCTTATACTGCAGCACTCTACCTATTATCTGCAGACACGATGATGGTGTTGTTGCTAAAGCAGGGCATACACTATGCAATATCGTTGAACACTTTATTGTTCATATTATTGACGCTTGGCCCCATATTAATCAATAAATGACACAATATTTTCAAGTAAAATAAAACGCAACTTTTCTCACAATAAAAAAAATATATAAAGAAGTCAGTAAGCCAGTACGACCTACTCATAGGCGACATTATTCTCCAATATGCAAAGCTGTATTGTTTAACGAAATTTTTTTTTTGCAGAAAAATTTTTTTGTTCGAATTCTGGTCACGGCATACAATTGATATGTTCGCTGTCATGAAGAGGATAACAAATAATAGAGAAAGGACCATACACTTCCAAAGGAGTGGAAAACTTGTTGGGTTGTTATTAAATATGCCTTTTTATATTCTTCAATAATTCTTTACTCAAGAAGTATTTTCATTATAAAGAAGTCAGTCCGTTGTTCATTATGTGATATGAAATTCATACAGTTCACTCAAGCGCCTTAATTGAGGCAATTGAATTTTAAATTGAATTATAAAATGTGCTTAAACACACATGCAATTTAGCTTTCTCAATTAGCATTTGATGACTGCAAGTGTTTTCATGACCCGACAATGATGTTGGAAAAAGTATCTAATATGTTTTATGCGTTTTACGCAAACACACAGATAAGTTGGTACAGTTTGTCAAAAAAATCTTTGCACTCGGTGAAAATATTAAAAACTTTTTAAAAAAAGTTTATTTTATTACATTTATTTATTTATGTGCAAAACAAAGAAAAACTTCAATTTAATTTAAAAATATTTTAATTCATATTAAAAGAAAAAACAATTCAATTATATTACTGTCAAAAAAATGTTTGCACATTTTATTATATACATACATATGCACATATTAGTTTATTGCACATTTTCGAGCGGTTTAATACTAATACTTTGTGTGCCCACCTTGAGCATAAATTACTTACTGCTTGTAAACGTCTACCCATTTTATTTATAAGTTTTGGAATATTATATTCTGATGGTATTTTTTCCCATTCTTCTTTAATAAATTTTACAAATTGGTTTTTATTCGTTAGCGATCTTTTTTCAACCTTTTTCTTCAAATGGACCCACAAATTTTCGATGGGATTAATATCAGGACTTTGGGCGGGCGTATCTATAACTTCGGTGCAGTTGTACAATAACCACGACTTGCATAAATACGATTTGCGTTTGGAGTTGTTATCTTGATAATATATACACTTGAATTTATTGGAATTTTCTGGGTCAATGAAACAAAGTTTTCGTGCGCTGGCGGTCAGTTCGTTTTTTTAAAATATCAAGATAAACTTCCTTTGTCATGATTTCATCAAAAATCCTGATTTCACCAACTCCCTTGCATACCATTACCGAAAGTTTTCCAAACTTTAGTGTGGAAATTGAATTCTTATTTTTTAAGGCTGTTAGAGGTTTTCGCCAAACTTTTTGGGGCCCATCATGATAATGTAACATTATTTTCATCTCATCAGAAAAAATAACATTATCCCAATACTCTGGAGGTAACGAAATGTGTTCCCTAGCAAATCTTAGCCTTTTTTCAATATTTTGTGTTGACAGTAATGTTTGTTTTCTAGCCACTCTTGAAGAATATACTTATGTGTTTTTTTAACACACTTCGAATCGTTTCCTGTGATACGCTTATTCCGTAATCATTTTCCACTTGAAGAACTAACCCTCTTGTGCTAGATTGCGGCTTTTCGTAAATAGTTTTAATTATTTGGCTTGTCTCTGTTCTTTTTCAGCACGGGATATGATGTTATACACTGTCCTTATTTTAAGAGAAAACAATTTACCTGTCTGATTTTCCTTTATAATACTTAAAATAAACCAATTGTATAATATTTTTTGACACTCGCTTTCCAGGCATTTTTATAATCCACTCTTTGGACACTTGTTGCTCGTACGACAGTTACTTTTTATACAAACACTTCATCAGTATTCTAACATTCTATAACATTTACAAAAAAATTCCACAGAATAAACTTCGCGAATAATAACGGTATTTTTTGTCTTCTTCGCTAATTTTTTTGACATCTTTTACTTTGGGAAAAAATTTGTTTTACTATTGTTGGACTCCTTTCAGACGAGCAAAGTTTTCTTAGCAAAGTCTTGAGTTTGTGGAGGAGAGAGGAAAGGAGAGCGGGGGTTGGTACAAAACTTGTTGTACTCGCAAATTCCTTTTGTGTTTTTAGTTCGTAAACCGAATTAATATGGCTGCTCTTTATATTTGACAAGCATACAAACAAAAGAAACAGACTTTGTCAAAGTAAAATTATCCTGTCTGAACACAAGACAAAGTTTAAAAGAGAATTCAAGAAACTTTGTCAAAGAAAATTTGCTGGTCTGAAAGGGGTCTTGTTGTAATGTGTGTATGTATTTTAAAAGAGTTGACTTCTTTTAGTCTTAAGAGAAGTACAGTAACGAAATATGTGCACAAATTAATAATTTGTTGTTGCAATTCTCGAAAAAAACTAACATCTTTTTTTACTGTGGCAAGATTTTCTTGACAAACTGTAAATTGCTAAGAATAAGATTTGTTATCCCTTTTATATAATCGTGGAAATGTTGCTGTAAGCTGTCAGGTATAGTTAGTGGTCTTGTGCTTCAAATGTTAACAAAAAATATCATAACGAAAGAGATATGCTACAAGATTAAGGCGCGCGGTAGAGCACAAGGCCAAGTTCAGGGCTAATGCTGTTTTTAGTCCTCCATAACTTTGCTTTCTTCAATCATCAAATAATGAAACTTGAATCATAAGGATTCTACGTATAGGTAATCTATTAGGCCAAGTTTGGCCATAAAAGCTTCCCGCGATATAAATGTGGGGGGGCTAGGGTTCCCCCTTTTGTGTATTCGAAACTTCTACTCGAGCTAGAGAGCTAGAGGCGTGGGAGAACAAGAAACTAAGCAATTCTGTAAACGGGCACTTTTTATCTTGGCGGCTAGGGTTCCCCCTTGTTTGTATGGGACACTTCCACAATAGCTAGAGAGCTGAAATTTGATATACAAGTAGCTCTAGGAAAATAAGTAAGAAGAAAAATGGGCACTTTTCAGTTAGAGGACTAGGGCTCCCTCTTATTTGTATAGAGCATTTCCACTATAGGTAGAGAGCTGCAATTTGTTAGGACCCAACCGTCTTAAGCTTTAAGTGAACAGAGGTTTTATATATTAACAAACAAAAATAACTTGAAAAAAAGGACTCAGATCCGCACGAAAACATAAATAGCAAGGCTAAATTCCGGTCTAAAAATTTAGCCCGTTAAAAGTATTTTACTGAGATCAAAATGAAAACCAAGTTCTTCATATGTACAATACCATTTCTATGGAACTTGCCAGCTTTTCAAAACTTTTGTTAACGTTCTAATATGAGAAATGACTACGGCAAAAATGTTACCAAGCTAGCAAGTTGCCTAGCAATGGGATGGTATTCTACATATGAAGAACTTGGTCCTCCTTTTGATCTAAGTACTTTTTACAACCCACATTTTTAGATAGGAACTTGGCCTTATTTTCACTTTTATATTTTTTTTTTGCGGCTTAAAAATTACACCAACATAGTCCTTGCTACGCGAGCTACCTCCGGCTGCATTCACATTATTTCTTAAGTTTGGAAGTAATGGTTGGAAAATAATTGCATTTTGAGTTTTATATTGTGCTTTGCAAATAAAACAAATTTTGTCTTGTTGTATTTAATTTTTGTCAGTTAACAAGTCACTGTAGCAAAATCATATTTTCCCTAAAACTGAGTCAACGTCAATATTATCGCCAGGTGTAAGCGAAAATTAAACCTTGAAAATTAATCATTATTGTACGCAATTTTCTGCTTACTAAATACACTTCTCCAGAGTTGCATAGTGAATTTGATTCAATTTATTGTGTAATAAAGTATTAATTGCTGTATTTCTTTATTGAGTTTTTAGTATATTGAGCGATCCTAATTGCGCAAATAAGGCGCCTTTATAATATTAAAGCGCATATGCTCTCCATATGTATTCATTATTGTCCAAAAGTACTAAGTTTTGATTCAATTTATAGTGTTATTAAATATTTGCTCTATTTCTTTATTGAGATCTTAATATATCTAGCGTATTTAAGATCCTAATTGCGCAAATAAGGCGCATGTGTGAACCAACTATAATAATGCACTTTATGTATGAAAATATTGGTATGAGAGAAATTTTCTCTTGCGCCTTTATCATATTATGTATTCCATATATGTATTCATTTTTGTCCAAAAGTACTAAGTGGGTACTATTGTATTGCTTAGCAAAAAAGTATTAAACCTCCATCCGTCCCCAAACCACTAAAACACATATGTTATAAATAAATCGTTGAAAGCAATGCTATCTATAAGTTGTGTTTTTAAACTATTTTTTTTTATTCTAATTTATTATTTATTTTTTAGATGTATGTAACCACTGTATTAATGAATCAGGTTTTTAATTTATTATTGTATTGTATTTGTATACTTCAAAACTTTGTTACAGTTAAATTGCACTTATTTTGAAATAAATAAAATAAAAATTGTAAATATTATAGGTTGACGCAAAAGTAATGTCATAATTTGAAAGAGCGCCAAATGTCACTATGTTTTGGCTTTTATAATGATGACATGTACAAACATATGTTACATATAGAGAGAATTAGTTGTCAACAAGACATGGAGCGATACACACCTCAAGAGCCTCCTTATGCAGTTCAAACTATGACTTTTTAGTTTTGCGCCACCCTATACAACAGAAAATAAAGTTTGCTTTTCAACAGGTTTGTATGGATGAGATTTGTTTTAGCAAAATTTGCTTTGAGTTTATTGCAGCCACAGCCGTGATTTGTAATCGTAAAAATTAGTAATTAGATTACTTTTATATAAGAGATGAAGTAATTGACTAAATTACCAGCTGACAACGATTAAAATTAATCTACAAATAATCCGAGTAACTGTCAAATAATCAAAAGGATCATAAGTAGTTAAAAAGAAAATTATTAAATTACTTTCAAAATTTACTTTTGATTCTTTTGATTATTTGAGATGTCGCTTGATATCAAATAAACAGAAAATTTACTATCAACAAATTTGTTCGCACATGGAAAGAGCGCCGACAGAGTAACGGCAAAAAAGGTGTTCGTGGTCTTGTATATGGAGATTACGTGTATATGTTCCTGTTTAGTTTAAGCAAAGTTTTTTGTTTCTCATACAGATTGTTTTCTTGTTTTCAGCATAGTTTATGTACGGGTGTTTACAGGCAAGAGCAGGTACACACATATTTGTTATTTTGGCTGGATGTGTTTTCGGTGTGTGATGGCAGAATAGCATTGTAGGAACAACGTTGTTTGAACACGAACAGACCATCAGCAGCGACGGTCTTCACGAACCAAATTCCTGTGCAAAGGGTAATGTGTATGTTGGAAGAACAGATTTATGGCCAGCGCTGAGAAAAGGATTTTGTATTTTTTTAGTAATCTGATTTGCATATCTGTTGTGCCATCGCCCGCGAAATTGAACGAAACCACAAAACCGTCGAGATTATCTTGTCCATCTTTTCAGATTTCCTACATTGGCCAATACACACCAGAGTTTCTACAGAGATTAATCTCTTCCTTTTTTTGCGAGGCTTCATTTTCCATCCCTATCGGCATTTCAGGGTCCAACACCTTAGAAGTAGCTTTAAAGACTGACCCGTAAACCCCAGGCGAGACATTCCTGTCCATTTCTTCCCAATTCCTGCTACCTATACCCGGGCATGTATTAAACTGGAGATCGACTGGTATCCAGAGTGGGCATAATCGTGTTTTACCGTGATTTATAGATTTTTATAAGAGTGTTAACTTCTCTCTGTTCCAATTATTTAGCCAGACTTCTAGCAGAGACAGTAACCTGTTACCGGCCTCCACTTCGAGTAGGTATAAGTCAGAACTTCCGACAGTGCACTCAGTTACGGCGAGCCATATATATTTGTGCCTTCCAGCTGACGGCCTTCACTTAAAGTTGCTACAGACCTTCTGATAGAATTTTTAATAGATTCCAACAGTATTTGATTCACATTTTCGGCATCGTTTATGAGTCTGCGCATAGGTAATTCATCGATTTTTACAAAAACTTTACCAATAGTTGTGTAAACTCGCAAAAGAAGTTGCATGATTCAGCAGGTGTAGTGTTACCTTTGCAAGAAAGTCGTTTAAGTTTCATAATTTTGATGAACTTGCGGCCTTGCTGACATTACTTTTTGTTTGGACGGTTTTTGAGGAAAATATCGCTACAACCATGCTTCTCTATGCGTTATTAGTTCTCCCAATGAAGTAGGCATCCACACGGTTTCGTCGTTTTTTAACTTTATATCCACTGTTTTTATGACATGTTTGGTAGTCTCTAGAGCATTAATTTCTAAGCCACTCAGTAAATAATTAATTTTTACCCGATTGTCATTGCTGAATTTAACTGTTTGCCTCAATTCGTTTATTTCCGATTTCAACACCTTAAGCAAGCCAACTGGCATATTTATTTTCCATCATTCTATTTATCATCTTTTCGAAATGCTTCGACAAAAATAATTAAGGTTCTTGAAGCGTTTCCAGCGGACTCAATTTCTTAAACTAATTTTCCTTGTTGCAATACTGACATAGAAATTATTCATACTGAGTGTCGAAAAGATGATCAAATTGAGGTTTATCCAGCTTTGTACACCCACTTCCACTTTAAGTTTACATATCCCACACAAATAGGTGGTCTCTTCAATTTATATTTATGTTGTCGTATTCTTTTATTAATAAAAAATTAAAAATATTCCCCTAATGGCTTTTTCATTTCGACAAAATTACTTGAAATTGAATTGAATGCATTCATTCCCAAGATCTAAATTTTTTTTTTGTCAATTTTTCCGTTTGTTATTCTTGTTAAATGTTTCATGTCTACAAAGGCGTTTAGTTTTGGCAACACTGGTGCTATAATTTATTCCAAATAAAGAATATTAAAGCTCATAAGGTTTGTAGTGAATTAATTCCTTTCTGAGGTTTTTTTAAAATTGGTTTTGGTGAAACAACAAAAATTGGTAAACTATCGAGGATTTCCTAACACAAATTTGGATTTTTCAATAAAATTTCAAAATTTTGTGAAATTCGGAATTTTTGCTATTTTTTCGTAAAATGTGATCAAGTTTCAATAATTCGATTTCTTTTTAAATTTTATTATTCACAATTTTCTCCGCTTAAATGTAGGTATTTAAAGGAATTTTGATTTTGTGTAAATTTTGTAAGTTTCTTTGCTTTTTAGAGAACTTTCAATTCGGTAAAACGTTTAGATCCGTAAGTTATCTTTTAAATGTTTGTTGGGTGAAGGGTATAAAAGCGAAATATACATCAGAAAAATAGGTATTGAATTTTTCTTTTGAAAAGTCGTCAAATTTGAGGCGAATTTCTTTAAGGTCACTAACGAGAGCAGAAGTCGTCGATGGTAACCACCACAGTGCCGCGAAAGTTGAGAATACAAGAGATACCTGACGTTTTTTAAGTTTGTTATAACAGTGAATAAACTGAAGTAATAAAATGATGATTTTATAAACATTTCCAATACATTTTTCATTTATAACAGCTTGAAACTACTCGGCCCCAGCCATTGAATTTTTAAGTACATAATGATTTTCTTTCAAGAAACTCTAAAGACAAGTTTTAACTGAATAAATAAATTAATTCAGGATTAAGAAATTTCAATAGATGCTTAAGGTGAGAAAACTAACTCAGCCGTAATACTCAAAGAATGCTGTGAAAGTGCGTAGCAGCACAGAAAATGCATTTCATTACGTTAGCGTCAAGTAACTTAAAATTTGTCAGTATTCTAAAAATTATCGTATTACTAATAATATTAAATTCTTCTTTACCGAAAGCATAAAAGGAACCTTAAGCCAGAATGAATATGAATATGTACGAGGTTTGTTTAAAAGAAAAAGTGAAGTTTAAATTTTTTTTGAAAAGAATTTATTCATCAATTTTGTCCTCTTCAAAGTAACGGCCCTCAGATATACTGCACTTATGCTAGCGCTTCTGCCAATCCTCGAAGCACTTGTGAAATGCACTTTTCGGTATCAGCTCGTTCTTCGATTCTGACTTAATCTTATCAATTGTGGCAAAACGCTTTCCTTTCATTGGGAGCCAAATCTGGTAAAGAAGGTGGTTGAGGCATGATTAGGGTGTTGTTTCTGGCCAAAAAAATCACGAATCGTTGATCCCTATTTTTTTCAAAAGTCAAAAATCGAAGAAAACACGCAAACGTGACTAACATTTTCAGTTGTCAACAACAAACTACTAAACCGAATTGGCTGATGATGCCCACCTATGACTAACACGTGTGTACCAATATAACAAAAAATGAAATAATTGAATCTGCACAGCCCGCGAAAATTCCAAAATCACCTCTTCTTTTGAACAGACCTCGTACACAGTTCAGTAAAGTAACCAAAGAAGAAAAGTTTTAGATGTAAACGAAACTTATAATAAAAAGACAGATGGCAAGACTGGCACAAACAAACACACCCTTCGTTTTTTTTTATTTCATCTTGGTGTAACATTGTTATTGTCATGCTGTAAGATGAGCTTTTTGTTAAACTTACAAAAAAGCTCTCTTTGCAGCATTTCGCCTGAAAATATGCTGCAAAACAATAACAATAATGTACCAAGGTTTTAAAACGAAATGTTTGCTAACACATCCAACAGCACGCGTGTGTGAAGTCAGCCATATGATGATAAACACAACTCCTTAGATAAATTAAACAAATAACAATCCCAGCAGAAAGAATTAAAGTAAGAAATTTATTGTTTTTGTTTTTGCTAATATTGAATAAATGAATTGAAAAGTGTATAAACGGTTTAATAAAGTTTCAAACGTTGCGAAAGTATCAAGAGGAACAACAAGAGTGTTTTAATATTAAAGTCCAATGTTGCAAGTGATACAAAATAAATTATAAATATTAATTTTTGTTATAATAAATCAAGCAAAAAATAACGAAGAACAACCGTGTAATCTGCTATAAACAAACATTTGTCTCACAAGAAATTGAAATAACAAGTGCGTATGTGTTAAGTAAACCAACCAACCACTCCCTTCCTTGCAACAGCAACATTAGAAAAGAGCTGATTGTTTGTTTTCATTGACTTCTCACTTTAAATTCTCATTTTATACAATTTGTTTAGACGTCCTTAGCGGGGCTAAAAATGTACAATCATTTTAACAATAAAATAATGTAACTGTTCTCTACGCACACCCACTGTAGCTGTATAAATAATTCGATGGCGAGATTGGAGCGCCCAACAGTGGAAACTATTATTCCAACTCGCATGGGGGAAGACTTTCGTACACCAACATTCATTCTAGCCTGCTGGGAAAAAGGCTGTCGTCGTTAACAACTCACTGTAGCAGACCCATTTAAGTGCATACAGTTTATTATCAGTACAATATTATTGCCGCGTTCTGCAGTTAGATCAAGGTCAAGGTCAAGGTATTAAATAATTCAACAAGAAGGCATTAAGCCTGTTGGTTGATCCCTACCTCAGCAGTGTTAGAACGATGGCCCTTCGCAGTCGCTATGCTCATCCTAACACTGGCCTCTGGGAAGTCTCAAAAAGTTTTAAATCAAAAATAGCTCGGAAAATGTAGATAAAAAATCGTAGTCCTTTTCGAGTATGGTAAGGCCAAGAAGTAGGTATTGAAAGTTAAAAAATGCTTTTAACAAGTGTGTAACGAATTTGCCTTAAACAAGTTGTTTATGAAAGTGAAAGTAACTCCAAAGGGAGAGACAGTTGTGTTGGAAGAAGAATTTATTTAACGTTTGGGGAATCCTATCACATTTGGGATTGGCCATAAGCTAACGGTTTGTTAGGCTGTCGTTTGCTCAAGCTATTGGCAACGATTTCCCTATCACACAGACACAGACTATCCCAATCCCAAAAACAGATGAAACACAATTATACAATTTTACCCAGGAAATTAGTGGAACATAAATTAGAGTTAAATGTTTTTGTCATTGATTTTTTTTGGGACTTCTCATTTGGTCTAAGGAGGTTCAGGCATAAGACGTTTAAGTTTTTTTTCTAAAATGTTGGGTGCAGCAGCAACCTAAGGAACTAGCAAAATGCGCCTAAAGACTCGCAACAATAAATTGCCTTCTTTTATAATAAAAATTAGTTGGGAGTGAAATAATTTTAGCTTAAAAATAATTAATTTTATTTTATATTTTTATAATTCGCCAGTTGGGAGGTATTTCGAAGAGAATTTATTGTAATTAAATTTCATTATTTATATTCGATATTTCGCTAAGCCCCATCATGTGATAAAAGGACCCTCCCTCTAGTTAGGTCCTTGCCTGTAAATTTATTTATTAACACGTTGAGCGCCGCCTCAGTCACAGGTGACTGATGATAATTCAGGTACAAATTTAACATTTTTTCAGACAAACTTTAATGGATTTTATTGAAACAAGGCAAACATAAAAATGATTGTCCCTCGCAGGTGTCACAAAATGTTACAACCTGTTTGGTCAATATTCGAGCTATTTTTCTGCCGCTCTGTGCCGCATTTTCTTCATAGCACGATTTGCAATATTTTCGCACTGCTGAAACTCGCGCAGCCTGACGGGGAAGTCGCTATACAACCACGTGGCACTCAACCTGTTAAATTCTCCAAAATTTTTTTATTTAACAAATTGTCGTCTTTCGACAGAAAAAAAAATTAAGCCCGAGCAAATAAAAGTTATTCAAATTATAGCAAATAGGTTCATTGAAGACCGCAATATGCCGAACATAACCCTATTAAAATATTTGTAACTGCATCCTTGATTTGAACAAATCATTTCGAAGTGATTTCCATTCCATCATAAATAAGTGTTTTTGTGTTCGAAGTTCTGAATTGAATTTGATGTTTATTTTGTTTTGTTTTCTTTCAATATCAAGTTAACAACATTTTGAACAAGGCTTTGGGCATTGGTTCGGGAACTCAATAAACTGATTGCTCTTCAAATAAATAAAGCTAGAATTAAACTGGGACAAACTTTTTTGTGTAGATTGCCTGCCCCTGCAGGAAGATTTCTAAGCGTATTAAAAATAAACTTGTTATTTCTACCCAAGAAGTCACTGATCTTGTTAACATATATACTGCTATTGAGGAACACTTTGTTCAAGCTCCAGTAGTTCTATTGAACAGAAGATAAAACTACTAGCTAGGACTATAGCAGATCACGACAGCTTTATGATGATCTAAGCACTTTAACGTGCTTGGAATTGAATTTTTAATATTTAGTAAAAAACTCAAAAATTCCAAGGACCCGGTTAAGGATCAAATAAGCAACTTTACACTTGAAAAACTAGTAAATTAGTAAAATTGTATAACCTTTGCATCCAGAATTGTTACTTTCCAAAGTCGTTTAAGAAAGCGAAGGTACAAACCATTCTGAAGAGCGGTAAGGACTCTAAATTACCAACTAGTTACAGGCCAATCAGTTTACTGCGTTCTCTAGACAACAATTTTTGGAAAAAATAATATTAAATAGACTAAGAAATTTTGTTGACGAAAATAATCTCCTACACAGCAGTCAATATGGATTTAGGCCTGAACATTCAACCATTCACCAGTTAAAAAGGCTGTTGAATTTGATAAAAGCAATTAGGAATAGACGTTGCTCTACCGGAGTGCTGTTTCTTGGCATGGAGAAAGCTTTTGATTCAATATGGCACAAACATGTAGTCGAATTGACACGATTATTTTCAGATGAAAAGAAGTTAATTGCAGGAGATCCCCAAGGTTCGGTTTTAGCACCCTGGCTTTATAATCTTTATATTTCTGACTTTTATAGAAGCGTCCTTTAGCGCTAGAGGCGAAAGACTAATGCACACCCTCCTGAGAGCCCGAAAGTTAGCCAAACCTTACCATACAAGATCACGTAATAATATAGCACTGCATTTATCTCGCATGGGAAAAGTCTCAAACGAAACTGTTGAGGATCTTATTTACCCAACTGATTATTTTACCAAATGACGCAGCTTAATAAGAATCTGACTTTCCAGAAACATGTATTTGCACAAGAGCAATACAGTTTTAGGACCAAGGCCAATTACCCACCACCTGCTGAGGGTTTCGGAGCTATCTAAGCTTCTGCTGTCAAAAGTTATTCTATTGAAAGCTTGCATTGCAATGCAACTCCGCAATGATCCTGCAACAAGATCTCCCTTCCATTTGTACTTGCACTCCCAAAGGAGCCTCACCAATAACCAGTCCAGAACTAGTGTAACGGGGGCTACTGGTTCCCTTTGTACTATTGTTTAAATAGTTACGAGTGAAGCTTAGAAAATCCTAGCTTCTTGCCGTGTCAGGCCCCAGATAAGCCTCGGGGACTGATGCAGCCATATATCCCGGTAGCATACATGTTTCCTAGAGCAAATTTCAGCAGGATATGTGAAATGTGTTAACATCCTGGCCGCAAATCCCACTTGACAGTAAATTTTGAAAACTCAGAGCTCCAAACTCATGACAGAACCAACCAGTTCTTGAAACGGACTGCAATAATTTCGCTTCTATTCGGACGGGAAAGATGAGCGATGGCCTCACAGTAGTTGGAATATTTAAATTAAATTTGGATTCAAAATTAAAAAAAAACCCTGACTTTTATCGTGATTTAATGATAGAAGAAGAATTTCCCAAACACACCTACATATATCTTTCCTTATTCTTTCTAGTTTAATTTGGTTTTGAAGACATGTCATGGGAGAGCATAGCAAACAAAGATCTCCTTAGGTAAGAATATCTTTTCTTAACTATTCTCACTCTGCAGAGTTTAAGTAAAGTTTTATTTTAGCATACCCCACAGTCATAATCTCTCCGCCACCCATTTACTGGCATCACCTGATGGTTCACGTTACCTGTTAAATAATACTAATGGTAGGTGTGCGACTTGGAGACAGCGTTTCGGAAACCATTGAAACCATTTTTTTCTATTACAGAATTTTGTCAATTGGATGAAAACTACTCACGCTTGGCTGGATGTGGTTCCAGTCCCGATGGTACCTCGTTATGGGCGCGACATGGTTACACTCGTTCAAATAATTCGGTTATTAATTGTTTTTTAGCCTTTCAGCGCAGCTTGAAACAATTTATGGCCAGACGAAAGGTAACAAATTATGCAAAGACGGTGCGGTGCGGATCTTTTAACTGAATGTGATTTTTTTCTATTTAGATCGAACGGGGACTTAAATTGTACGAACAACATAATCAAAATGCCGCAGTACGAACGTGGCGAAGTGCTTTAAAGTCAACGAGTCGTCGTGAAGACTGTTTTCAGCTACTGGGTTATTTGTACCAGGCGCACATGGATTGGGGAAAATATCGGGAAGCTATAGAATTTGGCCATCAACAGCTGGGTATATCAGAAGAACTAGATTCTCCCACCATGCGCGCTGAAACCTATTTAAATTTAGCTCGGGCTCATGAAAGGTTAGGTGGTCTGGAGAGAGCCTTAAGCTATGCCCGACACTCGTTGTATAATGAATGTGGTACACAGTGTCGTACTGGTGGTCTGGTGCATTTGACTGTTGCGCGTGTGTACTTGGAAATGGGTGGATTCTCCAGAGCATTTGAGGGCTTGCAGGGTGCTTATAAAATTGCTACTGCCATATGTGATCCGTCACTAGAACTACAAGTGTATGTTGCTCTATCCGAACTCTATGGTCGTTTACAAGACAACGAGAAGAGTGCCTCGTATGCTTCTAAAGCTTACGATTTGTCACGTTCCTTGCAGCTGGGTGATCTAAATTCATCACACCATCGAGCCGCTCTATTACGAATGGCTGTCGCATTGCGTAAGCAAGGTGATTTGGGCGATGCTCACGACTACTGTATGGAGGCGACGCGGTTATCAATGATATCTGGTGATCAGGCAACGTATATGCGCAGCATACGTATAATGGGTGACATTTATCGCAAGAAAATGGATTATGATGTGAGTCAGCTTTTTAAACCCTCTAAAAACCTTGCAAACTTTAACTGACAATTATTTATAATTTGTTGAATTTTATTTGTGAATTTGAGAAGCTCGAGGCTTTTTACGGTAGGCTTACCTTAAGAGCTAGCCCAGTCCTTCAAAATGCACTTCTCACTTGCAATCAATCTTTGTTCCCTCTCATATATCTCACTAACTGAAGCGGCCAATAGACAACACAAGCAGGCAGGCGCCTTTAAAATTTTCATATTCTGAAACCTTATTAAATTTGCTGCAAAGTTCCAGCAGGCCCCAAGTAAACTTAATAACCTAAATGTTGGACCGAATTAAAACATAAAAAAAATCTCAAAATTTCACAAAAATTTGAAATTTTGCCAAAATTTCAAATGCACCACAAGTTTTAAAATTCACCACGAAATCGAAAAAAATATGGTTTTTTGTCCAAAAATTAAAATTCAATACAAACTAAAAAACAAAAGCCACCAAATTTTTAATATTCACCACAAAAAATTTAAATTTCACCACAATTCTGTAACTTCCCCGAAGAGTTGAAAAATCACACAAAGCCAATATTCTATAAAAAACATCGATATTGAAAAAAACCTACGTTTAAAAAACATATTAAAACCAAAACGAAAAAATCATTTCAACTGGCGAATTTCTAAGAAAAATTTTTAAATCACCAAAAAAATCAAAGTTCACGAAAATAATTTAAAATTAAAAATTTTATCAAGGATCTCCATCTGAAAAAATTTTACCATAATTTGTGAATTCACCAAAATCCGAAAATTCACCACAAAACCAAACTTAGTTTCAAAATTTTTAATTACAAAAAGATCAAATTTTCAAAAAAAAAAATTGAAATTTTAATGAAATCGAAATTGCACCAAAAAATTTCAACAAATTCGAAATGTTATCAAAATTTTAAATTCACCACAAAATCGAAAATCTGAAATAAAAAATTTATTTTTGTCAAATTTTGAAAATTTTGGACCGGCAAAAATCTGTAGTATATATTTGGTAGTTCATACTTTTGTGAAGGGTATATAATATTCGGCACTGCCGAATATAGCAGTAACACTTCTTGATGTGCCATAATTTTGTTATTGAACACAGTTTTGTTTGCTCACCAAACACACTTCACCAGAGTTGCATTTGATGCAATTAATGGTGCAATTAAGTACTAATTGCTCAATTTATTAATTGAGTTTTGTATATGGTAAATTGAGCTCAATAAAGGCCATAATTAAGTAAATTTCCTAATTGAGTACTTAAGGTGCACGATTGAAATAGAATTATAGACCTTATTTAATACTATGAAAGTGTATCAGGCATGGGAATTATAAATTACTATCAATCACACTTAAATTCCACAAATAATTATTATACGTAAAAATTGAGAACGTTCAACTTCTTTGAACACAACTTCATCAAACAAATTGGATATTCCCAGGTATAGTGGCAATACAACATTTTAAAAACAAATGAAATCGAGTTGTCGTGTGTGTAATGAACAATTCAATATTTGCTGCTTTACCAGGCAAATATACACGACCGACCCTAAGTTTTTCTAATTCCTCTTCAAAATAAAGTAGATTAATCCAAAATTTACAAAAACGAGGTATTGAGGTCAAATTATTTATAGACATTATGTTGAGAAGATAAATAAGCAAATACAACTCGTGATTCCGATGTGTCCGTAGGCCCCTCGATAATGGCATTTTAAAAAATCGATAATGATATTTACTTCTTCGGCAGGCTGACAACAGACTATTCGCATTCTATTGCAAACATTTAATTAAGGCATTTTTTATATGTTTCACCATTTAGCGAGCTTTGCGGCAATATGAACAAGCGATGGGTAGCTCAGCGTCACTGGGCGATCGAATGGCGCAAATGGAGGCTATGGATGGTGCAGCACGATGTTTGGAAGCCTTGAGACTGCAGCAAAAGATTTGCAACTGTCGTCCACTGGAATTTAACACTCGTTTACTCGAAGTAGCTAGTTCCATAGGTGCTAAGGTAAATGAACGAAAAAAAAAACAGGGATGGAAATTTCAATTTCACAAATTTATCATAAATAAAAATATTTCTTGTTTTTTTATCATTATTTATTTATCTTTAAACACTAAAACTTATTATCGACTATTTAAGTCAGCCAGAGATATACTGAAACTTCCTCGCTATGGTGGCTGCTATAATTTTTTTAAACTTAAATCTCTCGTGTTCGGCTGAGAGCAGCAGAGAGAGTCCCTTCTTCTTAATGACATTAAGATGTTTCAGGCAAGTGAGGTTGGCTGGTGTTCCAAAGTTTTGAAATACTTATATTGCCACATGTTTGGCGATGTCAGACCTTTAAATGGCTAAGATGGTGGAACCTTTTATTTTAGTACCTTGAATTTCATCGCTACTAGAAATTTCTCCCGTAAAATTGTTATTATCGAACTACCACTTTACGTAGCCTCCCAGGCGCACGTATTCTTGGTGATACCGCGAGCTTGATGTATTGCTACCGCGGGTTTCAAAGATTCTCTAGGACCTGAAACTTAACGAAGATATGACTTTCTAAGTTCGACCAGTAACTAGACAAACTCTGGTACTACGGGAGCCAGTAGCCCCCAAGACGTAAGTAAGGTATTTTTGCGAGTTCACAGGGTGGTTGTGGATTAGACCCGAATCGCATAATCAATGTGGCGTTGCATTGCGGCCAAGGTCCATGGTCATAAAATTGCTATCGATACAAATGCGTATAGTGGCGTTTGTGGATACATGTTTTTCAGCCGGTGCTAAGACCACCGTCGAAAACACATCCGTCATCTGAGAGAATGTCTCTTACTCTCTTGTTGCAAGTTCTTAAAAATAAGCAAACGCAATTGCAGCAGAATTGAGTACGTATTTTTCAAATTATTAGGTACTCGAACACACTTCAAACTGATCTTAAGATCGAGTTGTAAAGTAAAAGTTTCCGATCTGAGCTTAGGGTATCCTTTATGTCACATTTTACCAAAAGTTTAAGAAACCTTGATGAAGAGAACAGAACCAGCATTTTTTTATTCAAAGGATTTTGTTTTGCCAATTACCAGCAAGTCTTCTAAGTCCAAATTGATGATGCTGATTGCATCCGTAAGTTGAATTCCAGGGCAGTACTCAACTGCATGTTTATTGGCATTTACTTTTGAATTGAGAAAACTGTGTACGTGAAATAGTCTAGCGGGGTCATATCTCGACCAATTCACGTAACCTATGCGAGTAATAAGTTCCATTGTATACCTCGCAGCACCTGTCTATTTCACCTCAATACAGGCTAGAAGAAGTTGGTTATTATTTCTCTATAGTACTAACCGATTATCTAGGATTCGCACCAAAGAGTAAGTTTTTACCGTTGCACTGGTACTTTGGGAACCTGGGCAATTTTAGCCATGTCGCTAAAGATGATTTTTTTTTGCCATAATTGGGGTCCTCTTCTAAACGCCTATTTGGGTGTTCTTGTCATCGTGCCTTGACATCAGCCGTAAAATAATAAATAACCGATTTGACAGATTACCACCCACAAAACGACATGACAGCCACATAACTAAAGGGAGGTCCAACCAAAACGCACTATGTTAATTGTTACTAAAACAAAAACTTTTCAGAGAATTATCTTAATATTTTTTTTATCTTAAGAAGGATCTATGTGCGAAACAAAATATTGGCCAAATGCTCGCCACAGCTTCGGTGGCCTACCTCTATCCGATGGTCGATATTTTCAATAACCCTGAGTCATAATTGAGGTTCATTGTCGTTCATGTGCCATATTACCTCAGCCTTTAGCTCTTGAACTGTTAGCTTGGCTTATTGACGCATGCTTTTTCTTTGAAATATCCCCCCAAGAGAGAAGTTCAACGGTGTCAATTTACATGATCGTGACGGCCAATTAACATCGCCAACGACGTGAAATAACACGGCCATTGAATTTCTGGCCACAAGAAGTCGGTTATCATCTCGCGATAGCGAACACCATTCACGGTAATTGCTTGGCCGACCTAATTTTCGAAGAAGTAAGGCCCGATGACGTCGCTAGCCCATAAGTCGCAGTCACTGTTTGTGGATGCATAGGCTGTTAAACAAGCACTCGTGGATTCTGATTTGCCCAAATGCGGCAGTTCTGCTTGTTAATGAATCCACTGAAGTGAAAATGTGCCTCGATGATTTTCTTTGTAAAGTCACCATTCACTTCTGTCTATTTATGCTTGAAATGGACAGTAGGCTTCAGCTCTGGAGCCAATTGAACCTTGTAAGCGTGTAAATTCAAATCAATATGCGAAATTTGCACCAGTGATGTTCGTGAGACGTTCAATTGTTGGGCACGACGACGAGTCGAGGTTGACGGCTCTTCTGCCACCGAATTCGGCGAGCATGTGCAGGTGTTTTCACATTTCCTACAACCCCAGTTTGCTGAAAATTGCGCACATTTCTCCCGATTGTGGACATATTTGGTCGATTATGCTGGCAAAAAAATTCACGAAGTGCATGAAATGCATTTTAATTTGAACGCTCATTTTCGTAAAAGACTTAAACAATCTTAACGCGCTGCTCAATTGTGTACCTCTCCATGTTTGAACTTGTCAAGCACTGAAACAAAGAAATATAGAATTAAGTTGGGCAAAAAACTTGACGTTAAATTGTGATTCGCAATTAACATCGTGCATTATGGTTGGACTAATCTGTACAAAACACTGTGATAGTTAGGGAAGCATTACCAACTTTAAGTTATTGCTTTCGGCCACTGTAGTAACAGGTTGATTGTTATGATGTTAGCAGTATTCGTATAGAGTGATAAGAGAAGAGAGTGGCCGACATTGGGTAATATCATGAATGTAGTTTCGAAATCAAAGTTGTATTTTTAGGTGTAGAATTTTGGAACGAATTTCCGTCATCCCTTGGCAACTTTGATTTGGAGACAAACCGGTTTCGGCTATGTGCCATCGTTTTCAGAACGAAAAATGACACTGAAGATGGCACATAGCCGAAACCGGTTTGTCTCCAAACGAAACTTGACAAGGGATGACGGAAATTCGTTCCAAAATTCTACATCAAAACACCCTGTCGGAATATCAAATCAAGAATTGTATTTTTAGCTTGAAATTTATCTAAACCTCCATTTTATAACCAGCTTAACTTTGATATCAATTTTGCAGCTATTAGTTCGGAAAATACGCAGGCGCTTGGCGTTAATTTATCGGGCACTAGGCGATGAAGAACAATACAATACCCACATACGACTGGCCACTCAAACGGATTCAGCGTTGGGCTTGAATTGTGGCGCTTGCGGTGAAGTTTTTGGCCTTGAGCCGGATTCTTTAGAAGCTCTACCATGCGCGCACATTTTACACACGAGGTTAGTACATGCTGCTCGCATGATATAACAGGCATTTAGGCGTTATTAATTATTTAATAAATTTTAAAATTTTTCTTTGAAGATGTGCCCAAGAACTAATGCGCCGTAAAGATAAGGGCGCACCCAGAGCATGCCCAGCGTGTAATAAGGTTCTAAGTTCCCGCTTGCATTTGAGTATAACCAATAATGATGGCAGTAATAATTCCAGTACCACTCTTAATCCAAACAGTTTGGCCAGGGACAGTATTCTAGAAGCCATGGATTCGCATAACGACTTATTTACCTTGACAAGAATAAGTAACGCCAATCCATCAAGTGCGCAAGTAACCCTGATTAACAATCCTTCAGCGAGCATTGTTAAAACATGCTACACCGACAACACTGCGAATCTCTACGGTGGCTTAAAACACCAGCAGCAGCAACACAGCAATGCTGAGAGCACCTCTTTATTGTTGGCCAATAATTCAAGTTCCCCAAGACCGGTTTATCGCAGCAATTTATCTCTAGCATCGTTAAGTTTAAGAGCTTCAAATCTTACCATTGATAGCGGTCGTAACGCGACTTCGTCCGTTTAATAGAGCGTTTGGAAATCTTTCACATCTACAAAAACTAACGTTCCAAGATTTTAATGGTCCCAGTTAACATGCGGAAATAATATATGAACAAAAAAATTACAAAAGAATATAACTAGAGAGATATGAATGTGTTAGCCAGACTCTAACAGTTTCACTAATTCGAATTATACAGAGCATACGCGGTACGAAGAGGGTGCGTAGCAGCCAAACCAGCTTTATTAGATCCTCCCTTCGCTCACAGCAAAAACAATGTCTGTACTGTCCTACTGACTTAGCAAATTCCTCTTGGCCAAATATTATCTCTACACTCAAACGTTGTAACTTGTTCCCAAATTTTATTATTAGCTATAGTCTATACTAGCATTGCTACCTGATGGATATATTGCGCAGGCTCGTGCCCAACTAGAATCATTCTAGACTTTTTATAAATCTTGTAAACATTGTGAGCTTTATTATAATCAGGTTGTCTGGAACCAGTATCCTACTAAGTAGGTATTGAAGTCTGCGTCTTGGCACTGCAGAGCAATCTGAGGTTTCCTGTTCTTCTGGACAAAGTATGTATGTGTTAGTTAAATTTGCAAGTTCTTGTTAACAGTTCAGTGTGGAACCGCATGCCTGTTCGGGCTCACCAGTAAATGAGAAGGCCTCGTGTTCCCTATTGCGTATCCGATTATTTGTAAAGCTCTTGTTTACCGCACAGAAGATTTCTGGGCCTATGAAGGGCCAGGTATCGGCAAACTTTTTAGCCAGATAGTCTGCCATTTCATTGCCTACATTTCGTTACCTACATTAACTGAAATCTTCGCTGCTAAGGTATCTGGAAATTTAAAACACTCCCAGACCAACGAGTAGTTTTCTAAGAATTTTTAAGCTTCGCCTAAGACGAGTGCCTCTGCCTAGACATTCTCTAGCACAGATCTATAAGTCGTGGATCTACGCCTGAAAGATAAATGATAAGCCCGTAATATTCTACATGCCGTCACGTTGCCCTTGCCCATAGAATAGCGTTGCTAAGTGTTCGGTTCTACTTAATACCCTGTATTTATGTTCAAAAATAAATAAGGAGTCCTCTACTAATGCCCAATATTTTTAAAACAAAAGGAGAATTTTTTGTAGACTTCTCGCTGTGTTTGTGTGGCAAACACCTCATAACTTCCACAGCAACTGATTGCATTTCTAATCCTAGCAACTATTGTATTAGAAACTTTAGTTAATTTATGCTTTTATCAGTTTTGCATAGAGTATATTGTCTTAGCGCAGCTGTGAATGAGCACACTATCCTAGACAGGAACCCAGCGCTGCTGTTTTATGGAGTATAAACGTGATAAAGACAAAGAAAAAACTAGCTAACCACAATCTTCATGCAACATATTATTATTGAATTGTAGAATTTTACATAAAATGTTCATTAGGAACATATTATGGTTAGAATTATATAATTTTTGTAAACTTAAAATACTTTTATTGTGGCTAGAATTTTAGTAAGAATCTTATTGTTGAACTCAACCATGTTGCAATTTTTGTGATCATTTAATGGTTAAATACAAACATAAACTTGTTTAGAATGATTTCGAATAAACAATTTATATTTGACACAACAACATGTTGTTGTAGGGCACATAATGTGCTTGTCGTGACCATGCTACAACTATGTTTATTATATGCGTGTACGAGGGTTGCCTTTTAAGTTTTTAGAAAAAGTAAAACAGAAATGAACAAGTTCGAAACAAAGTGTTCTATATGTTTTACATTCGCCCCTAAGGTCTGTAACATTTTCCAAGGTCTGGAAACATTTTTTCCACTGTGAAGCTAAGATCGTGGAAACATGATTGTAAAAGTCAACAACAACTTCTTGAGGTGATAAAAATCGCTGTCCGCTGTCATTAGGCGATAAATCAGGTGAATATGGGCCATGAGACATTAATTCGATATTGGTCTTTTTCAAATATTCAGTTGTTTGATCTGCTCTATGGGAGCCGGCATTGTCGTGACTAGAGAATGATACGACGTTTTTTGTTCTCTTTCCTTATTTAATCGAAGACCGTTGGCAAGGAAATTGTTGTGCACCATTCGGAATTAACAGTTCTTCGAGCCTCTAATGGAATGGTTGCGACGTGTCCAGTAAAACTGAAGAAACAAGCGATAACTGTCTTGGACGTGCTTCGTGAACGAACTTTAGTGGGATTGGGTTCATCGTTATACACCCAAGTAGTAGACTGTTGTTTGCTTTTAGTGTCATGCGCATATATCTAAGTTTCGTCTTCTGTAACAATGTTGAACACCGATTTTGAACGTCCTCGGTCGAATTTTTTGAACATTTCCTGAAACTAATTAACACGATCCTTTCTTTGCGCTTCGGTCAAATTATGCGGCATCCATCTGGAACATATGTTTCTCACACCTAAATGTTTATAAAAAATCGATTGTGTTGCAGTCTGCGTTATCCTAAGAGACGCCTGCCTCTATCTGTCGGTAAGTCACAGGCTGATTTTCTTTAATCATGTTCCGCACAGCATCGATGTTTCTCGGAATGACAAGCGATTTTGGGCGACCTTCTCGACATTCATCACTGACGGATGCACGACCATGACGAAATTCTCAAAACCATTTGTAAATAGTCTGCTCTGATGGTGCTTCATTGCTTTGTTGTTGAGTGAGGCCTTTTTTTTGAAATCATAAAAAATGATCCAACGTAAGCCTACACGGGTGATTTATATTTTTGCACAAACTTGCTTCTTTCACTATCAACAACTCAATCAATTTTGAAATTGCCACTAGCTTCGCAGTAACAAACGTTAATGTTCACAAATAGAGTGGCGCCACAACTCATTAACGCCACCAAATGTACGAGTGTAAAAACTTAAAAAGGCCACCCTCGTATTCGTAAACTTTCTACGTTAGAGCGTGCAATTCTTTAAATAAATCCAGGGAATCTTGCCCATTTTTGCGGCAAGTCCAGCAACATTTTGGACCTGCAATCCTAATTAAAATCTTCAGGCGTCTGCATGAAAATAAGACGATGTCATATTCCCACGCTATCAGTTGACCAAGCAGTTGGAAATGTTCTCATCTTCCTCGAAATCTCTAGTACCAGGTTAGACCTTGTATGTCGTCGGAAAATTTGTACAGTTTCTTAACATATTTTTATGTTTTTATACTTCATTTCTAACTGCTTTGAGGGCAGATCAAAAGCGAGCATTTCAAAAATATATTGTTTTTATCTTGGCCAGTTACAGGATTTTGCTAACTTTCAATAGTATGACAGACAACGTTCACACACTTCCCCTATACACATATTCATACGTATTCTGATTATAGGACTGGGAATTTATATTTCGGAAACGGAATGACAAACATATGGTAAATGTTGGGATTTTCGCTTCAGGGCCGCTGCTACAATAACTGAGAACATAGTTCGAGGCGTGTGGTAGTCTACACACAAGCGACTTGAATTTCAACTCTTTCTGTTTTATTTTTCTTTTTCCTGAATTTAGTTAGAAACATGACTTTTAGTAACCTGAGAAATAAACGTTAATTCAGTACCTTAATTTAAAGATTTCATACGGCACTAAGCAAAAGTATGAAGATCTACCTACATAAAACGATATTTATGCGTTCGTATACCTCCATATACGAGTAGTACACATATTAAGCAACAAGAGTAATACATACACACATACATACATGCATGGATACGAATATTCATATACACATACATATATATTCATATACACATACAAATATATTTTTTCAAAAATGAAGAAAACCTAGAGAAAAATCATCAATTAAAAATAATTTAACAATTTACCAGCTAAAATTATATTTAAGAAATGAAATGACTATTAAAAATCAAATTTATGAAATTCAAGTGTTAACAAAAAGAAAAATGTTTAAAGAAAAAAAAAAAAAATAAAATAAATTAACGAATAAAACATACATATTTCAATATTTTAAATGTAAAAAAGAAAAATGAATGGCATGAATGAATAACAAATAAAATTAGAATTTAAAATCAATTATTTTAAAAACAAAAACTTTATTATACTTCGAATCGAACTGCTAACTAAAGGGTGGGCCATCCAATAGTTGGGAATTTGAATCGTTTATAAAAAATGGGTATTTTTTTCAAAGGTACTATTTTATTAGAAGGTGGTCCAATCAAAACGCACGATGTTAATTTTAAGTCCGCACAAAAACATAAATGTGAAATTAAGGCCAAGTTCGTATCCAAAAATTTCGGCCTTCAAAAGTACTGAGATGAAAATGAGTACCAAGTACTTCATATGCTTAATGCCATCCCATTTCTAGGCAACTTGCCGGCTTGGAAAAACTTTTTTTTAACTTTCTAATATGGAAAACGATTATGGGGAAAATCTTACCAAACTAGCATGTTGCCTAGAAATGATCTCATTATTTTTACGGCCGAAATTTTCGGATCTAGGAACTTGGCCTTATTTTCACATTTGTTTTTGTGCGGAACTGGCGCCTCTTTTCCAAGATATTTTGGTTTGTTATTGTATAAAACCTCTCTTTTAACTTAAAGCTTACAGACGTTTGGGTTATATCAAATTTCAGCTCTCTACCTACAGTTCAAATGCTAGGGTTCCCTTAGGAGGGCTACGATTACCCTAGTCCCCCTAAAATATAAGTGCTCGTTTTTCTCCTTACTTATTCCCCAAAGCTATAGTGTATTGTGTACCATACAAATAAGGGAGAGCCCTAGCCCCTCAAACAAAAACTGTTCGATTTTAGATTTTTATGTTTACTTGTGCCCCATGGCTTATACGTAGGGTCCTTACGTTGCAAGTTTTATTATTTCATCATTGAAGGAAGCAAAGTTATGAAGGGGGTAATACCGGCGCGAATGGTTTCGTGTGCTTTAGGCCAAGTTGAGGCACTAACGTGCGTCTTAATAAAACAAAAAGTTTTCAGAGAATTATCTTATTTTTTTTTATTTTGCTAGAAAGGTCTGCAACAATTATGTGTGAAACAAAATATCAGCCAAATGCTCGACACGGCTTTGGTGGCACACCTCTAGCCGATGGTCGATATTTTCAATGACTCATATTTATCTCTTGAATTGTTCTTGGCTTATTGACGTGGACACTTTTTCCCATCTGCCATGTTTAATAGCCGTTGCCAAGATATGCCTTAATTGTGTCTTTTGAAATCTTAGCAGATTTTTAGACTCTCACCAATTTTGATCAGAACCTGCCTGCCTGTAGAGATATTCTAGCCTGCGCCATTATACAGGGTGTCTGGTGGCAAATTTATATTTTAAAATACGAATATTTCAAAAAGTATTAAACGATGCGCGAGGGAGGGTGGTGCCGTTGGAATTATCGATTGTGCGGATTTGTCAGTCACGTTGTCGGAGTGGTCGAGTGAGCATCGCACGTTCGCTGTGGAGACAAAGCACTTTACGTGAAAATACGCGACTTTCAATACGGAAACGATGTTGGAGCGTTTTCGCACTGTAAAACCAATTTATTGGAGCGACGAGGCTTATTTTCACTTAAACGGCCACGTCAACAAGTAAAACTGCCGTCACTGGTCTCCAAGAACCCGCAAACCTCGATTGAAACATCGAAATCCATTGCATTGCCCCAGGGTAACTGTTTGGTGTGCCTTATGCACGCATGAGATAATTGGATAATTTTTTTACGAAAATACGCGAGGCCAGGCGACGAATGTCAACGGTGAAAATTATCGACGCATGATTACGGAATTCTTTTTGCAAAACCTCGTACTCTTCACACACGTGGTTTCAGAGAAGCCAGAGCTTCGATGAATTTGCTTTGCAAAATTTACCCCATCTAACTCCCATGGATTTTGTTTTTATGGGGCTACCTCAAAGAGAGGTTTTATAATGACAATCCCCAATCTCTAGTGGCTTTAAAGGAAAATATTCGTCGTGAAATCAGCTCAATTGAACCAATGTTTACTGCAGCGTGTGGCGCAGAACACAAGGCTCCGTTTTGAATAGTGTGTTCAATTCGACGGAAGACATCTGGATGACAAACTCTTTAAAAAATAAAATCCGCATTTGCATTTTAACGTTCAAAGCTCTGTCAATTATTACGTTTTTAATTTAAGTTTGAATCGGACACCCAGTACAAGGCGTTATCTATACGCCTTGGGTGGCCAAGAGGCAGCAGTGGAAATAGAGGCCTACATAATTCCTAATAGCTTATGGCTGAATAGTGTAGAGGCGCTCACACTTATTGGGCCTGTATACTTACCATTGGTTGCTTCAGAAAAGAGGGGAAAAAAATTCCCCCCAAAATGTAAGAAAACCGGTCACTATTTTTATCCATCTCATTGAAAGTAAAATTCATGTTAATGTAGTTTGAAGTTTCTGGTGCGGAATTTAAATTTGTATGTCAAACTTTTTAATAAAACGAACATTGAGCTCTTACTACCATGTAATGCTGTTCTCATAAATCACATTAATTTATTTAAAAAAAAATGGAAAATATAAATGACTTTTTATTTTAATGGACATATCCTATTCTGTCTAAATTAATAAATGCAAATGAATATTTTCGATATCCTCTTCCTTATAATCGTTCATTGCACGAGTCATATGCAACAAAAAAAACTCATACTAGCGGCTTCTTTAAAGGTTTACCTTGCATTAAGAAAAGTACTTTCCCTCCTCTTTTAAATTTAGCGATTCTGGCTTTATTTTTGGGTACTTGAGCAGAAGGTTGTTGGTGGAATGAAATACAATAAATAAGTCACGGCTGCAAGAGCGAGCCATTAATAGATGTACAAATTTGCTATCGCTGTATTTCTATAATGAGTCTTAGTGATTGGCAAAGGTCTACGTAAATCGGTTATAGATAATTTAATTTAATTTTTTTTCACAGATCGCGTGTGTCTGGTGTCATGCGGTCATCATGGAAGGACTCACGCCGCAATAACGTTTTCAAATTATTCAGCTGTTTTATGAAGATCAGCGTTCGGGGAGAAATGTTTTTCGTGCACTTCGAGCAACATATGGCGAGCAGCATCTATGCTTGGAGCCCACTATTTGAGTCTCAGTTACGTTATTGTATGATACGCCACCGTATATATCACATCCAGCCCGTAGTGAGCCAACTGGCTAGTATCAATGTTAGAAAGAGTGATGGACCAATTTTTGAATGCAATTATTCTTCAAGAGCAATTAATTCCCCGGAGATGGCTCTTTCAGGTCATAATTAAGTTTCTGACATCCAATTCTATTTTAAGGGTCTTACTTAAAATTGTCCGTTATTTTTAATTAATTTCGGAATAATTCGTTGTTAAAGATATCGGGTTCGTTCCAGCCATTGGCATAAGCTCGGGTTGACTAGCACTTCCGAACTTCTAGGGGAAGAAAAAAACTGTATTGGCTCTTCGAACACACTTCAAGGGAGCAACTTGAGATCAGCGAAAGCAAATTTGTATACCTAGCCTAAGCTATGGGTCAGTAGCCGACTGCAATAGCGATCTAAACTTTCTACATGCTCGTATTAAGGGCATTTGTAATTTCAGGCGGCAGGATTTATCTACATATGTCGAGTTAATAAGTTCAGGGGTTAATTTAATTATGACAACCAATTTCCGCTGCCATAGAATAGAAAATTCAAGTTGCTTTCAAATAATGGAGTGCAAATATGGTTCAATTAGTAACGCCGTATGCTGCAGATCGGGCACTTGAGTCTCACTTTCACTTTCTTCTCCATCGAATATGTAACGTCCCAAGTTTTTTGAACTTTTGGTAGGTGTAAGAGGAAACTTTGAATGTGTCGTTTTAGGCAGATTATCGTTAAAATCTAAGGGCGGTGAAACAGCACCATCTGGTTCAGCTCTACAAAATAAGTTATTATTAACATCCGATATGTGTTGCAGCTCTTGCTGTTGGCTATTATATCTTTCGTTAATATTAAGCGGTAAACTTCTGTATTCCTCGTTTTCTGTATTGGCCTTAAGATGAAGGCGAAGTTGGTTCCTTAAGTTAGCCTTTTCCGGCGCTCTTTTCCGTTGGAAATCTTCCTCAACTCTAAAAAGAAAATTGAATGATATTAATACGTTAATAACTTTTCTAAATACATGATGGCGATTACCGTTTCATAACCTCCAATTCATTCAGCCGTTGTGCTTCCTGTATTTCCGCATCTTTGGATAATTTTTCAGCTAATCTGCGCTTTTCCAAGACACGCACAGTACTTTGAAAGCTAAAGCGATGAGTGTTCTTTTCAGGCCCGCTCTGAACGTTGCTCTGAAAATAAAGTTTGCCACATACGTTTCAATATATTAATAAAAACTTCCATCAGATATAGTTTCATCGTGAATGGTTCAGAAGCCTGGAGTTATTTGTTTGCCAGGTCAGTCTATGTAACAATTGCCAGGTCAGTCTATGTTGAGGGGGGTTAGGCTGGCGTAGAAATAAATCAGGTGTCGTTTGGTTGTTTTTATTTGAACATCGAACAGATATGACCTCATTACGTCTACACCAAACCCAAAAAATCGGTATAACATCCCACCGTTGTGCCTTTAAGGTCACAATACGTAGGTTAGGTTAGGCTTACATGCGTGCGCAAGTGCGGTCCCTGTGCATTACCTGCAGAACAGGAAAGGGGAATAGAGTCGGTAGATGGAAAGTGGAGACGTCTGAAGGTTGTATAGAGAAAGTGCTTGAATTTGCCAGTTGTAAACCAGCTGCTGCTTCGCATGAAGGAATTCAATTGCTGTTGCTGCACCGCCAATACTTCGGCAAGGCAGCCAAGGAATCTTCTCCGTGGTTGGACCTGGCGTTAGTTCCCCAGGGCAGGCCAGAGACATATCAAATGAAATACTGTTCCTTCCTATACCTCATTGTGGCACTTTCCACACTAGTCGTTTGCTGGTAACCCTATTCTTTTGGTGTGATTGCCAAAGCTCTAATGCCCAGTAATCACAATCACGATATCCCTTAATTGGGTCCTCCGAAGCAGATTTCTAATTTGGACTCTGTGCAATTTAACGAGATTCGCTTAGTATTGTTGTATCTAGCTCCTACCACCTAGCATGTGCCATATTTTACACAGCGTGATCAATTCTCCCTTTGCAGGCCGAGGGAGGAATGCCGCAGAAATCGTCAATATGCGATCATTGCACGCTTGCTTTCTTCCTTGCCAGGCTTCCTTATTGACTATACAGTCGCCCGTATTGATTCGGTGTCCACCCACCATTCTAGGGGGATTCTTGATTGTCTCGTCATCCAGTTTAACGATGTCCGGAATTTACTACGGACTAGTTTATATATAGTTTACATAACTAACCGAATATCAAATATTGAGTAGTACCCCACAGTCAGTCACCCCCCTCCCTTAACATCACTGATATTTTAGCCTAAACGCCACAATCGTTGCGTATTGTAAAGGATTTGTTAATCCTTAATTCCCCTACGTAGACACCCCAGGGTACTGAATTATTCTATTTGGAGCCATCTGTGAATATATCCACTTGGTCCAACTGGAGTTCCGTGCCCACAGAAGAGCCCAGGTTTTGCAAGGTCTTCGCAGTGGTGTATTCTATGAGACTAAGAAGACCGATTCAAGTCTAAATGATGACACCAGCGTAAGCTTTGACAGGTTTCTGTGTTTAAGAGCAGAGCATTAAAAAGCACAAGCCAGAATAAATGTAAGGAAACACAATAGAAAACAATTTTGCAACGCTTCCATGCTTGACCCCACACGCCGTATTTTCAAAAATTTATTCACTTTGGCTCTGCCTTGTGTCGATTGATGACACAAGGCCTGGCTGAACAAAGAAGTACAAAATTGAATGGAATCGTAAAACACGGCGTATTAGCCGCCCGTAAGATTGAAGGAAGTTTTTGACGGCGGTGGGCATTGCTTTGAAAAATAGTTTTTTCTACAACACACACTTGAAATTAATTTAAAGAAACAAGTTTTGGGTAGCTCCGATTTGGATTTGACCGAAGAAACCCCTTTATATACTACAGTATAAATATCTACTAAAGTAAAGGATTTCGTACCTGATGTATGCTCTGTAATGGTGTTGAATCCTGCAAGCTTTCTCGAATTATTTCTTGCCTCTGGCGTTGTCGTTTGTAAGTGGACTTAGTGGCCTTAGTTTGCTTCAGATCTTTGGGGCCGTCCTTGATATAAGCTTTAAATGCATCTTGTCCTGGCAGGTATACAATATGTTTACCGCCACATATGTTGGTTAGAGATTTTGGTTGCAAATTAACTAGTGAGTGCGCGTTCGAAAAAGATTTCAAACAACTATCGTCTGTTGTTTTAGTGATCGCCGCTAAGGGAGTATCATTTGATTTTGATTTGTGCAGAAGCCAATTGTCGTTATGACAGCTGGGCGGTCGTGGTGATGACGATTTGTTAAGCTCACAGTCTGGCTGATGGTGATGGTGACTTTTCCAGTCAGCTGTAAGCGAATCGCCGAAAATATTTTGAAGATGGTAGCCGTTGCGTTTAATGGTTGTATTTGGAGCGCATGTACATTTTGCGTTGGGGCGAAATTTTTGTAAACTGTTGAAGCCAGGTACCAACCAACAGTTTGTCGTCTTTAAGCTATTTTGCTGGTCCGTATAATCCAGCGAGGATTTCATTTGGCATTGTAGGTGCACGTCTCTGGGCAGGGATAAGCTAAAAATGTGCAAGGCATTGGAATGCTTTTCTGCCTCTGTGCCTTCTTTCCCCACCAGTTTGGTGGTATTGCACTTTTCTTCTTCCCCCTCTTCATCATCCTCGTCATCATCATCTTCTAGATCTTGTTGTGGTGTCCAGTTGGCATTTGCCGATGCATAATTTGTTTTAGGCTTCGATGTGAGACATATGGGCGATTCAATTTGTAGTTGACTATTTAAAATAATGTGTTTTGATTTGGTACTTTCTTGCTGCAAACACTGCTGTTGTTCCAAAAGATTTCGCCAAGCTGCCGCTGGACTAAAACTAGGTTTTTCAGGCTGTCTTCTCGGCAGGGTGGGTCGTACGTGCACTAATATGCCGTTATCGACAATCTCTTCCTCGGCTTGAATGCTGTGGTTTAGCATTGCGATGTTATCAGAGTCCTTAACAAGTTTTTCACCTCTACATGGTGAATTTTTGGTTGGCGATTTACTGGGTGTTTCCATGCCAAAGTAAAATGTGCGTTTTAACTGAGGAATACGTGATTGTTGTTGATACTTAGGTTTGCGTTCATTTGTGTTTGATTGATGTTCTCGTTCACCGTCGTTGTTTGTATTTCTTGCTATTTTATCGTTGCTCAAGTTAAATTGTAAAGATTCTTCTTGGCGAAATGGTTCCTCGGCCTTAGGGGTAGCTCTGAGATAATTTGTTCCTGAGAGGTAAATATTGGAACTTTTATTTCCTATTCCAACATTTTGAAGCTGCTGAAGAAGTTCTTTCTTTCCATTAGTCCCAACTGAATTTCGACTTGCCGTTCCTTCCGCTTTAGCAGCAACTTGTGGGATGGGCAGGTGTCTTTGTCTTGGCTTGCTGGGATTTTGCGCCAGTGCTCTTTCATCGCTACTCCAATCATTTGTTTCTCTGTGTCTGAGGATAACAGCATCAAAACTTTTTTCTCTTCGATATAAAAACTTGCTGGACGAATTGGACTGCTGAAATGCTCTAGAAGAGTTTACAGATGTTCGCACTTCGCAGTGCCGTTGGAATGGAGTGATTTTAGTTGATTGTGGCAGCAACTTATGTGTCGGTTGTAGTTGTTTTTTTTGTAAAGCTTGTGTTTTATTGCTGTGCATTGCATAAATGCGGGGCTTAACGAGAGAAGTGTTCTTTCTTTCCACGGATAAATTTTGGCCTGAACTAGCATGATCTATGCCCAATGAAATTTTCGTAGGTGCTGATGGAGCCCTACGCTTCTTATTGTACTTATTAACTTTTAGCGTAGATGTACACGCGTTTGCTGTAGGTGTTTGAGTTACAGTTTCGGAATTCGTTACAGAGGTATCACAAGACTTATTCCTGTTATAGCCAACATGCAGCAGGGTTTGTGCTCTGCGAAATTCTGCTAGTGGCCGTGCGGATTTACTATGAGATGTTGAGTCATTTTGACCATCAAGTATAAGAGTGTGACATCGTCTCATGGGCTGAAAACTAGCTGGTTTCCTTTTGTGTTCCAGAACAGCGTTACTAGTTCTTTCCAATTCCGTTGGTTCTTTTGCGCGAAAGCTAATTGTACCACCCGCCTGCAATATAGCACCATTTGTTGTGGCTCTAAGCTTGAGATTTTCTGTTGGCTTCGGTAAAACTTTGCACTCGGCCATATTTCTACCACTCGACCATCCTCCCAGTGCATCTTGATTATGCTTCTTTTTTGTTTCACCTGTGGTTCGTCTCAAATATTGTGTCGTATAATAGGAAGCCAAATCGCTTTCAGTACAATTGTTTTGTATGTTTTGTGCACTACCGGCATTCCCCATGACTTGAAAACCTAAAGTTATAAATAAAAAAAATAAAAAACAATACAGTATAAAGCTTTAAAGCTTGTAAGCAAATTTCATAATACAACAGACGTGTTGCTCGTGGCCAGGCGTGAAAATGTGCAAATTGATGAGAAAACCGAAAAACTTTATTTTACAACTTTTTAAATTTGAGATTTGAAAATCTCAAGAAAATCAAAATCTTAACTTTTCAATTCTATCGCCAGCTCTAAATAGTAAAACGAAGATGGGGTGCCAATGTAGGGTGTGGTTTAAAAATTGAAAATGATCGATATTTATCTAACGAAAAAAAAAAACTAGTATAAATTCGAAATGAAAGGTAACACAGAAAAAAAAACAAATGTGAAGACCTGTTCTGAAAATCACGTGATTTCAAATCACTTGTGATTTTGAACTCACACGAAAAATCACACAATTTTTCTGTTTTTCATTATGGTTCTTACTCTTAGAAATCACATGCAAACAGCTGATTTCTTTATATGCCAACCGAAAATGACAAGAAAGACAAGCACAACAATTTAATTTAACAGAAGAAGAGGTGTCTTTAGATGTTGTTGTTTATTCACAAAATCTTCACAAAAATGAAGAAGGGTAGATATAGCTTCGCAATTCCGTTTCTAATTTCTACAATATACATTTCCGACTCAACAAAGAGTGTATATTTTGGATCCTTACAGGTAGTGAAGTTCAATTTGAAATCAATCATATAGATGCCCAAGTTCCCCTCTTCCGGGGAAACGCTTATACACAAGTCCATAAAATTACCATATTCTGAATCCTTATCAAATTTGCTATAAAGTCCCCATATGGACGTAAATGTTGGACCAAATTGAAAAATTAAAAAAAAAAAAACGACCGAATTCATCCAAAAACCAAATTTCACCAAAAAATTAAAAAAAGTCAAATTTCTCCCAAAATTTTAAAATTCTCCAAAAAATTTTCAATTTACCAACAAATTTTAAAATTATAAAAAACCGAAATTTAAACACAATTTAGGAATTCACTAAAATTTAACAATTCTAAAAATTACGAATAATTTCAAATTTGGAAAAATTTTATATTCACCAAATCGTTCTGAATTCACCACAAAACCGAACAACTGAAATAAAACAAATAAATACCACAAGTACCAAAATTCACCAAATTTCAAAACTAAATTTCGATTTCACCAAAATTTTACAGTTTCACCCAAAATTTGCCAAAAATCAATATTTTATGGTAAACGTCGCAATTTTAACAAAACCGATGTAACACACCAAAATATGTACCCAAACACTAAAATTGTACCGAAACCTCTAAATTGGATCAAATAAGTCCAATTTCCCCATTGTCTACAATTCATTAAAAAATCGGGAATTTAGCAAAAATTTATAATTGTGTCGTCTAAACTTAGCACAAGTATGAACTTTTGATAAGACTGCGTCTCGATTTAGCCAGAAATTAGTTCATACGTTGAGAGAGCGAAAAATGTGAAATGTGTTTGTGATCTTTTGTTTGAAGAATACGTGTAGATGCTGCTGTTCAGTTTAGTCATAATTTTTTGTGTCTCAACGAATGCTTTGTTGTTTACAGTCGAGCGCGCGCACACACACACACATACCCGTATACTCTTCATTTGTTTGTGTAATGTGAAAACATAGTTGTGCGAGCTATTAGTCGGACAACTCTGTTTGAACATGAAGCAAACATGACCAGCCATTGTCTTGAGTGGCCAAATTTCTGTGCGACTAGCCAAAAATGTGCGATGGCTGAACAGATTTATGACCAGTCAAGACGCCATGTAAGAAAGACTTTTTTTTTTAACGAAATGTAACGTAATAATGTAACGTTTTACTGCTAATTTCTCTAGCGAATATGTACAGAGTTCTGACCAGTAAAATCATCTGAAGCAAAATTAACATTAAGCAGATAAAATCCTCGACTCAATGGCTAAACTAAGCGATCTTGTCTCATAATAGCACCTCTGCTCTCACATTCCTATGTATGATTTTCGTACATACTTGTGCATACGTGTGGGTTTATGTATGTATGTATGCACATGTATGTATACAAGACGGCGATCTTGGAAGTTCTTTTGCATTTTCTAGATGGCCAGTTTAAGGAATTCAGTTTTCTGTTCTGTAGAGATTCTGTGTGTACTAAATTTTTAAAACTACATAAATGTAATGAAAACAGGCGTGCAACATACACAAATACATATGCATACATGTATGTATGTGTGTATGCATGTGTTTATTAAATGCTTGGATTAGACTTCATGTATGTAGGCTTTGGTTACATGTTATTAATTTGAACGGTTGGTTATTATTATGCAGAATGTTGTTTGTGTTGAATTTAATATTTGCAACTTTCTTTTTTTTTCGTTTACCTCTTTCGTTTCGTTTGCTATTTCGTAGATTCACTTAAAGAAAAAAAAACTTTTCACCAATCACAAATTTTATTTGCTGTTTCTCTTTTTTCTTTTTAACAAAACACACATTTTTGTCTATTAATTTCATGTTATTGGTAGCACTTTACAAACAAAATCTTTCTTCTTTCATTATTTATATGTGAAACAAATATTTACAGAATGAGCAATTCACACAAATCGAAAATAAATAATAAGCAAACTTGATCGATCGTGCACTCAATTTGTTTAGGTTTTTGTCTTGTTGTTTGTTTTTTAGGGTGGGTTGGCTGGCAGCAGTCCATTAAATTTTGTCTGACTGAAAAAGGGTGATTTGTGTTGTGACCGACCGACCGACCGACCGCCCGCCTGACTGGTTTGATGTTTGAAATTATACTAATATGGTTGGTAACTGATACAATCTAAGCTTCTTGCACCCAAATACAAATATTCATACATCGTGTGTGTGTGCATGCACACAACATTATAACCTGAATTGTCTTTTACGCGTCCAAACAAGATTTCATTCAGTTATTGTGTTGAATTTGTGCCCGCTGTGCTCCTTCACAGACTTTTCTTTTCTCTTATGCTTGGAGATTTTTTTATATTAAATTGTTTTTGTTGGTTAATAACACGTCCAAGAGTCTGCTAGCAATGTTATGTAGGTGCGCGTGAAAATGATAAGATCAGTTACTATTTGTTGTATATTCCACAGAGATATGTACTTGTAGGTATGTGTGAATGGTTTGTGGCTTAAAGCTTAACTTTAGAAGCCCGTATACTTATGATTTGGGAGAGTGATTTGTTCGTGCTCGTCGTCTTGTTACAAGTTTAAGGGGCTGTGCACGCACAAATCACCAGAAGTTGAACATATTAGGTTGGGCATTGTGCGCAAACATTTGACACTTTGTTCACTACGAAACGTTGATGTGTATGCATTGCGGAGTTGTGAAAAGTTTTGATTGGATTTACTGAAAGAAAATTAAGATCGAAATAAATAACAAAAAGCTTGGATGAAACTTTTAGCAAAGTGTAAAGAATTTGTTGAAAATTTTGCAATTATTCGTCCACTGCCTGCTTTCCCCCCCATTTATTACATTTTTGTTGCTTAGATAACTGAATAATCCAAAGAGCATTTGCCTTGCTCTGTTGTCTGCTTGTTGAGGTTTAAGTGTTATGTGATTTGTTCGATGTGTGTGGAGAAATGGTTCGCGAGGAAATAATAAGTTTATTGAAAACCTTCAATATAATTTGTTTTATAGAGTTGAAACCCATAAAGCCTTCTGTTGAGCTTAAATGCTAAAACCACTTCTTAACTTATGGATTGTGTTGCGAAAAAATAACGAATAAGAGCAGGTCGATAATGACAGTCCGTGGCGGCACTTGTCAGCTCTCACTGATACCGAATTACGTTTCAGCAGCACAACTCAATAATAAAACTTTGTGGTCCAAAAAACATGACAGAAAAAATTTCTGTTACTGTCTGGCTCTGGCTGAAGTACGAACCCAGGTGACCAAATTCACCGAATACTTATTAATCAAAAGGCCAACTACTTGGGTTACAGCTCTGTCATGACTGCCTCTCTTAGCAGGTTGCCCTATATGAGACGACGCCAAACAACAAAAGTTTTACAGGTGCAAATGAATTCACTAAAAAAGTTTTTTTTGCCGCCGAATTGCCGGGCGCCATCCACTTGCCCGTTGTATATGAGTAAACATCAACACTATAATTTTTAACTCTCATCACAGCCCGGCTTTTTCAAAATTTTTCTTAAATAATTGGTGCTTGTGACTTGTTCACAACTACTTACCAACGACCAGTTGTCGGCTTTGATAAATATAATAAAAGTTTCTAAGGCGCGTATAAAATAATCAGTATTTCGAATAAATAACAAATAATGATTGACAGAAACCTTGGATTGCTCAAAACAACATCAGAGGCCCTTTACAACAAATCACCGATTCGTACCACTCAGAGACTGATGGTAAATTAAAGTCATGCATCATGGTGCGTCATGGTGAACGGACAGTACCTGTGAAACATCTCTGCTTGCCGGATCTTACTATAGCAATGATCGGAAGCAGGGGTTCGAAATTCTTCCTACTGCATCCGCATGCCTTCCCTATAAGACGTTAGGTTCACATCCGTCACTGAAGTTGCAATACCTAGTTAGTTTCTGCAGGCCGAGTGGTATAGCGTTAGTCATGGGCTATGATGCCAACTCGCGAAAAATAGTGCAGAGCTCCATAGCCGATAACTACAGAGAACTATTTGTAGCGGGATACGATTTGCGATTACTAAACAGGGGGTTCGAGTCCATCTTAGTTGATTCACGTTGATTCATTCTGTGCTAAGCCAGACAGGGTTAAGGACTATGAGGTCGTGGACATATTAACCATGTCTGACCAGAGTGCTATATTTTTCGAGATTCTGTATGGCAAAAGACGGAGAAAAATTCAGAGACGTATAAGAATACTGATCATACCAGTTATGAGAAGTACACATAGGAACAATAGGTAGTGCTCCATACCGATTTCCTCGTAACACGGGCGAACTGTGGAAGAATAATTTCCAGGGTTAAGCTAGCTTTCGAGCATTCTTGTCCCTTGACAAAAGTGGATGAGAAATATTCGACACCTTGGTGGAATAGAGAACTTGAGTCCATTAAAAAGGACACAAGAAAGGCCTTTAAAGATCTGAAGTATGCAGAGTACAAGAAGATATTATCTAAAGATCCTGTCTCTAAGATTGGTCACATGACTGAGAGAGTGGAGTAAACATTGCAGTCCTTATGAAGGATCATTTCCCCCAAAGCTGCACTCCGAGTGACTGATGGACTCCTGTTTATAGAGGGGCCAGTAAGAGAAGTCGAGCGGAGGCTGAAAGGATAATAACTTCAAATGGTGTCAGAAATGCAATACGATATTTTGTACCTTTTAAAGAGGCTAGAGTTGAGGGAATTTTCTCTGCCTTAATTTGTGGTGTATACACCTTGGTTGATAGGATTAGGGAAATATTCGTAGCTTATATAGCTATGGGATTATACAGTAGATTCAGGCTAGTTATCCTACATATTTTCTATCGAATGCATAGCAGAGGGTATTGACTGACTTCCTAGAGAACTATACGCTGATGGATATGCCTTCGAGTAGATGTCAACGTGCCTATAAAGCAGGTAGATCTACTGATAACACTCTGCACGAATTTATCAGAGCCGCGGAAAGAGAAATTTTCAATGGTGGAACTGCTTTGTCTTTATGTACATTGAAGGTGCTTTTGACAAGAACTCTTTTCGTGATGTGAGAAATGCCCTTACCGAGCGTAGGGTTGACACCATTGTTATAATAATATAGATCAACGCTACGCTTCGGTATAGAGCTAGAAATCTCAGAAATGGGTGTGGCGAAACTAGTGTTGGGATAGTCAGGGGTTGCCCGCAGGGAGGGGTTTTTTTACTTTTTGATTTGTAATTTCCAAGTCTTATTGCCTCTTTCGTGAAACATCGCCGTTGGTGGCCTTCTTTGGGAACTGGATCCAACAATCGTTCATACAATTTCGTACATATATCGACGATCTGGCACTTCTGGTTTATGGTAAGTTCATCGAAGCCATTCAAAGTAGCATGCAAAAGACTCTTATGACAACCGAGACATGATGAAAGGAACAAGGGCTAACTACAAATACTAGGTGTGGAGGTTGAATTCTTATCGCTTTTCGGGTCAAAAATCAATGTGTCCAGGAATCCAAATTGGTTACGGGTAACTATGGTTAAGAAACTGCCCTAGAATGAACACATTGATCTTGCATCAATGTAAACGATTGTGTGGCCGAAGGTGGCGAATATCGCCAAAGGATGCATTATGCATTTACACAATGATGGTGCTACCCATAATAACTTATGTTTCCCTGGTTTGGTGGTCAAATGCCTCCCAAAGTTTAACTAAGCGTAAGTTGGATGGGATCCAAAGGATTGCCTGTTTGAGTATATGTCGTGCGATAGGCGCGGCACAAACATAGGCAGTCGAGTTAATGCTGGGATTGCTACCATTAGACTTGTTAATTAGGTCAACGGCCTGTGCTCGCCGAAAATCTGACAAGCGGGCATTAAGTGGGTGGATCTATTTTGATTACGTTAATTTCAACAAGGCTAGCTCTTAAATAACAGATATTTAAGATTTAAAGTTTTAATTTTTGCACCAATTGTACGAAATTCGGTACATAAGTTTATGCGCCCTTAAGAATGCTGCTCACTGGTCTCCTGAAATTAACTTATATTCTTCGTTTGTAAATCGTATATTTAACCTAGTTTGTCACATAATGGACGACACAGTTTACGCTTTATAAAGTTTACGAGTTTTCCAAAAAAATTATTTCTTTTCTTCTCTTTTAGGAAATAATTAGTTTTTTTCCAATTCCTGTTCATTTTTAATTTTCAGACATGTGCCCTTTTTTATAAGCTGAAACTTTTTTCTGGACGTCAAAAAACTAATGGCAAATTGTTATAAAGAAGATAAAACTTTAACAAAAAGAAGTCATTCTAAAATTTTTTATGTCATAAAAAAACTGACAGCGTCGACAAATAACGGAGGAATCAAAATAGATTTGCAATCATTTCTGCTGCGCCAGATTATCCCTTCGATAACACAATAAGTGGTGATAAGTTTCAAGGACTTCTCTCTCCAAACACCTTTTCGTTAGTGTCACAGGCTAAAAAGTTAAAAAAATACTCACCTGGCTTTGATAAATACATTTGCAACACTACCGAATAACTTACCATCTAAAATACCAATCGAAATCTATCCAAATTACTTTCCACACACAAAGATATGGTTTGCCGTAACTGAGTGCACTGTCGGAAGTTCTGACTTATACTTCCACGTGGTTGCAGGTTCATGTCTCTGCTAGCAGTCTGGCTAAATAAGTCGAGCGGAGAGAAGTTAACACTCTCGTATAAAAAATCCTTAATCCACGGTGGAACAGGATACGCCAGGGATGCGTGGCCAAGAGGGTGTTTGGTTTCAAGTATGCGAACTCTGGATACCGGTCGATCTGCAATTGTAATATAGACTTACCCATGCATATGGAGCTCTGTGAGGGTGGACGTATATTTCTCCGGCTTTAATTGGCCTAAGGAGGAATCCGGAAAAGATGGGCAAGAATGCCTTGCAAGGGGTGGACGGTTCAATTTTTAAAGGTACTTCTAAGGCGTTAGACCATCATATTCCCACAGGGATGTACAATGAAGCCTCGCACGGGATGGTATTAAGATATTCTAATTTAAAATTCATATTTTATTTGGTAATTATGCTTGCACACATGAAAAATTATATTAAGACAACATAAAAACTATAACATATTTTTAGACTGAAAACAAATATTTCTAAACCTTCTAGAAAAACATTTACAATTATTATTTATAAAATGAGCAAGTGAAAAATCAAACAGTATATTTTTAACAGATGCAGAGGTTAATCACTGTGGGAACTTCGGTGTTTATTGGCCAAGTTAGTAATTCTGAAGAGTTGAACAAGAAAACCTTGCAATCGTACATTAAAAATCGGTTGCCTGAAATCTTTTCGAAGAGAGAAATGGGCCATAAAGAGAACCATAAACTTAGCAGTCTGCTTCAATATTTTAAAACAGCTTTATTGTCTCGAATCTTACCTGCCTATGAGTGTCAAAAAGAAAGTTGCGCTCTCACTGTGTTTTTGTATGGGATCGAAATAATTTCATAGTCACTATTACGAACATCACTGATGCGAATTTAGAATAATGAATGATTTGCATTAACACGCTTACAAGGTTCAATTGACTCAAGAGCTGAAGCCTACTGGCCATTTCAAGCATCGTCAATACGCCGAAAGGTTGGTTTTATAGACAGAAGTGAATGGTGACTTTACAAAGAAAATCATCGAGGCACACTTTCACCTCAGTTGATTCGTTAACAAGCAGAACTGCCGCATTTGGGCAATTGAGAATTGTGATTGTTGAAAAGCCGATGCATCTACAAAGAGTGACTGTTTGGTGCGGTTTATGGGCTGGCGGCGTCATCTTCGAAAATGAGGTCGGCCAAGCATTTAATCGTGAATGGTGTTCACTATCGCGAGATGAGAACAGACTTCTTGTGGCTAGAAATTGAGAATATGGACCTGAACAAGATGTGGTTCCAAAAGGAAGGTGCCACTTGCCACACAGTTAACGAAACAATGGCTCTTTTATGCGAGAAATTCGATGTCTGTGTTATCCTCACGTCGTGAGAATGTGATGAATTGGCTGTCACGATCATGTGATTTGACGCCGTTAGACTTCTTCCTTTGGGGATATTTAAAAGAAAAAGCGTACGTCAATAAGCCGAGAACAATTCAAGAGCCAAAGGCTGAGATAATTCAGCACATTAACGACATTGAACCTCAATTATGTCTCAGAGTCATTGCACAGGCCGACCATCGGATAGAAGTATGCCATCAAAGCTGTGGCGAGTATTTTGTTTCACACATAATTCGCATAGATCCTTCTATCATAATAACAATATATTAAGATAATTCTTTGGAAAGTTTATTTATTATTTTACCAAGACATTCTATATTGTAGTTGAATAGATCATTTGTGGTGAGAGCAGCCAGAATTTGGAACCAACATATTTGTTATGAAAAGATAACTTAAGATTTCGGCTACATGCCATCTTCAGTGTTCCATAGCGGAGCCCTGCGATGTAGGCCCTAGTTTGGTCATATATTTTAACTGCAATATTTGTGCAAGAGTCGGGGGGTTTTTATTATACAGGGTGTCCGCCGGGAAGGTATACTACTTTGTTTTGCCGTCATTTTGGTAAACATTAGTCCTGACAGTTCATATTTGGCAGTCGTGAAGTAGAAACGTTGCAAAGTTATTATGGAAAAATATTCGGTAAACCAACGTGTTTTAATCGTTAAAACTTGTTATCAAAATCAATCATCGATTACTGTGGCGACGAGAAAGTTACGTGAAATTTTCAGGAGAAGCAACGTGCCAACAAGACGCACTATTTATCGTGTGGTGAATGATTTCGAAGAAAGAGGGACTGTAGCTGATAGGCCCAAGCATGGACCAGAACGTACTACAAGATCGGCTGAAAACATTACTGCTGTACAAGAAAGTGTTCAAAACAATCCATCAACCTCAATTCGACACCGTGCTCAGGAGCTTGGTCTTCAAAGTACAACTTTGGCCACAATTTTGCACAAAGACTTGCATTTGTTTCCATTTAAGATTCAGTTGACACAAGAGCTTCTTCCAGAAGGCGCTGCCGTGCATATGCCAATAGGATGCTACAGCTCGCCCATGACAACCCCGATTTTCGTGAAAAAATCATAATGAATGACGACGCACATTTTCATTTGAATGGATATGTGAATAAACAGAATAGTCGGTTCTGGGCAATGGAAAACCCCTTAAATTGCATCCATTAAAAGTGACAGTCTGGTGTGCAATTTGTTCAGGAGGAATCATTGGACCTTGCTTCTTTGAAACTGGATACGGCGTAACGGTAACTGTCAATGGAGAGCGATATCGTGATATTATGGAAAACTATTTAACGCCACAACCGCATGCTTTGGGCTTGACTAACATGTGGTTTCAACAAGACGGTGCCACATCGCATACAGCCAGGATTGCAATGGAATTACTGCGAGACCTCTTTCCACAACAAGTTATTTCAAGGAATAATGATTGTGATTGGCCTCCACGGTCGCCTGATTTGACAGGTTTATGCAAACAAACCAGAAACGCTGGATCAATTCAAACAAAATATCCGTGATGAAATTAATGAAATACCGCGTGAAATGTGTGAGAATGTAATGAAAAATGTGTTCAAAGGGCTCGCATTTGTGAGGCTAAAAGAGGCGGACATTTATCTGATATTGCATTCCATACATAATTTGTCGGCAATTAAATAAAACATTTATCAATTTACGATCCATTCAGTCTCTTTCATTTAATCAAAAATTATAAACAAACAAAGTAGTATACCTTCCCGGCGGACACCCTGTATTAATTATATACATTTTAATCTACTATATTAAAAAAATAATAATAAATAAATAAACAAAATTTAATGCATTTTAACGCCAAAAATCTACTCTGAAAAAAAAGATAATTTTTTGGAATTTGTTTTATAAAATAAAGCCCTAAGGAAACTTGACGTCGGAACGTGTAAAAATTTAAAAAAATATATTAAGTCACTAAGTAAAACAGCTTACTTTGAAATTTCGGTTTTTTCTTTTCTGTGGAATTTGTAGTTCGAGGAATTTTTATTAGAAATAGATTCCTTGAGAATATTTATGCAGAAATAATTTGTTTTTCAACATTTCTGAACTTCTTACTCTTTTTTTACACTCATGAACAATAATATAGCAGTAATAAAAATATTGTGGTATTTTTGTTTGTCTTACGTTTGAAGGACGGTACTTTATTAAAAACTTTCACAATTAATTTAACAAATTATGCAATGGTGATAACATAACTCTTTATTTAAATCTATTAAAGAAACACTGAATTAGAGATGGACGGGCGGGCAGGCGAATTTATTTCATTTCAATAAAAGCCAATGTGCGCTTAATTATTTTTAATTATTAAATTCTCTTTATAAATCACATACATAACAAATGTAAAAAGCCATATTTTACTTAAAACAGAGAAGTGGTTTTCAGGTTTTTATTTTCATATTTTAAAGGGTGTAATATTCTTAAATAAAAATTAAAAATTGTATGGTTGGTTAATAATCCTCTACTTTCTTTCAACACATTTTCATTTAACCATTATATTTCTTAAAGGCCGTGATCCACTGTCCTACACACATATGTATGTATGCAGTACCACAATTCAAGCAGAAAAAATATCTGACGGAATACCCTCCCTTACACTCAAAGAAATTACAATATAATGACTTTTCATTGCTAAGTAACAACTGAACTGAATGCAGGTATACAAGACAGCATAGAATATATTAGTTTATGCGATTTTTTGAAACCAATAGCAACTTGGACAGATCTGTCCAACAAATCTGTCATACACATTTTCCCTCCATCATGCTTTTTGAACACATACGATTCCTGACAACTATGTACATTTCATAGTGTGTCATGGCCTTTTATGAAAAATGTCAGGAGCGCTTAAAAAGTAGGAAATAAAATACAATATGTGCAACAAATTTTTTCACAAATCTGTCCGACTTGCTAATGTTTTTGACAATTTTCGTAATGTGAAAGAGTCCATGGAATCAGGCATGAACCTTGCGAAGCAGCTGACAATGTAAGACAAACATTAAAGCGAATGTTGTAAGAAAAATTCATATTTCCAAGAATATTTATATATTCACTTTAATTGAATTTAAGTTGAATTGAACACAACATATTTAAGGGAAAATATTGTGGTTCTAGCAAATACATGTTGCTGCAATTTCTTGGTAGGATAGAATTCCATCAGATTTTCTTGTGAGTGAATGGTACACTTGAGCAGAAGAATGAGTCATGGCCTTAACTCATATCGTACCATTCAGTTACTAATTCAGATACAAAGAAAAAAGTTTAGCGATTTTTTTCTCTTTCCATAACCACTGTGTGGTGTGTACAGGGTGCATTTTATAGTTTTAGACACGATTACATTTTATTAAAGTTTGTTTTGGTATTTAAACAAACAGAACGAGACCATAAGAAGGCCCCTAGAACAGTAGTAGTCTGGTGCAACTTAAGTATACATACATACATTTTTTGTTGCACAAATTTACTTCTGTTAAAGGCTTAAGCGGTGAGTGGTGGTTGATATGCATAAGTGGATCATATCCTTGCCTCGTTAAACTAACAGCTATTTCCGGAGAAAAATAAATACCTAACTCACGCCAAACTGCATACTTACTTAAATGTTTAAATATTAAATATTTAACTTAAATATTTAAATACTATTAAAATAAATTATAAATTTGAGACACTTTTATTTGTAGAAAAGGTAAGAGATTTTCTGAAATAAAATTTAGTCCGCGGTGACAAACTGCTCATACAAAATTAATCAATTTGCATGCGCACTGTGAAGTTACTATTTTTTTTATTAACTAACGAAAGTAGGAGAAAAAATATAGAACGAATATTATGGCCGCTTTAAGAATGGTGAGATTTACAGTCAGGAACAATTGACGTGATCATTGTCAAAAACATGGGAATGATGCAAAACCAATACTGAGCGGCTTGGCTTATGAACAGCTGCGTCAAAGAAAAATTAAAAGGACTTGTGCACTTTACTTTAGAATGAAAATGAGTTCACCACATCCAAAGTCAAGCTGAAGAAAGCCTTGCAGATACCTTTCTTTTAGCCAAATCATAAGAACAGTCAACTATAAGAACAAATCAAACGCCGCAAAAGGCAATCCACTGATAGGAGCAGAGTCGAAACTGGTACCACACAAGAGGCACACATTTTTTATAAAAGAATAAATACACTTCCGAATTCTTCTAGTGAACAGAATTGGAGTTTGAAAAATTCAACAAAAGTAAGAATTCTTCTTCTATATTGAATTCAATCATTTAAATTAACTAGAAATCTGTGATACTTAGTTTAAAGGATCAGTACATTAATCGTAAACTTTCTGCAATATCTCACTGTGTGCACATATATCTGGCGCGGATCCAGGGTGTGGTAAAGCAGGGAAATTCGAAAAACCCATTAGAAATTAATTAACTGTTTGTTTTCGTTAGTACTTCCTCGCAACCCATCCCCCCCTCCCACCCTACCACAAAAGTTTAAGCTGGATCAGCGCCGGATACATAGATTTCTACGAAAGTCAGGAGCTTGCAATAAAATATCACTCAATTACCAAACTGCATGAAAATCCAAAATTTTTTTTTTAATTTAAAAGTGGAGTTTAAAAAAAAACCCCAAATAAATTAATGGGTTTTAATTCTATGTTTTGATTTATTCCACTCTTTGAGTATGTAAAAATATTAAATATTTTCCCAAGTTGCTTAAGAATAAAAATATCCAAAAGCCTAAAAATATGCAACAGTAAGTGATGATAGACAAATGTTGGTTTGATATAATAAATATATGAAGTATGTCTGCATGTATGTTATGCACACAGAAAAAAAGTTTTGTTTGACAAAATGGCTGGCTGGCTATTGCCTTAACCGATGTTGAAGAGCAAACAACATGGGGGTTTTGTGATACAAAAAAAAAAAAAAAAAAATGCAAAATAGAAAAGCCACACAACTACGAAAGATTTTTGTATGATTTCTACATTCAAATTTAATTCTTTTCGGAATTATTTCATGGGGATTTTCCATTATTTTTCTATATTTACTCTACACATGCATACATATGTACATACATACTTATTCATGTGTGCAATAATGAAAGAGAATATGCTGAGTATTGCATTTTTAAACTGAGAGCTATTTAATTGTGTGTGAGTGTGCGTGTATTTCTTAGGGCCTCATTTTATAAAACGCAAGGCAACGCCAGAATTTATAGGGAAAACAAAAACAAATTTTAAACATTTTAAAACATTTGTATGAAATTTTTTTGCCTCGCAAAGCCATAAAACATGAAGCTGTTGATTTCCTTTTCAAAAGCCCAACAATTTTTATGAAAGCAATAAAAAAATGTGTAAATATTTGAAATTTGTTTTTGTTTGTAATACAAATTCTAGCGTTGACTTGCGTTTTATAAAATAAGGCCCTTAATTTTCTTTCCTCGCTCCCTGCTAGATAACAGTCTCTTAAGTAGGTATTACTTCATTGGAATTAGTTTTATGTGTCTCGTTCCACCACAATGATTTAGATTCAACAGTTATTAACTTTACCACACAAACACCCCCACTTCATACTGGTGCATCTTTTAAGTGGAACAGGAAAAAGTCTACAGTCTTTCTATACAAAATTCTGTGGTGACGAAACAGAAAAGGAATTTTAATCTTCCTGAGAGAATCAGGCAGAATTTTCCCGATTATCTCAAACAAAGAAGAAGGAAAGTGAAGAAAACATAATGAGACCAACATTTTCTGGAAAAGTTTCTAAATTAAAACAAAAAAAAATATAATAATTAATCACTGAATAATAACTATATTTTGCAACACTGTCAATAAATAAATAAGATAAATAGTTATTGATAAATGCGCTATTTCTAATGAAACTAAATATGTTAAACTACAAATACATAATTTAAATATACAATACATAAATATTATAAGAATATAAGGAAAGAGGTCAGGAATAATACGGTCAGAAAGCGAGCATCATTCAGTCAGCAACCAAGTAAGCAGCAAAATTGCTACATTACAAAAAAAAAGCTAAATTACGTTTTGCACAAAGTAAAAGGAAATTGAAATAATGGAATTATATTAAATTCAAACGTATTCATCTCTTGTCCAACTACATACTCGTATAAACATGATTGCAGGCATGCATTAAGCTGTAACGTGTACATTTAGTCCGTTTTACATTACCGCACAAGTTTTATCATTTGTCAAATTTTTCTTGTAGAATGCTACAAAGTGGCATAGTGTAAACCCAATTTTGTATAAAATTGTACCACATTGAGAGAGAATACGGATGAAAATTTGTCAGTGTGGAAATACAGCCATGAGGCTCCCCAATTTTCATCCATATTCTCTCTCAATGTCGTGCAGTTTCATGCACTTTGTTTACACCATGCCACTTTGTAGCATTCTACAAGAAAAAATTGACAAATAATATTACTTGTGCGATAATGTTAAACGGGCTTGAGGAATATATATAAGCGAATAAGATTCTAGTGTAGGCTTGTTTTGCTCCCTGAAAATTACAGACCCAGAAATGTAAAATCAATTAAGCACAAATATTAAACTGTCATTCATTATTGAACATGACATCAAATGAGACTGGATTATTTTCTTTCACACATGTCGGTGATGTAGCGAAAATATTGAAAAGTGGGTTGACTCCAATCTTTCATAAAGCTGTTCGAAAATTTCTATTTAAATCAGTGAAAAGCCCTACAACAGCTCGTTCGTGGCAATATTAAAATAAATAAAAATTAAATATAGTTGTTACTTTTCAATAAAAAAAAAAAAAAAAATAAAACTCTCTTAGGTCTTGTTTACGTCGCATCATTTAAGAAATATGTGACTACAGATTTTTTATTTCAATCGCAAAATGTACAAAAAGTAACTGTTTTGATTTTATTTGGCTGGAGTAATTAATAGTCAGTAATCAACACCGGATATTGTTGAAAGGTATGCTGAAACTGTATTAAAAGATTGTCGCCAGCCATGAACTTATGCAAGGCCAACACGTTTCAACATATTAAGAAGGCCCGAAATGATGCCAACGAAAACTAAGGCTAACTCTAATCTTCATGAGAAGATCAATAAGTGAAGAAGTGAATATGATCAACTGACTGCAAATAATAAAACTGATGAAAATATTAGTTCTGATAAGAATAATCAAACTGTGAAGAAAAAACAAACATATAGCTAAATCTAATAGGAGTTTCTAAATTACAATAAAGATTTGTAAAAATTAACTAAAATTTAATTGAATACATTATTTTACGACACTGTTAATTAATACAATAAAAGCACATTTAATTAAAGTTCATTGTAAACTAATTTAAAAACTACTGCAAGACATCTAATGCTAGCTTTTGATAAATATGCTAATTCTAATTAAAGTAAGTTTGCTTAACTAAACACACACACACACATGATTCCAATACACATACATAAATGAATATAAGAAGAGTATAAAAAAAGAGGGCAGGGAAATGCAAGTGTAATCAGCAAGAAAATGAGTAAAATGTTGTATAGTAAATTAATTTGAAATGACCGAAACAATTTAAATTCAGAAGCATTCATCTCATGTCTAACTTACACTCTATAGGATGGCTAAGCCGCCCATGCAAGCATCAGCTTGTTTTCGTGCCAGTAAATTACAGACATTGTTAGAAATTCGAAATCAAATAAGCACAAACTCTTTGGCGACACACGATTTAGATTAATTAATTATTACGAGTAATTTTACTCTACAATAACCGACGCAATACGAAAAAGGAAGGAACACCAAAAAGAAATCAAGTTGCAAGATCCTTAACTTTGAATCGAGGATTCAAAGTTTAGAGTTTGTTTAAAAGCATTTTGAAAGCTCGATTTCGAGTTTTTCTATGCCGATATTGGAGGTTTCTAAAAATTCGAAATTCGATTAATCGCCCAAAGTCATGTAGTAATGAAAAAAGGTTATGAAATGGATGATTTTAATGCTCAATGAGTAGCTCACTGAGAATATTTGTGATCCACTGAATGCAAATAATAATAAAATGGAAGAAAATATTCGTTGTAAGAATGAATCTGCCTAAAATAAATATCATACAAATAACTCTGGAATAGTTCATAATTACATACAAAATTGTTTACAATTAATTACAATCGAATAAATACAATCATTTACAACACTGGTAATTAATAAATACAGACATACATATTTACTAACCATAGCTTTAAATATTCTTGCACTTTAAGGAAAAAAAGTACATTAATAAAAGTTGGATTTTTAGTAGCTATCACAATGTTGCTGAGGATTCAACTAAGACTTCACTGTCATGTCGTCATAAGCTGTTTTATAATAATTAGGTAATAATAACTTAAGTCTAAGTAAAAAAAAAAAACTATTAAGTTTTAGAATGATTTATCGTGATTTATCAAATTATTATAAAATGTTTGATTCGGTCTCTTGATAAATAATGCAATTTTGAATTATTCTAATACACATAAATATTGTAGGGATATAATAAGCAAATGGATAAGGAAAATGCAGACATAATGAGGTCATAGGTTAACCAGCAACAAAGTGAAATTTTGAAAATGAAATTGAAAATAAATTGAAACAATTCGAATTCAGAAGCATTCATCTCATGTCTACTTCACACTACAAAGAAGTGACTACGGACACGCAGCTGCATGCAATACGATGTAATCCTAGCAAGTGCTTCTTTTCGTGCGTTAAAATTAGAGTTATTGCTGGCCACGAACTAGTTCCTTCAATTGAGAGAATACTTCAGCAAGTGGGTAGCAGCTTTACAACAATAACAAAAACAACACACACAATTTATTTTGGTGCATCATACACACGAATTTCACATTGGTTGCTGTTTTTGTTATTGTTGCAAAGTTACTACCTACTTGCTGAAATATTCTCTCAATTGAACGAACTAGTTCGTGGCCTGTACAACTCTAGTTAAAATTAGAGGAACTGACAGAAATATGGAATTAAATAAAGCCAAAAACTTAAACTATTATTCATCATGCCAAACACAAGTTCTACGTTCTACAATTATTAAAATTATTTAAAAAAAATTCCACAGTGCAAATAACTGCCGATAGAAGTTTTTCGATATAAAACCGCCTAAGCGGCTTAACACCGAAAGAAATTAAGTTGCAACTTTCAGGATCGTTTGAAAGTCCTCTACTCTGAAAGGTTTATTTAAGGGTTCAAACTTTTTAGAATTTGTTGAAAAGATCAATTTGTTTTCCCCTAAAGATGTTGCCAGTTTCTGAAAATTTTAAATTTCATTAATCAATAAAATGGAACTAAAAGATTTCATTCAGAGCTGTGCCTGCTTATTTCGAAATTCTGTAGTTATAAAAAAGGTAATGGACAGGGTGATTTTTTTAATGCTCATGAAAAGACCAATGAGAATACTTGTGATCAACTGAATGCAAATAATAAAATTAATGAAAATATTCGTTTTAATAATGAGAGTACGAGTAAGAGTTCCTAATTACATTAAAAAAAATGTTTTACAATTAACTAACATTGAGTAAATATACAGACAGACATACACATATTCACAAACTTTAGCTCTAAGCAAGGTTGAGCTTAAAGAAAGAACATTAATAAAATTGGAATCCTGGATCTTTCAACTAAGACTGTCGTCATAAGCTGTTTTATAATAATTAGGTAATAATAACTTAAGTCTAAGCAATAAAAACTACTAAGTTTTAGAATGACACGCCGTGTGTAAAGCATTTTTAAGAAAATTTAACCTGACTTATAAAATTATTATAAAATGTTTAATTCGGTCTCTTGATAAATAATGCAATTTTGAATTATTCTAATACACATAAATATTGTAGGGATATAATAAGCAAATGGATAAGGAAAATGCAGACATAAAGAGGTCAGAGGATAATCAGCAACAAAGTGAAATTTTAAAAATTAAATTGAAAATAAATTGAAACAATATAAATTCAAAAGCATTCATCTCATGTCTACCTCACACTACAAAGAAGTGATTATGGGCATGCAACAGCATGCAATACGATGTAATCCTAACATACAATTTCCTTCAGCTCTGTGCCTGCAACTTTGTTCGCTCGAAATTCTGTAGTAAGGAAACATGATAAGTTCAAGGAGAAGACTTGCGATCAACTGAATGCAAATAATAAAATTAATGAAAATATTTAGTTATTAAATTAATAGAAAAATGCAACTAAGTCCGAAAGTGTTCCTAATAATTATCATTGAACAAACACTATATCTTACAACACTACTACTACTTAATACAATATAAGCGCACTTAACTCGTTGCCTAAATAATTTATAGAAAATTTCTGTAAGGTAGTGTTGATGCTGGCTTTTGATCGTTCAATATACAAATTCTAATTAAATAAGTTTGTTTTCCTACACGCACACAATTGTAATATACATATATTACACAGACACTTACACAGTATGAAAATAAAATGTGAAAGCAGTAGTAGTCATAGATTAATGAGCAAAAAAAAAATTAGGAAAATTTTGCTTTTACACCAAGTAAATGAAATTGAAGTGATCAAAACAAATTTAAAAACATAAGTATTCATCTCATGTCTAACTTACACTACATAGAATTGACTATGGGCAGGCAATACAAAGTAACGTTGAATTGAAGTCGTGCCTGAAAATTGCAGGCACTAACACAAATGTGGAATCAAACACTTAAAACTATTAGTCATCATGCCACACAGGCGGTCAAGTTTCTAGAAAATTCATATTTAAGTGTAAAGGGAAATTCTACAGTGGAATTAACTGCCGATGGGGTGAGTTAAATCTGTCTAAGCGGCTGCACACCAAAAGGTACTAAGTTGCAATATTCAGTAATGCATGAAGATCCTCGACTAAAAATTTCATTCAGCGACTTTGGCCGCTTGAGATACTGTAGTAAGGAAATCGTTAAATTGAACAGGGTGATTTTTATATTTACTCGTATAAGAAGACCAATGAGAATATTTGTCAATTGAATGCAAATAATAAAAAAAAGCAATTAAGTCCGGAAGAGTTCCTAAATACATAAAACTTATTAATTAAATACCATTGAACAAATAATATTATTTACACCACTACTAATTAATACAAGATAAGCACATTTAACAAAAGTACATCGTAGCCTAGATAATTTATAAAATTATTAAAAAAAAAAAGTTTCTTTACCTACACGCACAGATTTACATATGCATACATATAAAAAGAAATAAAAGCAAAGAGGCCCAAGATACAATCAGCAAGCAGTTCTAATTCAATATCAGCAACAAATTTAGTAAAATCGATTTAATTCAGAAGTGTTCATCTCGTGTGCAACACGCTGGCTTGTTTTTTTAGTGCGTAAGAATTACAGAGTCTGCTAAAATTTGAAAGCAAAGAAAGCAGCATCATTTAAGTTTAATAAACAAAGAAAATCCTAAAGTCAAAATAACTAGCGATGCTTCCCAACCCTGCAGTTACACGTTCAAGATTTTGCTTGCGAGTTAATCACACCTACAAATAATCAAAGATCATTTAAATTAATGTGTGACGACATAGACAATTTTCGATTTTGCATCACATTATTACAGTAATCCCCCCATAAAACACGATGGATAGATTCCGAGTTTTAGGAGTATTCTCGTCTTACGAGCCCGTATGACACCTTACAACGATTTAAAGGGGGCTTAAATCGAAAAAAACTGTGCGTGTACTCAAAGCAAACTAAGAACATTTTAAATAAATTAATTTCAAATAAATTAAATAATTCCAAAAATAGTTTTATAACATGTGCCCCGCATTATATGAGGACAAATAGGTGTTATACGAGGGACTTAAAGGGGGGATTACTGTATTTTTATTCATCGCCTTATTGTCGCAGAATATTTATAGAACCAAACATGAAAATGTTGTTTACAAAACATTGTAAACAGCTGCTTAACTTGATCATGAAATTGAAACATAACCTGAAAACAAAATGATGATCAATTTTGAAATGTGTAAATTTAAAGGCACAATTTGAACGTGTAACCACCAACAATTAAACTGTCAAACACCACAAACAACCGAGTTGCAGAATTACTTGAAGGTCCTCGAACTTTATATAAACTTTGTATTGAAGAGTTTAGATGTATACTGATGTATAAAATTTCATTGAGCGCTGTGTCTGCAAAAACGTAATGAACAGGGTGATTTTAATGTTCCTAAGAACATCAATGAGCATACTTGTTGTGATCAACTGAAAGCAAATAATAAAAATTAAAGAAAATATTACTCAGAATAATAATAAATTTGATGGGGGGAAAATTAACATACAACTAACTACGGAAGAGTTCTTAATTACATTAAAAAAATATATTCATAATTAACTAACATTGCGTAAATATACGGACGTACACATATTCCCAAACCTTAGCTCTAAGCAAACTTGAGCTTAAGAAAGGAACATAACCTTGTTTGGAGTTCTATTTCTTTTAACTAAGACTTCATTGTCATGTCGTCACTAGCTGTGTAATAATAATTCGGTAATAATAACTTAAGTCTAAGTAATTAAGTGTTTGTTGCAACACTATTAAACAGAAATTAAACTAATGATAAATATTAAACTGTTGATAAATATGCAATTTCTTATTCAATTAATTTGAAATACATAAATATTATAGGAATCTAAACAATGACTAAAATTAAGTTAATTAATTTTAGTGCAGCGTTTACTTTTGCTTTGTTTTTTTAAATATAATCGAAACAATTGAAATTCGAAATATCCAAAAGTATTCATTCTGGTCCCAACTAACACTAAAAGTGATTGCAGGCACGCATCTCTTGCTAAATATACAATTTCTTAATAAAACATATTTGTTCACCTAAACGTAATTCTAATGTTAATATTTATAAAAGAATATAAGCAACGAGGACACGAAGCATGCAACATAAGACAAAGCAGTCACAAAGTGGTGATATAATTCAGTTTAATAAAATTATTGCAGTACAAAAGAATGAAATAATAAATAATGAAAACAATTTAAATTCAGAAGTATTTCTTTTTCTTCATTTCTTGACTAACGCCTGCAGGTATGCAATAAGTTTTAACGTATACACTTCGGGATATGTGTATGTATAAGCCAAGAGAATTCTAGCGTTCGGTCGGTGAAATTTCCGATACTTACCGAAATGTGAAAGCAAATAAGCATACATATCATTCTTGAACATGAAATGAGACTGAAGTATTTTCCGAAATAATTGAAATAGCCGCTGGGTTATTTCTATTTAAATCAGCGGCAGACGCTCCATATCTTTTTCGAAAAAGGCCAAGTGGCCAGGTTTATGTGCCTTGTAAAGCCCTTAACCAACGTTGAAATACTTATTAGGGTAGCGGAATCAATTTAACGACCCCGATAACTTACGGAAGTAAACTGACGTTGAACCGATTAGTCAGATACATTTTTCAGGGATTCGGCACAACGGAAATTTTGAATTTTTTCAATAAGCTTTTAGCATCTGTTTAATGGTCTGTTTTTGTATGGCCAGCAAGCGACCAGTTCAGAAAATTCATATAAAGAACACTCCGTTTTGTTGTTGATTTCTACACACATTTTCTAGGTTAAACGCTCGGTTGTCATACAGAAACAGGAGCCATACATTACATATGATTAGCATACGCGCTAGAGAAATTTATATAGGGCTGTATGTAGTAAATCTATATATATGGAAATAATTTGGTATAAAATAACTCCGAATTTTTTTTCGAAAGACTCCAGGGAAAAATTAGCCATTAGGATCCTTGTGTAGCCAAATTAATCATAATGCGTATGAGACAGTTGTAATACAACGAAGGACACGATGCTTTTCTACATTTTTATGTAAAGAGCTCGAAACATTGAAATAGGGAAGTCAAAACTGTTTCCCTCTCTGTCTTCCACACGATCTGGCTAGCCAGTCAGATTCGTAAACAGCTTTTTACTACGGGATCCGTATGCTGCCCGAATGATACTGTTTAAGAAGGAGTTTTGGGACTCAGTATTAAAGCAAATTTTTTATTTGACTGTATTATATGGTGCTTGAGTTTCAGGTTGATGGCCTGAATTGCTATCAATAAAATATTAATGTTTTTTTTTTAAACAATTTTCCCCCAAATAAGTATTTTTTTTTTAGAAAAATAAGGGCACATAACCTCACAAAAGACCGGCTATAGATATGTTCATCACTATTCCATAGAATAAAAATTGTGTTCTCAAAATAAAAACTTAAAGTAGAAAATTTTAATACAGGACTCTTCAGGGCTGCCCGAATGCGATATTTCTTTTGATATAGAGAAGAAAATAAGTCGTAACGTAAAAAACACATTTCTTACATTAAGGCGCTTAAAAATTATTTAGAAACGTATAGAATACTAAGAGGTAGAAATGGGACACGGCGAACAAAAAGATCAAGTGTGTCCCTATAAGCGTATAATTGCTGTATTACTTAAATTCTTTTAACAGACAGGGCAATCGATGCACCTCCGAATAAGTCCACAGACGGCATGCTATTCTAACACACACAATCACGGACTTGCCCTCTGTAAAAGCTTTATTACTTTATTGCTTCTTTTACACGATAACTTCTGATTAGAATAATCGAAAATCTTTCAATATTCTGAAGTTTTTCTTAAAGATAAAAATAACACAATTATAAAAATTAAAAACACACTTATTTACAATTAGAAAAAACTTTATATAATAAAAAATATGATACAAGTAATTTTATTCAAACCACTTAATTTATTGCTGCCCAGTAATCATAAATCAATGTTTTACGTACGGAAGGGCATTGGCAAGTGGCAAAAATAAAGCGGATTCAATAAAGATCACTCAACATGCATATTTACATATTTAACTCATAACAAATGCAAATGTTGTAAAATAAAACACACAAAACTTAAATGAAAATAAAAGTGTATGGCAACGCTAACAAACTTGCTTAAGTGATCTTGCAAATAAATAATGTAAAATAGGTAGGTTGGGGATGGACTGTAACGATCATGAGCAAGTTGGTGTTTCTTTTTTTTTAATATTAATTTTTTACTTACCCGGTAATAATTATTTTTGAGTTTTATTTCTTTGATCGTAAATAACGATCATTTTTATTTTGTGAATGAAATAAAACGATTAATTTGTGATTTTATTTTTTGCTTAAACATAACCGATCGTGAGCATGAAATTTTTGTCAAAAGTTGCGCGGATTCAAGTTAAAAAAATCAAGTTAAATTTGAACACAAATTACATTCTAAATCGCCTAAAATTCAGTTCAACACTGAAAACGCTTTTTCCACGCTTACTTGCGTAGCGGGCACACGGTGGAAAACCTTAGCCATTTTGAGGCTATATATAATTTTTAAGCAAAAAATAATAATAATGGCTCGATTATGGACCGCGGCAACCAAACTTCAGTTGCTTTTCTAACTAGTCAAAATAGTACTACAGATGGCAACTGTTAACTAACAGCTGTTAATTTCAGTTGTCAAATAAGTTTTACTTCTCAACCGAACATTTCTGGTTGCCCTAGAGTAGGCTTCACATAAACGACCCATCAAACTCAAAAATAAGAATTATATACGATCAAAAATTAAATCTCAAATATGCTTATTATTAATTCATTTTGTTTTAGTAAAAATTGAAAATAGGAAAAGTTTTTGCATATTTCAAAAGTGGGTCAGAAATTAATAATTTTATTGTTTAACATCATTCTTGGATCATGGAAAAAATATCAGCATTAAGTATTACCTACGGTCCCTGCAAACTAAAGCTTAAACAAATTAATTTATAATAATCTCACTGCCTTATGGAACTAGAAATATGCTTTAAATATTTGAAAATATACGCAAATATATTTACAGCGAAGTTTATAAGCTTATCATTAGCCACCACTGTACACAGACGACGGGAATAGTCAAGGGAATATAACACATCACAAATACTCTTCTGTAAGTGTCAATATCTAAATAACTTCACCAGACTTTAGGAAATAAATTGTGGCATAAAGTGACATGCAGGAACATGCAAACATACAGTTTTTAGGCCTTGTTTACACTAAAAAACCAATATGAGTGGTGTTGCAAGTTATACATAGATGGCATTTTTGAGCACGATAATGGTGTGGAAAGGACATTTTACTGCTGTAGTAGCAGATTGTAGACAGCCAAGATCATATATTATGCAAAACCAAGATGGTTCAGGACATAGCATAGACAGCATATTAGCAACGGCCGAAATGGTTTTAACAAAAAATACGGGGTAAATGTTTTAATGTTCATAAAAAAGATCAATGAGTAAATTTGTGATGAACTAATTACAAATGATAAAATTAATAAAAATGATTAGTTATTTAAAGTATGAGAAAAAAATGTTGTATGAATAAATTACATAAACGATTTGACACAATTAACTACCATTTAATTGAATACAATATTTTACACCACTACTAATTAATACAAGATAAGCACATTTAACACAAGTACATCGTAGCCTAGATAATTTATAAAATTATTTTAAAAAAAAACTGGCAATTAAATAAGTTCGTTAACCTACACATACATAATTTAAATACACATATATTACAAATACAAATATAAGCAAAGAGGTCATGAAAAATACAGTCAGAAATAATAATTCAACATAATGAAATTAATTTAAATTCAGAACTATTCATCTCTGGTCCAACTGACACTATATAAAAGTGATGCCGGCCTTGCAATAAGCTGTAATGTTAAATTCAAGCATGTGGCCAAGCCGTTGCAGGATTAAATTATGCAACGAAACGAGCACATGCATTAAACTATTATTGATCATGTCACACACAATCGATCTAGTTTCAATAACAGCTAACAGCATGCAAAGGAAGAATCATTTAAATGTAAGAAGAAATTCTACAGTGGAAACAACTGCCGATGGTCAGTTAAGTCTTTCGATGTAAAACCGCCAAAGCGGCTTAACACCGAAAGAAATTAAGTTGCAACTTTCAGGATCATTTGAAAATCATCCACTCGGAATCTGCTACTCTGCTGCTATTGCAAGTTTAAGAAAATTCTAAACATGATCAAATTGTTGCTACACAAAACTTCATTCAGCACTGTAACTGCCGAAATTCGGTAGTAACGAAAAAAAAGTAATGAACAGGGTGATTTTAAGATTTTAGAATACTTGTGATCCACTGAATGCAAATAATAATAAAATGGAAGAAAATATTCGTTGTAAGAATGAAACTGCCTAAAATAAATATCATATAAATAACTCTGGAATAGTTCATAATTACATACAAAATTGTTTACAATTAATTACAATCGAATAAATACAATCATTTACAACACTGGTAATTAATACATACAGACATACATATTTACTAACCATAGCTTTAAATATTCTTGCACTTTAAGGAAAAAAAGTACATTAATAAAAGTTGGATTTTTAGTAGCTATCACAATGTTGCTGAGGATTCAACTAAGACTTCACTGTCATGTCGTCATAAGCTGTTTTATAATAATTAGGTAATAATAACTTAAGTCTAAGTAAAAAAAAAAAAAACTATTAAGTTTTAGAATGATTTATCGTGATTTATCAAATTATTATAAAATGTTTGATTCGGTCTCTTGATAAATAATGCAATTTTGAATTATTCTAATACACATAAATATTGTAGGGATATAATAAGCAAATGGATAAGGAAAATGCAGACATAATGAGGTCATAGGTTAACCAGCAACAAAGTGAAATTTTGAAAATGAAATTGAAAATAAATTGAAACAATTCGAATTCAGAAGCATTCATCTCATGTCTACTTCACACTACAAAGAAGTGACTACGGACACGCAGCTGCATGCAATACGATGTAATCCTAGCAAGTGCTTCTTTTCGTGCGTTAAAATTAGAGTTATTGCTGGCCACGAACTAGTTCGTTCAATTGAGAGAATACTTCAGCAAGTGGGTAGCAGCTTTACAACAATAACAAAAACAACACACACAATTTATTTTGGTGCATCATACACACGAATTTAAAATTGGTTGCTGTTTTTGTTATTGTTGTAAAGTTACTACCCACTTGCTGAAATATTCTCTCAATTGAACGAACTAGTTCGTGGCCAGCAATAACTCTAGTTAAAATTAAAGGGACTGACAGAAATATGGAACTAAATAAAGCCAAAAACTTAAACTATTATTCATCATGTCAAACACAAGTTCTACGTTCTACAATTATTAAAATTATTTAAAAAAAATTCCACAGTGCAAATAACTGCCGATAGAAGTTTTTCGATATAAAACCGCCTAAGCGGCTTAACACCGAAAGAAATTAAGTTGCAACTTTCAGGATCGTTTGAAAGTCCTCTACTCTGAAAGATTTATTTAAGGGTTCAAACTTTTTAGAATTTGTTGAAAAGATCAATTTGTTTTCCCCTAAAGATGTTGCCAGTTTCTGAAAATTTTAAATTTCATTAATCAATAAAATGGAACTAAAAGATTTCATTCAGAGCTGTGCCTGCTTATTTCGAAATTCTGTAGTTATAAAAAAGGTAATGGACAGGGTGATTTTTTTAATGCTCATGAAAAGACCAATGAGAATACTTGTGATCAACTGAATGCAAATAATAAAATTAATGAATATATTTAGTTATAGTAATATTATTATGAAATAAATATCATACAACTAACTTCGTAAAAGTTCCTAATTACATTAAAAAAAAAATGTTTTATAAATAACGAACATTGCGTAATTGTTATATTTTAGAACACTGCTAATTAAAACATATAGACATACACACAGTCACTAACCTTAGCTCTAAGCAAACTTGGGCTTGCTGGATCTTGCGATTGCTGGATCTTTCTCCTAAAACTTCATTGTCACGTCGTCACTAGCTGTATTATAATAATTAGGTAATAATAACTTAAGTCTAAGTAATTTAAGTGTTTGTGTTGCAACACTATTAAATGTTAGAATATTTAACAGAAATTAAACTAATTTATCAAATGGTTGCAAAATAATTCATTCGTTGTTTTGATGAATGTGCAGTTTCTTATTCAATTAATTTGAAATACATAAATAAGAATTTAAGCAAGGAGTACAATTTAGTTAAGTTTTATCAGTTACAGTTTTATATATAATCGAAGCAATTGAACTAACACTCAAAGTGATGGCACTTAAATTTATTTTGTTTACCTCAACAATATAAAAATATAAGCAAAGAGGACAAAGATGAAAGATGGCATCAAAAGGCAGCCCATAAGGCGGTCATAATTCCATCAGCAACAAAGTTGGTACAATTTGGTTGCACTAAATTGCAGTAGAAAAGAATAAAATTGTGTTTTGGAAAATGTAAATGAAATTCAACTAATCGTAACAATTTAAATTCAGAAGTGTTCATCTCTGGTCCAACTCACATTACATAGGCCTGATTGCAGGGTTGCAATTAAATTTAAACTTAGCCAAGCCAACACAATTCTTCATGTGCGTGAAAACACACTAAGAGAAATCAACAAAATCGGTCCAGTGTCGGGTTTATGTGATTTACGAAGCCCTACCATCAATGCTACAGTATTTGTTTGGGGCCATATTCAATTCTAGGAAGTGGCATCTATTCAACCATGTGCGTCCGTTTGAAGACTTGCGGCAGTAGACTGACGTTGGCACGATTAGGCATTTGTTTAATTATGGTGATTGTTAAATAAGCTTTTAATGAGGATGAAATTTAAGTTACGGTCGATTATGAGCTACTCTCTATTAACTTAAAGTTAGAGAAACGGTATTTTCTTGCAACATTTTTTTTTATTGAACCGGCCATGGTTTTCTCTCACTTTTCTTCTCTTTTGCCTTAGATTTGTACACATCAGTTGTAATCTTTCTTCATAAGCTTTTTTCGTTCCGTTTTTTCTCTCTAGCTCTCTCTCTCTCTCTCTGTTTGAGATTTAATATAGTGTGGCAACCTGCCTTGTCTTGTAGCTGTATGTTATGTTCTTCTTAAATCGAAGTTAATTGAATTTGATGGTTTGAAGTAACCAGAACATATGAAGAAAATCCCTTGAATTTATTAAGCCGGAAGTGTTTTTCATTCACTTTGACTTAGAGCGAAATAGCAGCACCTTGACGGCAAACCTGGCAGTTTAACATTAGTCCAAAGGTCACTGGTTTACATATCCGGTTCGAAGGATCAATTTCAACTGTACGGTTTTACCTTCCAATGCTTTTAGTTCGATCTGTGTCAAAGTGAAAAAAATTCACTTCCGGATTAATAAATTCCACTTGATTTTTTTTATATGTTCTGCTGATTTCAACACATCAACTGCAACTAACAGCGATTTAAGAAAAACAGAACAGAAAGCTAAGAGCAGGTTCCTACACTATATCACATCTCAAGCAGACAGAGAAAGAGAGAGATAGAATTGAACGAAAAAAGCTCACGAAGAAAGAGTACAACTCATTTTACATACTGAAGGAGAAAGAGAAAAAATGTGAAAGAAAACCTGGCCGATTCAATATTAAAATGTTGCAAGAAAATACCGTTTCTCTAACTTTAAGTTAATAAAGAGTAGCTCATAATAGACCGTAAAGGAGAAAGAGAGAAAAATTCTTGCTGCATCAAATAGTAGACGCCGTCGTCTCTGACTATCACCTGTTCCGATGAATGACCCACGCGCTCTAGCTGATTAGTCAGATTCGTGTCAAGGTTTGTGCGCTACGCAAATGCAAAATAAATCTACTTTCTATCAATGGATAACACATGCAATAGGGGGTGTTTACAACCCTGGCGATTTTCGAAAAATAAAATTTTACACTTAAAATTTAACTCCAAAATTACCTCCTCATGGTTCAGTTTTAAGTTGGCGGGGTTAACTTTTCTAAGAGTTTTTTTCTTTTAAAATCCGGTATCCGGAAAAAGAGTGCCGTTAAGGTGACAAATGCAGTTGCGAGTTAAAAAAAATTGTGGCAGTTAAGAGCGTGCGAAAAGTGCTATATCAGGCAGGGTTTCATGAAAGGCTGTCCCGCAAGAAGCAATTTTTAAATAAAATAAACAAACGAAAGCGAGAATTGTTCGCAAAAACCTACAAAAAAGTAGTCCGGTGTTCTAGAATGAAGTAAAATTCTCAGACGAGAGTAAGCTTAAAACATTTGGGTCAGATGGACGAAAAATGGTTTGGCGTCAGAAGAACATAAAGATGGAGGGAAAGAAATTTAAAGCCACAATCAGTAGTAAATTTTAAATCAAAATTTAACCAGGTAACGACTAAATTTTTACACAAGATAATGATTCCAAACACACTGCTTGGAATACTAAGATGTATTGAAACGCCGCCTACACAATACCATTGAAAATTTGTGGAGTTTGCTTGAGGCCAACATAAGCAACTATAAACATACGCCACAAAAATATTCTCAAACCCGCCTTAATTACGGAATGGAACCAAATTTCGAAAGATATTACCACGAAGCTTATGGATTCTGGAAGTCCTGCAACGTAATGGAGGTCCAGCAAAATATTAAGTTTCACTAATTTATTTAGTAATTTAGTTAAGCGAGCGAATACTTTTGTGTTAAGTGTCATTTTAATTTAATTTTATATGAAGTTATTTATTTTTTCTAATTTGTTGAGCTATTTTCTTTAGAAAAATTTAACATGAGCGAATATTAAATGCAGCCACTGTATATTCGCCTATTTACCTTTTTAGACAGTGCAGCCATGAACACTACCGCAAATGATCGTGCACGGCATGAAGCTTTAACGAGACAATTTTTAACATATACACCACCATTTCACCGCACTCTTACAATCATGGACTTGCTCTTGGTAATAGCTTTATTACTTTTTATACACTATAACTTCTGTTTAGCAGAATCGAAGATTTTCAATACTTAAGTGTATGAGAGAACATTCTGTAGTACAAAATTTCGCTTATCTACTAGAAATAACATAATTTTTACTTATGTACAATTAGAAAGGAATTTTTATATAAAAAAATTTATAAAGTAATTCAATTCAAACCACTTAATTTATTGCAATCATTTCGGTGTAATAATTCTACACACAAGTTTTGAAACATAAATCAATATTTTTTCTTAGAGAATGGCATCGATATGTGAGAAATAAAGCGGTTCTATACAAAAAATCACTTAACAAACTTAATTCATAACAAATGCAACCTGTTGTATTAAAAAAGAACAAATAATACAAAATTTAAAGAATAAAAGTGTATGGCGTAGTTTTTGACACTGTAAGTAAATAAATAAAATATATAAAAAATAGAGCTTAAAATATAAATTATAATTTCTTTCTTTTTCATGTAATATTCTCATTGCGGTTTGGAAATATGCTTTAAATAATAGTAAATATATGTAGCCAAATAACAAAAACACAATACTAAATTTTACTCTTTTAAACTTGAGAATTCTTAGTAGGTTTTGCGATTGCGGTCCCAGAATTATCCGACATCTTTCGTGGACTGATTCCTGATTTGATATTCCGACAGGGTGTTTTGATGTAGATTTTTGCAACGAATTTCCGTCATCCCTTGTAAAGTTTGGTTTGGAGACAAACCAATTTCGGCTATGTGTCATTTTTCGTTCTGAGAACACTGAAGATGGCACATAGCCGAAACCGGTTTGTCTCCAAAGCAAACTTGACAAGGGATGACGGAAATTCGTTGCAAAAATCGAATACCAATATTGTTTAATATTTGTTTGGCGGCCTTAAATAAAGTCTTAAGTGAATTTTTGATATAGAAGATCAGCGTGGCGTGGCGTTGGGTGATCAAGAGCATTTATTTAAAATGTCTTAAATAATCAAATTTTGATTACCTTTTAAGTTAGATTCGCCGTGGCTACAACAAATGCAGAGAGTTATGACAAAGTTAGAAGAAGCAAGTTGCTCAAAATGAAAGAAAATCACCTGCATATGTACGTTTACAACGAACGAGCGATTCACTCTACACAGTGAATAAGAAAAGTTCAGATAATACAGCAGAGAACACAAATACGTCGGTGTAACTAATTCTTAAGATCAATAATTTCACTAGATTATTTTAGCCTTCCTCGAGTTTTATGGTTTAGATTTCTCGAACGAATACCCCTTCATCCCAGGGGCTAAGAGAAATTCGTTCCAAAAGTCTATATCAAATCAAGAAACAGATTTCTGGTTCTTATTCCGAACACATTCAAGCTATTGTTTGGGTCGAGTAATTCTGGTACGGCACTCGTTAACAAGAAACTTAAAAATAAAGGCTTAACCAGGCATTATTTCTATACCACTTTTTATATTAAACATAAAATAAAATTACTCTGTTAGTATAGTGTTTTTTTTTTTTGATATAACATACGAGTATACGATTTAATCGGTCTTATATGTCGCCAAATATAGCGGTGTAGCTTTAAAAAAGAACGCGAGAGAATAGCTAAGAGTTTAAGAAATAAATTATCACACATATAGTGAGTTCCACAAATTTAAGAAAGCAGACAGAAAAGAGATTTCAAACCGTTTTCATGCTTTGTTTACTCTACACCAAGTTGATGTGTAACGACAACAGGATTTAAAGGCTATCTTAAAAATGTACACAAGTTTCCAGGTTTTGTCATTAATTTAATGGGAATATAAAAAGTCCGATGAAGGGAATCAAAGTGGCCAGTGTAGTACAGTCCACGCCTTTTCTTATAACTCGAATTTTCGAACATAACTTCACTTGTAGGACATCAGTATCGGTGTTGAAAGTTATAGATAATTATGATAATGGTTTAAAAATGTAAAAAAGAAAGACGAACCGCAAACAATTTAAATAGTTTGCTTGCAGTAACAATTGGTATTGTCTGCTTGAAATTAAAAGGATTCTATGTATGCACATGAGTATATGTTTCCCATATTACCTGTCATGGTGTAGAATACTCAATAGTCGAACTGGCCGACCAGGATATATAATTGTTTACTTTTTTTTATATATATTTGCATTATATATGTATGTATGTTTTCTTAAAAATAAAGTTTTCTGTATTAATTTGTTTGTTTCTTGTAGCTCTACTCTTTATTTTAAGCTGATAGTGTGTATATGAGTGTATGTATATTTAATTTACGGCCGTGGTAAACATGTTGGAATTATCCCATTCTAGTTGGCTGACGTTGGCGAAGCGACCTTTTGCTACTACAAAATAAAAGAAGACATAAATATAATTAAGTTTTATTTTAGTTCTTTCACATTTTCTTAAAGTTTTACTTAAATAATTTTCAAGCACTAGCTAGATATTTCGCCAAGCCTTATGCAGGCACGTTAATAATAAGACAGGTGCTATGGCAAGCCAACAGTGACTGGGCGAATTATTAACTATTTTTCTAAGCACAGTAAAAGTATAATTAAAAGTACAGCCAACAGTTTGACAGAAAAGGTTCTAACGATGATGAATGGCAAAGAAAAATAAAGAAAAAATTAGGAAAATATTATTTGATAACAGGTTTCCTATTTAACTTCTTGCTAGTTGAAGTCTTGGTAATAAAATTTATTGTTTAATGGTGCTACACACAAAGGCGTAGCGAAATATAGAATATAAAAAAAATGAAATTATTTCATAAACAACTTTTGTTCGACTTCGTGCTTAACCACTTTGGTACGCCGCCTATGGGCTATGAAAAGCGTTTTTATTTATTTCTTTAAAATATAAAGAGAACTAAATATAATAAATTTCACTTCACAGTTACCGTTTTACAGATGTGAAACCGTTTTGGGCGGTAGTCAGAACGAAACTAAAATTTGGCGAGTAAACACTCCGCGAACACAGAGATAAGAGAAAATTCCTGGATGTCGCCTATACTCGACGCTCGGTCGTGACCGTTTATATTACGGCCCTCGACTATAGGCGACGCTTGGCTGTGTGGTGACATCTGTGGCCGTCGCCTATAGTCCTCGACGCTCGTACCAAAGTGGTGAAACATTATTTAACTAAAGTCATAATTGAATTGTTTTATAATATATTATTTCATATATAAATTCCCAGCCATATTGAAACTTAATTAAAAAAACATGTTTGTTTATTAAATTTTAAGATAAGTTTCATTATCGCTGCGTTAAAAAAATTATAGTTGATGTGCCGCAAATAAAACATTTGCCTAAGTTACTTACAATCTTCATCATCGGAATCTGAATTTTCAGAGTCCGAACTGCCCTCGGACACAGCATCACTTTGCATGGGATTAATGGTTATAGTTAATGCAGAGTCATCCCATACTAAAGCCTCGTCACCAATCTTAAAAGAAACGCAAAGACACAAAAGAAAAACTTCAAGAACATGTAGGCAAAGATACCACACCACTACACAGATAAGATGTCTAATGAGTTACTTATTATTAGTTTATTATTAGAAAATGTTTAACATATATGTATGTATGTATGCATGTATCACCACAGAGCGAGAAACGGTTATGATAGAGTCGGCTCGAACACTTCCAATGACAATTGCGTACCAGCCATTGAAACATTCGACAGTTTTCCTCTCGTTCGAGTTACATAGAAGCATGCATTAGTAGCAATATTCTATATCAATGGATTTTGCTTCTGAACTACACGCTTGGTTTATAAACAATCGCTCACGTGTATAAATATATATCAGGGAAACTCACTCTTGGTTGCAAACAACCCTTGCAAAGGTAGCAAGTCTAGCAAATATGCTAGATTTTGCAAGACCATAAAAACAAAATATATGAAACTAAGATTTGCTGCACTTGAGCAAATATGCTATGCCAAAAATCGTTGCAGATTGGTAATTTGCAATGCTCAAACAGCTGTGTATTTCATTTTATTTTTAAAATCAAAACAACTCGACACCTGCGCTTACAAAGTTTCACGGCGGTAGAGCCGTCTCAATAACTGACTGTGAAGACTTGAAATTTAAGCTAAGACTGTTAAAAATTTTTTGCTAAAATAGTAAGAATTAAAATATCTAACAAAAGTTTTTAGAAAGTTTATGCACACACCAAATACTTTCTTTGCATAAACATTTTAGAGGCGGCGTTCGCGTTCATATACTGGCAGCGGTTTGGCTTATTGCATGCCGCAAAGTTACTTTATGCAACTCTGTAACCAAATAAATAATAAATTGAAAAATGAGTGGTGAAAAAATTAAAAAGGAAATTAAAATAATAAGACAAAAACCAACCAATAAGCGATGGACCGATGATGAAATTAAAAAAAATATTGGATTATTTACTAGACAATCAGGAGTTGTCAAGGTTTGTTGTTCATTTCCTTTGATATCTGAAAAATCAGATGTTGTAATAAATATGCTAAACGCTTAAATAAGACACTCAGACTGGCAGAAAATCATACTAAGTGTGCGAAAATTGCAGATATGCAACAAAGAGTGCGTTCAGCTATTGTATTGTACGGATAGATACTTTGTTATCAAAGGTTAAATAGCATAAAGTCCAGAATATAAATGTACATAAGCTAGCTTAAGTCAGCATAAGCAAATGTGTGGTAAATCATAGGTGGCAAACTATAAAATACTTTCGTGAAAGATATATTCTTCAAGAATAATTGTGATATTTATATCAAAGTATTTGTATATTTCAATCAATAGAGCAAAACTGAATGCACGTAAGCATATTTTGATGCATTGTACATGCATACATAAATGCATAAAGTTGCGATCCAGAACGAAGGTGAGAACTATTTTATTTTTAATAGAAAATGTTGAAGACATTTTTTTAAATTAGTTAACGAGTCTTTGAATAGTTTTAATTTTCTGCCTTTGCTGCACGAAAATGGCGTCACACACATTGTGTTCCTTTTGGCTAATCATTCAAACCAAACTAATTTCAATTACAGTGTTGCCAAGTTTCATCTAATTCAGATATTGTTTCGCAATTATAATTTCTTGGGCGCACATAGACGTGATAACGCTTACATGGACAAACTACGCCGTCTAAAGGGAAATTATGCGCATGGCGTAATATTGTATTCCTATCATTCTTGCATGTGCAATTGAGTTGTGTAGTTCATGAACTTAGGAGTTCCATTCAGAGATTCTCTCAGAAAGGCGGAAGTAAACTCTACAACAACTAAAAAATAAAACACAATTTTACACAAAAATATAAATGCAGCTTAATTTCGTAAATGTTATAGAACTGCTACCTTTCCGACAAAATCTCTTAATTAAACTATTTAGTTCAGGACGGACTATAACTGTGACTTATTATTTTCTAAACATTCAGTTTAGACGTGCTTTAACTATATCAAAAACAGCTGATTATTGCTGATATACCATAACACTACGTCTCCACCAGCCATAGACTTGGACAAGACAAGAACAAAACGTCGGTAGAGCAACGTTACTAAAGTGTTTATATTCTTCTGTGTGCCGAATACGGGTTGATGTTCATGTTCTGATTGATAATAACTTTTAGTCTAAGCATAGTTATTTTTTGGCTGTGCGTCTGTATTGGTCTTTATTTTTAATGAGAGTAAAACTGTCAGGCGTAAAATGATATTCATCATGGCGAACATTGTTGTTCGAACAAATGTTGTGACATCGCTGGTTGCACATGAACGAAGCATCCATAAGAACGGTCTTCACGACCCGAAATCATAGTTTGTTCGTTGTTCATACCAAGTTGATGGCTAGTGCATTGAATTTGGCTTTTCTGCAAAACCATAAACAGCTGATTGCTGATTTGGCGTATTTGGTTTGTATTTTTTTATTGTAAAATTTTTCAACTTTGCGAATTTTTTGTTTTGGTAAAATTTAAATGTATATTTTTCGTTTATAGCCCTTTTTAATGAATTTGTTTTGATACTACTACTATACGGACTGTTTAATAATATAGACGACGAAAACTAATTTTGGTATGTCAAGTATAATTAAACCTTTAGTTCATTTAAATCTTTATAGCCACCAAATAAGCTTTCTCTGATTAGTGTCTATTGCAACATCATCTAGTTAACGCACATAATAATGAAAATTGAATTCGAGAAACTTTTCGAGACATTTTTCGTATTTTCGATAATTTTTCGGTTAAAACGAAGTTTGTCTCACTCTAAATTTACACATTTTATATTCCTTGTCGCATTCTAATTAAAATTTTGCTTTAGCCAGCTCTTAGCTAGCATTGAAAGCAATTGTATTTATTATTAATATTTCATCTTTAATTAATGCTGTTTTAGTATCGTGACTAAGAGCGGCGAAATGAACACGTGGCGGTACTCTGAGATTTTTAAATTATTTGTTATGAAATAAATTTATTAAACCGGATATTTTTAAAATTTAAGCAATGAATTTTATACAGGCTGAAGTTCGTTTTTTTTCTTCTTTTAACTGAGAATAATTTATTTTTTTTAATACGATCATTTTTTAGAACACTGACGTTTTCAGTACTTTAAAATATTATCGTCTTAATAAAATATTTGTATTTTTTTTTTTAATAAAGAAAAAATGAATTATATTATTCGTTTAAATATTAAAAACTAAGGCGCAGGGTAGTGCGCCAGGCCTAAAGCACACAGTGTTTATATTACACGAAACCATTCGCGCTGTTTTTATCCCCCTTTCGCATAATATAATGAAACTTGAAACATAAAGACTCTACGTATAGGTAACCTTATAGGCCAAGTTTCGAGGCAACTTGCTACCTTGGAAAAGTTGTTTGTAAATTTCTAATATGAGAAAGGATTATGCGAAAAATGTTTCCAAGCTAGCAAGTTGCATAGAAACGGCCGAAACTTTTGGATCTTAGAACTTGGCCCCTTACTTTTACATTTATGTTTTTGTGTGATTCCCAAATTTTCAAGAAATATTAATCTACAATTCAATGTCCTATATATTTTCCATTATTAATTGGTATCAAAACAGTTTGAAAACATATATTTTTCAAATCCACTATTAACCCTTTAACAAGTTGAGTGCCACGTCAGTCACCGATGATTGACACCGACCTTTCCGTTTACGCCGCGTCAGTCGCCGGTGACTCTGACAGTATAAAATATGATAATAAAGGTAAAAATTGAACATTTTTTCGGACAAACTTTAATGAATTTTATTGAAACAAGGCAAACATAAAAATGATTGTCCCTCGCAAGTGTCACAAAATGTTACAACCTATTTGGTCAATATTCGTGCTATTTTTCTGCCGCCCTGTGCCGCATTTTCTTCATAGCACGATTTGCAATATTTTCGCACTGCTGAAGGTCGCGCGGCCTGACGGGGAAGTCGCTGCTATAAAACCGCGTGGCACTCAACGTGTTAACTGTTTATGTCGAGCATACTCGTCAGAGCGAAATGAAAATTTTTCGCATAATTCGTATTAATATTAAACGAATCAACTGTAAATTTCCCCCTGAAAAAGGCCAAATAAAGATCTTTTAAAAAATGTACATTTTAGAATACTCGTCAGTCTGGCAACCTTATTTATTTTAATTCACAATCGTAATTGCCTACTTTTTGTAGGCAGAAACATTTTACTCTGTTTATGTCGAGTATACTCGGCTTCGCTGGAACATTTAAGCAGGCAGAAAAAGTTTTTCGAAACAAAATTAAACAGTTAAAGGGTTAATAAATTTTCTATTTCTATTTTGGTGCCTGTGACAGCGGCTTACAGGTGGATTCGCAAATCCGGTTCCTTTGTGCCATTCATGTTACGGTTATTGATTTAATTTCTTTAATGCCTGTTGGTTTTTATTTGACCTAATTTAAGCTGGAGCAACAGGCTACGCTAGCTTCCACAAAACTTTCTTGAATTAAGTGACTAATACATACATACATACATACATTACATATGTTTTGTACAGTTAGGAGCTTTAAAAGTTAATTTTTTATATAGCCCTATTGTTTAGCGATCGGCAAAAAAAAAGAAAGCTTAATCCTAATTCTTACCTTTGGACATGGCTGATGCCGGTCAGTAAATTTTTGATTGCTATTATTTTTTAGGCGCGCAATAGAAACTCCCCCTAACAGTATGACTAAAAATACGCAGATCAAAATTATCAGCATTGTGGGATGAGCACTTTCAGCTGTGTTGTAGGACAAATACAAAATGAATAATTTTAAGTAAATCTTTCAAGGTATAATTTTTCAATTATTTTTTTACCTTTATGGGCTATGGAATGTATGCGAGATTTTGGTTCCTGTGCATCATGCTGATGGTTCAATGCATGAGCATACGCCTTATTTTCTATAAACCAAAAAAAGAAAGAAAAAAAGGGATCAAATACATTGTTTAGCAATTTCAGCAGCGTGGTGCAGCAATTTCCAATATGCACAACTTTAATTACTTTAATCCTTTCTTACCATTGTACTGTATGCTGTCTCCATTATTTGTTTGTAAGAGGCCACCACCATTGACTGCAAAAGAATTTGGAGCTGTCGTTGTTTTAAGACCATTATTCACGGGCACTTGTTTGGGGTGCAATACTGTCAGGGTAAGTGTAAATTCGGCACTTTTAAACTCGGAATTCATTTGAGAACAAGTTACTTTGAATACGCGATTAAGATAGTAAGCTGGCTTTTTGTTGCTGTACACCAAAGCATTGAGGACATCCAAATAGTTGGCAATGCTGTCGGGTCCTATCATTTCAACGCCGTCCTTGTTGATGTTAGTTTTGATATCTAATGTTGTTGAGAGATTCTCGTCGCCATCTACCTGGATCTCTTCGTGGTCGGGGTTTAACGATGGAAAGACAATAACGCTGCAGGTATCTAATATTTGTAGCTCTCGTGAGATGGGTTCGCCCGAGGCACTAACAATACTGATATTAATGTTGCCTAATATGTGAACGCCATTCTTGATCTCCGGATACGAAACTAAATTATTGGAATTGGCTGCGAAAAGAATTCAGTTAAAGTAAGTAAAATTAATAATTAAAAAAATATGCCTTGTCCTAAATACCTGTTATTAATATTTTCGAATTTTCTCGATTATTAAATTTAGCACTCGGCTCAGTGGAAACTTTGGCTCTCAAGGAATCCTGTGTATTCGGATTGCCTTGAGTTACGAACGTTGCTGTGGGTGTTTCAGCGGTATTTCTGCGTAACGTAGAACTTTGCATGCTTAAGGGGCTGTAAGAGGAGTCTAGTCTTTGCATATGGGTAGCATATGAAGCAGTTGCGTTTGCTGTTAGCACTAACGGACTGGTTGGTTCATTTACCATTATGTAGGTCTCAACAGTTGGCAAGCGGATTGCACTCTGATTAATGCACATCATTGAGGTGCGTACCTCAATGTTACGACGGCCGATAGTTGGGTTGTTCTTGGTGTTAATGTACTGAATTTTTTGCAACAACAGCTCAACATTGCTCTTGCTTTGTCCTTCTATGTAGATTTCATTCAGTTGAGCATTTGTTTGCACCTGGGACTCTGGCTCCAATAGGCTCTCAGGAGGTGGCAATAAATGTTCAGCACAGTTTGTACCGCATTTAACATCATCGCTTGTTAGAACGGAGTTTAAAGAAATCTTTATTTCCGATATATCGCCACTGAAGCCATGTTTGAGACGATTCTCGCTACTCTGATAACAGGCACCCACAGCTAAAGTGGTATTTACTCCATGGGCCGCATGTAATGGCCAATCGTCGATTACTTCGGGATTATTATGACGATCCTCCAATGAATTTTCAAAAAGTACACCATCAACATACATCTCAACCTTTGAGTTTTGATCAACATTTAATACATAATGGTGCCATTCATTGTCACAGACTTGTGGTATTTTCCAACGCCATTCTGCTGGACTGAATATATTCAAATCTCCTTCATTAAAGTTTTTGCGCAACAGCAATATTAAGCGACAATTTCTGACAAATAGAGCCATATGGTGACGATTCATTTTATGGTCATCCGCACTGCAGACGATGTGCTCCTTAACATGTTTATTGTCGCCGGACGGACCGTTGTAGTGCCTAAATATGGTAATGATACTAAAGGGACGTTGCGAAAAGTCATGACGTGCAATCAGTTTATCTGGTATAATTACGCCGGAAGAACCATCAAAATGAAATATTGGCTCAGATCCCTCATCATACGATAAATCGCGAGTCCAATCTGCGTTTCGTGGCAACAGGTCTACCAAAGTCAAATGTTGTGAACAGTTTGTAATATCCCGATCGCAGCCAAATGAAATATGTTTGGTCTGGAAAATTAATTCAGAGTTTAGTAAATTAATTACCCCTAGCATTAAATTAACGAAAAGTGAGCTGATTATGGCATAAGCTTTTGGGAGGAAAGTTTCAGCGAAAGGTGGAAAGGGTGGGTCAAAAAAAAAGTCGTGCCGATCACTTCCTAGGAAAAAAAATTTAATGGACCAATGAAATACTTTTCATTCTAGCGAGTGAACAGGACAACTTTTTTGTATAGGGAACGACCCAACCTAATATCAAGTTTGACAGCAACAAGGCATTCCTAACCAACAACTCATCGTTATACTCCATATAAAACATAATTTAAATGAATTGTCCTAGCCGCACCCTTATTTTTAAGCATATCTGAACACCTTTAATTCTGAGAGTTGAATATTGTTCTTGCTCGAACATGTCCATGTACCTGACCATGTCCATGCACCTGACCACGTCGCTGGCTATGTCCTTGCCCCTGGCCATGTCCATATCCCTGGCCATGCCCATGTCGCTAGCCATGTCCCTGGTCATGTCCCTAAACATGTTCATGGCAGTACACCTAAAATGTTCTCCCTGTTTAACAACAGACTTCCGTTGTGATAACCAGTGGCCGAGTATCAAATGGAAAGCTTCACCTCAACGGCCTTATATATAGACCTTGTCGCGTTGGACTATCATTTGGTACAATCTAAGCAAAACCATCTGACTGGAATATGTTACACTTCAGTCAAAAATTGGCTTTAATAGTTGCTGGCCTCAACAACTGAGCAGTTCTAAAAATCTAAAAAAAAAAACTTCAGGCAGCAATTCTGCAACTACGCGTTATCTGTAGAGCAGTGTTGCGGCTCCTCTGGAGTCATGTAGTAATTAATTGAAACTGGTGTAGCCATTTTATTGATTACTTCACTTCGCCGAAGATTTAGCGCTAGAGTGTGATACCGGCGAAGAAGAGAGTTGTGAATTTGTATGAATTGAAGCTAATAAGCCGCAGAAAAAATGGATGTTACTAATTAGTAACAGCCGAGATACGAACCCAGGCGACCAAGTTACAGCAGTTCCTAGTAGTAATGACTCTCCCTTATTAAAAAGAAAAATAATACACCAAGTGATATGAAAAACATAAATATGTGAAACCCTGAATCATGTCAACGGTTTCAATTTACACAATTTTCGAAAATCCACATTAGTTGTTTATACTCGTATAATCACTATTTTCGGAAATCCCCAATGACGTGGTATTATTGATCCCAAGAAATTTATTTAGTCAAAATATTTGATCATTTTCGATTTTCTTATGTCGACTACAACTTACTATCAAGGCTTTAGTCTGTAAGAGTCATTCCAACGAGAAGCGTGTCTCCGATTTTCTATGACGAGTGATTACTCCCTTATGAAAGCAATCTTATGAACCAAATTAAATTTAAAAAACTGTTAAAAACTTTTTATACAGGGTGTTCCAACCATTATGCTCAATCTTAATTGTTAGTCACATCCGTGAGATGAGATCGGACTTCTGGTGCCCGGCAATTGAGGACTTGGATTATATGTGGTTCCAATAAGATGGTGCCACTTGCCACACAGCCAACGAAACAATGGCTCTTTTGGGCGAGAAATTCAACTCACGTCGCGACGATGTTAATTGGCCGTCACGATCATGTGATTTAACACCGTTGGAATTTTTTCTTTGGGGAACAATTCAAGAGCTAAAGGCTGAGATAATTCGACACATTAATGACATTGAACCTCAATTATGTCTCAGAGTCCTTGCAAATATCGATTATCGGATAGAGGTATGCCACCGAAGCCGCGGCGAGTATTTTGTTTCACACATAATTATCATAGATCCTTCTTCTATCGTAATAAAAAATATTAAGATAATTCTCTGAAAACTTTTTGTTTTATTTACAATTAACATAGTGCGTTTTGGTTGGACCACGCTATAGCTTAAAATAGCTAAAAGTTCGAATCAATTTCGCTCGAAACACTTTTTGAGCAAGTGTCGTTCTAAATGGCTGATAGGAAATTGAAGTCTTTGGAAAAGTATTTTGTTCCTCATTTTTCCTATTATCAGACATTAAATAATACAACTTTCAGGTAACTCTTAATAATGTGATATACTTACTTTTAACGAAATTGAAGTGTGTATATTTAAATTTTGGCTGTCACAATACATGTCACACAATTCCAAACGGGCATTTGGAAATAGAGATAAACTCTCCGTTGATGAAGTCTGTAAAACAAAACGCCAAATTTTGTATTTTACGTTTTAATTATTATACATTCAGTCGTTATAAATACCGTGTAATCAATTCTCGCTGGTATGCCCAAAAACTTCGCCTCACAAACGCGCCGCACTTTGATGCTAACCATGATGGGGGATGACTGTTTCATAGCGCAGTCGTATGCGACGACCGATAGTATGTAGTTATGGGAGACTTTGTGCGATAACGGTTCGGTATTCTTAATAGAACCCTCACTGTCTATAGTGAATGGTTGATCTTTGTTGAGTATTTCATATTTGCACACATCACCGTACAGGGGTGTACAGTCTTTGTCAATGGCTTCCACCCGTATGATCTCCTTGTACAGGCGCCCTTCGTCGGCTTCGCATACATACGATGGCTGCAGAAATGTAGGAGCATATTCATTGACATCGATTACCGCAATGTGAACGTTGGCAGAAGCTGAGTGAGTGCCATCGCAAAATACGGCGACAATTTCAAAGTGATAGCTTTTACGCTTCTCACAATTCAAAGTGCGACGCGCCTTTAAGATGCCCAAATTGTTGATCAATTCAATTTGAAATGGTATTTCATGATATGGTTTCTTAATAATATGAAAGTTGCAAATTTTCTCCTCATCGACTTTAATCAAGGGTGTTATTTCCACTGACGTCTCGTTTTCGCGTATTAAGCCGTGATACGATTTTTCCAAAACGTTGTCTGTTAGAAGAAGAAGGAGAAAATAATATACATTACTTTTAATCCGAACTTAATCCGAAAACCTATAACTCTTTTCATTGGACAGTTAAAACGGAGCTACCAGAGTTACCTGGCATACCAAGAGAAACAAAAACTTTCTTTAACTTCTTTTGATTTGTTACGTTTTTTCCAGCCATCTAGCTTCTCACAAGAGCAATTTGGCCTGTTTCAAATTTTTACTCCGAAGAGGCTAGACTATTTATGACCGGTACTAAAATTGGTACTGCCGGTTACTTCTGGCACCGCTCCACTTTGATTTCTTATGTAAATTACCTTTCTGCGAAAGATAATCGTCATCATTTTCACTGGACAGCGAGCTAGTTTGAAATTTATATGACGACGCGGATGATGATGAGGCGGAATAAGAAGCATATGTTTTCTGTATCGTATCTAGATCAAAAAGAAAACATATCGTCAGCAACAACAGTATCCGGCTCATTTTATTTGATGATATGGGACTTATCTTTATGATGTGTTTATCTTATATTTGTTTTTTTTTTCAGTTTAAAGGACGTCTTAGCTTTTTTGGTTTTTAAAGTTTGTTTACGGAAAAGTTACTTTTGTCTCCACTCGGCGCCCTTAAAAAAGGCCATTCAGGGGCTTTTTAACAAATATATCTTCGCGTGTAAAAAGGTATTCTGCAAGAAAAAAAAGGAGAGATATTTATTTTCTTTTTTATTTTATGGTCAGTATAGAAAATTATGGAATTGATATTCAAACTGATATCAAGTGGCATCTCTGTCAAAAAAAAAAAAAAAATACCAAACGAAAAGCAGAAAGGAAAATGAAAAAAATACAGAATTTATATTATATTTCATTCAATAAAAATATTAGCCCATAATCATAGTCAAAAATAAAGAAGTAAATTTTGTCGCTTTTTTTTGTCTATTTCTAACTAGCGTCAGCTGATCAAGGATGGTACTTTCTTTTGTTTTGTTATGGATTGTATGCAAACATATTCAACACTTGAGGTGGCACCCATTTAAAGCTGGTTCAATTTAAAACACACTTGTTTTTTGTCTATGGTAGTAAAATTGTAAATACCAACATTTAAATTTAAAGTAGGTTTTTAAAAGAACCAACTTTAGTTGTTGACTATGATTATGGGTCATTGTTTATAAATGATTTATAAACCAATTAACATTGCGCCTAAAAGATGTCATGAATTTTAGTTTATCAAATAAATAAACAACACAAAAATATATGTCGATTACTTTTCTCTACAATCGTTTAGCTAACAATAACAGCTGACTCAGCGATAGGGAATATTGTTTAAAAAAAGGTCGCTGAATAGCAAAATTGTTCTTTTTGTTGTTAAAAATTTTTAACGATACGATTATCGTTAAAAAAGAATACTGAATCGCACTACGGATGTTAAAGTGGAATAAAATAGGGTGTACGTGAGGTCGACTTAAATAAACTTTAGAAATGATTCTTAAACACATGATTGCTTCTACAGATAGACTGACTGTTACATAAAACCACTTATGTTCTTTTAAGATATTCGTAACAAAATTGTAAATAGAAAATATAAGTAGAAATTCATTACAATAAAACTTCCCCAAAAATTGAGAAAAATAAGTGAAATTTTGCTGAGGGTTACTTTTGAATGGGGAAAGCACCATGGAGCTATTAACTCGCCTTAAGCTTAAGTCGACTTAGGCAATTATTCCTTATAGCCACAGATATATACATGTACATGTGTGGCATATGTTTAACACAATAATCACTACATCAGAATTTTCTTCAATGTGGAAGCAGGCTAAAGTAATACCGATTCCTAAGACTAACAAAAGTTATAGAGCTATCCCAATACTTCCATATACATCTAAGTTCAAAAGCAGAATAGTAAAAATTTGCACACGAATTCTCTTTATTTTTGTATACTGGTGGTTGGTGGAGTACCCATACTCACAATTTGCCAAGGTTGTCCCACTACGTGCAGTGTCGCCCAGATACTGCCAATCTACCTATACCTTTGTATAGAAAGTAGGATTCCTGAGCACCGCTCCCGGGTTATATTGATTCTCCTTAACCTAAAACTAACACGTGTGGTCACACATGCGAGAGAGAGAGAGATGCAAAACTCTCAAAGGCCGAAAAACAAAATAGAACTGATTAAAAGACAATCACGAGGACAGATGAGTTGTTCTCCAACCCAGAGATGCTTAACGACTGATACATATTCTTTGCAGATAATCTGGTTTTAGGTTGAAATACAGCTGTTTCACAGAATTAACTGAAGTTGCTGAGAAAATTCGAAAATTCACACAAACATGATAAAATGTTTAGTACTTCTTGATCATTCAACAGCTTCCGATTCTGTTGATCATCACATTCTTTGTGATACACTGAGAAACACATTTAACTTTTCATCTTCAGCTGTAAAATTGCTTCATGCATACTTGTGAGACAGAATACAGTCAGTTTGTATCATGAGAATACGAGTATAAAGCCTACAAGTTGCCTAGTAAAAATAGGTGTTCCACAAGGTTAGATTTTTGGCCCACTCTCATACACATACACACTAACACTAATGACTTATCCATTTAATTATAACAATGCGAAGCTATTGATATATATGCAGCTGACGTCCAACTCTACATTAATGGTACATTTTTGGAACGAATTTCCCTCATCCCTTGTCAGCTTTGGTTTGGTGACAAACCGGTTTCGGTTATGTGCCAACTTCAGTGCCATTTTTGTTCTGGAACAACTGGAAAATTATTATTAAAGTGAGCAGCTACATTCATAGCATCTAACGCGCTACCTGTTTCTTTATTATTGGGGATGCGGCTGAGGTTTTAGAAAGGTATATAACTGCTCCTAAAAACATTTTATAAAAACATTTTTTAATTTTAATTCGGGGACCCGGGGATTGCCCGAGATTAATATGTTTAGGCAAGTTATTGATAAGGCTTCAAATTCCCAGAAACTGTTAACCGTTCTATGACCCTACACGAACTTCAAAAGAATGGGTTCTAAAGTCTCATATTTAGAGTCAATTTAAACCTTTAAAGCAATAAATAAAAATATTCTTAATAGCTTTCTGAGTTGATTTTGCGTAACTATTGGCCGCGGGTACCCATCAGGGTGCATTGGCAGGTCATGGACTGCCTCTAGCTCTCCTCTTCACAATAAATTCGGCAATTCTGTTTGTTGTATCCATTGAGCCAAAGATGAGTTTTCGACATTGCCACATGTCACGAATCCTTTTTATACTGAAAAACCAAATAGCGAAAAAACTACCCGATATACTTATATGTTTGTACGTTATGGAAAACCAAACGTCTTTACGACGGACTGTTGTAAAACTTGGTAGCCATTTCGCTATTTATCCGGAAATTAAAATAAGCATTTCTTTTAAATCGGCAGGGAAGAGTACCTACCCGTACGAAGTAAATATTAATTTCCACCATAGTGAGAGTCTTTTTAAATCTGCTGCGGACTGTTTTTAAAACAAAGTGAGTTACGTTTTCAGACAAAATCCTCCCTCACAGGAGTAAATTTTAATTATCGTAAACATACCCGAAACATATCGTAAACATGTACAACAGAGAGAGCATTAAAATTATGTATGGGGTATTTTTAAGACCAAGTGTGTTTCTAAAGTGGATAGAGGAATGCGCCTAGGGTTTAGGAATTCCCGGACTTTTTCTCTTCCCGGGGTTCCCGGGAAAATTTAGAAATTCCCCGGGAATTCCCCGGAATCCCGGGAAATTTTCTTCTATTAAAAACAAGTAAACAAGACAATGAATTTTTCTTTTAATTTTGTTTTATTTAAAATGAAATAATAAAGTACATATACATTTAAAACAAAAATTAATTAAATTAAATAGCACATGTTAATTCAATATGTGTAATGAAAACAGACAAAGAACTTAAGGAAATAATTTGAGATCATTTTTAAATAAAAAAAAAACATAATAGAATTTATAACATCATTTCGACAAAAAATAAATTTTTTAGTACTACTAAAGCATTAAGTATCTCGCTTGATGTCCGGCTTCGTATTTTCGTGGCAAAGTTCCCAGCAACGGAGAGAACCCGTTCACTATACACCGATGTTGGCTTTATTGTTAGCAAAGCATTAAAAAATTATCTAAGTTTTTAGTTCGAATGTTGCTTGCTTCATATAAAGCAAATTCTTTTCATAGCAAACTAGTCTGAGTTGATTTTGGCTTTTCTTGGATTAGCATTTGCATTATCTATATCCTTTTTCAGTTTAATTTTAAAACATTCATTGATTTCGTTTTCGGATAGAACAGTATCGCTGCTGGACAGTTCAGAAAGTGATTGATCAAACAGCCGTTTATATAGCGGTTCAGTATACAATTTTAAGGAATTTTTTGATACTTTCGTATTGACATCAGAATTTTTTAAATAATTTATTAATGCTATCATTTTTTCATCACGTCTTTGGCCAATTTTTTCTCGAATTGACTCATATGAAATACTTAATTTTAACAAAATGAAAATGTGAAGAAATAAAAAATGACTGTTATAAAATCCAATTAAAACTTTTCCCGTTTTCCCGGGAATTTTCAAAAATTTTCCCGGAAATTCCCGGCGAAAATTTTTCGGGAATTCCCGGACCCCAAACCCTAACCTAGTGAAAAATAAGCGGGTAATTTTTTGGACTTTCGATCGCGATCCCCCACTGTGCGACGACCAGATAGTAAAATTCATTTTGAAAATAAAATTCAGAACTTATTTTTGACAAACGCCAAAGATAATAAATGACATACGAGGAGAGACTTATTATAAGATTTTATTCCTTACCGGCAACACTGAAAATGTTTACACCAAAGATGCCACTCTGCATTTTTAAAACCATTTCTTTTCCCCATTACAGGGATGAATCAGAAAGCCTTGCAAGAGGCGGGCATGAGGGGGCCAATCTTTAAAGATACTTCTAAGGCATTAGACCGTGAGATTCCCAAAGGGATGGACAATGAAGCAAAGCAAGCGGTGGAGGTTAATCTCTGCAGGATCTCCGGTACTTATTGACAATGGAGCGATTCCGAAGGAATGAACAAGAAAACCTCGCAAGGGGAGGAGCGTTCAGTTACCAGAGATACTCCTGCGGAAGGGGTTGAAACGGCACCGCTCGTGTTTTGCGAATGTCCAGCACTAGCTGGCACAAGGCTTCGTACCACGGGCAGAACTTGTTAAATGTGATTACCATGGTGGATCTTAGTATGACACAAAAGTTAGCAATTACAAGATTTCGTGATGAGAAAGAAAACCGACAGTCACCAGTCTTAAATCACTATAGTAAATGATAGTAGTAGCACGCGACTCGAATGAGAGTAAGGTAGTCTTAGGACGGAAGGGGGTCGAAAATGGACCCATAAAGTTAGCGGTCTGATTCGATATCGCCCCTACACCAATATCGAGGTGATCTCAGTATATTTAACTTGAGAAATTTTAGGTTAAGAACTTGGCCTTATTTTAAGTTCTTGTGCGGATTGTGTTTCCGTGACTTGGATAATATGTGGTTCCAATAAGATGGTGCCACTTGCCACACACCCAACGAAACAATGGCTCTTTTGGGCGAGAAATTCAACTCACTTCGTGGCGATGTTTATTGGCCATCACGATCATGTGATTTGGTACCGTCTGACTTCTTTCTTTGGGGATGTTCAAAAGGAAAAGTTTCCGTCAATAAGCCAAGAACAATTTTAAGAGCCAAAGGGGTATAGAGGTATGCCACCGAAGCAATGGCGAGCATTTGACCGATGATATTTTGTTTCACACATAATTGTCATAGATCTTTCTAGCATAATAAAAAATATTAAGATAATTCTCTGAAAACTTTTGTTTAGTTGGACCACTCATTTGTATTATTTTTTATACCGTCGTACATGTCAGTAATTCAACGCAAAACCTTGTAATTATTGTGTGGTTGAAAACACTGGCAGTTGCTTCTGTAATTATGCTGCATAAAACAATTTTAACTGTTGGAATTCATTTCTAATTTGAAATAATAACTTGAAACACACATTTTACAGTACTTTTTATGTTTAACGCACGAAAAGACTTTGGAAATCAGGTGGCCTTTTACTTTTGTTTTCAACAACGAGAGGTTATGTCATATGTGCGTAGCATGCGTACGTCAGAACATAAAACTTATAAAATTCCATATGTATAACAATTTGGACATTCCATATGAGTTGTACATGTAATGTAAACACAGCTTAGGTGACGGCAAAAACAGCTGATTTCAATCAGAGTTGGGAGTAGTGCCAAATTATGAATTGAAATAAGCATATCTCAAGCACTAAATTATATTGGAAAGCAAGCTGTTATAAAAACCATTTCTTTACATAAACTATAATAATTCAAAGACAAAAGAGAGTAAACAGGAAAACGAATGCAGACGGACAATTGCGAAATATAACAATCGACAAAAATTGTATATACATCATTCGCGGAGACAAGGGTGGCTGGAAATCAACAATTTACCACCCTCTAGGTTAGGTAATCACGCTGCCTGCACCGCGGGATCGCTTTGTGTTACCTGAAGTGATAAAAGAGGGCGAAGAAAGTCAGAGGAATAAAAAAAGGTCACGGAGTCTGTTCCGGTATGGAGTCACTGCTAAACGAGCCACTGCTCCTAATGAAGAAATTGATTCCTCGCACTCTCACCTCCGATATTTCGGCGAGGCTGCTCAAGGACCTCTAACTGGGATGAGCCAGATGTCCGTCCGTCAAGGCAGGAGAGAGGCACAGGAAGCGATATATCGTTTTTTTTTTTTTTATTTAAAAGTTTTAATATTTTAGAGTTTGGTATGCGCTTTTGTTTACAATAAACAGCTAATGAGTTTTTACAGAAGAACTAACTACGAAAATTAATTACTCATTTCTCTCTAATATTTATCTTGCGAACTTCCTGCGCCACCTCATGGTGTCATGATGGTTTCGTTGCCCATCCTGTTCACAAGGCCCTTATGATACAATGCGTATATTTAATTGCCCCAATAGGCCAACAGTCCTGCGACCCATTCACCTATGGCTAAGACGGTCTGAGGTTACACAAATTCTCCAGCTCCGAATGCCATCAATATACATATAATCCAATCTTTTCAGAGAAGAACTTCCGATAGCAGCAGAGCTGTTACAACAGACCGGCAGGAGAGTGGCAAGACTAGGGTGAGGCCTTAAAATAATTGCTTTTACATTACAGACTAGACAACAACAAAAAGTCGCAGTGAGGAAAAAGTCGCACAAGAAGTCGTTGGCTATTAAAAATCTGGCAGATTACAGCTTTAGTTGACGAAGGCTAATCCTGTCTGTTAAGATTTTGCCTAAAACATTTGCAGGCATTTTTGATGTCATATTATTTTCCGAATGGAAAATTAACACGCTCTAATGTTTATTTCCAAACTCAATGTTGTAAATGATATTAACTGGAAATAGGCGGGGGGGATCTAACAATTTTTAATATAATATAAGGATAATTTCCTTCGCCAATTCAGATTACGAAGAGATTTAAAAAAAATATTCATCTTCTTTAGAAAAACTTCTAAATCACTCAGGTACTTAAGCAATGAAATTAATTTGTTTGTTTCTTCTAGTAATCATGGACCAATTAAAAATTTTATTTGACATTTCCCTAACAAACGATTGCAGTTATTAAATCCATATCCCGCGACTGAGGAAAATAATTAGATAAGAATTCGATGTGATACTGCACTATTTTTAACACTAAGGAGTAACGATTATTTAAGGACTTCTTTGATAGAAAATGTTGGCAGGATACATATGTACACGTGTTTGTGTTTATACCCAATGCGCGTACAGGTATGCAGGGTTGTTGAAAGTGTTGACGCAATTACGTATTTCACAATTTCACAATATAGTGGGCAGCAGATATGTTTAGAAATAGAAGCCCTTAAAATTGTCTTCGCATCGTTATTTTTTGTTTTTAAAGGTGCTCCAAACACACACACATACATACATCCAAAAATAGATACAAAGATACATAAGATTGACATTTGCACACCTCAGTGAATAAAATGCGCACTTCCATAATCGTACGTAAGAGATGGGATAACGATTTATGGTTATGGTTATGTTTACTATGACGATTAAATCCGTTAGTTGATAATGGAGGATATGATTTAACGACTCACACTGCGGAATTACACAATCGATTAATGTAACGGCATTTGTCGAAGGTAGACATTTGTGTTTACCAACTTGCTGTCGTGTTTAAAAGCAAAGCTTTTTTTTAATGCGACCAAACACAATCACACACTCACACACACACACTCACACACACGCCCACATTCTTATAAAACTATTTCAAAATATATTTCTTAGAAATCCTTAAAAAGTTTGTTGTAGTAGAATTAGGAATTGACAATGATATACACAATGATATATAAATATGCATGTTTAGACATGCATATATGTACATATGGATGTATGTGTGTGTGTATAACAACTATTTGGCTTGAATTATAATAATCAATATCTACCCGGCAGTTAAGTGTTTCATTTAAAATGAATTTCAGAGTTCTTTACAAGGCCTTACAACAAAGATAAACTAATTATTTGTATTGTTTGATGGAAACATTTATGTACATGCGTATGTAAAAAACATTTTGACATACTCACATGCATTTACATATGTATGTATCTCGTACTTTCTTAGTTGGTCATCCGCTGTCGAAGGAAAGTAGATACTTTTATGTAGAAATAGTCCGGGGGAGGTGTAACATCTATAATCCAATTTTGCAATTTAATAAAAATATATATAGATAAAATATATATATATGTATATATGCCTATACGTATATAATATATATAGGCATATAATTTATATATTCATATACATACAAACACACATATGAATGTATGTTGTGTATGGTGGATATACTAAAGCGCATTTACACAAATCATAAATCATCACAAATTTTAAAGCGTCATAATATTTTTGGGCATTAATTTCTTTCATATTTCTTCATTTTGAATTTTGTATCTAAATACTTTAAATAAATTTTTAATGCATATAAATACTTTTGTTTTACCGTACCGTTTCTTAACTTTTCAAAGTATTTTTATTTTTTTTTTTTATTATTCGGATTTTTTCTTTGTATGTTAAACGAACTACTTCAATACATGCAGATACACACGCTACTGACTGGATATCTTATGAAAAAATATAAATGTGTAAAATGAAAACAAACGAATGACCAAAACCTAGATAGATTGATAGATAGATTTTTATTCGCTCTGCTGCCGTAAGAGAGAAGAGTACAACACTGTTGTATGTGTTTACTTTTTGGTGTCAGTCTTATGCACTCGTTCAGCATCAACTGTAGGTAGGGATTGCCGACGCAGTATTATTTGTTCATTATTCTCATGCTGTACCAAATTCATCCCTCATAAATTCCAAATTGGTTTGGTGATGTCAACTATTACACTAAAAATCACGTAAAGTGTTCTAAAAATAATTACGTAATATTGCTTAAGAACATATGTCTATAATTTAACGTAGCATTAGTATATTCGTAACGTGCCGTCACGGATTAGCTAACAATATCAGTTATATAAAGAAAGCCGAGTTTACTGTTTATCTATAATAAGTAACGTAACTGTATTAACGTCAAAAACTACAGAAAAAAGCTTTTAACTCTATGAACGTCAAAATATTTTTAACATTCGAGTATTTCAAAAACAAAAATCTTCCTTTAATACGTTTTGTATAACTAAGCTACGAGGGCGGCTCAATAAGTTCGTGACTTTTTGAATGAAACACAGGTTTTTTTGGCAAAACAAAAATTTATTTTTCAACATAATCTCCTTTTAACTCAATACACTTTTTCCAGTTTTTGTATCCCTTCCAAAAAAGTAGGATTTTTCGAGGTCCTTAAAATAGGCATTTGTTTGGTCAATAATTTCATCGTTGGAGATAAATCTCTTTCCTCCGCGCCATTTCTTTAGGTCTGGCAATAGGAAGTAGTCACTAGGGGCGGATGAGGTACCAATTCGTAGCCCAATTCATAGAGTTTTGCCATTGAGACTGCACACGTGTGCACCCGTGCATTATCTTTTTAAATCCTCATTAAATCGGTCTAATAAGTTGGCATAATATTCGCCGTTTATTGTTTTTCCTTTTTGAATATAATCGATGTGGATTATCCCGCGTGCATCCCAAAAACCTCTTGCCATCACTTTATTGGTCGACAAACTTACCTTGGCCTTCTTCGGAACAGGTTCACCCAGAGAAACCCAGTGTGTAGACTGCTGCTTCTTCTGTGGAGTACAGTAATGGATCCATGTTTCATCAACAGTTACAAAACGCCGCAAAAACTCATTCGGATTGCGGTTAAACCACTCCAAACAATCCTCACCAAAATAAGTTGGGCAAATTTCTGGCTAATCATTTTACTTTTATTAATTTCATCTGATAGAACAATTTATATAAAATTTTTATTAAAAAACAACAGTCAATATATTTTAAAACAATAAAAAACTATTCATAAATCTGGCTACTGGGATCAATTGGAACATTTTTGTTTAACAAAGGCTTAAAAATAGTATGATACAAAAATTCAAAAATATATATTTATTAAAGACGGTTTATGAATATGCTATTGATAAAAGGGTTTGTTAACTATTGTGTACTTTAAACCCAAAATATTTTTTAAAGAATTTTGACATACATAATAGTTGGCTCGTTAATATTTTTCCGTAGGTAAGTATTAGCACACATTCTTCATCTTGCCATCCGCAAACACAAATTCTGAGCACAAAAAACAAAGCAGTAATCAGGGACGTCTACTAATCCTTACAAACACACCCGACCTAGAAGCTTTACTTACTACCTGATCACACCACCTTACAGAGACAAATGCTACTAGCTCATATGACATAACTATAAAACACTAACGAATTGATGCAAGCTCCTCAGAACGAAAAGTGGCACTGGGGATGGCGCATAGCCGAAACCAGGCGGTAGGTAAGTATTAACCTCACATTTTTTATGAGAGAGAGAAAATAAATTGCCTTTAATATATATCCGCAAACACAAAATCTGTCCGAAAAACATTAAACAGTAATCACGGACGTCTGCCAATCCTTACAAAAACAACCGACCAGCGAGCTCTAGCAGCTATCTGTTCACACCTTACATATTATGCCTACGTTATAAAAGACGTTCACCTGCTACTAAATCACATGACACCTCGATGCCTGCCAAACTATAAAACACCAACGAATTGATGCAAACTTTTGAGAGCGAAAAATGACACTGAAGATGGCACATAGCCGAAACCGGTTTGTTACCAAGCATGGGATGACGGAAATTTGTTTCAAAGGTCTAGAGATTGTTTCCGGATTTCCTTGTTTTCTTTTAATATTAATATTCATGCTTCGCAAGCAATCTTTAACGAAGGCGCATTAAAGTAGGTAAACTCACCAGGGTAGTTGAAGACTTGTCTTGAACTGATTGAATGTCAAACTCCATATAACAATTTTTTTCACCATTTCCAGCCCGTAAATCTACCTATTATCAATTTGTCTTGCTTCAAACTAACTCGTCGCAAAATTAGGTTCCTCGCTCTAAAAGTTTTGCATGGCCAAGAACCTTTATTCACTCATGATTGGGCTGTGAAACATGATTGCGAGAGCGAGGCATAAAAATGGTGCTGCGTGTAAACACAGCATAATACGTTTTATCGAATGTTTGGGAGAAAAAAATCCAGTGTGCATCAACTAAACATTTTGTTTCATTTACCAGCACTACTCGTAGGCCGATTTTACACCGATTTACACTGTTGTATACATACACATATTAATCTATGCTAATTGGTTGCCATGTATGTATGTACGAGAGTCAGTGATGAACTGTTTTATGCCTGTGGAAGTGTTATATCTACGGTAATAATAAATACGGAAACGCCTGTGAATTTAAAACGCCAAGAGAAGCTAAAAGCAGTAGACAGAAAAAACAATAACACGAATATTCAGTTTGTGTTTTTAAAACTCGCGAGAAATAAAATAATAATAACAACAATAAATACGAAATATATTTATCATAGTTAAAACAACATTGTGTTAAGGAATTAAAATTAGGATTGAATTAAAAATTAAATTATTGAAAAAAAGAAATTGTTTGATTAAAACCAAAGAAAAAAAAAACAAAAAATAAAGTTGTAGAGAAAAGTGGTAAAAAGATAAAAAATACTAATCGATCTTGTTTTATGGGTTTGATAAAAATACACAAACCAAATCAGGAATTTAATTTCTGTATTGTGAAGACAGTTTTGTTTTGTTTAATTCAATGTTATTGTGAAAAATAACTCATTTTTAAATGGCAGCAGCATTGATCATAAAAATCCATATCCCTATTTGAAGTTACACGCACACACACACACATGCATACACACAGATACGTATTTAGATACATTCAAACAAATACAACATAATGTATCTGCAAAACAAATCATAATGATTGCAGTTACAGTAGGCATTTTTTGCAAACATTGCAAATTTTTTTTTAAAAAGTCGCCCTGCCCTCTAAACAAACTGTGCTTGGGCAAATCATTCATTTTAAAATTGACAAGTATATGCGATGTTCAGCCTGTGGTTAAATGGGGACACTAGATTTGTTTCGCTGGGTTGATCGTGTATTTAGAGTTAATATTTAGAGTTTTTGATTGTAGTTCTGAAACTATAACATTTTAGTTTTAAAAATATGAGACTAGTGGAATAGGAAACTGCTATATAGGAATAGCACTGTTCACTATATGACTATTTCAATATGAGAATTTTGATTTCTTTAGTGTGACAGCGAATCTCTCGTAAAAAGCAGTAACGACGTCAGCTGATGTAGTGCCGCAGTTTTTCTTGATCATTTCAACAAAATAAAATCGAAGTGAATTTTAGGAATTTTTCCACATTTTTTCCCTGCTGGTCTGTCTGAAGTTTCTCTCTCTGATAGCCAACGATAAGGCTTTGATTGTGGATCATTAAGCCCCTCCACACGCCCTTCATGTTTGATACGGCTAGTAATTGCAGTTTTATTCTAGTTTTTTTTTAGTAACTTTAGTGCGCATGAAAAACACTCATGAAAACTGTAATTCTGCTTTAAAATTTGAACAATTTATTGAAAATCATCACAAGGGTTACTTTTGTAGAATTTTGGAACGAATTTCCATCATCTCTTGTCATGTTTGGTTTGGTGACAAACCGGTTTCGGCTATGTGAGATTTATAGTTCTCTCTCAGAACGAAAAATGACACTGATGGTGGCACATAGCCGAAACCGGTTTGTTTTCATACCAAACTTGACAAGGCATGACGGAAATTCGTTTCGAAAATCTACATCAAAACATCCTGTCGGAATATTAAATCAAGAATCAGGGTTACTTTTCTTATTTTCATGTTTACTAATCTACAGACCCGGTTCTCTGAAATTCGCGCACATTTCTGCCGATTATACACATGTGGTGATCGTTTACGCCAATCAAAAAATCACATAGTGCATGAAATGCATTTTGATTTAAACGCCCATTATCGTAAAAGACTTCAACAATCTTAAAGCGCTGCCCAATTGTGTACCTCTTCATCTTGGAATTTGTCAAACACTGAAGCAAAGAAATGTCAAATTAAGTTGGCCCAAAAACAAAAACGTTAAGGCTTGACTCACAATTAACATCGTGTATTATAAACGGGGTCATTCAGACCTTACTTGACAGCCTGCGTGCAGCAGGCTACCATGTTAACCATTATGGCGGGACAACCCTAGACATTTCACTTAAAGTAATGGCATACTGAATTCAAAATATTCATTGTTTTAGCCGCCCATACACTACATGCTTTTTACATCCGAATTTCCAACTTTGTGAGTCATACGCAATTCTGCATATCTGTCAACATTTTCATTTTACTGAAGAATTCTAAGCGCTTGGAAAAGTACATATTCATTACGTCTAATATAATGACAGAGATGCCACTTGATATCAATTTGAATAAATAGAAAATTAACGATGTCTACTATCGTTTACGATAGTAGACAGTTAGTGAACTTTTGCGACTGTCGAATGTTTAAAAGTTAGTGAATAGCACTACTGTACTCCACTCCATCCATTTGCTTTTTGTTTCATATAAAACTAAACATTGTTTGGTGAAATTTGTATTTACATGCAAATGTTTATTGGGTTCACGTACTCCTTTTTTAAAATTAGAACACTTTATTTCATTATGTTAATATTATTTTTAAATTTATCCTGCCTTTTACGGTAAAACAACTTGTGTATTTCGCGATAAAATAAAATGCCTTATTATGTGACTAAATCTCTCAAACGAACCATATATATGTATATCCTATGGATGTAGGCCTGTATGTATGTATGTATGTATGTATGTATATGTGTCATTAGCAACACAGCCATACTATGGACATATATAGATAACGTAAGTGTTATTGCTGTTAATTGCACACACTGTGTTTCATAGTTTGTGCATTCTTGCCCTTGCGTTTAATCGATTTCAGTATAAAGTTGGCAGCAAGGAATCGAACACAAAATAATCGACCATAATCGAAATCGATTTTGCCAGTCACTAGTTGTTAAGTGTTAATAGCAGCATGTGGGCAAATATGTTTATGGTACCCATGTGGAGGCGCTATTACTATTACTCAACTCGTGTTGGTGAAATATGTAGGTGGTTTTCAATTATTTCCCATCACTACCCAACTTGTAATAAAATAACAGAGTCGTGCTTGTTTGCTTCCAGCAAGTAGCTGTGAAAGAAGGCGAAGCGGTACCAAGTCCCTTACCAAAAATTTCTGCCGTTAGAAGTACGGAGATCAAAATAAGGTCTAGTGCTAGTTTGCCAATATTTTATTCAATTTTCGAATGTGGTATTGCAAAATCAAGAACTTGCTCCTCATTTTGAACACTGTACTTTTAAATGCCAAAATGTTTGTTTGGAAACTTGAAGTTAATATCTTTCACATTTATGTTTTTCTGTGCTTCATCAACTTTGGCAGACATTTCATCAACGGTGCCAAGATTAGAAAAAGACGGAGTTCGAGAATCGGTAGCAGCACATATTGTTCGAAACAGAATAGTCTTATCTGTTTGACAAAAATTGGAAGGCATCCATATTTTTTTTTTTAGGAGGAATATCGAAACAGGCCGCTAACTTTATGGACCCCTTTTCGACCCCCTTCCTTTCACGAATTGACTTTAGGCAACCGATTTGTAATTTATGATTAACTTACTCTCCATTAAGTTTCGTGCTACCATTAGCCTTTACTATCGACTATAGTGACTGTGGTGACTGTCGACCTTCTTGCTCCTCACGTAGTCTCTTGTAATTTGTTTAAGGCTTAGGTTCACCATGGCCTTTATTATTAACAAGTGCCTGCCCGTGGTCCTAAGTCTTATGCTAGCCAGTGCGGGATATTCACATACTATGTGTGCCACTGTCTCAGCCTTTTCCTCAGGAGTATCTTTCGAATCTGGCCCGTCCACCCCTGGGATGGTTCTTTTTTATTCATTTGAGACAATTATGAAATCTAGGCTGTAGCTGGTGCCGTTTTCGATGGTTATCTTTAGGGTTTATTGATGACCTCAATGGGAGGAAAACGTCCCCACCGTTGAATTTATTAAAAACTTTGTCCGCAAACTTTTAGGCACTGGTTACGAATATGGTTCACATGGTCTGATAGAAAATCCCTCATAATTCTTAACCGAAAATTATGAAGCAAGACCCATTTTTAAAACTTTTGCAAATAAATTTAAATTAAAGAAAATATTAAAAATCACCGTAGAAAGCAAATAAAACTAATTAACAAATAAAGCAAAAAGTTCACAAAACATAAAAATTTTTAGGAAAATAAAAGAGTTTAACACACAAATTGGCAAAACTTTTACTATCGGCCCGATTTTATAATGTGAGTTTTTTTTTGCCAGCTCTTGCGTAAGACTTTTCACAAAATGTTCTTTTACTCCCAACTTTCCAATAACTTCAAAACGGCTCAATTGACAAAGTTTTCACAAAAAATAATTACAGAAACACGAACATGTGGTAAACTATTTTTTGCTTAATTTTACATCGTTTTTTTTTTAATTTCCTAGAAAACTTTCTCGATGCGAGAGTTCCGGAAACGAGTTATTTAACAAACAAATTATTGATTTACTCTGCGGGTCTTTACCCCGCAAAGTGGGGGATACAAAACAGTCACGTATTCAAAATTATAAATTTTTTATCTATGCACATGTCTCTTTAATTGGCTACTACTGTAATAGTTCAGTTGGTAATAAAAAAAAAATACATGTACTATGTATGTGTGTACATACATACATACATATGTTCTTATATATGTATGTGTATGTTTATAATCTCTTCTTTTCCGATTTGCCTATTATTTATTGCGCATTAGCACTAGATATTTATAAATCCTCCAGTTAATGATTTTGTAGATTTAAAAGTACAAGCAGAACAATATACAGTGGCTCAATAAAGTCTTCGGACAATCATACAAATTAAGTAAAATGCGAAAGCTGTCATTTTTATTTTGAAATTAACTAATCAATAGAAGAATTTATTACATACAAAAAACATCAGCAAAAAAGTAGTCGGATTGTTGGGATACACTTCGTTTAAGCTCTTGATAACAACACTTAATAATTACTTTGTGGGAAGTCCTTTGCCTTCGATAACTGCTTCCAATCTTCCTGGCTTTGATTCTACCGCTACTTACTTCAAAATAAAAATGTGTTAAAAATATTTTTTTAATATGACAACTTTTGTCCGAAGACTTTATTGGGTGACTGTATATACATATGTATTAACTTGGAATGCTGTCGCATAGAGCAGGGGTTCTCAATATTATGGGACACTTTCACTGTAACCAGAGAGCGGAAATTTGTTGTATTATTTTTTTTTATTATTGTATTTATTGTACAGTTTGATCTTAGGGAACTAGTAATTAGAAAAATATAAAAATGGTTACTTTTCCCTAGGGGACCGGGTGGCCCCTTATTGGTAATTAGACACTTCCACTACAGCTTTTCGTATAACCCAATCATCTGTAAACTTAGCAGTATTTATCTACATTTCTAATATCGGTAAAAGGGATCGGACAATTTTTTCAAGCTACCAGGTTGCCTAGAAAGAAATGGTATTGTGCATATCAGCAACTTCGTCCTCATTTTGATCTCACTACTAACGTGGCCTTATTTTCACATTAATGTTATTTATACTGCGGTAGGTCTTCGGTATTTTTTTTTTCAATCTAAAACCGAACTTTTGGAATTTCCCCCCTTTTTTCCACATTATTACTGGCTTATGCACATGCAGTCAAAGCGAAATAACTTGCAATTGTCAGTGATGGTGAAAGTAATCAGTGCGGTGTCTGATGTAAGTCTGCGCAAAAACATAAATGTAAAAATAAGCTCAAGTTACTAAATTTAGGCCGTTAAAAGTACTCAGATCTTTTTCATATTAAAAACTTTATCAATAACTTGGCTCTTATTATGATCGAAGTCGATTACTTTTAACGGTCGAAATTTTTCGATAGGACCCTTTGCGCGGATCTGATTCCCCTTTTTTAAGTTTATCTTCCCCTTGCTAAATGTGTATGTTTATATGTATGTATAAAAAAACTTCTTTAAACTTAAAGTGTATGATCGAATTTCAGCTCTCTACCTAAAGTGGAAGTGCCCCCTAGATAAAACCTGTCCGTAAGTGAGTCAGTGAATAGGTACTAAAATATCTCGGGAAGCTTTTATGGCAAAACTTTTAAACGCCACCTCTGAGGTTATCTACATGAAAACTTCTTATTTTATGATTAAATGAATCCAGGTTGTGCGGCGGGTGAAAACAGCGGGAATGGTGGCGTGTAATATACGAGTACACACTGTGTGCTTTAGGCCTGCACTTGGCTTGGCGCACTACAATCTGATCTAGTGTTGGAAAGTTTTAAGTAATTTTTTTGAGATGTTTAACAGTTTTGAGTAAAATTTACAAACAACGTTAAAAAATATTTTTTGTTCTAAAATAAATATCCAAAGTGAAAAAAAAATTAACATGTTCATTTAAATAAAAGTTAATATTTTATAATTTTTTAAGCGTTAGATCCTGAAGCTCTTCGGGAAGCCCTGCAATGCTGCCATGAACCCAAGGGGTCCGCGTATCACTATTTGAGAGCCTCTGGCATAGATTATACAAACGAAATATGCGCTTACACATACATACATATTTACTAAAAGAATTTTTCGTAAGCATTAGGGTGGTGTATATTATTTGCGACTTAAACTGCGACAGTTTAAAAAATGTGTCACAAAAAGTTTTATTCAATATTTAGAGTTTGTGTTTAATCTTCGTATTATCTAACGGGTGCTTGATGTAAATGCGCTGCGGCAAAAAATATGCGCTAGCACGGGTCGATTTCTTTTCTAGTGGGAAATATGACTGCCAATAATTTTGCTAATATTGTAAAAAATTTACTTTTCGAGGGATTCATTTTATATAATTCAAGGCGAGTCCAAGACGAGTAACATAATTGGATGTCAAATTCCCTATAGAATTTTTGATTGTCATTTCCGCCATTTTTTTATATGGCGTTTAACATCAGCAACTGAGCCGAAAATGGCTTGATTTCGCTCATGAGTCTGTCTACCTGTTATCAATTTGCCTTAATAAAAGCCTTTTATTATTTATAAGTTTCGAAAACCGAACTCTCAAATCTCTGGCCTTAAATTTAGATTGTCAGCCCACTTAAGTATGTGTTTTTTTTATTTTGAAATTGCCACTGATATTTCATGTCAATTAGTATTTAGTAGTAAATTCATATACATTTCACTGTGCATTGTGTCGCGGAGAATCCCTAATTGTCAATGGGCAACTTCCGTTTAATCATTGGTGAGTCATTGTTGTCTAGTTTATGTATGATAGTAGGTCATGGTGACGACAGAATATAAAGCTTGTGCGAGGGTTGTTCCAAAATTCTTCAACATAATATCTACCATGTAGTTGGTAGAGCCGTATGGCCAGGTTCAATAAGCCTGTTCTTCTTAGTCTGAAGTGCACATCAACTTGCAATAGATCCCGTACAAGAGACTACTAACTGACTAACATAATTGCTCGAGCAGTTTTTTGTATTTCTTCCTGAATAGCGGAACTTTCTCGCTCTATATGTGTCTTTTCATTTTGTATGTACCAAGAGGCACAGACGATAAGCCGTAAAATCCGTGATGGTCTTCTTTGTAACATGTGGAAGTCTGATGCGCAAGCAAAGTCAGGGTTTAGTTAGGTCATATTACCCAGCCTAGCTGAATTGTTCTCTAGTATTATTTCAAAGTTTGACGTCGATTTATGGTTGGGTCACAACCCACGAGAGATTCTCCAGCCAGCGCTACAACTACAGAAAATCTAAGCTTGCTGCGGCTTATTGGCGGATCGTTGGTCCTTACGTCAACGGCGAGCAGTACAAAGCCTTTACTAGCAACAATTTAGTGCCCCAATTTGGTGGAATTTTTACCTGAAAGCGAGTTGTTCCAACAGGGTGGGTCAAACTAACAACTTACTGAAGGAAACATTTTTGCGATTGCGTTATTTCTCAATTTGCTAACAATATCGTGCGAATATTTACTCTCGCCTTACTTGAAGTCATTAGTTTATGCGATCGAACTAGAAAATTTGGACGAATTGGAAGGCCAAATTGTGCAGGTCTCGGCAATCCAGCCCCAAATGCTTGTAAACGTGGTCGAAAATTAGACTTCTAGAAGGTGGTATATACAATCCAGCAGCGCCGCATACATGCGCGAATTTATATTGAAACACGAGTGGATTAAAGCTGTCCTTCCAACAACGACAATATTTTGTTTTAAATGATGTAATTTCCGTACTTTATTTCAATTAGAAGTTGTACATCTTAAAAACATCCTTTATATGACAATGAGTAAAACTGCACCAAGCGCCTCTACCAGCATCTTTTTTGGTCATAATATTCTTTTTGTCTTAAATGTCAAGTCATGGATTTTCATCTTTAGTCGAGCCGTCACAGCGTTTTTGAATATTTTTGGGTACCATCTAGTAAATAGTACTCAAACATTTAATGTTCATCAATTTTCCCATTGCAGCAAATACACTTAGAGTCAGTGCTCGCCATACAAAAGACAGCTAAACGAAAAGTTCTTCTCAAATTTAAGCGTATTTTCTTTCGTCACAGTCGCTGTCTGAGAGCCGCTATATTTATTTCAGCTTGATGATTTCTTGGACATCCTTCGTAATTGTCGTGTACTAATGTCTTCACTTTTGAATATTTATAGCAGCCACGACTTGTGTTGTCATTTCTTTAGTAATAAAATAAAATAATTAATATTTAAACGAAGAAATTTGTGTTGTGTCATCGGTCCGTTGATTGGCCTTGTTTTTTTCTCTCTCTCTATAATTTACAAAATATTATTATGCTGAGTGTTTAGTGGTTGGTACTCACCGTGGGCACATATACGAAAGTGTCATGTACATACATATCTCGACATGTTTAAGCAGGCTAAATGGTTTTGCATATTGATGTGTTTTTGCTCAAAGTATTTAAGTATATCGGAAAAATTGAGCTGCTGTTTAAAGTAAAAATATGTTTAAAGATTTTGCAAAAGTGAATAGAATTGGGAGTTGTGTGGTGCCTCTCAATGCAGGACACTGATAAATAAATGTGAAGAAGTTATTTTTGTACCAAATTGTTGGTTGAGTGGTTCCTGAGTGGTATTAGTCTGTTTATTTCGTTTGTAATCTAAAATATAAATTCTCACTCCATATAGATTACATATGTTGTTTAACTATAGAAAAGCGAGTCTATTAAACGTTGACCTTCTGTGCGAAATTAAAATCAACTTCCTGCAGACTTTAGTCAACCTGCGAACAGGCAGTTCAACCAATTTATCAGTGAGTATCTGCAAGCTCAAAAAATAATCTTATTCTGGAGCTCTGTGAAATTCTCACCGAGGACCCTGATTAATTTTGGATCTAATGGCAATAATTTTGAAAAACAAAAACCAAATTTGACAAAAGAATCGAATCGAAAAATCTTAAAAAATTAATGTTTCCCAAAAATCGGAAATTCACAAAAAAAAAAACGTCAGTTCGCAAATTAAACAATTGTTCTCGCATGGCTGCCAAATTTGCAATGTCTGACAATCGTTGCAACGATTTCCCTTAATTGTGTCCTTTGAAAGCTTAGCAGAGCTCTGGTTCCAGGATTGTCCAAACTTGGCGATGTTAGCCTAGTGATGCCACATGTGGCGGTCTCCCAACCATCTAACCTCAGCGATATTATATACCGTATTACCGATATGCCTCTTGCAGGCTGTGAGAGATTTGCCACATAATTCACAGTTACCGTTATTGGTGCCGTGTCTACGCAACCACTCTAGGCTGATTCTCGAATGTCTCGCCATCCGATTTAAGGATGTCCGGCATTCCTGGACCAGTTTGGATGTTCTATAAATATCTGTTAGAGACCTAGTTGCAGCACGGCTGTCGGTAAAGATTCAAATATCTTTATCAAATATTCGGTAATGCTACAGCCAATTCCGCGCCCTTAGAATCGCTAATGTCTCAGACTAAAAAACGCTGCATTCTTTGGGAATTCTGAAGGACATTTTGTTGCCCAGTTTCTCTATGAAGACGCCTGTATACCACTTGGAGACATCTGTGTATATTTCCAGATGGTCCACTTGGGATCCTGTGCCCTCGGGAGAACCCGAACTTTCCACGAGCGAGCGGAACCCTCTTGAGAAGCACAGAATCGGGGTGACCAGGAGTAATCGGAGACTAGGGGAATTCCAAGTCCCTATTATACTGGAATGGCCCCAAAGTCTAGGGTTTCATTCTTTTGTGGCGTTTAGCACTAGCAGGCAGTGAAGAGGTATTTTCGACTGGTGGACTTTTTGCCACCAAAGTTACACGGTAACATGGTTTAACACAGCGATTTAGGTACTAGTTTGTCTTAGAACTCATTTTAAGGGGTCTTGTACTAGTAGTTTAGTTTTTCTATTTTAATGGAGAAAGAAATAAATATTTCAATTATTTTTTTTCTTTCGATTAAACAACTTCTCGGTCTTTCCAGAAATATTTATAAGATATTCTGGTTTTCCGGGGCTCTTTACTTGACAGGAAATTAGAAGCTATAGTTTGGTATAATTTTCCCCCAACAGTTGGGTAAATTGTTGTTTCACTAGAGACATACAACTGCTGGCTATTTATTTGTTATCTAGTTCTACTTGCCTGCTGTCATTTCAGAATGATCTCACAAATTTGTGCACGACGGACATACACGATTCCATACATATTTTATTAAGGAATGTATGTATTTACGAGTATGTATGCATGTGTGTGTATGATGTCTGTTTGTACAACTGTTGCTGTTTACGAGTATGTGCGTATAAAACACACATGTGTGTGTGTGTTTTTTTTATTGTTGTTAAAGTTTCAATAATTTAAATATTTTTATGGATTTTTAGCATTTCAAGTAATTTCCAACATTAAATTATATCAGATTTTTTCGAATAGTCTTTAGTAGTAGTTTTTCATTATTCCTGCATTGTTTCGACTAGAACGAATACTGTGATTTTGTGGCTTAAATACGAGTTAATTTAAGTTTATAAAGTTTGTATGTTGCAACGTTGAAGCTGAATAATAAAAATGAAATAAAAGTGAATAAATATTTGAGTGTCGCAATAGTCCGAAGCACAAGGACAATCACTATACTGGACATTAAGTAATTGGGCCGCCTGTGGATGGCACTCATATTTTAAAACAGAAATACGAGGGTGGTTCAAGAACTAAAGAAATATACAAACGATTTGCTTAATAGTCAATTGCTAAACACTTAATTTTATTATTTTTGTATAATTAAAATACTTTGCTTGTGGTTATTGTATGATTAAACTCAACCTGTGACAATTTTTATAATTAAAAATCGTTCAATAATTTAAAAATATAAACAATAACTTGCTTATCGAAACTATAGTCATGTTTAAAATGTTTGAAAATAACCATTATATGCTTGCCACAACAATATATTGTTCTAGAGAACATGGTCAAGCCACAAACATGCTTTTTTCTTTGCGTCTAATAAACGAAGTTGCCAAGCGTACACAAAATGTTATAAAAGTAAAACAAAATGAAATATAACACTGATTAGGGCACATAGCCTTAACCGGTTTGTTTCCAAAATAAACTCAACAAGGGATGAGGGAAATTCGTTGCAAATTTCTATATCAAATCACCTTGTCTGAAATTAAAATATAAACATACATTTAGGAAGTCAGCCATACTTATATATGCAGGGTGTCCCCGCGATTTATTCGCCAAATTACGGCAGTATAATCTTTAGGTGGCGATAAGAAAAAATCTTATATGCAGTTTGCATATAAATGCTATATTAGTTGTCCATTGCATTATGCTAGAGCATTTGGAAATTTATTGGTTCATCATTCTACTTCGAAAAGTAATGGAGTTGATTTATGGTCTTCCGAGATTGCCTGATTAAAGATCTCTTAGTTTTTATTTGTGGCCAGTGCTATCAGGTTTATAAAACGCATATAAAATTAAGTAGCAAAATATATAAAAAAAGGATTAAAAAATATATAAAAACGGATCGAAAATTGGCATCGACGACAAAGCAAACGAAAATTGATCGTTGCCAAAACACCGAGTTGGAGCCAACACTTTGGGGGAAAGGTAAAACTTTTTCATAATATTTGTAGTGATAGTTTGTAGGGTTCGTTTGATTGCTAGAATTAAAATACACAGTCTTAATGATTTTATCAATACACAATTACTACTTTTATTTGCAACTCTTCAGTACTAATTTACTCTGTAAACTTAACACTCTTATGTACACACAGCTGTTCACTCTATGAAATCTCCAAGTCAATTCTACTCTCCTCGGTGGACGGCGCCTTTATATAGAGATCACGTCGGAAATGTCCCGAACAAACGCATCATTTATTTCATTTGCTGGCTTTGTTGTCTTGTATATGTGTTCGTGTGTGTGTGTATTAGTTGTTTTTGTTTGTACTTTAAATCGCTGTTCGTGGAATTTTACTCTAGGTTGTTGTTTTGGCTTTATATTGATTACATTGCATATTTGTACAATAGGTTGTTTCACACCAATTTCTTGCTGGAAATTATTTTTTTTTATGATTTAATTAAACTTCTTCGATTACTACTTCGTAACAATATATTGGCGGTATGTGGGCGTTATTCCACCAGCCGTTTAGCGGGAAAGCTCAAAAACTAACAACTTGGCTTGTGGGGAACCTGAAATTAAGGGTTACAGTATAGAATTGACTTTGCCTAAAGACTTAAAATCACGAATCAATAATGCATTTGGGGCCATGCCAAAGAAATTATGAACAAATTGTACTGTAAGGAGATCTGTAGTAGATCCATGTCACGCCTGTATTGATGTGCATGGATCACATTTTGGAATGCAATAGCGCAAGATCATGCAGGGGCTTTTGATATTTGACGTCAAACCGGGGTAGAAAAAAACACGGATTGGGATGTTGAGGGCAGATTAGATTAGATATTATTATCTGTCTCATTTGTATTTTTTTCTCTGATCTCTCATATTTTTGACGGTTTTGATTTGAAAATTTTGATGAATTTGCGGGTTTAAATCAAAAGAGCACCAAAATAACTTAAAGATTACCAGAGTGCTATAGAACAGGCAATGGTGCCACAAATCCATCCCATCACTGTTTCACAAAGTAAAATGGAATATTCAAAACGTTAGTGCCGAAATAGTCTTGAGAGTAGCAAAGTAAAACGGTCTACAGTATAAATACTCAAGGATTTACGCAGCAGCTTAAAAACAACATTGAGAAAGCACGCAAACGTTAATTTTTTTCATACTTTTTGTTTATAAATTTCTAATAAAGCATTTATGTGCCAACTCTATATCCCATTTTTTTCTTCTTATTCCCACCTATATACTGACGCAGATTGTTGTCTAAATCCCGGGACACCTTGTGTATGTGTCTGCACACATACATACATATATATATGTAAAGAACCGGGACCCCCCACGTAGTTTGAATTTTACAAATATATGCCCTTGAAAATCCCCACATTCAATTTAGACTTCATAAAACGAAAATGTGTTAATTATTTCCTATTTATTTTGTGTTAAAGAAAAAAGCTCTGAAGGTGTGATTTGGTTTAAACTCTTATGAAAATCACAAAAACAATATTGACAATTATCAACTGGTATAATTGCGTCAAACAATGACTCTAGATGAAATGCAAAATGGTAACGTTGTGACTTCACTAATGACCATAACTCAAAATCACAATTTACAAATGGATAAAACCAATCTGACACACGAACGAAATAATCACCAAAATAACAACAACATCAACAACCATGTGAATAATACAAATTCGCCACAACCACATGCCAAACAGGTAAGTTTTTTTCTATTTATTTCTTTCACAAAAAAAAAAAAAAAAAAAAAAATACCTTCAAAACAACAACAAACTATCGAAACAGTTGAAGTTTCACCAAATTATTTATTAGATGACGATATACAGTCACTCACATTTAAAGTCGGGCAGACACATAAAAAAACTTCTAGTCACAATCAATATCACTGTCTTGAAGAAAGAAAATAAATTTTAATTTTTTTGTTTTATCACAAAAAACTCTCTTATTAAAGAATAAATTCTTTTCTAAAATATATACGAGAGCTTAACTTAAATAAGGTCACACTTTTCAGTCTCACATTCAAACTCGAGCACTACATAAAAAATCAAGAATATATTACCACCTTTCTGATTTTCAACAAATGTTCAATGACATTGAGGTCGGGACTTTGTGCAGGGGTCTTGATTACCTTCGGACAGTTATACAGCAACCAATTCTTTACATCATAAGCCGAATACTTCGGTTCGTTGTCCTGGTAGAATTCGAAATTACTTTCAATGCCGAGTTTTTTAACGCTTTCTTTCAAATTTGTTCTCAAAATGTTTAAGTACACATGTCTATTCATTACTCCATAAATGAAATGCAAATTGCCAACTCCTAAAGCCTCCATGCATCTCCAAACCATAACCGACCCACCACCGCGTTTAACCCGTTTTTCTTAAATACTTGCCTTCCAGCTCTTTGTTTGGTTTGCGCCACACTTTATCCCTTCCATCACAAGCAAATAAATTAAATTTACTTTTGTAAATCGTGAAATTGTTATTTTTTATCCAACTTACAGTGGTGCAAAAATCAAAATCCTCAGTCATATACTGGCGTGCAAAAACAAGCCGGTCCTTTTGGTTTCTCTTGCTTATAGGGGCTTCTTCCGTGCAACTCGGCCGTGAAAATCATTTTTTTCGAAGAAGTCTCCTATTGTTTCAGGCTTTACCTCCGTCCCAGAAGCTTCTTTGACCACTGCAGCCAATTTCGGAGCAGAAATAAAGGGATCTTTCTTTACCTCCTTTAATATCATGCTTTCTTTGGCCGGGCTCCATGCTGTTTATTCGGTTGATTTGCTCTTTTTTAACAATTTCCAAATTTTAGCGTTCAGATTTTTCTTCTGAGTGCAATTGAATTACTCTTTCGCGTTCTTCTGAGGTGGCCCGTTTTATTTTACGCGGCATTTTGCAAAATACTTTCATAAGCTTCGCTGGAATGGCTAATGATGCAACTATGAACAATAATTTTTAAAACAAAAGCAGAAAAAGTAAAAATAACGGTATATTTTGCGTTTGCAAAACATTGTTTTCCCGACTTTAAATGTGATTGACTGTACATGCACACATACATATATACATATGTATGCGTGTGTGTACGTGGCTCTGTAAAATATTGAGTTTCATATGAAATGAAGACAAACAAAAATTTTTTATTTGTTTGAATTATTTATGTTGAATAAATGAACACAGATGAGAGAAATCATTGACTAGAGTAGCCTGGCGAATCAAGTTAAACTCGATTTTTCCATGTGTACTGACTTGTCGTACTCGCATGTAGACATTTATCGATTGCGTAATCATAACCCTCCACAATTAAGAATATAAACTTAAAATAAATTTGCCCTGCTTGAATAAATTAAAAACTCTATCCAACTTTAATAGGAACCGAAATGTTGTGTCAAATGCTGCTGCTCTACTGAAAGGTTTTTTTTTAGTTTGAGAAATTCTTTCAAAAAAATTTTCATGATTTGTTGTTCGAATTTTCATCAACGTCCATTTATTCTCATTCCATTTTATTTTTCAAATTATCCAGACCAAAAGCTTTCGTCAGGTGGATGGTGTGCCCTAGATAGTTAGTAGTATAGGAAATTCCATTCTATGACAGTTTTCATTCGAATATCTTATCCGGCAAGAGTCTGCCTCGGCATGCTCGGAGGAACTCCGAGCGGGAAGTCGAACTTTTAATCACTTTTTGGCAAAGAAAAATCGACGAATCAACGAATTATTTTTAACATAAATCGCACCTAGAAATTATTGATTGCAATTAATCGATAAATCGATTAATTTCGCTAAAGTGGAAAGTTCAAATAGAAACAATAAAAACGTGAAGAAAAATGATTTGTTTAAAACATGACTAAAAAATAACAGTTTAGAAAACTATTTCTTTTTGCCATAGCGATTGCGGCTGCTTTGGAAAAAAGGTGATCTTCTGTTACAGAAGTTCCAAATGGAAAACAATAGTTTTATGCAAGTGTGTAATAAAGCTGTTTTAATTTAAGCTCATCTTGCTTGAATTCGCGAACTGGATCATTGAGCATGAAGCTTAGCTCTTTTTGAGGATTTGTGGAGTCATTGTCCCTTCCTTTTCCCTTTCGAGCCTAAGACTTTTGTACCAACGTCTGAGCGAGAATTTTTAATCATTTCGTACGTCTCATAATCGCAGACTGCGCTAGTGGATCTTTGATATCGTTTTTTTTTAAATCTGAGTTCTAGCAGAGCTAATGCTGCCAGTATGTTTGAACAGATTTACCGCCAAATATCTTAGAATTATACTAGACAAAGCTTTTTTATTGCTTATGCATTTTGTCCGATTAATTTGGAGATCATTGTTTTATTCTCGATTAATCGAAAGAGAAATTTTTAATACAATTACATTGTTCTGATCGGCATCGTTTTTGAAGAAATACGGAACAACGACGGCTTTGGCTTATAAAGCTCACTAAACAGTGGCTTTCTCTGGATGTAATAATTTTCCTGTAAATGCGACACTTACGTTTATTGACGTATCCATTCACCCCAAAATAAGCTTCATAGCTGAGCGAAATTCACGTGGGCTTCTCGCACTGAACCGTGTTGAGATGTAAGATGTGACTAAATAGAAAAAAATTATTATACTTTTAAAGAGGTCAAGTATAGGAGTAGGCCTACTTAGAAATTCGACTACACCTTTAAAATTTGAAGTTATAAATAAAAGTAGATTTTTTGGAAATTCGTGGACAACAAGTTTTAATAAAACCCATTTTCATCACACCGATTTCGAAATTTTGAACGGTGATGAGTAGGTTTCCTTAGTACGGTTACCCAGGATGTTAATTGTAAATAAAACAAATAGTTTTCAGAGAATCATCTTAATATAATTATTATGATAGAAGGAACTATGACAATTATGTGTGAAACAAAATATCGGCCAAATGCTCGCCACGGCTTTGGTGGCATACCTCTATGCGATGGTCGATATTTCAATGCGTCTGAGACATAATTGATGTTCAATATCGTTAATGTGTCGAATTATCTCATGCCTTAGCTCTTAGATTGTTCTTCGCTTTTTTTCGAAGCAGACCTCTATCTCTATGGATCCCTTTTCGACCTCCTTCTTTCGTTAAATTGATTTCAAACAACCGATTTGTAATTTACGATTACCTTAGTCTTAATCAAGTCCCGTGCTATCACTAGCCTTTGCTATCGACTATAGTGATTTCAGACTGGTGACTGGCGCCGTCATTCCACATCGCGTAGCCTCTTGTTAATTGCTAAAATTTATGTAAGGCTTAGGTCCACCATGGTATTTACAGTGAATAAGTTTCTGCCCATGGTCCTGAGTCTTATGCTAGCCAGTGCTGGACATTCACACACAATGTGTGTTACCGTCTCAGCCTCTTCCGAAGGAGTATCTTTGGGGACTGGCCCGTTTACCTCTTCCGAGGTTTTCTTGTCCAACTCTTCAGAATCCCTCTATTGGCCAATAAACATCGGAGTTCCTACAGAGATTAACCTCTCCATCTGGTTCGAGCCTACATTATCCATTCCTGCCGGATGTAACTTTAAAGATTGACCCGTCCACCCGTCGCGAGGCATTCGTGTCCATCTTTTCCGGATTCCTTCTTTGACAAATTAGTAACCGTAGTTTCTTCAGAGTTTAGCATGTCGGCCTCTTGCAAGGCTTCCTGAGTCCTCTCTATAATGGAGATAAAGATGTCCGTCCACCCATAGAGAGCTCCATTTGTACGGGTAAGTCTGTATTAAAACTGGAGATCGACTGGCATCCAGAGTTCGCGTACTTGAGACCAACCATCCTCTTGGCCACGCATCCCTGGCGTATGCTGTACCACCGTTGATTAGGGATTTTTTATACGACAGTGTTAACTTCTCTCCGCTCGACTTATTGCAGAGACAAGAATCTGTTGCTGGACGCCACCGCGTGTAGGTGCACTCAATTACGGCAAACCGAATCTTTGTGCCTGCCAGCTCAACACCATTGTTCTTAGCTTATTTTTCTTTTAAATATCTCCAAAGAAAGAAGTCAAACGCTGTCAAGTCATATGATCGTGACAGTCAGTTAACATCGCCACGCCGTGAGATAACACGGCCGTTGAACTACTCGCCCAAAAGCTCTATTCTTTCGTCAGCTGTGTGGCAAGCGACACCATCCTGTTGGAACCACATATCGTCCATATCCTCAATCTCTGGCCTCAAGAAGTTCGTTATCATCTCGCGATAGTGCCTCACAATTAACATCGTGCATTATGGTTGGAGCACCCACCCTACATGTAAATACTTTGCAGTGCAAATATTATATTGCATTACAGTCTTTATTATCAATCAGTGTTGTTTCGAATTAAAAGTGCCTTTTCGATTTTAACTATTATGGTCTTCTTTTTCTCGCTACTACTTGAGGCTGTAATCGGATTTTTAAAAATGTATGAAATTATCTCCTCAATTAGACCTACAGCCGACACTAGGTTATTTGAAATGTGTATTTTCACTGCCGCACCGTGTAGTCGTAATAGGAGGCTAGAAAGATTAGTTAACAAATCGACTGGAAACGACTTGTAAAATAAAATCTAAGAATTTGCCTCATCGAAAGAAACTGATTCATTTATGTCCAGTGACACAATGAAAACAGGAAGTGTTAGTTTTGAATTAAATTATTTTTATTTTATAACATTTTCTCGTTGGTTAAATTAACACAATTAACTTAATGTGAAATGACTAAGAGTTGGTCATTTAGGCAAACACAATCGCAGAGTGTTTTTAATGAAACTTTTTTAAAAAATTTCAACATAAATATAAAAATATTTTCTAATACGAAAGCTATTACAAACAATTAATTAATTTATTTATTTACAAACAAATATTTTTTTCATTTAATTTTAGAATGATGTCACAATATCGTTTTTAAGAGCTGCTCGAAGTGGTGAACTAAGCAAAGTGGTGGAATTCTTAGAGAGCGGCCAAGTAACAGATATTAACACTTGCAATGCTGTAAGTATTTTTATTTGTCGAGCATATCGACTGTTTATTGATTATATTTCATCCAAAATTAATTCGAACTATTTAACACTGCTACAAAAAAAAAAACTCTAGCAAATATCAGCGATTCTAGCGTTTCGAACAGTAAAAATAATAATGCCGACGGCTGCGCCAAATCACATATATTGAAATGCAAAATAATTTTGAATATTTAAATCGATTTGCAGGCTTTGGTCGAAGTTATCTAATTGTTCTAATAAATACCACGGCAGCCAGTAAGCCCCTGAAACTTCGGTTCCCGACTGGTTGTTGGTGAGGCTCCTTCGGAAGTGCACGTGGTGGCTGTGGTTTATACACAAAGCGGGAAGGTGCACTGCAAGACCGATGTGGCGTTGCATAGCAATGCAAGCTGTCAATAATTATCTATTGACAGCAGGAGAATAGATAGCTCCGAAACCCTCAGCAAGAGGTAGGATCGGGGTCTGACATCCTCTATCTTAAATTGCTACCTATGGGGTATGCATGGTTGCTACTTCGGTGGTGCTTATGCAAATTGCATAGTGGCATTGGTTGGGCGCATACAGTTACACCCAGTGCTTAGACCACTGTGACAACGTTGGCGGGTGCTCACGTAAATCTAGGATATCTGTTCTAATGAATATGCCCCCGGAAGCATGTCTTCTTGGTGATCCCGCCACCTGGGGAGAGGGGGTTACCAGTTCCCGGGTCTAAAGCTGGAAGAAGGTACATGATTTTCTAAGTTTGACCAGTAACGTTGTAAACACTGGTACCACAAGAACCAGTGGCACCTGGGACGCTAATCCTAGACTGGTTATTGGTGAGGCTCCTTCGGGAGTGCACGATGTGCCTTGCACCCAAATAGCGGGATGATCTTGTTGCAGGATCAATGTGGCGTTGCAATGGCATTCTTTGACAGCAGGAGAATGGGTAGCTCCAAGCCCTCAGCAAGAGGTGGGGTCAGGGCCAGAGCCAGGGATCCATGATCTTAAAATGCTACATATACACGCATGTGTATACGGGCGTTGGTGGTCGTATTTTAATACATCCTGTGACAAAAAAAATACGGGATAGGTCACACATGTGACTTCTCCAGGGGCACCCTTGGTGTAGTTAGAACGGTGGGCGCAAATTTTTAAAGAATATAATTTTTGTATGGGAACCTGCTTAGGGAGTGGATATAGGAGGTATTCATATATGTATATTCGAAAAAATTTTAAGGAGAAAATTAATGGCGGTCGGTCTTGGATTTTTTCACTCCTCCAAGAGCGGCTCTGGGACAGTTGTGGGGCCCTTTGTAAATTTATACCACTCTACCCCCATTTTTAACTCCCACGTGGAGCCATTTAATCTCATCTCACCATATCCATATTTGTAATTTATTAGTCTATAAAGTCTGTGCTATTCCAACTAAGGAAATATTAGTGGCGTTTTCTTAATACATTTAATAGCTTAATGGCTGCATGGGGCGAATATAGCTATCAAGACCTTAACTAAAGCTCGGCTTTCAGTAATAAATATTCCGAATGTTACTATTGAGTATTTTATGGTTCCCCCAGGGGGCATGTCTGCTTGGCGATCTCGACAGCTTACTTTCTTTTTAATGGAGAAAAATAGGAAACTAGTGCCCCAGGCTTGTTTGGGGACTGCAGCTGGAAGAAGGTAGGAATTTCTAAGTTCGACCAGTAATAATTCCACGGGAACTAATAGCCCCGGGGACGCAATCCCCAGAATATTTGTTGGTGAGGCTGTTTCGGGAGCGCACATAGTGGCTGTGGTTTATACCCAAATACCCGAAAGATGTTTTGTAGATCTCTGTGGCCTTGATTTACAAGGGCTGTTAATAGAATAGCTATTAACAGCAGGAGAGTTGGTAGTCTCGAACCCTTCATTAAAAGGCTGGGTACTAGCGTCCTCAATTGCAAGTGCCTTGGAGGACACATTCGGTGCTACGCCCACCGTCGAATTGTGTCGAAAGACTTATGCCGACGTTACTAATGGCCTATTTGTGTGTTCTAGGGTACTTGACTTAGCTCTTCTCTTTTTCAAATTAAAGACATTCGAGAGTATGAAAACTAAAATGTCTTTCCATTCTTAGAATCGTCCATGTAAACCCATAGCGTTGGCGTTAAAGGAGAGCTATCTCTAAAAAAGAAGGTTTGGTAGTGAAGTGGAAAATCAGACAAGAAGTTATTTTATATAGTTCGTGTAGTGCTGGAATGAGATCAAACAAGTGTTAACATTGGACTAAATATTTCTGAGTTTTACTGTTATGCCGTTAACTGTTAAAAAGCTTTCAGTGTTGTAGGGTTTAAGTAAAGCTAATGACTGGCTAAATAAATGATTTAAATTAAAACATTTTACGTTTAAAAGTTGTTTTGTTTAATACCTTGATTTCTTTTTTAGAATGGCTTAAACGCGTTGCATTTGGCAGCAAAAGACGGTTACGTCGACATAGTAGCAGAATTATTAAGGCGTGGCATACGGGTCGATAATGCGACGAAAAAAGGCAACACGGCCTTACACATAGCTTCCCTAGCTGGTCAAAAGGAAGTTATAAAATTGCTTATACAGTATAATGCGAATGTAAATATTCAATCATTGAACGGGTTTACACCGCTTTATATGGCCGCTCAAGAGAATCACGATGCATGCGTTCGATTTTTACTCTCCAAAGGCGCAAATCCATCACTGGCAACCGAAGTATGTACGCATGTTTGGATTTAAATCTTATTGACTTTACTAAGAAATTCGTGTATGGTTTTTTTATTATAATTTCAGGATGGTTTTACACCATTGGCCGTGGCGATGCAACAGGGCCATGATAAAGTGGTAGCGGTTTTGCTGGAAAGCGACGTGCGTGGGAAAGTACGTTTGCCAGCTTTGCACATTGCAGCTAAGAAAAATGATGTGACTGCAGCAAACATGTTGCTGCAACATGAATCAAATCCGGACATTGTATCAAAGTCTGGATTTACTCCGCTGCATATTGCGGCGCATTACGGTAACGTGGATATTGCTAGATTGTTAATAGAGCGCGGCGCCGATGTTAATTTTACGGCTAAGCATAATATTACGCCTTTACATGTGGCCTGCAAATGGGGAAAGACAAATATAATGAAGCTGTTGCTGGAAGAAAATGCCCGCATCGATGCTACAACACGTGACGGCCTAACACCACTCCATTGTGCCGCTAGGTCGGGTCACGTAGAAGTAATTGAAATTTTACTGGAGCATAAAGCTCCAATATTATCGAAGACAAAAAATGGTCTGACAGCATTGCACATGGCAGCTCAGGGGGAACACGACAATGCAGCACGCATTTTGCTTGAACATGGTGCGCCTGTTGATGAGGTGACTGTGGACTATCTGACCGCATTGCATGTAGCTGCTCACTGTGGTCACGTTCGTGTAGCCAAACTACTGTTGGATTCTAACGCCGATCCAAATTCGAGGGCATTAAATGGTTTCACACCCTTACACATTGCCTGTAAGAAAAATCGAATAAAGATTGTCGAATTGTTGTTGAAGCATGGTGGCAATATCAGTGCCACAACTGAGTCTGGCTTGACACCTTTGCATGTTGCTAGTTTCATGGGTTGCATGAATATTGTTATTTACTTATTGCAACACGATGCCAATCCTGACGCGCCTACAGTTCGTGGCGAGACACCTCTACATTTGGCGGCTCGTGCCAACCAAACCGACATCATTCGTATTTTGCTGCGCAATGGCGGTCAAGTGGATGAACGTGCTCGCGAAGGCCAAACTCCATTGCATGTAGCTTCACGTCTAGGGAATATTGACATAATTATGTTAATGCTACAGCACGGTGCAGACGTTGATGCAACCACAAACGATAATTACACTCCACTACACATTGCTGCCAAAGAAGGCCAAGAAGAGGTGGCACATATTTTGATCGAAAACAATGCCAAGTTAGATGCTATTACTAAAAAAGGCTTCTCCCCTCTTCACTTGGCTGCAAAGTATGGCAAAGAAAAAGTTGTTGCGTTGCTCTTACAAAAAAGCGTTAATGTTAACTGTCAGGGTCGGAACGATGTGACACCTTTACATGTTGCAGCCCACTACGATCATCCACGTGTGGTCCAGCTTTTATTAGAGAATGGTGCCTCAACTTCGTTGAGTGCACGCAATGGTCACAGTCCTTTACATATCGCCGCCAAGAAAAATCAAATGGACATTGCTCAAGCTTTGCTACAACATGGTGCAGATATTAACGTGCGCAGTAAATCCGGATTTTCCCCTCTTCATTTGGCCGCCCAAGAGGGTCACTTCGAAATGGTACAATTGTTATTAGAACATGGAGTAGATGCTAATGTAGCAGCTAAGAACGGCTTAACGCCTCTTCATCTAGCAGCTCAAGAAGACAAGACGGAAGTGGCGCGTTTGCTCTTGCAACATAACGCTAACATATCCGAGCGTACAAAAACTGGCTATTCGCCTTTACATTTTGCCGCGCATTACGGCCAAATCAATATGGTTAAATTTTTGTTGGAAAATGATGCAAACATAGAAATGTCGACGAATGTCGGCTATACCCCATTACACCAAGCAGCACAACAGGGTCACACCATGATTATCAATTTGCTTTTGCGACATAAAGCTAATCCAAATGCTGTAACAAATGTAAGTAAAAGATGCAAATAAATATTTCAAAATAAATTTGAGCTGTAGGATCTCTTTCCCTGTGAACTTTATATTTTATTATCCTTCACCGAAGTTTTAAATGATGATTCAATTTAGGCTCCACGTTAATTTATTCAGAAAAACTTAATTGTTACCAAAACGAAACTCGTGAATCTTTTCATAGAAATTTTTATTTCAATTATATGCGAGGGTTGCCTTTTAAGTTTTTACAATCGAACAATAAATAGGTGGCGTTAATGAGTTGTGACACCACTGTATTTGTGAACATTGGTGTTTGTTATTGTGAAGCCAGTGGCAATTTAGAAGTTGACTCAGTAAGTTGTAGATAGTGAAGCGAGTTTGCACAAAAAAGACCTGGTCAACAACAATGCAAAGAATCGCTTTATGTAACTTTTGGTAATAAAGCACCATCAGAGCAGACTGGTTTCAATTGATTTCCAAAATTTCGGCATGGTCGTGCGTTTGTCAGTGATGAATATCAAGAAAGTCGGCCAAAATCGCTTGCTATTCCGAGAAACATCGATGCTGTGCGCAACATGGTTAAAGAAAATCGGCATGTGACCTACAGACAGATAGAGGCGTCTCTTAGGATATCGCAGACTGCAATACAATCGATTTTGCATGAACATTTAGGGGTGAGAAAGGTATGTTCAAGATAGATGCCACATAATTTGATCGAAGCGCAAAGAGAGGATCATGATGATTGGTGACGCAAATTGTATATATGCATATAATCCCGAAACAGCCGCGAGGCTGCATACGGCTCACCAGTTTACTGCGCCTCGTGCATTATCCCACGTATTCTCTCAGTGTGCTTGTTTACCTCGCTGTCGAACGAGCTCGTCGAGGAGCACTCTACAGTCGCAGCAGCGACTTTGAAGAGGATCCAGAGGTGAAGGAGGCTATCTCTACAAGGTATTTAAAAGAGACCATGGATGTGCTAGAGGGTTTTACACCCCGAAAAAGTTGTAACTGGTCGTGTAGCCGAGCTTTTTAATGAGACAGGGTGTCCACCGGGAAGGTTTACTATTTTCTTCGCTTATAATTTTTGATTAAATGAAAGACAATGGATCGTATATGGAAAATGTTTTATTTAATTGCCGACAAATTTTGTATGGAATACAATATCAGATAAATGTCCGTCCGCCTTTGTTAGCCTCACAAATGCGAGCCCTTTTGAACTCATTTTTCATTACATTCTCACATATTTCACGCGGAATTTCATAATTTTTATCACGAATATTTCGTTTGAGTTGCTCCAGCGTTTCTGGTTTGTTTCATAAACCTTGCTTTTCAGATATCCTTACAAGAAGAAGTCCGGAGCAATCAAATCAAGCGACCGTAGAGGCCAATAAACATCACCATTCCCTGAAATAACGTGTTGTGGAAAGAGGTCTCGCAATAATTCCATTGTAATTCTGGCTGTATGCGATGTGGCACCGTCTTGTTGAAACCACATGTTAGTCAAGCCCAAAGCATGCGGTTTTGGCGTTAAAAAGTTTTCAATCATATCACGATATCGCTCCCCATTGACAGTTACCGTTACGCCGTTTTAAGTTTCAAAGAAGTCAGGTCCAATGATTCCTCCTGAACAAATTGCACACCAGACTGTCACTTTTAATGAATGCAAAGATGACTGATGAATAATTTGAAGGTTTTCCATTGCGCAGAACCGACTATTCTGTTTATTCACATATCCATTCAAATGAAAATTTGCCTCGTCACCCATTATGATTTTTTCATGAAAATCGGGGTTGTCATGGGCGAGCTGTAGCATCCTATTGGCATATGCACGGCAGCGTAAATGGTCTTCTGGAAGAAGCTCTTGTGTCAACTGAATCTTAAATGGAAACAAATACAAATATTTGTTCAAAATTGTGGCCAAAATTGTTCTTTGAAGACCAAGCTCCTGAACACGGTATCGAATTGAGGTTGATGGATTCTATTGAACACTTTTTTGAACAGCAGTAATGTTTTCAACCGATCTTGCAGTACGTTGTGGTCCATGCTTCGGCCGATCAGCTACAGTCCCTCTTTCTTCGAAATCATTCACTACACGATAAATAGTGCGTCTTGTTGGCACGTTGTTTCTGCCAAAAATAATATGTTTTAACGATTAAAACACGTTGGTTTACCGAATATTTTTCTTTAATAAATTTGCTACGTCTCTACTTCATGACTGCCAAGACTAATGAACTGTCAAGACTAATGTTTTCCAAAATCTCGGCGGACACCCTGTACTTGCCTTACTCATTTCTACAGGATTCTGAAAGTGAGAGAGAAACAAACCTTGAACAGTTTTTTTTTAAGGCAAAAACCAGTGTTGAGAAAAGCAGTGACTAAAGTTAAGCATAAAGTAGCATTGAGGTTGTGTGCAAGTTGCATTTAAGTGACCAAAATGCAAATATGTGCGTACAGTTTATCAAACCGGTTTCATTTTGCTTTACATTCGGGTTTTATTATATTTTTACGCTATTTTTGTGATTTATAAATACATTTTTCTTATACAAAAACATGTAACATAAACGATTTGTGGTAGCATTTTGGGGGCTAGAACGCATCAATGGCATTTCAATTAGATTTTTGAAACGAAATTCCGTCATCCCGATTTCGGCTACGTGCTATCTTCAGTGTCATGTTTCGCAGAAGGAAAAAGAGACAAACTCCAAACCAAACTTGACAAGGGTTGACGGAAATTCGTTCCAAAAATCTACATCAAAACAAAAAAATGGGGAAAATTGCTTTGAGGTACGAGCAAATTGACATACGAGTTAGAGGTATGATTGTACTTAAGTTGACATAAGAGGGAGTTTTGTAGATATTCGTCATAACTCGGGTAAATATTAACAAGTAGATATGTAACCACGATAGCCATTCTTTAAATTTGGCAACTCTAAGTGCCGAAGTAAGGGGTCATCAAACATAAAACCAAACACTTTAAGCTGGGCATACACGTGTGATTTGTTCGGATGCCATATCTCAACAAATCATATTTTGCTTCAACTTCAACAAGTAAAGATGAGTAACGAAGCGGATAATGCAATCGTGGTTTAAGCTATTTAGATGTGCACAAAAAGACAAAAAAAAAACAATGCAAATGGACGAATGTTTGGTTGTTAAAGAGAAATACGCGTTCGCATGTGAACACACATACATATTACTGTGGGCGAAAAATAGTAAGACTTTTTAATTAAAATTTCGCGCGGAAAACCATTCGTCGAAATTGTATGACTGTATTGTTGGTATGACTGTCAGTGACATCCGTGGCAAATTTCACATCAAAGTAATCATTAATGTTTAGTATACGCTTGTCTTTCTGAAGTACAACAAGTGCATTCGGCGATTTTTACAATAAGTGAAATTATTCAACAAGGAAGTTCCATTAAATTTTGTGTGCGGAATGAAATTTCTGGTGCCGAAACGTTCCGAATGTTGCAAAAGGCCTTCGGTGATAATTGTATGACGCGAGCAAGGGTTTTTGATTGGTACAAATTTTTCAAAGAGGGTCGAGAATGCGTTGACGACGAAACACGTCCAGGACGGCCATCAACATCAACTGATGATCAACACGTCAATAAAATCAAGGAATTGGCGTTCGAGAATCGACTATTAACAGTCAGAGACCTTACTGATATCGTTGAAATATCGGAGGGATCAGTGAAAACCATTTCAAAAGATCATTTGGCCCTAAGAAAAGCGAAATCACGATTGCTTCCAAAATCACTAAATTTTCTTGAAAAACAGCGTCGCTTTGACGTCTGTCAAACAATGCTTTCCGACTATCAGGATGCCATTAAACGTATTATAACTGGCGACGAGTCTTGGATCTACGCTTACGACCCGGAAACAGATGATCAATCGGCCGAATATCGTGCCAAAGGTGAGCCGAAGCCGAAAAAACCACATCAAAGCAAGTCAAAAATCAAGGCCTTGTTGACAGTTTTCTTCAATTATCGAATTCCTTCCAACCGGCCAAACTGTCAACAAGGAATACTATTTGAGTATTATACGTCATTTGCGTGAAGCTATTCTTAAAAAGAGGCCGAAATTATGGGCCGACAACTTTTGGTTTTTGCACCACGATAATGCTCCGTCGGATACCGCATTGATTCTTCGTGAGTTTTTCGCGGGGTGATTACTTTGAGGGGGACGGAATAGATTTGGCAGAATAAATAAAGAAATTTAAAATTATGAACAAAGTCATACTATTTTTTTCCCACAGTAGTAGGTATTGAAAAATATGGAAATAACAACAAGAGAACACTGCAGAAATTTGTTCTCTTAAAATTTCAATGAGGTCTTCTAGCAATCGTTTACTTGTCATCTTTCCGATACGTACACTTCAACGTTAGTTAGTTAACTAACATGGAAAAATATTAAAAAGTTCGCGCTTAACGCGCCGTAAAGATGAGGCCAAAATCACAAGAAATTGAACAATTCTTATTTCTTGTGATTTGCTCGTTGACCAGCCCATACATATTTAACATGACACCGAGCTCCAGGAAATCACAATCTGGGCACACAGCTTTAGGTATCAATGCAAAAAAAAGTGTTGCCATAGTTTGCAAAGAAAAAAAAATAGCAAGAAAAATCTTTTTGAAATAACAAATCTAAAGGAAAAATATTCTTATAACATTGTGTGTCTACGCAATCACACTTGAAAATCCCCTTTTTTCTGGTTTCTGACTGATTTCGAGTGCGATGAAAACCTTTCTCCCATGGACCCGAATTTCAAGCATGTGATGCAACGCATATAGCAACCCAAGCAATTCTGGCTGGTAAACCGACACGTGTTCCCCCAGACGCAGACTATAGCACAAGCTCAGCTAAGAATAAAACTACTCCTGCCCTGCCATTCACAAGAGAGCCATCAGTAAAAATGCGGATGTCGTTCTCTATACACTCATTGTGTATAACGCCTTCCGCAAAGAGTGTCCGATGCATCCTTTCAACTATTTTTCATCTACTCATGCGTTCCATTGGCATCTGAGTCTCCCTAAACTCTTTTTCTAACAAGGTCCATAATACTCTTATGCCCGATGTTTGGCCCAAAGCTCTGCCATATGGCATGGCTTTCCATACGCAAAGCTGACAATCCAAACATTGCCTCGATTGTCAGTGTTGACACCGTGCCCATTACACCACTGATACCCACACAGGCGATCCTTTGAATCCCATCCAATTTATGCTTAATTGTTCTTTGAGAGGCTTTTAGCCACCAAACAACGAATGCAGAATGCACCCTTTGGCGAGATTCCCCATTTACGGCCACACACTCGTTTAAATTAATGCAAGATCTGTTTTGCTTTCCTTACTTTCATTTAGATGTTTTCATTACAGGTACGTTCCTTATCCAGGGTAACGCCTAGATAATTCACCTTCCTGGACATGAATGGCCCCGATGAACTAACTACCAACCGCCAGATCGTCTGCATACGCAATCGCATGGTCGTAAATTGGGTCCAGTTTCCAGAGAAGATGATGTTCTACAAAAGAGGCGAAAAAACTCCTCGCTAACTGTACTATCTCGGTTTTGTGCATTTTTTTATTATAATGTAGGGGATATCGAAACAGACCGCTAACTTTATGGATCCCTTTTCGACCCTCTTCTTTTCTCGAATTGATTTTAGGCCTTTACTCTGGACTGTAGTGATTTAGGACGGTCGACTGGTGCATGTCGATCTTCTTCCTCATCACGGAATCTCTTGTTAATTGCTAGCACTTATACAAGGCTTAGGTATTGGCATTTTCAGGCATTTAACAAGTATCTGCCCGTGGACCTAAGCCTTATGCTAGCCGGTGCGCTACCGTCTAAGCTTCTTCCGCATGAGTATCTTTGGAGACTAACCCGTCCACCCCTTGCGAAGTTTTCTTTTCCAACTCTTCAGAATTCTTCTATTGATCAAAAAACACCGTCCAACTCTTCCGGATTCCTTCCTTGGCGAATTAAAACCGTGTCCGTCCACCTACACAGAGCTCCATATGCCGGCTAAGTCTATATTAAAACTGGAAATCGACTGGTACCCAGGGTTCGAATACTAGAAATCAAGCATCCACTTGGCCAAGCATCCCTGGTGTACGCTGTTCCACCGTGGCTTCGGGAATTCTTTATAAAAGAGTTGCAGCTTCTTTACGCTCGTCTTAATAACTAGGCTCCTTTCAGGTACAAGAAACTGTTGCGGGCCGCCACTACATGGAGGCTTAAGCCACAACTTTTGGCAGTGCACATAGTTATGGCAACCCATATATTTGTGCCTGTCAGCTTACGGCCTGGATGTGGGCATACTTCTGTTCCTTTCTAAAAAATATGCAACATTTACAAAAAACAGCACGTTCCTTTCTAAATATGTTGCTCAAAAAAACTGCCGAATATGGAAAATATTTTGCACTCAACTTAAAGTTCAGTATTATTAAGTATTAAGTCCATGTTTATACAACCAAGAGTTTTATTTTATGTGTTTCTTTTTGTATTCGTAAAATGAGCATCACTTTGTGAGGATTTGGGCAATCTGCAAAGGTACAAGTACTACCAACTATTTTTTAGGCAATATATTTTTTCCAAAAGGAAAAACGCAATAAATTGGAATTGTTAGAGTTGAATATTTTTGTCCAGCTTGGTACATAATATGTGTGAATGAGTGTTCGTTTCGAATTTTCTAAAGATAGAAATATTAATATTATTGTAAATACTCGCACGTTAGATACATTTGTATGAACACACATACATGTATGTAGGAACAGGAAGAAGAGAGATAGGAAGAGAGCTGTTTAGTGGAAATAAGAAAAATATTTTACACTGGATTTTAAGCAACGTTCGATTTATTATTACACAGGCACCTGTGTATGTATGTATGTACGTGTGAATGTTTCTCACAAATAATTAACATTAAGTTGGAATCTATTAGAATAAACATGTGGAATAAAATGAATACGTTTGATTATCCAGATGAAATAAACAAATAGCTTTTGATATTTGCGTATACGAGATCATTTGCACAACGCTGATGTGGTTCTTTTGTACATGCGCCACTGTGTACTGCATGTAAATGGAATAGTGAGAAATTTCTCGCAGTGTTGCCAGATGTTAGGCAATGAAGTAGCGTTTTAATTGGACCTCGCGTTATGGGAATTTAGGAGCATGTTATTAACCCAAATTTATTAATCTTACATGAAGTGATATTGACAAAATATTTTAATTAAACTTGTTGCAATTGTGAGCTTAAGCCCCCTTCACACTATTATACAAGTGGTTGAATTTTCGTTGGATTTTTGCAGAGAGAAATCTCATGACGATCGCTCGAACTGTCAAAAAACCAAGAGGTAAATATTTTCATTACATTGTTTGTCTACACTATTGCATTCACGTTTCGAAGGCTTTGAGAATTGAAACCACAAACCCCTCCTCTCTTGTTTCTAAAAGGCGTACCAATTGAGGACGTGAACTGCTTTACATATCTTGACAGTATCAATGGAACAGTCAACGGTACGGATGCGGGCGCATCAAATCGAATCAACAAGGCGCCTTGTGCATATACTCAGGCGGGGATCCAAATTACGCGTTAGGTGTTGAAAGTATTGACAAAAAGAAATAATTCTTCAATTTTCCAAAACTTTTTGTTTGGGAAAATGGCTAATTTTTAAAGGTGTTGAAGGGGAAGACTTCCCTTCTTTACATCCTCCCCACGATCCGTGTGAAATCTGTCCTCTCTACGTTTGTAAAACGTAACCAACCAGGCTGCAGGTAGTGCTGGTATTAATGTATTGTTTAAATCATGAATTATGTAAAAGAATATTAGTTGTGTAAGGCTAGAAGCTCTATCTCTGGAGCAGAAAACCAGAATGTGGAAAAAAATCTCACTTCTGTAAAAATGCTGCCCTGATAATATGAAAATTCATATCAGATTGATAACATATTTTTATTTTGTCTTATTGTATTTGAATCTTCGGCAAGTCGTTGCTTCAATCTAGAGGTGGAATCAGATATGTCCTCCATGTGAAGCCATTTAAAGGCAACTTGAAAATGTGAAAACGGTTAGAAGATATTTTGCTTATGTTGCCAGAGTATTAAGGGCATCCTATCAGGAATGGTTGCCATATGTCCTCTACATGTATCTATCTACTTCCCACTTTTTCCCTTTAATGCCACTTGGGCCTGGGTGATAAGAATTTCCAAGCTTTTTCGCAAAGTGCAAGATGATGTTGCAATTTTTATGGTATAAAATACTTGAATGATTAAATGCAAACAATAACATGTTTATCGCAAACAAAATAATGTTTAAAATATTTTCAAATGATCACTATGTTTGCCACTATATATTGTTGTAAGGAACATAATATGGTTGTCGTCACCATACCACAACCATGGTTTTTTCGTGCTATAAACAAATGTAGTCCACTTGAGTAATGTTCAATTTAGCCTGTCGTTAATCGGCACCACTCGTCGTTGCTTTCAAAGAAGTGCGGTCAGTGGTGCTGCCCACCCAAAATCAGCACGATACAGTAACTTTTTGTAGATGGATGCCGGGGCCACCCCGGCAATATTGGTGGTTAATGTGGCGATTCATTGAAAAATAGGCATTGTCGCTGGAGGTGATTTCCAGCTAAAATTGGGGTACTCTACCAAACTCTTATATGGAGGTGCTCAGATAGGTCAGCACCAGTATATTTATAAGCACTTGCATAGGTAACAATTCAGGTGTATGGCTGCCTGAACCCTAGTAGCCACTTCATTGTGAGGGGTGCGGAAGAAACCAATCTCCTGCAGTCAATAGCTCTCATATATCCAATACCCTCACGTACGTCCCTGAGGCTACTGGTTGAAATTTGAAAGTCCTACCTTCTTTCAGTTTCAGGCCCGATACAAGCCTCAGGAACTGTTGCACCCATCTCCCCTGGTCTGATACATTTTTTAAATATTTCTTAAGAAATTATTTTTTTTCCCAATTTGTACAACTTCGTAATTTTTGGTAAAGATTTTCGCGTTAGACAGAATCAGGACGGTATAGGGCAATATTTTCCTTGTTAGTTCTCCAGTTACGCAATATCTGTGTTATGCCAACAAATCAGCATCATTTGCGGGGCTTCAAAATGTGTTTCAATATTGTGATTCAATAATTTGTTTTTAAATTAAGGACAGGTTATTTAATCAAAAATATATACTTTTTTTTTTTTGGCAATATTTTAGTTGAGGGGAAAAAATGTATTTATCTGGCAACCACTGGCACAAGATGTTTTGTGCAATAAATTTTCCTTATATCGTTCAACTACACGGAATCACATTTATTCCATCATATTTGGGTTTATTTTTAGAAAGTAAAATAAACATTCAAACACACTTTGTGACGTTTAACAAATTTTCAGTTCAGAACTTTTAACACGAAAACATTTTTTTTTTCATTGATTCAGTAAATAATTTCCATTATTTGTTTGTTTACCTTCACACCTAGAACGGACAAACCGCACTAAGCATTGCAAATAGTTTGGGTTACGTTACGGCGGTGGAAACTTTAAAAGTTGTAACTGAAACATCGATTACAAACAGTTTGACGGGAGTTTTGGAAGAGAAAAAATATAAAGTTGTTGCCCCAGAGTTAATGCATGAAGATTTTCTCTCCGACTCTGAAGAGGAGGGTGGCGACGAACATTTAGATCATCATCAATATAAATACATGGCTACCGATGACTTGAAAACATCAACTGATCAGGATCATCAAAATTATGATACCACTATTACTACGGAACAAGATCACGTCGATAATGCCAGTTTTACTACAAGAGATCAAAGTAAAGGTAATTACAAGTATAATAATTTTACTAACAATCGTATGTATGTATGTGTGTGTGCACATATGTTATTCAAGTACATAAATATGAAATGTTTCAGATGGCTTAAATAGTTCAAATATACGAGTGTGAAATAAATAAACAAAGTCTTGAAAAATCTGAGCGGTTGTGATGTTTTCTCAAGGGAATCAATTTGATTTGCTATGAAATGGGTGCAGTGCATTTTTAGAGTCAGTGCGATTCAGTGTAGAAATTTTTAAAAGTTGTGAACATATTGAAGTGTTGTTGTGAATATATTGTTAGTTATGTGATTTCTTTCTGTAACGCACTGTACTGCCCCAAAAAGATGATAAATGGCAAGTGCCCGTGCCAAAAAACCCGCATTAGAAAATTAGTTTTATCCTTCCCAAATGTGATGCCTGTATTCTTCACCTGCAGAAATTCCTAAAGTCCTTTAGGAAAAAGTTAGGTTTGGGCCGACAGGAAGACTTCCGTTAAAATATTTTATTACCTAGCAAGGAAAATGGTTTAAAATGTAAAAACAGTTGGACTTCATTGGTTCCTGCTTTGGCTTTCACTACAAATTCTATCCTCATGGGAATTAAATCATAAAGATGTTTCATCATTTATGATATTTTTTTTATTCCTCCCTGGTTTTCGGTGCTTCTCTGGAGTCTTACGTCACATTATAGCCCACACATTTTCAATAGCATTTAAATTTTGGCTGTTTCCTGGCCAGGACATCGATCTAATGCTAACTAATAATGTAGGGGGCAAATCGAAGCAGACCGCTAAGTTAATGGGTCCCTCTTCAACCCCCTTCTATCCTCGCATTAATTTTAGGCAACCGATATGTAATTTACGACTACCTTACTCGCAATCAAGTCTTGTGCTACCACTAGCTTTTAATCTTTCAGACTGTCAACCTTTTTCCTCATCACGGAGTCTCTTGTTATTTGCTAGCATTTGTCTAAGAACTTAGATTCACAATAGTATTTATTTTTAACAAGTGTCTGCCCGTGGTCCTAAGTCTTATGCTAGCCAGTGCTGGACATTCAGACACAATGTACGCAACCGCCTCACCCCCTTCCTCAGGAGCACCTATGGAAGCTGTCCCATCCACTTCTTGCGAGACTTTATTCTATAAACATCAGAGTTGTAACAGAGATTAACCACTCCACCTCTTGCGAGGCTTCATTCTCCACCCCTATCGAAATCTCACGGTCCAAGGCCTTAGAAGTACCTTTAAAGCGAGGCAGTTTCCTCTTCCGGATTCCTCCTTTGGCCAATTAAAATCGTAGTTTCTTTAGAGTTTAGCATTTCCGCCTCTTGCAAGGCTTCCTGAGTCCTCCCTGTAATGGAGAAAAAGATGTCAGTCCATTTACCAAACATCCTCTTGGTCACGCATTTCTGATGTATACGGTTCCACCGTGGATTAGGGATTTTTTTATAAGAGAGTATAATAAACTTTGGTCCTAGTGTAGCAAAGAACGTGGCAAATTGATAGTGTTCGATTTTTTTGCCTAGATTTATAGATGTGATTCTTCGCTGCATTCAGGTATTGGAAAATTCCTTACGTTTATTCGGACTATGATAACAGTGTCACCAAATGTCCTTCCACTTGGTTGTTTAGTGACGTATCTAAAGAACCCATTAATTCTAAAGCAGTTTTTTAGAGTGCAATGTTTGCACGTCCATTTTCTGTGTTAAAGGGAGAGCCCATTAGCGTTCCAGAAGCAGAAGCTGGTTTATTTTTTGCTTAGAAAAACTTACAAAAGCATGTTTTCGATGCGCAGCATATCCTGAAACATTCCAAGCAAAGTTGTTGTGAAATTGTTCATTGTTTGTATTAGGTTCTCGATTCAGCTCAATTCGTTCGTGAATGGAGTCTGTGCATCCTCTTCTAAGACGGTGGCATATGAATATTTGTGCGATGGATACTAGCTTACAAAAAGTTTTCGGGTGCCCGAGTTTCTGGCGGTTAGTGTGCTGACGGTGATCAATACGTTTTAGTTAATGGCTATTTTACAGTTAGTCTTCTGTTCAGGAGCTAGCGCAAGCTAGCTGAACCGAGTTTTTTGATTTTAGGGGTTAGGAGCCTTAGAAAAACTTTTCAATCGAAAAATAGCTGACAACTGAAACCAAAACAGGTTCCTTGGCAAAACCCAATTTTTAACAAAAAAATCTTATTTTTCTGTTTGCAGGCGAAGTTAATGAAAGTATTCAAGCTTCCCAACAGTATGCTCTTAAATCTGATAATGTGGCCATTACAAAGCCTCCCGTACATTTAGGGTAAGTCTCCGCAATTATTTGTGAAATGCAGGATGATATTATTTTAATTGTTAAAATTTCTTTAGGTTTTTGGTTTCTTTTATGGTGGATGCCCGTGGCGGTTCAATGCGCGGTTGCCGTCACAGTGGTGTGCGTATAATAGTACCTCCAAAATCATGTGCTCAACCTACACGTATCACCTGTCGTTATGTAAAACCCAACCGTGTGCATTATCCGCCACCGCTAATGGAGGGCGAAGCCTTGATAAGCAGAATTTTAGAACTTTCACCCGTGGAGGCGAAATTTTTGGGGTAAGTTAAAAATCTTAAACCGAAAAAAAATATTTTTATGCCGCGGTTTTATGTAGGTGTAATTCCGTAAGTCGTATCCTAACTGAGAAACATTCAGTTACCATTACCGGCAAGACATTTTTCTGGCGCTATAACTATTCCTTGCATTTTATTCGCCGCGAAATGTCTTTTCAGCGAGTATCTGGAGTATAAGACGGGTGGAAACAAAATTTACGTTAACATGTTCTCGTAAGATGAGGTTTAGCATTCAAGAACACTTTTAAGTGCCGGTGTTGAAACATGATCGGGGTATTTTTTTTACTAAATACTCACGTCCTTCAGGTGTTTGCAAAATTGCACGTTAGTCGTGCCAACTCTTGTGGACTTTTTTAAATAACGCCTCAAATTCTACCGGACTTTGACGTGGAAATCACAATTCCTTTCGCGATCAAATTTCCCCTAATATCTCTAATTAACGAATTAAGTCCATATCAGCTACGAGATACAGATCGCTTATTGCCAACATTAAACGTATATTTTTCTAATATACATTTCCTTCGTTCGATCATAAATTCTTGACATTTCAAACGCCTTGATCAAAAACTTAAATTTAACTGAACATTTCTTTCGTATATTTTAGGCCTGTCATTTTGGAAGTTCCACATTTCGGCTCCTTACGTGACAAGGAACGTGAAATAATTATTTTGCGTTCTGATAATGGCGAAAGCTGGCGGGAACATACTCTTTACGAGAAGGAAGAATCGGTACTCGAGGTACTACAAGAGACCATGGAGGCAGATTTAAGCCCTTTGGAGGACTTACGCACAAATAGGATCATTCGTATTGTAACGCGTAATTTTCCACATTTCTTCGCTGTAGTTTCTCGTATAAGACAGGAGGTACATGCTATTGGTTCTGATGGTGGTACTGTATCATCACAAGCCGTACCCCAGGTTCAGGCAATATTTCCGCCAAATGCATTGACGAAGAAAATTCGAGTCGGTCTTCAGGCACAGCCAGTTGACTTGAACGGTTGCTGCAAATTACTTGGCCAAGGCGTGGCTGTATCGCCAGTTGTGACGGTTGAACCGCGACGCCGCAAATTCCATAAAGCCATTACGCTCAGCATACCGGCACCAAAAGCTTGTACCCAGGGCATGGTTAATTCTCCTTACACCGGTAATGCGCCAACGTTACGTCTTCTGTGCTCCATTACCGGAGGTCAGAATCGAGCTATTTGGGAGGATGTTACCGGTTCAACGCCTCTAGCATTTGTTAAGGACAGCGTCACATTTACAACAACTGTATCCGCTCGCTTCTGGTTGATGGATTGTCGCAATATTGCCGAAGCCAGCCGCATGGCCTCTGAACTTTACTCTTATATGGCGCTAGTACCATTCCGAGCCAAGTTTGTTGTATTTGCCAAGCGTATCTCCCCAAGTGAAGCCAAACTTTCAATATTTTGCATGACCGATGACAAAGAAGATAAAACATTAGAGCATCAAGATAACTTCACAGAAGTGGCCAAGAGTCGCGATGTTGAGGTCTTAGAGGATCAGGATGTTTATCTGGAGTTTGGAGGCAACTTAGTACCTGTACTAAAATCTGGCGAACAACTCAGTCTTAAGTTCCAAGCCTTTCGCGAAAATCGCCTTTCCTTTACGGTGCATATAAAAAATCCTGATGAACCTTTCGCACGTGTAAGCTTTATGAATGAACCTAAAACTGGACTGGGCGAAGCACCGAAACAGCCCATTTGTATCCTTAACATATCCCTGCAGGACTTCGGAGATAACATGACATCTAATAAAGATAAAATTGCTGCTGGTAGCCAGCGTAGCATCAACAGTATTAACTTTGTAGATCGAGGTCTTAATCACCGCGATCAAATCAACGCCGAATACAAAAAGAAGTACAATGATCGTGAGATCCAACAGCAAAACAGTGAGATGGAAATGCAAAATATCGAAACCATACATAAGGCCGACATGCATCTTTCGTATATATGTCAATTGCTAGAGGACGACTGGAGGCCATTGGCAAAAGAATTGGGTGTACCCGAGACCGATATCGAGCTTATCAATGCCGAATACGAGGAAGACACGAATCAAAGTCAGCGTGCAATGGTCATGCTACGTCTGTGGCTGCGTCTGCAGGGCAGCGAAGCCACTGGCAACAAATTGCAACAGGCTCTTAAAAAAATTGGACGAGATGATATTATCAATTTATGCATAGACAACGTTGAACCCGTCACAGATGATATGGAAAGAACGAAAGCCGAAAAACAGCTATTTGCAGATGGCCTAGAGGGCATTACTAACTTCATCAATGATTTTACATTAACGGGCCAGCCAACTATCAAAGCTGAGGCCACTGAAGTCACAGAAATCCCAATTGTCAAGGAAAAAGTTGTTAGAAAAGCAATGTCGACTTTTGCTCCAAATAATCAATCGAACGAATCACAACAGCAACCAGTTATCGATGAACAAATAGGTAAGATTGTATTGATTCCATATTTAATGATATTTTCCATCTACCTTCACATCGGATGTTGCGATTCTAGCCACCTTTATGTTCTGCGTAGGTTTTGTTGAAATACGATTATTACAAAAAAAAATTAAACGGTGCGGAGGGAGGGTGGTGCCGTTGGAATTATCGATTGTGCGGATTTGTCAGTCACGATGTCATAGTGGTCGAGTGAGCATCGCGTGCTCGCTGTGGAGATATTTTTTAAGGGTAATGATTCTTACGTAATTGCTCGTCGACCATTTTGTTCAAAGTTCGGTATTCGGCGAATACGTGAGGGACGGATATATTTAATTCGTTCGTGGGTGCAGAGATTCCGCGCAATTGCTTCGGCTATGAATATTCCACGGCCAGGGCCCAGTCGATCTTCAAGGACTCCCGAAAACATTGAAATGGTTGAAAGCAGTTTACGTGAAAATCCGCGAACAAACCGTTACTAGTGAACAAAAGGTAACTTGAATAGTTTTCATACTTCAGAAACTTTATGTCGGTGGGCGATAGGGTAGCAAAAGGGAATAGCGTTTCACAATTGCAGTTTCACTAGTTATCATCATTGTTTCACTAGTTACCATCGTCATCTCTAATTTGCAGAAAAACTTCGATAAAATAAATTTATAGACAGTAATAGCAGCATAGGCCTTTAGCTCTCACACTAAATTAGTTGAGTGTTGTAAATATATTTTCTAAATATCGACAAGTTTTCGGAAATATTTATCGATAATTGTTTTTTCATTTTGTTCTAAAACTAGCGATTTCTTGTTTTTTTTCATTTTATTTATTTAGACGAAGAAACGAGCTCAAGGACGCCTCTTAGGAATTATATTGTAAGCGATATAAATTTGGCTAGTGAGGATAATGATCATGCAGTACAACAAATTAGCGACATTGACATCGATACCATACGACGCATAGCCGAGGAGCACACAATCCAAGTACTAGCAGAAGCTCAACAAAATATTGAAAATAATGGTAAGAAAATTGTTAAAAAGTTGTTGTTATTGTTGTAACAGCTCTGCTGCTGTCGGAAGTTCTTGCGTGGGAACAAAATTTCCTGTTGATACAGCTGTTGCTGAGCTGACAATCTTTGGCCGAGTGTGACTCGGGTCGTTCCGGAGCGAAGATTCAATTGTAGGGGGAACGTTGTTAAAAAGTAGTTTTCTTTGCCTCCAAATAGTGTTGCTGGTTTATTCGCATAAACTAATGACTTCACGTATCCCCAGGGGAAAATAATGTAAGGGTCAACTGGAGGAATAACGAGTTCGCAAAATCTTTCCCATAGTAATCGCGATTGGTTGACGCGCTGTTGTATGGCATGTGACGCCGTTATATAGCAAAACCTTGTTCTCAGTAAACTTCCCATCCATTTGAAACTCCAAATAATTGATATTCGTGGCTCTTATACCGCTCTTCATTGACGGAAATCCTCGCCTAAATTCTGCTTGGGTTGAGCACACTTGATGGCTTTATCTTGACTGCTTATTTCCAATATTATGACAACATCTTACTTAAAACTATATTTACGATCCTATAAATTCCTATATCTTGATTCCTATGGTCCCACGTCAGAACAAGGGGCCTTAAATTTACGATTTTGTTAACAATATTAAATATTGCCTAATAATTTTTTTTCACTTTTAGATATGTTGCAAAATCTTCAAGCCAAAGTACCTGAAAGTGTTGAGCAGCTTTCCAATATTGTAGAGACAGAGGTCGCAACAGAAACCAGGTAACGTATTGAAATGGTCTCTGTTTAATTTAACAGTTATTTTGAATTAAATATTCACCACTAGTGATGTTGGCAAGCGCATTAATACTACAAGCATGACAACAGAGACGTTTGAAAATGGACCTGGAGCAGCTGAAGCTAATTTTAACTTCAAGCCCATATTCACGCAACCGGAAGATCAGTTAATGGCTCCTAGTTTAGATGCTTATAACACTGCAAATAATATTATATCCATGACGCAGTCCCTTTTAAAAGCAGAAACCGAAAACGATGGCAGCAATGAAGTGGACGATTCTAAACTAAATAATGGCAGTGTATTGGCAAAAGAAAATGGCAAAGGATCCACTTAAATAAAATCATTTATCTCCGTTTTTTTTTCAATAAAACTACATACAAAGCATCTCTCCATATGAGTTCTACAAATAAATAAACAGCAAGCAAAAACATTTATATTTATCGTATATAATATTTAGTTATAAAAATATACCAAGTATATTCAAAAAATAAAAAAAAGTGTATTGAAAACGAATAAAACCAGCTCTGCGTTGTATGAATTAATGACGTTATGATTTGTTAGTAAAGAGCCCTCTGGATAGGTCTTTTTTCGTGGTTAGAATCGAACTCACATCCCCAAACTAATGCTATGAGCATGACGTGTCATGTTCTTGTTGTATTGATTGTATTATTATATCACTTTACAATAGTCTAAGCTACTTGTTGGCAATTCGCATACAAAAATCTAATACGACTTTACACCTTCATTTGATATGTTTCTCAAATGTTGTTCATAACTAATTTCATGCTATCAATATGCTATGAGTGTCTATTTTTTGACAACAGGAAGAGTGATCAAGAATTATTTTTTTTCTAATGTAGGGGGGCATATCGAAGCAGAGCGCTTACTTTATAGATCCCTTTTCGACGCCCTTCTTTCCTCGAACTGATTTAATTTACGATTATCGTACTCTCAACCAAGTTTCGTGCTATCACTAGCCTATACTATCGACTATAGTCATTTTAGACTGTCGACTGGTGCCTGTCTACCTTCTTCCTCATCAGGGTGTCCATTGCAATTGCTAGAATTTTTTTAAGGCTTAAGTCCAGTGTGGCATTTAAACGTAACAAGTATCTGCCCGTGGTCCTAAGTCTTATGCTAGCCAGTGCTGGATATTCACACACAATGTGTGCTATCGTCTCAGTCTCTTGCTCAGGAGTATCTTTAGAAGCTGTGCCGTCCTTGTTCAATTCTTCAGAATTCCTCCTTTGACCAATAAACCCCAGAGTTCCTACAGTGATGATTAACCTCTCCACCTCATGCGAGGATACATTGTACTTCCCTGTCGCAATCTCACGGTCTAACGCCTTAGAGGTACCTTTAAAGATAGATTCGTCCACCCGTCGCAAGGCAATCTGCTTCATCTCTTCTGGACTCCTCCTTTGACCAATTAAAACTGTAGTTTCTGCAGAGATAAACCTCTCCGTTCTCTATTGCGAGGCTTTCTGCTTCATCCCTCTAATGGAGACAAATAATGTCCACCCACACAGAGCTCCATACGCACGGGTAAGTATGTATTAAAACTGGAGATCGACTGGTATCCAGAGTTCGCATACTTGACACCAAGCACCCTCTTGGCCACGCATCCCTGTTCCACCGTGGATCAGGGATTGTTTATACTAGAGTGTTAACTTCTCTCCACTCGACTTATTTATCCAGACTCCTAGCAGTGCCAAGAATCTGTTACCGGCTGCCACCACGTGGAGGTATAAGTCAGTACTTCTGATAGTGCACTCAGTTACGGCCAGCCATATCTTCAAAACGGGATAAAAGCATATGTGCTACCATATTTAGTTCTTGTTAGGGGCTCTACAAAATTTATACAAGCTGTGGCACATAGTTCTTCTGACAACGGCGGACATACTTGCTAATATCTTTGCATAATCCCGAACAGTTGCTTCGAATAGCTTCCATGGGTAGCCTTTCAGCGCCAGATGATCAGTAATCACCAGGCACCGGTGGCCTTCTACATAATCCCTCATTTTACGGATGCCCAAAATTATAGCTATACATTCCTTTTCGGTGACTAGTAGTAGTTTTTCTCAGAGCTGTTGAGTTGTCGACTGGCCTCACGCTATCACATGTTCCGTTCCTTCACTGCATTAACTGGTTTAATGGCTGTGATATTGCCGCGAAATCCGTAACAGCTTTATTGCTTCTGTTATGTTTTTATTCCTTCTTCACTCAACACATGACGTAGATACTTTGTTTCTCGTGCAGGATCCTTCCGACTACTTTTTTCAGGTGTACGAAGTATTATTTGAACATCTTTCCCATTACGATGATGTCATCTAGACATGCCGAGGCGTAGGGTTCTACTTCTGGCCCAATTACATGATCTCGTGAAACGCTGGAAAGTTCCTGGGGTGAAGTGCAGCCCGATTGGAATTGCCTTTCACTTGTACTGGCAGTGGCACGTTCTTCTACTCTGGCATGATTGGGAAGCAATACGAGCTATGTGTGGGATTTGTACATCCGTCGGCGATCAATATGTTCACTTCAGAATCTGTTATCGCTTGTACGATTTCGAGGTCGGGTACGATTTTTTTTAGCATGATTTTGTGTTTGATAATCGTGGAGAACCCACGCTCTTTTTCGAAAAACTTGTTGGTCCTCTGCTGTTGAACCTTTTCGTCCTTGAGTTTTTCTTTCAGACTGGTGCACTTTGCATTAATTTTTGCACAGTAGAAAGTTAGCCCGGCTATTTGTAATGTAATGTTCAATTGTTGTAGAAACTCGAGTCCCGATCAGGAATTCTATAGAACTTTTTTACGTTGCCAGTAGATACGTTGCATGTGGACCTCACGAAGTATTTACTTTTATGAAATTCCAGAAGTATTCTGTAGGTTCGTCGTGACCAGTAAGCACTTAGTGAGAGCCCGAGTCGGTAGAGCGGCGTAGCAACGATAAGCCAGTGGTGCGCTGTAGACACAAGTTGTCAATTAAGCTTACTGTGCAGGCTGGTCAAAGAGGTTACTCCCCCACCAAGTAAGACTCAGTGCGAGCGAGACAATAAACTTATAGTAGGCAATAAAGTCTGTGTTCTTATTCGTTGGTCCACAAATCTAAATTTTTTTGTGTGGACGTCTGGCACCAACGAAGTATACGCCAGCAGCTAGAAACATTGTCACTCAGTGTTCTTCGTTATTGGTGGCCTGATGGATTTGTTGTGCCGCTAATTTATTTTAACTAGGGTATCCGGAACAAGTTTAGTTCTAGTCGTTTACTGGTGCTTAGAAAATAAATGTACGAATACTATTCAGAAGCCAGAAAATGTCAACAGCTATCTTGAACTTTTATTTCTTTGGCAAATATTTTTAGTCCGGGCGCGTGTCACCGTTTTCGCTGGAAGGCCAATCAATCTTACAAAATTGAAAAAAAGAGTCAGACACTGACATAAGTTTATTTGTAAGTCTTTGATACGGACGTCGCTATTGACATGAAGCCCCCAGATCCGCAAAAGTTTGTCGAAGGTTTTCTGATGAGTGAAAACGGCTTGCTTATCCACCCTCAACAATTTATTTCGTTTATTTTTAATAAAACGAGTTGGGAATTAGCAAGAAACAATTTTCTAAGTAGAACAAATAAGATCACAAAAAGTCTTTTTATAAAAGTGTTTAGTTGGTCTAGATAAAATGAAAAAATTACATGTCCTGAGTTAAAAAAAACAAAGAATATTCAATGGATCCCGGGAAATCTCGCATTTATAAGATCTGTAAAAAAAAAAAGAATTCAGTTTGTAGTAAAACCGTTTTCTTCGAAAATATTGTTTCTTGTTTAATTTAAAATCTCCTCAACAGCCATACGAGGGTCATTCAATATGTAAAGAGATAAATGGCTATAGCTCTAAAACGGTTTATTTCAATCTTTCAGGTATGCACTTATCCCATCTTTCTTGCAGCTTCCTAATTCCCTTGGCAAAAAAATCTTTCGATTTACCCCGAAGCCGCTTTTGCACCGCTTCCTTAACTTCCTCATTGTGCAAATCTTTTTCCACCTAGGGCGTCTTTGAGTGGTCCAAGCAGGTAAAAATCTGATGAGGCGAGTTCGGGACTGTAGGCAGGATGAGGTAGGACCGCCCAACCCAATTCTTGAATCTTATCTCGGGTCAGCTGGGCTGTATGAGGGCAGACGTTATCGTGCTGAAGAATGACTCCTTTTGACAAGAGTCCACGGCGTTTGCTCCTTATAGCTGGTCTTACTTCGTGCTCTAGCATCTCAGAGTAGTATTGGCTATTAATAGTTCGCTGATCTTCAAGGAAATCGCAATAGACTGGACCCGGTGAGTCCCAAAAGATGGTCAGCATCACTTTACCGGCGGAAGGTTGAACCTTGAGTTTTTTTGCGAACTGGAAAGCTAGTGTGTTTCCACTCCATACTCTGCCTTTTGGTCTCAGGGTCGTAGTGTTGCATCCAGACCTCGTTGCTGGTCACTATTCTTTCAAAAAAGCGTCTCCTTCAATCAAACTTCGTTGCTCTTCCAAGGTGCAGACTTCTAGTGGACTTGCCATGGTGAAATGAAACTTTTGAGGTTATGTTGACATAAAATCAGAGCATATCCCACGGTTGCCAACTAACACCCCTTGAAAGATTGTATACATTCATTGAATAGTTTTAAAATTAAAGAATTTGTATCTTTACTGCATGTCTAGCGATGATTTTAAAGTTGTCATTTGCAGGTTTTCAAAAAAACGCCGACAAGCAGCGATGGGTAAAATTCCCGTATTAATTTCCCGGGATTTCGGTACTAAAAATTGTTTGCAATTGCCGAGAAAGGAATTTCCGTGAAAAGCTCTATAGATCAATATATCTTTCATAACATGTGGAGACCAGCAATTTTAGTTTTGCCTATGAGCCAAAGCTCGGTGCGACACGTCTTCTATTCGTGTTGAATTTGGTTTATGGTCACAAGTCTTTCGCTTACAAGCGCAAAGGAAGCTACTATGGCTCTACTAATCTCTTTCTCCGCGTCTCCAGTTCTGAAATTAAATTAGGAAGTCCCTGACCGCTACATATACTTTAGTTAGGGCGTGGCAGTTCCCATACATTAGTTAAGCTCCCTAGGCTTTCGATAGACAGTCCTTCAAAATATGAGGTTAGAAATGTTAATACAATCCGCAAAAATATATCGATTACACCAGTAATTTGCAGTTGGGAATTAAGAGAAGGCTCTTCGTATGTGTTAAATGATTGCTGCAACATTATTAGATATCGCAAGTTTCTAATAAATTTGTAACGACCAGCTCAGCCAACCTACCAACAGATGGCAACAGCTATCAGCACTATGTGGCAACCTTGTCTACTCATGACTTAAAACTACAACACAGCAAAATATAAACAACCTTTTTTATTTGCACACATATGTTATTGACAGTTGTTTAAAATTAACGAAATAAGCAACAAGCCTTCTAGAAATTGAAAAGACAAGAAAACAAAATGAAGCCATTTTTAATAGAAAACAAAAACCATAATCGTTTGATTTATAGGCAATACCTATAACGATTAAACCGATCACATTGAGCTTAACGTCGTCTGCTTAAGTTTAAATTTGGCTTGGCATTACTTTTATAAGCGATATAATTTTCTCTGATATTTTCAATTTCATTTGAGCCAAATAGCTCAACGAAAACTTATTTCCACTCCATCTACAATATGTTAAGAAATTTTAGTTTTTAATAAAATTAATGTGTGTTAAGTTTTTTTCCTTCGATGTCATTTCCTATATGGTACATACATAGATACATATACACAGTACATGACAAAAGTGTTTGGCATATTTATTATTCGGAATAAGGAATTAATTAAAACCAAATGTATTTCAATGCTGAGATAAGCTATCGCACAATGGGGCTTTGGATGGCAAGAGTGGCAAAATAAAAATTTCATTTTTGAAAATTACCGTTCTGTCACTATTAGGGGCTTTCACAGGATTTTCTATCCCGGCAATTCTCGTGAATCCCGGGAAATTAGTGCGGAAATCTCCGGGAATTTTACCCACTACTGATCGGAGCTTAAAAACCTGAAAATTGTTAAACATAAAAATATCTTAAAGCCAAGACCACTAGATTTCTTTGTAAAACCTAACATGCTATTTTCCCAGCTAACCGGGATATAAAATCGCTACGTAAGGCGAGAAAATACAAAGCAGCTGAAGTGCCTGGTGATAGCAATATTGTACAGGTGAAATCATTCCAGTACAAAGACAATATTGAGTCCCTTTTAATCCATTTTGTCAATAACTGATCCTACTTATTATTCCAATACCTAATGCTGGCGTAGCACATATGACTCTTACATTATTTGTAGTTCAAGCCTTTTGCTTAGACTTTGTATCTTCCCTTATTGGAGACTTGAAAGGCTCAGCTGAGTTTAGTTAACTCTTACTTTAGAAGCGCCATTGTTTCGAATGTCGCTTTCTTTACGGCTAATTTGCTACAGCTTAGCTTAGCGCAGCGCAGCCTTAGCTTCTTGGACATCGAGTTGGATCTGATGTCCTGCCACTCAAGCCGCCTCCTGTATTAACCTTCATTCATTCAGCCTCTTAAGCATTTTTATAATCTGTCCACAACTTGTGCAAATCTTCGGTGACTGGAGGCTCCGCAAGTTCCCATGATCTAGCAACGTCAACTGCATAAGCCGGTGTGACATCTGTGGACTTATTCGCAAATGTTAACAAAAACGCACACCCTCCATTGGTACTATGCCTGTTGTATTCCCATGTTCAAGAGGAATTACCAAACAAACCTGATATGATCATTGATTACTCAAAACCTAGCTAGGGGAATTCTGACGATGGCAACACAGCTCGGTGCTCCTTTGAAAACGCAGACATTTCAGCTCAAACCACAAAATTGTTTCGATAAAATCAGACAATTATGGCTGTCATTTTTAGCGTTTTTTAAATTAAACCTGATGCCTTTCGAGATTTCACTCTTGCCACCACAAGGTATTAAATTTTAATACATGGACCAGCATTAATAAGCTTCGCTTCACTGAAAATGGGACACTTGAGGGAGGTAGAGCAAGAAGCCCGAAATAAAGATTTCAAACAATTTTGCTAAACATTTTCCCACATCTCTAAGCAATTTGTTAGACAGGTTAAAATAGAAACTGGTTGGAAGATGTTAAAATTTGACACAGCTAAAGTGATTTGGAATTAATTCCTACTTTTGTTATCAAAAACCCCAGAGCCGTTCACGGGTTGATGGTGGAATTTTACCCTACGACTTGCCAGAATAAGTTTTTTATGGTGGCTTCTCTGCCTTCAAACTGTTATTCTATGGACGCCAAGTTGAGGTCGGTCTCTGAAAATGCTCTTCAAACTGAAAATGTACAAAATATGGGAAAGAGGAGCTTAACTCCGGATATCACCACAGTACACTGTCATCCAAGAACGAACTGTTGCCCCATTTGTATTCAAAATTCATGTGTAAACTGAAGCTTCGCATCGCGTATACTAGCACTGACTTTGTTCCAACAAGATGAATATTTATTAGTCGACATATTGTTAGGACACACTGTACGTTTGTGGATATGTGCACTTGTGCTACAGCCCAGTTGCATTGAAACGCCACACAATTCACTTCAAAAGCAAATGCGTGTAAATATTATTTTCACTTCCGCAATGATTTTGGTTGTTGTTGTTGTTGCTGATAAAAATGACATTTAACAAAACACAAGTTCACTTGAAGCAAATGAATGGATTTAAAAAAAATCGCTATTTATCAAACTTTGCAATTTTAATGATCTAAATATTACAACTTGGTGTTTTGAGAGGAAGACGTTTCAGTGTGTAGGGACATTCATAATTACTTGCAATTGGTAAAATGTACACAGTAGCATCACCCACCAACCATGAAAATAATGATGCTCCAAAAACTGATAGTGAGTTGCAGCAGTTATTTTACCAATTACTTTAAAATTAACGGAAAATGGGTCAGCAGTGTTACGGCCTGTTTACACGATATCGTTTTTATTTTTGCGCTTCTACATCGCAAATGTCGTATTTTTCGTAAAAGCCATAAAATTCTCAGTTTTTTTTTTACGCGAATACAAAATTTTAATTGCTGATAAAAAATAAACTGAAGAGCGCCAAAAGTTTTAAAAAATATTAAAAATTACAAATTTTTAAAGGAAATATATTTACATTCCATCATCACAACGACATTAAATTCAACAACTGTTGGCCAGAGGCCTGCGCTATGGAACAGTGGCAAAAAGGTGAATGCCTATGCCCACCCGCTCTAAAAGTTTCCACTGTGAAAAAGAAACTGCACAACCAATACTTCTTGAAAAATATCGATCATCGGATAGAGATATGCAACCGAAGACATGGCAAATCCGATACTTTGTTTCACACATAATTGTCAAAGATCCTTCAATCAAAATCAAAAAAATACAGGGTATCCGCCAGGAAGTGTACTCTTTGTTTTTTCGCCATTTTGGTAAACATTGGTCTTGACAGTTCATATTTGGCAGTCGTGAAGTAGAGACGTGGCAAATTTATTGTGGAAAAATATTCGGTAAACCAACGTGTTTTAATCGTTAAAACTTTTTATCAAAATCAATCATCGATTACTGTGGCGACGAGAAAGTTACGTGAAATTTTTGGGAGAAACAAGGTGCGAACAAGACGCACTATTTATCGTGTAGTTAATGATTTCGAGGAAAGATGCACTGTAGCTGATAGGCTGAAATACCGCGTGAAATGTGAGAGAATGTAATGAAAACTTTGCTCAAAAGGGCTCGCATTTGTGAGGCTAACAAAGGCGGACGGACATTTATATGATATTGCATTCCATACATAATTTGTCGGCAATTAAATAAAACATTTATCAATAACGATACAGTCTCTTTCATTTAATCAAAAATTATACACAAACAAAGTAGTATACCTTACCGGTGGATACCCTGTATTAAGATAATTCTCGGAAAACTTCTTGTTTTATTTACAATGAACATCGTGCATTTGGATTAGACCACGCACCCTCTAGTAAGGTAAAAATTATTATCAAAAATAAATAATGGATATTTATAGCTTTACTTCAAAAATATGCACAAAGTCTGAAATCTTATTATTGTTACTTTTAAAAGGAATGGTCGGCTGGAAGCCCGCAACATTAATTTGTCTGCCAAATATAAAGTTGTTTGTCTGGAACTATTAAAGTCCTCAAAATCATAACCCAATGGTTCCCACTGATTCCCAGAAATGTGATCTCTCATTCTTAAGGTAAAAATCTATTTCGCATCACCCTGTGGGAATATCAAATCAAAAACCTTATATATATTTTTGTACCCTCTAAGAACGACTAAACATCTCCAGTCCGTACAGAAACAATGCAAAACATAAAGCAATTTCTACGTCCTTTTTTAATCGCTAATGGTGAGTACGTAGAACTTGCCCAGAGCGATTAAAGTCTTTGACTCTAGAGAATTTATATACCAACCAACGGTTAACCTGTTATCTATATAAAATCCTGGTACGTTTTCAATTCTTTTGCTGTTTAAACACATGTTGAAACTAAGATTCTCATTGCCAGAACATATCATAGCCCTATGTTGTAATGGATTATTTCCTAAGGAATTTAGGTTTATGGAATTCCGAGAAGAAAAGTTCATAAGGTACGTGAATATTTAGATATGAAAGAACTGTTCGCGTGATGGGTACCGTGACATCTTCAAAGTATGTCTGAGAAAATATTCTTTATCGAAAGCCGCGTCGTATTTAGGTCTCTGATAGGCTTTATGGGATATGGCTCAGGCTAGATGGCGGGAAGAACCCACAAGTAGAAACACTAATCTGACAAATTTTGTGAGGGGTCGAACCAGAGAACTGCTAGGATTTCAGAAGACACAATTAAGGGATATCGTTGGAACCGTGGCAAACGGCAAGCTACTTTAAAAGTTGTCACAATGAAAAGGATTAAGAGGCAATTTTTCATCTCGTCTGTCTTGAGCTAGACGACCAACGCCAGATCCATCTCACGTTAATTCTATCCTCAGACATTCTAACGTCATCGCCATTAGAAGATTCTAACAACTGCTTATCACTCGCATAAGTAACGATCCTAATATAGCTGAGTTCTAACAAACCAAATCCTTGATTACCCATTTTTGCAAATTCCGAGTCTCAATGGCAGCATGGCTTAAGGTGCCGCCAGTGGTCACTCTAAGGGTTTAAAGGGTTACGCCTTGCCCGAACTCTTACCCGAACAAAATGGCTCGGCCAATAGCAATAACCAGCAGAATGCCTCCAATCACAATGCACCAACCACTAATGGCTCCGGCGGAAATCCTCCCATCTCTAGCATGCGGCAAAGATTTTAAGCAGAGGAGCACCCTGCTACAGCACGATCGAATTCATTTTTACAAATTGCGTGCGATCTGTAAGAAAAACAATAAAAGAAAGAGGGTGAAAATTATCATGACCTAGCGACTCAACTGCCTTGTGGTAATACAAACACCAAACCGTGTTATCGAGGCGGGTGCTATGACCCTTGCGAAATCGAGACGGAAACGGAACAGCTACCGATCGCAGTTTTGTCATTAGCATGAAAGACAACCATTTTATTCACTTTGCTGAACAAAAACCAATTTATGTCATCACATTGACTGGAATTAAAAGATATTGCTGTCGCTGGATCGATAGAAGTCAAAACATTTGCTTCTCCTACAGCTACCGTTAACCTCAATTTCTCCCACAATTGTTCTTGGTTACAGTTCGCAAGAGAATTAATGCACCATCTTCTCCTTATTTTTCGCATGATTGATTTCACTTCATTCTTGCAAATGCAATAATTTCTATCCGCGGCATCATAAATATTTTTTATGCCAGTTAGACTGCACACGTGTGCTTCTGTGCATTATCTTGATGAAAAAGTACTTTTTTCCTGGTCTAATAAGTTGGCATAATGTTCGGCATTTATTGTTTTTCACTTTTGAAGGTAATCGATGTTTATTATTCCGCGTCCATCCCAAAAACCTGGTGCCATCACCTTATTGGCCAACAAACGTACCTTGGCCTTCTTCAAAGCAGCTTCAGTCGGAGAAACCCATTGTTTCGACTGCTGCTTGTTATCCGCAGTACAGTAATGGATCCAGGTTTCATGCACATTTACAAAACGCTGCAAAAACTCACTCGGATTGCGGTTAAACAACTCCAAACAATCGTTTGTACTTGTCACACGTTTATGGTCAATTGAGAGCAAACGCGGCACCCATCTTGCACACAACTTTCCTAAGCCCAGCTGATCATTTAAAATCCAAAGTACACTGCCATATGAAACGAATATGGCATCAATAATCGCACGCACATTTACTCTTCGATCGGTCAACATTATATCGTAGACCAACAGTACTTGCGAGTAATCAAGATATTGACGCAAAAGTAATTGCCCGATTAAGCCAAGGAAACTGCAGCAATACATACAACCAACTACCCATAAAGTCATAAAATTGTCTATCAAGGAGAAGGTGTGTGTTATTAAATATCATTCGGAGATCTATTACAGGAAGCCCAGGAAAATGGCTTAAAAAGGTTAAAGAGGTCGCAATAACGAAAAAATGTCACGACATAAGGATTTATTCAATATACTATTGGCAAGACCTGATGAGTTCATCTCATCCGGAATCAATGGAAAGCCAAACGAATGATTCAGGGCAGCAAAAATACAGAACTGAACATGGAAAACTTGCAAGCAATATTAAAATGAAACGAATACAAATTTCAAGTGAGAGTGTGTTATTTCACGAAAAATGTTACTCAAGCATGGTTTTGGCCGTATCTTTTCTATAGGGTGGTCCAAGCAAAGTGCACGATGTTAATTGTAAATAAAACAAACAGTTTTCAGATAATTATCTTAATATTTTTTATTATGTTTAGAAGGATCTATGGAAATTATGTGTGAAACAAAATACTCGCCGCGGCTTCGGTGGCATACCTCTATCCGATAATCGATATTCTCAATGACTCTGAGACATAATTGAAGTCCAGTGTCGTCAATGTGCCGAATTATCTCATCCTTTAGCTCTTGAATTGTTCCTGGCACTTTTTCGTTTAAATATTCCCAAAGAAAGAAGTCCAACGGCGTCAAATCAAATGATCGTGACGGCCAATTAACAGAGCCACTGTTTCGTTGGCTGTGTCGCAAGGAGCACCAATTTCTGGCCACAAGAAGTCCGTTATCATCTCGCGATAGTGACTCATAGTTAACGTCGCGCATTATGGCTGCAGCACCCTATATTTACGCACCCATTGGTCTATGGAAATATAAATAAGAAAAAAAATATTGTACTTATAAGTGACTAAACAAATTAGATTAAATGTAGGCATAAGCAGTTGTGGTTATTTTCTAATATCCCAAGCATTTGCGGGCCCACTGCTGATTGATATTTGACAGTTAAATTTCCTAAGACAATCGCTGATAATTATGTGCTTCACACCTGTCCAGAGGTTATTTTGGGGCTAAGGACACTTAATTTGTTAATAGAAAATAAATTTCTTCAAACACATTATTCGCCCATTTGCGCAATTAATTGTCTTATAAGACTGCAGTTTTTAGAAATTATTTATTCTCAATAAATAAAGTAGTTTCAAAAAGTTATACTTGGACCTTGAATTCGTCAACAACTGCCGAACGATTTGTAATGAAATTAAAAGTGACTACAAGCTCAAGGAATTATTATCTGTCCAGCAAAATAAAAAAGCTGCTTATATTATCTCAACCGGTTCAAAAGTTACAGACTTTTAGCCACTTAATAACTAGACTGACCCACTGTGCAACGCAGCTGACTTTTCCAACTCTCTTGTGAACAATCAGTTTGTGATCTGTATCCTCAAAGTGATTGTTGACCTGAAGAACAAATATCTGCTTTGTTTTAATTTAATTGTAGGACCCCTCGCTCAGACAGGGGCAGGAAAAACCGGAAGGAAAATAAACGTTTCCTTTAAAGAGAATTTTGAAATCATTTTCTTTTCATTAATAATTGTCGGGTAATTGACGACACTAACTAGTGCAGAGTCAAGTCCAAACACGTACATACATTTCAATTATATTTATTTTTATATTCATATTTGTGTTGGTAAATGTACGAGTATGTAAATACATTTGTCTGCACTTGTATATGCATGTATGTACTCGTATATATGTACATATGTACCTCATGGAAGTGTGAGTAGATATGCACGTGCATATGTAACAACTTATTGTTTATGTTACATATTTAGTACATTTATGTACAAACGAACATTCATTCACACACATGCGCTACTGACATCTACAAAGAAGACAAAAATATTTGTATGTGCGAGTAAGTATGTATGTATGTATGTGTGTTGAAATGTGTTCGAAAACAAGTAGCACGTTTTCTCTGCAGGATTTCCGAGTAATTATAATTTCAATACATACAAATCCTCTTTTATTTGAAACAAAAAATAAAATAATAAAAAAATAATAATAATGTACGCAATATCGTATCGTACTCATGAAGAAGAAGTCATGTCGAGTGCAACAATGACAAAAATGAAACAGTTCAACTTTCTAGCCGCTACATCCGACTAACGAGCATAGTGCAGCTCGTGCATATGTATGTAACACATTGAGCTGCTTAAATTATGGAAATATGATTATTTGTAGAAAAAATTATAATGGCTGAGAGTTTTAAATATTTTTTATCAAGGTCTCTATTTTACTCAAGGAAAAGAAAGTAATCCAACGGCAGCAGAGCCATAGATAATTTTTCCCAGCTTATATCCACCCAAAACGACCACTGTGCTTAAGAATCGCTTTTACCACTTAATTTTGCTAGTTTTTCCACAAAAGAAAATAACACTATTAAAAACTTGAGCCGTCGAAGAGCCTCGAGACACGCCGCCGGCGCAAATTACGTTTCGGCTTGTTATATATTTGAGCGATGACTACAGCTCCAGTTAAATTTTTCACTTATTTTCTAATCAACGCCATAGATATGGCTCAGTTTTGTTTTCTTTTTTTTTAACCTACGACACCATAAAAATCAAACATGCTTGACAATTTTAAAAATTATTTATTTATTTTAAATCCGAACAGTTGTTTTCTTTTTACAAATAAATAATAAATGAATGCAATAATATTCGTTTTAGAAATATTCCCCAGTTTTATAGGGAAACTAATAAAGAGTCACCCCAAAGCTACACCGTTGGACCTTGTGTTGACTGTCGCCTAGTATTAAGACTAATCCGTGCCAAAACATAAACATTTTGGCCGTTAACAGTGCTGAGATGAAAATGAGGATCAAGCTCGGCTACTTTGATAACATTTTTCCCATAATTCTTTCCCATGTTAAACAATTAAAAACAATATTGCCAGCTCTCATCAAACACAAAAGCGCTATTCCTTCACATTCAGAGCGCATCAAGTATTGGGACACTGTTATGGTAGAATTAGTAGATACGTGTCGTGCTGTTACGGATTAGCTGACAAAATCAGTCACATATAGCAAAACTCACGATGTTTTTTATTATGAAAGAAGGATCTATGGAAACTATGTGTGAAACAAAATATCGGCTAACTGCTTGCCAGGACTTCGATATCGCATATCTCTATCCGATGGTCGATATTTTCAATGATTCTGAGACATAATTTTGGTTTAATGTTGTTAACGTGCCGAATTATCTCATGCTTTAGCTCTTAAATTATTTTTTGCTTATTGACTTACACTTTTTCTTTTAAATATCCCCAAAGAAAGAAATCAAACGGCGTCAAATCACATGATCGTGACGGCTAATTAACATTGCCACGACGTGAGATAACACGGCCATTGAATTTTTCACGCAAAAGAGCCATTGTTTCGATGGCTGTGGGAACAACATATCGCCCAGGTCCATTTCCTCAATTTCTGGCCGAAAGTCCGTTATCATCTCACGATATCGAACACCACTCACGGTAACTGCTTGGCCGACCTCATTTTCGAAGAAGTACGGCCCAATGACGCCGCCAGCCGATAAACCGTACCAAACAGTCACTATTCGTGGGAGCATCAGCTTTTCAACAATCACTCGAGGGTTCTCCTTTGCCCTAATGCGAAAATACTGCTTGTTAACGAATCCACCGAGGTGAAAGTGTGCCTCGTCTCTGAAGATGCTTTTCTTTATAAAGTCACCATTTACTTATTTCTGTTCAACCAACCATTCGGCGTATTAAAGACGCTTGAAATGGTCAATAGGCTTCAGATCTTGAGTCAATTTAACCTTGTAAGCGTGTAAATTCAAATCTTTATTCAAAATTCGCATCAGTGATGTTCGTGAGATGTTCAATTGTTGAGCACGACGACGAGTCGAGGTTGACTGACGGCTATTCGGCCACACAAACGCGAACAACAGCAATGTTTTCCGCAGAACGAACTGAGCGAGCAGGCACAGGTGTTTTCACATTTTCTACAGACAGAAAATAAATTTGTTCAAACTTTACGTTATTGCAAAAATAAAAAGCTGACTCATTTATTTATTGATGACGAACATTTCATGGTACAAATTATTGCAGTATTCTTCTATACTTTGGTTGTGGTTAGAATTTTGATTTGTCGCCCATTTTCGGTCGGGTTTTAATTAAGCGATTTCTATGAAACACCTACACTACTGCCCGCGGTAAAGTGTGCACAGCATTCGTAGCGTCCGCTTAGAAACACTTGCTCTTGTACAATTGTGCTATTGTTTATATCAATGAATGGGTGAAAATCCCATAAATGGTGGGTGGAAACATGAAATGTTGGAATGAATAGAAAATAGAAAATATATTGTTGCTTTGTGCCGCCTGCCTTTAAAAGCAATCAAATACACTACCGGTTATTAGAATAGGCCCGACAATGAGGATGTTTGTGTTCACTGTTGGTGTGGCGCAACTGTTGCGATGTAGTCTAGTCGACAAGGAAAACATTTCTTTAAATATCCCCAATTTAGATAATTTCCTGTCTGTTTATTACATCAGAAAACAATTACTTTTCTTTATTGTTTCAGGAAAATGTTTAATTATCAAGCAATCAAATAGAAAAAAACGGTTATAAATTTTGTTATCGTTAAAGAGAAATCAGTTTAGCTAGAACTCTGGACTCAGAACTGGATGCTAAGACATGATTGTTATCTAGGCCCTGGGACAGGTTTAGGTTACGAACAAAGCCAAATACTTTCTTCAAGGGAGAGATTCTCTGCGAGAATCAAGAGCTGGACAATAGCTGAGCACATATTCAGACAACTCATTATTTGGATTTCAGAATCGAACTTTGATATTTCCTGAGTTGCCTATTTAGCGACAGAGTCCGGTAAACGTCCCCGTAATTATCCTGAGCTTATTCTTTCCTAAGATGCGGAAAAGCCTGTTTTGCTTTACTAGAACCCGCCTTTGGCTCTTCAGTGTCAAGCAAATTTCATCCTAACCCGGGAAGAGAGGTTGGCTTTTAGGATGGACAACCCGGTCGTTCCCAATTGCGGGTACGAAGTTCATTTCCATGGCAACCCCTCATCTTACTTTCTACCATAATAAAGCCTTTAGTGCTGTCTGGTTGTCTAACATTATGCAAATTTTTATATTCCTAATTCTTCTCCTCGGTATTTTCCCATTGGAATTGTCCTCCGGAAATTCAGGACTTCATAATTCCTTTGCCACACTAAAGTCGATAGTAAAAGGTCAGCTAACATAATGCACGGGTTATTCTCAAATAGTTTAATAACCGCATAATTCCCCATCATACCCCCAGCCTTCAGGCTGGAAGTACCCAACGTTATAAAAGTTCGAATCACTTAAAATTCAATATAACTTTCTGGTAAAACTGACGTTGCTTATCCCCAAATCCATATTAGAATCAAAATACAGGGTGTCCGCCAGGAAAGTAGACTACTTTGTTTTGCGCCCGTGCAGTCGTGAAGTAGAGATGCGGCAAATTTATTCTAGAAAAATATTCGGTAAACCAACGTGTTTTAATCGTTAAAACTTTTTATCAAAATCAATCATCGATTACTGCGACGACGAGAAAGTTACGTGAAATTTTTGGGAGAAACAAGGTGCCAACAAGACGCACTATTTATCGTATAGTGAATGATTTCAAAGAAAGCGGGACTGTAGCTGATAGGCCCAAGCATGGACCACAACGTACTGCAAGATCGGCTGAAAACATTACTGCTGTTCAAAAAAGTGTTCAAAACATTCCATCAACCTCAATTCGACTCCGTGTTCAGGAGCTTGGTTTTCAAAGAACAACTTTGGCCACAATTTTACACAAAGATTTGAATTTGTTTCCATTTAAGATTCAGTTGGCACAAGAGCTTCTTCCAGAAGACCATTTACACCGCCCTACATATGCCAATAGGATGCTACAGCTTGCCCATGACAGCCCCGATTTTCATGAAAAAATCATAATGAGTGACGAGGCACATTTTCATTTGAATGAAATAGTCGGTTGTGGGCAGTGGAAAACCCTCAAATTATTCATCAGTCACCTTTGCATCCATTAAAAGTGACAGTCTGGTGTGCCATTTGGTCAGGAGGAATCATTGGACCTTGCTTCTTTGAAACTGAAAACGGCGTAACGGTAACTGTCAATGGGGAGCGATATCGTGATATTATGGAAAACTATTTAACGCCACAACCGCATGCTTTGGGCTTGACTAACATGTGGTTTCAACAAGACGGTGCCACATCGCATACAGCCAGGATTACAATGAAATTACTGCGAGACCTCTTTCCACAACAAGTTATTTCAAGGAATGGTGATGTTGATTGGCCTCCACGGTCGCCTGATTTGACTGCTCCGGACTTCTTTTTGTGGGGATATCTGAAAAGCAAGGTTTATGCAAACAAACCAGAAACGCTGGAGCAACTCAAATAAAATATTCGTGATGAAATTAATGAAATACCGCGTGAAATGCGTGGGAATGTAATGAAAAATGTGTTCAAAGGGCTCGCATTTGTGAGGCTAACAGAAGCAGACATTTATCTGATATTGTATTCCATACATAATTTTTCGGCAATTAAATAAAACATTTATCCATATACGATCCAGTCTCTTTCATTTAATCAAAAATTATAAACAAACAAAGTAGTATACCTTGCCGACGGACACCCTGTATTTATAACAATTCATTTCGAGTTAAGGTTTCCAGAAGAAAGTTACCATTTCATCGCTTGCCTCTGTAATTTAATTTCAAACCTATCGCTTGTGGTTTGGTATTAATGCTCCACTATGTATTTGCAACTTACAAAATATACAAATTGGCTCTACCACTGGGTTTTTTTCTCTCTATAAAAAAAAAACACCTGCCACAACCTTGCCAAAATATTTGCCTAAAATGAATAGATAAAATCAATGAAGCACAACTCCAGTACACACGTATCAAACTGTAATTTGCTGTCGTATTATAGAGTCATAATAATTTGGCTAAACGGTAGTTGGTAAACTAACCAAGTTAGTGGTAGCATTCCTCCGACGAAGAACAAACATTTCAATTGAACTTTAAAAGTTAGTTGTTCACTAAATATTGAAACCATTCTACAAGGTTGCTGTTTGGAAGGTATATGAAGGTGGCCGGCCAGTGAGTTCTGCAAAATCTGTTAACAAAAAATTACTATCGTCAAACGCTTGTGCTATTATCTGTGAATAAGTAGTTATTACTTGCACAGGTTCATATCGAATATTTAACACATAATTACTCATAGCCGCCCGCCGTACATAATAAATTACGAAGCGGATGCTGGCGATATTCCTTTGATTGGCTACATTTCCGGTTGACGGGCAAAATATGTAGCTTTGAATTTGTGAGCGCAAATTGCTGGTCCGTCCAGTAGAAAACGCAAAATATATTTCAAGACTCTCCCAAAATGATGCAAATGAGGCTTAAGGAAAATAGTTAGTTGGCAAGTTAAATTCATGAGAGGTTTGTGTACGGTTGTGTGTGCAAAGCACAGAAGACCAACTCCAAGGCAAATTCTAGTGATGCCTTCGGTGGCTAAGAACGAACTCATGAAACTTTAAAAAAAGGTCAAATTTGTTTCGCTATAATTTCTGAAATTACTTTAGTTAGGTTAAGCAAGTCTACATTTACAATTGAAGCATGCAATTGCATGCTCTCAAGCTCCGTTCATTTTATTTTTACTGCTGTAAAAAGTGCCATGTTCAAGGACCAGCTGACACGCTGGCGGGACTTCTTCAACACCCCGTCCCATCCGACTACGATAACTTAATTTTCGAAACATTACTGGCCCCAAGGTGGACGTAGCTCAAGAAGGTAAATCTCAACCGCAGCCCCTGCATTTTCCGAAATACTGAGCACACCTTTAAGCCTTAAGAACTGTAAAGCTCCTGCACCAGACAGCATCCGCTCAGAAGCAATTTGGCGAAGCCTTCACACCCGTAATCAGAAAGGCTTGCGAACAGGAATCAATACCGAATTGTTGAAAAGATGGTCAAGTAGTGACAGTTTCGAAGACAGGTGATCTAAGGCTATGTAGCAGCTAGAGGGGTATACCACTGCTGAACGCAGTCAATTAACTCTTGTCATCCCTGATGTTAAAGCGAATCTCACCAGTTGTCGAAATCATCCTCTGAACAGAACAAGCATGATACAGGCCTGGAAGGTCTTGTTCAGACTTGTTCTATTGAGCACTACAGTAGTCTATATCTGCTGTTTGTAGACCAGGCCGGCGCTTTGGGATGCGCCAAACGTCAATTACAATTACTCAAGTCCGCGATTTTTGCGCTGATTTCGAATACGGAGTACTCTGCAAATGCATAGAAAGTCCACCCTGTGTTTTGTCCCCCAGACTTTTCTTACTGCTGTTAGATAGAGTGATTTAGCGATCAAACCCCGAAGCACCTTAAGGCGTCTGGCGGAATGTGAAAGAACTGCTTCACGACATCGATTATGCAAACGATATTTGTCTTTTCGCACACCGGTTTGATGATATACAGCAGAAGCCCCTCGTCCTAGCAGGAAACACCCATAAAGTTGGGCTAAAAATCAACCCAAAGAAAACCCACTTAGTGCGTATTGCTACTAGAAACATATCACCACAAATATTTCAAGGCCAGAAAATCGAGGATGTAGAGTCCTTCTCATATCTAGGCAGCTCCAACAGCAAAGATGGTGGTTCCTATGCTGATATTACGGGCAGGATCAAATAAATCTCGGACTGCATTTCACTAACTGCGCAGAATATGGCGCGCAAGCAACATCTCGAGCAACACAAAGCGGAGAATTCTCAACTGTAGTGTCCACCTGGAGCTCCATCCAAACATCTCGAAAGAGACTACAAGTGTTTTTCAACAAATGCCTGAGACAAATTCTTAAATTGTCTGGCCATATTGGATCACAAATGAGAAACTGCTCTGGAAAGCCGAATGTAAACCTATTGAGTATGAAAATCTGCAGCCGCAAATGGACCTGGATTAAGAAGACAACCTCACGAGCGCTTGACTGGAACCCACAAGGCCATAGAAATCCTGGCAGGCCTCGAAATTCATGGATCAGGATGGTAAGGAATGAATGAACATCTCGTAATATGACCTGGAGCCAAGTAAAGATCCTAGCTAACGATCGAGCAAAACTGGAGAGAAATCGTTGACGCCCTTTGTTCGTCATGAATAAATTAAATTCGAATTAAATGAAATTCAAGAAGAATAAATTAAATTAAAGAAAAAAATTAAATTAAGTAAAGTTTCGTGAAAAATAAATGAAACTGAAACAAAAAATAAATAAAACAAAATTAAAAAATATTTCAATTAAAAATTCCGTGTTTTTAATTGAGACAAATGTTGAATGCAACAATGTGAACTTGTAATTCAATGGCCACCCGCTACTTTGTGAAATACACCCTTCGCCTTGTAAACACAAGTGGCTGTTGCATTTCGGGCAACACGTGTATGCATGGTGTACATGTGTGTATGTATGTATGTATGTATGCATGTATGTTTGGTTCTTTTTACCAAAAAGAAGTAGAAATACTTTATGCCACGGCAGAATTAAGATGACTTAGGAAGCATTTTGTGGCTTAATCTTGTAGAGTTCTTTTGCATCGTTTGAGGCAAATTTATAAATCGTCATGTCTTCTTTCACCTGGTCTGGTATCTTGGACCACATCGACCATTTTTATAGGAATGTGCAAGTAGCGCATTGCAGACTACTGGATTCATGCTTTATAAGATGTAAGTAAGTTCATTGAGTTCTTTTACATTTTTGTTATGACGTGCACAACATAACACAAGCCCACGAATTACGGCATCAAAAACATTCATGGTTTGCCAACGACTTAATTTCTCTACTTACAAAATTTAGCCCCAGACACCCTTATTTTGAATTATTATTGCAAACGCTTGAAGTTTGTTACAAAGAAATTGAAATTGCTCAAGTTCCTATGGCTTTAATTTTCTTATCTATCAAAGTTCAAGCTGTGCTTAATTTTCGGCGCAGCTTGTTAATTTTTCTAATAGTTAATGATTTTTATTATTAAGTAACCGATTGGTAATAAGCGTGTTTGTGAGTTGTGCCAAAAACTACAACATCCCATGTTAAGTAGTGCGTTTCCTAGAGCCACATTTCGGCAGAAAATTAGTTAAAAAAAAGGTCATCAAATTTTATAAGTTTGGAATATAGGTTCCAGAGAGTATGACGCTACCAGGCCATAGTGGGGTATCCCGTGCATATGAAGTAACCGTGCAAAGCTTTGTTAACCACATGCAGGCGCGGATGTGGGGGTAGAGAAATTTTGACATTACCCGCAACACTACAGAGTCTACAAATTCTGAATTAGCTATTATGTATGTCCACCTAGTGAAATAATCTACCCCAAAAGCCGTAAATAACTTACGGGCCCATATATTCGACCAAATTAATAATTCCCAAAAAATATATAAAATTTACACAAAATCCCAATTCTTGCAAAACTTCAAATTTTACCAAAAATTATGGAAAATTTCTCAAAGTTTCAAAACTCCTCACGAATTCAGCAAAAACTGCTGGACGATAAATTTTTAATTACCAAAAAATTTAAGTATCGGAAAAAACCAAATTCATCAAAAAATTTCACTAAACCGGAATCTAATTAAATGTTGAAATTTCAATATAAAAACTGTAGTTTTAAAACCTGGATGTCACCAAAAACCATCATAAAAATTCAAGTTTCACCTCAACCGTCAAAAAATTGAAACTACCGAAAAATCCAAATTATGAAACAAAAAAATTATTTCACAAAATTGTAACCCAAAAGTGAAGTTTCATTTCACTAAAATTTCACCACAAAATTTAAAATAAAAATTTTACCAAATATTCAAAATTTCTTCAAAATATCAAAACTTTTTAACAAAAAAGTTATTGGAAAATATTATTTCACTATTAATTGAGCACATATTCGTCAGAAAATAGAAAAGTAGCTCAAAGCTAGAAGTTTTACCCAAACTTGAAATTAAGCCGAAAAATCTTGAAAATGGCAAAATTTCATCGAAAATCAGGCATGTGAATATTAAAAAAAAATCTAAATCGCAAGAAATTCAAAACTGCCACAGGACCCAAACTTCCCCAAAAAGGCCGTTATTTCACAAAATATAACCACTAAAAAGAAATTCACCAAAATTGGTAACTTCACCACAAATTGCATTAAAAATACAGTTTTCAGCAAAATGTATATACGAGGTTAATAGACTACTGTCAAATTTTGAGCAAGTATCGTCATTTACTTTGCGTTTAACAGCTGTTCAAAACACACAACCTCGTGTATTTGCCTAAAAACTGGAAAAAGTGAATTTCGAGTCCTCATTAAACGTTATTTTTTGCAAAAAAAACCGTCAATCCAACCAAGGAAAAGCTCGATAAATACTATGGTTTACTAACTTTCGTTGTTGTCGCACAAGTACAAATGAAGCTGAAAGTTCTGGACGGCCGATTGAGGTCAGTACTCCCGAAAATGTGGAAAAAATCCTCGATATGGTGTTGGCCGATCGAAGAGTAAAAGTGCGTGAGATTGTTGATGCCATAGGCATTTCATATGGCAGTGTGGTTTCGATTTCAAATAATCAGCTGGGCTTAAAAAAGTTGTCTGCAAGATGGGTGCCGCGTTTGCTCTCAATTGAATATGAGCATAAACGTGTGACAACTTCAAAGGATTGTTTGGAGTTGTTTAACCGCAATCCGAATGAATTTTTGCGGCGTTTTGTAACTGTTGATGAAACATGGATTCATTACTGTACTCCCGAGAACAAGCAGCAGTCTAAACAATGGGTTTCTCCGTGTGAACCTGCTCCGAATAAGGCCAAGGTAAGTTTGTCGGCCAAATGGCAAGAGTTTTTTGGGATGCACGCGGGATAACCCACATCGGTTACCTTCAAAAGGGAAAAAGAATAAACGGCAAATATTATGCGAACTTATTAGACCGATTTAAGGAGGATTCAAAAAGAAAACGACCCCATATGGCCAAGACAAAAGTTCTTTTTCATCAAGATAATGCACGTATTTAACCGATTAAGCGAAATTTTTTTTTTAGAGTCGCTATTACACTAATATTCGAAAGTTTACCAGAAAGTCGCCAAAAAATTCGCATTTAACTACAATACGTAAATTAAACAGAAAACACAATATTATTATCGTAAATTTTAAAATCATAAACAAATTTCAAAAATCACTAACAGGTGAAAATTTCAACAAATACTGAAATTAAAAATGAAAACGAAAAATCTTAAAAATTCAAAATTAGAAATCCTTTAAATTCGACAGCTCAACACAAATTTTACGAAAAGACTTAAATTGTATTTTAGCCCGTACAGGCTGCCATGGAATTAAGTCATTTTTTATTTCGACCAAAATCATGTGTAAATTAAGTAATTTCCCTAAGAAAACAACGCTGTTTTAATTTAAAAAAAACCCTTTTTTTCAGCCCTGCACATATTTACAGCCCTGAAAAGTATACAAAAATTATAAATTGTAACACATATAATAAAGTTTAATAAAATAAAAAACGGTGAAGAATAAAGTGAGTACAAATATTTTATAGGAGCGAAGTAAGTAGGGATACAAAAAGCGTTTAAAGTCAAGTGATGCTACCGAAAGAATACAATCAGTAAAGTTACAGTGAGGCAAACTTCGTCGCAACCCCACAGAAAATTGATCGCAAAAATATGAAAATTATGAGAAGCTCTATTATTAAATTTTTCCTCATTAGGTGGGTTAATAGATAGATGTCTGCAATAGGCACTACTCAGAAAGACAGCGCAAGGCGAAATGTGTTCACTTCATCGCACTTAGTTGGATACTAAAGCAGCAACAGCTAAAGAGGCAACATTAATCATAATAAACAAAGATAGCTGAGAGCTGGCCGAAGAAAAAATGTAATAAAGAGTGCGATAAAGAATAAAATTTAGTGTGGAAAAGAAAAAAAATGTGGTTCCACGTGAAGACGTCCCATCAACTTCATCATAGAGTTAAATCTATAAGTTATAGGCAGCCATTTCATGCCACAATTGTGCAGAGACAAGTTCACACATGTGAGTATTCTTTTTCTCCTTCACTTAGTCGTCGAAATTAGAGCAATACATGCTTAATCAGCAAAAACGACGCGACGTTCATTTAAAATATTTCATAATAAATAATGTTTTTGATATCATCAAGTTTTTATTACAGTTAAAACGCATTATATTAATACGAAACTGTCATTACCACGAAACTCTCATTACCACAACGTTAATTTGTAGGGTTTGTTTGATTGCAAGAATTAAAATACACAGTCCTTAAGGATTTTATCAATGACACTACTCTATTCGGCAATTACTACTCTTATTTGCAACTCTTCAGTACTAATTTACACTCTAAACTTAACAATCTGATATACACACAGCGGTTCACTCTATGAAATCTCCAAGCAACTCTACTCTTCGCGGTGGACGGCGCCTTTATATAGAGATCACGTCCGGTTCAATAAATGCCCTGAACATACGTGATAGTGCGCTTCATTTATTTCATTTGCTGGCTTAGTAGGGTTGTATATGTGTTCGTGTGTGTGTGTATCATCTGTTTATTTTTTCGTTCTGTATTAGTTGTTTTTCTTTTTACTTTAAATCGTTGTTCGTGGAATTTTATTCTAGGTTGTTGTTTTGGCTTTATGTTTATTTGCACAATAGGTCGTTTCACGCCAATTTCTTGCTGACAATAATTTCTTTTTATGATTTAATTAAACATCTTAGATAATTACTTCGTTACAATATTATGTAAAAAATCCACTTTAAAGTATTATCAGTCTCCGATGCATATCAATCTCATACTTACTCACTTCCGCTCTATATTACATGTTTCTAAAAGCTCTCGCCCTACCTTCCTTCAGTCAAATAAAGTATTTAGGCCAGGCAATAAAATTCAGCATCATATTTCCAAACGCGTGACTTCGGTTTTGCTGGGTGACTCGCTTACCCACACAACCACTCTTTAACCTTGGCTACCTATGCTATAAATGAAGTTTCTTTGTTGTGTGAAAGCGAAGAAAGTATTCTTCCAAGCAGCATTGAAGAACCCTCAATATCTCCTGCAGCCCTAAGTGAAGAACGAGAGATGTATAGAAGTAAAAAGAGATCAATCATTTCAATGATAGATAAAAAACAATTTGGGTTTCAAAAAGGCAAGAATATAAATAAACTTCTCGGGCATTTTTCCACCTATATAAATGAATGCCTTAGCAAAAATATGCATGTACTAGTACTGTTTATTGATTTTAGTAAGGCATTCGATACCCTCTCGCACAACAAAATTCTTCAATCGCTTGAAAGAAATGGTATAAGAGGCAACACACTACAATGGTTTAAAAGTTACTTAGAGCACAGATCTTATCATGTAAAAATAAATAATAAATACAGTGACAAAGTATTTGTTGAATGGGGAGTACCACAAGGATCAAAACTTGGGCCAATATTGTACATAATCTACGCCAACGAAATGATAAGATGCTTTGAAGAAGGAACAACTTTCGCTTATGCTGACGACACTGCTATAGTGGTGGCTCATAAAAATATAACAACAGCAACAGAAAAGATGCAAAATCAACTCAATACGTCCACGAAATGGTGTCATGATAATGGTCTTATTATCAATTCAAACAAGACTAAAGTTATGCATATTAAGCCCCGACATTTAAGAGATACAAATGTAGAGTTGACATTTCATAACCATGACTGTCTCCACAGGAATATTAGAGGAATAAATAATCATGTCGATAATTGCTCAAAAGTTATTGAAAAAGTCAACACATACAAATATCTTGGGGTATATATTGATAGCAGTTTTAAGTGGAAAACACATATAGAAGAATTACAAAAAAAACTTAGACGATCTTCGTATATGCTTTATCATTTGAGCAACTGTTCTACATATGCAGTTTTGAGACAAGCATATTTCGCGTTGGCTGAATCTTATATTAGGCATGGAATCACCGCATGGGGATGTGCAAAATATAGCAGTACTCTTCAAAAAACGCAGAACCAAATTCTAAAAATCTTAAATAAAAAATATTACCCAAGCAACAACAAACCAAATAACAACATAAACATACGGAACTCAACAGGAAACAACAACTACACTAACAACACGATATACTATACTACTAGTCAAAACAACATTGCAGAAATTAATTTACTTCAAAACATAAATTACAACAACAATAATAATAACACAAACGTAAACTCAAATAAAAATATAACTAACGTAACAAACAACATATTATTTCAAAATAACTCAACAGTAATTAACTCCACGAATGATCTAAACACATTAAACACCGTCAACATGCAAAGTTATTTATATCGAATTAATGCGAATGAAAACGAAATTTCAAATCAACACCAACAAACAATTAAAACTAATATTAACAATATTGCAAAAAAACTACAAGTTTTAAACATCAAAAATATCTATCATACAACCTTAGCAAAGGAATTTTACAACGATAGCAAATATTTGAACCGAATTGACCACGTGCAGAACACCAGAAGACGTGCGGAAAGAAGATTCAAAGTTGCGAAGTTCGCTAATGAGTACGGAAAAAGTAGTCTATACGTAACGTTACCGACAATTTTCAACAAACTGCCAACCGAAATAATCAACATAACACATGAATTTAAAAGAAATGCACTTATAAAAAAACATTTAATCAACTTGCAATAATATATTGGTAAATACAAATTATATGAATTGTATTGATAAAATTATATTAAGTAATTTTACCTAGCTGCAGACAAGCTTATAAGCTTTGCGGGACATTAGGTATATTAATGAATTTGTATATTATAACTAAAAAGTTAATAAATAAAAAAGTTAAAATATCAAAAAAAAAAAAAAAAAAAAAAAAAAAAAAAACAAGAAACTCGAGGGAGTAAGGAAATTATGAAACAGGATCTTAAGGAGAAGATAATTTGGACAGACTGCGAGAACAGCATTTCAAATGATCGTATTCAGAAACTGTGACATGTTATCGGCGATTTGTAGGTTAGACAAACTTCATTACCAAATAATATTTTATATTTTTCTCTTTATAACATCACCAAAGTCGTACCATAAGGGGCGGGTTGTCCCCTTGGCAAAAGTCCCAGAGTTAGGAGTTTTTGCAAGAACTCAAAAATAATTTAAAAAAAATGGGAGAAAACCTTGAAGCTGTAAATATTAACTGGACAATTGATATGCAGTTGCTATATGAACTTGGGAAAGCTTTAAAAACACAAGAAAGTTTCCTTTCATAAATTTCAAAACTATATCCCCATTAAGCATCGCTCGATAGAATTCTAGAGCAATTCTGGCAATATTAGCATTCCGAAATACCGAGCACAACTATATTTAGTACATCAAGTTTCGTTCGTAATTTCGGCTTGAAATTACTTAACTTTGCGGCAGCATGCATGGGCTATGCGAAAACTCAAAACCGAATTTCGACATTAACAAATCAGAAAATTACATTTCACCAAGAACCCATAATTTGCCAACAAGTTTTAAATTACACTCACGTTAAGATGAGAGAGAATCTTTGACAGAGTTCGTGAAAGTGTAGCCAACAAATCAGGCACATCGATTCATCGTCGATCTTTTGCCACTGAAGTTTTCGCATTCCAATACGCATCGAATTTTGACAAAGGATTTGCATTTATATCCATTCTAGATCGGAATCACTCTAACTTGAAAATCTCAGAGACTATTTAAAGAGCGGAGACCAAACCGAACACGAATGCAGAAATACAACAGGGCATACGTTGCAAAATTGCCGGTATCAAAGTAGCGTTTGCAGAAAACGTTGTCGAAAATTAAAATGAGTGACACATGAGTCGGAGCGGCCTTTTTTACCAATGTAGTATTCCCTACATGGTCACATTTAGGTAACACCGGAAACCTTGTTAATTAAAGGGGAGAGAGGACCATCATACCATATAATTCCCCTGATCGTACCGGAACTCGTTTCAGAGTTTTATTGGCATGCACGTTATACCCTGATTTGCTTAGTCTGTCCTCTAGCTCATGAATGTGGAAGTGTAGTTGTTCAGATGCAACTCTGGGATTTTGGTTAACATTTATAAATGAAGTGTTATCTGCAAGCGTTGCCGTAGATGTATTTGGGCTTGTTGCCATATCCACTGTCTAGATGAGATATAATAGCGAGCCTAGTATACTACCTTAAGGGACCCCTGCAGAGACTTCCGCTTTTTTTAAAAAAAATTATCCTTTGACCTTACTTTCAGATCTTCAGGAGCTTGTGGCACTTTCAGGTAGAACTCGAGTTATTATCGTAAGCAGCCCATCATGTCAGACTTTATCAAACGCCTGGAAAATGTCAATAAACAAAGCTGAACCATCTTGCTTATTTTCAAATGCAGATCTAATAACGGTGACAATTCTGTGGACTTGCTCAATAGTATTATGCCTTGCCCAAAATTCTAGCAGAAGGTCCTGGATAATGTTAGATAAGGAATTTAACACAAAACTAATAATTTTCAAATAACTTGGATAAAACTGAGAGTAGGCTAATGGGCGTGTAGGATGTAGTCTGACTTGAGTCCCTTCCTGGTTTAGGGATCATGGCACTTTTAGACATCTTCCAAGAGCATGGGAAGAAACCAACAGTAAGTGATTACCTTCTCAGTTTAGTTCTTAGCCCATGTGCGGTTTTCAAGCCTTAGTGCGGATTCGTAGGCAATAGGACATTTTAAGTGCCTTACAGCTTTCCATAGGCCATGGTCCGCGTTTTTTGTTGGATCGAAATTTTATTTTTGTTTCAGTTTATAACTTAAAGTTCTGTGACATTAGTTCATTTGGGTGTCTTAATGTGAGGAGAACCACTATGTGGTCATTGCCCTCTGAGTCTTCTCTTGTTCCTGACGAGAGTCTGTGCATCAGCCGATGTTTGATATGAATTTTTTTTAACTGATCGTTTGTGTGGTGTTGCAACTCTGACTGCGGCCGTCACGAGGTCCGTATAGTGATGCATAGCTGCTTGAATATCAGGAATTCTTAAGGGAGTATGAGAGCTAACGTACATTTTATATTTCATATTATTATTTGGATATGACATCCGGATTTCATCTTCAGAGACAATAGTCTGCTGTAAAATTGATCACGTCTGAGGTTTTATACAAAAGTCAATATCAATAAGATCTGGCAGCTTATGCAAGTCCTTTGGCCGATAAGGTTTTCCACAGCTGTCTCCCTCCTGAGCTCCCCCCCCCCCCCCCCCCCCCCCGGCACCGGGTGATATCGAGACCTTGATGGATTGCTACTGGGGGAAACAGGGGTACCAGTCCCTGAGGCTTGTCAGCAGCCTGAAACTGGATGAAGGTAAGACTTCTAAGTTCGACCATTAACAATACACAACTGGAATCATTAAGCGGGAACCATTAAGCCCCTTGAACTTCGGTTCCAGACTGATTGTTAGTGAGGCTCCTTCGCGAGTGCACGTGTAGCAATGCAAGCTGCAAATAATTATCTGTTGACAGCAGAAGAACAGATAGCACCGAAACCCTCAGCAAGGGGTGGGATCGGGGGCCTGGCATCCTCTGTCCTGAATTGCTACCTATGGGATGTGCATGAGTGCCACTTCGGTGGTGCTTATGCGGATTGTATAGGGGCGTGGATTTGGCCGTATATTGTCACCACACCCGTGGTTAGAGTAGCGTGAGGTTGTGCCAACGTAAACTCACGCAAATCTAACACATCTGTCCCTCCTGGGCTATGAGGCCTGGAGCTGCAAAAAATGTAATTTACATTGTTCTCGCCATCTTCAATGAACTCTTGTCCTACTGTAGCAAAGAACGTAGCAAATTGATGGAAGTACTCGTACAATATAAAGTTGAATAATTTGTTGATTGCTTCACAGATTAAAACTGCTACTACTATAATTTTGATCGCAGCTGTTAATAAACAAAGCTATAAATAAGATATCCGCTAGCATGGACTACCAGTGGTGACCTGAGATGCCCAAAAAAAGAAAATACTCCATGAGTGGTGGTATCTTTTGTTTCCTTTTCGCACAATATACAACAACAACAAAAACAACTGCTTGTTACTTAAATAATAAAAATAATAGTAAAGAAAAAAGGAATTACAGACGTTGTTGTCCTCGTTGGATGGATGGATGGATGGATGTATTCGTTTCTTTTTAGCCAACTTCAGTTAGAATAAATTTTCACAGCATTCTATTCATTTCCATTGAATTTCAATACCAGCTTTGTGGCAACAACGTTCCATTATGGCATTTTCTGTTTCCCTCTCTCTCTGTGTGTGTGTGTGTGTTCACTTATGTTTGTTATTGTTGTTGTTGCTGCGCTTGCAGTTGTTTTTATTTGTTAACGTTCAAATCGTATTTTATATTTTAAAGCATTTGTTCCTTTCTTTTATGTACGATATTTTCTTCTGACTGGCTGAATGGGCTTTGTTCTTGGCTTTTGTACATTTCTTTCTTTCTTTCATTCTTTCGTTTTGTGATCCATTTAACCGTACGTGTTTGTATTTGTTTTGTTGGCTTTTACCAAAGTAAACACAAAAGTAATGAAAACAAAATTCATAATAAAAGAAACTGACAGACAGCCACACGCACCTCCTATACTTAAATACGAGTGCATCTCACAAATACAGATAGAGAAAGAACAACCAAAAAGAAAAAAACAAAAAAGCTTAAATTCTTTTGAAATCTATAGCTTTTGTGCTGCTCGTCGACCATTGAGTTTCTATGAACTAAACAATAGATTTTGCTTTCTTTGAAGAATCCCAACAATTGCTACTATATTATGTATTTATTTATTCATTCATTCATATGCATGTGTGTGTATTCACTAATACATTCATATCTATTTAATATTATTCGTTCAAAAACACATACATACTTCTACATACATGCATACATTAGCACACGTACAAAGCCGGACGATGATAATGAAGGAGGTAAAAGAATGGGAGAAATAGAAGGACTTGCTCGTGACAAGGGCTTCCCTCTTGTCAATACTTCATTAATTTACTTAAATTATTAAAAGGTCTCGCGTGCAATGGAATACGAGTATAATTGTCTAAATTGGGCTGGTCCACTCGCTTTGGTTGGCCATCCAAATCAAATAATGGCACCATAGCTTTAAAAGCCACCATTCAGGCGATTTTTAGCGCGATCGTTGTCGGAGAGGCCAGGTGTTTTGGCTTTCTTTACGTAGCCGTTGTGCTTGTATGGTTTTAGATCAAATTTGCGCTCAATGTTTTTTTCTTTTTTTACAGAGAAGCAATAGTTATGTTTAAAGAAAACAAAATTAAGGAGAAAAAGGATTTTTTAAGGTTAAGGTTAACAAGGCTAATTACATTGTGTTCATTTTGTTTCGCTGGCATATGTATGTATGTATGTATGTGTAGAGCGTAGCAGGATATTGAAAAACAAGAACAGTAAATAGCATCGCGTGAAATCCCAAGTATTTTTTTCGTACTTTCGCAAAGAAAACTTGTGCCATGGTCACGACAACCATATTATGTTCTCTATAAAAATATATTTTTGTGGCAACCATATTGTGGTTATTAGAAAATATTTTATTCATTAATTTAGTAGCTTTAAATAAGTTATTTTAGTTTATATATACTCATCATATAATTTTCATCCATAATCATTGCAAGAGGGAAAAGTTGAACAATAAAATTTTTACAAAAATTCCAACCACAAACAAAGTATAGTAGAGCTACAAAAGTAATAGAATAATTCTAAATATAAAATGTTCTTAATAAACATGATATGTAAATATTTTTTGTGTTTAATCGTAGCAAAGGCTGGTCCGACCTTAATGCACGATGGTAATTGTGAGTCACACCTTAACGTCAAGTTTTCAACCCAACTTAATTTAACATTTATTTGTTTCAGTGTTTGACAAATTCAACCATGAAGAGGTACAGAATTGGGCAGCGCGTTAAGATTGTTAAAGCTCTTTACGAAAATGGGCGTTTAAATCAAAACGTATTTCGTGCACTTTATGATTTTTTTGGTCGGCATATTCGACCAAATGTGTCCACAATCGGGAGAATTCTGAGCAAATTTCAGCAAATCGGAAGAATGAAGATGAATGTCACTGATTATAATTTTGAATAATGATTTAAATTTCCAGGCTTACAAGGTTCAATTGACTCAAGAGCTGAATCCTATTGACCATTTCAAGCGTCGTCAATACGCCGAATGGTTGTTTGAACACACAGAACTAAATGGTGACTTTACAAAGGAAATTATAGAGGCATAGAAGATGGTGCCACTTGCCCCACAGTAAACGGAAAAATGGATCTTTTGCGCGAGAAATTCAATGGCCTTGTTATCTCATGTCGTGGCGATGTTAATTAGCCGTCACCTTCATGTCATTTGACGCCGTTAGGACTTCTTTCTTGTGGGATATTTGAACGAAAAAGTGTACGTCAATAAGCCAAGAACATTTCAAGAGCTACAGGATGAGATAATTTGGCACATTAACAACATTGAACCTCAATTATGTCTCAGAGTCATTGAAAATATCGACCATCGCATAGAGGTATGCCACTGAAGCCGTGGCGAGCATTTAGCCGATATTTTGTTTCACACATAATTTTCATACATCCTTCTTCTATCATAATAAAATATATTAAGATAATTCCCAGAAAACTTTTTGCTTTACTCACAATTAACATCGTGCTGTTGGTTGGACGACCTTTTAAAAGGATGATGTGGCTTAACTGGTTGGTACCTTGCCTATTACGCATTCATTGACTTTAGTCGCCTGTATTCGCACCTCGGACGCTGATAAGCAGTAGCATAGTTAATATGATTTTAGATCTTTGATTATGGTTAACTCAGCCAAGTTTTTCTTTGCATGCTTTACAAGTACCAAACAGTGAGATACGCCTGCTTTACGGCAGGTATCCTGTATAGGAGTTACAATATATACGAGCCAGGGTTTTTCGGTATGCCGACGTGTTTGGGCACACTAGAATTCAGGGTCACTCTGAAAAGTAAAAATCGGTTTTATATTTTAGAATCAAATGCATTTGTAATGGTAATTTGAAATAAAAACTAGAGTGGTACGTCTGTTGGTTGAAATTGGTTACGATAATTAATTTTTTTCTTTTAGTCCTTGTCCACACATGCAATATTAGTTGCTGCAATTCTGGAGTTTGTTGTTGGATATGGAAATGATTAATGCAAAATGACGACCCCCGTCTCTCTACGACTTCTTTTCAGGCAACCAACTTGTAATTACTCCTGTCTCTAGTGATTTCATACTGTCGACTGGGGACTGTCGCCCTTCTTCCCCATCACCGAGTGTCTTGCCATTGCTGGTACTTGTCTAAGGCTTGGGCCTCCATGGCATTCATATTTTGCAAGTGCTAGACATTCACACGCAATATACGTTATCGTCTCAGGCTCTTCTTCAGAAAAATCGTTGGATACCTTGCAGGTTTTCTTGTCTGTCTCTTCATATTTCCTCCCTTGACCAATAAAGACCGGAGTTTCTACAAAGATTAATCTCTCCACCTTTTGCAAGGCTTTATTGTCCATCGCTATCGGAACCTCATTGTCCAACGGCTTATTGAAGTACCTTTAGAGATTGACCCGGCCACATTTGGCAAGGCATGCTTGCCCGTCTCTTTCGGATTGCTTCCTTGAGCAATTAAAACCGGGGTTCCTTCAGAGAATTCATATAATCCCCACGAGATGTTTATCCACGCAGACATCCATATGCACGGCTAAGTCTGTTTTGAAACTGGAAATCAGAATCAGATTAACAAGCATTCTCTTGTCCACTTATCCAACGTGGGCTAGGAATTTTGACAAGAGAGTGTTAACTTCTCTTCGACTGATTTAGCCAGATTCCTAGCAGAGACATGAACCTGTTAGCGTCCGCCACCACGTGGATGTATAAGTCAGAACTTTTGACAGTGCACGCACTTACGACAAGCTATACCTTTGTGACTGCTAGCCGCTACGTGTACTTGCAATTCCCATTTGCTTTTCAAATTCCCACTCTTCAACTTGAAGTTGGCAGCTAAGAAGCAACTGAATTGTAAAAAAAGCGAACGAATGCAACGTCAAAACAGAATAAAAAAAATTTGAAACCAAAATTGCATATGTGACCAGGGACGACCAGCGCTATTTACATTTGTTAATTATTTTAATATGCCGAGGGAGAAAAATAACACATAAATATGGGAGTAAAACCGAAGTTTGGTTCTGATCGCCGATGTACATATCTTGCTAACCAATCTAGAAAACATGTAATAAAGCTTCCTTACGGTGGTTTTATCAAATAAGGTAACGTCATAACTACCGACAAAGGTGCGACAAAAAATCATAAACTTAAGATAACTACTCAAACGTTTTTAATGCAAATCTACCGTAGGGGAAACAAAAAATATATCCAAAAAACCGCCAAGAACTTCAAATATCGCCAAGTATTTTGCCGGTCGTAATTCTAAAATTTTATCGGCAAAAATTATTATTTTTTATCGCCACGTTTTGCAAGAAATCGCCATACCTGAGAACACTGACTACAGTTTGTAATCATTAAGCAAAGTTATTTTCAACGCTTGGAAAAGTTTCGTCTCCTTTATGGGTTCGCATTGGATTATTTATGTTGAACATATTCAAATCAGCTGACTGCGTTGCTATGTTGGGGGGTCAGTTGGTCAACATGATAGAGATGTGGTGTGAAATACATAATAATTGGGAAGTATTTTTATGCTTCTAATGCGTTTGCAAATCGTTTTCCACGACTTACAGGAATTTTACAACTGCAATAATTCTTCTAATTGGAACATCAACAATGGTTTTGTTGCTTGCGACATAATTCCTTGGTGAATGCCTGTGGTGTAAGCTCTTTCCAAGATCCATTAGTAAGTTTTTATATGTATGCTTCCGATCTTTATATTCATTCGGAGAACAAAAATTATGTTCAGTGCCGTTGTACAGGAAAGACGGGATACAAATTGCTTTAGTGGTTAAGAAAGGAGCCACATTCTCCCCCTCCATTAATTTAGGGGTACAAATATTTCTGGTCAATTAACTAGTTTTTCTTGTACAGTTTGAATCTGGAAAATCGCAGAAGTTTATAAGAATTCACTATTTTCGTTTTGGAAAAACTTTAGTCCCTTTTCTGATCCGAAAATCGCGTACTTTTTTCGCCACTGTGCGTACCACTGTGCTTTTAGTTAGTAAAATAACTTGTAGTGTGCGGTTCAGCATCTGGTGAGTGTGTGACTGTCCGGATCTCGCATACTAATAGTCGGGGGTGCCATGGAGACCAAGTCGGTTTTCCGTTTTATTGGATTTTCCTACCATTTGGGCCCATGCTTTTTCGATTATCAAAATCAGCTGGTTCATGTATTTGATTATTTACTTACAGATCTTAATGTAATTTTTTGTTTAGAAAAATTGTTTCATTGTGGTGTTTGTGTTGAAATATTTTTACAACCTTGAGTTTTTAATAAAAAAAAAACAATAAGTGAAGACTGAAATAAATAAATCTATCAAATGGCCGCTGCAGTTGCAACATTTATGTGTTTGGGAGAAGAACCCTTAGAGATGTGACAAGAAACATTTTGAGTGACTGCAGCAACCTATTTGAGCTGCCAGAGACTGCGTAAGTACATTTTTATACTGTGTGTTTATAATTAAAGCTGCTTTGCAGATTCCTAGTCTCTCTGTTATCGTTTTAACAAAGAGGCGTTTCGTGTGGTACTTTATACCATTGAAAGGCACTTGTCACGTTCTAAGATTCCACCATTACTGCAGCTAGCAGCTTTGTTAGGCTTTTAAACTTAGGGATCCTATCAGCGATCTGTTGGAAAGGCCTCTGGTATAGAAGCACGGGATCTGTAGACTGCATGACTATGGAACGTAATGTTGGGTCACAATAGGTACAATTTGAAATGGGCTCATACGAAAAATGCAGATCAGGAGACTATTTTTATAGTAAATCCAGCATTGCGATAGTAATTGGTTTAATCGACGGGGCTCTTATTAAGATTATAAAGCCTGGGATTTAGAAGCATTTTTACTGAAACCGACAGATTCTCAAGATACTCCTGAAGAAGATGGTAAGACGATAGCGCACATTGTGTGTGAATATCCAGCATTGGCTAGCTTAAGACTCAGGACCACAGGCAGATACTTGTTAAGGGTAAATACAATGGTGAACCTTTGCCTGAAACAAATTACAAGAGACTACGTGATGAGGAAGAAGGTCGATGGTCACCAGTCGACAATCTGAAATCACTCAGTTGATAGTAAAGGCTAGAAGTAGCACGAGACATGATTGAGACTAAGGTCATCATAAATTACAATTCGGTTGCCTGAAATCAATTCGAGGGCGAAAAGTGAACGATAAAGTTAGTGGTCTGCTTCGATATCTACCGTACATAAAAAAACATCAACTGATGCTGAGGAGAACGTATTCGAGACTGCAAACCGAAGGCCATTATATCTTAGGAGCAAATCGCAGTCTATAAAAAAATTTAATATAAAAAAATATTAATATTAACACCCTGTATGATCTTTGTTTAAAATTTCACCAAAATTGGACAACCGGTCACGTGTTAATGGGTTAAATTAAAGTTCGTCTTTTATCAGTCATTCCGATTTGATATCGAATTTCAAAATTTTGGGGGTGTCTTCCATCTTGGCGATTTGGGCATAATTTTTCAAATTTTTTATGAATTTTAATTCTTTTTATTAAGTTTTCGTCAACTTTAGTTGTGTTGGAGAAACTTTAGTTGTGTTGGTAGTAACGATATAATCGCAACCCAACACAAGGTTCATCAGGTGGAATTGTATCTGCAAAAAGTTACTGTTTGGTGTGGATTTTGGACCGTCAGACGCCCTGTGCGTACTTCCTCGAAAACAATGTTGGTAAAACTTTCACCTTATGGGGATGAGTGCAACACATGAATGATAACCATAAGTTGTTTTTACCAAATCCGGAAAGCAAACGACATTGGTTGGACGTACTGTATGCACGATTTGAAGACGTGGTGTGAGTCGGTACAAGTTCGGAGGCAAAATTCTCGATGGGTTGGTATAAAATTAATAATATACTTCTAATGGGTTGGTCACCCACCAACTACTCCCTACACCAGGGTAACTGAGAAAATCGATCGCTACCTTTAAAACTACAAAGTTGCAACAACTAACTTAGTTAAATCAGCTCTACCTGCGTAGAATCGAAGTTGCTTAAAAAGCCAATGGCGAAGAATTGGACCGCAACAAAGCGTGATAGAAGAAACTTTTTAGCCGTATCACTATCTAATGATGACTGTTTTGAATATTTTGTTCTTTTGTCTTCGAGCAGACCCAGAGAAACAAAGTTGCAAACATTTGTTTTTTTAAGTTTTACTTGTAATTCGGTTTGTTATAAAAGTTATAAATTGTTTCAAAGTAATTTTCTAAAAGGCAAAAAAGTCTGGGTAAATCATCTATTAAATGCGTTGCAATTAAATTTTCTCTTGGTGTTCATCATCATCCGTAAAATTCTCTTGTCATTCTTAAGAACAAAAATTTATTTAAATATGTGTTTGTATGTGTGTTCACAGAGATGGTCTAGCGAATTCATTAACATAGTTATTTTAATATACCTACCTTCAAACATACAAATATATGTTTAAATGCGCATTCATACCCAGCAGTACCAACTGGGGATATCTGGCTATCGATATTCTTTCATTAAACACCAACCAACATCAATCAGTTGTAACGAAGCTGCCTGAGTTCATCTGTGTATGGGGTGGTCTAACCATAATGCACGATGTTAATTGTGAGTCAAACCTTAACATTGGACAGCGCATTAAGATTGTTGAAGCTTTTCACAGAGATGGGCGTTCAAATCAAAATGCATTTCCTGGACTTTGTGATTTTGGGAGAATTGTAAGCAAATTTCTGCAAATCGGGTCGGTAGGAAATGTGAAAACACCTGTGGCTGCTCGCTGAGTTCGTTTTGCGGAAAACATTGCTGTTGTTCGCTTTTGTGTGGCCGACCTCGACTCGTCGTCGTGCTCAACAATTGAACATCTCACGAACAGCACTGATGCGAATTTTGAATAAAGATTTGAATTTACACGCTTACAAGGTTAAATTGACTCAAGATCTGAAGCCTATTGACCATTTCAATCGTCTTTAATACGGCGAATGGTTGGTTGAACAGAAAGAAGTAAATGGTGACCTTATAAAGAAAAGCATCTTCAAAGACGAGGCACACTTTCACCTCGGTGGATTCGTTAACAAGCAGTATTTCCGCATTAGGGAAAATGAGAACACGCGAGTGATTGTTGAAATGCCGATGCATCCACAAAGAGTGACTGTTTGGTACGGTTTATAGGCTGGCAGCGTCATCCGGTCGTACTTCCTCAAAAATGAGGTCGGCCAAGCAGTTACTGTGAATGGTGTTCGCTATTGTGAGATGATAACGGACTTGTAGTGGCCAGAAATTGAAGATATGGACCTGGGCGATATGTGGTTCAAACAGGGTGTTGCCACTTGCCATACAGCCCACGATTTGACGTCGTTTGACTTCTTTCTTTGGGGATATTCGAAAGAAAAAGTGTCCACGTCAATAAGCCAAGAACAATTCATGAGCTAAAGGATGAGATAATTCGGCACATTAACAAAATTGAACTCCAATTATGTTTTAGTGTCATTGAAAATATCGACCATCGCATAGAGGTATGTCACCGCAGCCGTGGCGAGCATTTGGCCGATATTTTGTTTCACATATTGACGTACACTTTTCCCAAAGAAAGAAGTCCAAATCACATGACCATAACGGTCACGACGTGAGATAACACAGCCATTGAATTTCTCGCGTAAAAGAGCCATTGTTTCGTTGGCTGTGTGGCAAGTAGCATCATCCTGTTTGCAACCACATATTTTCCAGATCCACATCCTAAATTTTTGGCTACTTGCATTATGGTTGGTCCACCTTACAGTTACTGGAACTACTGGGTCGCTATGCGCTGCTATAATCGCACATCCAACCATTCATAATGAGGACACATTTGTTTAGAGAAGTGCTACCGTATGGATGAATGGTTGGTTAGATGTTTATGTACGCTCGCACATACATAAACATTTCATCCCTTTTTTTACGCATACAAACATACAAAATGTTACAAATTCATTGTGTGTTATTAGAATTAAAGGAATGAGAGCAGGAGAGTGTCCCTTGAGTGTAACAATTATAAACTCTTTGCTTTGCAATAATACGCTTACATTGATACAGAGTTACATACAAACATGCGGATACGAATGAACGCATAAACATAAAAGTATTTGTCATCTTTATTCGTTGTTGCTGTTATTGTTTTTGTAGTATCTTTTAACGCAATATTTATTTAAAAACAAAAATCTTCACAAATAAAAGGAACATAATCTCTTTCAATCATTCTGATTTAAATTTTTATCTATTTGCATATGCAGGCAAATAAATAGACAAGCGACAATGATATGACAATCACAATGACGATGACGATGGCGATGACAATCACAATCACGTCAACATTGACAAACAACAATTCATCATCTAACAAGTTAACAATATGCCGCACTACTAACTAACCGATGCGACGTACGGTTGGTCGAACAGAAACAAGAAGGCACAACCAAATGACAACAAAAAGCTGCACGTCCATACATATGTTTGCTTTTATTCTACACCGAAATTATAAAAGTAGAGACAAAAGACAGGCGCCTATGAAAATTTCTTAAAGCTAATTGAATACCTTTTCTACGAGGCACTTAAGTTGTTTTAGTTTGCGGGTAATAAAAAATTAATATAAAAGTTGATTGGAAATTAAGTCGGTCAGTTTAGACTCTATTTAATAAATAATTGCTGGCCATATGATTGTACTGCCTGCCCCACTAGTATTCAAATTTCTTTATCAATTTCATAAACAATTAAGTTCCAACGAAGTCTATTTGAAGCACCACCTTTTAGTTTCCATGTGCATGGAGGCCTGACTTGCACAAGCTTCCGAATGGTAGGGATATCAGAGGCATGGAAATATCTCTTAGAACATTTAAAAGAACCGAGGCACAAAATTTAAAATTCTAACGAAGCTTTGGAAACTCTTTTGAACTTGTTTAGAGTTCAAGAGGAAACAAAAACTGCAGGACCTTTGAGACCAATTGAGAGGTTTATATCTGGAAATCAACTTATCGCCAAATTTTGATATCAATAAGTCGATGGTTATAGTCGCCGTGTGGCACGTATCGCCATCGAGTTGAAATCACATTTCGCCCCGGGCAATGTCATCCATATTTGCAAACATAAAACCATTGACCGTAACGCGAGCTACGGCTTCATATTGGAAGAAATAAGGTCCAATGATACCAACAGCGTGTAAACCGCAGGGTTTAGTTTTCTTGGTGTAGTAGAGTTTGTATGGTGTGTTGTGGATTGTTTTCACATCAATTGCGGCAAATTTTTTTTATAAACAAACCCGTTAAGCATAAAATGAGCCTCATCACTGAACACAATTTTGGGTTTAAAAATCGGATCGTTTAAGTAGATATCGAGGCAGACCGCTAACTTTATGGGTCTCTTTATGACTCCCTTCTTTCCTCGAACTGATTTTAGGCAAGTGATTTGTACTTTACGACTACCTTACCCTCAGTTAAATCCCGTGCTACCACTAGCCATTACTCTCGACCTTTTTCTTCATCACGGAGTCTCTTGTAATTGCTAGCATTTGTTAAAGGCTTCGGTCTACCATCGCATTCATATTTGACAAGTGTCTGCCCGTGGTCCTGAGTCTTATACTAGCCAGTGCTGGACATTCCCATACAATGTGCGCTACCGTCTAAGCCGGAGAATCTTTGGAGACTGACCTGTCTACCTCCTGCGAGGTTTTCTTCTCCTTCTTTTCAGAATTCCTGCATTGGCCAATAAACGAGATTAACCTCTCCACCTCTTTCGAGGCTTCATTGTCCATCCCTTTCGGAATCTCCTAGTCCAAAGCCTTAGAAGTACCTTTAAAGATTAAGTCGTCCACCCCTCGCAAGACAGTATTGTCTATATTTTCCAGATGCCTCCCTTGGCCAATTAAAACCGTACTTTCTTAAGAGATTAACCTCTCCGCCCCTTGCGACGCTTCCCGATTTATGCTTTAGAATAATGTCCGTCCACCCACACAGAGCTCCATATGCATGGGTATGTCTGTATTAAAACTGGCGATCGATTGCTATCCAGAGTTTTGCCAGAGTATACTGCTAACCCTTTCGTAAGTTTTAACATGCTTAAAAAATCCCCCTCTATTTCATTCTACCACTTCGCTCTGCAGTCAGGCCTTAGTCAAGACGGCTTCTTCAGCCAAGAGAACTATTTCACCATGTGCGGACTTAGTTCAAGCAGCATATTTGCTAAAGTTAACAAGAACGTATATTGCAATTTTGTTGTCCAGGCCATGAGAAGGTGCCAAGACCTACCTCTTGTCTTTGTTCTAGACTGCAGAATCAGTGCATTAAATATCTGATACATCAGTTCTTTGGAGAGAATTTCAAATATTGGTTGAAAACGAGAGCAATGCTTGACAAGGTTGATCGACTCATTTGTGTGTCCATCACTGGGACAATGAAAACATGCCCCAATGTTACACATACTCGCCTTATATATCTGTGAATGAGGAAGCCTGTTAAAGTGCATGAAGACCGTGGTACGATGGCCATATGCGCATACTCAAACTCTATGACAATGACCCATGCATTAAGCTATCTGACCTATTAGACCAGACTCTAGTAAAAAGGCACTATCAAGTCCCAAACCTAAGCAGGGACCAATGGTGGAAACAATCTTGGTGGTCGACCTGGTATGTTTGAACGATGGCTACAAACAGGAAAACGGCGACACCGATAAATTTTCAGAGGACAAGTCTAAGAGGAAAATATCCTGTAATTTTTTAAGGTAAAACTTACGCTATCCTTCCCGAAGGTGAAGAATTAATAGTAACGACACTACGGCAAAAATGATTCCTTAGTCGGTTCGTTACATTATCTCAGGGAAAATCCCAACGGATTCTGATGCTAGAAAGGGATGAACTCCGTATAATTTCGGGGTGCTTTATCAGACATGTGGTAAGATTAGAGATTATCAAATGTAGATGCTGCGACCTGAATAATGAGACAGCTGAGCATGTGCTCTTGGATTGTGCAGTTCTCGATACTTGCAGAGAAAAGTCCGCATTGACTCCAAGAGATACACAAGATCTGTCACTCAAGAAGAAGTCTGTATTTGTAGCAGTGAAAATAAAGGTTGCCCAAACGATCTCATAGGTCAAAGTGCACAGGATCTGGATAATAATAATCTAAGTTTTCTTTAAAACCGTTCGCCACCCGTAAAATTTATAAATTCATTAAATATTTTTGCTGAGTGTACGACGTATTTACATAGCAACTTGTCGCCGGATCATAACAAAGGTAATAATGAGAGCAGAAGGTCAAATATGTTGCATGTTTAAATTTGTTTGTCATCAATCCGTTGCTTTTTCCCTTTAATCTTTACATCTATGGTTGGATTTGTTATTTTTATTTTTTCCCCATTTTTATGCCATTTATATTTGCTGCTACTCATTGTCACATTATATTACCCATCGTCATCATCGTTATCATTAACATCACATTAACAACATTGTGTGATTATTTAGACTCACCACCAATTCCATTTAATACTACCGGTACGGTACGTCTACTATTACCACCCCTGAAGATTTGAATAAAGTGCCGCAGCACCGTGTGCAATAATTGTAGGAACATTAAATTATAACGAACATTAAAACGACCGGTTTTATGAGTTTAGGCTGCCTTTTAAAGGCGAGTATCAAATTCTCGCCTTTTTATTTTTGTGTAAAAGAAATTGCAAATATTAATTGAAAGCCCCTTGAAAAAGGTTTTCGGAAATGCGAAATTGTGGACGAGGTTTCGTAATGATGCAAAAGCGGAAATCGGATGTTCGTAACAATTAATAAGAAGAGCTGTGGCTAAGCGTTGGTTCGACAGGCTGGCTTTCCTTTGACTGTAAAATTGGCATGAAAACTCGGTTTAATACGAAAGCTTCAAGGGGAAGAGATTACGTTGCTACGCGGTGTTTTGGTAACATCAGCTGTTGGTAGAGACAAAATTAATCTCAATCGCTGTTATTTGCAAATATGAACCAACCATGGTGAAGAGATTTTGACAGCCGTATTCTGCAGATATGGCTTTCTTCCTATAACCATTTTTAAAATTGTTTTCCTACCAAAATGATGAAGGAGTGAAAAATTGACATCAAAAACTACCGAACTGTTATGAAAATCCAGTGACGTCTGATTTGTTGCTGTTCTGTAAATCACACGGTTTTTGGTTGATTATTAGAGTTGTGTCGAGCGAGGTTCTGTCAGAAGTATTATTTTGTGTGTCATACACCAGCTGATACCACCGTTCTGATAGAATCTCTCAATGGTTCATGAGAGACACAACTCTCTTGATATCTTGGGTTTGTTTTAATTAAATTTTTTTTTATAAAAAAACATTCAAGTGAAAGTGAAGACATCGTGCTTGTCGTCAGTATTGGCGTCATTTGCGGATTTAGCTGATTTGCTCAGTTGAATAAGAGTGCTTTCCAAATCATGCTAAATAATCTCGTACCACAGTTATCGTTCTACTCCAGTCGGCTTGCAGTTGTTCTTAGATTTTTGGTACCTGGAACATACTAAAAAGAACCACTTATATATGGAACGGGTCGGGCCGGGCCAGGCCAGGCCAGGCCACCATTTGAAACGTCATGTAGTAGGAAAACTTGTCTTCAACTTGGCTACTAATTTTTTCTATAGACCAATCTGTATATTTTAGAAGAGATTTGAAATGATATTTAGAACAGACCTGCTTGTTCATGTCTTTTGACCTTGGAAATATAATACGCACTGCAGGACATACTACTACTAACAAACAGACATAAATAAAAAACATGAAATATTAAGTGGAACCTGTATCCATCTTTCTATCCGTGTATCTTCTTACAGACGTTTTTGAAAATAGTAGATTTCCAAATGGAAAGTGGTCTAGTTAATGTTTGTTGTTGGCAGATTTTCATACTTGCTCGTCTAATAAAATAATATGTTAACTCCGTCTACATCACTATTTGTTGTTGGCTGATGCGTGTATGGGTTTGTGTGTATTCATGCACTAAATATGACAAATACGTCGCGTCGGTCACAAAACCAAACTTTGTAACACGAAATGCTACTCTACTCAACGTTACATTATTACAAACGACTCACGACTCTTGTTCCTTCCTTCAGGCATCATAAGGCAGGCAGGCAGACAGACAGACAGAGATAAACTTTCGGCAATGCTGCAAAACTGCTTAATATAATGCGGGCATATTAAGGTTTTTTTTTGTTTTGCCGGCTGTTTTTATTAAGCTGACATACATAGTACTTAAGACTTGTTGACATATTACCAATATGTCAGCTTAAAGTGGAATTATTCAAACACAATAAAAATACAGAAGAAATGTGTTTTTTCCACATTTCTGAGTGAAATATCTTACACATATTTGCAGTGGATTCCACGCAAAATGGGTGGAGGTAGTGGTGTCTCTATAATACTCATTGGCAGATTTGTAGATTGCTATTCTAATCTATTTTTGCAAGACACTTTGTGTTTTGTGATTTCCTGCTGTCATAAAGCAAAAATTGAAATTATATTTATCTACTCGTAGTTCTTCAGTTCAACTCAATAGAGCGTTTTCTATTCTGACCAAAATGTTACATATACGAGTAGGTTGCCATCTCTGCATGCTTGTATTTCTTACAAAAAAAAAAAATATGCAACATTTGCGATAAACAGCTCGTTCTTTTCTAATTATGTTGCACAAAAATCTGACGAATATGGAATTTTGCACTCAACTTAAAGTTCAGGGTGAAATACTACTCTTTTTTACAACTGCACTAACTATTTTGTTTATGCAAATAAAATTTTTATCTGTTTAATTTTGACTTAATTATTGTTGTTCCATTGCAATTGTAAAAAAATACTTCAGCTTGTGAGGGTTTGGCATAACTGAAAAAATTACTAACCATTTTTTTCGTTTTCGTTTGTAATACTTTTCTAATATCGCTATCTAAATTCTCGATATGACCAATATTAAATAACTTAAAAACCTACAATACAAAACCATATGTGACTTTCAACTCCATTTGGACAGCTTTTCAAATATAGTAGTATGTTCACACATATGCCTTAATTGAGGTAATTAAGTATTAAGTTGAGTTATAAATTACAACATGTGCAATTTAGTTTATTCAATTTGCATGAGCCGACAATGATGTATGAAAAATCATTTGATCATTTTTTATGCGATTTTACGCACAAAGTTTCCCGTTGCTACCACGATATGAAAGAGTTAGCTAATTTGGTATTAACAAGACTTGTGGTCCCTTTTATATAAATGTGTTCATTTTGCATTGTGAATTTAACTTATATTAGAGAGCAATTAAGTACTAATTGCACAATTTATAAATTGAATCCTTGTATGGTACATGGAGCTCACTTAAGGACTTAACTGCGTAAATCTTCTAACTGGCTTATGTGTAAACATACTATAATAGCAATCAAATGGCTCTCTCAATTGATCACGGCAAAATGCGCCCTATTTGATGCCATTTGCATTATGTTTGGGAGCATCTCGTCCGCTATAGCGATGGTTAGGGAAAGACTGTTTGCTTTGAGCTCATCACTGGTTTGGTCTGAGGTTTGTGGGCGTACATTTTGCTTTTGAATTAACCAAAATCAAATAAAATAAAGTTGAGTGTGTGTCAAGTCTGGATGGTGAGGCTAAGTCCGCATTTTTACTTCACAACAGCTACAAATGCAAATATTAGAACAACAAAACTAAAACCGAAAATTCCGAGTTTTCTATATTCCAGCAATCGTTTCCACTATATAACGATTTCGTAGTTGTAGTTTTCCCAAAAATACGTTGTATGTATTTTTAAAAATTCTCAACAGCCTCACAGGGATTAACAAGGGCAAGTGCGAAGAGAAAAAAGTGAGCTACAGGTTTTAAGGATGTCGAAAGCATTGGAATGTGAAATATTGTTATGAACAGAAGAGCAAACATTATACGATTTCTTCATTATCAGTACATAATCCAAAAAAAAAAAAAGAGATACTCGTACTAAGTATTTGAGTACATAATGCAAGAGTTCATGAAGCGTCAAACATAAGCAGTGACTGACTTTATTATAATCAACATGAACACAATGTTTTACATTGTATTAAGTGTCGGTCCGTCTGTCCGTCTGTCTATATTAAGAATATTAAACACTTCTTTAATACAAAATTTTTTATTCTACTAAATAGGACGTAGGAATAGAAAAAACTAATATTTCCCAAAAAAAAAAATAATCAAAAGCCAACTTCACCATATTTTGTAATTAACCGAAAAATTTCACCAAAAGTTTATAAAGTTGAACAAAAAATCTAAAACTCACCAAAAAGTTCAAATTTTTTCTGAAAACAACAAATTGATGTTTCACCTTAAATCCAAAATTCAGGAGGAAAGAGAAAGTTGTTTGAAGATTTCCCAATTTTACACCAACAAAAAGAATCATAAGGAATTCAACAAATTGTGAAATTTCAACAAAGACTCCAAATTTTAACAATAAATCAAATTCCGTTGTTATCTAAAATTCACCCAAAATAATCGAGATTCATTCGAAAACGCCAGCTATAATTGAAAGAGCCAAAATACGAAAAACATATTTTTATACGAAAGTTAAAAATGTATAAAATAAGACGAATAAAACCGGAGACCAAAGTTAAAAACCGAAAACAATCTTCTGCAGCGCAAGACATTTGTTGTGCTGCTACATTTCTAGTAGTTTGTACTTGGGTGAAGGGTATAACGCCGGGTAGAGTGTGCTCAACAAAACAGCAATTGTTGCTGTGACGTAGTATTGAAGAGCATCCATATCAGTCGATTTGCAGTACAAAGCCGGGCTTAACAATTATTCGGGAATGGCGCCACATGCCATACAGCACGTCAAACCATCGACTTACTAAAGAAAACATTTTGCGAACTGGTTTGAATTAATTTCTCCAGATTTACGTGACGTTAGTAGTTGCATGAGAACAAACCTACAACTTTACACGAATTGGAAGACAGCACTGAGCGGCTCTAAATGCTCAATGCGCTACATCCGAGTCAGCTGCGGCACCTATATGCCCGCTATTATATTCGAACTATAATGGGAAAAAGTTATCCTTCTAATAACTCAGACTATGTAATCGTAGTATATTATTTTAATGCAAAGTTATGCAGCTTTAAAAAAAAACACATGTAACTATTTACCAGGTGGCAAGTGATAGAAGATTTGCATGAGCACCCGGTAACAGTGGAAACAACCTCATGGTGGGCTTAGGACAGGCTGTATTAAAATACGTCCCTGTACACATACGTTTCTAGGTAGCAATTGAAGATCATGGATGACTGGTATATTATCCCACCTTTTGCTGAGGTGTTTGGAGCTACCCTGCTATCATTCTATTGGCAGCCTACGTTGTAATGCAACCAGGACCCTCCCGCAATCCGGGTATACACCATAGCCACCACGTGCACTCCCAAAGGAGCCTCACCAATAACCAGTCTGGGACTTGCATCGAAGGGGTTACTGCTTCCCGTGGTAGCAGTGTTCATATCGCTACAGATCGAGAGAGTTCTTTACATTCCTCCAATTACATGCCCCGGGAACTGGTAACCCCATCTTCCCCCATAAAAATACATCAAGTTGTCGGGATCACCAAGAAGACATGCCTCCGGGGGCATCACCAGGTGGCAATGCTAGCTTAAGCTAGGAGTATTTTGCGCCTAGAATTCTTCAAACCAAATGAGAAGCTCTAAACAAAAACATAAAAGTTTTTTTCTTCTCTTTTACTGTTCCTGCTCATCTAAGTCTAAAATTCAAGTTGTTTAAATACAACTTGTTTCGGCGGTTAGCCTGGAAATCAGTTTTATATTCCTACGCTCTATTTAACAGAATACAAATATGTATTTTTAAAGAAGTATTTCAAATTCTTAACATAGACAGACAGACGGACAGACGGACCGACACTTAATACAATGTAAAACATTGTGTTCATGTTGATTATAATAAAGTCAGTCACTGCTTATGTTTGACGCTTCATGAACTCTTGCATTATGTACTCAAATACTTAGTACGAGTATCTCTTTTTTTTTGGATTATGTATTGATAATGACAGAAATCGTATAATGTTTGCTCTTCTGTTCATAACAATATTTCACATTCCAATGCTTTCGACATCCTTAAAACCTGTAGCTCACTTTTTTCTCTTCGCACTTGCCCTTGTTAACCCCTGTGAGGCTGTTGAGAATTTTTAAAAATACATAAAACGTATTTTTCGGAAAACTACAACAACGAAATCATTATGGCATTGAAGCACCTTTAAAATAACTGCTGTGTTTAGCTGAAAATACTCAAGAGCCTAAGCCCGTAATTGCTCAGCTACCGCGACCGACAGTTTCTCCGTGGCTTTTAAAAAACTCTACTTTTTAACTCTCAACAGCTGTTTATTTTTTACGCATATTTTTTATTTTGTTTTAAAAATGATGGTGTAGATGCAAAATACATTTCTGTATGTGTGGATGCCTCGTTTATACTCACGTTCTATACTGAACTCTTTGTTTATACGGCAGAGAGTTCACAGAAATGATTTCACTGTCGAATGGTCAATAAACAATAATATGGCAACGCCCCGTAAAAATATAAACAAAACAATCATACATGTGTTCATATGTTTACCAAAAAAAAAAAAAAAAAATGGTGTGCAAAAATTATGACAAATTCAAATGCAGAAAATAAAAGAATTATTTCATAAAACAGCTGACAACACTTTACACTGTATTTGCAAATAGTGGTGTTAACCAGTAAAGGCCTCCATATGATTAGTGCGTGTGATTTGTTAGTAATCAACGTCTTGATCTTACGTTTCAGTTTGCTACTACGATCCGTCAAAGCGTATGTATGTGCAGCGGGGATGAGAAGCCACAATTTTCAATAGAATTTATTAAGATTTGAGTAGAAGTGAAAGGGAAAGGAAAACGAAAAATGGAATATAACTCCCATGTATGAGCCGGTGTTACAAAGTCTATTTGAAAGCTTCTCGATCGCATACAGTAGAGGACGAAGATGCTTATCCGTGAAAGAAAGGTATCCAACTCTATTGATGAACTAAAACATCGACGCAATGTGGGCTGTGTGTCATTGTTCAATCGTTACTACAATGAAATGTGATCCAATATATCAGGTAACCTGTTCCTGACACCCAAACATATGCACGTACATATAACACGTTCTTTATTAAGGGCTCATCCGTACGTGGCCAGTGGACAGCACAGTACACTACAGCGAAAACTCCTTCTTCAGCCGTTCTTCTTGTATGTGGTACAAACTCCTAAGTTTTTCTTGCCATTTTCATTATGGGAGAATTTAAGCCGAAGGTCCACAAGCACTACTCCCGCTATACTCCTTTGTTCAACCTTTCTTCCTAGTTCCAGCACTATGCCTTGCATGAGTAGGGTCCATCCCGTGAGAGCAGGTCCACAAAAAAAAACATGGGAAAAAGTTTTAGCAATAATTTGGTAACAATGCTACAATTGAAATAGTAAAAATTAGAGCTCCATTGAATTAGAGCCCCCTATAGACGAGCAAAAATTTGAGCCGCAAAGCTTCCAGCAGACTCTGTACATATATGTTTCGACCCTCATTGTGTCATTTTTATAATTTAGTTATTTTAATTGAACAAGATGGAATTGCTTCACTTCTTTACAGTCTTTTGTTAGAGAAACTAAAGAAAAATGACCTCATGCGCTTCGCATTTTATGTTTACTTGTTGAGACTTAAATTTAATGTGATTTGTTCGATGTGTGTTGAGAAAGCAACAGCGAACAAATCATAAGTATGAAGGCATCTTATTAGTTTCCGTGAATTTGGAAGCTACAATAAAATAAATAGACGGCAACATGTTGCGTTAAGACGTGCGTATAATGGAGGTAATAATCTTGTCTCTTATTTGCCAGAACTAAGTCACTAAATCGCATCTGTGCCAGAAGTACTCTTATCAACCACTGCCGAACGAGTTAGGAGTCATCTAAATACGACAGTCATGCGACATGGTGTGACTCTACGAATGTCATGCAAAGTTCTCACGTACGTAGTGCAGTCCAAGTAATTAACAACATTGTGTTGCAATTTAGCGTGGCATTCCTAAAGTATGTCTGCATCAATTACTGCCTTGCAAAGGTAAGCACTCTGGTGCTACGAATGCTCTAAAGGGGCTGGCTACCTTACGAAATACTTCATATTTTTGAATGGTTCACAGCCGAAATTTAAGCTACATTAACTATGAAAATGTGGCTATGCTTTTCTGCAGTGTTTTGGCTAACTACACACAAAGAGAAAACATGGTTGTAGCAAACATATAATGGTTGGCTGCAAACATTTTCATTATTACTTTAGATGCGATCAACAAAAGTCTGTAGGATGTTAATTATTATGTTATTTTCATCCATAAAAATTCCAACAATTATAATATAATAGCTCTAACCATAAAAAGTTCTTAATAGACATAATATTTACAATTGTTGTGGTATTGAATTAAAGTATGAAGATGGTGCGTTGACTATTAAGCCTCAACCCCAGCCAATCAGGAACATCAATTCTATCAGTCTAAGAGCAGCATATTGTTATTATCTACAATAATAATATGGTTTGTTTAACCATAATCTAACCTAAACCGTGTTTTTTTTTTCTTTGCATAGACGCTGGTGATGCTATATTCCCAGAATTTTATTATAATAATTCTTTATTTTTTATTAAGAACTTCGTTTTCAAACAGAACGTGCCCCAGAGACAGTTGTTGGGTTAAAAGTTGTATTTCTTTCCCTTTGTTGTTATTTTTGGATTTGTATAAGCTGCGTTGTTGGGGTTATAAGTTAGTCTTTTGTTTTTTGCACTTATTGCTCTACAAGTGGAAATCAAAAGCTAACAGCGGGGATTCTTTACAAGCAACACTGTGCACATGCAATCCTTTTTATTGTTCGAGTCAATTTATGTTTTATAATTATGAACATATTACGCATTCGTAACCTTTTTTTTTTATTGTTTCAAACATTGTTCTAGAAATTGTGGAATAAAAGAGCGAACGAATGAAGGTTTCATCATTCACCCCTGCACGTATTTTCTACCACCAATAAAAGCTGGCCAACAAAAGTGTGTGTGCGTGTAACTAAGTACCATCGATGAGAATTAACAGTAGCTATCGAAATTTTCCAAAAAAAAATTCCACCCTAAAAAATATGTATAAAATTAAATCTTCAAACTTTTGAAATTGTAATAAACCTCAAGCTAAATTTGTGCCAGATCGAGATTACTACAAAATATATTTGAGCTGCATCATAATTTCTTGTTTTCTGACAATTCAAATGCCGATATTGAGTAAACGAATTCCGCATATATCTTTATATTTTTTATAAACTCGCTCCTCAATTTTCTTCACAACTCTAATAAGTTTACAATTTATCTGTTTTGGGGATTAAATGGGCTTTATCTTCATCACGACACCTTTGCCCAAATTTTTTGAAAAATTTTTCATGCCAGAATTCCTTTTAACAAAATGAGAAGTTTAAAATACTTCAAAAGAAAGACATTAACAAATTGCTATTTTAGTTTTCATGTCTTATCCATATGATAATAAATGTCATAACAAGGAATATTGCTATTTTTAATTAAATCATAAGAAAAATAACTGTCAGCAAGAAATTGATGTGAAGGGACCTATTGTACAAACACGCAATGTTATAAATATAAAGCAAAAACATGAACCTAGAGTAAAATTCCACGAATTGCGATTTAAAGTAGAAACAAAAACAACTAATACGGAACAAAAAAGTGAAGTGAGTAGAAGATACACACACAAGACTGCAAAGCCAGCGATTGAAATAAATGGTGCGCAATATCACGTATGTTCGGGACATTTCAAGAAGCGACCGTTAACTAGTTGGGGTGATGGGCAAATTCGTATTTGCCTCTCTCTAGATCAGCGAATATAGGAATGAAATATATAAACAGAATTCCCACGTATACGAAGGTGGAATTTTAAGCATTAATTTGTTTCGACCATGAAACAAGCGAGTCAGTTGGTTAAATTCTCTTCGCACATTTTTGAAGGCCACTGTAGCCTGTAGTACTTGATTTTGGGGTTGAAAGGCCAAATAGAATTCGTACTTAAGATACTTTATACATTTCTTTATAAAAAAATACCTACTTTTATTTCATTTGATGTACGTACGTCCGTCCGTTGTGCTACCTAGCAGATTGTTCAAATGACTGGCCGCATTATGGCATTCAATATTGTGAGCACAATTCATATTCTGAGGGTTATTCCTCCCACAATATACATTTTTATTATTATTTATTTTTTATTTATTTTTTTTTTATAAAATAGGCCAGGTGCGGTTATTTTATTTGATTCTTTTTTTTATTTAAGAAGTTTTTTGTACTGAACTTGTTGCTTACAAATTCATAAGAATTACAATAATTTGTTAAAGTTATTTGAAATCAAAGAATTGTTAAGGAATAATAACTCGGGTCATAAAATGTAATTAATAAACTTAATATGTAAAACGCTATTGCTGTTTAAACATAATATTGTAACGAAGTAATTACCTAAGAAGTTTAATTAAATCGTAAAAAAAATAATTGTCAGCAAGAAATTGGTGTGAAACGACCGATTGTACAAAAACGCCATGTTATAAATATAAAGCAAAAACAAGAACCTAGAGTAAAATTCCACGAACAGCGATTTAAAGTAAAAAGAAAAACAGAATATACACATACAAACACACAAGACTACTAAGCCAGCAAATGAAATAAATGATGCGCAATATCACGTATGTTCGGGACATTACTAGAACCGGCCGTGATCTCTATATAGCGGTTCCGTCCACCACGGCGATTAGAGTTGACTTGGAGATTTCATAGAACAGCTGTGTGTACATCAGAGTGTTCAGTTTACAGTGTAAATAAGAGTAGTAACTGCCGAATAAATTTGTGTATTGATAGAATCATTAAGGACTGTTTATTTTAGTTCTTGCATATTAACATTTATTGTGGTACTAGACTTAACAATATATACAAGGAAAAATCATAGATCAATTGCTTTCGGAAAAAATGTTGTTCTCGAACTCGGTAGAATGCGTTTCTATAGTTTTAAAAAGGATCATATTAATATGGTCTACAACACTAGAATTCAATAAAATATGTTGGGCTTAGATTATGGTTACTACAACCATGATTTTTCTTTGTGGGAGTAGTACAGGTTACTTTAAACTCGCCCATTTTCTCCTACAACTACCGAAAAATTGTCTTCCTCATGCTGGCCATTTCTTTTCCCCACATCTTCGTATTGGTGTTGGCGACTAATTAATAGTTAATAACGTTAATAACACAATGGGGCTACAGTCCTTGGAAATACAGTATTCATCGAGACCGGATTAAACGATACAAGAAACTAGCGAAAAACCGCGGGGGTTTACGTTTCATAATTAAAAAAAGCTTTCCCTGTAACCCTGTTAAAGGCAGCACGTTTCATTTAAGCTTTTATCCTTTCACACATATAAATAAACTATGAAATAAATATAAGAAAATTATTTGAAAATTAGCGAAGAGTTTTAATTTATTCAAACCACATCTCCTAGGCACGACTTCAATTTGCCACATTGTATATTAGACCGGGTCACCCCCTATAACGAAAAATACTTACACGACAAGGGGGAGACTCGTGTTGAAGAGAGGTCTCCCTGTACTTCAGAACTCTAGAAATCTCAGCATTTTGTTGCGTTTTGTACAGTCATGGGACAATCACCCTTTATCATTACGGTAAAGTGACTTATGCCCACTTTCAGAATAAAGAGTTTAATGAATAATATTAATTTTCTGCGATGAATTTAACTGTAGTCGTATTTTGCAAGAACAGTGCTTTAACAAAACTGATGAAAGCACATCAGTTCAATTTCTTTGTCGTGTGTTTCTGGGCTGAATGTGTTTTCGCATTACAGGGAAGACGACTATAAAAAAAATATAAATCGCATTGAAAGCCGCCTAAAACAATAATTTACACACACTTTTCTTATTTTTTGAATAAAACTTGAATTCTATATTATCTCTCTTAAGAACCGCATATAATTTTCAGAGTATCATTCACACTGGAAAATATGTCTGCATATGGAAAATAAAAATAAACCGGGGAAAAACACAAGCAACTTTATTCCCTTTCAATAGATCATGGAAAGGAAAACCACAAACAAGTTTCAGCATGCAAGGATGCACTTTTCCACTCAGTGACACAGTTAAATATCTTGGTATTGAGTTTAAACAGTTAAACACCATGTCTTAAACACATCATGTGATAAAGCACTGAAATATTTCGGTATGGTCTTCCCAGTTGTACAAAATAAGAACTTCAAAGATATATTTAAGCACCCGAAAAGATACTTTACTGCCTGATTACGCAGAAACTACAATCAAGAACTGATTCGCTCCGTCATCAAAAAATTAACCTTAAAATTTGAAGTCAGTAGGAGAACTTTTAACGTAGAAACGTTAAGAAATTTATAAAAACGTTAACTTTTTCAGAAGCTGAAAGAAATGGTTAACTGTAAAATTTTTTCTAATATCAAGAAGTGTTTTCTATCTTTTCCTCTAACCTGTAATAATTTGATTAATAATAATAAAAAAAATTCCAGACTTATGACACTTTCAAAGTAAACGGGTTTGTTTTACCGTTAATAAGCAAAACTTAAAAAAAATTGGAATTTTTTTTAAATCAAGAGATTACTTGGAAGTGTCAATTAATTGATTTTTTAGAAAAAGTAACTTATGCCACTTTCAAAATAAACGGCTCACTTTAGACCACGTTTCAGACGGCGTTCAAACGCACTGCGCTTACGTTTGATAATGTACGTGTACTCGTTAGTCTCTTGAGTCTTGCGTGCTGTGCATTTTGTCATATGAATCGGAGAGTTGGTGCGATAACGATAAATTTCACCTTAAGCCTTTCAAAATCGTCTAAAGGAGGAACTGAACAGTTGTGCTAATTTTTTTACATTTTGATGTTTCCCAGCCTAGCTTGTTTCATATAAGGCAGTTCACTTTTACGAGATGGCTTGAGGAGAAGACCCGGATTTGTCTGCTACGCGATAGGCTAGGGCAAATTCCCGTACACACCCACATTTAACCTCTACTTTGCGGCAAATCCTCTAACTTCAGAGAAGACGTGCTAAGACATGAATTTCTTTGCATTTTTTTGTTTGCACGGGCACTTTTTCATATACGACTGACTACCTATTATTATTATTATTTTTATACTATTTACAAGGATAAATTGCAACAACTAGACCAAGAGTGTAAACCAACATTTATACACACATGCATACATACATACATACATACATATGTATCTGTAAATAAGATTAAATATTAATTATTTCCTATTAACGATACGTTGAAGTCCTTCAGTAGCATCTTTTGCCTGAAAGGGATGTGTTTTTGATTCCCACTAAACACTCTGCTGGTGTGTTTTGCTACAACGCCTAAATATCATCTATATTATGCTGCGTGCTTATATAAAATTGTGTTTGTATTGCAACATTTAATAAATGAAAAGAAGAAATAATAATTTTAAAGAGTCCAGAAAAAAAATAAAATAAATTTCAAACACTTAAATTTTTACGAGAAGAAAATTTTTATAATTAATTTTCGTTTTTCGAATGTTTGCAAATTTTTCCAGCCAGAAAAATACCTTGAACGATTTAGTTACGACTTTGTTTTAGCACGTAACCATTGCGAATAAACTCTGACATGTACTTTGCACAAGTGCTAGCAAACCGAACTACTGAGAAGAACACTCGGGAGAGCGCAAAACACTAAATATGTATTAATTTTCTGTAGTATTTGGCACTGCCTGCAATAACCCTCCACATACATTTGCAACTCGGAGCATTTGTGGGTGGAGCATTTGTTAAGGCACAACAAATATGATTGTTAACGAACGTTATTGGTTGCCCAGAATATAATAAATGAATTCATTATTGTTATTATTGTTTATTAAGAGTCAAACAATGTTGAAAAACACACACACACACATGTAGTAATTGTAAATAAAAAATTAAAAATAAAATAAAAAACCATTAACTCATTTACACCCAACATACCGTGAAATCAAATAAATTCAACTATATTATTTCGCTTGTTTAACATTTTATTCCGCTTGCCACCGATTCTTTGAAATACATATTTTTGTGGTTGTGTGCGTGTGTGTGAATATTATGATCCTTGAAACATACATATGTATGTATGTATGTATGTAGCTACCTACATATGCTGCACACTTACGGTAATAAAATATAATAATACGGCTATTAACAATATGCATCCTAGATGATGCCAGATGATTTCATGGTAAAACGACAAATTACAAAAAAAAAAAAAAAAAAGACAAAGAAATACATTTTTTCAACAATATGCAGCATGAAATTGAATAAACCAACCAGCCCAACCACCCACCCACCATCATTTTGGGTAGTTAAAATTACACACACAAATGTCTTTGAGTATACAAACGTATATACGAAGGTGGACCTTAAATTCCGCGGCCAGACCAAAATTGGTAGCTGTTTGCAATTTGGGGAACATTTTTTAGCTTTAGATTTGTCAAATTTCTGAAATCTTAAAATATAAAGTACCAAAAAAAATATGGGTTACAATATCAAACACAAAAGGCAGAGTTGTGATATTACACTCCCTAGGCAGGTTCGGAACGCGAAGTTGGCTGCTCATACAAATTATTTCTCCATAAATCGATTCTTGATTTGATATTCCGATAGGGATATCAAATGGAATTAATTTCCGTCAACTCATGTCAGGTTTGGTTTGAAGACAAACCAATTTGGGCTATGCGCCATTTTCAGTGTCATTTTTCGTTCGAAAAACCGGTTTGTCACCAAACCAAACTTGACAGGGGATGACGGAAATTCGTTCGAAAGAACTACATCTCAATAAATCCATTGTTTGGCGCACAGTGTGACTAAAGCACTGTAATCAAATATCGCCAGCATTGCGAGGTTTGTCATGGTGTGCGATTGCGCTCGCTAATGACGGTGTAACGCAATTTTAATTTCCAGCTGGGGTTAGCTAAAGTCTTTCAAGAGTTTTACTAAAGGTAGATTTCCTTAATAGTGAGCGAAGCTACTTGCATAAATATGAACGTATATTCGTCTACAAGGTAACCAGGTCACGCCAAATTGTGCGACATTGTATTCGACGAAAAATACATTCCAATACGAAAACAGTAAGATAATTTCGGAGACCTTTTTTCCGTGCACTATGCGAATAAGCGACTATGTAATTCAATTTCGGGAGACATTGTATTCGGCAAAACTCTGCTGAACGGTTCCACTAGGACGCGAACAAGAATCGTTAAAGCTTTCGGTCTACAGTTCAAGTAGCCTGCTATACAACTATAGTGCGTGCATACGGTAACAATAACTGCTCGCATTTTCAAGACCACCTCCACGCTATATCCAGTAATTGTCACAAACTAGAAAAGAATTATAACGTATCAACATCGTGTAGGCTTGGCCAGCTGTTACTAATTTGAACGAATATATGGGTATATTTTAATCCAGATATGGGCGGATTTCAAAATTCTGGACTTTTAAAGGCCACATTCTTACTATAATTTTGTGAAAATTGTAAACAGTTTTTTTTTATTTCTCGTATAAAGAATATTTGTTATTTGTTACCTATCCCTCACTGGAATAAGGATTTTTTATAACCTAAAAAAAACTCCAAGGTTAAATAAAACTCCGAAGAAGAACAAATTATAATGTTAAAATTCAGTGGACTCAATGCCCTTCAAATAGCAGAATAAATAAAAAGGTGGAAAGACAGTTGTCCACAGATTCTTGAACAACATTTAAAACTAAGGCAAAAATATGAAAGAACGCACGAAATTGGCAACAACGCGTAGCGAAAAGCCAAAAAATAAACAGACTTGTTTCAAATTCGTAAATGACCACGGCCACGATTCGCAAAGAAAGGGACGTTAAAACAAGTGTTTGCACAGTACGTTGTATCTTAAAGTCGTGTTCATTCCTTGGTCGTCGAAAACTTCAGAAGAAATCACCACTTCATGGAAATCGTAAAGCACAACGCCTCCAATTGGCCGGATAAGTGGTTCAAAGTTGTATTTTCTGAGGAAAAAAAATTTAATATCAATAGACCTAATGGATACATTTTCATGGCCTAAACTTAAAAAGGGAAGCAATGTTTGGACATCACGGTCACATCAGGGAAGGCAGAGTTATGTTATGGGGTATTATATCCTACTCTGGCTCTATGGGTTTGGTATGTGAAATGGAAAAAAAATTACAGGACCATCGTATAAAAGAATATCAAATTTAAAGACTTATTTGGACGCATACCAACACAACAATGCCAGAGGCGTAAAAGGTGGCTGGTGCGAAAAGCATACGACCACGGAAAACAATCAGATACAAAGGAGTCTCTTAAGGACGAAACAAAAAATCCAGGAAGGATCGTTTAACCTCTCAATGGCTAATCAAAGTTTTGAAACAATTTTTAATAATACTGATTTGCAGTGTATGTAAGCTACTCATTACTAATGTTTGTTGCGGTGGGCATAACTGGTTTGCCTTGTACCGGCACATTATAACGGTTACGTTCTGTGCGGCCTGCACCCACACTTTTCCTACAACCGCAATATTAGTCTCATTCTTGGTTATTGGTACACGTGCGAAAAGACCACAATTCAGTCTTTTCGGTCGCGTACCAATACTGTACACTGAGACTTAAATTGACGGTTGGTAGTGGCAAAAGAGGCTTCGGCAGACCGATGATGCATACCATATGTTGCTCAAAATGCACGAAAAATACTTCTCACTAAACGCAGACTTTCGTAATACACCTGATAAATTTGAGGGAATTGTCAAACTGCATAAAAGTAAGACGACAGTATGACACCACTCCCACGTGATTTTTTTTTTCAGGCGAAAAAATATTGATTACCGAAAAGAAAATCGGCTGAAACCCATTGCGCAATACGAGTATCCGTTAAAATGAAAATTCGGGAGAAAATCTTAATGTTTTGCGAGAGTTTTAATTTTTTACATTTAACTTCATTAAGACTAGTGTCTTCAGAAAAGAACTGAATATAAAAGTGAAGTGGCTAGAAATTCTTCTATTGCTACAATTTCACAATTGCGGTTGAAACTTGGAAATTGTAGCAGCAAATGTATGAACATGCGAGTTTCGTATTGATGTTACACTCAAAACTCTAACTCTCTTTATTAAACATTTCTTTTTCTTTTATACAAGAATTTCTTAATCTAAAAACGTATTTCTATGTCTACAATATGTTGAGAAAGCAAAATCGATTTCAGTATTTCTTCATATCGATTTTGCTTGATCAGTTGTTTTAATAACAAAAAATTAAATTCATTGATAAAAAATGTTGTTAAGTAAATTTTCGTTGTAGTCAAAAGAAAGAATCAAGTTTCTGAAAACAAATTAGGGCAATTGAAATTTTAATAAAAGAAAGAAAGCAAAATGTCATTAAACTCAGTTTTGAGTTTTGTACTTAGCAATAATTGTGTTTATGTCTACGAGGGGTGGTTGTGGAAGTACATATGTAACTTGCGCGTTTAATTATGATTTTTCCTCTTTCCTGGCATTTAATGATACTTTCACGGACGTGAAGGATAGATTTTCATGGTGATAGAGAAAATACAATGCGTAATATAAAAAGGGACATAAATTTTTTGTAAAGTATATTGCCTGTCAAATTTGAATGTTAAAGCACCAAAATCATTTTGCATCCCTATGGAACTGAATTCTAAACCATTCACGTCGGCCGACGTGATAAAAAAAAAAACGTTATACCAGGTGCAGGCAACAATTTTGGCCTGGTCTTGCCACTAGACTTAAGTAAGCCCTATTTTAGGGTCCTTCAAGTGTCGCTAGCTAACTGTGTCAGGTCGTCGGCAAGTACTGCTACCACCCTCGTACGTACGTAGTTACAAATTATTTTTATAGTCAATTTTCAATTGTTTTAAATGTCATCAATATGCCGAAACAAGAAGATGTTTTTTCCGTTTTGTTTTTGACACAAAATTATCGAAAACAAAATTTCTTTTCATCGAGAGATGTGTGTTGCAATATACAAAATGGAAAAGGCGACAGCAACACAACACAACCTCACTTAGTACTAGATAGATTCTTACATTCAAATCTACTTATCTTCAAACCAAAAAAACAACAACAACAAAAACAAAACACAAACAAAAAATTATATATATCACAATTTCCTGTCATGCTAATTTTAAACCTCGCAAAGAAAGAAATTAAGAAAAATAATATGAAAAGCAAGAAGCTGCAAAAGAATCTGGCAGCTACTGCAAATTGTCAATAGATGAATGATGATGGGTGGGTGCGCGAATACGAGCATTATTTCTGTATTCATGCTGTAATTATGTTGTGCATACAAACACATACACATGTACAGCATGTCGCAAAACTCTTTTGGCAAATGGAAGCAATAACAGTTTATTGATTATTATTACAACTTGTCTTACTTTATTGTAAAAGTTGTTGTTGAATTGTGGCAAACAACTGAGTCCCGAATCGCAAAGCTAGTCCCGCTTTAAGGCGATCCACACAACAAACCATTTTCATTCATAGCTGTGCTATTGCGGAGTATAAAGTGTTATCGTTCTCTTAAAGCGAAACCACTCACGAGATTTGAAATTGGTAATAATGACCACAAGTGGCACTTTAAATCGAAAATATACGGCCAAAATGTTTCGGTGATCAGCACATTCGACGAATTTCTGCTGCTTGAAAACAACAATATTGGCCTACTAATTCCCTTTCCAGCTTTACCTGGAAAGGATTATCCGCAAGCTCATGAAATTTAGGTACAATACCTTTATAGAAATGATCGGCCTTAGGGTATCCAGCTAGCTTACAGACCTAAATATTGGACCCAATTAAAACTTTAGTAAAAAACCCAAAATTATTACAAAATTTACAAGAAAAAAACTAAATTCCTGCAACAAATAAAATTCACAAAAAGTTTTTATACCAAAAATTTCAATTTAATACAAACCCGAAAATATATCACAAAAACCGAAATTCTCTAAATTACGAAATTTCAAAATAAAATTGAATGTTTAAAAAAGTCACAAAAAAATATTCAAATTTCACCACAAATTAAGAAATTCACCAAAATACAATTTAAATTCACCAAAACTTATAACTTTTAGCAAAAGCCGAAATTGAATTCAGAAAATCTAAATTTCAAAGAAGAAAAAAACTGAGCTATAAAATTACAAAACGATGATAGTTCTCCAAAACCGGCTCAAAATCGAACTGAGTTTCATCAATAATTTTATACTTTCCACTAAACATTCACATGTATGTTTATCATGTATTTTTCCTCAAAATCCATCTACAGTAACTCTCACCTTTCCAAATATGAGAAAAAAATATTTTTTTTTTAATTTTTTTTCGTTTTTGACTGACTTGACACACTGTGCCTAATTTCAATCATTTGACACACAACAATACCAACTAGAAGAAAAAAAACGTAATAAAATCTTTCTTTTTTGTTCGCGTTGCCTTTATTTTTGCCTTCCCTGGTTTGTATTCAAAAGATTAAGATCTTTTTGTAGTCGTATTCATTAATGATTAATATTTTTCTATACTCGCACAAAATATAATTTTGTATTAACGACACGAGATGTCTAAGGAAAAATATTCTTACATTTCCTTATCTTTCGGTTGATGTGGAAAAAATCTCTTGCTGTTTATTAGTGGGCAGGAGTTTTATTAAAATTTGTTGTTCTTTGGTGCAGTGGCACAATTTTGTATCCTTACAAGGATTTTATTATCAGGTTGTAAATTATTTGTCACACATCTAAGGCCAGAAACTTGTAAACAAATTTGTACTGCTGCCGCTGCTGCTGCTGCTGCTGCTGTTGGCGTTGTATAATCAGCAACGGCATTGTAGTTAAATAAACATTAGGTTAATTAGGCGAGTTAACTACTCGTATTTGTTTGAACTCAAGCGTTTTAGGGAGGGGGCTACAAATTACAACCTATTAAAAGTGGGTTGACTGTTAGTTTGTAGAATTGGATTCAAGCACAAGTGCATCGTGCATCCAGCAGCTTTATGTCAATAACTGAAACTAATACTTTTTCTCTAACCCCTTTTCTCAGCATTTGCATAGATCGGAAATGGCTTCCTGCATTTGACTACAACATTGGCTGGTTGATTTGTATCTGCAGCTTTTGATTTCACGACTTGAAATATCAATTTACTTTACCAATACTCATCAATAATATGCACCACTTCCACTGTAGGCCTTGAGGAATTAGAAGACAAAATACTCTGAAAACGGAAACTATTACCTGTGAGAACTGGGGGTTCTCCCTTATTTATATTTGACACTGCCTCTATAGCTAGAGACATTTTGTACTTAGGAAGGCCTTGGGGAATAAGTAATGAATCAAACGGGCACTTTTCATCGAGGGGAACTAGGGCTCCCTCTTATTTGTATGTAGCATTGCCACTATAGGCAGAGAGCTGAAAATTGTTTTAACCCAACCGACTGTTAGGTTTAAATTAAAAAGGTTTCATACATACCTTAACAAACAAAAATAACTTGGAAAAAAGGACTCAGATCTGCACGAAAACATAAATATGAAAATAAGGCCAAGTTCCTAACCTAAAAACTTTAACCCTTAAAAGTACTGAGATCAAAATGAGAACCAAGTTCTTTATGTGTTCAATACCATCCCACTTCTAGACAACTTGCTAGCTTGGCAAAAAAATATATTTTTTTTAAATTTCTAATATTCTATGCAGGAAGTGGAATGCAGTCCGGGCTTTGCCCCAATTAGAGGTGCTGTGTTTCTAGTAGCAATGCGCTTTAGTTTCATTTTCTTTGTGTTGATTCTTAGGCCAAATTTATTGGCGTTTTTTGATAAAAAGAGAAGCTTCTGCTGCATGTCATCAAATCAGTGAGCGAAAACAAACATCGGAATATTTAACACAGTTATGCCCCTCCAGTTCGGAATTGCCACTACTACAACCTCTTTCCAACATTACGGTATAAAATCCTGTTCCCCTGCCATTCTTATTATGGGTGTTACCACTTCGGCATTTGGTTTCCCACCATATTTGAGTGACTCTGAGGGGATGCTGTGTGGTCCAGCACTCAAGTGGAACAGTCGTCATCATAGAGGGGGTTGTTATTTCATTAACTGACTTTTTTTTAATGATATTAGCCCAAACCTCAGCCTTCTTAATGGCGAGAGAATAATAAATAATAATACAACATTTATTTTTTAGATTTTCCGTACTAAACGTCTTGTGCGGGTTGTTAGTGAATCCGCATATAAGTTTATAATTTTAAGAGGAATATCCAAAGTTAGGCAACAATTTGTTTTTTAGGGAGGAAGGTTTCCAGTTATCAGAGGCCGTATCTAGAATTTTACATGCGATTTAAAAACCATCAAGAAGGTAAGTGATGCTGTTTGCACGCGATATGAGACATTTTGTACAAAAAATTAAAAGGACGGTAATCAGGAGCGTGGCAAAAAAATTGGTTTCTAGAATCGTCTTGAACTATTCTCCAATCCTAGGAGCCCAAACCACTCTATAAGTCACTATAGCTATGACGATCTGGAGTCATTCCCAAACCAGTGACTGCTTCTTATGAAGAAGTATATGCCCTGTAGTCCTGCAACCGATAATTCGAAGATTCTGGCGGAGGACCTCGCTCGAGCTGTGTCTGGCATTTATCGTCTAGGGCAAGACAGAGATAGCAGACTCTCTCCTCTTCCTCTTCGTTTTCATAACTTCTGCAGTAGTCATTTGCAGGCAACGTCATGTTATACAAAATGAAAACTCAAAAAGGTGTAACTGGGGAGCATAAGCAAGAAGAACAAATTTTCTTTTTTATAATACAGGGTGTCCGCACGGAAGGTGTACTACTTTGTTTTTCCGCCATTTTGGTAAACATTAGTCTTGACAATTCATATTTGGCAGTCGTGAAGTAGAGACGCGGCAAATTTATTATGGAAAAATATTCGGTAAACCAACGTGTTTTAATCGTTAAAACTTTTTATCAAAATCAATCATCGATTACTGTGACGATGAAAAAGATACGTAAAATTTTTGGGAAAAACAACGTGCCAACAAGACGAACTATTTATCGTGTAGTGAATGATTTCGAAGAAAGAGGGAACATGCATGGACCACAAGATCGGCTGAAAACATGACTGCTGTTCAAGAAAGTGTTCAAAACAATCCATCAATCTCAATTCGACTCCGTGTTCAGGAGCTTGGTTTTCAAAGAACAACTTTGGCCACAATTTTACACAAAGATTTGCATTTGTTTCCATTTAAGATTCAGTTGGCACAAGAGCTTCTTCCAGAAGACGATTTACGCCGCCGCGCCGTACATATGCCAATAGGACGCTACATCTCGCCCATGCCAACCCCGATTTTCATGAAAAAATCATAATGAGTGACGAGGCACATTTTCATTTGAATGGATATGTGACAGTCTGGTGTGCAATTTGTTCAGGAGGAATCATTGGACCTTGCTTCTTTGAAACTGAAAACAGCGTAACGGTAACCGTCAATGGGGAGCGATATCTTGATATGATTGAAAACTTTTTAACGCCACAACTGCATGCTGTGGGCTTGACTAACATGTGGTTTCAACAAGACGGTGCCACATCGCATACAGCCAGGATTACAAGGGAATTACTGCGAGACCTCTTTCCACAACACGTTATTTCAGGGAATGGTGATGTTGACTGGCCTCCACGGTCGCCTAATTTGACTGCTCCGGACTTCTTCTTGTAGGGATATCTGAGTAGCAAGGTTTATGCAAACAAACCAGAAACAGTGGAGGAACTCAAACAAAATATTCGTGATGAAATTAATGAAATACCGCATGATATGCGTGGGAATGTAATGAAAAATGTGTTTAAAGGGCTCGCATTTGTGAGGCTAACAGAAGCAGACATTTATCTGATATTGCATTCCATACATAATTTATCGACAATTAAATAAAACATTTATCCATATACAATCCAGTCTCTTTCATTTAATCAAAAATTATAAACAAACAAACTAGTATACCTTTCCGGCGGACACCCTGTACAATGTAAGTACATACATACTTCTTAGCTTCTTATTTTGATTCAACACCCTCGTTCTATATTTTTTAAGTCAAACATTGCTACTGTGTTCTAAATTTAAGTGAACCGTTCCTTCTTGTGTTGTGTGGAGATAAATGTGTAACACAAATTTTGGTCATGCTTGCCACAAAGAATCAACAAGTTCACGCTGATTGTCCATGATTAGTTTCCTTTGTTTTGTATTTTGTTATGTGGAGTTGAGTTGTTCTACTGACTCGCATTTGCTTCTGTACTCTTTTCTTCTCTTCGCTTGTATGCATGTGTGTATGTGTGTATGTATGTATGTACACCTACACTTACATATCTGAGCATAATGTATATTTGTGTATCAATCTTAAACAATGGTTGTTTATTGTTTGTCTTAGCGCGTTAGTTACATTGATTGAACATAAAGATGGGAAAACCGAACGTGCTGTCACAATTGTTTTCAAATCAGCCCCATTCCATAGTCGGACTTAGTGCGTTTATTTCTTTCTATACAGGTGATTTTTGTTGTGGTAATTCTCTTGAAGTTCCTTTCTATTAAAACACACACGACTGTTACAGTGAATTGAATGGGAAGCCATGTTCAAGCTTCTTTCATCTATCACTCTATTCTTCTGTTAATCGGTGTTAGACATACCATTTTGTATATTAGAGGCTTTATTATTTATGTTTGCAACATAACATTTCGTTCGTGCATAACACGTAAAAGTGTCATAAATTACTCGCTTTTGAAATTCGCCTAAATAGAAGTCTGAACGCATAAAAATATGATTTTATGAAATTTTGCAAAACAGCCGCAAAGCGGCTTTGAGTTGAAGAACAACTCATGCGTCATCGCCTTTAACGTTTAAGGACAATCAGGCCTCCTTTGCTGTTCGGTCTGCGAGAGTTTTGCGTCTTACTCTTGCATGTGTTAAGGGTTATACGACGACTGACTGACTGTGCTGCGTTACGGATGTTTTGTGCATTTTAAACTGGATTTATTGGTAAAGACCATAAAATTCTTAGATTGCAACTCACCATTTGCTGCTATCTATATGAAGGGTAGATCGTTTGTAGGACCTAAAGGAAGCTGCTAGTGGATTGAAGGATATCCTAGCTACATAACTTAGGTCTTTGCCATTTTAAGAATACCTGTAGTATAAGTTGGTTATACGAGGTGTGTGAGCAAACTAATGAGACTGAATTTTTAACCACCAAAGTTTTTATTTATTTTTCACTACCATATTGTCCTCTTCAACATATTAGTTTCCCTCTACAGCTATATATACGGGCGAAGCCAATTTTCCAGTTTGGGTTGCAAAGTATTCAACTGTCATGACCTTTAACATGTTGGTCACATTTTTTCTTGCGGTTGCCAAAATCATTTAGGGAATTAATGCAGCCCGTGACAGACACTGACCTCACTTCATACGTTAATAAGGCTTTAAGTGCTGCCCGGAAGTCCGAAATTATGAATATTTTTAATGACTTGTATTTTATTCCCAGGCGCAAGTTTAAGCTTGAAAAAATCTTGGGTTTTTTCCCATTGAAATGGCTTTCTGGAAATGTAATGCAACTACCCTCGTCCCAGTGTCGCCCCTTTCTATTTCGAGCCTTACGTGAACCTGAGCAGCATCTATGTGCCCCAAACCCAGTTTGGTTTAAACATAGGTGCTTGCTAGGAATCAGAATGTGAGAGTTCCTTATGTAACACTGAAGTCGGTTTCCAACGGCCAGTTAGCATAATACAAGGGTCATGCTGGAAAGCTGGGGTACAGGGCCCCCCCAGTGCCCTTTTGCAGGCTCACAGGGCATAAGAAATTGTAGTTTTATTCGATAAAATTAAATATTTTAAATGTTTGAAGGTAAAAAAAAGAGTTCTTAATACATTTCATTTGAATTAATTTTAACGAAATTTAAAATTCTACTTGATGTTTTACACAAGCGAAAATATTTATCCGTCATCTCAGTGATACATACGAGTAGATGCAGTAATTTGTTTTTTCTTTCTTTCTTTTTTATCCGATTATTAAGTGGAGGGGAGAGTAAGTTGTGTCAATGTTTCCACAATAGCCCATAGAATTTTAATATTAAGATCACACATCATGCAACACGTACATGTGTATGTACATACTTATGGTAACATGTACGATTCGTTTAAAGCGAAAGCCTAGAAAGAGGCATAACACAGTCGAATGTTGTTATGACAAACGGTTTTAGTAAAAGAGAAAACCTGCCGGAAGAGTTAGGAATCAGAAACGAGTTACTGACCCATTAAACGATCGCAAGAAATTAATAATGTTCGGATTGTGTAGACTCTGCGGCCCTGTGGCTGTAAACCGTGCATTCAAAAATTTCGTTACATTACCTCAAATATCTTGGAGGTTGTATTCACCATAACGAATAGACTTAACTGGAAATGAAAGGACAGTTGAAGAGTCAGTCTAACTTAATATCAATTTGGCACAACGACTGAAGCTCTCTACTCTAACGTTGCACTTTGGTTTTAGATCTTTTCAAAAAAAAAAATTTAAATGCTGGCATCATGAGTAAATCGGTTGTTCAAACCCAATACAAATTCCGTGAAATAGAATTTCTGACGTCAGGCAACAGATATTCCAACTAGCAACTTTGAAATAATTGTTATACAAATTGTTTCTGTGGAAAGTTTTCCATTGAGAGAGCGGGTTGGCAGTACGACTCTTCTTTCCTCCTCTAACCCTCATACAGCTCTTTTGCCTGAGAAGCGCTCCCAAGACAAGGCATGGCTGAGGGTCAAGCAATTTAACAATTGATTCTTGATTTGATATTCCAACAGGGTGTTTTAATGTAAATTTTTGAAACGAAATTCCGTCATAGCTTGTCAAGTTTGGTTTGGGGACAAATCGGTTTCGGCTATGTCCCAACTTCAGTGTCACTTTATATTCAACTATTTGTGATAGCACAATCGCATCTTGTGGTGTGTGGCTGATTTGCAAGTGCAAATGCAGAAAAATAATGTGAATCTGGCAGAACAATTAAACATGTGCTGAGAGGTTCAAAGTCTAGAAAATACTAGAAAACTATGGGATCAGGTTGAGTTTCAAAAAGAATTTCTTTTCGATTCGCCATTGCATTTCTAAGCGAAAAACGTGCAGTTCAGCTTATTTTTATCTATTAAAGCGCCACTCACTTTTAAGGCAGCGTAATTTCTGGATATCGTTTCAGTACTACTTCGTTCCTAGAGAATTGAGCCATCGCTTGTCGCCTAGATTGGCCCAATATGGGCTGCTAGAGATAAATTTTTGAAAATGGAAGAAAAACAACACTTCTTACACAATGAATAAAGCCTTGGAACAGTGAAACACAGCCTAAATTGCATCGACAAGGCTGCATATACTGATAACGAGTTTTTTCGCCCTTTCTAGTTCGCGATTAGAGAGTTCCAATACAAGATAAACGCAGCTCTAGGGCTTAACTTTAATGTGAATTCCCTATTCGTTATAACGAAGTGCTAGTGTAAAATCATACCGATGCACACACTACATTACACACACACTCATACACACACTTATACAACTTTTTACACGCTTCTTCCTTTTTCTCTCTAAATAAAGTAATAAATTTTCTGATTCAGATGTTTAAAAATTATGAATGAAAATCTTAAAATAATTTTTCATAAATAGATATCATTGAGAGGGTTCTTTATGTTGTTGTTGACACCGCTGCTCCTGTTTCTGCCGCTGCTGTTGTTGTTATTAAAACAATAAAGAAGGTTGTGTGTGCAGGAAACAAACCAACAAACGGTGACAAAATTTAAACAGCTCTAAATATAGAAACGCATAAAATTTTGTATACAAGCAGAAAGATACACAATATCTATAGTAGTCGTCTCATTAAATTTCAATTCATTCATGCTTTTGTTTTTATTGCAGATAAAAATACATATTTAATGCATGTGTGCGTAACATTTGACTGTTCACGCAAAGGACTGTAGTTCTTTGAACTTGAATGGAAAGGTGCCAACAAAGATTCGTTCTCTGCAACAGATAAATCTGTTGACAATGGAGTGTAAACTAGTACCACAACTGAAAAATCGGAGTAAAGATAAAGCTACCCTCTGACTGACATCATCAGAACTAAAGGGCAGCGATATGTTGAGGAGGAGAATAAGGAAATAATTATTTTCAAATTTTGAACTGCTACAATAATTTTGCAACCCAATAAAAAGTATCGTATATTTGTTTGTTTTTCTTTTGTAAATGATTTCGTTGTACGCTGGCGAAGACAAACAGGAAGTGTTAAGAATCCCTCAAATGTTGAAAAAAGTAAGTCTGGGTTAAGATTATCTATCATCTCCATATGCTTTAAGAGTGAGCGATATGCTTAAGTGTACATCCACCACCGATAGGTGTGTGCGAATTAGATGGGTGAGATGCATTGACTTGTACCCATCGGAAGGCGGATGGCGAGAGTAACGATCGATGCGGGAACTTTATTTTACCTGTGAACAGTACGGCTACAGCACATGTTTCCAGCGTAGGTTGTTGTGCGGTCTACTGGGCAATCTGTGGCGACCGATTGGATACCCTACTGTCAGCGATAAGCAGGTTCAGCGCCTTCTGTATGCGTTTGAGAAGCTCAAAACTAGAATTTAAAACATCGACCTACCACAAGGCAGTTCTTCCATCGTTTGGATATAGGAAATCAAATAGAGTGAAGTATCTTATCCAAAAACGAGACACTTGAATGAACATCGAACATTGGATTTACATGCCAAGAAAACTTACATCAACCGCCACTACGGGATCTAGCAACATCTCGTGCGTAAGCACACAACATTCGGTGTTACGTGAATTAAAATCGACTCCATTCTTTTGCAACATTCTGAACGTTTCGACACCAGAAATTTCATTCCGCACACAACATTTAATGGAACTTCTTTGTTGAATAATTTCACTCATTCTAAAAATCGCCGAATGCACTTGTTGTACTTCAGAGAGGCAAGCGTATACTCACAGGGTAACCAGAGGTGAAAACTTTGACACATAAAAAATAAAAAAATTAGTTTTTTTACTCTGGGTTCTGTTAGAAAGAGACAAATATAGCATTTTGTGACGAAATACAGGAAAATAAACAAAACAAAAATCTAATGTGAATAAGTGCAAATTTGAAAAAGTAAAATAAAAATATTGTTAATAAGTTTCATTGTTTGTTTTAATAAAAAAAAAATTATATTAAACAAATTTAAAATGTGTTTAAGTGCATAACACGCCCTTATACTTACCAAAAAAAATTTGTTATAATAGCCCCAAAAATAAACACGGCTAGAAAATCAAAATAAAAACAAAAACCTAAAAACAAAACTAAGGTTCTGAGGGAACGAGACGCATAGAGAAAAAGATCACTATATTGTCGTTTCACCTCTGTTTACTACTTTGTGGTATACTAAACACTAATGATTACTTTGATGTGAAATTTGGCACGGATGTCACTGACAGTCATACCAACGTAGAAAAAAATTCGACAAATGGATTTCTGCGCGAAATTTAAATTAAAAAGTCTTACTATTTTTCGCCCACAGTAGTAGTTTGCATTGGTCTATATAGATGATACATAATAGCGGCCCCGGTATACTAGCACGAGGGACTCGTGCAGAGATAGTTAAAATGTTTAGTGGCCGAGCAGAACTTTAATAATTTGTAAAATATTCTCTGTAAAATTAAAAATCACTCTAGTGCGGCTCTAAGTTTCGGCTGTATGTCTCGTATATTCTTCCCCTCACTGCCTTTAGCAAAACAAAGCAAGTTCAGGTCAAGTGGTTATACACTCATACACGTGTATAGATACATACCTATACAACACGTACAATTGACTTTGCTGGTACATTGTAATTATGCAAATATTTTGTTTACCTTTTTAAACAAGAGATTTACCAGCTTGTGTTTTTTTTTTGAAATAAATCAAAGAAAATGACTAGCACGCATTTTATGCTTTTAGTTTGAAAGTGAGGTATGTCTCTAATCTCAATCAACACATCTGTCCATTTTTTAATCTTTTGGATCATTTTATGTTGAATTGATTTTACAGTGTTTTATTTTCCTTTTGGCGGGCGCTGCCAATTGCCACTGTTAACTTAAATACAAGAAAACAGAATTTTAAATCAGACCTTCTACACAATAGCCCCTGATGTTTTTTCTTATATTAAATGCCAGCTCTACGATAAGAGTAGGAACAGCAAAAATATAGATTTTTTTACTTATTATCACTCAATTAAACTAGGAATTTTTATTGAATTCTTTGATGTTAAGCCTGACGCAACAAATTCCGATCTCTGTAAAGTCCAGCACTTGTATGTTAGATTGCTCATCTACACTTTGATCGAGATGGAATAATAACGAAATATGTAACTCACATTAAGTTGAAACATTCAAGTCCTTATAGCTCTCTAGTCCATCTTATGCCTGGGAGATGCCACGTCCTCCGAGTCCATTCATCTACCTTTATTGTAGTTATGCCATTAAGCTGCGAATCCACTGACATTCGCCAGTGTACCCGGCACGAAAAGCAAAAAGATGGTTGGGACATGGTACCGACAACTACATTATGTTCTCTACGAAAAAAATATTGTTGATACATTTAATCATAAAATGCTTGTCGTTCACGAAAATTGCCAACACATTTTAGTTGAACCGTTTGTAACCACAAACAAAATATTTTATTTATACAAAAATAATATGATAACTGTAACCATAATATGTTCTTAATAAACATAATATATAAAATTCTTTTGCTAATAATTCAAAGTGTTCAAAGGTGCTGATGACTTTACTAGCCCGTGTTCATATCTCAGCTGCTGCCAATCAGAAGCATACAAATGTTGTGTTTCCTATCGTAATAAGGGGACCATATTATAATTATCTACAATAATAATATGATTTTGTGCAACACTACAATTCAAACGTAATTTGATGCTCAAGCATGTTTTTTTTCTTTGAGTGCAGCGGTCCAGGTGCAAACTCAGGCGAACGAAGCCACAACATTTTCATTATATTTATTTGGTGAAAAAATTTTCTAGATCCATATAATAGGTCGGTCCATTCTATAAAATTGTAAAACGCTTTTTGTTGTCGAATAAACCATGTTTTTTATTTAAAAATTCTCTTTCTTATATTTCTCCCACTTCTTTTATTATAAAACTGCAATAATTTATCTGGTAATAAGCTAGTCTCGTTGCGCCCGCTCTTCAGGGGACCTTTACCCAAATTTTTGGAACTTCAAATCAAAAATATTTCAGTCTTAACCACATTTTCTTGTGATCCCTCCAATCTAAGGGCATAAGTGCGAACTTTGACAACAATGTTTTGAACCAGACAAGTGTGTTCCATTAAGTCCTTATTCTTAAGCCTGTGAGAAGGTTGGCTCCTAAGGTACTCAACTTCGACATCAGCTATTACGCCCCCGACATTCCTGGGTTATTTATCAAATTTGATAATTTTTTTTTACCGTGGTGGCCTGCTTGATGAACACCATTTACTTATTTTTCAATAATTGGCCACATTTTGAAGTATTTTGTGCTGTTCAGGTTTGTTAAGACGTTCTTAAAAATTACAATCCCCCCGCACACGTGATTTGCCATCGTTTTGTGACTGACAATAACAACAACAACACCAACACCTGTACTAATCCAATTTGTGTGAAATTGGCAAAAGAAAATTTGTTATTTGAAAAATAAAAATTACATGAACATTATTTCCACTCAATACCCAGCCGTAACAAAACACCCAAAAAAAAAACTGTTCATAAATAAATGAATGGTTGATCGGATATACAGACATATCCACGTGGTGACAGGTACATTTTTTTCTTACCAAATTGTTAAATATAATCCAAGTACAAAAGAACATAATATTGTATTTCGATTTGTGAATGGCCGTGAGGAGGGGCAGGGAGGGTATAAACAATTTAACACTTTTATTTGTTACAAAATACAAAGAAAGCTAAGCATCATATTTATTCATCCTCTGTTCCGTACAGCATTGGAATATAATGTTGAGACAAACTGATTTAATCTGGGGATAATTCTTCGAAACAAAAGAAATAATAATAACAATAGAATGTGAATTTAAATTAGAGCTCTATTGTATAGTATATTATTTTTGCCGCCTTTGTGTACCATTATGATGATGTATTGTGCTCCTTCAGTATTGTATTGGCCCACAATTAACGTGACAATAAAACAAATAGGCAAGCAAGCAGTCAAACAAGCTGCCTTTAGTATGTATTCGGATGTGCCGAATATTATGTGCCCTCCCCCCTCTTTGCTTTTTCTTGTATTTCAACAAATTTTATTATACGAGGGCAGATTAATAAGTCCGTGACTTCTGGAACCTCCCTCGCAGTTATATGAAATGCAACACTGTTCCCGTCAAGTACCACCTGTTAATAGACTACTGTCAAATTTTGAGCAAGTATCGTCATTTACTTTGCGTTTAACAGCTGTTCAAAACATACAACCTCGTGTATTTGTCTAAATACGGGAAAAAGTGAATTTCGAGTCCTCATTAAACATTATTTTTTGCGAAAAAAAAACCGCCAATCCAACCAAGGAAAAGCTCGATAAATACTATGATATACTAACTTTCGTTGTGGTCGCACCAGTACAAATGACGCTGAACGTTCTGGACGGCCAATTGAGGTCAGTACACCCGAAAAAGTCGAAAAAGTCCACGATATGGTGTTGGCCGATCGAAGAGTAAAAGTGAGTGAGATTGTTGATGCCATAGGCACTTCATGTGGCAGTGTGGTTTCGATTTTAAATGGTCAGCTGGGCTTAGGAAAGTTGTCTGTAAGCTGGGTGCCGCGTTTGCTCTCAATTGACCAAAAACGTGTTACAACTTCAAAGAATTGTTTGGAGTTGTTTAACCGCAATCCGAATGAGTTCTTGCGGCGTTTTGTAACTGTGGATGAAACATGGATTAATTACTGTACGCCTGAGAACAAGCAGCAGTCGAAACAATGGGTTTCTCCGACCGAACCTGCTTCGAAGAAGGCCAAGGTAAGTTTGTCGGCCTATAAGGCGATGGCAACAGTTTTTTTGGGATGCACGCGGGATAATCCATATCTATTACCTTCAAAAGGGAAAACAATGAACGGCCGATTTAATGAGAATTTAAAAAGAAAACGACCCCATATGGCCAAGAAAAAAGTTCTTTTCATCAAGATAATGCACGTGTGCAGTCTCAATGGCAAAACTCTATGAATTGGGCTACGAATTGGTACCTCATCAGCTATATTTTCCAGACTTAGCTCCTAGTGATGACTTCCTACTTCCAAACCTAAAGAAATGGCTCGGTGGAAAGAAATTTTCACCAACGATGAAATTATTAACCAAACAAACGCCTATTTTAAGGACCTCGAAAAATCTTAATTTTTGGAAGGGATACAAAAACTGGAAAAAGTGTATTGAGTTAAAAGGAGATTATGTTGAAAAATAAATCTTAGTTTTGCAAAAAAAAACTGTGTTTCATTCAAAATGTCACGGACTTATTGATCTGCCATCGTAATAATATACACGCAAAGAAAAGTCATAGTTATGGCATGGTCACTATAATCATATTTTGTTTTCAACAACCATATGTTATGGCGTCAAATGTATAAGGGTTATTTCAAAAATATTTTAAACATAATTTAGTTGCCGTAAACAAGTCTTTTCAGGGATAAAAACTACGCCATGGCAGATTTGAATTTTTACCTAAATTGGAACCACAAACAAATTATGTTAACCATATAAAAATAATATCATACCCCTCGCCACGCCATAAGATGTTCTTAGAAGATATAATAATATTTAAAATTCTCGTGGTATTCAATTAAAGCATGACTACGATGCTTGTTTTCGGTAAACATTATTATGCTAGATACTAACCATATAAATTAATCATAATATTGTTACGTTTTAACCGTTTTAAAACGTGTTTATTTGTTCGTAGGTTCTTTTAATTGAAAAGTCTATTTTAACAATATACACGGCAGAATTTTTCTTTTATACACTGTTACTTTATTTATTTTAACACCTAAAGTGAACACAGTTATTCCTTTATAATCACTGTTCACGCTTAAGCATTTACTGGCTACTAACTATTAGCTCAAGCATCCAAGTATTTTTGTAGTAGTCGTCTAGTTTTCAAAACCTTGTAGAATACTTAAGAATCCAGTAGATACTTCTTTGGCAATACACATCTTTTCTGTTCTTTCTTCAGTATTTCATTATGATGTTTGTTTTAGTAACTACCGTCTCTGCTTTGTTTCTTATGGTGTTGTTTTTGTTTATCCATGCTACTTAATTCCTGGAATTACACTTTATTCCTGTTGCTGTTATTTCGTTGTTGTTCTTCTGTCTGTATTTACTTTCCCCGAACTTGTCTGAGCTTATAGGTGTTGTGTTTTGTTGTTATTACAGCGCGGTTTGTACAGTGGATGCCAAATCTTGTCGCACTCGCTATTTCTGGAACTTTCTGTACATTGACTGCCACAGGTATTTATCCCACTGAATTCTTACCGGCAAAACAATATGTTGCTCTCTGAGCTAAAGTTTTTAGCAGTGCATAAAGTTTATTTATTAGGTGGGGGGTTCATTCCCGAGGCGATTGTCATTTACAAAGAAGTGTATTTTATTTCAAAGATTAGCCTCCGGTATCGAATTGAATTTGTTCTTCAGTCTCTATTAGATCTCGAAAGTTGTATCCTTTAGTAGAGATATTCCGGTGATGACTTACCCGAAGAGGCTCTCGAACTGGCTGGTTGAATCATCTGTCGGTATTGAGGCCGGACAGAACGTACAATGACGAGTGCTACCGCAAAATGATATTGGATTTTTTGTTGCTTGTAATTGATGCTGGGGACATTTAGTTTTAGCACGAAATCACATGTCGCCACAAACAGCGCCTGGAACCATGTTTTTATTTAGAAGTCAATTTGGTGAGCAGCTTCGTTCGGGGACTGTTAACAGGCCACCAAGATTGTGTGATATCCGACCTCTGAAATTGTTTTCTTAGGGTTATGCGAAGTCAATAGCCCTTCTTAAACACTTACATGCAAATATTACTCTGATACCTCGGGAAACGAAATTTAGACCTTCCGTATAGATAACCTACAGCGCGGCTAATATTTAAGTGAAATAAAGATTTCAACAACGAATTCTATTTTAAGAATTTTATTTAGAACTGGTGGTCCGGGCAGACACTGTCTTGCCGCAGACTGCCATTTTTCGTTATAGAATTAAGTAACAAATAAAAAAACTTTCTAGACTCCAGTCGCAACATTATCAATTTTGATTCTAAACTCTCTGGGGACCCACACAAATCATCGGCAAAATTAGACCAGCTGTTTAGGAGATGAAAAATATTTTACTAGAACTCGATCAAGGCGCCACATCTAACAGGTTTAGACACACGCATTCAAAATTGCATCAAAACCAAACCAGCCGTTGAGGAGGATTACCTACATAAAGATGTGTTAAATTTTCCTTGGAGTCCAAGGAATTTTCGAAATAAACAAATTTGTCAATTGGATCCAGCCATTTTCGAGTTTTGCGCTTAGCGAGATTAAAACAATTTACCATCCGAGGCATATTTAGCATTCATACGATGACAAAGAGCTGGCTTTCAGGCAGCGGCTTTTCGACTATAGTAGTCCAGCTTCCAGAGTAGGTACTACCTTCGGTTTTGAAATTTCTACAAGTTCGACTGATTCGAATGGGAAATGTAGAAGGGTGCGTTTGGGGTGTATTTGTGTTTTGTCATTTATGACAGAGTAATGCGTAACAATAATATTTAATATAATCAAATAAACTTCAATACCCATTTAATCATTGCCAAGTAGTTGACAAAAAACAAAGCAGCAGTAACAACAACACAAACAGAAGGAGAGCAAACAACAACAACACGCACACACACACCTACGCCCATACACATACATTAATATAAAACAAATATTGTGTAGCATAGTCTCAAATATAAACAACAACGGCAGCGGCGGCGGCCGCAATAGCAGAAAACAGAGGAACTGAGATCAAAGAACAATTTCCTGATTATTTTATTTTGTCTGTTTTTTTTTTGTTTTGTTTTTGTTATTTTATTTTATTTATGCTCTTAATTTTACAATGTTGTCGCTTTCATTTATTTATTTATTTTTATTTTATTTTGTTTGTAAGTTTACATTTATGCAGTAACTACATCACCCACTTACTTAAATATTCATTCATTCAATCACTCATTCATTTACTTATTTATTTATTTAGTAATTCATTCAACCATTGATTTTATTCAAAACCGCCTCAAAGGACAACATAATAAAAGGCAAAAAGACGAGGTAGAAAAGTATGAAACACACACATGCATATACGCTTACACATGCACACTACTGCAAAAAGTATGAGAGTTACAGTGGGTGGGTGGATGGAGTATCCATGTGTTTGATGTAGTCATACGCTACACCAGCGACACCAACGAATGTCAACTCACATCGTGGCTAGTAGGGGACTCGAGTTGTTAGTTGTCAACAAATCTTGCTTGTACTGGGGCGTTAGTTTTTAAAGTAGATTTCGGATAGGCCGCCAGCTGGCAGGCACAGAGATATGGCTTGCCGTAACTGAGTGCACTATCAAAAGTTCTGACTTATGCCTCCACGTGGTCACGGACAGCAACAGGTTCTTATCTCTGTAAGGAGCCTGGCTACTCTCTTATAAAAAATCCCTAATCCACGGTGGAACAGCATACCCCAGGGATGTGTGTCCAAGAGGGAGCTTGGTCTCAAGTATGCGAACTCAGGATACCAGCCGATCTCCAGTTTTAATACAGACTTACCCGTGCATATGGAGCTCTGTGTGGGTGGACATATTTTTCTCTATTAGAGGGATGAAGCGAAGCAAGAGGCAGAGAAGTTGATCTCTGCAGAAACTACGGTTTTAATTGGCCAAAGGAATAATCCGGACGAGATGGAAAAGAATGCATTGCAAACTTTAAAGTTACTCCCAAGGCGTTAGACCATGAGATTCCAACAGGGATGTACATTGAAGTCTCGCACTAGGTGGTGTGGTTAATAAATGGAGGAACTCTGTATAGTTGCACAACAAATCCTCTGAGGAAGAGGTTTAGACGGTAGCACATATTGTGTGTGAATGTCCAGCATAAGACTTAGGACCACGGGCAGACACCTATTAAGTGTAAATGCAATGGTGGACCTAAGTATTAAACTAAGGTTAGCAACTACAAGCGACTCCGTAACAAGGAAAAAGGTCGATAGTCACCAGTCGACAGTCTGAAAACATTATAGTCAATAATAAAGGCTAATGGTAGCACGAGACTTGATGGAGACTGAGGTAAATGTGAATTCCAAATCGGTTGCCTCAAATCAATTCGAGGAAAGAAGGGGCTCGAAAACGCAACCATAAAGCTAGCGGTCTGCTTCGATATTTCCCGATGTAATGTGACTATACCGATTTCAGAGAATTTTCATCAGCCAACTCCCAACATGCCCTTAAATATAAATATTTAATAATTCTTGCCATTGAGCCTGTAGTACGAACAGGTCCGAGCAATTTTCTCATATCAAGATTATTAATTGTCGTTATTAATCAGCATAAACGATATTTCATAGGATCATTCACATTGTCACTGATAATTGTAATGGTGCAACTATTTATGTCATGTGGTGTGAAACTCTTTTCTAAGGATGTTTCCGTTTCTAGAAAAAATTCGACATTTTTTACCCTTTAATTATACTCAAAATATGGTAACGCCTACAAAAGGTTATGTATGTTTTACCATTAATAATGCCGAGAGGCATTGTCTTTTATGGTCTGTACAAAATCCCAAATAATCAGGGCACCATTTTATTTAAGAAACGAAAACGCTAGAAGTGATTAGCGAGTTTTTAGCTCAATTGCAGCTTTCAAGTCTTAGTGGATATTCGCGAACAATAGGACATTTAAAGCACCATACAGCATTCTTCCACCGGCTATAATTGGTGGTTTGCTTTTGGATCCAAGTTTTTTTTAAACAGCGAAGTCGGATTTCTGTCTTATTACATAAAGTTTTTTGCCATAAGTTTATTTGGGTCTTTATGTCAGGCGAAGGACGTGGTTGCCATTGCCTGCAAAGTCTTTTCTTTTCCCTGAAGACACTCTGTATATCAGCTGATGATCAGTGTAAATTTACTTTAACTGTTTGTTTGTTTATGATTGCAACTCTGGCTGCGCCAGTGACGACGTCTGCTTGAATATCAGCTGGATGTCATAGTGGCATGTTCGGAGATACAGAAGTATTTTTTATTGGATACAAAATAGTGTCACATGTATTAAACAAAATAATTACACACAATTTAAATTGAGTTTACGAAGGAACATGAACGAATTACATTTTTAATAAATACTTTTTTAAATAAATTTGATTAACTTTATTGGTATTTTGTGGCAATTTTAAAAATGAGTCAGTTACAAACGCGTTTACTAAACGAATATGAGCAATTCATTACGTAGACCCCTCATAAAAAGACAGGCAGTCAGTCAGTCAGTCGCGCATTAACATTTTAAACAGGAAAATAAATGCGGAAAATGTAGATTAATACATGTAAATACATTTAAATAGTAAAGATATTTTCTTTTTGTTTTATCTTTCTTGTGAAAGAATTTTTTTTATTCTTATTCATGATTTATTTATTTGTTTGTTTGTTTTTGTTCTTGTTGCTCTTAAGTTAATAAACAAAATTAAAATGTTTGAACTCAATTCTGGCGTAGGAATAGGGTTATTTATCCGTACGGATGTTAATTTGTTTTTTTTTTCCTGTGGATGCTTCCTTTGCCAAACAATTTAAAAAAACACTGCCACTCACACACACACACACACACGTGCATTTAAAGACAGCGATAAATACAAAATCCTCCCCACAAGCGATAACTTACAACTTTATATGTTACACCTGTCGTGGACTACAGTCTACATGTGGAACGACATTATATGTCTACAAGTATAGAGTCGATATTCTTGAGTATTTTAGAACTTACGCACGGACCATTATGTACTTTGCGGCATCTGAGGTTTCAAATGAAAGACGTCGAGGCAGACGAATGCATTTGACCAATTTTCCGACCCTTTTCAATCAACCAGATTTCATACAAAATCACTTTTGTATTAAAATTTAGTAGCAAAAATGGGACAACTCTGACATCAATGCTGAGTCCTGTTGAGAGTACAAAATAATATTTAAAATTGAGAAAATGCCCAAAAGTTTTTATATTATTAAATTAAATCTTCATTTTAATCAAACAATTTTTAATTGGGAAGATCAATATATGGCATCACCACCGCCACCACGGTTTTTCCTGACGGAGCTCATTCTGGAGATCCAATCTTGGACCACTTACTCGAGCATTGCTGCTGGTTTACCTGCATAAACCAGTTACTTTACGTGGCCCCACAGGAAATAGTCGTGATAAATCGTACAACTTTGCAGGCCAATTGACAGGTCAAGTTCGCGAAATCAACTTATCGCTAAATTTTTATTTCAATAAGTCGATGCTTGCTAACGTCCTCGCCATTCTGTTGTGACCCCTTCTCGTCCAGAAGATCATCCATATTTTAAGATAAAAAATCATTTAACATGGTGCGCTAACCCCCCTCTCCCCATTGATCGTATCGGGAATTCCGGCTTCATTTTTGAAGACAAGGTCCAATGATGCCACCAGCGTGTAAACCAAAACGGTTCGTTTTTTTGCAATTAATGAACTCTGTTTATTAACAAACCTGTTAAGCCAATAATGAGCCTCATCGTTTAACAGAGTTTTGCGTTAAAACATCGGATCAGTTGAAGGCTAAATCTGGATAATTTGACAGCGTTGTGAAAGCATCGATTTATTCACCACGATTTGCCAGACTATACTGATCATAAATGTTTTAAAAGTGAGCGCAATATGAGAGTAAGTTTGACACTTAACACTTTCGTAAGTTTTATAGACTTTCCTTTTTGTTTAGTCCTTGCAGTTTAATATAATTATTACACAAGTTTACAAGTTCAGATCAACTATTGGACTGGAGCAATGGAAAATTGTTGCTTATGTTATCTGAGTCGCTGAATTCGAATCTGCACTTGGTTTCCTCAAGTCGAGACCTACGTTTATATCAGAAAAAAAGCAGGTGCACGATTCACTCTGTTATCCTATACCCGCTCCAACATTGTTTTTTAATCTGGTCGGTAGTTCAGAGGTAATGCGGAATTAGAATTTAAATGTAAGTTAAGATGGGTTTTCGGATCGTTTACTCAGCCAAGCAAAACAACCCAGTCTCCAGTTATACAAATAAATGTCATGCCACTTCCTTCATTTTCGAGATAACAGTATATCTCGCATACTATAACAAATTTGGAAAGAAATAACTTTCATTTAGTCCAGTCCAAAACCTTGTAAACTTGTGTTATTTGCAGATGACACTTCTTAACAGCTTGAAGTTGGAACTAAGACTACCTTTTATTTCCTAAAGTATTTTGTATTCCAAAAATATTATTTACAGTATTCAACATGTTTGATCATGATTGTGCAAGTCTTTGCGGTTTTAATAAGTAACAATAAAATTACATAGAATTGGGCATGCACGACTATGATCAGTTCTCTTATTTACGCATTATATGTAAGTAAATTGACAAGATTGTGCATGCCTGAAGTAAAAAGTTATTCATGCTTTAGTAACATAAAGGTATTAATAAAGCGCAAAACAGGCAAGTCAAATCATGATGACTTATTTTATACAAACATTTTGAGTATGTAAATAAGTAGACAGGAATGTGCATGTTTTGCCCTGATGGCTATAATAAAATGTAACAAAATATAGCTGGGCAATAATATTAAAGTTTACAAGGAACAAAGCACGACTCGACAAAGTGAGGTCAGGTCAGGTTGTCGTAGACTGCTTTAATGCTCTAACAGTAAGTGGTACCTTTTTATGAGGGCCAATTGTCCAGCTCTGTATTCTTGCAAAATGGCACGTTCTCGTAGACAGGGTATTCAGTTTCATTCGTAGCCTAATCCTGTTCGAGAGAAAGAAAAAATGTTCTCTTACAGCAACTTTATTCCTTAAAGTTCAAAAATATCACTGGAGCAAAAAACCTCCGCTTGCAAAAGAAACGCCAAAAAAAAACAAAACAAAGATAAATATTTCTCAGGAACGTCCCTGTAGGGCTTCCAAATGACACCTGAAGAAGAATTAAATCTCTCTCTTTCTCTTACAATTTAAACCAACAAAGTTAGTAAACTAATAAGTCTTTATGCGCATTTCGTTAGTTGCTTAGGCCAGCTCATCGGGAAATTTTTACTCAACTTTTTAGAAAAACTTAAACACGTTATGGTGGAAATTATTTGGCCAAATGATAGTCGCAACAAAAGCAACTAAACCTATTATATGATTCTTGATTTGATATTCCGACAGGGTGTTTTGATGTAGAATTTTGGAACGAATTTCCGTCATCCCTTCTCAAGTTTGGTTTGGAGACAAACCGGTTTCGGCTATGTGCCATCTTCAGTGTCATTTTTCGAAAACTTATTATACTTACGAAATAAAACTATAAACTGAATGAGAATTATAAATTGGGATCAAGATCAGAGCTTATATACTTCTATCTGACATATAACAGCCATAAGTACAGCCATCTCTAATAGAGCGTTTGCCACAGTTAAGATACATTATGGCGCCGATTCTTGTTCTCTCTAATGGCTGGTAGATCAAAGGTTTCTCCAACATATAAAGGCATCTGTGGTTAATAACTGGTTTAAGGAGATTAGAAGGTATGTGTATACCGCTTTACGCCAAAACAACCCGCCGAAATAGTAACACTGTACATTGGTAGTCGCTCAGTTGTGTTACCTCAGCATGCACGCTCTCGAAAATACCTTGACCAAGAAGCACCGTCTGACAACTTTTGTTGAGCACGGACAGTGGAAGAGGTAGTCCGCATTCCGTTCATTAACGACTAAGATGTTCCAATGAACTGGTTGAAACGGTAATAATGAGTGTTGCCGAGAAACCAAATAACTGTTCTCGTCAAAGCGCTTAGCATATTTGCGTCAGTGGCAACATTTTGCGGTGCATTTTGAAAGATGATTTGCATTTGTTGTCGTATTTTGTTACCAGACTAGATGCTCAAATGGTTGACATTGAACCCGATTTGGATGACCAATGAGGCGCATTTCACACTCAGAGGTGACGTTATTAAGCAAAATTGCCAGCTTTAAGGAACGGACAAACGACACGAGATCCACTGAATGTTATTTGCATGACCAAAAAGTGACTGGTTGGGACTTTCTTTTGCACCAAAACGAACATTAAATCATTTTTATTTAGAGAAGACAAACCATATCGATGGATTATGGTTTATTGTGCCTCCCGAAAATGTGTGAAAAATCAAACAAAGCTGTTCTTGCAATAAGCATTCCATGGTCGCATGATGTCAGACAAAGGGGACATTGACTGGCCATACAGATCTCCAGATCGGATCTCTCCCGACTGCTTTTTATTTAGTTATTTCAAAAGTAAAGTCTGCACCAACAAGCCTCCACGCAAACGTTTGTGCCGTCCGCGGGAGTTCGAAAATGTTGCTACTAAAATGGCGGCCATTTGATCCTATTCAAAAAGTAGTCCAAATCAGGGACCAAATTAAATGAAAATATCACATGTGTGGAAATTAGTTTTTGATTTTTCAAGTTTACTAAAAATCTATTTAAAGTTCAAGTCAATTTTCATTACAATAGAATTTTATCGAATTAAATTATTATTTGCAAAAAAATACGTTTAACTTTTAAGAAAGTCTACATTTCAATACAAACAATTACTTTTCAGGACTTTCGTTGATAAATAAAAAATTATGTTACAGAACTTTCCAAGTCCTTTCCTCTCCCTTGCTGCCCCAACACAACTACTGGCAAAATTGTAAAGAACAGTCAGTTATTCCAGCAGAGAAATAAATATTAATGTACGAATACATACGAAGGAGTTGATATAAATGCTCTGAGTAAATAACCTAAGAGAATTGTAATGGGAAATCCATAGTCAACTACAATTGGTTGTAATCCTTCTGACGGATGGATGGTGGGTTCATGTTATTAAATGCTTCAAATATTTCTACATATGTTTTTTTATGTTTTTGTACAGCAGAGATATGTTGTACATAATTAAATATATATACGTTTATATGTATGTATATGTGTAAGCGATTATCTAACGACCTAACAACATTGGTTTGATAAATATTCTGGGCTATTATATCGATAAATCAGTCAAGAATTATTCACTCACTCATACCCCTACACTAACCTACATACATGCACACACACACCCACACACACATGCAAAGTAATTCACAGCCTATACGAGCTGTACTTGTGTAATATACATCATGAAACCAACGGAACGTGTAAAAGAAGGAAGAATGACAAAATTGTGTTGGTAGCTTAATTGAGGGCTCCTTGAAATCTGGTGTGTCAAGTGTGATTTCAAGTAAGTGCTTTCTTTAATGGCTGCAATAAACCAACTTACATAAATCCATACTTGATAACTCATAATTATAATTTTCAATACGTGATAAAATTGTCCAAGAAACCATGTGAGGCTGGCGTATTAGCTTGGTCAGTTAGCGGTTCCACAAAAGATTTATAGGTGTTTTTTGGTTGCCGAAATATTTATTATGACCCCAAAGACCAATCTCTAACTTTTACTTCTAAATGATAATTTCACTCAAATGTTGGCAGCGACTACGCACTAGGTGGGTCCATTATTTCACTATTTCCAGCTTTGCTACCAATTTCTGGCGAATTACGGAAGTAATGTTGGCATCCAAGTGTTGAATTTTAGCTGGCTTATCGCCGCATACTTTTGACTACACATAACCTCAAAGAAATGAATCCTTAGCTGTGATATCGCACGATCTAGGCGGCCAGTTGGCAGATCCGGAACGGGAAATTAACTGATCAACAAAATGAGGTCTTAATAAAGCCACTGTAGTGTACCATCGCTGTATGTGGTGTACCATCGTCTTGCTGAATGAAAATTTCGCCGATATCACGGGCTGTGATTTGAGGCAGCTAAACGTCTGTTATCATGGTACATGGCACTTGCCATTGACGGCTAATTTCTGTCCGGCCTCATTTTTAAAGAAATACAAACCCATTTCATCATTGAAATACTGCAAGTTTGTTCAAAAACGTATTCACTTATCGAAAAATGTGCCTCGCTACTGAACAATATTCGGCGCGAAATCAGCGAATCTACATTGATGGAAGCACTGAAGTAAAGGTGAAAATTCAAGGTGGCTCCTTGTTGGATTTCGGTGGCTTGTATCCTAAAATAATGGTGTAACTGATTCCATATAAGCGGCCAACATTCTGCTTACAGTGTCGACTCTAACCGGACAGGGTTTTCACTCCCTTCAATAATTGAATCTCTCTTTAATAATTGATATGTGTGGGCGAATCTATTTTCGAACTTTTAGCCGCTTTTAAAAGTTTTTAATACTTTTTAATACTATTTTGAACTCGAGTTTAATGTTATAATTGCTTCACTTGCGAGATCGTGTACACGGAGTTATTTGTTTTTATATATCTCTTTCTATACGGAATTTTCAAACAAAATTGAATAACAGTAAGACCACAGTATGACACCAGCCACACGTGAGCTCTGGACAAACCCTTCAAATGATTGACCCGATATTTATTCTAAGAACAGTGTTTTATATGAACGCATTTCATTAATGCTATGACTTCGTAGGCAAATTATTGTTATGCGATGTAGGGCGCTATTATATGAATGGAAGACTTATCAGAAAAAATTATGTTACTCGGGTAATTTCGTTTAGCTGTAGCTCATTGTTAATTCGATATCATTTTGCTTTTTCAATCTCAAGTTTTTTTCAAATGTTATTTTACCAGGACACATTTGAGCTGTTAAGAATTTAGAGCTCGAAAATTATGAGTAAAAAGAAGGTCCTTAAACTAAAAAATGCATTGGGACAAAATATCTTCACACTGCGATTTTATTCACTAGAAAAGCTATAACAAATAGTAATGCAAATTTGAAACCCTTGCTTTGATTTATTTGTTTATTTTTGTTCATCACTGTAAGTATGTGGGAGAACAAACACTGTAATTTAATAAAAATCGCTAATTTTTGCTCCTACGAGGCACAGAAACAAGTGGAGATATTACAAATAAGTAAATAACAAACAAATCTATCCTGACAGGTTCTACTGCCTTTAAAACTCAAATCTCAACATAAATATGCTGAGAAGACTTAAAAAAGGTGTCACTTTTTTTGTGAAGAATTGGGGACGGAAACCCAAATTAAAGTCGAACAAATATTCTTGATTGGATATTCCGAAAGGGTGATTTGATGTAGAAGAAGCTGGCGCACATCCGCAACCGGTGTGTCTGTAAACCAAACTTGAATGTTCGAAATTTCGAACATTCTTCCAAATTTGCTTTAATGTTTACGAAAATTGCAAAATCCCAGGGTCCAACCATAATGTACGATGTTAATTTTGAATCACTTTCGCGAGATGATAAAGCACTTCTTGTGGATATGGACCAGAACGATATGTGGTGCCAATAGGATGGTGTCGCTTGCGCCACATAGCCAACGAAATAATGGCTCTTTTCCGCGAGAAATTCGATGGCCGTGTTATCTCACGTCGTGGCGATGTTAATTGGCCGTCACGATCATGTGGTTTGACGCCGTTAGGATTTCAATTTTTGGGGATATTTAAAAGGAAAAGTGTACGTCAATAAGCCAAGTACAATTCAAGATGTGAAGGAGAAGATAATTCGCCACCTAAACGACGTTGAACCCCAATTATATCTCAGAGTCATTGAAAATATCGACCATCGGATAGAGTTATGTCACCTTAGTCGTGGCGATCCTTTGGCCGATATTAAGTTCCACACATAATTGTCATAGATTTTTCTGTCATATTAAAAAAAAAACTTTTTCTCATATTTACAATTAACATCGTGCGTTTTTGGTTTGGAGCGGTAATCCGTGATACAGTGCGTCCCAAGTAGGAAGACATATGTAAATTCATTAATTATAAAAAAAACTGTTAAAACTTTAGATCAATATTTTGGCCAGTAAACAGTCCCGATTTGAATGTTATAAAAAAAAAATGCTGGGCTACAGGGGGCGTAAGATTCAAAAGAAAGACACCGAAAGCCACTGTGGAATTATTAGTTATAATCAATGATGAGTGGTGCGCTGCCGGAATTGGCGATTAAATAAATCCCATCTATGATGCCAATCTCAGGTAAATAGAAGATGTATTAAAGGTCAAAGTATAAATCACAAAAACTAACAGTAATAAGAGGAATAACAAAATTATTCTAGTGCGGCTGTTTTTGGCACGGCCTGTATACAATTATGCGAAATTTCCAAAGATGGAACTTTGAAAAATAAGAAGAAGAAAAATGCCAGGAAAACAGACGTTGCAGCATCCATTTATATGTGTGTACAAATCTAAAAGTATTCTAGACAATTTTATTGCTTTGGACTACGCCAACACAATGGCACGTCGCGACGTCGATCCATATGCCATTTAATTTTTTGCCTGTGAGAGAATTCAAACAAAACTAGTATTCACTATTTGCGATTCAACAATACAAAAGTTGTTTTTTATTAAATCAATTTTCCGCTTTTACTGCTTGTTTGTCTGCCCGTCCATTAGTGCAGTGCATAAGTACGAGTATGGCATTTCATACATAACGCGTATGTAAATTTTTGCTATTTGCTGTTTTGAAAATTGGGCAATTGTAAAACTTCTCTTTCACACGTTGCTTGTACCTGGGATCATGTAATTACTCACATATCGATTATTTTTCGCTAACGCATTTTATTTTTTATTATCATTCTGAAGTTAGTTACAAACTTTACTTTGCAAATAGACACGTTAGCCAAATTATCTATCAAATTTTTTTACAACTAGTTCGTTATAACTGGAAAAACTGTTTCGGTTTTGCAGCAATAAAAAGAACCTGATCACAAGTGGGTCGACCGGCTTTCAAACACACAAACAACATAAGTATGTGGAAAAATTTTAAGGAAAAAAATTAAGGAAGAGTGCATTTAAAAAACAAACAACAAACAGACATCCAGATTTAGTTTTGTTTTTGTTGATAAGGCAGCAAATAAGTATTAAAAAATGATTGAAAATTAAACATAACCTCACTTACATGCAGGCATACATTTGAAGGCCTTTTTGTGGCAGTGCGTGCAGACGCATACAATGTGGCAATATCGAGTGCACATGAACATAGAAAAGAAATTTGCGATAGTGAGTTTTAGTTTTTTTTTAGAGATTAGATGTCATCATCATTAAGATCAGGCCAGTTAAAACAAAGATAAAAGAAAACTTCAGTTTGTGAGTTTAAAGAATATTTGTGGTTAAGTAGAATAAATTTGATGGGAAAAACAAGACATAACAAATTCAAAGGTTTGTAGAATTATTCCAAAAAGATTTTATTTCCTTTTAATTAATTATTCGTTTTATTTTATTCATAATTCTTTGCATTGGGTTTTTCATGTTTGTGGTGGTTTGTGGCCCGGAGGAACTATCGGACCATATTTTTTTGAAAACGAAAATGGAAAATGCGATTTCGGTGAATTTAAATCGCTACAGGGAGATGATTCGAAGCTTTTTGTGGCAAAAAATTGATGATTTAAACATAGAGAGAGAATATGTGGTTTCAACAGGCTGGTGCCACTTGTTACATAGCAAAAAAGAAACAATGATTCTTTTGAAAGAAGAGTTCAAAAATACTCGTAAATTGGCCACTAAGATCGTGCGATTTGACAACTTTAGATTTTTTGTGTATGTAATGGTTGCTCTGAGATAACTCTTGAATCCTCTTCACCCCAAAATGCGGTATTCTGCTTGTTGACGTAGCAATTGTGCTGGAAATGGGCTTTGTCGGTGAAGATTATTTTTGTTTATAAAAAATCTTCATTTTCGTCTTGTTTTTCGATGGCCCAAGAAACGAATTGCCGACCTAATGCGTAGTCACCTGATTTTGAATCTTGGTTCAGCTAGATGCTGGATCTTATAAACCTTTAAATGAAGATCACGATGCAAAATGTGATGTTTGATTGCTGCAAAGGATGACGAATGGACGCTTTTGAATCTTCTTTAACACTTCTGCTTACAGCTGCTGTATTCTCGGTTGAACGACCACTACGTTGATACATTCTGTTTCTGTTATCAAAAACGGATCCAGTTTCTTCAAATGTCTCACGATTTGTGGGAGTATTTTCTCTATCGAATTGTGTTCTTGAAAACTTTTGCCATTTTCAAAAAATTGTGTTTCTTCGTGTAACCTGCCATATTAACTGACCGGATTTCATTTAGAATCTGAAAATAAAAATTTTGAAAAAAAGTTACAAGTGGAAAAAAGGGCAGCAAAATTAAAATGATACCTCAATTTTGGACACCCTTTACTTACATTTGTATGACGTATGCTGTATTTTTTTTTTAACGTAACAACTGCCAGTTTTTCTTGTTGTTTTTTTATGTATCGCGATTTGTAACCCCAGAGACGTCAAACCAGCGCGAATAAAAAATTTCATATGCTTTAAACAAATGGGTGAAGATCGCCAAAATGTGTCTACTAAATAATAAAAGAAAAATTGATATTATAAAACTCTTTTTTAATTAGTGATCAAATTTCCCGTAGATTTTTTAAACGAATTTCCGTCATTCGTTCTGCTAGAACGAAAAATTACTCTGAAGATGGCACATAGCCGAAACCTGTTTGTCTCCAAACCAAACTTGACAAGGGATGACGAAAATTCGTTCCAAAAATCTACATAAAAACACCCTGTCGGAATATCAAATCAAGAATCATCAAATTTCCCGTTTACAACATCACGGTGATAATAGTCTGGTAGCGCTGTTCTAAAAATTCGCACACTGCATGGAAAAATTTCCAAAATAGACTTTCATATACTCGACACACAGGCAACAATAAGAAATTCGTACGACCTGAGTACGCAGCTGGATAGACAATAAAATTCTGCAGCATGTTGTGAATTTTCCAGATTCTATGTAAGTTGAAATTTATAGTTCCCGGACACTGTTAAAGTCAGGAGAGTCAAGAAAATCACTTGCGTTTTTATTGAGTTTTTTTCGGTTTTGATATTTTCTTTTTTTTGAGGTTAAACGAATAAATATTTATTTAATACAAAAAAAAGGTTTTTAAAAGCCCAGGCAGCTGTTCTACAAATAATGGTTTATACCGAAATAAAATTTGAAATCTCCTGTTTTAAGTCAAAAAAAGAGGTTGCGCGGTTTTGCGCCATTATTTGTGATTTTTTGTTAAATTTCGCTTTTTTTCTATTTTCGCTTATCAGGCACGTTTTCACATACTTTTTTGTCAGTCAAAAACTTGTTTGTTTTTTTTTTAATTATTGAATTTCAATATTATTTACATCAGTTTTAACAATATGATTACCTGGCATGTAGATCTTACACTCGAAATAAAAAATTAGTAAAAGAGTTGGTAGAATTGTTGTAAAAAGCCCTGATTCGAGTCGCATCTTGGAATTTAAAATTTTAATAAACCAATTTGCTAATCTACAAGTTTTTTTGTAAAATTAGTTGATCTGAGTTAAGCATGTTAGTTTATTTTTTTTTATTTTTTTTTTTTTGGATTAAGCGAGTTTCTTTTGGGTTTTGCTAAAAGCTATGTTTATTGGTCTAATAATTGAATTAATGTTATTGCACCGACTTCTTATAGAGAGATAAGTTTGGGATTAATCTCTGCAGGAACTCTTGGATTTATTGGTCCCACGCTGGCTAGCATAAGACTTAGGACCACGAGCAGACACCTGTTTAGTGTAAATGCCATTGTGGACCTAAGCTAGCAATTGCAAGAGACTACGTGATGAGGAACAAGGGCGTCAGTCAGCAGTTGACAGTCTGAAATCACTACAGTCGATAGTAAAGGCTAGTGATAGCACGAGACTTGATTGAGACTAAGGTAATCGTAAATTAGAAATCGGTTGCCTGTAATCAATACGTGGAAAGAAGAGGATCGAAAAAGGATCCATAAAGTTAGAGGTCTGCTTCGATATCCCCCCTATATAAATTGTCGGGCTCAGGTAGTGGTCTATTACATTTAATGTGTTAATTTTACAGGGTTTTCTGCCCAATAAACATACTTCAACAGAGTTGCATTGTGAATTTCATTCAATTTATGGTGTAATTAAGCAGTAATTGCTCAATTTATCAATTGAATTCGTGTATGGTAAATTGAGCTTCATTATAGCATTATTGGCGCAATTAAGCCGCATGTATGAACATTAGTATGATATCAGTCTTCGGCCTAAATTTAAATTTATTTAATCAAATGTTGGTTGTATTTATAAATTAAACAATGTTGCTAAACAATGTTGCAATTAGATTTATTTGCATTCATGGCCACCTATTCCTTATGTGTTCATGTGTAACGGTAGTTTATTTAATTTTTAAATTTATTTTATTTAAAGTTATTGCAATAAAATAACAAAACTCTAGAATTGAAAAAGATATAATATTCTTTTACATCAAGTTAATCCTCATTAGATATGGACACATTCCCTATCAAACATAAATAAAGGCAATCAAACACGCTTACATACACAGGCACACACGTGTATGCATGTATTAATGTGTTAAGATAGTTTGGTGCCGAAATACAAAACTCTTGAGTGGTTTTCAAAATTATAGAATAATTAACAAGAGAGTAACAATTAGTTTTATGGTGGGCAAACATAAACAAAAGAAATAGAAAAACAAAACGATATATTAGACATCACACATAGAAACGTTGACGGACATACATTCACACATATGTGCATGCATTGATCCCTCTTATAACGGCTGCATGAGAAATCGTCCAAAAGACCAAACTGAACATACAACCCAAACTTCGGGTTACTTTACATTATTGAAAAGATAGGCATTTATCTACAACGAACATTATTTATTTGAAAATTTTATTATATTTCTTTGAACTTTTATTCTAACTTTAGGTCAATAATTTTTAAGCACTAATTCTTTTATAAAATTCTTAAATTAAAATTTATTGATTAAATTCGTCAGGAAATAAAATATATTAAAATTTTTGAAAAATTTTTAGTCGTCCAATATTTTTTTTTTGCCAATTTGTTATTTGACGTAGTGAACAATTACTGAAAAAGTTGGGCAATCGTAAATGCTTTAGTTTGGAATTCGTGAGGGAAAAGATTAACAGGCATAAGACGGAACACAAATGTGCATAAGTCACACGATTGAGTAAGTAATTGTCATCTTCAAACCTATGCAGCTAATAAAAACGCCCCTCTTGCACAATTTGTTGCAAATGTGAAGAAAAAACTAGTTTCGAGTAATCGATTTCGAGTAATCGACTGGAACTTAAATAAAACGCTTCGATTTCAGAATCTTTATTATGATCCGTAAGAACAATCTACGACATTTACTTTTGCAAAATAAATTCATTGAAATGTTGGCCCCGTCTACACCGTAGGTAATTTGTTCGGAAGAACCAATTTTCAGTCATTGTGTAAAGCATTATAGTGGTATCTTGCGAGTAATGTTGGCTTAAAAGTGTTAGCTGGCTTAAAGACGAAAACTTTTGACTTCACATAACCATAAAGAAAAATATTCAGGGGTATGCTATCATAGGACCTTTAAACCAAGATCCTAGAGTAAAATTCGCCAAGCTGTTCCGTACGAGCGGCCAAGGTGATGTGCAAGGCGTGGTATTTGTTGGTCATGGTCTGCGGCATTGTTATATTATTAAAACTTTTATAGAACATCTCGCACCAATCTAATTTTCTATCATTTTAAATTGACGTTTTTCCAGGATCATCTGAACTGATTTTATAGCCAACAATATAACATTTGAGCACAATCATTACTACATCATGTTTCTTCCACTGCCAATCTGTATTAGGATTCCGTGATTGTATATGAGCTTATAGAATTAATAAGAAATAAAATAGTAAAAGAGATATCGATCTCACACAAGATATCGATGCATTTCTTGTGCTTGTACGCTGGTTACAATGGGGAAGGGTGTATTGCAGATGTACAGCAGTGTTGCCAAAGTTAAATTATTTTAGGAAAAAACGAATGCGTGAAAAACGCAACTAGTCAATTATTCATAACGTAAGTTTGCATTATAAGTTTTCTAAAACTAAACTTAACCTAATTTTTCTTTCTGTGAAATTGTTACTATTATTATTTATGTTAATGGCGCTGATCCAGAGGGGGAAATGCGATTTTGCAAAATATCATGAAGACTAGAAGAAAACATTATCCGACCAGCAATTGATTTGGACAAAAATTGAACCCTTCTGCAAACACCCGAAGATTATGGAAAAATATTTTTGTTCGTCAAAATGCCTTCGAACACATGCGGTGCGATGCAACTTATTCAGAGGAATCAAATGGAATATATATCACATGCATCAATCCATTAGTGCAGTTTTAAATGCCAAGGTTAAGTGAATTAAACTAATGATGCCATGATTTCATTTTTGGTCTTAACCAAGAGATTAAATGTTGTCAACTCTGCCTACTTTATTAATTCTTAATAATAAAACAAATTGTTATGTTTTGTTTTGCTTAACTTGAAAATTTAGGAAATAATATAAGTCATCTGTTTGCATAACATAATAAAAGAATGCAAGAAGTGTAACTTATGCCCAATTTTAGGAACTTGGATTTACCATATGTCAATGTAATGGAGGGCTTATGATGTGTTTCCGAAGATATCGTATACACAGGTATTAAAATTAAGGCGCACTATAGAGTGACAGGCCTATGTACACAGCGTGTTTATTACACGAAAACATTCGCGCAGCTTTTACCCCGCTCATAACTTTACTAAAGAGCTGAAACTTGGTACGCAGGTAGTTCTTAGCGAACTAGGGTTACCCATATTTTTTTTGTCACTTTAACTTGAAAGTAGTTTTATACATACATAGATACATTTATAAAAACTAACTTGGAAAAAAGAAACCAAATCCGCAGAAGAACAGAAATGTTAAAATAAGACCTATAAAAATTTCGACTAGGCACCTTGTACTTTTTTTTATTATACATAATTAGTTTTTTACCACTAAAGTATAGAGTCGTGTCATTCACGACGAACTAGTTCCTTCAATTGAAAGATTATTTCAGGAAGGTAATAACAATTTTAGAACAATTACAAAACCATCAAACAATTTTCAATTATTGTGTTTGACACACCAAAATAATTTGTACGTTGCTTTTGTAATTCTTGAAAAATTGTTATTAAAGTTATTTGCTCAAATCTGTTTTAAAGCTCAAAACTGTAGAAGAAAAATTAAAGGCTTTTTAAATAGTGAATTATTTCCAAATTTCCAAACAGTTTGTATGTTTACATTTTCAATACTGCTCTCATGTGCGGCAACTAAAAGAATATTTTAGCAAAAAAAATGTATTCAGGCTTAAGTTCGTTTTTTTATTATTTTTAATGAGAAATAAAAATTTCATATTTATTAATACGATAATTTTTGGAATACTGACCATTTAAGTTATTGGACGCAAGCAGAATATGTCTTTCTACTGAGTAATGTCTATGGTAAACATCATCTGAAAAAGTTCATTCGAGAATCTTCTTAAATTTTAAATAATTTCACTGTAGTTTTTAATAAAAAATAAAAATAATTATTTCCATAATTTTTAATATTAGGCTACTTTATGAATACTGTGTAACTGAGGTCCGCTTAAAAGAGTTCCGAAATTTTCAATGAACATTTTTGGTCCAAAGATTGCAAATCGATTATAGAATTACTTACTTTCTTTTCACCGTTGAAAGGGTAAAATTTATAGGCACAATGGCAACACTGGTTTCTTAATACTCTCACGTATTCGTACACACATACACGCATACATAGATTGGGAAGTGCGGATAAAAATTATAAATTGTCAATTGTGCACATACATATGCATGTATATTTGTATGTATGTTTGTGTTTTGTACGACAAATTGCTATTTACTTGATACATTGTTTTTTTTTATTTTTTTTATTTTTCTTTGCATTATTTTCTCTATTTCTTGTTGTTTTAAATAAATGATCTATTGTTTTCATTGTTCTGCTTGGCTGTCTATGGGGGTTTGGTTTGGCGGAGCCCCTGGTTGCGCGCGCATAACAGTAAATTTTGGACACACAGAGAACAAAATCAACATATAGTAAACTGGTGCAGGTTTTTGTCTTTGTCTGATGCAATGCCGTTGTTGGGAACAAAATTATTCATTGTTTTAGACAACAAATGAAAAACAATGAACGACGATATCAAGCAGCCGAAGTCTTGCTCGTTGGGTGACTGGGTTTTACTGATGATTGAATATGCTCATAAAGCGTGTAATTGCCAAAACAATTGGCTGAAACTAAAGTTTTTTATGTAAGTGCTCCTAGCAAATTGCTAGCAAGGGAGGAGTCTAGTCTATTCTACATACACACATGCAAACACACACACACTGGCACAAACGTATGTTCTCACGAGATTTTTTTTGGGGGCTTAATGCATAACAAAGTTGTAGAAGAAATGATTCAAAACAAAAGACGATGATGACTACTAATGTCTTTTGTTTGGACATTTCATAATGGATGGCAAAATGAAAAAGATGTGGAGTTATAGATGGATGGTTAGATGGAGAGAAACGCGCGTTATGCACGTGTACTACGTACAAACATACATATGTACATATATGTATTATAAGTAGCTAGAGAATTAGATAAGTAAATAAATGTATTTTTCGGTTTTTTGAATAAAGAATTTTAACACTAACAAACCTGCGAACTAAACAGTATGATGGCTTATCTAACACTTTCATAAGGCATGTTATGTGTATGTATGCATGTATGCATATTCATACTAAAACCTTACACCGTGTATAATCATTTAATGACATGTGCTTTCTTCTATTGATTTTCTTATGATTTATTATTTCCATCCTTTTATTGTTATTATGACTTTATGGTAATGATGAATCAATAAGAGCAGCAATGATGTTTCTTTCTTTCTTCCAATAGCGTAACACACGCCCACAATAAAAAGAAACACAAATTCAACAAACACACACGTACCCATCTACATACTATATAGAACTGCATCGAAACCAACATTGGTAAAACAGCAAAACAAAACAATCAAATCAAAAACAAAACAATCTAAACACACTCTACATAGGTACATGCATACATCCATACATACATACATATTCTTTAATACACTTGTTCATTCATTCATTCATACATTTCATCCTTTTCAATGTTCGCTCATTCTCCTTTCCATCGCTCGTTCGTAGTTCGTTCATTCATTGTTTTGGCAAACGACGATATTTGCTGCTGGAAGTGAGCACACAATACGTTAACCCACAATATACCAATAACAAAATAGTACATATACTTACAACAACAAGAGCAGTAGCAACAGCAGCATCATCGCCAACAATAGCAGCCAAACAAACAAATGCTTACTTTGTAGTCAAGTCCACAAAAACAATGGGAAAAATAATAAGAAAATCTTATGCAGAAGCACACATATGTACACGTGGAAATGCATACATACATACATACATACATACATACATATCTATCGGTACAAAACATTCAGTCAGTCGCAAATGCAAAAAAAAAGGAAGAAAAAAATACATTGTAACAACAACAGATCATAGCACCACACCGTAACCGACGATGTGGATTCAACATTTTCTCCGGTAGTAATACGTTTTACATTTAGTATAACAATAAAAAATAAATAAAATACACAAAACAACAAGTGCATACCCAAAGGTGGTGGTATGAAGCACAGTGTAACGGAACCGAACAAAACTGTTTTAGCAACTTCCTCTTTCCTTGTTGTTAGCGTTTGGGAAACTAAATAATGTGTGCACAATACCATCTCATTTCTAGGCAACCTGCTAACTTGGCTATATTTGTTTTACCTTCCTAATATCGGAGGGATAGAAATGAGATGGTATTGTGGCATACATATCAAGAACTTGGGTACTCATTCTCAGTACTTTTAACGGCCGAAACTTTCGGATAAGAACTTCACCTTATTTTCACATTTATGTTTTTGTGCAGATAAACCGAGAATATTTTCTTAAATAATTTTACTTAGTGCAACATATTTAAATCCCAAAGGTTAACGCCATAATTTTTCATAAGCCTTTGGATCAAGTTACCCCTGATTTTAAGACTGTCTATGGAAAATTTTAACGATTTTCCTCCAAAACTAAGGATATATTGATAAGTCCTATTTATAAATCGAAATGTGAAAAATGTGCCTTTTAAAACTCGTTAAATCGATACAAATACTAGATCTGTAGTTATCGATGATATTTTGTTATGAATGTTAAGGAGCACAAACTCTACCAGAACATTAAAAGGTTTACATTTTGCACATGTTGTGCAAGATTACTACAGTAATCAGAAAAATATGATAAAAACAGAAGTTCAGGGCGATTTTAAATAACTTTTAGGCGTTTGGCCATTTAGTTGCCCGAATATTAAAATATTAATGTTAATATTAACGTTACTCAGACTCAATTTGAGGTCGCCATCGCCATGAGATCTGTTAAAGCTAAAATGCAACTCGGTGGAGAAGTTAAATCCGGCAATTTTGAATGATTAGAAAATCATATCAAGCTTGATAAAACGTTGAGAACACTAGGCAATTTATAATCGCTTTTATAAAATCCAAAACTGGTCCAATGGTATAAATTTAGTACTGGTTGTACACCTGGATTGAAAATAGCACTTAGTTGTCGTTTCCTATACCGCTTGCAATTCTTCAACCAATTTCTCAATCAACTTCATTTATAAATTATTTCTGTAGCATCAATATGAACTCTGAAAGCGAGCACGCCTTTTAAGCCGTCCACGGTAGTATCAGTCTTAATTCTTTACAATCACAACTTCTTATTTAGCACGTTTAATATTCCCTAACTCCGGCCAATGCTTACAGGTTAAGTGGAAGTTGCTTAACAACCGATCATCAAACGTTAGATAACCAGGCTTCTAATAATATGTTCAGATATGCAACTCAATTAAGTCAATTAAATTTCAAAATTGAGTTATAAAAGTTGGTGTTCGCGCATATGCAATTAAGCATACTCAATTGTTTTCATGACCCGACAACGATGTTTGAAAAAAAGTTGTTGTATATAAAATTTTTAACTATTACCATAATATGAAAGAGATGGCTAAATTCCTGCCAATTGCTACAATTAGAGTTGTTATTCCTTTTATATAATCGTGGTAATGTTGTTGTAAATTGGCTAATACGTAGTCTATTAAATTTAATGTATTCATTTTACAAAATTTTCTGCTGACTAAACACATTTTGACGCAATTTATGGTACTATTAAGTACTAATTGCTCAATTGAGTCCCGGTAGGGTAAATTGAGCACAATGAAGGGCTTAATTGCAAAAACTTGGTAATTGCGCATTAACACGCGCTTGTTCACAAGTTGTAGAGACCGGGCCGCATTATATATGTAAAGGGTATTTCATTTAGGACTTCCTAACTTTAAACTTATATAAAAGAAAGTGTGTGTAAGATATTTCCGACATTTTTTATTTGCGTGGCTTCGATGGGTGGCGCTCTTAAATGTAAAATTGTCCATGACTCTGGCACATAAATGAGGCTGAATTAAATTGCTGGCACGGGTTATATTGCCTTTGAAGGCCGCTGGCTTAAGAAAACCCCACAAAAAAAGTAAACTCGCACGATTTTCACGTGATATGACCATGCCCTCAAATAGCTAGTGCACATGCTAGAATCCACATGCCATTGGAGTCCATATTATCTAACTCAGACCAAAAGAAGTTACTTATAATCCAGTTATATCACTCGTCGTTCTCTAAGAAAAATGGACCGATGACGCCACCAGTCCAAAATACACTTGTTTGGTGACTTGTTTGGGACGTTCTCAGATCTCTTGTGAATTGGTATCGGCACAAATTCAACAATTTGGTTTCTTGACGTACCCATTTCATGCAGAAACGGGCCTAATTTTTGAAGATGCTTCTTTAATGAGAATCAGTCGCTCATTCTACACAACGATTTTGAGAAAACCATTACATCATTGGCACGCTATATCCGTCCATGGTGAATTGGCGAAGTAGACTGAATAAATGACAGATGTAGCATCAACAATATGACCGCTATCAACTGTGGAAATTCGGAAGTCCCTATTGGAAATCCCAGTTGTTGCTAGCGTATCATGTAAAACTTTTCGAACTTGTGCAGACTAGCACTTAACGGAATCTAGGGTAAAAAAATGATACAATATTTCTAAAGCCCCTTTCACACTATTATACAATTGTTTAAACTTTCGTTTAGATTTTTGCCGAGATAATCGTTAAGTCTTATGCCTATCGCACATAATCAGCTTTCTCACAGGAAGATTGGTAAACTGGCCGAAATATGGGAAGAACGGATGCCCAGGTGGTATAAACATCGCTTTGTAATGCTAACAAACAAATCCTTGGATCATGTTGTTCCAAAAACGCATTGAAACAAAATATTTCATCTTCAATTTCCACTCTGATTATAAAAAAAAATAGAAAATGTTTTTTTGTTTGAAATATTTTTGTTGGCTTTTCATCCCCATTCGTAACACTGCAGTGCAGTGCATGGTGGATGCTGGCTTTTTGCACTCATCGTTTCCACACACACACACATACATAAAAGTTTACTTCACTTCATACGTCGACGTACATATGTATATGTGCATGTTGTGGATGCCTTTTGTTAAATTTTGAGAGTTGTTTGTTTTTCAGTGAGACATTGCTCGCCTTCGTTGTTGAACGTGTGTGTTCAGACACGCGCGTACGCATGCATGCATATTTTTGCCATGCAGCAGCAAGTAAGGAAGGCCTGTGTCTGTGATTACTTGTTATTTGTTTGATTTTTTTGTTTTCTTCTTATTATTGTTGTCGTCGTTATATTATTGTTGTTGCCGTGTCTTTTGCTAGTGTTCAGCCATTCGCAAATTAACGCGCAACGACTTGAGTAGTCAAGTTAGTTAAGCCAGCCAGTCAAGCCATTAGTCGTTTAGTCTTACGCTTAGTTTTAACAACAAACAAACAAGTTCTCTCTTCTCTACCGACCGATGTAACACAACAACCGTTATTATTATTATTATTTAAATCATCGCCGTCAGTCGTTATAAACACATTTATGTTGCCAGCAACAACATCAACATAAGATACATATGCCTTAACACAAAATATTAAACTATTAATGTTGCAAGTGTAATGAGAAGAAAAAAAAACATATTAAATAATACAAACTATAAGAAGGCAAACTAACAAAAAAAAAAAAAAAAAAATAAATAAAATAAAAAACAGCAGCAACATTAAAAAAGAAAAGAACAAAACCAAGCGTTAAAGCAAAAATAAAATAAACAAACAACACATTAGTATAGAAATAAGAAAACAAACGACAATGCTAAAAGCAACATTTTAGGTTTAAATATCGTTGACTGCTGCAAGAACGAAAAATTTAACAACAGCCGATCGATCAGTCAGCAAGCAACCCAACCAGCCAGCCTGTGCCCATGTGCCATGATAACAAGATGGTATTGTATTTTTTGTGACAATGCAAGAAGTTAACAAAAAGTGCACACGTCACGAAAATGCAAAGTAAATATTAAGCAACACAAACACACACACCCATTGTGCAGCAAATCAAAATTTGTTTTTAATTAAATCAAGAACAACAAAATAATTATGAAATAACACGGCGCTATTCAACAAAACTATCTAACAAACACTTTGAAGAAAATTTAAATTTTAATGTAAAAGACCCACTGTGCAATGTATGGATTCGTTATAATTAAAATAAAACACTAAAACAAAAGCTGAATGAAAAAATTACTTCAATAAAAGCAATCGATTGTTCAGAAGTGCCATCAAACAAACTAAGACAGACGGTTTGGACAAAAATAGAAAGAAGTCAAATGAAAATGTTATTATAACCGAATTAAATAAAAGTTAATTTATTAATGGCGCTTAAGAATAAGGAAATCAGAAATTAAAAAAAATTGTAGCTTAAAGACATTATTTGTGCGGTAGCAAAAGTCAAGTGCAATTTAAAAGTGAAAATAAATCATTAGATCGATCAATAAACCAAACGCAACATGCTGTCCAATTACGTAGAAATCATTCAAAACAATTAAAGTTTTTATTGAAAAAAAAGACTTTTAAAATCAAATACGAGATTGTAAATAAACTGCAGGTAAATATAAGAACAACTCATTTTGATTCACACTACACAATAAATTGACTGTAGGCCCAGCAATGAAGCGGTTCCTAGTGAATTTTCTGTTGCTTCAAAAAAATTTATATTCGTTGTAATTTCAAGATTATTTTTATGAATTTTGAAATTTTAGTTGAAATGAAATTAGCTTAAGTCGTTTTACATCTAAAATTATTTTGAGCTGTCACAAATCAAATTTATTATTATTAACAGTTACACGCAGGCTAATGGAAATAAATTAAGTTTGGTTAAACTGAAAAGAATCAGTGGCGAAAAATGAGATAAAAAAGAAATTTTTTATTAAGGTGAAATCGCAAGGGGCTAATATATGACGAAATAAACCTTTCCACTCGTTCTGGCAAATGTTTATTAAGGCGCACAGTAGTGCGCCAGACCAAGTTCAGGCCTAAGGCAAACAGTGTGTATGTTACACGAAACCATTTGCGCTGTTTTTAACCACCTCATAATTTTGCTTCCTTTAATCATAAAATAATGAAACATAGACTCTACGTATAATTTACCCCATATAAGCCCAGTTTGAAAGTTTTACCGTAAAAGCTTCCCGAGATATGAAGGTGTAAAAAGTGCTTATTTTGGTACATATTCACTGACTCACTGGCTTACTCATCAATATTATGGGACACTTCCATTGTAGCTAGAGAGCTGAAAGTTGGCATACAGGTAGGCCTTGCAGAATAAGTGAAAAGAAAACTGGGGGACTAGGGTTCCCTTTTATTTTTATGGAGCATTTCCACTATAGGCAAACTACTGAACTTTGTTATAACCCAACCGTCTGTAAGCTTAAAGTGGTAAGTTAAGGACAGGTTTCACACATACCTTAACAAACAAACATAACTTGGAAAAAAGTACTCAGATTCGCACAAAAACATATGTAAATGTGAAAATAAGGCCGAGTTTCTCAAAATGAGAGCTAAGTTCTTCATATGTACCATATGGGAAAGGATTAGGGGGAAAATGTTACCAAACTAGCAAGTTGCCTCGAAATGGGAAGGTATGGTACATATGAAGACTTTGGTCCTCATTTTGAACTCAGTACTTTTTATTTACTTATTTCAAATTCATAACAGCCATACCTAAATAAGAGCGTTGAGCGTTGCATTAGCAGCAGGGTACGTAGTCACAGTATATTTGAAGTAAAATGTATGTCTCTGAAAGCACTGTAGCTACGTAACCTGCTGCTAACGCAACGCTCTTATTTAGGTATGGCTGTAAGATTTCAAGGCTCTACGGGCCTACTTTATCTAGAAAAGAATACGGCTTAAACGTGGTAAAGTTTTTGTTTACTTGTAAAATAACTTTATAAATTTTTTCAATTTTTAATTATTGATCTCGCCACTTTTGCACTTGGTCTCGAAGTCGATAAAAATATAAAAACATGTTTCCATTCAAGGTCCTTGATTTTTACGGCCGATATTTTTGGATGGCAACTTGGCTTAATTTTCACATTTATGTTTTTGTGCGGTTTATTATGTAGAAGAATAATGTGATTTGATTACAACGATATAAGTCCATTTTTGCTTTTAGGTTATGGTTACGTGTTTTTTATTTATGTCAAAAATTTAAGCAGGAAAAAGAAAAATAGGCCAATCACTGTTTTGTCAGTTGCTACGTTGCTTTTACGACGGTGTGACAGTGATAATGTACTCTTGAAACGTTAGATAATTTTGTCAGTTTTGGAAATTCAATTACACCCCCCAAAATCGAAAGTAATCGATAAAAACGACAAGTTTAATTGCACCGATTTTGAATTTGTAACTGACTTTGAATAGAGGAGAAGTAAGGGCTTCCTTCTTACCTTTAAACAATTGTGAATCGCTCAATATTTTAAAGAAATATTTTTCAAAAAATATTTAAGATTTTTCTAAACCAATTTTTTAAGCTCTGCCATATTTTTGTTAGACTTTATTTTAAATCCTATTTCTTTTTTTATTTTCTTTAAAAGTTTATTTAGCAGCGAGTAAAATAAGACTGAATTTTTTAAAACCGAAAAGGTATTTTCGAACATAATTTTTTTAAAGGTGAATTCCGAATTGTTTTAATGTGGGGGGATATCGAAGCAGACCACTTACTTTTTGGGTCCCTTTTCGAATTTCTAATACTACTTAAGATATTAAATTTTAGTATGTTGAATTATTTATTCTAAGTTTATAAATACTTTGCAGTGCAAATGCGTATAAGAAATTGTGCTATATAAATATTCAAATTTATTATTCGAAGATTTAATTTCGCCACATGTGCGTACGTAATTAAGTGATTTTAAGCATAAAATGTGTGTTAATCGAAATCAGATTTGTTACGTCGGTGGTTTATTCTTTCACAAGAAAAAAAAACCGGGCTCTTTTTGAGACGTTCAACCGTTAGTTTTGTCGCTCGTACTGGGTGGGTTGTTGCTTTGATCACAAGGGGTTTGCCCTTTTCAAGTCCAATGGAATGGCATCATCAAGCGTAGTATCGAACAAATATCGTCGGTAAACATTACAACGCAAGTGGCTGTATATAATATGGTATTATTTGAACAAGTTTTTATAAGTCTGTGTAAATGCAAATAAATTATTTGGTATTATTAGAAGTTCAACTGTTTATGAAAGCTACTCAAATAGGCCTACAACCTACACTAGGCCTCTTTAAAAATGTATCTAATTTTCTCGATAGTGTAATTAATATTAGGCCATCTTTATCTTTCAAGAGCATATTTATTATGCATAGATGTTTACTTCTGTGATCTGTTATTTTTTGTCGGCCGATTTAATCGCTACTTTGACTGAAAGAAAATCTTGTAGCCTTTTGCACGAATCAATTAATATTTTCACTTCTTCGTACGAGTGTTTGTCAGCCATCCCTGGCCTAGTGGTTTATGTCGAAACAATTGAGGGTCAAAGCGAGCAATAGCTGGAACGTATTACATATCAATATTTTCAGTTATGTAATAAAAATATAGAGAGCGAGTGTTGCCATACTATTAAAATGTCTTTTCAGAGTTGCAGAGCCCATAATCAGATGCCTCATTATTCAGGTTGCAAAATCTACATTTGATAATCTCTGAGTTCTCTATGTTTAGCTGGTGTTATTTTAGACCACTGTGTACGGTAAACCACCTCGTATTTATTTTGAGCTAAAAAAAGAAAGGAACTTCGCATCAGAAACCTTTGTGATTCTTCGCAGGGCACAGTAATGGACGGCGCCAGTGCCGAAGAAATGTCGCGTATTTTCCCATTGGAGTTCTGGAAATATGGTCCATCTACTATCGCCCCAGTGTCGCCTGAACGGCATTTGTATGCCACCCAAATTGGTTCAATCATTGGTCCCTTTGGTCAACTTTAATGATCAGATAGCATAATGTACAGATCATTCTCAGAGAGTTCGAGTATCCACATATGTCCTATCATATCGCCAGTTTTAATCCTAGAAATGCCCAGTAACCGTACTACGCTTTTGCACGCTTCCTCCAGCACTTCGTAAGATCTCGTTGTACGTGTAGAAATGAGAAGAAAAGAATGCACCCACCCAGCAAGTTAAAGCAATAAATGATACAAATTATTCTCTGCTAATAAAAGAAAATTGCAATAAGTTTTTTTTTTTAAATCCTTTCAAAATCGCAATCACTCAATCACCAAGAATTATGTAATTAAGTGTTAGCAATAATACAAATAACATACAATTATTATCTTATCAGCATTAAGTATCACAAAGCTCACGAACTTATGAAACCAGCGTCGTGTTATACAGTTTATGAATGTTAGCAAAAGTACTCAGGAAAGCGCTATAACGTAGCACGCACTTACATACATTGTGTAAAATATTTGATTGACACTGCATAATTGATATGGAAAACATACATGCATACATACATACATACATGCATACATACATACATACATACATACATACATACATACCTACCTACATACATACATACATACATACATACATACATACATACATACATACATACATACATACATACATACATACATACATACATACATACATACATACATACATACATACATACATACATACATACATACATACATACATACATACATACATACATACATACATACATACATACATACATACATACATACATACATACATACATACATACATATGTACATACTCGCTAAAATATATTTTTTTATATATTTTTTTAATAAAAAGAAAATAAAAACTATGTTGAGACTCATTGCATGTTTCAAAATTATTATGCTGAGAAGTCTTTCAGTGGTGATAAAGTGCCGTGAAAGCTTTCAAAGCCAATAGGAATGAAAAAAGTTAATTTAGAAATTATCCCAAAATTTCACTCAATTAAATTTTACGAAACGTCTTTAACTGTCAAGGGAGAGTCTTGCAACATAAAATCATATCAGCTTAAGACACAAATAAAACACAAAAATGATATCTTTAAGTCTATTCACTTCTTCTCTTCTTAAATATTTCCCGAAATTACCTTCACGTCATACTGTTCATGCTAGCTTTTCTGTGGCAGATGAGAGCAGCTACTATTATTTTCATTCTTTGTTGGAAGACTGGGCTTGTTGAAAATTAGAATCATAATGTTTAACTTTCATGGTGCGTTTCTAGTAACAATCTTTGATTGGAGCGTGCTTTTAGGTTAGATTTAGGTTATCGTAAGAACCAATGCTTAAAAAAAACATAAAACGGCAACGATTTCGATACTTCACTTGTAGTTATGTTCAGTGAAATCCGCTGGACTGAAGATATTTTTTTGAAATTAAGAGTAGCTACGCAGTGCCTTGGTCTAAAGTATCATTCTCTCTTGATCTCTGTATATAACATTCTTGTAAGGCAATATTAAAATTGTTTTTCTTTGTCGCAGTATTAGAAAACAACGATAATATTCCATGTAAATTAGAACTAAGTTAGAATTAATTTTTTTTATAAATAGAGTGATAAGACAATGTTAGATTGCAGATAGATTAAAATATATCTGGCTAAATTGGAATTAGTATATGATGCCGAAACGGGGTAAAGGGCCATCATGAACACGTAAGAGACCAGTTGGTGGCCAATGGAAATGGGAGTGACTGGAGCAGACAACTGGCTTCCTCTGAGAGAGGTGTGTTTGCGTTTAGATGGTAACAAGTTTTCAATTATTATTGCAGCCTTGGGTCATGACGATGAGAGGGATTCATGCCCAGAGAGAGAGAGAGAGAGAGAGAGAGAGAGAGACCGAGTCTGCGTTAGCTAAATACTAAAATCATCATGGTTCCTTATAAGGGGTTCGTAATCATCTATTTTGAGTCGTTCCAAAAATCGACATCAAAACACCCCGTCGGAATATCAAAACAAGAATTTGTTATGAGAAAATTAAATTGCGAATTTTAAATCGTTTAATAATTTTAATTGCATCTTCTTAGGACGTTATTTGTTACGTGGCGAAATCAAACTAGTCCATATAGGCCGGCAAATTATCTGGATACAGACACAGAAGCAATTAAAATTTGCATAAATAAATAAAATTATAAATAGACAATTTTTTTTAATTTATTCACACATTATTTGGAAGTGTCGGGAAGGGCTAAATTAATTTTGGTAAGAAGAATAAAGGTTGTGAACACTCAATATGAGTTTATACTGAAACCAACAACAAACACCTTTGACCGACTTTCCCGAAATTGGCATTCTGACTTAGGGGTGCACCCGCGCAAGATCCTGGTGTCACCTGGAACTTAAAGTGAATGTTTAGAAAACACATCGTTTGGAAGCTGAGATGGCCCCCAGGAGGCCAGAGAGCCTTATATCCGTACTTCTATAAAAACAACACAGGCGATGATAAGCAATTTACAAAATTATGGACGTGGACTACGAATTGTGGTTTGTGCAGTACGGCACTACGTGTCACACAGCGAACAGAAGTCGCAGATCTATGCCTATAAGCCGCAGTCGGTAGACGATTCTTAGTGCTAACAGATGGATTTATTCTGCAGAGTCATGGAAAATTGGGCATCTCGGATTTATGCTGCAACGAACATGAACCTCAGGCATAGCTGGTTTTATTCCATTTCAAATTCGACCCGTCGTTATTAGAAACCCCATTCTGTATGTATCAATTAATCGAGGGACAGATAAATTGAAGTTAATTATACTTTCCTTGATTTGTTTTGGGTTGATTTTCTAAGAAACTTCTCAAACAGCACTCGTGCAACCAAATAACTCGACACAAAAATAAATAAGCAGTGGTGGATTGTGGGATTTCTTTCCTTAAATTACTCAATTCCAATGTCACCAAGTGGTGAGAATTTGTTAATGTTGCTTAAAGTGTTAAATTCGTCAGCAGCAGCAGCAGCAGCAACATCATCATCATCATTATAATCATCGTCGTCAGCTTCAAGACATTATCATCATGTTTGTTATGTTTTTCATTTGATTGCTTGTTTTCTCTCAAACAATACGCGTATTTACCTGGTCGCTCCGTCCGGCCATGGACAATGGGTTTGGGCATTATTATTTTATCTTTACCTGCATCAACAAAATAAACTCTTACTACATGTGTATGTGCGTGTGTGTGAGTGTGTGTTGCATATGTTCCGTATGTACGTACAAGTTGCCTCGTTTTGCTATTGTTGTTGTATTTACACTTGACACTTTCAAATGAGTATACGCAACAATCCCACTTGTCGATTACACATACTGATATACCGAATATGCGTTTGTTCATGTTTGTATACGTATGTGTGTGTGTGTGTGTGTGTGTGTGTGTGTGTGTGTGTGTGTGTGTAAGTAAGCCTTATTGTGAAACCACAATCTTTGCATTCATTTACACACCCTTGTTTTAAATATGCTTGGGAAAAAGGTGTTATAGTGGGAACATTAACCAGAAAATCACTTAAAGTTTTTAGGGTCGCTTTTCCTACCCTCCAATAGCGTCTTTAGCACTTAAATCTGGTAAAATAAAATCTTTGCACAGTACAACTGTGTAACATTAGAAATTGAAATTAACCAGTTGCTTTAGAATTTGGTATTAGTTGGACAATGTTGTTTTTTTATAAAATTCTGACACAAGATTACCAAATGCTCCAAAGTGATTTTTAAGCATTAGGGCGGTTCAACTGTCACTAATTGATGGCGGTTTTGTTCAACAAAAACAAACAGACGTATGTCCATAAGTATGTATTTTATTCTGACTTCAGCAAAGCATTTGAAAAAGCTGCACCGTGTAGCACTTGCCTAAAACCGCTTAAATTGGCTAGTCACGCCTGACTAATGGGAGTCAATATGTTATTTTTTTTAAATCTCACTTCCAAGCAATTGCTGTTACTTTTTGTGTTCCACAAGCCAGTTACCTTAGACCACAATTTTTTTTTCATTTATAAATGCTTTACCTGCAACAAACAAACCTTTGTATTAAGGCGCACAGTAGTGCGCCAGGCTAGGTTCAAGCCTAATGCACACAGTGTGTTTGTTATCAGGAAATAATGAAACTTGATACATAAGGACTCTATATCCAGGCAACCTCATAGGCTAAGTTTTACCATTAAAACTTCCCGAAATATGAAGGTGCAAGAATGGCTCACTAAACCATCAATATTATGAGCTGAAATTTGGTGGACGAGTGGTTCTGCAAGAATAAGTAATCAAAAAATCTGTAAACGGGCACATTTCATCTAGGGGGACTAGGGTGCCCCTTTTTTTAAGGAGCATATCCCCTATATACAGAGAGCTGAAAATTGATATAACCCAACCGTCTGTAAGTTTTCAGTTAAAAGATGTTTCATACGTACGAACAAATATATAAAAGTACTCTGGTAACCAGGAGTCAGATTCGCCCAAAAACATAAATGTGAAAAAAGGCCAAGTTCCTGTGCGAAAAATTTCGGCCGTAAAAAGTACTGAGATCAAAATGAGGACGAAGTACTTGATATGTACAATACCATCCCATTTCTAGGCAACTTTTGCTAGCTTGGCAATATTGTTTCAACTTTGGAATATGAGAAAGAATTATGAAAAACTAGGGAGTTGCCTAGAAATGGGATGATATATCAAGTACTACGTCCTCATTTTGATCTCTGAAATAGGAACGGTAATTATTTCTCCTTGATTTGATATTCCGACAGGCTGATTTTTTGAACGAATTTCCGTCATCCCTTGTCAAGTTTGGTTTAGAGACAAACCGCAACAACTCTTTTTATTAACAAATTCAATTTATTTCTTAAGGGTAGATCAGCTCGTCTCTATGAGCATTGCGCTCGTTGCGGCCAGCTCATCCTTAAACACCTTATGCTCCAAATTTCTTAGTTCAAATCAGAAATGCAAAGAAAATCAAGACAAAAACATGAAAGTTTTAACGAAAAGCTACCACAACAACACGGCGATTGTGTTTTGCATGGTCATGAGCTTGATAAAATACATGTTTCTATTGATCTTGGTTTCACATGGTCTCCTTGGATTTATTAAACGTTGGGGAAGAGAAATTGAGGATTCATACAATATGTAAACCGCCTGTGATCAGACTGTCAACTAATACGGATAGCAAAATCACAGTCGTATGCTTCTCATTATTTTAAGCAAATTTTCTAAACACGAAGCCTTTTCATTTGATCTGGGAGACGCTTTTAGAAAAGCAAAAGTTGATGAACAAAAAACCAAGCCGGCTAAATCGCAGACGCCGATGATATTTTTCGATTTGCACCGACTTAAAAGTAACTGTTGTGTTTATCGGTTACGGATGATGCAGCCAGTGCTACTTTCTATAAAGAACTTATTGAAAACTTGGGCCGCCACCTATAATCCAAAACTGCTCAGCAACATCTTTTCTGCTGTTGAATTATTTAACTCCAAAAAGCAAACAAACAGAGAAAATGAAAAGGTATATATTAACTCTGATCAGCTGTTTAATTTCTACTCATAGATATTTTTCTTTTGTTGTTGTAACAGCTCTTGCAGCTGCCGGAAGTTCTTCCGTGGGAACAAAATTTCCCATTGTTACAGTTGTTGCTGAGTTGACAATCTTTGGTGTGTCTCGGGTCGTTCCGGAGCGAAGATCCAGTTGTGGTTTACTTAAAAGGTTTAACATATTTTTACTGGACTTTACTTCACTGCGTTCATTTACTCCACTCTAGTAAATGAGATTACAAATTGACAGCATAAAGTGACAGTTCAATGGCTGAGTTTTTACTGCGTACATTTTTGCTAGTAAAATCAACACATGATTGAAAAATTCCTACAAACACTCAGAACAATTAACAATTGATTTTACGTTTCAAAAGGCCAACGAAAATGTAACGACAAGCAAGTGGAATAGTGTAAAAGGGTCTTTATAAGTTGTTTCTTAAATAAAGCCACAAAGAGAGATTCTGTTGGTGCCTAAAACTTGCATTTGCTCTGAAATAATATTCAATGAATATTGATAGTTTACCGTTGGGTATTAGTTTAACAATTATTTTCTTCCAATGTCTTCAAGTCCCTTACACGTTTAGGTTGTATGCGTGTGTTTGTCTCACAAACAGTTAGCTTTGCTCAGCAACTAGCTGTTTTATCGCCTTGCCGAAGGACTAAAATTCCTTTAAGTTGGCAACGACTACAGCACGTAATAACTACAATTGTCTTGAATAATACCAATTGACCTCTAGAACTTCAAAATGGCTTGAAACACAGATCAGTGGATTAATTACAGGAAAATTTTGGCTTAAGATTTGAATGATAATTTTCAGTCATATTGATTTAATGTTCAATTTGTGATAAATGGCATTTGCGACTGGCTTTAGTATAGTAAACAAATTTTTAAACAATCGACATTGTTGTTGTTCCAAAACCTTGACCTTTGAAGCCAAACAAAATTTGCTTTCTGAAGTAAAACTGAGAAAGGAGTCCCGGTACAAGCAGGTGGTTTTTTCCTGATGGTCGGGCTTTTAAAGATAGAACAGCTGAAAGTTTCGCCCTCCTGAAATTTCTATAACTGTTCAGAACATGCGAGAGTATTCGAGAGCACCCCAGAATATTCCGGATCATGGAAGAACATTCCTCAATACTGTGGAATGTTTTGAGAAGTTCTGGTACAGTGTTCACAAGTTCAGGACCCAAATAAATATTTGAAAAAGAACACACCATCTCTTTTACTCAAACGAAATAAATAGACAAGGCATGTGGTAGCAGTTTATCTTCTTTTAATATTATTTAAGTATTTAAAAAAATCTTCAAAACTATAACTTTTTACGAACCCTGGGTTTTGAGGATTTTAAGATATTTTAGTACTTCATATGCAGGTATTGACATCGCCAAGGAAATACCATTAAGTTATTTATTATTAAAGTGGTAATAAAATAATATATAAAGACTACTTGGCTGAAGAAAACCGCTAAAACCGGACAATTCTAGAAAAACCCGGTTAAAACACCGAGTAAGTCAAGCTGACTTACTGAAAGCACAAGACTGCAATTTATTTGTGCATTTCTTTTCAATTGGAGACGACAGTAGAGTTGCTTTTATTATATGTCACTCCCCGTCGCTCCCAATGAACTGAAAATAGAAAAACCTCATTGAAAAAGTTTAAAAATTGTCTTTTTTTTTACCAAAGTTACTTTAAACATTTATCCAACTTTTGCAGCATTTCAAATATCAATTTCATTCTGCATTGTTTCGCAAAATTGTAGTAAATAAATTGATCGGCCAGGCCACAGCTCAAGTCTTTCCAGAGCTATGTCGTAAATACTTTCGCTGGTCTTGATAATTGCAGGACAAGAACTTCAAACCGTAAATGTTCTTGGTTCATAGCTGTCGATGATAATTTTCAGATGCCATTTTTCACACTCAACCGCAACTGTTTAGGTAGAAACACACGACACATTAACATCACCTCGTTTTAACTTTTCAATCACTTTTTATGACATTAAAAGCGCTTTAAAGTTAAGGATTGATTTAATGCTCCAGTCACCGTGCGTGACTTCAACGCAAATCTTCCTCATTCTCAACCCCGTCATGAAACTTTTTGGCCCGCTACGCGTTCCTTTACTTAGAGCTCTTCTCCATTAATATTTGCAAGCAATCGCGATTTCTCTGCCACAAATTTCTTTTTATTAAAGTAGAAAAGGAAAACTTTCTGGAATTTAGTTTTGTATAACTGGGAATTGCAATCACGCCCAAAGAACCGTTTTGGCAGCAAACGGCTACTGTGGAAGCACTTTCTCTCTACTAAGCTTCTCTTAATTATCTACATTTCCTCACTTTCTATCCCCCTCATCTTTTCTTCAGATAACAGAAGGGACCGGACTTGCGAACCCACATGTGCCTGTGCTACAAATTGACCAATATGTTATGCGGCGGCTCTCGATCACTATTTGCCGCCCGAACTATCCTAACGGCTATAGGCAGCAATATTAAGAAAAGTGCAAGCTTGAGCAAGAAAACTTCATATTACTTGGATTTTCATATGGCCGGATTTTGTGTGAACCAAACTTTAACCTAACTTTATTACGCAGACACAAATTGACCAATATGTTGTGCGGCGGCTCATGGCTAAAGGCAACAAAATTAGGAAAAGTGCAAATTTGTAGTGCAATTTTGAGCAAGAAAACTTCATATTACTTGGAGCAATAATTTTATCTTTTAAAAGCAGGTGTATTATAAATTTAAATAACAAAGTCTTACACCTACATACCACAAGGTCACTTGAGGTTTTTGTACAAAGCCCAAAGAACGAGATAAAAAAGAACAAACAAACACCAATTCGGCTGTGGGATGCGTAAATATTTAAATGTGTGTGTGTGTGCCTTTGTATCTACGTGTAATTCAACAGTGTTTTGGAAAGTTGTGCATTTTTTTTTTTAAACTAACGTTACTAATCAATTGGTTTTTGTTTGTTTTTATTTGCCTCTTAAAATGTTTTTGCAGTTAATGGTTCCTTTATTTCTTCAGTATGAGGGTTGCTATGGATCTAATAAAAATTACAAGTCCCAAAAGCATCGCAAATCAATTTTGGCATTAATTTCCTTTTCCTGTAATGATTGATTGTTTTTCTTTTCCTATTTCGTCAGCCGTCGGTTGATGGATAAGTGTTAACAAATTATGATAAATATGTTTTTAATATTAAATTTATTGTTTTCAGCTATTATCCCAATAAAATCGTCTACATTTTCTAACATTTTGTGCAGATGTGCTTGGTATTGTTGTTTTAATGGTTTCAAAGAACCAGGCTAAAACGTGCAGTCTTTAAAAAAAATACTTTTAAAATTCTCATGTATTTATTTATAATCGGTTACAAGTTTGCACTACTAAACAACAATATATAACAATGTGTATGAGCTTATACATATGTATTTGTACTAAAAAAAAAATGAAATAGTGTGAAGATAACTATAGTAATAAAAGCTTTGGATCACAATTTATGGTAAATAATAAATGAAGGAAAAATAATATGTTAATTGTGGGTCACACCCAGGAAATGATAACGGACTTCTTATGACCAGAAATTGAGGATATGGACCTGCACGACATGTGGTTCCAACAAGAAGGTGCCACTTGTCATACAGCCAACGATACAATAGCTCTTTAGCGCGAGAAATTCAATGGCCGTGTTATCTCACGTCGTGGCCATGTTAATTGGCCGTCACAATCATGTGATTTGACGCCGTTGGACACTTTTCTTGGGGAATATTTAAAAGAAATAGCGTACGTCAATTAGCCAAGAACAATTCCAAATGTAAAGGAGGAGCTAATTCGCCACCTTAACGACATTGAACCCCAATTATATCTCAAAGTCAATGAAAATATCAGATAGAGTTATGCCACCGAAGCCGTGGCGAGCATTTGGCCGACATTTTGTTTCACACATAATTGTCATAGATCCTTCTATCATAATAAAAAAAATTAAGATAATTCTCCGAGAACTTTTCGTTTTATTAACAATTAACATTGTGCGTTTTTGGTTGGATCACTCAATAATATACTAGTGAATATACAAAAGACTGGTTAAAAGGCAAATCTATTAGCTTAAAAAACAATCGGAATAGAGGTCACAGAAACGGAATAATAAGTATATTTTAAAATTTATTTTGACTTATCAGTTTATTTAAGATTTGAACCAATAAGAATTTGAGTAAAAGGTCCAGGGCAATGCTCATGCAAAGACGAATGGGTACTCCACCCGTCAAACGATTATTAGTAAAAACTTCTTACGCATAACAGCAGACATAATACGACTTTTTTAAATATTTGCAAGCCCTTTATAAGCTCGAGCTACTCTGGCTACGAAAGAGCGCTCCAATAACGAATCCAGCCTTGTTATTCCCAGGTTATGCTATAAGTCTTATGTTACAAACCAGAAACCTCAAGACGTAATTCGAAACGTGCTGCCGCCACCTAAGACCAACTCAATTTCCTCAAGATATAGCGAGCAACTGTTAGTTAGCTCATCCTGTGACCTATTTTCTGATCATTGTCACTGCACCTGAAACCTTTATTTTCTAACCACATAAAAACACGAATGTAAAATGTATGTGAGCTCTCACTTATCTTTGAACATCCCTCTGAGAAATCCAGCTGATATTCAAGCAGCTGTAGATCATTTTACAGGCGCTGTGACTGCCGCTGCCAGCGCTGCAACGCCAACAAATCCATCAGCGTTCGCGTATTACTTAGAGAAGGTTTTCGCACCACATGATATAAAAAGTTTCACTATTCCAATTATCAGTGATACCGTGAATGATCCTAGGAAATTTCGGTTATCCGCTTAAAAATCGACAATTAAAAATACGGATGTGAGGACATCAGCCGGACCTGATCATATTACAAGATCATTGATAAAAACTTACCTAATTCAGCTGTGAGAATCTTACTTTTACATAGTTAATGCCATGTTGCGCGTCGGCTTCTTCCCATGCTCTTGGAAGATGTCTGAAATTGTTATGATCCTGAAACCAGGAAAGGACTCAAGCCAAATTACATCCTACACGCCCATTAGTCTACCATCAGTTTTGTCAAAGATATTTGAAAAATTATTCATCTCGAGTGTAACTCCTTTTCTAAATGAACAAAACGTTATCCCAGATCATCAGTTTGGTTTTCGAGCAAGGCACAGTACGATTGAACAAGTCCATAGAATCGTTACCATTATTAGATCGGCTTTTTAAAGAAAGCAATACCGTTCAGCTTTCTTTATAGACTTTTCCCAAGCATTTGATAAAGTCTAACATGATGGGCTACTCAGTAAAATAGCTCGGGATCGTGCACAAGCTTCTAAAAAGCTATTTGTCAGATAGAACGTTTAAAGTAAGGTCAAAGGATCAGCTTTTAAGAAATGGGAAAATCTGTGCAGGAGTACCTCAAGGTAGTGTGCTACGGCCGCTATTATATATCATTTATACAGCGGCTATGTCGACAAGCTCACATACATATACGTCAATGGTTGCACTGCCATTTTAGGTGTTAATAAAGATCCGACGGTAGCATTTGTACAACTTCAGTTCCATATTCATGAGCTAGAAGACTGGCTAAAACAGTGGAAAATCGAGACAAATCAATCAAACTTGTGCTCATGTGACGTTTTCCCTAAGAAGGCAAAATTGTCCACCAATAACACGGTTCCAGCGGAAGCGCACGTTAAATATTTAGGTATCCACCTAAATCGACGCCTAACTTGGTCCCGTCACATTGAGGCAAAAATAACATCCATAAAGCTTCGAACAAATCAACTACATTGGCTAATAAGTACTAATTAATTATGCTACTATAAACAATTCGTTACTTCACATGAATAGGTAGCATCAAATCAAATCCATACAAACTATAAAATGCAATTAACTCTAGTCACCTCAAAATCTACAAGAGCCTCAAAACTCAACTTAGTGTCTAGAATTACACCAAGACAGCCTATCAAGAAACCCCACGGAAACGCGCAAACTCCACTTACTTGCATTAGAAGCAAAAACACTCTCAGATAGCCAACCAAGCAGTAAGCTGACCATATAGTCCATCATATTCTGCAAAAAAAATCAGAAAGATCAGCGAGACACATATTGGTTGAAATTTTACCCAGAAAGTCTTTTATAAACATTATGAAAAAGTAGGGGACCCAGCACATATGCCTGCAGCACCCCACTACTAACTGGAAGCACAACAGAAGAGCAATCAGCACTTAAAACATATTGACGTCTCTCTGACAACTATGAATATATCAAGTCCACTATGGCAGAGCTATTAACTCTATCAAATGCCCTGGTCAATTCCAAAGATAACAGAACACATACACCCATTTTAGAAGTACTCTTCCCAATGTTTTCAGTGAGACCAAGAAGTAGGGCAGTAGTATTTCTATTGCTTCGATATCCAGACTGATAATCGTGCTAAGGTTTGATAAACCTTAATCCGCAAAACTAAAATTATCACCACATGAAATTTATATATATTTAGTTAAAATTTCGAGGCTTGTCATAAAATATTGATTTTTCGGCTTTTTGGTGAAATTACAAAATATTAGTGAAATTAATGTTTGTATTTGTTTAAATATATTTTGTTCAAATTTCGGTTTTATGGACTTTTTAGATTTTTGGCGAAACAATTTATATTCACGTTTTTAGATTTTAAGGTGAGTTTTAGAAGTTGTGGTGAATTTAAAATTTTGGCAAAATTTAGATTCTTTTGTTCGACTTTATTAAAAATTCGTCGTTTTGAAAAATTATGATATTTTGTAATTTACAATTTTTGGTCTAGTCTTTGGTTTTGTGGTGAATTTTCATATTATGCTAAAATATAGATTTTTTTATTTATCAGATTAAATTGGTTTTTTGGTAAAAAAATATAATTTTTAAGATTTTCAAAAATTTTGGTGAATTTTGAATTTTTCTTGTAAATTCACCGTTTGTGCAGAAAATTTCATTTTTTATGTTTTTCAATTAAATATTTTACGGCTTTTTGGTGAAACTACAAATTTTTGGTGAATTTTAAATGTTTGTGGTGAATATTTAAAATGTGGTGAAGTTTGGTTTTTTTTTTGTTAAAATGTCGGTTTTTTATTGAAATTTGATTATAGGTAAAAGAATTTTTTTATGCGGTTTTTGAAGGAATTTTGCTGTTCCTTTTAGTGTTTGAAATAAGTCCGCAAGTCATCTGCGGGGTTCATCATGATAATTTGTGTAGGGGAACTTTATAGCAATTTCGATAAGGATTCAGAACGTACAAATTTTAAGGACTTGTATATAAGCGTTTCCCCGCAGGAGTGAAAATTGCCCCTATCCTGACACCTTGTTGACCGATATGGCTGATTTGAAATAACGAAAATTCGTCAATAAATCCTACTGATTTCAATATTACAGCCTCAGCTGTGTACACTTTCTGCCCAGGCACAAAATCGGCACAGAGCGAAAAATGACACTGCAAATTACACATAGCCGAAACCGGTTTGTCTCCAAACCAAACATGACAAGGAATGACGAAAATTCCTTTTAAAAATCTACATCAAAACACCCGGTCGGAATATCAAATCAAGAAACAAAATCGAACACTATCAATTTGCCATGTTCTTTGCTTCATTGCAGCTGGCGAGTACAATGTAAAGCATACTTTTTGGGGCTCCCGACTTCTAACCCCAAGAGAGAGAGAGAGAGAGAGAGAGAGAGAGAGAGAGAGCAGCTATACAATACAGTTAAAGCAAATAAGCTAGACGTCGTATTATTATCATTATAAATAACGTTTTTTAGGACGATAAAAGTAAAGTAGGCCAAGCACATATTTTTATTTTATCCTTAGGCAATTCTATATTATTATCTAACAATATTGAACATGTTTCGCCTAGAAGAGAGCTAATACTCTAGTCTTCATAGCTTTCTACAATAGGCGCACATGTCTGATGAAATTGTGCGCCATAGTCTTCGGATTCTGTTGGAGGGGCTGGGGGGGAACTTACACCCCCCAGGTCAAAATTTAAAATGCCGATACACGTATGCGCATGTTTGTTATCTGCTCTGCCAGAATCGGTTGGAGGAATTTTGAAAAAAATTTGATTTTGTTGCACAGTGTAATATGTCATTAACTACCGAGCTTGATGATCACTTTAAAGAGCTTGAAAGAGCTCTAGACAGCGTTCAGAGTCTTTGCATGACCATTTAGATTGCCGTCCCTTAAGATGAACTGGATTTGGAAGACTCAAGTCCCTACTACCTGCTGTTCTTTTAATTGCGTGATGCAGGGGGAGTGAGTTCCTTGGAAAAATATTCGATTAAATTGAATATTGTTTAATTGTGAACCTCTTGTAAAATTCGTTTATTGCATTTTTTTTTTTTGTTGAACTAACTTTACCGCTAAGTCGTTTTTTAAAGCGAAATATGATGCGTACATACCTGTCACTTACATGTTCAAACGTAAAATTTATAAATGAATAAAATAAAATATGTACGGCAGAAACTACTTTGCTGTTTGATTGAATGAATGTTACGGCGATATCTACTTACATACGACTACATTCTGACCAGTTTTCATAAATAATGGTTCAAGTTTTTCAAAAGTCTCTTCGTTGTTGTATGAATATTCGTTTAATTAGAAGAAACAAAAAAGAAATATATCCAATTGTTATAATGACTATTTGACTATTTGTTTGAATGTTGCACTACCGGCCGTTCCGTCACTTAATCATTTTGTGGTTGTAGATTTGTTTTTGGTTCTTAAAATAAGCTGGGGCTGTAGCATCAAACAAACAACCAAACAAACACATTTTCTGTTATTTTTAAACAAGAGATGAGTTGTACTCGTATGAAGAAACCACGAGTATATTTTTGACTCAGATTAACATTATGAACTGCAACACCAAGTTGTCTTTCTATCTGTTTGTCTGTCCGGCCGGCCGTTTACACAGTATGTCCACATGCAAACCAGTCGTATATTAAAAGCATAAATGTATGTTATTTTATAAAACACTACAGGTTAGTTGCAAATGCATAAAGCGACAATGTTTAGCTACAATCAGGAACAGGATTATTGCAAAAACAAACGGACAACATAAAGAGAAAAAAAACCAAATCAGACACACACACACACACACGCGCGCGAGTTAAAAACAATTTCGAATAAAATCATTTCAGCATCCAGCATTATAACATAAAATATCCACCTGTTGTAAGAGCTAAAATCTTCCTAATCCTACGAAAAATAAGTTATTGCAAAGAAATTTGCATCACAAACTTCATTAAGTGAACAGGTTTATAAAAGTATTTTTGTTTTTTATTGTTTGTTCATTTGTTTGGTTGATTCCAAGAAACTAGTTTTCTTTATGATTAGTTTGGTAAGGTGGATGTGGCGAAATTGTAACCAGCCAATACACTTGTAGCCAGGAGCGCATGCGTTGAAAAATACGAGTATAATACCGACACATCTTATGGGAAAAACTACTGGAATAGAAAGAAGCTCAAGTAGCCAGCGGCAATATTTTAATCATCACATAACTGCTGTGATAAATATTCGTATGGGATTTAGTTAATCACTCAGATTCACACACAGCCATGAGTTTTATAAAAAATTTTCAAAGTCTATATCCTGTGAATAATAACCTGTTTAAAATGGACTCAAGCAGGGGGGAGAAGATAGTCTCTATGCGCATTTCGCTGATTGCCTAAGCCAGCTCATCGGGAAACCTTTAACCAACTTTTTACAAAAACTTAAACGTCTTAGGCTCGAAATTCTTCAAACCGAATGAGTAAAATTGAATGTACCTGAGGAGAAAAACCTGAAAGTTTTAACTCTTAATTATTTATTCACGCAACTTTATTTTTAATGCAATTAATTGGTTTCTATTCCAGTTTATTTTTGCCCAATCCCCCCTTGATCGGTACTTGGGACATATAGTAACGGGTGGGCCATCTTTTATGTTGTTATCTGTATATTGGAAAAAAATAACTAACAAGCGATTTCCACATTTAGACATGTGGCCACGCCTCTATTGGCGACGTTAATATGTGCCCTTTTTGCTGCTCTTATTAATTTGCTCCTCAATGGTCTGAGGCAACCAAATAAAAAATGTGCAAGTAAGTCAGGTCTGCAGGTCTGGGGGACAGTCAATGTCGTCTTTCTTCCCATCACATGTCCAGGAAATGTTTAATGGTACAACGCCATGGTGCACCACCTTGTTAAAACCTGTAACCGTCTAGAGCTTGTTTGGGCAGGCACAAAGATCCATCAGCCGCCGACATTTGCTTCCCATCGACAATTTCGCCATTCCTGAAGAAAAATGCTTCAATGATCTTTTTGGCACAAACAGTCGTCATCTCTTAGTCCAGCAAAAGTATATTCTGGATATCGTGTAGATTCTCCATTCTCTAAATGCAGCAATTTTGCTTTTTAACGCCGTCACTCAGTGTGAAATGGACCTCGCCGGTCATTAAAATGATCTCGCTTCTTGCACCGTAATGTATAACTAATATTTAAAGGAAGCAATGTTTGGAAACTCTGTAATGTTGCCAAATCACATCGTCTCCTGCTTAATGCCAGTCTAACATCGGGGGCATTGTTTGCTTTTTGGATTTCATTGTAAATTTCTTCGTCTGTTTGGCAAATGGATTTTAGGAAAGTTGGATTTTTTTTATCGCATAATAATTTTGGCTCAGTGGATACGTCCACATAAAAATTGCCGAATTTGGTGTGAATAGCAGCCAGGTCAGTTCAAGAGCTGCCAATGCAACTCAAAAAAAGATCAAGGTGGCAGCATTGGACCGTTCTTCTTCAAGAACGATTAAAATCGCAATGTTGAAATAAATGGAGCTAGATACCGTGCGATGATTACCAACTTTTTGTTCAACAAGACGATTCCTCATACTACACTGGACGCGATACCATGAGCAATCTATTGGATGTACCAACTACGGCATAGCCGCGGGCAACATGTACATAAAATAAACTTTAAAAAGTAAATGCCTGGCATTCATTTACCGGCCCAAATAAATATTTCATTCACTTTTACGAATTACCTGCGTGTTTTTTTTGCAATTTTCAAAAACCAAACGATTAAAAATCACCCTTTACCTTATAAGTTTGATCTTACCAAATGTCTAGCATAGTCTTGAAGCTATTGGCGTGGAAATATGACCACGATTTTCTGTACTGGAGTTAATTTATTTTTTCCCTCCAGTGTTAATGTGAAGTAGACATTTTTTGCGTGTTCGCTTCCTTACCATCGTTAGGTTTTCGTCCCAGCCATGCAATTGTGTAATGCAGAGCACCTTATAGTTTTTGTTGTTTACATTAACCGAATGCACTTGTTCCCCCTCATTTTGAGTTTAAGTTGATATGAACTGCTAGTGGCCAAGATATGATCAGTAAATCCGAGATTGATCGCGAGCTCTCCTGTGAAGTGAATTTTTGGCGATCTGTTTTGTGTCGAAACTTTATTTACCCAAACCCCAAACTTTTCCAAATTAATATTTGGTTTAAATTTGCAGGGAATATTTTCATGTGTTTTATAGGCTTAGAAGCTCAGCAACATGCCACTTGGGCAATTGAACCACACTCAATTAGCTGTGTGAACATCCTGCAGCAAAGCTATTGTTATACTTTCAAAAAACGCTTTTCTAGAGATGAATCAAGTTAGATAACTAATTGCGACGATCATTCCATTCCGCCTGTGTTTTAAGAGCACAAAATCGCTCATCTCTCTCTCTCTCCCCTCCTCTCTTTACTTTTCACTACAAGCAGCCAGTGAAATGCTTGTCAAATTAACCTAAAATTTTTAATTACAAACCTGTATTCTATACCGGAATCACTTTAGTATGAAATCTTTTATATATTTCTTTATTGCTTTCGTTGCAAAAAACAAAAAAGGATTCCATCTCTCGTTTGTAAGTGTGGCAGACACTTTGAATTGAAGTAAGCATATTTTAGCCTGTCTTTCTGAATTGAATGCATTATACCTTAATGTGGCCAACCAACAACAAATAAGCGGACAGACTGGATCGCTTTAACTTGAACAATATTAAATTGATAAGATACACCTAGTCCCCTGCCTGATGGAGGGAAAAAAGCACACAAATAGTTAAAAGTAACTAAGAAGTCTTTAGACGTCTCCCATCACCGAAACGTACCAGGATTGCTTGCAAAAGCAAAAAACACGTTCACGCAGCGCTCATATGAATATGAAAATAAAACTTTTTTTTTACAAGACTACAAAATTTGCGTTTGCGCATTTTTCTATACTCGCTCGCATGAGTACAAGTGTAATGCATTACATGCTAAAATGTAGAAACAAGATTTGTTATTGAACAAGTTTTGGCATTTGAAAATTACGGTTGAGAGACAAACATTTAAACAAAACAAAAAAAAATGAAGCATGGAAAACAATCTTTCATCCTTGTTCGAACAGTTCATTATTGCGTACCTCAGACAAAAATAAGAAAAATGTAAAAAATAGATTCAGCTTAATTAACCTTTTCATAAGCTAATGCACACGCATACACACGCATAATAATGAGCACATATACGGGTGTATCTATCTACGTATGAGTGCATGCAGAGCATTATTTAAAAAAGTTTATTTACTTCTTTTTGACTTGCAATAATCCCGTTTTCATTTGATATGCTCAAATGGATTTCTAACATATTTCACAGATGAAGACATAGGAAAGTTGCAGTGATCGAGCTGATGGAGTTTATAAACGTCCGGTAACTTTTTTTTTTAAATCTTAAATTCTTGTGCTTTTCTTATTCTATTTGCTCTGATTTTAACCCTTTAACTCTTTAATTTTGTTTCGAAAAACTTTTCATGCCTGCTTAAATTTTCCAGCGAAGATGAGTATACTCGACATAAACAGAGTAAAATGTTCCTGCCTACATAAAGTAGGCAATTATGATTGTGAATTAAACAAAATAAGGTTACCAGACTAATGAATATTCTAAAATATACATTTTTTTAAAGATCTTTATTTGCCCTTTTTCAGGGGAAAAAATTACAGTTGATTCGTTTACTAATAATACGAATGCGATTGTTTATCTTCACGACGAGTATACTCGACATTTAAAGGGTTAAAGACATGATATATAAAGGACCCTTAACTCAGCAGGATGTTAAATGTGGTTTGCATCGCTTTCGCCAAGGTTGAGTTCTTTTTCTATATCTCGCCTTTTACCATCAGCACCTTAAATTCTTACAAATATTTTTATGTCTTATAACATATACCCCAATGCTCTCCCTCCAGTCATCCTTTTAAGCAATGATGTTCTAATGAAGATTGTCCCAAAGTTAAAATTCTTGAGAATTAAGTTGTTTAAATTTATTTATTGTATATATTTACCTACGCCCAGAGCGAAAAAAGAAAGCTACCTATTTCTTTATTTTTATATTATCTGATGCCACCAGTGTTCACTTGCAGGCAAAAGTTAGGGCCGCCGGTAGATTGCCGTCAGAAGAGGGTTATGTAATGCACGATGTTTATTGGGTGTCACTATCGCGATAACGGACTGCTTGTGGCCAGAAATTGAGGACCCGTATAGACCCGTACGATATGTGGTTCCAACTGGATGGTACGAGAAATGCCCATGTTATCGCATGTCGTGGCGTTGTTAATTGGCCGCCACGATCATGTGATTTTACACCGTTGGACTGCTTTCTTTGGGGACATTTAAAACAAAAAGTGTCCACGTCAATAAATCAAGAACAATTCAAGAGCTAAAGGATGAGATAATCCAGCACATTAACGACATTGAACCTTAATTATGTCTCAGAGTCATTGAAAATATCAACCATCGCATAGAAATATGCCACCGATGCCGTGGCGATCATTTGACCGATATTTTGTTGCGCACATAATTGCCATAGATCCTTGTATCATAATAAAAAATATTAAGATGATTCTCTGAAAACTTTTGGTTGGACCAGCCTATAGAATGGTATAGCTTTTTGGCACGAATTTCCGTCATCCCTTGTTTAGTTCGGTTTGGTGGCAAACCGTTTTAGCCGATATAATTTTTCGGTCTAAAAAGTTTGTATCAATTCCTGTTTGTCAAGTCTCAATTTGTAGCACGTCGTATGGTTTTGCAGGGACTAGTGGACGTTAGTAATTACTGTTTAATTTCTTTGTTTACGGACGACAAGCAAATGTTATGGGCAAAGCTTATTTATTTCGTTTATCACGTAGCGACCTGTCAGTTGCGAACAGGTAGCAGATAGGGTTCGGGTGTATTGGCTTATTAATTCGTTTATTATTTTGATATTGTGTTTTGTTGCTTTGTGTATCTTGTCCGTTATTGTTGTTGTGTGTTTTGTAGCTTAATTTCAAAAGTTCAAATATAACGTCTGAATTGGAGTTTGTTTGTTCGTTTATGATGCGTCCGTCTTTTGTTTGTATATTTCCATGTTTTCTAGGAAGTTTAGTAGTTGTCCTTTGCGCTGGGTGTCTAATAGCTTTACCGTTTGTCCTACGTACGCTGGATTACATTTATTGTTGAACTCGTTGTTGCCGAAGTAAGATCCTGGTCTCGAACCGTTACTATGTGTTATCTTGTTATACTCTCTTATAGGTTTGCCCGATCTTATTTTTGCAGTGAGTCCTGTTTGTTCTTTGTAGCTGAATTGGCATGTGCACGTTCGCTTGTATACCCTCCAGCTGGTCGTGTTTATAGTATAAAAAGTTGGGTATTTTGTGTGTTGATTGGACATTAATACACCTCCTCGGAACAGTTGGTGCAGACATTAGCGAGTTCATCCGACCGATCGTATCTCTTTAAATTTTCAAAGCAGAGCTTATTTAACTCAACAATCAGAGTAAATGGAATTTGGGAGATTTTCTCATATTTTATATTTTTACCCTTTCTATACCCTTTTGCGAAAGCGTCGTGCGCTTTGTAATTTCTTTCATAAATTGTATAAATTCTGGATCCTTATAAGTAGTGAAGTCTGCGCAAAGTTGTCATTAAATATCGTTTGCGTCTTGTATTACGAACTTTTATAACAGGCAGAAACCATCATACGGGCGATTACTATCGGAAGCCATTATTACGCCTGTACCGAGCATTTCAGAGCAATAATACTACCATACTATGGATAAGAAAAAACGACTTTACATATCTTCGATTTTGCTCCTTCTGATTACTAATTGTTTCGTTCAATTGGCTAACATTTAGTCGATCCCTTAACACTTTCGGGTCAACTACTGGTTTTTCTTATTTGAGATTCGTATGCCGCTGGGAAGCTGGGGCAAAGTTTTTTACAATAAATTTTCTAATTGACGTATGAAAGATAGAATCAGAGATATGTACATGAACGAGTATACCCAAGTTAAAGTCTATTTCTATTATTCTATTGTTTAAACAAACTGTTGAAAATTGTTGTTCTAACAGCACTTTCTCTCTAGGTGCCCCTAGATGTATGCTATTGTCATCAAATCATCGCAAGCAGTTCAGTGTTGTAATTTTTCGTATGCAGACGTTACCAAATATTATACGATGCTGGTTTGTGCTCTCTTAAGCTGTCTTTAGATGCTTGGCAGTTAAAATGCTTGAAGCTCTAAAGGCTACCACATATGAACCATCCAAAATAGCATTACAAAAACTGGACACTAACACCTGGAGCAACATTTTAACAAACCATACAGCCGCAAGTGTTGATGACTTAAAGCCAATTAAAGTAAGGATTATTAATTAAAATTTACTTTCTTGATGTATTAAAGTTCATATTTCTTTCAAGAACTAAAAAGCAAATTCAAAATTACCCTTAAATGGAAGGCAAATTTGAAATAATGGTTATTATTATTCTCTGATTCTTTCAGACTCAGTTGGAAACCATGACAAATTTAGATGGAAATCTTCATCATAACCAGGAACAAATACAGTGTATTCAACAACAGGAGAATTGTTTTCAAGAATTACAGCACCAATTAAATTCACAAATATGTGCGGTAGCACAGCAAACAAGTTTTACGACACAAACTTCGATACAGCAGCAAGCTACGCCAGCAGCAACAATTGTGCCATTTTTACCTGCTTTTTTACGTCCTCCTCCCCCACCACCACCTCCTCATTTAGCGGCGGCAGCAGCAGCTAGCAACCTTCCAACTGTTCTACAAACACACGCGCTCCATGCTTCGCAACATAATAAGATGACAATGCAACCGATGTGGTCGACTGCAGCTGTAGCAGCAGCACACTTGCAGGCCGCTTTGGCTGTGGCGGCTGTAGCAGCCAATAGTGATAGTAGCAGCAATACTACTGATCCCAAAAATAAACTGATCAATGCCAGTAACTCAGCAGCTATCGAAAATGGTACATCGTTGTCACATGAATATGGCATCGGTAATAAGAGCGTGTTACAAAGCCTTAGTTCGGACTTAAATTTCGTTGATGTGGTAGCGAGTACAACGACACCGCCTTCTACTCCTTTGTATAATGTAAATAGCAATAATGATAATAATAACAATAGCGCATGTCCTTCACCAACGCCTTGTCCTACAGATGATACCATAGACCATATGCAGGTCGACACATCCCTAGACGATGACACAGATGTTTTGTCTAGCTCGAACGGAACGAGCAGTCCGAGATCTAACTCGAATCGTTCAGCTCAGGATGACGTTGTTTTAACGAGTAAGGAAGAATCGTTGGATGGTGACGACTGCACAGATGCTCCGTTGAACTTATCAAAACCAAAGTATTCACCACGATCATCGATTGATGCAGCGATTAACAGCGCTCTTTTAATAAAGCGAGAAAATGATCGCCTTACACCCGTCTCAAACTGTGATTCTCCACTGCACTGGCAATCGTCTTCATCTTCTAACCACGATACAAATTTTGTTGCCATTCACATTTGGAATAACCCAGAAGCTCAAGAAGCTGAAACGATAGCACCGTTCAATAACATTGAAAATATAGCCGTTACTCGTGTCACACGCAGCAGTCGAGATTCAGCCAGTACATGCGCTAGCAAACGTATGGCCGACCAGTTCAGCCCTTCAGTGGTGCATCAAGAACTTAAATCAACGAGTATAGGAAAACAGCCACATACGTCTGCGACATTCTTGCCTCAGGACATTCATTCCAATTTGCGTGAGAGTTGTAACAACAGTCGAGACAGTGGCAGCAGCCATGGCCACAGTCATGGGCACGGCTATCATAGCAAGCAGCATATAAAAAGACCCATGAATGCTTTCATGGTTTGGGCTAAAGACGAACGTCGGAAGATTCTCAAAGCTTGTCCAGATATGCACAACTCAAATATATCGAAAATTCTAGGAGCGCGTTGGAAAGCCATGTCCAACGCCGACAAGCAGCCCTATTACGAAGAACAATCTCGCCTTTCGAAACTGCACATGGAACAACATCCCGACTATAGATATAGACCAAGGCCCAAGCGAACTTGTATCGTGGATGGCAAGAAAATGCGAATTTCAGAATACAAAGTTCTTATGCGCAACAGACGAGCCGAGATGAGACAACTTTGGTGTCGTGGCACCGGTTCTCCGGGCTCAAATATTCCAGGTTCCAGCCGGCCACCATGCCATCATTCTTCCGAATGCGAGGATGAAGTTCAGGCAGTCGTTAGCGCTGCCTACCAACTGCAAGACATGGGTCAAGCTGTAGCTGTCGCCGCTGCAGCTGCTGCCGTAGCTGCTGGCATTAACAACATGGAACAATGTAACTCCAACTTAATAGATCGTAACACCCCGACTACCACCAGTAGTAACAGCAATTATTATCCAGCAGAAAGTATATCAGACTTAGAATTTTCCCCAGAAAGTAATGCAATTGACTTCGAAACTCGCGATGACGACTGAGAGGATAAATATAAAATTAAAATTGTAGTACTTATTATAATATTAAAAGTAACATAAGTGTAGGACAAACAACACCAACAATTCTCAACATATGGTTTACACTTTCATTCACACATCCGCACACACACACACACAGACACATAACGATAAAATAAAATAACATCTAGTGGATTCACCTACACACCCATTTCAAACCATACAAAATCACTTAGTTGAGCTCTTACTGTATCAATGATTAAGCGTGTATGTGTGTCATAAATATGTACATATAGGTTTTTTTCACACACACATATACACCCACAACATTTTCGCAGGCAATGCATTAATCTTATTATTTTACTGAGAATACAAATATTCCAAAGTTCGGCCATGCATTAAAAAATTTGTTCTAAAGAGAGAAGAAGTCCGGAACTTAAATCTATTTTATATTTAATGCGGATTATTGGTATATACATACATATACAAACAACCATCCGTTTAGATGGTATAAGTTTTTGAGGTACAAAATCACAAATGAATGGGACAAACATTTTTATAATGATCAAATCTGGTGCTAAAGGTCATATCAATAATTTCAATTTATAAACTCCACATAGCCCCAAATGAAGGGCTGGTTGTAGCTTAATACATTTGTACTGTACTTTCCTCCTTCAGGGGGAAATTTGGGGAAAATAAAGGACGAAATAACAAACTTAGTGCAATATTCATAAATGAAGTGTATATTTAATGCAAAATTTAAAGGTTGTCCCTAACTAAGCCACACTGGCAAGGTTATCAGTATCCAAGTACCAGATTATTGTTTTGATCATAAAAATAGTCAAAAATTATACTTTTCGGCAGCACGAAACCAAAAGTAAAATATGTTTCTTAATTCATATGTGAATGTACCTCGAATTATTTTACAATTAACTATTAGCATTGTGCCATGATCCGACCTAGTCCAAACAATAACTTCAATTTATATTTTAATAATTATTTTGGTTTGAGGTTATATACCTACTTAGGTGCGTGTCTGTGTTATAATCATGATTAGGATCGGATCAATTCTTGCAACTAGTCCCAATATATAATTCTACACACTTTATTTTTACATTAATACAAACAAACAAAAACGAAATACGTATACAAGTACATGCTAAGTACTCGTAATATTAATTAAACTTGATTGCAAATTCGAATTTTGCATCGGCTAATGAAAAAGGGGAGGTTAGGAATGCTTAGAACTAGTATCGCTCATCGTAAAGAATTATCGATTAGTTTTTCACTAGTTAAAGTAAGGCAAGATTCAATGCGCAGCCACTCATACAGATCAAATTCGCGCAAGCAAACCTCTGAGCTCTAAAAACTCGCCACCATGATTGCTGTCGAAACACGTTATTCTCATTCTAGTCCCGTTTCCATCCTACAAATGCCCATAGTGCAGAGCACCGACATCAATAACTACAATTGACATCTAGTAGACCTACATAAACTCCTCGCACCCATTTCCACTAATACCTTGCTATCTTATTCCAAGCTAACCGGCGGCAATATCTTCCCATATAATATATAATATATCCATATTTTTACTGCTCCAATATACACCAATTCACATCTGTATGCCCATCTTAAGGGTCACCAGCGTTGTTGTTTTCTTTGCCCCTCACTTTCAATGGCGTTCACTTGTTATTAATGTACGAATGCAACAACAACAGTACATATAGTTTAATAAGAATTTAAGTGAGAACCAAGTAATACAAACTAACGGTTAATTATCAAAATACATTACCGTGGTTACTGTGTACGAAAATCACACCAAATTACTGTGGCAACAAAAGAGCAAAAAGTAAACAAATTTAAATACAATTTAAATGAAATATAAAATGACATTTTATTTAAAATACTAAGGAAATATATGAATTAATTCAATTACATATAATACTTAGGCTTAATAATCAAAATTGTCGATTATTTATGTCTACGCCAATTCGCGTAACTCTAGCAAGGATTTTATAAATGAAATGATAAAAAAAAGCAATCTTTCCTTTATTAGATGGTAGAAATGTTTTGTTGCTCACAATTATCCGAATACATATACGTAACAGGGTGCAGTAAAACAGCTGGTATAAACTTGCCCAAATAAATAAACCGCCTCAAATTTTATTCATTGCATACTTGGTGGCAATACTACTCTTATTGTTTGGACAACCTATTGCCATAAATGGAAAATTTTAATAAACGCATTTAATTTTACAAAACATTCCCGAAAAGGAAATGGAATGATACTGAGAATTTCGGTGTTTATCATAAGAAAGTTTTGCAGAAGCAAGTCGTAGGTAGACTCTCCTAAGAAAATTCATACAAGTCTGTAAGTTAGCATGTGGATTGCGATTTGCCCCTTAAAAATAAATTTAAAAAAAAATAACACACAACCAGAAATACATACATATAACAGCAAATATTCTATACATAATTAAAATCTCTACGCTATTCATACAAACAATATATTATATACAAAGTAATTTTTGTGCCATTTTAGTGCTAGTTCGTACATATAAAATACAAAAGTCGTTTTATTTATTATTATTAGTCTTGTATTTTTGCATACTTTAAATATAAGCTTATATTAATTTTGCTCTTATATATATACATACATACATATATGCCAATATACATATGTATATACATACATATTTACATAAGTATAATGTGGGTTAATTTCCTTGCAAATATTTATCCAATAATAAAATACTAAATGTGATTGACTTGCCGTCTACATACTTCTTTTGCCCTCATCAATTTGTGTCAAACTAAAGATGCAAGTTAAAACTCTGATATTTTTGTTTGAGCGTTTCGTTGGTTTTTTTCCGGAATCTTCAGGAGAATCATTTTTATTGACTGCTTTCAGATTCAAGCGACAAATACGTAACAAGAACATTTCGTTAACACTACGTCTTAACTAAAAAAGAGCGTCTGCAAAATAACAGAAGAAAATGTGTTTGTGGTCTTCTGTTTGGTGAATACCTGTAGATGTTACTGTTCAGTTCAAGCATAATTTTTTGTATCTCTTCGCGTTTGTTTCAGTGCTCTCAGCATCACAGAAATATTTTTTATTTTGCCTAAGTGTAATTTGTTTGTGTAATGGCATAACAACAACTCTGTTTGAACACGAACCAACAGCCACGGCCTTCACTAACAAAACTACTGTGCTAACAGCAAAATGTACGATAGCTGAACATATTTATGGCTAGTCAAGACGCATACATGGTATTTTAGGTCTTACTGCTTACCTTCTGGTGGCATCCCTAAATAAATTAAAAAAATGGACGCCACGGCACACGTATTTTAATGTGTAATTTAAATAATAAATGGCGGAAAATATTGCAGCTAAACTTAATATCAGAGAAGTCAAACGGTGAAATGCAAAGATTTTTTTTCAAATTTTCTCTTCACGTTCTATGCAAATAGGAATACAAATTTAAAACCTTTTCATGACAATATTATTTAAACCTCAATTTATTTGTGGAAAACCATGCGGAAAGTAGCAAGACGTATCTGCTGTATTAATAAGTCGCTTTTGTTTTTATTTTTAACTTTTATATTTTATTTTGCATGTGAATTAAATATTAACACCCTTGTATTCGATAATCTTTGCGCATTGAACTAAAACTCAACATGATGGTAACAAATCGGCAACATGCAAAGGTTTATGCGTAAAAAATCGTCAACCGTCATTTTGGCGAATTCGCTCATAAGAAATCGCAAAGTAATGTAAAATCGCATATGACTCTATTTTGTACAATTTTGTTCTCACGCTCGCGAAAAATTATCTTAGTGTTTTGCTTTCTGTCAATTTTGGAATTGAATAATTTTTATAAATCCTGGTTTCTTAATTGAGTTGTGCCCCTTAAGGTTAAGCTAGCGAAGTTGGGAGCATGACTGCAGACATCGCATTTTAAAGAATTCCCAAGCATTGTCGGCCTGCAAAAAAAGCTTTGCATGAAGAGGCCCAGGCTAGATGGTGCGAAGATTTTAAATGCTGCAACACTAAACTAATCTGACCCACATTAGCCAGGGTTCGAACCAGAAAGGTTCGATTAACGGTAATCATGTTAAATGGTACAAGTGCACAAGATTTTTGCCGGTATCCGCATCATACTACCGAGAGGGAGAGCCGAAATCCAAACAGTATTGCTTAAGCTGTTTTATCCAAAATTTATGGTTATGTATACATATAGTTTTGATTCACTACATTTCCGTCTTTTTTTCAAAAAGAATATCCAAATCGAAACTTAAACCGTACTGCCTAATTCTTTCGAAACGATCACAGAGTTGTGTTTATAAACAAGTAAGATAAGCTAAAGAAATATTTCTGCACTTTTGAAGAATAAAGTTCGCAAAATTTTAGTTGTCTACCCTGACTATGTATGATTTATTAAATTCAGAGGAAACGAGAGAGTTAAAACTTCCTAGTTTAATAATATATCCAGATACAACATAGCCGCTATTGCCTCTACGGGTCGAGCATTTTCATGTTACCAAATCAATTTGTTGCGCCTGTCGTAGCATAGTGGCCGCTTGCATTTCATACTCGATTCATGCGCATTGCGAGCAATAATGAAAGGTAATCAAAAACTGGAAAACATTTTAACACAAGTTGCTGCCACTATATGAATTACTAGTGAAATACTACTTCTGTTACACCTTTTCGGCCAAAGCTGAAAAGCGAAAAATTCCAATTTGCCCGAAATTCGTTTATTATTTTTTTTGTTATTTTGAAACTGGCGGGTTAAAGAATAATTCTTAGGAAGCATGTACATGTAGTTATATCTTGAAAGGCGACGTCTAGGGAGAGAGAGCAAGGCATATTGTGAAACTCCTTTGACTATCGATACTTCTAGGTCGCCAGCACTTCCGTTTTTATAAAAGAAGTAAACAAGCAGTTCGTTTTCTGCCCGAAAGAATGACAGTTGTATGATATTCTACACATAATAACTCTCCTACTAATCTGATTCCTTTTGACTCAACCTGGTACATACATACATTCCGCCCATTTTCAGTTCGTCTAACCACTTAAGAAATAGCGAACCTACGCCCATTAGAGTTAGCAGTAGGAGGTGCTACTTTCATTTCCCCAATCTTGTAAATTTTCGGTTCAACTATTGTATTCCCCGCTCACTTTCTTAAGTTCCGCAATTTATGGCGCAAAGTGTTTCGAAAAGTTTGTAGTCCCTAAAGCCTGGTTCAATTTAAATTATTCATGAAAACAGTATTTTATTAATAACGATTTAAATATTTGCAAGGATTGGTAGAAGAATTTGACTAACGATCTTTGAAATAAAGTTTCTTTTGTTTTACAAATTGAATTGTATGTAGGATCACTGTACTTTATTTATGTCTTAAGATGTGAAGTAGTTAAATGCAAATAAAATTACAAATAAAATATTTAAAAAATAATAACAAAATACTTAAAACAAAACACCAAAATAAAAACATGTAACTCAAAATGCAGAGAGTGACAGAGTAGTCCGTGCGGTGACAACTTATTTTGTTTCTGCATATATTTTAAACTAGTTCTGCTACTTGGCATGGCGGAGGAGGAGGTTGATATAAAATTGTCCACAATATTCCAGAACTTGGCACAACATCCCGCGGTATTCTGGAATGTTGCTCAATGACCTGCAGTGTTCTAAGACTAGGTTCTCGGCTCTTTTAGAAATTTCTAGATAGCGAAATTTCAGCCGTTATATTTTTTAAATCACGCCTTTCAGCTAAAAACGAGATCGTTCTTCTTGTACACGGCTACCACATCATATAACTCGGAATATCAAATCAAGCAACAAGATACGTTCCGCACCGCCTCTATGCGGCTGCTGCACATATGTTGGTGTAAATTTTTTCACATCAACTGTCTGTATAATGGAGGGCTTGGATAGCTTCTCAGAGCCATATTGGTCATATGCCTCACTACCAACCGGTCTATTACTTATCGTCCTGGGAGCTACATCACTAGAACAGTCGGTTTTTTAATAGCTAGATCTCAAATATTCTTAGCTTACAGTTTCAGACTGCAGACATATTGTGGGGACTGGATCTACCATAACCCACCGATAGCAATATGATTTTTCATTTGTGTTATTCGTAATTTTATGCCTGCCAGAACAAAGCAGAGAAATACTTCTTAACTCTATATTCAAAGCACCATCACTTGTCGTTTTCTGGCATATGTTCTACAAGGTATCGCGTAATCCATTTAGACCTTTTATTTAATTTAAAATTAAACATTTAAAATAGAATTGTGTGTCGGAATCTTTTTTAACACCCGAAAGATCAATCTCTAATGTTGGCCGGTCGTCCAACCAGAAAGTCCCTCTTTCGAGTCTTGCTTGCATAGAATTGTAGCTGGCTTACCAACGAAGACTTTGTATCTTCTCATAACCCAAAAGAATATACTTCATGAGTGTGATATCACATAATCCAGGGGGCCAGGTCAAAGGTCCGCAATGCGAAATCACCTGGTCATTAAAATGGTTTCTCAATAAAACTATTGTGCCTTGTGTGGCATAGCAACGATTTGTTAAAACTAAATGTCGCCAGCATCATGCTTTTCCATTTCAGGCTACACCTAGTCCGTTATTGACGGTTATATTCTGTACATCCTTATATTCAAAGCCACAATATTCTCCTCACCACGCGCTGGGTGTGGTCGCGTATCATTCAAGAATGTACATTGCAACACAAATTTACGAATGGTGTTAGCAATAGTAGGCCCGGTCAGTCGATGAAGCACCACATGTTACTCAAAGTGAACGAAAAACATTTTCCTCAGAACGCTTATTTTCGTAATAGAGCTCAATAATTTGGAGAGATTATTGCGAAGTGAGTACTTACAAGATGAAGTGCCAGGCAATACTGAATAAAAGTAAGATGAGAGTATGACACCTAGCTCGCGCTTTCTGATAGAAAAAAATGACACTGAAGATGGCACATAACCGGTTTGTCACCAAACTTGACAAGTGATAACGGAAATTCGTTCCAAAAATCTACATTAGAAAAATCCCTTAACTGGATCACCCATTAATTTTCGGTCAAGATTTTATAGCTACGTCACTGCACGGATTAACTGTTGATCTTAGAAAGGATTTGCGTTTTTACAAAGTTAAAATTCTAATTGTTTCTAAACAAAACAAAAAGAAAATAACAACAAATACAGTTTGTTAATTAAAAGTAAGTAAAATTTATTAAATCAAATAATAAAATTCGCTACTTATATTCAAAAATATACCTACTTAATTAAAAAACCCTTTGTAACACTTTAATAAAGCAAAAGCCAATTTTAGAATAGCATGTGTTTAAAGCTCTCTTAAAACGTTTCGCCGTTTGTTACCAACTTTAAAACAAATGGCTAAACATTTCAATAAACTAAAATAAATTTAAAAGAAAATCATAAATACACGACAACATTTAATGCATATTTTTAAGAATAGAAGCGATGAAGAAAGCCCTTGCTTTAAGCAGGCCTTTAAGACCAGAAAATGGGTAAGAGAAATAGGGAGAGCAAGAAAGAGAAATAATCACAAAGAGAATAATATTAACTGTAATTCGCAGTGGGTGATGTAGAAGAAATATAAACACTATTAATTAACTTTTACAAAATTTGTTTTATTTAATAAAGAAAATCTAAAAACCAACAAAACATACGCACAATTATAAGTCAGTAATGGACTTGGTGAAAAACAAGGAATAGCAAAAGCCTATTTTTAGTCCGAAAACAACCGATTTACATACAGACCTATGTTAGGTATATTAATTTAGTTTGATACTTTTCAATTCATTTGGGTCACCCTTCGTAACTTTTTATTTATTTATTTCATAAGGTCCAAATTTAAGTTCCTTACAGACTGTGACAAATTAATTAATCTACAACAGTGTTATCTTTATTATTATTTTAATCCATGTAGAAGATGTAAAAAAGAGTTTTTAAGGTTTTGTTTTGAGGAATATTTTTTAGTTTTTAATTTCTACAATATACATTTCCGACCCAACAAGTGCCAAGACGGCACTAGACATTCTAGGATCTTGAATTTTGAACCACTATATCAGTGACCTTGGCTACATGAAATCAGCCATATAGGTCCATAAGTTCCCGAGATATAGGCCATAAATGGGTTTTCTGTTTTTTTTTCTATTTTCACTCTTACGAGGAAACGCTTCTGCCCAAGCCACCAAGAAATTATCATCCCGAGGCACCCAGTTGAACCGAATTGACAAATTTTTACAAAAACCTTAAAATTTTAAAAACTAACCACAAAACTTGAATGTCTTTAAAAACCGAAATTTTACACTAACTTTTTTAAAAATGAGAAATTTTGCCAACATTTTAAATTCTCCACAAAATCGAAAAACTGAAACAAACAATATTTTTTTCGAAAAATCCAAATACAATGAAAACCCGAAATTTAAAAAAAAAATTCACCACAAACATTTAAATTTCACCACAAATTTGTATTTTCACTAAAAAGCCGAAAAATCACAAAAAAACTATATTTTATGAAAAAAAATCAACTTTTTTCGAAATCGTTATTTTAGAAATATATAAAAACCAAAATCAAAATTTCACCACAAGTCGAGTATTCCCAAAAAACAATTAAAAATTCCCAAAAAATTAGAAACTCATCAAAACATTTCAAAAATATAGAAATTCTATCAAAAATCTTAATTAATTTTAAAATGAAAATCACAAAAATCCGAAAATTCACCACAAAACCAAACTGTAGTCCAAAAATGTTATATCACAAATATATCATAAGTTTCCAACAAAAATATAATTTTTAAAAATGTTAATTTTAATATTTCAAAATTTGAAAACTATATATTTTATCACTATCTGGTCATACAATAATATTTCCTGGATCTCGTGAGGATTCTTCAATTCCCATACGACAATTTCGCTTATGAACGCTGGCATTGAGTGTGAAAGGGGCATCATCGATCATCCAAAATTTGCTTACAAAAATGAGATTACAACCATTTGAGCGATTGTTTGTCCGAATTCCAAGCGACGTGACCGATCTGGTAACGCTATTATTGAGTGCGAAAGGGGCATCGTCGGTCATTAACTATTTCACCAAATTTCAAGCGACGTGACCGATCTGGTAGCAAGATTATTTGTTTATATGACAACAAATGCTAATCATCCTTTAAAATGCAATGCAAGATGGCTACAAAATGTTAAGCGCGGTGATGATAAGACCTATTTGGGTTATCGGCAACTTTCTCTCCCTCTCCCTCTCTCTCTTTCTTACCACTTCAAGCAGTTCATTGGCCAGATATATTAAAACCATTTATGTCATAAGAGGATATCCAATCGATATTCACAGTCGACGAGGTTTAAAAAATCGCTTGTTTATTATTCAGTCAGTGATGTCAAATCAACCATATCGAATCAAAAGGTCACATATTTGTAGCAATATCACATATAAGCTTCCAGTTATGTTTAGAGTTAACTGCAGTTCGAAAGTTACTATCACAATAAATTGAGGTATCATAACTTTCAGCGAAATTTAAATCAGTTCATCAAGTGTAGCGTTCGTTAGGTACGCATTTTTACTACTAAACAGAATTAACGTTAGCTAAAACTTGACGGTTTGTCTGTTATTTTTTTGATTCGATTCATGTGTGTTATAACGTTTCCATCGATAATGCAGTTGATAGCGACGTTCTATTAACAATTTGTTTACGTTTTCGGTTCTGTCAGCAACGACCTGCCTTATTGGAAACCCCTTTTCTTTAGCTTCTTCGACTAAATTATGATTCTGCAATCTAATGTATACATATGTATAATTTATTTGAAAGTGTGTATTTCATTTCCAATGCAGACCTTGCAAAATGCCAATTTCTTATCTTCAAATATTGACCAATAAAATTGTAAATTTTTAATCATCTCCGAATGAGAAAGAACACTTTTCTGTGGTAGCAATAAACATATGAATAAATATTCGAATACCTCGTTTCTTTAATGCTAAAAAGCAATCACATTACGGATATTATTTGCCAAACAGAAAATGGCAGCACACAACACAAATTGGGTTCGTACTTAACAATGTTATCATCAGCTTCCTTTAGAATGATAATTTTATTTTGTAAAATAAGAAAATAAAAAAAGGCACAAGTTCAATAAACAACTAAATAGAAATAGCAATTGTATATGTGTGCGTATGTGTGGGCGAGTGTGTGGACGAGTGTGTATATTTTTGTGTGTGCATGAGAGAGTTCCGTTTCCTCTTTACGATCATAACTCAGTACTGTTGTTTTCAATACACTTTAAGAACCTTAACGAAGGTATCCCTTACACATACATATGCATTAAATAACAATTTTGTGGGATGAAATACAAATGTACACGTCTGATTGAACCGCAATAAATGTTCATTTCACAGGAGTGTGTTTTATTTATGAAAAATTTAAAAAACAAAAAACCCAAAAAAAAAAAAAATGAACAAAAAAGAGAAACATCTTTTTAAGTGCCGTTGTTTGTTTGTTTATTACGAGTATGATCCCAAATCGCCAAGATAGTCAAGCCTGTGTATGTGTGAGAGTGTGTGTGTATGTTTTAAGTGTACGCGCGTACGTTTGCGGTTCAAAGTAAAGATTTATGAGGACATTGCAAAATACACAAATATTTAAAGTTCATTTTCATTTATTGAGTTGTTGTGGTGGCACGCGAGTTACAGAAGCAACTACTTCTACAACAACAACAAACCCACCAGCAAAACCACCTAGAATAAGTTATTAATAACCTAGATTAATTAAGTTAAATATAAAAATTAATAAGGAAGTAAAAATATTGATTGTCAAAACAAAACTATAAAATTAATAAGAAATAAACAAAAACAACAATGTAGCAAACTCTTTTCAGAATAGGCACTTTTTGCATATGACCTAATTATATGTATGATTACGAAATTATTGAATAAACAGAATTTATAAAGCAACAATGTATTGAACTATTTTAAACAGAAATTATGAAGCAACAATGTATTGAACTATTTTGATCATAAGCACTTTTATATTTTATTGGAATTATTGGATAAACATAGTTTTATACAAACAACAATGTATTGAACTTTTATTGATAAGCATTTTTGTATTTTAACAATAAGTTTGATTTTTAAAGAAAATTATTGAATAAATCAGAAGCTATTTGAATGTAAAACAAACCAGACGTTTTTTCTTTGATTTAAAAATTAAAATAACATAACTGGCGCAGTCGGTACGCCTGAGTGAACGACTTCAACACCAAACAAAAAACAGCACCATCTGATAAAAACTTCGAGGGAATATCGAAGAAAAACTACGTGCTTGCAACATTACCGTGAGGGAATATCACAGTATACATTAACTTCGAGGGAATATCGGAGGAAACAAAATTTGGCACAGAAGTCGGCGAGTTTCAACTCCTTATCACCAGGAATATGCAAAGGACCCTCATCTTGGTTTGGTAAGTCAAGAGTGAATTGTGGAAAATATAATTTTTAATAAAAAGCAACAAAATAAAATTGTATAAATAACAAACAGGCCTGTAAAGCCTTAACATAATAACACAACAGCGATTCCTATCGAAGGACCCTCCTGTATAATAAAAACTTAAATCTGCGATTCTGTAGCCCAAAAAGCCGGACCCTCCAGATTAGAAAAGTATATAATACAAATAAATTATAAATAGAGGAAAGTAGAAAAAAATTTTTTTTTATAAACATTTAAAAATAAGAATACATATAAAAATATAAAATCAAACAAATTTGATTTAATTTTTAATACAAGTGACATCTATTATATAAAAAATTTTTTTTGAAAATAATATTTCGAACAGAACAAAAAGATACAAAAAAGAAAAATTTGATTAAAATTTTGTAAATACAGAGAGAATATCTGTATGAACAAAAAGATACAAAAAAAATTGTTGATTAAAATTTAGTAAATACAGAGGGAATATCTGTATAAACAAAAAGATACAAAAAAAAAAAATTTTTGATTAAAATTTAGTAAATACAGAGAGAATATCTGTATAAACAAATTATTTTCTTTAATTTAAAACAAAATAAATATATACAAACTTAAGTGTGTTGACTAATTTTTCATATTACGATTGCATAGCGTTTAAATGAGCAAACGGAAAACATCCAAAAGCCTTACATTTAAACCATATCCAAGTTCTCTCGGTAATCTTTTTAAAAGTAGAAGCTTAAACTCAATTAGTGAAGATTCTCCCTTGTCAGGCATATCGTTAGAATTTAATACAGAAAACATGTCTACCCCTCTAAACGGACAACAAAATCCGTTAGCGACTAATGTCCCAAACACTCCTACTATTATGTCTTTTGAATCACTTCGCATCCCTGATGCAATAAAAGATTTGCCTACATACGAAGGCAACCCAAGACTATTAAATGAATTTATTAACAACGTCGAAGAAATTTTACTTCACATAAGAGCGTATGACGCAACACCTCAGGGTCAAATATTATTGCGAGCCATTCGCAACAAAATCATTGGACAAGCCAACGAAGTCTTAAATATGTATGGCACACCCCTCAACTGGGATGACATTAAGCGAAATCTCATCTTACATTATTCGGATAAAAGGACTGAAACATCCTTAATTAGAGATCTACATAATATTCGCCAAAAATTCAATAACGTGGAAAAATTTTACAGCGAAATAATAGAAATTCAAGCATCCCTATTTAACAATATTCAAATACATGAAAGAGACGAAAGAGTAGTTCAATCTAAAAGAGATCTTTATTCTGAAATGTGTTTAAACAGTTTCCTCATTGGATTAAGAGAACCTCTAGGCTCGACTATAAGAGCATCTAAGCCAGATTCATTAGCAGAAGCTTTTTCTTTATGCATTAAGGAACAAAACATATTCTACATGAAAACAGATCCCACTATTAATCAAAACAAATGGCAACCTAGACCTTCCAATTCATTTTATAGTGGAAACAAGTATAATAATAGGTTCACACCTTTTCCCCAACAAAATCAGTTTTCTTACAACAATCAAAATGCACGCCCCGAACAGTCAAAAGCAACTGTAAATTATAATCCCCAACCTATTCAACGTAGAATAAATTCCAATTTTTCTAACCAAAATCACAACCAAAACGCATTTAGAGGTAATACATTCAATACATTCAAAGACTACAATAAACCAGAGCCTATGGACACTGGTTCCAGTTATATAAAAACTCAAGCACCATCAACAACTCAAAGATCCTTTAGAACTGACCACACGATGCGATCTGCCGCACCCGGAAATCAATATAATAAAAGAGAGCTTTTTAATTTTCAAAACAATAACTGTGTAGATTATTTTCCACCAACTTCAGGTTATCAACAAAATTTGGATCATTACCAAAAATTAGAAGACGATCAGTTAAACATTGAAGACGAACAAAATTTTCAAAACTTTGCCTCGAAAAACAAACAGGATACCTAGATATCAATAAACATGGGTCTGAGTTAGGGTATATTAACATATCATCTCCTTTCGGAAGGCCGCTCAAATTCCTAATTGATACTGGAGCGTCTTCATCATTCATTAACCCAAAATATATAGACCCTTCAGACCAAAAGACGTGCAGACCAATAACTATAACAACAATTCTTAACAAATACGAACTGAATAAACAGGTGAAACTCAAAAGTTTTGTTGAATTCAATCAACCAGGAGAGTTTAGATTTCTTTTATTTAATTTCCACAATTACTTTGACGGACTAATTGGTATCGACATACTTTCACAACTAGAGGCCAACATAGACTTAGGAAGCAACAGAATTTTAACCAAAAACGCAACAATTCCTATAGAATTTAAGCCAAATTTCTCATCAGGAAAACATATTATACCTGAAAATTCTAAAGTCATAAAAAAAATTCCAGTAGACGTCAAAAATGGAGACATCTACGTTAGAAAAACCTTCATTAATGATTCACTTTATATACCAGAAGGTATATACCAAACGAGAAATTGGCACAGTCTCCTTGAAATAATTAACATTTCAGACGAACAACAAATGTTGTATATAGAACAACCATTGAAAGTTTCCAAGTACAATTGTCAAGATTTCATAGAAGCTTTTAATTTTGAGACAATTCAAGAAGGAAACTACCAAAATGATAATATATTAGAAACACTTAGGACAGAACATTTAAACAGTGAAGAGAAAAAACACTTATTTAATCTTTGCCGTAACTATAAAGACATTTTTTTCAAAGAAAATTCAAAATTGACGTTCACCAATCAGGTCAAACATAGAATACGAACAATTGACGACATACCTGTGTATACAAAATCATATAGATACCCTCAAATACATAAAACTGAAGTTCAACATCAAATAACTGACATGTTAAAACAAGGAATAATACGCCCAAGCTACTCTCCGTGGAGCGCTCCTGTATGGATTGTTCCTAAAAAACTGGACGCCAGCGGAAAACAAAAATGGCGACTAGTAATAGACTACAGAAAACTTAATGAAAAAACCATATCCGACAGGTATCCCCTTCCCAACATAAACGAAATCCTAGACAAACTAGGAAAATGTATGTATTTTACCACACTCGATTTGGCAAGCGGTTTTCACCAAATCGAGATGCACGATAAAGATATTCCTAAAACCGCATTCACAGTAGAAGGTGGGCATTACGAGTATGTAAGAATGCCTTTCGGACTTAAAAATGCACCATCGACCTTTCAAAGGGTCATGGATAATGTTCTAGGCGAACTAATAGGAAAAATATGTCTTGTATACCTAGATGACATTATCATCTATTCCACTTCCCTACAGGAACATATACAAAATCTTCAGTTAGTTTTTAATAAACTACGATCATCAAATCTTAAAATTCAGCCAGACAAATCAGAATTCCTGCAAAAAGAGACAAAGTTCCTAGGACATATCATTTCAACGGACGGAATAAAAGCCAACCCTGCAAAAATCGAAGCGATAAAAAATTTTCCGCTTCCTAGAACCCAGAAGCAAATAAAAAGCTTTATTGGTCTCGTTGGCTACTACCGAAAATTCATTAAAGATTTTTCTAAGCTAACAAAACCCCTAACAGAATGTCTCAAGAAAGGTAAAACCATAGACTTTAGCGACAAATACCTAAATGCTTTTGAAGTATGTAAAACAATCTTAACTAATGACCCTATCCTGCAGTACCCAGACTTTACGAAACCCTTTATTCTTACCACAGACGCAAGCAATTTTGCGTTAGGCGCTGTACTATCCCAAGGTCGTATAGGAAATGACAAACCAATATGTTATGCCAGCCGCACTCTTTCGGAATCTGAATGCAACTACTCAACAATAGAAAAAGAGTTGTTAGCAATAGTGTGGGCAACTAAATACTTCCGCCCTTACCTTTTCGGACGCAAATTTTTTATTGTGACAGACCATAGACCACTAACGTGGATAATGAGTTTAAAAGAGCCTAATTCAAAATTGATCAGATGGCGACTTAAGCTCGAAGAGTTCGACTACGAAATAATATACAAAAAAGGGAAATTAAACACAAACGCTGACGCATTAAGTAGAATCAAAATAGATACACCTAAACAATTAGATATAAATGTAAATGACATAGCTTCCAATTGTGGTACAGCTGGTACCACTGTGCATTCAGCAGATGAAAATTTGAATGATGGCATATACATCTCAGAAAAACCCTTAAATGACTTTAACCTACAGCTTATATTCGAAAAATCATCAAAAACTCCAGAAATGTCAGTAATAATGCCATTCAAAAACAAACAACGTCGAATTTTTAGGAAACCCTTATATACGGAGGAGGCAATAACAGACATTTTCAAAAAATTTCTTAGCCCAAATAAGTTATCAGCTATATTCACAGATGACGAAACTTTTCGCATTATTCAATCAGTTTATTCACAATTTTTCGCCAATAGTAAAATATTTAGATTAATAAGATGTACAGAAATACTAGAAGATATAACAGAGAGTGACAAACAGGAAGAATTAATAAAGACATACCATGAAAACAATAATCACCGCGGTATTAATGAAACACTACTTCATCTTAAAAGAGAATTTTATTTTCCTTTTATGAAAAATAAAATAACGCAGACAATTAACAATTGCGATAAATGCCAGAGTCTTAAATACGACAGAAATCCTCCAAAACCAATTTTCCAAAAACCAGAAACCCCTCTAAAACCTTTAGATATTTTACATATAGATATCTACAGCATAAATAATAAACAAATCCTTACAATAATTGACAAATTCTCAAAATTTGCAGCGGCATATACACTCCCTTCAAGAACTTCTATTTGTATACTAAAATCCCTGAAAAGTTTCATCAACCTTTACGGTATTCCAAAAAAAGTTGTTGCTGACCAAGGCTCAGAATTCACAGCAAATATTTTTAAAGAATTTTGTAGGCAATTTCAAATTCATCTGCATATAACTTCATTTCAACAGAGCACAAGCAACGCTCCTGTAGAAAGACTACATTCAACCCTGACAGAAATATACCGGATTGTGAAAACTACCAGGAAAGAAAACAATCTTAGTGAAGACCATGACGATATAGTTACAGAAACCCTTATAACTTATAATAATTCAATACACTCTGCTACCAAATTGACCCCATTTGAGTTATTCTTCGGTAGAACTTTTAAGTTTAATAACACTGTCACATTCGAGAATGAACACGAATATATCACGAAACTTAATGAATTCCAAAACATTTTATATCCAAAAATCAAGGAAAAAATGCAAAATGAAACTAACATTAGGGTTGACAAACTGAATCAAAACCGCTCCGAACCGGAAAATTTAGAAAACCAAACCATATATCGAAAAGAAGCAAAACGCAATAAATTGACACCTAGATTTACGAAACACAAAGTTAGGAAAAACAATAGAGTAACCATAATTACAGAACGTAACAAAAAATTTCACAAGTCAAAAATAAGAAAAATACACAAAAGACCACCCAACTAATATTCTTCTCTATCCACAGGATTCCACTAGCCTTTTCTCAAATTATAGACATACGAGAAATAAACAAACAACAGAAAGTAGTTAGATTCCGATTAGGCACCGCAAGGATAATAACAAACCACAACAACCTCATACATATTGTTAACATAGAAGAATACGCAAAAAATGTCGAAAAAATTCAAGACACTATCAACACCTTTGAGAATGCTCACAGAACAACGAGCTTTACAAAAGTTACTAAGTTAAAACTTAAAGAACTAGAAAATAAAGTACATACCCTTATGCCGTACAAAAGACATAAACGTGGACTTATAAATGGACTAGGCACAGCTATCAAATTTATAACAGGAAACATGGACACAAACGACGCACTTTTCATAAACAAGCAAATAGAGAACATCAAAACAGATACTACACATATCGAGACTTTACTGACAAATCAGAACCAACTAAACTCAATAATGCAGCAAAGGTTACAAAACGTCACTAATCATATAAACAAGGAACAAGATAGAATAGAGAACTACATCAATAAACTAGCAAACAATATCCTAAAAGAAGATGACCAACTTTTCGAACTTCAATACTTCAGTCAGATTAATTATAATATAGACCTTTTAAATAATCACTTAGCTAATATTGCTGAAGCAATTATTCTCGCCAAACTTAATGTAATTTCTAAGTTCATACTCAGTACTACAGAACTGGATGCAATTTATAAGTATATGGAAAATCAGTCAATAGAAATTAACTCCAAAGAACAAATATATGAAATACTTGGATTGCAAGCGTATTATAACAATTCAAATATTATTTTTAACATACAAATACCAAATATATCTGAAGAAAACTATGAACTTTTTCATATAATCCCACTTCCTCTAAATGAAACTAAAAAGATAAAAATAAAACCATACATAGCATACAATAAAAACCACATTCAACTTTTTGACGAACCTTGCCCAAGAATTGAGAACTCCTATTACTGTAAAAATTCACTATGGACTGAATCCACAACTAACTCTACCTGCATTGCACAAATAATTAACAATAAAGATGCATTGTGCGATATAGAAGACGTTGGTACTACAAGCCTTATAATGCAGCCTGAACCAAACTATATACTTTTCATCAATGTAAACAAAACTTCCATAAAAACTAACTATAGCAATGACACGTATGATGTTCAGGGTACAGCTCTCCTTCAATACAGCAACTGCACTATCAGTATCAACGGCGAAAGGTACAAAGACAATCCCATGTTCTTTAAGGATGAATTTTTTTCCGCATCTTTTAACATATTCTGAAGTAAACGCAAAAACGATAACGGATAAACTAAGCCTCGATAAGCTAAGAAAATATCAAATAGAAAGCTACGAAACAACATCAAAAAAATACAACTATACTCTTCTAACCGTATGCACACTGAGTTTCATATTTACTATTGGTCTAGTTTATACCATAAGGAAGAAAGTAAAAATCCAATATACACCAAACTGTCCACTCAACGTTCCGGCCCCTACGTCCTCCTTGTGGCCTTCACTTTATTCTAAGGGGGGAGGAGTTACAGAAGCAACTACTTCTACAACAACAACAAACCCACCAGCAAAACCACCTAGAATAAGTTATTAATAACCTAGATTAATTAAGTTAAATATAAAAATTAATAAGGAAGTAAAAATATTGATTGTCAAAACAAAACTATAAAATTAATAAGAAATAAACAAAAACAACAATGTAGCAAACTCTTTTCAGAATAGGCACTTTTTGCATATGACCTAATTATATGTATGATTACGAAATTATTGAATAAACAGAATTTATAAAGCAACAATGTATTGAACTATTTTAAACAGAAATTATGAAGCAACAATGTATTGAACTATTTTGATCATAAGCACTTTTATATTTTATTGGAATTATTGGATAAACATAGTTTTATACAAACAACAATGTATTGAACTTTTATTGATAAGCATTTTTGTATTTTAACAATAAGTTTGATTTTTAAAGAAAATTATTGAATAAATCAGAAGCTATTTGAATGTAAAACAAACCAGACGTTTTTTCTTTGATTTAAAAATTAAAATAACATAACTCGCGTCATGGACTTTTGCTTGTGCGTTATTGATGATGATGATGGCAATGACGATGATGTAAACAATACCCTTCACTTTAACGTGAATTGATTAATAATGTTAAAATTTATTACCAATATTCTCTTGCCTTAAATAAGTAAACACGCTCACTAATGACCGTATTTTTAAACGACCTCAATTTGAAAACCTCATTACAGGTTACACTCTCTTGAGTTGATATTCCTACAGGGTATTTTGATGCAGATTTTTCGAACGAATTTCCGGCATGCCTTGTCAGGTTTGGTTTGGAGACAAACCGGTTTCGGCAATGTGCCATCTTCAGTATAATTTTTCATTCTTACACTCTCCTTTCATCTTATTGTTGCTAAATTCCACTCTTTGTTATACACTCCGTGTCAAAAAAAGCCTCACTAGAAAATGTTTGCTAATAGTGCCATATTTTACAAAAAAAAGAAAGTTATCTGTAGGCTGATGCAGACAGTCTTTTAGCAAATAGCTAATAGGTGAGCCCACAACTAGATTTCCGCCAAAAAAAATTCCCCTTATATTCATCGCTGAGTACCTTTTCTAATCAGTTTAGTGGCTCGTTTTTGTGACATTGCAACTTTTTGTAGCTCAAAAATGCACATAATCAGGTAAATATTTTAGTTTTTTATTCAATAACAACCTTTCGCTAAAACTCTTCTTACCTGTAGACGGGTCAAAACACAAATTTTCGAGATATGGTTTTTTTCTTGGCACAGACTCTATAATCTTAGCTATTTTAAGTCTTGTGCACATCAAGCGATATTTTCGCCGCTGATATCTTGAGGACAAGTGTGATGAAAAGAAGTACTTTAATTTGTGATTATTCAATTTCTTGCTTTCATTCACTTTATTTCATTCGATATTTCTTAACAAAAACTTGGCAAATCTTTAAATAAAAATTAACTGCAGTAATTCCTTCTACCCCTTTTTTTTTTTTTTTGTTGTCCCCAAAATAACATGTTGATTTTTTTTTGTTCTTAAAGGAAACGTATGTCTTCAGCTCAATATCCCTGTCCTCTGTAGTTTTGCATAAATAATTTAATACAATATTATTTAAAGTACTCGTACACTCGCAGTTCAGTTAGTTACACGTTTTCATGACAGTAGTTTCATTTCCCCCTCAAACAAATACCGTAAACTTTACATCGGTTTTTTATGCTGTATCTTAAGGTCCCTTTGTTGCTCATAAAGACACATGCTTGAACATACGGACACACATTTATGTACAAGTATGTCATACATTTATACTCGTATAATGCATATTAGGGCGGTTTTAATTTTATGGATTATTCAGAAAACTATAAAATTTAACCAACCTAAAGATGTTGAGACATACGTTCATTTCTCGAATGTAATACGAGGGTTGCCTTTAAGTTCTTACAGTCGAACAATAGGTGGCGTTGTAAAGTTGTGGCAGCACTGCATTTGTGACATTGACGTTAGTTATTGCGAAGCTAGTGGCAATTTAAAAATTGATTAAGTTGTTGATAGTGAAAGAATCAAGTTTGTGCGAAACTGGCAACCACCCGGGAAGGCTTACACTGGATGATTTTTTATGATTTTAAAAAAGCCTTACCCGACTACAATGCGCAGAATCGCTTCGTATAACTTGTGGTAATAAAGCACCATTAGAGAAGACTGTTTACAATTGGTTTGTAGAATTTCGTCATCGTCGTGCGTTTGTCAGTGATGTATGTCGAGGAGTTCAACCAAAATCGGTTGTCATTCCGAGAAACATCGATGCTGCGCGCAACATGGTTAAAGAAGATCGGCATTTGACTTACAGGCAGATAGAGGCGTCTCTTAGGATATCGCAGACGGCAATACAATCGACACATCGCAACCATTCCATTAGAGGCTCGAAGAACTGTTGATACCGAATGGTATACAACAAATTCTTTGCCAACGGTTTTCGATGAAATAAGGAAAAAGAACAAAAAACGTCGCATCATTCACTAGTCATGACAATGCCGGCTCCCATAAAGCAGAAAAACATCGAATTAATGTCTCATTGAACGACTTTTTCTTGTTTCGCACTGATGCAAGCACAGCGATTTTCATCACCGCAAGAAGCTGTTCAAGGCTTTCAAAATCATGTTTCTACGATATCAGGTTTAGAGCGGAAAAAATGTTTCCAGAATTGGTTTGAGCGTATGCAAACCTCAAATTGATCTTAAGGACGAATATTTCGAAAAGCAATAAAACATTTTGTTTTAAAATTGTTCGTTTCTGTTTCACTTTTTGTAAAAACTTAAAAGGCAACCCTCGTAAAATTGATTATTTTTCGAACAAGTTTACATGACACCAAGAAGCATCGTCTGAATATTTTCGAGCACAGTCCAGACATTCAAATGAACTGGTTAGGAAGTTAAGAGAAAGTGTTGCTAAGCCAGCGCTTAGCATTTGGGAGGCAGTAGAATTACTTTGCGTCTAACATTAAGGGATGATTTGCATTTATTTCTGTATAAAGTGCTATTGCTACCAGACCGGCCAGTAACTGACACTGAACTGATTTATAAAAGCAAATCGTGGTGACCGACGAGGCCCCTTTCACACTCAGTAACGACGTTAGCTAGCAAAATTTTCGGATTTTAGAATAAACTATCAGGAGATCTAGAATGTACCATAACATGACCAAAAATTACTCTTTGGGCTGACGTTTGCGCCAAAGCGGCAATTGGTCCGTCATGGGAAGGTAAAATTGTAGTTGGGAAACGATATCGGTGGATGATGGCTCATAATGTCTGCCCGAGAATGCGTGAAGATATTTGGACGGTTGCTGGCTTCAACAAGAAGATGCATCATGCCACACTCAAAATTAAACAATGCAGTTTTTGCAACAAAATTTCTGTGAACGGGTAGTGTAAAAAAAAACAAGACTGGCCCACCAGATCTTCAGGCCATCAGGCCTCAGACCATTACCAAGCTTAATCATTGCTATACTGCCCGCAATGCTTGAAAAAGTTCAATATTCACCTGCCGATATAAAATATGGCTCACCCGTTAAATACAGACTACAGTTTAGAATAACCGCTTGTACATAATTTTGGTCAAGACGTTATATGAGACCGAATCATTGTGCGCAGTGAGAATATGTGAATTCCACAAACAATTTCACTGCAAACGCGGCACTCATCTTGCAGGCACCAGCTGATCATTTAAAATTGAAACCACACTGCCATCTCGTAGATTTTTTCGACATTTGGCGTAAACTGACATCAACTGGCCGTCCAGAACGTTCAGAGTAATTTGTACTTGTGCGACCACAACGACAGTCAGTAAACCACTTTTTTACCATTGAAATCGATGGTACAGAGTCCCCATAGTATTTACCGAGCTTTTCCTTGGTTTGATTGCCGGTTTAATGTTTAATGAGCACTTGAAATTCACTTTTTTCCGTTTTTAGACAAATACAAGAGGTTGTATGTTTCGAACAGCTGTTAAACGCAAAGTAAATGACGACACTTGCTCAAAATTTGCCAGTAGTCTACTAACAGGTGGTACTTGATGGGAACAGTGTTGCATTTCATATAACTACGAGGGAAGTTCGGACTTATTGATTCGCCCTCGTATCAAAATCTTTTCGCAGGCTATTGTTGGAAATACCAGGATTCTCATCGAATCAGAATCGCGTAATATTGTTGAAATATAACCTAGCCAAAATGTTGTCTCAATTAAAATATCTCTATCCGTCTATTAAAATATAATTCACATTTTGTGTCGATGGGCAGACTGATATTCAAATACATAATATGCGATGCGAAGAATAATAAAAATAAACTGCAATTGTATGACACTACTGTACCACCTTAATGTGTGTTTAGTACGTAAGCTTTTTAACTTTACGCACTTGACCTTAAATACAACATAGAAATAGGTTGCTTGGGTTTCGATGAAAGTAATACTCACAGCATATTTAATCGCACTTAATTATTTATAACATACACATGCGTAAATATGCACATATTTTGTTACAATATGTCAACGATGTACTCTTTTGTCAAGTGCCAAATTGTGCTTTTATTTTCTCTGTTAAACTAAAAAGCACTTGTACTTAAGAAAATATGACGTAAATGGACGCGTTGTTGATATTTTATTGGTAACCCTTTACACGAAATCAGTCAGTCAAAATTTTGAAGAAATTGGAAAGTTATTGGGGAGAGATATTTGAAATTGTTAATAAGTTGTTTCAAAACACACGAAGTAAAAAAACAGTGAAACCGAGGTATTCATTAGCATAACTAATATGATTCTCGTGGGAGGTCCAAGGCTGTTGTGGTTGTAGCCTTTCGTATGCTAGGCAAGCCATATGAAAGTCTGGGCCTGCTGTGGGTTAAGTAGTTAGCCCATTGACTAATAAGCTTTCGATGGTATTAGTCGCATGGGCTCGTACCTTCGCCACTATCAGTCAGTAGCGTAAACTTTTTATGATATTTACTAACTTCTATTCATACCAGTATCCATGGTTTGTTCAAAACAGGTGAATTTTGAATTTTCGCGGGCTGTGTACATTCGATTATCGAAAGTTTTTTTGCTATGCTGGTACACATGTGTTAGTCATATGTTGGCATTATCAGCCAATTTGGATTAGTACTTTGTTTTTGACAACGGAAAAAGTTAGGCACGTTTGTGTGTGTGTTCTTCGAGTTTTGACTATTGAAAAAAATGGATCAAAGAATATGATTTTTGGCCAAAAACAACATCCTAATCGTGCCTCAACCACTTTATTCACCACATTTGGCTCCCTGCGACTTTTTCCCATTCCCAAAACTGAAGAGACCAATGAAAGGAAAGCGTATTGCCACAATTGATGAGATAAAGTCAGAATCGAAGAACGAGCTGATGGTCATACCGAATAGCGTATTTCAGAAGTGCTTCGAGGATTGAAAGAAGCGCTGGAATAAGTGCATTATATCTGAGGGGGATTACTTTGAAGAGGCCTTTTCGAACAAATTCAAACTTCACCTTTTCTTTTGAACAAACCACGTACATACATCACAGGACCGACCCTCCATTGTCGGTATCACTCTATATCACTAAGTCGTCGCTAAAAAAAACGTATTTTCTATACTAGCTTCATTTAATGCTCCTACATAACACCAGAGGCGCTACAAGACTGTTCTAAAAATAAACTGCTTTTTTTTTATTCCTGATTTAATATTCCGACAGGCTGTTTTGATGTAGATTTTTGGAACGAATTTCCGTCATCCCTTGTTTATTTTGAACATAAACCGGTTACGGCTTTGTGTCGTCTTCGGTGTCATTTTTCGTTCTGAGAAGTTTGCATCAATTCGTTAGTGTTTTATTATTTGTCAGGTATCTGTTTGTTATGTAAGCTAGTAGCAGGTGAATCTCGCTTATCACGTAGGCATCTAGGTCGGGTCGGGTGTTCGATTACTGTTTTATTGCTTTGTTTTTGAATTCGCGGATTCCAGGTAAATTTATAGGCACCCTTTCTTCTACTTCTTGTATCCATCTGTCATGGGGTAAACGATTGTGTTTACTATTTTGTTGCATTCGAATTGTTGTGGGCGAACGGCAGGTGAATTTTGTTTTTAATTGTTTACACTATTTTTGTTGGGGTTGAAATAATTCGGTGATTATTTGATTATGAATTTGTTTATTATTTTTGTAAAGTGTTTTTATTGTTTTTGGTGTATCTGGTTCGTTATTTTTGCTGTGTGTTTTGTAGATTAATTTTAGAGGTTCGATTATAACGTCTGAATCAGAGTTTGTTTGTTCGTTTATGATGAGTCCGTCAAATATCTTATGTTTGACATATTTCCATGTTTTCTAGGATGTTTAGCCGTAGTCCTTTGCGCTGTGTGTCTAGTAGTTGTACCGTATTTCTAATATGCGCTGGATTACATTTTTAAACACTAAAGCTGTTCTATACTTCTACTGCACCTCCTGTCTTCTCGAACCCTTTGCAAAGGAAGTAGCACAATTATTTTAAATATCAGTATAAGACCGTTAAAAAAACAAGTATCGCGTACAGTTTCATGACGGCCAGAAGTCTTTGCGTTCGATTTTGTCTCCACTGCGAATTAATGTAATTTGTTGTAAAACTTTGTTTATCTTTTTATATTATTAGAATGGACCGGTATAACTTTTTCAAGAATTTTTTTCCTTTGGGACTTTGGTTTTTAAATAAATGCTGGCATGGCCTGCCACATGAGTTGGGACGTTCACTTAGCCAGTGTAATCGTCCCGTTCGTACATAATTATAATAAATTGAAGTGGTTATTTTTAATAAAAGATTAACGGATCTGTTGTAAAAAATTAACTTTTCTTAATAATTTTATGGGAAGCCCGAAATTGAATGACCCTCTTTTATTAACAAAGTAACTTGACACATACATGAAGTCGCTGTTTTAACTAACCGACCTAATTTACATTTTATACTGCCAAGCAAAAGTACACACAAAATTAATTTTCTGGATTGCTTGTGATGTAGTATAACATCTTCTGATCAGTGGAAAATAAAGAACAACATAGGCATTTTTCACGTTAAGTACTTTAAATTCTTTTGGTCAACTAGATACGACATATACTTTAATGCTAACAAAAAAATTAAATTTATTTTAGACAAATTTATTGGCTTTAATTTGGTATTTTTAAATAAAAACAAAAAAAATTTAAATTCAATTAAAGAATATTTAATAAGATTGTGATGTATAAAAGAATACATGTTCTGAGCGAGACATAAATGCTCCAGTCGTAAAAGAAACCAACTCATTATAGTTACTTTAAGATGTTTTTGGAGAACTCATGTTGGGGTTTGAAAGTTTGGCTGTCAGAAAATTGGATACAAGCCGTTTTGAACGACAGTGCTCGTCAAAATGTTTATACTTAACCCTTTAACTGTTCATGTCGAGTATACTCGTCAGAGAGAAATTAAAATTTTTCGCATAATGTCCAGTATACTCGTCGTGAATAAAAAAATCGCCATCGTATTATTATTAAACGAATCAACTGTATTTTTTCCCCTGAAAAAGGGCAAATAAACCTCTTTAAAAAATATACATTTTAGAATATTCATTAGTCTGGTAACCTTATTTTGTTTAATTCACAATCATAATTGCCTACTTTTTGTAGGCAGAAACATTTTACTCTGTTTATGTCGAGTATACTCGTCTTCGTTGAAAAATTTAAACAGGCAGAAAAAATTTTTCGAAACAAAATTAAACAGTTAAAGGGTTAAGAAAGAGCTTCATTGCATACCCCACATTTCAGTCCAATTTATGGATTTGCTTTCATCGTCCCTTCGAACAGGTAAAAGAAGCTGTTTTAAAATTCAAAACGTCCGAATATTCCACTGGAATTATGTCATATTATTTCTTTCTTCCTAAAGCCATCAAGTCCACTAGCAACAAATTTGGTCGCACATGGAGAGTGCGTCGACAGAATAATGAGAAGAAATTTGTTCGTGGTTTTCTATTTAGAGAATGCATGTAGATGTTCCTGTGCAGTTTGAGCATAATTTCTTGTTTCCAGCATAGTTTATGTGCGGTTGTGTGTTCACAGACGAGCCCATAAACACAAACATTTTTTATTTTCCCTGTGTCTATGTTTTTATTTCTGTGATGGCAGAAAAGCCTTGTGCGAGCAACTATTCAGATAACGTTGTTTTTAAACACGAAAAGGTCATCAGCAGCATAGGTCCTCACATGCCGTCTTGTCTGATCTATTTGCCAACGTACAGTTTGCTGTTCGGACAGGAATGTGGCTCGTGACGACCGTCCCTCTTAATTGTCTGTTCGCACCACGTTGTTCTGCCATCGCACAAACAAAATGCACAGAAGCAATATTAAAAATATTGTACGTCTGTAAACAACCTTACAAAAATTATGCTGAGAAAATGGAAACAATATCGTTGAGAGACAAAAAATTATGCTCAAACTAAACAGGCACATTTACACGCATTTGGATAGTCAAGACGTAGTGTAAACTATTGTTAACTTCTTGTTGTTTGTAACCCCCTGACTTTACACATAAAAGTACTTTCATGAAATCTCTAAAAAAAATTTTATTGAAATAGAAGACTTTCTTGTACGTTTACAAAAGCAACTGCAAGTTTATTTCAAAAATGTTGTGGAAGCGAAGAGTTATTATGAATTTTAATTTTTTAGAATTTTTATTTTTCAGAAAGTGTCAAGCCAAACTGAAACCAGAGTGAAAGTAAAAAAATATGTAAGAGTGTAAGTGAAGTGTGAGTGGGTTGCGACCTTAAGGCATTTAGTTTCATGTGTAAACGCTAGTTAAGGCTCGATATGTTTTCCTGATGTATTGCGACGCATTTCAATTTTCGTTATTGAAACTGTACAATGAAAATAAAGCAATTGGAGCCTGTTTCTGTAAATGAAGCACGCGGCTCGACTCGTCAAAGCACATTTTTCAAGCGAAATAAGGAATATGTAGTGAAAACAATGGTAACTCAGAGAACAAATGAAGTTGAAGTTACGCTAAAGTTAAAATCGTACTAGATAGGAAACTTTTTACTAGAAAAGAAACGTATGAAACCACACACACTCATGCTTCGTTAGCAGATTTGTTGGAAGCACTATCAAATCTGTTCATATGTAAATGTTATTAAAATATTGACCAGTGTATTACAGACCAACAGAAAAAAATAAAAAAATAAAAAATTATAAATTCTTATAAGCAATATCATAAAAATTACGAGATAATTATTTTTTACTTACCAAGGAATAATTATTTTTGAGTTGTATTTTTTTGATCGCAACATAATTTTTATTTTTGTTTTTTCCCTTAAAATATAACAATTATTTTTAATTATTAATTTTTGTTTGTAATATAACGATTTTTTGTGATATTTATTTGTTGATTAAAATAAATATATTTTAGATAATTCTTTTTATATATTATACTCACTTACATATATGTATATTACTTGCAAAATATCACTGCAGCAAACCTAGATAAATAGGTATATATATAGCCTTATTTATTACAAATATGTAATTATATTAATCATGTTTATGAATGGATCTGTGTAAATTTACTTATTGGCCAAGAAGACTTATAACTTGCAAATGAAATTAATTGAAAATAAATAGATAACATAAATTATTTAAAATTAGACAAATTAATGGCACATTTTTATCAAACGAAGACCATCATTATTTTATGAATTCTTATATAATTAATTATTTTTACATCAATACTTGTCACTTGTTTGTGTGTTTGATAATAAAAGTTATAGCACATACATACAACATACATACATAAAAATTTTACAATAACAAAATGATTGTGTTCTTAAAAAATAACAGAATTTAACTTAAAAACTTCCTTTTAATTATGACAAGAACATAAAATCACTAATTATGTACTCCAAAGGAAAAATGTAAAACTTAAAAAACAGGCGTGTAAACATACCTTTATCAATATGCAAACACAGTATGTTTCAAATATAAGTTATTTTTCCAACCCTGTTGCTGTCTCTTATGGCAACGCTGAACAAAAAATGGTTTGTTATCTCTCTCACACTCTGTTGAAAAGCAGGTAAACATTTTGCTTTTGTAGTTAACGGATCGTTAACTGGTTTTGTTATTTACTAGTTGATTGTACATCAGTGATGAGAGGTGAGTTCGTTTTAGGTACCTTATGGTACTACACTATACATAAGGGCAACAAGTTAAAATATTAATATATACTCTTATTTAAATATATTTATGATAATTTAGCCTTAATGGAAGAACTTGGTACTAAATCCAATGGAATCTATTTAGTTTAAGTGCAAATTTTTAAACTGCAATAATAAGATCCACCTTTCATAAGTAGTATTTTGCGCAGATTTAAAAAAAATAATAATTCATACACATATGACCAATAGTACTGGTTTTCTTTAAATCGGATTTAATATAGTAAATAGGTGATATTGTTGCCAGTAGTCGAAAGGTTCGAACTTGTTTGTTCGTAACGTAAATTTAATCCTTACAATTTCCAAATATTTTATTAACATAATTTAAGAGTGGTGTGGCGTACTTTTGTATAACCTAATATCTTTTGGTCTCCTCCTTGTTTAATACCTGTAAGTATAAGAAAAGCCAATTCAGTCAACATTTGTTAACGTTTTTTTACACACTTTGTAGCGGTTGCACTGTTGTTCGTTTATTCTTTGGTACGTTAACCGAAATAAAATAATGTAATTATTTAACATTTTGGTAGCAAAGTAGTATGCGGCCTCAAGGGGGAAATCAGTTGTTGCTCGTCTCTCACTAGTTTTGTTGGTCTCTATTGGAATTTTGTTTTTAACATTGTTGGCATAGGTACGTACATATGTACATACATACATATTTGTATGTGTACGATGAGAGTTAATGAAACAAGTGTTCAGCAACAACGTTTTAGAAGGTACTAGTTGTTAGAAAAAGTGGTAATAGTATTGTTTGTACTACGTGTTTTAAAAACTTTTAAAATAAATATAAATACTATAAAATAACTTTATAAAACATAAACATTGTTTTTATCAACAAAAGCGGTAACTTCAGATTTCATATACATATAGAAAAGAAAACAAAGTTAAATTGTGAAATCTAAAAATAAATACTATGTATAAAGCAAGTTTGTTACCAAAACATTCCAAGTCGATTAGTAATGCTCTAATGCAAGAATTTTAGTAAGGTAACGGGCGCGACTTATTGGAAAATACTATAAAAAAGCATACACTGAATTCCTAAACGTTGTAGATACATATATACATACTTACATATGTATGTATATATTAAGAAAATATTCATATTTAGTTAAAAAATTCGAATTCTATATACGTAACACTAAAGCTAACCATCTAAAGAATTGTCTCTTTTGCTAGTAAGTATCGATTACATGTATTTGTATGTACATACATACCATATTATATATTGTGTTATCTGTTTGTGCAAGTTCGCTCTGCCTTAGATAGAATTTATTACATTGCCACGCCTTCTAAAGTAGATAGAATATAAGTAAATAGGTATAATAATATGCTGTGAGACGGAATTAACCTGCATTTTTAACACTAAAAAATGCAGGGAATTAATTTATTACATATTTAAAATTTCTAGAATTAAAATAATTCAATTTGGGAGTTTAATGAAATATTTTAGAAATTGTATTTATAAAATTTTTTGAATACAGTGGCGGACTAACATGTAGGTAGGCTCGCGTTACATATGAAGACAAACCGATATTTTTACCAGAGCTCGAAGATAATGATTATAGCTGAAGTTTTTTTCCCCAGAAAAACAAAACAATACCCAAGAATATTATGAAAATGATGTTGTACAATAGAATTTATAATAAAAAAAATAATTTTTATTTTCTTGATTGTAATATAATTCTTAGTTTTGAGTTAAATTTTTTCGGTTGAAAAATAACGATTAATTTATAATTTTAATTTTGATTAATATAAACCGATTATTGTATAGCCAAATAACGGTTATTTTCAAATTTTATTTTTTTCTAAAAAGTAATATTACCTACATATATCTGTCCTCATCTATGTATAAGTCAGCTAACGTGTGCCCGCTACGCAAGCAAGCGTAGAAAGAGCTTTTTTAGCCTAACATTTATTTTAGGCGATTTAATAAGATCCTTTAGCCAAAACTTTATTTGTTAAACTTAATTAGAATAACGGATTTTAACTTGAATTCGCCACTTTAGTTTTAAATTTCATGCCTATGATCGAAAAATAAATATCTAAATAATGATTCCTGAATTGATATTCCGACAGGGTGATTTGATGTGGATTTTAGGAACGAATTTTCGTGATCCCTAGTCATGTTTGGCTTGGAGACAAACCGGTGTCGGCTAGGTGACAATTTCAGTGAATTTTTTCGTTATCGAACAAAACCGGCTTGACACCTAACCGAACTTAACAAGAGATCAGGGAAATTTGTTTTAAAAAACTACATCTAAATAATAATAATTAATTAAAAAGAAATAAAAATCCAAAAATTATCATTATATTTTTATAAAAAAAATTTTAAAAATAATTGTTACTTTTCATCCATAAAAATAGAATTCAAAATTAAAAAATTAAAGTAAAAAAATAACAATTATGTCGTCATGTTTATGTACAATAATTATTAAAATATTAAACTTGAATTTTCAAACAACAAAAAGGAAAATATAACCAGGAACATTCGCATAAAAGTATAGGGTTAGCTATGTTAGTAAGTAAATAATCATTGTAGTAAATATTAGGGAACACCCGATACCAATATATCTGCGGTATTTCAGGTTTTTCGATATATCGGTAACGGCAATATTTTTATTGTCGATACACTAATTTAAAAGCAGTGACAAATCAAAAAACCTAAAACCCAGGGAAGTATCATTTAGATATGCATAAGGGCTACTGTTTTTGATTTAATGTGCGATATGTACATATATCATACATTTTATATAATTTACTTCTAGTAATAGTTTTAATTCACTAGTACATGAGTATCGCCAATATTTTTGTTTGAGTATCAGTATCGCATCAGCAAAAATCTGTATCGATACTTCCCTAGTCAAAATATGTATGAGTTTAGTTCTGGGTCTATTTAAACTACCATAAACTAGTATATTATATACTGCTCATTGTTCTGAACATTTGCAATTGCGAATTTTCGGTAGCTAACGTTTTGTTTTTTTTTTATATAATTTATGGGCAACCTACTACTTTGGTAACACTTTTCCCATAATTCATGCCTAGAAATACGGTTGTATTGTACATATCAAGAATTTGCTCCTCATTTCGATCTCAGTACTTTTAATGGCCGAAATTTTTAGATAGGAACTTGGTTTTTTTTCATTTAAATTTTTTTTGCGGATCTGACACCTTTTCTACAGTTATTTTTTTTTTAATAAAATTCAGCTCTCTAGCTATAGTCTCATACCAGCACGAAGGCACCCAAGTCCCCCCTACCTAGTCTAGACCTAGTCGCGTACCAAATTTTAATTCCCTAGCTTTAGTACCATCACCCAACATGAGAAGATAATGCTGTATCAAGGGTATGTCAGCAATTAAGATTTGATTTATGTCCAGCTATCCTAGTCTTAATACAGCATTATCTTCTCATTGTTTTGGATCAAATCATTATCCTAACTTTGAAAACGCATTGGTTTTGAATACAGAAATTAGTTATAAGCGTCGTTTTATATTCGAAATGTTACAAATTGTTAATACACCTAGTACACAAAGAATTAATTTTAAGGCAGACACAGATAATGTTGCTCAGATATATAGACACTTAGTTCATAGAATAAGATAATTAATATATGTATGTTTTTAGGGTTTTTTGAATTACGTTATATTATTTAAATAAGTTTGGTACACATGTAAATACAATTGTAAGATTATTTTAACAACATTTTTAATGTTAAGTTTTGTTAACAGTATTTACATTTTTTTAATTATTTTTAAACCTCAGGTTATTTTTGTTTTATGTTAACTTTGAAACATTTTTGAATTTTTGCTACAATAATTTTTCATAAACATATTATTTGTTTATTGTTTTGTTAAATTTTTATTTCCTGATGATGCTACACGATGGAGTAGCGAAATAATAGACCTTCAAGCTTGGAGAATTTTAATAAGGTATTGTGTTTTTATTGTTTTATTGGCGTGTTTGTCTTGTCCGTTATTTTTGTTGTGTGTTTTATAGATCAATTAACGCCTGAATTGGACTTTGTCCGCCAGACCATGTACCATGACGGGTCTACGGTTAGAAAGCTAACAAATTCAATTTCGGAACTAAAATAAAAGAGTTACACGTTCTTAAATACTCCAGCGAACTTTGAAACATTTTTTTTGCGTAACTTATAATATTGATAGTATTTCAGAACTTTTGGAAACTGATATATGATCGGCTCGAATAGACCTACAAACCACGCTAAGTCGTTATTTAAATATAAAAAAGTGTTATTCACACTTTAATTGATTAGCTAAGGAAAAAATTTAAAATAATACATCAAAAATTCTCTTCATTGACATTAACAAAAATCAAAAAGTATCCTAATGGAGTTTAATTCAAAAAATACTGCCACAAGAAGTTAAAATTAAAATTGTCTTCCTTGACTGGTAATGAAATATAAAAGAGCACAAACGATTAATATTGATATTACAAAGTACATTCTATTGGCACTACTCAATCGATAAAGCTTCTGCGACATGCTCACTTGAAACTTATCTTTCACGCTACTGGCAGTTCCTTCAGCAAACAGTGTGTTCATAAAGGCCTCGTCAACTTCTTTTCGTTCAGGTGGTGATGCCAAACTGCTCTCTATATTTTCCACAGCATCGCCGAATTTTTGGTAGAGGCTTTCGAAATTGTATAAAATATATGCAGTATGCCGGCGCGTTGCGAGGGAGCCCTTCATGAGCACCACAGGCTGCACAAACATCTTTTCGTTCAGTTAGGTCATTCCACTATCTGATGAAGCTTCCATTCTATTCAGCTTCTTGCAGAAACGTTAGCGGAGTAATTTCTATATATGTATGTTGGCGGACCCACGCCTTTTAATTAATATGCAAACAAAAATGTTTAATTATACAATACGCATCACTTTTACTGCGGATGTCTGCTACTTCCTTTCATTCTATTTCCCTCACGGTATGATTATAATAAAACGTGTGTCCCTTCTATCAAATTGGCCTCTCTTGCCATCTGTATTAGTCCTCAAATGATATGATTAGAGTTGAAACGATAGCCATACTCATCATACTCAAAACAAGTTGAGTAGAGTATGTGTATGTATGAACAACCAATATGAGTAAAAAGTATATTAAGTTTTATGGAAGTTCTAAAAACAACCAGCAACCACTAACTGTTAGATAAAAGCCGCCAAATTAATCCGCAAACTTGTTGTATGGAACGTTTTTTGTTGCATGGAATATTTTTTACAACAATTTTTAAAGACATATAAATTACACAAGTCAACAACTTCCGATCACTTTTAGTTGTTGTTAGGTTATTTGGGACGCTGAATTTAAATGTGCCACCTGTTTCTTTTTCAATCAGCTCTATCTCAGACATGGATGTAGTTTCGAAATCGACCTTTTCCATCACATACCCGTATGTTTTACATGCACTATTCACAGTTAAAACGGCATTTACACACCAGTCGGCAAACGATTTTCGAATTTTGATTTGGCTAAGTTAAGCTGACTAAAGACTCGCACAACTAATTTTTTTTTTATTTAAGTTTACGCTGTCACTTTCTATTTATTACAAATTATTTAATTCTCTAATAAACCGTCCATTACAAATGTTACCGCTAAAGGAATCACTAATTTGTACATATTGTTACGATGATAAGCGCAAACAAGTATTCTTGCATGTAAGAATTGAGTGGTATAAATACTTGTGACACTCAATATACAGAAAGCTCCAGAAATGAGGAGTACGACAAGATTTGGCGTCCACTCTACAGACAGGGCTGTAACAAGAACACAACACCTATTAGCTCAGACAAGTTTCCAAGAAAGTAAATACACACAGAACAACAACAACGATATAACATCAAGACGACGAATAACATCAAGACGAATTCCAGAAATTGAGTACTATGAATAAACAAAAACAACACCATAAGAAACAAAGCAGAGACAGTAGTTACAAAAACAAACAGAATGAAAAAAAACCCCACAGGAAAGATGTTTATAACTACACAAGTATCTGGAAACTACACGACAAATATAAAAAGACTTGGATGCTTGAGCTAACAGTTAATATCCAGTAAAACATTTAAATGTGAACAGTGCCTATATAGAAGTAACAGTGTTTACTTTAAGTGTGAAATAAAGTAAATGCAGTAACAGTGTGTAAAAATAAACTTCTGCCGTGTATATTTTTAATATGGACTTTTCAATTAAAAGAACCTACGAATAAATATACACGCTTTAAAAAGGTTAAAAAGTAACAATATAATTCCCGCTTTTGGTTACGAAAAACTTCATGATATAGCAGGAAAATCGCCGTTTTGGCAACACTGATACACAATAAACAATAAATGAGAGTACCTACTCATATTCTCTTATTTTTGGAGTACTCACTGTCATTCTCAGATACAGAATACAATGAAAGAAAATTTACCAAGTTTTTAGTGGTTTTCCATACGTCATGATTTGACATGTCCGAATATTAGTAGTCGTCAAGTAACCTTAAATTAAATATGTATGTCAGTCTCAATTTATAACTTAATTTACAGCAATGAATGAATTTAATGAAATATAGAAGCTGAAGAAAAATTATTATTATTTTTTTTTTATTTACGTATACTGGTATTATATTTCATTAATTTTTCTCCCGGAAATTTAGATTTGCTATTTTGAAAAGGCGCAGTCAAAATGTCATATCCCAACGCGAACGGTGGGGGCATTGCTGATACGGGTAGCCATCGAGGTTATTCAGGTGACGAACGTGAGTCCCGCAGTGGCGGTGAAGACGGTGGTGGAAGTGTGGGTCGTAATGATGACAGCGACATTATGTTACATGATAAACCCACTTATTTGCTGGAGCACTTGGCAACATTCACGGTTAATAAAGATTCCGGAATTGTTTATCCAGCTGATGGCATGAGACGTTTGTTACAATTGGAAAAAACAACTGGTATTTGGTCACAAAAGATGCAATTATGTTTAGACTTTCGTTGGGTGCTTATAATGGATTATGAAACTGGAGTATGGAAAGAATTTAACACAAATTTAACTAACATAATTAAGTGGATTATTTGTTTTTCAGAATATTATTGAAAGATTCCCGGCATCACTTATTCAAGAACCAACAGCTTTTACTTCTACGGATGCTATGGAGTTATATAATAACATTTTGGTATTCATTGTTTCAGGTGGCAGTGGGTCACGCTCTGAAATGCATATTTTCCAGGTCAGTTTGTTTTGTTTTGAAAAAAATTCAAGATATTGTTACGTTTATTACCACAATAAACGTGATTTTGAAGAATTCGTTTAATTGTAAAAATTAAATTACACAGTCCTTAATGATTTCTACCAGTACACAACTTTATTCGGCAATTAAGACTCTATTTACAACTATACTAAGTACTTATTTACACTGTACACTTAACACTTTTGTACGCACAGATATTCACTCTTTGAAATCTCAAAGTCAACTGTCTCTTCTGCGGTGGACGGCGCCTTTATATACAGATCTCGGCCGCTTCTTGAAATGTCCCGAACATACGCGAAATTGCGCATTTGTTATTTCAGTTGCTGGCTTAGTAGTCTTGTATATGTGTTTGTGTGTATCTTTTGTTTACTTTTTGCTTGCTGTAGAAATTGTTTTTATTGAATCGCGGTTTATGGAATTTCTGCTGCGCAATTTGTTTTTGCTTTATGTTTATGATATTGCGTCTTTGTACATTTGTACAATAGGTCGTTTCACACACCTTTGACTATTACTTTGTAACAATGTGTTTGTTTTTGATTGTTTTACCACAAAATAAAATTTCACCAAACACTTGATATTTATCCACTACAAAACCAAAATTTACCCATTAAAAAATATATACTTTACCAACCAAAGTAAGTCAAAAATTAAACTAAAAAAACTGGACATTATACTTCAAATCGGTATGTGAACAAAAATCAACAATTCACTACAAAAACAGAAGATCAAAAAAGTTCAAATTACTCCAAGAACTACATTCTTCAAAAACCGAGATTCACTAAACTTTAAAATTGCACCACGAATTTCACCAAAAATATCAATTTTCTTGAAGGAGTCAAAATTTTGCCAAATAATTTATCGAAAGAGTGGAAACTTTACCAAAAAAATAATGATTTCATTACAAGTCCATAATTCACCAATACATTTAAACAACCAAAAGCCGCAAATATTAGGCGAAAAATCGTAAAAACCCGTAATTTCACCGAAAAGCAGAAATTCATAAAAAAAACGGGAATCCATCAAAGAACCATCGAATTAAGTTTTCCAAAATTATCGAAACTTCACATAATCGAATTACCGAATTTTACCAATCGTAAAGATATAGCCTAATCTGTATCCTGTAAATTTATACACCAAATACAGACAAAGCCTGTTTAATAAGTTTGTAGCCTCATTTCTCCTGACTAAAAACTTACATATGTAGTTGAAAATAATGAGAATTGAACTTCTATGAAACTGAAAATTGGCCAATAATATCGCTCGAACTTTTAATCAATCTCAACCTTTGTTACGTCCTAAAGCCTTGTGTTTACATAATAATCATCATTTGTCATCAGTTCCAATGAATGGAGTATTATTAGAAAATCGTTTCCACTCAAAACTGTTTCAACGTGATAAAGAAGATTTTTGATATGATTTTCCGACTGGGTGACTTATTATAATTTTCGTCATTCCTTGCCAAGTTTGGTTTGGCGACATGAAGATGGCACACAGCCGAAACCGGTTTGTCTCCCCTAATGCAGCTTGGAAATGTTTTGTTATTTCATATTGCTAAACCAGCGTTCAACTTTGAGCCAGGATACTTTAGTTTGATTTGAGACCAAATATATTTGCAATTATACTGTTTGTTTAGCGCCGTCTATAGGTTATGTGTTCTTACGATTATTTTGGAAATAATTCATTAATCGCAAGAGAACTGTGGTTTTCACCAAAGTTGCTGCATTTTCTTACCTTGGAAGGCCAATGATTATTATTGTATGAAAAACGGCAACAGTTTTAATGCTTTGCTTTGCAAATATGACTGCAAGAATGAATTCTAAATCGGAAAAAATCTGAATACGAAAAATTCGCTAGATCGCACGCATAAAGACCCAAAATAAAAAAAGTTGACAATCACCCCTATTCTAAATTTAACGTTCGAATTGAAAATTTCTTCGTTTAGCAACTTTGATATCCTGCGTTTTGTTTCGATTGGAATTTTTACGATTGGTATTCTGCATTACGAGCATAGCTACGTTTTTGGAAATTGTTAATTTGGTGAATCACTGTGTTATTGTACAAAATTTAACATTTCATTACAATGTTTATAAATGTAAATACCTTTTTTCGATTCGTGCGTAACTGAATACGGAAACCTAATCGAAATGCCGAATAGGGTTGAATACCAGAGAGATGGTCCATCATAGGAAACACATCGCTTAATCGGGAAGAACGCTAAAAACCCTGCCGTTTGGTTTCGGTTTTTTATTCAAATAATTTTTTTTTTATTTTTATAGCAATGGTTAAATAGCTTTATTTTTTTATTGCTTTTTAGTCACAAAGTGTTTCGGCCGTACATTTGGTAGAGGATTTAAAAAACTTACAAAGAGGTAATTTTGATTTACAACAACGGGAAGCAATGATACTGCACGGCGGCTCACGTCATACACACCAACAAATACCTCATGGTAGCAACTCGCATTCGCAAGTATATATGGATTCCAATAGTAATAGCGGAGGCGTGGGTGGTGGACATAACAAGGCAACGCAATCTCGAAATACAAATCAACATGCAGGTTATCAGCAGCGTTCTATGTGTAAAGAACATCATTCTTATTCTATGCGCGCCGATAATGACAATATAGCAATGGGCCTAGGTGAAACAGATTCCGACCATGGCGGTGTACATGATTCACGTGCAATAGGAGGAGGATTTAGTGGTGTCAATCTAAATGATGAGACCAGTTCCGTTTCTAGTGATAAATATGAGCGAGACGTCAATGTACTTAATCATTGTTTCGATGATATCGAGAAATTTATAGCTCGCCTACAGCATGCGGCAGCAGCTTCACGAGAGCTTGAAAGAAGAAGACGCAATCGTAAATCAAAGAAGAAGGACCCCGGAGAGGGTCTTTTGACATTGCGTACACGTCCACCGCATGACAAGGAATTTATTGATATATTTGCAAAATTTAAGCTCTCTTTTAATTTGCTGGCAAAACTTAAAGCTCATATCCATGATCCGAATGCTCCCGAGTTAGTACATTTTTTGTTTACACCTCTTGCATTAATAGTTGAGGCAGCAAGCGATACGTACTACGAGTCCCAGCTCCCAACTAGAGTCGTAAATCCCTTGCTAACGAGGGAAGCTATCAATTTACTAATCAATTGTGTGACCAGCAAAGAGACAGAACTTTGGCGTTCTCTAGGTGACGCTTGGACTGTGCCAAGAGATCAGTGGAAGGAGGATGTGGGATCTTATCATCCGGTATTTTTAGACGGCTGGTCTCCTGACTACTTAATAATTGATGAATTGGAAAAACCAACTGCCATTACTCCTCCGCCACCAGCCATTATAAGCAGCAGCAATAAAAGAACTCACACGGATATTGGACGGGAATTGCCTTTAGATAACAGTGGTTCAACTGCACATGACAACACTGGGCTTAGTTATGATGACTGTGATGGCAGCGATAAATATAATTTCGAAAACACAATTGATACTGCAGATCGTTATAGTGAGGTTGCCATGACGTACAGTGATCATCAAAAAAATACCAAAAATCATTCTAATGTTGCAACAACAATTGGTAGCGGTGGAGATGTTGGTGCGTTAGGTGTACAGGCAATCACATCCGGAGTGCAAAATCTTTATAGTAGAGGTATACGACCTTCGACTCATGCAAATATCATGGATCCAGGAAATCCATCTTCACCAACTCCTATAAGTCACGCAGTACCAGAAATGGCTAATAACATACGTTCCGGGGATGATCAAATGGTTGAGCAGTGGCTAAATGAATTGCAATCAGCTGGTGCTAAAGTTGTATTAGTTACATATCCCCGTACTGCAAATAATGATAAAGAATTAAGCGTGGTTCGTGGTGAATATCTGGAGGTATGTGTTCCTTTATTATATTGCCTTTAATAACTTGCATATTTTTAATTAAATTAATATTATTTAATACAAATAAATTTAGTATATATATGTACATCTGTGTACAATACGTACATATGTACTACTGCTTGTAGTCCTTCCCTGATCGAACTAAATTAATTAAAACATTTTTTGGTTCATTATAACTTGCTGGATCTGTCTTCTGAATAGATGCCCACACATGTTCACTGGGCTTTAGGTCTAAACTTTCAGAGTGTACTTTTTGTGTTTTGTTCCATATTCCAGGCTCATTATAACAGGCTGTCTGTAATACAGGCTCACGTGGGTCTGCTAATCCTGTCCCTTTGATTTATCTGAGTAAGAGAGAAGGAAAAGAAACAAAGTTAATGGAAATTCAAAACCTGGAGAGTGAAGATTCGAAAACTAATCGATCAATATAGCGAATAAGCGTTGAGTAGTCATTTATGTATGCGAATGTGGAGTTATTCCCATGCCAATTGGTGCTCCCCTTCAACGAGCAGACCCCTCTCCAATATCGCGGAGAGGCTGATTAAGGTCTAACCCAAGATTGTTTGCAAGAAATTAGTTTGCATTGTATTCAAATATTGTTACGCATTCGTGGTCCAACCATAATGCACGATACCAATTGTGAGTCACACCCGCGAGATGATAACGGACTTCTTGTGGACAGAAATTGAGGATATGGGCCTGGACGATATGTGGTTCTAACAGAATGGTGCCACTTGCCACACAGCCAACAAAATGACTCTTTTGCCGTGTTATCTCACGTCGTGGCGACGTTTATTGGCCGTCACGATCAGTTGATTTAACGCCGTTGGACTTCTTTCTTTGGGGATATTTTAAAAAAAGTGTCCACGTCAATAAGCCTAGAACAATTAAAGAGCTAGACGATGAGATAATTCGGCACATTAACGACATTGAACCTTAATTATGTCTCAGATTCAATGAAAATATCGACCATCGCATAGAGGTATGCCACCGAAGCCGCAGAGAGCATTTGTCAAATATTTGGTTTCACACATAATTGTCATAGATCTTTCTCTATCATAATAAGAAATATTTACAATTAGCATTGTGCGTTTTGGTTAGACCACCCTATATTTTACACAACAACGCAATTGCCAACTCGGCAACGACGATAACGAAGTTTTCCGCAATTTTATAGTAAAAAAATTGTTGCAATTCTAGAAGGATTGAGAAGGCTGCCTACCACCTCTCTTATTTAGAAGCTTTTTTATTTTACAACATAATTTAAGTCCGGTCCCAGTAATTAGTGAGCTTGAATCCATAATTTGTAATAGGTTGTATTGAAAGAAGTGAGTTTCTTTCTCTCAACTATTGTCGTACATATTCATATCGTATCTTTGTAAACCAATTTATTGATAGACTATATGTTTACCAGATTCTCGACGATTCAAGAAAATGGTGGAAGGCAAGAAACATAAGAGGACAATTGGCTCATGTGCCACACACAATTGTTACACCCTATAATTATGGCGACATAGAAGCTAGTCGCAACCAGAACATGTATGCAGGCCATCAACAAACCTCTAACAATACGAAGCCAAGGAATTCTAGTACAACTGTAAGTTTGAATTAGCTTTATAATCATAATAAACGTGGCTCATTGTTCGACATTTTCGTATTTAAGGACAATTTCGATTCACGTGCCTCAAGCAATGACAACGCCGATTGGATACGTAATAAACATTTGGGTAAGAAGGGCGAGTTTAGATACTTCTAACTGCATTTACACTTCATCTTTGCATACTTCTATTTCCCATTAAGTAGAAATCATTGCATGTATTGCGGCTAGCACCTGAGCCGCCAGTTTATTGTAAAACGAAATATCTATGTATGTACATATTTGTTTTTGTATCTATTGTTTGTTTGAGTTTTAATCACATTCATTTCGTTGTCTTTTGATTTTATTTTCCGAAAAATAAACTTACGCATAAAGAGAACTGTATGTACACATGTGTGTATGCACCAGACAGCAAGTACATGTCCCCTCTATATGTTAACCAAACAATAGAATTAAATAGATTTATTTGTTTTATTATTATTATTATTATTATTATTTTGTAAATGCACAAACACACTTACACTAACAAATTCGTTATCTAAAATTAAGTTTAAAAGTATATGTGTATTAATTACAAATAACAGCTTTCTTAAGATCTTCATATAGTACAAAGTGCAAGCGTTTTATTGTCGTTTGTTTCTTAACATTCCGTCCACACTTGACATATGTACTCGTACATATACATACATACATAAATTATATATTAACTAAAAGTAACTTCTTTGAAATCATGTTAATGTTCAGTGTATACAAATTATGTTAATGTGATTCATGCTACAACATGATTGTTAAACATGTTAAGAGAACTTGCAAAAATACTTGTCTGCAGTCGTTGTGTTGTTTTCTGTTTTCCTTCATTAAGTGCCAAGACACACAGGGCAATTATAGTTGCGCAACTTTTTATAAATGTTCTTTTGAACTTGCCTTCGTGTCCAGACAAGAATATTTTATTGAGCAAATTATCGTTCTTTCTTTTGCTTGCATTTTTTTACAATTTGACATTCGTGTATTATAAAAATAAATGAATTTAACTAAGCTTGTATTTCAAAATGGCATCCAAAAAAAAAATACAAAAGCAAAAATAATGAAGGCAAAGTAGAGTGGATCCGATTTTTGTTCTTTTTGTATTCATATCGATATATATGTACTTTTGTATCTAAGAAAAAATAAACCAAAAAACAATTTATAACAGCATTCATTAATCTTTTGTATTTTCTTTAATAATTATTCAAATTAAAAAAAAATATTTAAAAAATAAGCTATATATATATTATAACGAAAAATGTAATTTAACAATAACAACTTTAAAATAATCATAACTTTCACAAACGCGCAACACCAAAAAGCGAAACAAAATATGAAAGAGAATGTTAATTATCAAACTATAAAGTAAAAAACGAATGAGAATAACGAATAACTGCCTGTTGCCAATATCAATTGGCAACAGGCAGTTATTTGTCCCTTTTTATTCCACACTCTGTAAGCTTCTATAAACTCAAGAGCTGCCCAACTATAATTGCTCTGTTTGACTTGGCACCACCCACATGCATGCGAGTGCAATTTGTTTAGCGAAAATATAATAAAACATCATGACGTTCGTATGAGAGCATATGTATCTATGTATGTTTACTCCACCATGAACACGTTAAAATTTTAACCGCAATTCTTGTTTCTTTTAAAATTTTAATTACCATACATTCAACAAGGTTGTTTTTATCGGCATAGTGCCTCTGGAAATTTGTGCAGTGGGTTTCGAAATAGCGACATACAGTGGTGTTCGATAAAATAGAGCCACGTGTTCCCTCCAAGTTATACTCTGTTTAAATTCTTTATAAATAGAGGTACACGTAAAATAATTACCACGTTTTTTTTTTTAATGTTTGGTCTGAGAAATTTTTGATTAACCCTAGAACGTCATCCTTATTTTGTGTACATTAACGTCATCCTTCGTCATTTTGACTACGACTTATTTTAAGTGAATATAAAACACGTCATGAGCAAAATTATGAACCAAAATAACTTTTTTATTTATATTTAATAATTTTTTTACTATTATTTAAAGAAAATCAATTATTTATTGTTTAATATTCAACAGAAAATGAGATCAAAACAAAACGAAAAAACAGCTTTTAATTTGAAAATAAAATCTTGCGTCGTCATTTTGACGAAGGATGACGGTGCAGGGTTAAGGTGGCTCTATTTTATCGAACACCACTGTACATACATACATATATTTTAAGTCTCTCAGTATTATTGTTTTATTTCGAAAAACGTTTCACAATAATGAGTTAAGTCTGTGCTATCTTCTTCAGCACTCCCGCTGCCACATTTGCTTTTCCGAATTTATACGTTATAATTATACTCTGCTATCCTAGCCTTTCATTGTCTCAGTTTTGTTTAATTATTGCCATTGCTTTGCTTAAAAGTATTCCGCACAAAAACATAAATGTGAAAATATGGCCAAGTTCTTATCCAAAAATTTCGGCCGTTAAAAGTACTTAGATCAAAAAAATTTATGTATCTTAATATATACAATACCATCTCCCATTTCTAGGCAACTTGCTAGGCCTACCTGTATAGAAAATTTCAGCTCTCTAGCTATAATGGAAGAGCCCCATAACTTGAATGAGTGAGTCAGTGAATAGATACTCAAATAATTTTACACCTTCATATCTCGAGAAGCTTTTATGCTAGTCTAGTATAATTTGTCCCATAAGTCCTTCCCATATTAGAAAAATATTGCTTAGCTAGCCGGTCACCTATATGAGCCTATGTGTAAAATTTCTTTTAACTTTAAGTCTACAAACGGCTGGGTTTCAGCTCTCTAGCTATAAGTGAAAGTGCCCCACTTCAATAAGCGTTCACTCTAGTCCTCACAGATAAAAAGTTTCCGTTTTTAGATTTTGCCGGTCATTTACTCCCCAAGACCTGCCTGTACACCAAATTCCGCTATTTAGTTATAGTGCAGAGGCCCCATTATATTGATGAGAGTGCGCCAGTGAATAGGTACGAAAATATGCACTTTTTACCCCTCATATTTTGGGGACCTTTTATGTAGAGTCTTTATATTTGAAGTTTCATTATTTTATGATTAAATGAAGCAAAGTTACAAGGGGATAAAAACAGCGCCAATAGTTTCGTGTAATATACAAACTATCTTCCTAGGCCTGAACTTAAACTGCCGTGCACCTAAATGCTGCAAGATAATGAAAGGAAATTATTGTTGCAGCAGTGGTTGGCTTTTTTAAAAGAAAATCAGTCTAATTTGTGCACTAAGTACCATGTGTTACGAAAAATACTTTCTTGGCACTGTAACCCTCCTGTCTAACTTCCTTTCTTTAATATTCAACAACAAACCAACAAAGCGCAATTTAAGCAACAAATAAAACTGTTGTGAAATTGTACTTCAAGGTCTTAAGAAATTGTTTTATGTAATACTCTTCTATACATTACTTTTCAACACTTAACACTTTTCGCATATTTGCAATAATATTTTGTGCAATTTTTCGAATGTAAGTGGCAAGTCTCATTAAGGTATACCATATATGTATGTACGCATTCGTATAATAACTAATTACTGCAGTTTTGTTACTATTATTAAGTTAAACAAACAATTAAATATATTAAGTATTCCTTAATCAAAATAAAAAGAATATGACAAATTTTAGCACTCTAAGATATGGTTGACTAATTCTTTGACAAGTGAAATACTACAAATTTTAATTATTAAATTTCTGCTATCTATTGCGTTATCATGACTTACAAGCCTTGTAAACATCTGTGCATCATGAGATTTTGTATAAATCTCGGAATTCCGCCGCGCGAACAATTTTGCAGGACAGCCAACAAATTTTCAATAATATGCAAATCTGGGTTGCTTCCTTGGCCCTAGACCTCGATCTAATGCGGAGTTTTCCTTTAAATCGTAATACCTGCAAACAAAAGATATGTTACTATTAGAATGTATATCCGTTAGAAATTTAAAGAACCAGCACTATGACAATATGCACAAAGCAGCTCAGCTCCTCAATTGTGGGAATTACGCCTGCTTCGAGTACCGCTTTATATTTTTCTGTGTTTACAGAACCCTTTAGCATTAAAATTCATCATGAAGGCTTCACAGTTTATAGCAAGTATTCATCGGAATAGCGTGCATTGGCTTTCATCCGAACTGTGTTGTCGCCGTTGGGCTGAATCATATATAATTTTGTTTGCGCCAATCGGCATCTGTTGATTGATTATGCTTTTTGGCCCATTTCATCATTTTGTTCCTCATAGCCGCTGCGATGAGCTTGATGACCCATAACCTTTAACAGTTCTCTTGCTGATCTCCAGTTCGAGGTTGTTCTAGAGGCCTCTCTTTAATTCTCTAGCTGTTAGCAAACTATTGCGAAGGCATAAGTATTCCTGCTCTGTACTGACTTTTGTTCTTCCCCATCCTGTTGTTGTTTTTGTGCTTTCAGCCTCTTGAATTTTTTTACCAAACGCCGCACAGTGCATTCGTTGCATTGAACTATTTGCAAAGCAAAGTTCGCCACTTTTGACACTCATTTTTCGAATTTTTAGGTTATGTGACATTTTATCTTTTTATAGCAGCTTAGTGCATAATCAAGTAAATATTATTATATTTTTTATTATTCAAGAATAACCAAGCTTGCTTTGCATTTTTTGCCTGTGAACGGGACAAAATGTACATTTTTGCGGTGCAGTTTTTTTTTTGTTTTTGCACGGACTGTATATTCGTATGTATGCTGCCAAATTTTGTTCTATCGATCCTGCAGAATCAATAACTACACGGTTTTTTTAAATTTATTTACATATGACGATGGCTCATAAGGGCCACAGTATAGGCAATGATAGAAGAGAACCTGTATCTTAAAGAGGAAATTTCTAACAGCAAATAAGACTATTTAAAAGAAAGTAAATTAAATACGTTCTTGAGACTGGCCGTTATTATTATTTATAATAAGTATTTTGGCATATGTATATGTATGTATGTGTGCACTATAATTTTTGTTATGTTATTTTTATATTATTTTTTGCCTTCCATATTTTTTTAACATTTTGATACTTATTAATCATTATTTAAGAACGAAATAATATTTATGTACTAATAAATCGAATATAAAAATCTTGGATACTAAAATAAAATAGGCAACCAAATGTCTAATGGCGTACAGTATTCCTTTAAATAATTTGCTGGTTTCGATTGAAGTAAGCAAAGTGTAACCATTTTGAACCCAAAAAAAGCCTTTGCTTGCTGCAATTGAATCCTTTTTCTTTTTTTTTTTTATTGGATCAATAGTAATTTTGCGTTAATGAACCCTTTTTTTTGTAAATTTTTTGTTATTTAAACAAGTAAAATACTAAAACTTTTATTAAACAAATTATGGTGCTCTGAATTTCAAATTCAAGATTCAAATACCAAAAAAGTTTTAGGTTTCGCTTCTTACGCATCGTTATGTTTATAAACGTTTTCGTTTGGGTTGAAGAGTATTGTCTCTGGAAAATATATTTAGTTTATATAAACTTTTTTACCGATAAGTTTGTGTGTTTAAACGAAATTGCCAAAGATCCCAGGAAAACTAACCGCTCGATTAATTGGACAATCTGGTAGAATTTTCAGAATTTTGCTATTGATAATCAAATAAATCGCCCAACAAATGCCTTATGAATTATAGATGTTTCGAACAAGTTTCCTTGATTCCTTGTCAGGTTTGGTTTGGAACCAAATCGGTTTAGGTTATGTGCCATGCCATCTTAGAATGATAAATGACACTAAATTTGGCACATAGCAGTTTGTCTGCAAACCAAACTTGACAAGGCCTGACGGAAATTCCTTTCAAATACTCGTATTTATATAAAATCACCGTGTCGGCATATTAAATAAAGGATGAATTACAAAACATTAGCAAAACATTTTTTCATGTAGTTTTGCATGTTTTTATAGTGGCCTGTCATTTTTTTGAAATTTCTGCAATCTTTTTAAAATAATATATATTTTATGGCTTGTTAAAGCCTGGGCAGTGGAGGAATTGCAGCTTCCAGTAACACTCGAAATATCCATTAAATTCGAATGCCGTAATTTGCTTCCGGTCGCGGGGTTAGCGAAAAAACGTGAAAATTTAAAAAAAAAATTGGTAAAAGTTTCGAAAAAAAATTGTCACATAAATATCAACTTAATAAACATAACAGTATATTCAGACATGCACCATAATTAAGTCAATTAAATATTAAATTGAGTTATAAAATCTAGTGCTCATACATATGCATTTTAGCTTACTCCATTAATATTTGATGGGTGAAAAAGTTTTCATGACCTGACCCCATGATGGTTCAAAAATCCTGTAATCATGTGTTATACGCTTTTACGTACAAATTTTCCAATTACCACCCAAATATGAAAGAGAGCTAGCTATTCGTGGCAATGTTGCTGTAAGTTGTCGGGCTTAGTTATTAAGTGGTCTATGATATTTAATGCGTGCATTTTACAGCATTTTCCGTTCACTAAACACACTTTATTTACCAGGGTTGCATGGGAAATTGTACGCATTTTATGCCTTAATTGCGAAAACTTTGTAATTGCGCAATTAATGTGCTTGTCTGAACATACTATAATGTTTTTTCAATCAAAAAAGTATCTTAAAACTACCATACAAGCAAAAAAAAATCATACTTTTTACAACAAAGAGCAAGAAAGGTGTACAACATAAAAAGCAGATATTATACTTCATAACAACGGCCGGCTTTGTAAAAATTTGCAAGAGGTTACATTTTATTCAAAAACGATTACTATTGAGGAATTCTATTGTAGATTTAAAAAAGGAAAAATTTAATGCAAAACTTATGCCATATTCGTTTAAGAAAAAAAGGCATATTTGTTTAAGAAAAAGTGCTGATGCCAAAAATCGTCAACACGCAAAGGGTTCTGTGTAAAAATATTGTCATTCAGTTTGGCAATTCACTCTTAAAAATCGCCAAAATTACGTATAACACCTATTGTTCAGCCTTTTAATGTTTGTTTTTACTTCAAATAACTTGCGGAGCTACCAACGCGAATTAATAAAGGTAAACTCGCCAGCGCATCTGATGACTTTTTTCAACTAATTGGATGCCAAATTTCTTATAAACAATTTTTTGCCATTTCCGGTACATGTTTTATATTGAGTTTGATATCCGCCACTGAGCCGGAAATGCCTTAAATTCGCCCGTGAGTTTACCTTTTATTAATTTGCCTTGGGAGTTACAAATATACATATACATATATATTCCCATCCATCAATTGAGAATCATTAATATCCATTGATAAAGATCTGTGATATCGTCAGTCTCATTCATCAAAACGCAAAACAAAAATTTAGAGTCAAAACTGCGAAATCGTCTTAAATCGGAATAAAAAGTTGAAAACGTATAATCAGTACACAAGAATTAAAATCGATTAAATCTCATGATATCAATCGAAAATTCGAAAAACAACCCTTTAGCGGTTAAAAAATAGTTAAAGTTCTTTAAGTGGGAGAGTAATGCAGCCGAATGCGCCCCAAAAAGCAATTTTTATTTTTACTCGGCAGTAACAATTCATTTTTTTTTTACACAAAAATAAATTGTTGTTTAATATTAAATGCATTTTTTAAACGTTATTATTCGATTTCATATCACAATCTTAAGCCCCATATTTCGCTTAACTTTAACTTGCCCAAATTAAAGTTGACTTTAAAACGCTAGCTCGCGGCATTGTTCAAACGAAAGAGTAAAGTTCTTCTGCTAAGTAAGTGCCACTAATTATTAATGTACAACTAGCAAGTAGTCCTGAGACCACCCTCGTAGTTTTTGTTGTACTCTTACTCTACGTATCCATTTATATCCACACACGTATGCACATTTGTTTTCTTGTACCACAATATAATAGAGAAAACGGAATTTTAAATGTCTATGTTATTTTCATGTAGAGCTTTTGTTGTTGCTTTTTTTTTTTTTTTGGTGCAAACAAATTTTTGTTCTCGTTTTTGTATGTTAAATATATGTATGTATGTATGTTAATCATTTTTCTTCTTACAAAAGTTATTTACGCTAAGCCCTTAACAACTTTAACTGAAACGAAAATTGTAAGTGAAACACCAACATATTCCGGCTATACGGTACAAGACGAATTGAAACATGTTTTAAGGCAACGGGAACGACGCAATGACCTTGACATCCATAAAACTGTAACAATTTATATTGATCAAAAATCTAGTCCAGCCGAAGTGGCTGCCTGGCTGAAAGCCAAAGAATTTTCACCAAATTTAATTGAGCGTATTAAAGGCTTTAACGCTGAGGAATTATTTGCTTTAAGTCGAGAACGAATTTTGGATATTTGTGGCAGTACAGAAGGAAAACGTTTAGCATCACAATTAAGTTTGCAAAAAAGTGTTTCAGGAGTAAGTATCATTACTTTTTATTCTATTTAACAGGATATCACATATTGACTTATGTATGTTTTATATATTTGATTTCAGTATAAAACTGCACGTTCAGCAGAGCTGCATTCAATTTTAGCCAAAGCCCGTCCAAAATCCGAAGTGAATGTTACAAACTAAGAAACAAAATCAACAACACAGTCGAAAATAATACAAAATACTTTTCGAAAATGGCCAACCTCTCTTCCACCTAAGCACATACACACATACATATATTATATGTATAAAAATTAAACAGCATTTGTAAAACTTCGTTTTAGTTTAGCACGATAAAGAACAGCATTTCTCCGTCCAACATGTTCGTCCACATGAAAAAAGAGACCATATTTTATACATGTATCAATATCATTTAAAATAAATTTTTATTAACAATCACCCTCACCGTGATTTTTTTCCCCTCGAAATATTTTTCATTTCCTTAAAATTCCAATCCTAAAAATATCCCCCCAAAAATTCTCCACGTCAAAAAAATCTCCTTATCGTGAACGATTTTTCCCTGGAATTTTGTGAACTAACTTTTCCTCTTGATTTGTTTATTTTATATTTGCTGGGGAACTGCATCATGTAAGTATATAAGGCCAAGTTCCTATTCAATAATTTCGTCCGTTAAAAATACTGAGTTCAAAATGAGTACCAAGTTCTTCATATGTTCAATACCATCCCATTTCTAGGCAATTTGCTAACTTGGGAAAAGGTTATGGAAAAAATGTTGCCAAGCTAGCAAATTCCCTAGAAATGGGATGGTATTGCACATATGACCAACTTGGTCCTCATTTTGATCTCAGTACTTTTCAGTACCCTATCACCCACAAGATAAAAAATTCCCGTTTTAACATTTTTTTTTTTTTTTTGTTTACTTGTTCCCCAAGGCCTACCTGTATAGCAAATTTCAATATAAATAAGGGGGTTTTGTAGTTTTCATCACTTTTTAGCATTGATCTATAAATGTCTATAACTCTGCCATCGTTTCTTTTTTCAATTTATCTTATAAATATCAAAATCAAATTTTACACTTCATTCAAAATATTCAAATATTTTTATTACATTTTTATACATGGGTAATTATAAACATTTTAATTAAATACGAAAAAGATTTTTCATAAGGTTACCAAATTCTTCAATCCAGAACTGGTAATTATTTACTTTTAAAAATTAATAACAATATTAAGTTAAATACAATTTTTTATACAAAGCAAAGCAAAAAAATTCATATCAAGAGATATACAAACGTATAGTATATGTCAAAATTCTCTTATAAAAAAACTTAGTTTAAAATGCTATCAGCTGCTATATTAAAGGCATCTAAAAAAACGCCCATTGGAGTTGATGGATTTAGAGTAACCATTGTATTGGCGACTTTATTTTTTAAATTTCTTAAACGCAAAGAAGCATGCACAAATGTCACTGCAAATAAAAACAAACAAATATTATTATGAAACTAATATAAAAAAAATTTTAATTATTAGATTTTTTAACGACTATTTCACATTTTCGATATCAAAAATTGTGTATTATAAATATTTCAACGACTCTGTGGCATAAAATGAAAAATATAATATGGAAATTTTAAATCTTCTTTCTCGATTGGCATGAAACAAATTGCAATTATTAGAAGCAGAGGACATAGGATTTTCGTTTATTCTATTTATGTATATACATTCTTTGTTACAAGGTAGCTAGAGAGATAGTTTAAGTTAACAACCTTATGTTTCAAAAACCTATGGCATTTGCAAATATCAGCCGATTTCTATAATTGTAACGTTATGATAAGTTTTCTACTTCTTTTTCGCAATTTAATTTCGAAAAATCAAAATCGATTTTTTACTTTTCGACTGATAGTGTAAATGTTTCTAAAAATAGTTTTGGAATGTCAAATAAAACTTGTGAAAATGGCTCATATAGCCATATAGCTTACCAACCAACCAGTGATTTAGAAGATGATATCATCGAAGATTTCAATTTTTGGCTACTCTTAAAACCCCTAACAAATTGTTAAAAGCGACAACGTATTAATTCAAAAGCAGATGAGGTTGAGTTTATCAAAATCGGCGCGATTATCACTGCATCACAAAATAGTTTGTCAGCCACCTAGAGAAACTATTCACCCCCATTCTGCATTTCGAATACGTTTCCGTATTCAGTTAAGAAGAAGACCGATTACATTTTCAAAACCAGCTGTTTCGCTGTGGAACGTGTGAAATATGAACACAAAAATTAAGCAATTTTATAAACATTGCAATAGAATGTTAAATTTTGTACAATAAAACAATGATTCAATAATTAAAACAAATAAGATTTATATATTGTGCGTTCATTGTTTAAATAAACACATCAGTTAATTACGGAAAGGCGAAAAACCCCAGCTCATAAGTAAGAGGTATTTGTGGCCAAACTATTTCAGTGTGAAAACTTCTGTATAATATAATATTCTTTATATCATTGGAGCATAAAAATAAAGTTCCTTGGTTATAATTTCAAGAAAATGTGTGATAGTACCGACGTTGTGGTTAGAAGAGAAAAATTACGTTTTCTGCTTGTAATATATTAAAAAAAACTTTCACATTTCAGTACAAAAAGATAAACAAAATAAAAAAAGATGTGGGATCATTAGTGAAACCTTTAATTGCATTCTTTTTTTTTAATTACACATTTTCCGAAGCAAAACAAATTAAAATCGAAAGGTCCTCCGCCACTAAATTAACAACTTACAGAAACGTAACTACACTCGTATTGCAAAATACACACAATCGTAAAACTTCCAATCGGAACGGAAAGCAAAATATCAAAGTTGTCAAACGGAGAAATTATCAATTCGAATTGAAATGCAGAATAGGGGTGATTGTTTTTGGAACTTTACAAATGCATGTTTAAGCAAACTATAAAATTAAATTTATTTACAATACCAAGGTCTCAATTTCTGGATTACATTTTTTACATTGTTAGGATTTTTTTTTTTGTAATTAAAAAGTTTCAAATGATTTCGCATTCGATTGCAATTAATTTGATTTAACATCTTCAAGTATTAAAAACGTTTTATCGCATGCTATAAATTTTATTTTGTTGTTCACTGTATCACAATTCACATGTGTGTGAATACTGTATGTATGCACGTAGAATTGAGTGATTGTTAACCTCAACTCGATCTTGATTTTATGTATGGTAATAATTTTGTCTATGTATGTACTGTAAGTTTTTTTTAATCACCCTCTATGATATATTTTCGTATTTTTTCTGCAATAACAGTTACTCACATTAATATTTTTAAATTCTTGCTAAAAAAAAATGTACGGAGAACATTTTTGCATTGTAAGTGTAAACTACGTTTTTTTTACATTGGAAGCAAAAAGCAAATTTCGGCACAATAAATTTGAAAATCAAACCAAGCTCATTACTATTGAAAGCGTGGCAAAGACAACAAGTGCTTAACATTCTAGTGCAAAAGCACAATGACATAGCAAAGAGAAGGGCACTATACTATTTGTAATATCGATACTATCAAGAATTAAAAAAAAGGGAAGAAATCAAGCGGACTCCTTCCTAGTAGCATTTTTCCAATCGCCATATTTTTGGAGGATTTCAACTCGTGTCAGGACGTTTCCTCCGACAACACCACTCTAACGCTTAAATTTAATTAAAACATATATATGTATGTATATATACTTATATATTTGGAATTTTAACTTTATTTGTTAGTTATTTTTTAGAATATCTATTCTGAAAATTATAGCAATACGAACTGTAGCTTGCATACATACTTCCTACAATTCATTTATAACTGGTTTTCTTCTCCTTTAAACAAGGAAATGATCGACCGATACAAGTAAACATCGATACTTTTCGCGCTATAATGAGTAAGTATGGGTACTTTTCAACCGATAACGTATCGAGTTTCATTACCAATTAAAGAAATATTGATTTTATTTCCGTGTAAACATAATGTATAATCTTAAAATTATAATTCACTTTGTTTTAAATATAGTTTTGTACCTATTTAAATCATTTTGGTACGTTTTCTACATAAAGCAGAAAAAGCAATGAAGCTTTTCATATCCAATCATTGTTGCAGATTGTACAATGTGTTTTTATTTATTTTATTTTTTCTTTGCATGAGGTTATGGCACGTCTTTAAAATTTTTAAATATGTACGGGGCGCTTATAGCTACGTTCGGCTAGCGAGGACATAATTTTCAAGAATCTTGTCTTAAAGTAGGCTCTCAATATTCTATCTCGCAGTGTTACACAATTAAATTAATCAATATAAGTCATTTGCTATTGATGTAATAAACATGATTAACGTCACAAGCCGAGATATTTATATTATAAAAAGAGTGTGTGAAAATAAATCGACTGATCAGCGTTATTAATTAACTTACTGCAGGACACAATATAATCATTTTTTACTTCTTGATATAGAACTAATACTACAGTAATATTACATGTAAAACTTGATACTTATGCCGGCAGCGCACGAATGTACCACAACTAAGCCACAAACTAGCGAACTGTTTATTTAGAAAACACTAAATATCCAAAAAAAATTTAATTTGTTGGGAACCAAAAGTGAAACAAATTTTAGCAAGTAACATACATTGCTAGAGACGATTGAACTTTAAATGGAAGATGCCGACATTTCGTCACTAATATTCCCTCGAGTGCAGTCGGAATAACATGCAAACGTGCAAATCAGCTAATATGTTAAAATACCAGTTTTTCTCGGCTAGCTGAATTCGTATTCGTATTCATCGTCAAACGCATTGCGCCTCCATGCAGTTTCTTCAATGATTTTTTTTCATGTTGAAAGGATCGAAAATATTTTAGATTTACATAATACTAAATTAGCAAGGCATGATCTAGAAAAGTATTGCAATTGAAATATTAAAAGTAAAATATTCATTTTTTATGTTCTGGAAAAGTAGATTGATATTTGTATTGAATATTGAAATTCAAATGTAAAAAGTAGAATCCAGAACATCAAAAATTTAAATTAAAGTCATTTCAAATAAATTCTACATCAAAGTAGAATGTAGAACATATCTGACCATAATATTGTTTGTATAAGCTAATCGAGAAGTAAAGGATATGATATGATGTTAACATTTGTCAACAACTGATGGTTCAGTTCGACTGTGACTCACTGTATACAGTTCGTTAGGCATATGTATGTAAGTGTTAAAATTAATAAACAAGGTGGTACTTACAGGAAAATGGTAATAATAAAGTAAAACTTGATAACAATATCGCATTAAACCAGTGCAGCAGCAGATAACCAATAAACAGCGATCCGGCTAGGAAATACCATTTCTGATTTGGATTGTTTACATTACGAAGCTTAACTCCTACAACCCATTGTTTGCCGCTAAAAAATTTTAAAACAATTGCTATGATCATGGCTTGCACAAGAAGACCGCATATTATTTTTATTGGATTAAATATAATCATCAAAGAATAAATAGAGAGAAATATCAGGAAGTAATTCGTCTGGTAATACAAAAGATTTTTAACAACACGATTTCCCCATTTATCATAATCCTTAAGATTAGGCAATTGAAATCGAGCTGAGCCTAAAATGAAGTCGTTCAGTGTACGTAATGGAGGTAATTCAAGATTTTGTACAGCTTCTGCTACATCGGCCGACATCTTTACTGATTATTAAATATATATATACGTCCTATCGCAAATTTCACAATTTTTTTGACACCGTTAAAAAATTGACTTTGCAAAAATTATATTACAACAGAATAAACATTTGTAAATTTGCACCAAGAAATGAATCACTTTGCCAATTGAACATTTCTATAGTTGCCAGATGGTATTAGTCGAAATCGTAAATTTAATTCTAAATAAATCCCCAAAAACGCAACAGATTGTCAAAAAATCGCCAATGCAATATATAAAGAGATTCAATGTCATATTAATAATGCATTAATCTTATTACGACTTTGTGAAACTTCAATATAATTTTGAAATAGGGACATACATATATTTAGCCGACTACAGCGTAACCAAATTTTTTCACAGATGTGTATGTTTGTCACTCGTTCCCTAACAACTTCAAAACTACTTATAATAATTTGACAAAGGAAGTATCATTGAAAGCGTCTTTATAGTACCGGTTATGTGACATCATATTAAATTAAATATTGCGCCCTCAAGAGAACGCAAATTCAATGTTTTTATGTATGTATTTAATATTCATAGTGACGTTCAGCGGATAGTCGTTGTCGTATATTAAATTTATCTTCCGAGAAATCCTTAATTGATGAAATTAAATTTTTGTGTGCAAAAGTCTGGCAACACGCGTTTGTTATTTTATAAAAGACGTTATCACACGTTGCTTCAGGAGGTCTCTAGCATATGCGGTAAGGTTACTACTTCACAAAGTACCAACAATCCTACTGCAGTTTATTTATATAATATTAATGGCAGTTGCTAATTTATGCATACACAAAATGCAAACAAAGAGCTTCTAATTTTTATATGTGCAGTTTGCAACTGCGATGAATAATATAACGGATTTGTATTAGTGATGTCTTCCAATGCATTCACCTTGTTGAATTTGCTTTGAGTCCGTTTAAACGTGCAATATTTTTGTTTACAGACCACGTCTAGACTAGCCAAAAATCTGTTCGCACATGGAGAGAGCGTCGGAAGAATAGCGGACAAAAATGTGTTAGTGATTTATTGTGTGAAGAATAAGTGTAGATGTTCTTGTTTATTTTGAGCATAATTGTTTTTCTCTTATCGAGATTGTTTCCATGCTATCGTTTACATGGCGTCCTGACGAGCCATAAATCAGAACAGCCATCGCACAGAAATTTGGCTATTAAAGTTTCATGTTTAAACAGCGTTATCCGAACAATTCTTCGCAAAACTTTGCTATGCCATTACACAAACAAAATACACAGGCAAAATAAAAAGTATGTCTGTGTGTGTGCATTCATCTGTAAACACCCGTAATAGGGTATTCTAAAAGCATTCATATAATCTCGATGTGATACAAATAATTATGCTATACAATTTCTTTAAACAGAAGACCACATTTTCTCTTGGAGAGGTTCTCTCAATGTGCGAACATACTAATGGCTAGTCAACACGTAATGTTCACATCCGTGCATAATATATACTGAGATCATTGAAACACTCTCAATAACAACCAAAAAACTTAGCAGAAACAGCTAACGTTTTCTCCACACGGAAGACGATGAACAAAAATCTTCTCGTTATTCGCGTAAAGAAAATTAAAAATAAGGAATAAATATATTTACTAAATATCAAAAATTCTAAATGCATGAAATTGTATGTAAATTTAGTTCATAGAGATTAAAATGCTATAAACTACTTACATTTTAAATGTATGCGCACACGTGATATTTTCTTTTAATTTCAAAATTATTTACTGTACTCGTTTCCTGCATAAAATAAATGCATGCTTTCATTTTCAATAAAAAAAATTAGTGAAAATTAATTATCTATATATATATATGGATTCACTTTACAGTACGTCATGAGTAGACATAAATTTGTTCGCACATTGAGAGAGCGTCTGTGATATAACGGGAGAAAATATGTACGTGGTCTTCTTTTTGGAGAATACGTGTAGATATTTGTCTCTCATCGAGATTATTTTGACGCTCTTAGCATAGTTTAAGTACGGGTCTTTACAACCGAGAGCACACACACACTTTCTATTTTATCTATGTGTATTTTGTGTGTGTAATGGCCTAACAGAGTCGTGCGGATAAATGTATGTTTGAACACGAACTGACCATCAATAGCCTAGAGATTACGAATAATAGGAAAGAGGAACGCAAAAAAATCAGTTCAAATATTCGTGTACTACATATTTTATGTTTATTACCCTTAGAACACAAGCTCTGCACATATTTCATTACTTCCTGGCCAGACGCAAAATTGTTGTTTCTTAACACGACGTCTTGACTAACCATAAATTTGTTCGCATATGGAAAGTGCGTCGACAAAGTGAGGAAAAAAATTGTTTCTGGTCTATAGTGTGGAGAATACGTGTTGATATATCTGTTCAGTTTGAGCATAATTTTTGTTTCGCTACGAGATTATTTCCTTATTCGCAGCATAGTATATACACGGATTTTTACAAAATAATATATATATATATATATTCGAACAACGTTGCTTGAACGCGTACAGATCTTCAACAGCAAAGATCTTCTCGAGCCAAATTCCTGTGAGAGCAGGAATCTGTTCGATTGCAGAACAGATTTATGTTCAATGCTAGTACAAATTTAGGACAAGTCAAGACGGCATGCGGATATCAACCTCTTTATAAAAAAAATCCGAAAAATGGCGAACATTTTGTAATATGGATTTGGAAATATGCGCTGGTGAGTTTATCTGTTTAGTCTACCCTGCAAGAGTATGTCTTACAAATTTTTTGTTTCCCTCTCTACTTACTCTACTTTTCACTAAGTTGCTTTATATCATTTATATCATATCAGTATTGATGGCTGCGTATCACAAAGTGGAATAACGATTGAGAAAAGAAATAAAAAAGTTTCCGTCTGTCTCATGTGTAAAAAGTTTGGACAAGTTCATTACATTACGTGTTGACTAGCCATAAATTTGTTCGCACATTAAGAGTGCGTCTGCAAATAACGAGAGAAAATTTGTTCGTGATCTTCTGTTGGAAGTAAATGTAGATGTTCCTGTTCAATTTTAGCATAATTTTTTGTATTTACAAACGAGCGCACAAACACACATATACTTTTGATTTTGTAAGTGCATTTTGTTTGTTTGATATCATAACAGAATTTTGCGAACTGTTGTTATGACATAGTTGAACATAGTTATGGCTAGTCAAGACGCCATGTAACAAGGCCATAAATCTGTTCAGCCATTGTACATCTTGCTGCTCACACAGATAATTTGCTAGTCAAGACCGTCGCTGTTGATGGTTGGTAGGTGTTCAAAAAGAGTTGTTCGAACAATTGCTCGCACAACATTGTTATGCCATTTCACAAACAAAATACACATAAGCAATGTGCGAACAAATTTATGTCAATTCAAGACAGTGTAATATATCGGTCAATCAATTTCCATAATATAAAAGTGACTTCCGCCTCACTTAAAAGTGACTACACTAATCTGGCAACACCAATTAGAGTTGCAAACAAAAACAGCAGCCATTTTGTCGCTTTTAGGTTATTGTAACAACAAAGAATATATTAAAGTAAGTCGTATTTAAAAATTTGAAAAATATACGTAAAAATGTTTATCGACTTTTTAAAGAAGTGAATATATTAAGAAACACATATTTCAAATGGAAAAGTAAGTGTTTTAATATCCAAAAATTTAGAAATTGAAAAACGAGTGTACCTTGTCATTTTGTATGTATTAGTTTTTTTTGTGTATTGGATAAAACCTGATTCTGTGCACCACCAATGTGAAAAATACACCTTAAAATGAAATTGGAAGTTATCAATTGTGAAATTAGTAAAAAATATGGATTAGTTCATATGGTTTATTGAAAAAAGTTGCTATTGTATTTTATATAAGAAAACTAATCAAGAATTGCTGAGTAACTACAAAACCTACTGAAAAAACAGCTTAATGTCGGGAATGTTGGTTTGGTGTTGTATGCAATAATGTTTGGCTGTGTATAAAAACAAAGTATGTATGCATCCATATTTAAGCCTGTATATATTTGTGAGTGCGATAAATCTATGTATGTATATAGATATGTATGGATTTTATGTACATATTAAAAAAAATTGTATATATTTCTTTTTGGAACAATTTTTTTGTACATATGTACGTATGTATATACACATACTGTCGCGGTTTCTATATACTATTTATTGGAATTCATAAAATTTTGGATCAGATTGTATTCACTAATTAAAGATTTCCCTAAATTATTTTCTGGGATTTCTGGATGTTACCGTGTTCGGAATGCATTAAAAACTTAATTACCTATCGCATTGAGTATGAAGGAGGTGGTAATAAACTGATATTTCAAGAAAGTTTATACGTATATGTGTATTTGCTACTAAATATATTGAAATTCTTAATGCTTGCAATCAGTACCACAATAATATAATGTGCAGGCAAGACTAGGAGGTGGCCACTGCAATTTTTTTGTGTGACCATTACGTTTTTAATTGCTTTTATAATCCCTTTTTGTTATTTATTTCAAAAAAAAAAATCTCTGAACATCCACAAGGAAAGACCATTTAGTCAATAACCCATGAAAATGTTTATTGCAGATGCAAATAGAGAATTCAAAAAATTTTAAAGGATGACAACTTATTTTAATCTCTAGCTTCTTTGATATTTGATCAGTGCTCTAATATACAAAGGTGTAAACATCAAGAGCAGACAGTTGATTCTGCTTCTATTGTATTTTCCGAATTTAAATAAATTTCCCGGATATACCTGGATCTATAACTAAAAAGGCGTATACAAATGTAATAAGATTTTAAATGGAAAGCTTAATTAAATCTAGTTTAGGGCTGTTACCTCCAATATGAAAAAAGATGATTTTTATAAATTCTTATATTTCTTTTTCCTATTAGCAGTAGTTTTTTTTTAATTATACTTTCTATTTTGTGATGAACCATTGTAAGAGTATATTACAGGCAAAATGCTTTTGTTGTTCGAGGTGTGTAAGGGGTTCTATGAGAAATTCGAATAGCCTTCATATGACATCCACTATGTCCTTCCGAAATATCGCGAAATTATGTACCGGGACCTTCAAAAATATAGGTTGCCACCGGTTGCATTGTAGGAACTAGTGAAAATTCTCACCACTGCAATAAATGTAATGAAATTTGTTTTTTGAAGAATAATAGCTTATGAAGGCGTGATGGTAGTGATGTTACTTTTGTTTCTGAGGACATTAAATGTGAAATGAAATCGGTAGATTTCTCAATATTTTATATGAACATATATCCCAAATTGTTTTACTAATTGAGAATAAGGCTGAATGCATAAACTTGCAGTCAAAGGCAAATATTCGACACTCATTTCACTTATGGTAATCCATAACAAGAAAATGAAATAATTGGAGTAAAGGACAAATGATTGGAAATGTATTAAAAGAAAGGACATCAAGGACAGGAGCTTAATTGGCTATCACAGCAATTGAATATTCTTTGAGAGAAATGCGATTTTATTGCTTACTTAATACTTAAATTGAAATAGCGAGGGAGCTAAAAAGTGAAAATATTATTTTTATATTTAAAAGAAGATATTTTTGTACACTGACTCTCATTAATATTCGATATTTAGTTTTCGTTGTTTAATTCCTTAATTTTTAAATAAAATTTATGGTATTTCCAAAAATGTTCTTTTATAAAATAATAAACATATTCATAGCTCTTTTCTGTGTTGTATAGTTTTTACTTACATTAAACAAATTAAATTATAAAAATTGAAATGCTGAAATACTTCACAAATATATGCCTCATTAATATTCGGTTTTTGCATCCTGCCGAAAAATACAACGAAGTAATTTTGCAACTGTGCAAAAATGTCTGGTATAACGGACATATTGAACTTTATGAAAGTGAAATTAACACGTGGTTTGAAAACTATTGGCTTTGTAACGTTTTTTGTTTGATTTGTTTGTGTATTAGAAGCAATGGGTCGTAAAGGTAAAAATACTTCATTGGAGAAGAGAGAATTGGTGATTTTTCATTACAATAATGGGAAAACGTACAAAAATATTGCTGAAGTTTTAAATATGAGGCCTAATACTGTCGGTGACATTGTTCGAAGATACAAAAACAAAAGCCGCATTGATTTTAAAAAACAAGCCGGTCAGCCTAAAAAATTAACCGAAGCGGAAGAGCGCTTTATTGTTAGAAAAATTAAGATTAATCCGCGCTTAAGTGCTTCTAAAATAGTTAGTGAAGTTAGGGAGGAGTTAAATAAGACTGTATCTGCAGAAACAATACGTCGAGCCATTAAAAGGCATGGGTACAATGGCCGAGTTGCTCGTAAGAAGCCGTTCTTAAATTTAAAGAACAGGAAATATCGACTCAAATTTGCAAAGGATCATATAAAAAAGGACGAGAGTTGGTGGGAAGACGTTATTTTCCTTGATGAAAGCAAATTCAACATATTTGGTAGCGATGGAAGAACAATGGTCTGGCGTAAACCCAATGAAGAATTGAAAGCAAAGAACATTACTCCCACAGTGAAACACGGAGGTGGACACGTGATGGTTTGGGGCTGTATATCAGCAAACGGGGTCGGAAAACTGTTTTTTATTGAAGGCACAATGAACAAGGATATGTACTTAAACATTTTACGGGAGAACTTGAAGCAGTCTGCCGAAAAAATGGGAATTTCTTCAACCTTCAAATTATATCAAGACAACGACCCCAAACATAAAACCCTTTGTTGTTCGCGAATGGTTGCTTTACAATTGCACAAAAGTGATTGACACACCTGCCCAATCCCCTGATATTAACCCCATAGAAAATTTATGGGATCATTTGGATCGCCAAGTGCGTAAAAGCCCTATTTCATCTAGAAACGAGCTTAAGAAAAGACTGCAGGAAGAATGGGATAAGATCAGTGTAGAATACTTAAAAAAAAATTATTTATAATATGTCTAACCGTCTAGCAGAGGTTATAAAAACTAACGGTTTTTTAACAAGATATTAATTTTATCCTTTTGACATAATATTGAAAGAGTTTAATTTAATTTCACAAAAAAACCGAATATTAATGAAGCCTGAATTTTGTTAAGTTTCTACTTTTTGTCCTTTTAAGTTTATGTTTGTTAATGCTTTATACTCTAAGAATAAATTAACTTGATTTCGAGAAATATATTTTCCTTGCCAAAACATAAAATTATGAGTTTTATTTACCTTCTTGCTGAATTTCTCGTTTAAATAACTCGAAATAAAAATACCGAATATTAATGAGAGTCAGTGTATGTAAAAAGTTTTTTTTTTCGAAAGCTAAATTAAATAAAAATACTTATTTTCCTCATCGTTGACATCATCACCGTCCAATTTTTTTTGGTCAATGGCCGCATCAACAATTGCTGTAATAGCCAGCAGTAACGGTTATCCTAACATTAAATCTCACCTTTCGCGCCACGCCACCATCACCACAATCACAACAATCCAAATTGATCTCAATCGAAAGCCTATTTATCCAACTGATTTCGTTAATTTTGCACAGATATCGGCCCGCGTGCAGACCATGAATTCATAATTACGAGAATTCAACAATGAACACAGCAAATGGTAACAAGGGCTGTAGGTGAATATATTCTGGCCAGGGGCAATTAGTTAATACATCTGGGAACCGTGGTCCGTGGCCAGCCGTAGCTTGTCTTATCAACATCTGGAAGTAACAATTTATATTGTTAACAATATTATTATTGATTCCACGGCAATTTTTAAATATGCCCCTCAACGAAATATCGTCCTCACAAACGTATCAGTACTAGTTTACCAACTTAAAAACTCCCCAAAAAAAGATTTAAATAATGGTCATCTTTCGCACCAACAGTATCAAAATAAAGAATTCATTCTTTATTTAATATTCCGATAGGGTGACTTGATATCGATTTTTGTAACGAATTTCCGTCATCCTTTGTTAAGTGTGGTCTAGTGACAAACCGGTTCGACTATGTGCCATCTTTAGTGTCACTTGTCGTTCAGAGAAAATTACACTGTCGAAATACCAAAAATCTATATAACGAATTCACTTTAAACACCACTGACCAAGGTACTACACTAACTGTAACACTATAACTAGGGTGGTCGAATTTTTTTAAATGGCAAATTTTTCAAATGTCGAATAATTGTTTTTTTTTTTTGCTAAAAGAACCCGTTGTGCCATTTTTTTCGTGCAGTGGCAACTATGATATATATCTTTTGTCAGATACGATAGTTCCGATTATTAAAAACGCGTCAACATTGTGAAAATCCATTACGCTGAAACCGCATATACTACGAATGAATTACATAAATAATTTAAGTTGATCAACTTTAGACGAATATACATTTTAAAGCAGATATTGGCGGATTACAAAATTGTGGAGTTCTGAAGGCCACATTCTTACTATTAATTATTCAACGTTCGATCTTTCGTAGGGTGTCGCACTTTCTGTTGAAGAGAATTTTTCATTCGGTTTTAGTCTCAACGAATAAAAATATACTATTGTGATCACAATAACGCTATTCTTCGTCGAATGCATGTTATACAGGCCTGTATTGCAAATCACGTCATTTCAAATCACTTATGGTTTTGAAATCATACTTGCGTTATTTTGCTGTTCTGTTAATCCCACCTATTTTGTGGTTTTTACTCTAAGAAACCCCACCAAAACAGCTGATTTCTTTCTATGCAAACGGAAAATCACAAGAAAAATCTACAACAATTTCACATATGAATAAGTGTTGTATAAAATTATTTATTTATGCTTTTTTATATTATTTCCCACAAAAATGAATAAAGAATTAATATTAAAAAAAATAAAACGGGTATATAAAGTTGTCATTCCGTTTGTAATTTGTACAATATTCATTTCCGATCAAACAAAGTATATGTATTCTGGATCCTTGCTGGTAGGGAAATTCAATTAACGATGTCCGTCTGGCTGATCTTGAGATCAACTTTCTGTCTTTCTGAATATAATATATACAGTTCAGAAACCCACATAGTCCGTATAACCGCACCCTTTCGATTTTGACCCATTTTTTGGATCTCAAAAAATCTCCATATAAGGAAATGTTTAATTTAGCTATTTTTAGACATCTATTACTCAAAATCTATACAAATTCTGAATATAATATATACAGTTCTGAAATCCACTATGCCATGGCTTTTTACCCACATAGTCCGTATAACCGCACCCTTTCGATTTTGACCCATTTTTTGGATCTCAAAACGTCTTTTTATAAAAAATATGTAGTTATATTTTTCTTAATATTTAAACTTAACATAACTTTTTGTTTTTATTTGCTTTTTTAATATACTGCACTATTATACCAATAAATATACCAATAAAATATATATTTAATATGAATTCAGCCTATTTTTTATTATTTTTGCTTGAAAATGTTAAAAATAATTGTATTCTGTTAACTTAACATTGCTTTGCGAGAGATATGTAAGTTAACACAGGGTTGGTAAAAACGAAGCTAACTGGCTTAGCTAACTTCACACACATAGCCAACTTGGGATTTTGAATCTCGACCATTTGATCAGTGATATTGGCGCATTTTCGCTATTTGAAATCAACCATATACATATGTCCACAAGTTTCTAAGATATGGTTTTCAAAGGTTTGTCTGTATTTTTTATTTTCTAAATTTTGCCAAATTCTAAAAACACCACAAAATCGGGAAACCGGAAAAATTATTTTTTAATAAATTAAAATTAAATTAAAAACGAAATTTTCCGAAAAACACAAAATTTACAAAATTATGAATACTCAACAAAAAATTTAAATTTGTCCACAAATTTGTAATTTTGCCAAAAAGCCGAAAAAATCACGAAAAATTAATATAACAAACTTCTAGAAATCAAAAATTTACCACAAGGGTGAATTCCCAAAAAATTTAAATATTCACCAAAAATGTATATTTATTTTAGTGCACTTTATTAAAAATCTTAATTAATCTAAAAAATTAAAAAAAAAACAAATATTACCATAATTTGTGGATTCACCACAAAACAAAACTATGTTCAAAAATTTTAAATTACAAAAATATCATTTACCAACAAAAAAACACCAAAGCTGCACAAAAATATCTAAAAATTAAATTTTTTTTAAATTTAAAGTCTACCAGAAATGTATATGTAAATTCACAAGAAAATTTAAAAATTGGAATAAAATTATTTTTAAATCAAAATTTAATACCAAACCGAATTTTTAACACAAAAAAAATATCAAAACACACCTAACTTCACCAGATTTGGAATATAACTACAAATATTTAAATTTCACCACCCACAATTTTTTGACATCGCCGAAATGCCAAAAAATTTATATTTTAAGAAAATCTAAAATTCACCACATGTAAACTTCCAAATGAATTAAAAAATTCACCAAAATATTTAAAAATCAAAATTTTGCCAAAATTTTAAATTCACCTCAAATTCAAAAATTTACATAAAATCAAAAAACCGGATTAAAAAAAATGTATTTGCTAAAAAATCTATATTTATTGAAAAAATACGGAAAAACCAGATTCACCAAATAGTAAAATTTTACCACCACCAATTTTAATATTAACGAATTTTGTGATTTCACCAAAAACCGGAAACTTCACAAAAATTATTGTACAAAATTTTAGCAAAATCTATGGTAAACAAAATATATTAAACAAAAACCATAACTTGGAAATTCACAAAATTTCACCACCAAAACAAACTATAGTCAAAAATACCAAAATAATAAAAAAAATATTGAAGTTAAAAAAAAACGATTTTGAAGCAAAAAATAGCAATATTGCCAAAATCTAAAATTCACCAAAATAAACCATAGAATGAAAAGTGGAATAAAAAAATTTAATTGCTACACAATCAATTTATAATAAAAACCCGAAGTTTTTCCAAAAATACCACAACAACCAAAATTCCCAAGTTTTCGAATTTCACTACAAAAACTTTATCTTAACCAAAATTTTGCAAATTCACCAAAAACCCGAAATTTAACGGAAGAAACAAAATTAAAAAAAATATATCTTACACAATTATATAAAAAATCTCTAATTTTGCCACAAATCCAATTCACACACAAATTACAAATCCACTGTTTAAAAACATTTTAAAACAATAAAAAATCAAAATTGCAATACAATTTAGGAATTCACTTTATCATAATCTCAACAAGATACCGAAAGACATTAGCCAGTTGCAGGTTCAAACACCAACACGTGTTAAAGGCATATTGAGTTGCTGGTGTTTATTTTAAAATAAAAAGTGTAAATATGTTAAACCTTGTAATTTCGCAAAATATATGACAATATTGTTGCGAAAATAAGTGTCACAAAATGAGAGCATAAGAACAAATACCCTTAAAATAAATAGAGTTTATCTCACGACTGCCTAGCTTAGATATTTTTAATGTCAGACTGTTATTACACAGTCATTTATGCCATACTTTTATTGCATTATTAATAATCCCGCTGCCTTTGTACTTAAGACAAAATAAACAAATTGAGCTTCTTAATTGATACCGATGAAACTGTTTCTATTATTTCTTCATCAAAATTCAAAGTGGTTAAAAGAAATTCTGAATTTAATTTGACTGCTATCGGTTCATTTATACAAACAATCGGTCCAAAATTCTGAAAGTCAATTAAGGTCTACGTCGCGGTTTTGAATTACCACTTGTTCTTGCCAACTAGAGCTTGCAAACTATCGATAGTCACCACATTCGATATTTTCGATAGTTCGGTGGAAAGTTATCGATAGTATCGACCTCTATTAAGAATTATTAATTGATTAAAAATAATAACAAAGTTATTTAGAAATATTTATCAATTTTGTTTACGCTAACATGAAATGACAGCGCCACCGCTCTTTGTCAGCAGAAATCAAAACCCATTGGCTAGCAGCCGCATCTTTGGCCGTTGTGGTCAAATATAAATCAAAATTTGAATTTATAAAAATAATAAAATAAATGAATGAATAATAAAAACTATCGATAGTTCAATAGAGTATACTCTAGATTACTTACATTATTATCGGTGTTCCCAAAGGCTCTGTTATGGGACCTTTCTTCTTAAAACTATATATTAATGATCTTTCAGATTATATCGATGACAGGGTCTGTACATCATTTTTCTTTGATGATGATGTCTTTTAATTGTTTAGTACTGATCGATGTAGTGTAATCAAACATCAATCACAGTTTTGAACGCTTTACGCAGTCACCATCTCGTATTTTTTTATTTATTAATTCCTCTAAAGCGAAGCCTGTTCTCTTCGAAAATTATGAGAAACGTAAGAAGCGAAATGGTTGAAAATGCTCGCTATTTGACTCCCTGGCAAAAAGGACAAGTAGTCTCCAAATACTCAAGATGAGCTAATCATTTTTCTCAATGCTCTAGTTCTCGGATTAAAGCGAGATATGGTTATAGCTTGGAATGAAATGAAAAAAGTGGACCCTGAAAGTGGTTTTACACGACGTGTATTTGTCACATGACGTGTCACTTTTCCACATGCAAAAATTATACATTTGTGAAACATTTCCATATGTACAATACATATCTCAATTTTGTAAAATGGTTCGATTAATCAAATTCTAATGTTTACTGTTAATGTCAGTAATAATAAAGCGATGCTCGTAGGCAATATTGGAGGTTAACTGTTTTTTAATTATGTTTCTACATTTTAAATTTGGCTTTTGTGGTTTTTATTATAGTTATAAACTTATTACACTGTTATAAGTAGCTAAAGATAATAGTAATCCTAACAATGATCATTAACAAGAAGCAAATTTTCTATTTTTTCCAAATAGTCTTTCCTTGTAGATGTTAATGAAAGAGTTGAGCGATTTTATGATCTTGGGTATACAGCTGCAAGTGACCGACGCATTAACGAAGATTTAAGTACGTCAGATATTATGGTGTTGGATTGAGGGGGGTTTTCTTGGGTAAGATATTTAATTTTACATTATTATTTTGGCTTGAATATCCTTGCATGCTTTTGCTTAACAACATTATATATTTGATGACCAAATTTACTACCATATTCTTTTCTTGGCCTTAAATCATGAAAGGTATTTCTCTTTTCTTAATTTTTTATTAACTATTATTATTATTATTACTAGAATATCTCTCTGCAAGACTATATTTTCTCTAATAGAAAAACTTAATAAATTAAAAAGGCTGTTAAAAATGACAAAACAACATTTTTAAATATATCTTTAAATTAAATATTTATAGCCTTTTATATATTTCCTTTACAGATTTTTATTTTAAATGGTTTCAAAGTCTAGATGAAAATGTACATATGATGATGAAAATCAAAACATATTTGAATTCGGATTCATTAAATTTTTGGGAGTTTTTCGTATTCGTTTACGCATAAAAACTCAAACAGCCATGAACTTAGATACTGTGAATGTTGTATATAGCTTTGATAGTGGTGCTATACTTGAAAATGAATATGAAATAAAAACCTTAGTTCGGAAGACAGACTGGGCAATTTCTCCTCTTAATCCTCCAGATTATAAGTGCTTATTAAAATATGAGCTCAACAATAGTAAAAGTATAAGTTGCATTCAAAACTATAACAATGAAGAACAGCAGATCGAGAATTTTGTCTCCGAGGAAGACAAAATTGATACAACTGCGCTAATAAATGCGAAAAGACTGGGTCTTAGTTGGAGAAAACAAACAAACATGCAAAAAAGGAAAAGTCAGTTATTGCGAAATGAATACATAAAAAATGAAATCAAGAATTCAACATCCTGCCTATTAAGTGATCAACAACGATTACTTTCACCACGGATACCGATTGGTTATCACCATGAACAGCAACAACAATATTGCTATTGTATATCAAAAGTTAATTTTCGGTCAATTATATCCGAAAAGGGTGGATCATTATTGCATGCTAATGAGTCCGACAAAAAATATGTTACAACAATTAAAAAAAAAGGTGCACATAATTTGGTTGCAAATGTAAGAGCTGATGATAAGAATACCGATAAAGAGATTTTAAGTGCCAAAACCGAGAAACGATGGCGTCATCATAAACATCGCACAAGGAGCTACAGTTCAGTGTTTCAGTATGCCGAGCTAATGACGTCATGTTCATATCTTCTACTGCAAAGTTGCAGAACTTTACAATTCTTATTAATTTTACTATTAACTTCAACACAATGTATTGGTCCCATACAAGGTTTGTTGGTTTCAAATTCATCTCCAGCTATCGGCATAGATTTGGGTTCTATTGATTTTGAAAATGCCAGCGATAGTTTAGTTTATAACAGCACTAGCAACAGTGCTAGAAATAGCAGCAGTATTAATAATAGATTAACAAAAAAATCATATAATTTGGATGATACTGGCGATAGGGGAGAAACATATCTAACGGCCAGTAAAAATCTAATTATAACTTCCTCGACAGAAGGTGGGACTTCTGGCGGGGCTTATCTAGACAAATTAGATAATTTAGAACGAAGTTTAGCGGCGGTTTTAATAAAAGTTGCGTATGGCACAACTTCGACCACAAAACGTAGTATTCCCGAAAATAGTTATATGCCAAGTTTAACAACCATTGCCACACCTCTACTAACTACACTAAGGTATGTTTTATATCTATTTTTAAAATTTCATTCATACTAAGATATTTATTTGCTAAAAATATTATAGATATCAAGAAAAATCCCATCAATCTCAATTAAATATTCATCATCGTAATTACGAATTGGATTTGGAAAGAGATCATGCTTTGCCAACATCAGCTCCAAATGCTGATATTTTAAAGAGTAACAGTAATCCTACATACCCTAATCCAAACCGTCATCATAATCATGAGCGTGATAGACATAGACACATAATTAATTCAACGCCTAAACCATCATGTGAGTATTTAAAATTTAATAGTTAATATATTTTTACACTTGTATTAATAAAATTAAAAATACACAAGGGCACTTCAATGACTGATTTTTATAAAATTTAAAGTTGTCTATTGACGCCTAAAAATGAATTGTTTTTAACAAGCTTTAAAATCGAGCATAGAAAGTTCAAATTTTTACACTATGGGTATAATTTACACAAGAATCTTCAAACAACATGAGTTTTTGTTTTTATATTAAAGCAAAATAAATTCTCGTCTGGTTTTTAATTCAACATTTTATTTGTATTGTAGAAACATAAAAAAATATCTTTAAACGTAGTTAAATTTTATAAGCAAAATTCCTTTTATGTTTCACAAAAATTTACAAACGGCAATACAAATTCCATCAGTGCCTTAGTCATTGAAAGAATGTTTGAAATGCAGGAGAAACTTTTCCGATTCATTCATTACTTGTTTTTAATTCTTTCACTGATGATCGGTTGGCTCTTTGCACCTTTGTTTAAATGATAGTGGTACATCCTAAAATTTTATTACGCAATTTATTGCAAGGGCATCAGAGACTAAAAGAACAGAAGCATTGAGCCTGCCTAGCCGGCAATCTAAACCAAATTGTAGATAAGATTTAAACACAATAAATTAGTTATTGCATGGGTAATAATTAATAAATATCACTGCAAAGAGTTTGTTTACGTAGTGTATTTTTACTTCTTCCCGGATGTGGGAGCTTTTAAATGTCTAGATATTTTCATATACCAAGCGGCGATTACGATAAGTCGTAAAATCCTAAGACTGTCTTCTTTGTAATTTCTGGATGTTTAATGCGCAAGCAGTACGCAACAGCTGAATGCCGTATGACCATATGGGCTTTATAACCGATTTTTATAAAAGCGGCTTGTATTCCAAAGCCAGGATTGAGTAAGAGCTAATACCCAGTGTAGTTATTTTTCAAACCTTAAGGCCTTTATTTTTGCCTCAATGTGGCGGGTTCAAGTAATTTAACGTGGGGTTCCACTGTTATTGGTGGACTAGTTTGCCTTTGGAAGGAAAACTCTACATGAGTAAATTTCGATCTTTCGACCTTTACTACCCACTTTTTAGCCAGTGCTCTAGATATTCAGAATTTCAGAGCATCATTTACAGTGTCACTGGTATTTGGAATGGTGGAACTATGTATGTCATGTGGTGTAAAAACTTCCTCTAAGTGATTTGCGAAGGAATTTACCTTGTCTCATGAGTTTTTGGCCCAAGTGCGGTCTTTAAGTATTAGTAGGAATTCGTAGAAAATTGTAAGTGCCTTTGAGCTTTCCACAGGCTCTTCTCGTATCTTTTGTTGGATCGAATTTTTTTAAATAACTCGATAGCGGAATCATGTTTCTATCCCAATTTGGAATTATTTTTTACGTGCACGACAGCCTGAAAACCCTTACATATAGCAGTATGATTTTCACCACAGTTGCTGCATTTCTTACCTTCCAATCTGTTTTGGAAGATGTGCATTCCGAAGTTGGGTGGGCGTCGCCGAAAACAATGCATACGGATGGTAACTTGCAGTAAGGTGTGTTATGCCCGAACACTTGGCAATTAGTGCAGTGACGGAGAATCATAACGTTTTAATGGCTCTTCTACAATAATTATTCTATCGGAAGTTGCAAATAGGATGAACCGCGTTCTTAGATTTTAGCTGAAGTTGATTAAATACAAACTCAATGCGACACATTCTTATGTAGAATATTATGCATTGATGATATGGCAATTGTCATACCTTTTGGCTTTTCAATTCAGCTCTTATTTTCTGCGTCAAGTCGACTTGCGATGAGCCAAATAATTTTTTTCCGCATGGGTGTCGTTCTTCGTCCCTTGAATTTGTCCTCTTCGTGTAGAAGCGACACAAGTGTTTTCCTCAACTACAAGCGAGAAAAACATGTTTAAAATTGCATTTGATTTGTGAAAGTAAAACGGAGCGGGTTTTTGTTTCCTGATAGCGGGTTCGGCTTAAATTGTTCATTCATTGCATTATTAGTTGTTCTTGCCGTAAAATAATTATAAGCGGTTTTGTTATTCTTTATATTTTTACATTGTTAATGCTTTTGCAATTTTTTTTTTTTTTTAATTTTTATGCTTTACAACTAAGTTTCACACATCACTTAAGATTACATAACATTACAGCAATTATTAGATTTAAGCAATAATTTATACTGACTAATTAACAATTGAATACTATTTAAAGCAAGCCTTTAACATAGCAAGAAAAGTATAATGTATAAATAACGGCACTTTTCTTTCTGCTAGTATTCAAAAAACAAAACCAAACCTTGCTGTTGCACGTGGAATTTTGTCTCTTGAATATCGGCCGAAATCGGCCGATTTAGCGCTATTATTACAACTTGCCGGTAGTTAGAGTTAGGATGTTATCAAACAGCTTATTCGTTTTTCGTTATTATGAGTGTACTTTAAGTTAAAACTGTCCGATAAGCTAAAGAGAAGATGTTCTAACCTTTAAATTATAACGTGATAAGTTTGAGTTGCCATATGTTGAACAACAAAAAAAAAAATTTTAATTTAGTTTCCAAAATCAAAAAAATACAAAATGGTAAAGACACCGGATTTGTTTTTATATTAACGACCTGGAAAATTTTTTTAAAAATAAAAATTGCCAGCAAACAAATAAGTAAAACTAAGTCGTTGCTACTATGTATTCTTAAAAACCAATTTCTTTTGTCAAAAGTAGTCGGCTTTCGCTTTTCCACTGCCATAATTTTATTTTACAAGGTACAGTAATCCCCCTATAACACGATGGATTGGTTCCGCGTTTTAGGAGTATTCTCGTATAACGCGCCCGTATGAACCCTTATAACGCTTTAAATCGAATATTGAGAAAAAAAATATGTTATGAACGAAATATGTGCGTTTATTCAAAAACAATTAATTTTAAATAAATTACTTAATTTCAAAAACAGTTTTATTACATGTTCCCCTCCTTATATGAGGGACATGAAATCGCATAATATGAAGTTGTGTTATAAAAGTACCGCGTTAAGGAGGGATTACTGTAGTTGTAATAATGAATAATTGTTAAAGGCCACTTTATTCCTCACGTTAGCTAAAGTTAACCTACTACCACGAACTTTAAAGGCAAGTTGTAATAATGACCCTTAGTTTAAATTATTATACTTTTCAACTGAATTTTCCACATGAGTTGAAGCCATTAATACATTTAAACAATTTTGAAACTGTTTAAAGTCGTTTAACATAGCAAGAAAATTAGAAAATGAATGTCGGCACTTTTCTGCTAAAAGCGTTCACCAAAATTTTTTTCCAATCTTTATACTTTACAACTAAACTTCGCACATCAATTGAAACTTCCCTTATATATTTAAACATTTATTGAAACTGTATAAATAACAACTGAATATTATTTATAGCAAATGCTTAACATAGCAAGAAAAGTAGAAAATGAATAACGGCACTTTTCTGGCAGTATTGAAAGCAAAACACAAAAAAAAAAAGAATTCTGGCCGTACGAAAACTTTTGTTGACACTGTATATACTAATACGAGGACTGATCAATAAGTCAGTGACTTTTTGAATCTGCTCTTAACTCAATAGTCAAACTTAGTCCGACGTTTCCCCAGTTTTTGTATCCCTTCCAAAAAATAAGATTTTACGAGGCCCTTAAAATAGGCATTTGTCTGGTCAATAATTTCATCGTTGCAGCTAAATCTCTCCCCCAAGTCATTTGTTTAAGTTTGAAAATATGAAGTAGTCACTAGGGGCTAAATCCGGAGAATATGGCGGATGAGGTACCAATTCGTAGCCCAATTCTTAGAGTTTTGCCATTGAGACTGCACACTTGTGCACCAGTGCATTATCTTGATGAAAAATAACTTTTTTCTTGGCCAAAAAACTGTTGCCATTACCTTATTGGCCAACAAACTTATCGTGGCTTTCTTCGGAGCAGGTTCACCCGGGGAAACCCATTGTTTAGACTGCTGCTTGGTCTCCGGAGTACAGTATTGGATCCATGTTTTATCTACAACTCCAAACAATCTTTGAAGTTGTCACACGTTTACGATTATGGTCAATTCTTTCTTTCTTAAACCCACTTTACTCTTCGATCGGCCAACACCATATCGTGGATTTTTTCGACATTTTCGGGTGTACTGACCTCAATGGGCCGTCCAGAACGTTCAGCGTCATTCGCACTTGTGCGACCACAACGAAAGTCAGTAAACCACTTTTTTATCATTGAAATCGATGGTGCAGAGTCCCCATAGTATTTATCGAGCTTTTCCTTGGTTTGATTGCCGGTTTAATGTTTAATGAGCACTCGAAATTCTCTTTTTTCCACTTTTAGACAAATACACGAGGTTGTATGTTTCAAACAGCTGTTAAACGCAAAGTAAATGACGAAACTTGCTCTATTAAGAGGTTGTACTTGATGGGAACAGTGTTGCATTTTATATAACTACGAGGGAAGTTCGAAAACTCACGGACTTATTGATCCGCCCACGTATACACTATTCTAATTATGTCTTTATGAGCCGTTTATTTTGAAAGGGGCATAAGTAACTGTAACTTTGTTTTGAAGTTACGATATTTAAGGGTTGACGTTTTAAGGTTTTTTTAATATTGATGTCACCTTTCAAGAAGAAGCACAGTTGTATTGTTCTCATAATAAATAAATAATTTTATAAAGGTTCTCCAAGTAAACAGGTTACAAAAGTTACTGACTTACATTATGACTCTCGCCACTCTCGAAATAAATAGTTTAAAAAAATTATTCGCCTACATTCACCTGCTACTATCGTACATGACAGACACCTGACAAACAATAAAACACTAACGAATTGATGCAAACTTGTCAGAACGAAAAATGACACTGAAAACGGCACAAAGCCGTAACCGGTTTGTGTCCAAAACAAACTTGACAAGGGATGACGGAAATTCGTTTCAAAATACCCTGTCGGAATATCAAATCCAGAATAATAAAATAAATTCGGAAAAATTAGCTAAAAATAATTTTTTTTAATAAAAAGAAAATCCTAAAAATTCCTTTTATTTAATAAATATGCAATAGCTTATGCAAAGGTTGGCAACGCATGTTATCTCGGGTTTTTCTACCTAAAGCACATCAAAGCCTGTGTTGTTTCTGTTTTTTTTTTCTAGTTTATTCTATAGTATTTCGAGCAAAAGACGTAACAGTTTTTCTAAAAAGTTGGGTTTCAACAAATAAATTGCATATTAATTTAATAAAATGAGGTGGAATTAGCTAAAAAAAAATGTTTTAATAAAAAGATATTTTTTTTATGTTTCTTCATTCATTTAATACACTAATAAAACAATAGTTATACTTGCGTCCACGTTTCTTTACTCGATTTTAAAACGTGTAAAATCATGTGAATTTTGCTCACCAAATATTAGAATTCACTTTGAATACGAGATGTTTACTTGTCAAATTACACAGCAGAGCCGATTTTTTCCAAAAATATTAACCATATTTTTGTCGGCAATTAACCATAGTAAAAAATGTGTAGTTTTGTTCTATTAACGTTCTTTTAATGAAGTGAAATGCTTTCGTAAACTTCCTACTATTACACACACACGCACACATTTAACCTATATGTTTGTTATGAAATGACCATTAACACTTGTTATATTTTTTAGTGTCTAACATATTGAAGAAAACTAACGGCCAAATGCCCACCATCTCCATGTTCCCTGGCGGTGGTGAATTACCATCGTATTCACCACCAGCTCGATCGTTTTTCACTCCACCACTACCACCAGAATACCAGCATCCCTTTGCTGACAAACCGACATTGCGTGGTACTAATAACGAAGGAGGAATTGAACTAAATACTGGAGGCTATATAAACCGCAGACCTATACCTCCACCGAGTTTGATGCCTGGTCATGAACGTATACCGTTTAGACCTCCAGACCTAGGCGGATCATCAAACAGTAATGAAGGGGCCGCGCCAGTTCTAATACCATCATTATCGGGTAGTACAGCTTCTCCTGTATTTGCTTTAACTACAATAGGTGTTCACCATGAAGCCGATGTTAAAAACGCTTTAAATACTCCTTCAAGAGCCGGTATTAGTTCGGATAATATTTCCAACGTCGAAAGAATAAATACGTCGTCATCTAGTATATATTTAGATTCAAATAATAATTTAAATAACTCGAATAATCCTGAAGTACGAAAGGAAGTTCTTCCTAGTATAAGACGTATTTTAAGTGGCTCCAATGGTCGCAAAGGTGATATACCTGAGGTCTTATTGAAACAAGTAACTACACGACCACATAACAATTTCCATCATCCGCCTTCGTCGCCAGTTGTTTTAATTGATTCCTCAATGTTGGCAACTAATGAAGGTTCGGCGGATAATGCAGATAACAAACAAAATATTAACAAAATTAAAAATGTGGTGGATTCAGACATTAACAACGATGACGAGCAGCACCAAAAACCAAAAATTACTACAAGGCCATTAGGTGATAGCCATTTTTCATTGAATGATATAACGTCAACGCCATCGGCCGCGGCTGCTATTGGAGGAATAGAAAAAGCCAAAGCGGCTATTTCGGCTGCTGCAGCAACGTCAACCACTTCATCAAGAAATTTGGACTTGTCGCCGTCGACTGGTAAGAACAATGGAGATGGCTCGTCATCAACGTCCTCGTCCACTTCGTCAATATCGTCATCAACGTCATCGTCAACATTAGCATCAGCATCGGCTCATGCAACATGGTCTTTGGCATGGAACATTCACGTATATTTGTCTGTTATACTCTTTACCATTTTGGCGGTTTACTCATTTTATAAAATGATTACGTACAATAAACTAACGCATCTTTTTTCCCAGTCATATTTTCTTTGCATCCATCTCATTTTGATTATTATATGCACAGCACGAACTTTTTATTTATGCTACGATGCGTATAATATTCATTCCAGTTTTCATATCTTTGTTTCGGAAATTTTACTTAACTTACCGGCCACATTCCTGACTATATCATTTGCAGTTTTGATATTGTTTTTATCTCTCAAGTCGCTGAACCATAAAAATAATCGTTACTCTGCTTTAATACGGCCTCTAACGGTCGTTGTAGGGTGTGGAGTGCATGTAGTTCTGTGTATTACTTTACATTATGTCGAATCGTATACGTTGCAAAATCATCAACAGCATTTGTATTATCAACAACAGCAACAACTACTTACAAAAAGGCATCAAATGCAACAGCAGCAACAACAGCAGCAGCATCATAATCTCCAATATAATTATCTACAAAATCAATACTCATATGCAGCTAATATAATAGGTCTGGAAACTATGGCTTTCAGCTCTTCAGTTGCGTCCGTGCAAGGAGCTAATTTCCATGAACATAATATAGCGACAAGTGTATCTTCGTTGCCACCACCTCCACCTAGAGTTTTATCACTTATATGCCAAATAATTTACATATTTGTATGCTTTAGCTTAGGACTCTTGTATCTTTACTTGTATCGTATTTTAAAACGCATTTTGCGAAGTAAATCTCAAAACTACATACACGGGTATCAAAACCTTTCATACGCCATACATATAACTATTGCAACTGCTTTGCTTTTTGTCTTGTTAGCATCATTACAAATCTTTGGTGCTATAAGCATCTCATCATCCAGACCATTAATTACGCAAAAAACTGCTGAAATTGACTGGCTACAATGGGGCTATCAATTTTCATTACGTCTGATAGAAATCGCAATTATAACACTGATCTCTTGGGTGACAGGACTTAAAACGAGCAATGGTAGCAACACCGTCAATATTAATCTAACTAACAATGAGGCTAGAGTTGTCGCTGGACAGGTAAATGTTGGCAATTCGATGTTCAATACAAATCTAAGTGTAAATCCGGTACGAGAAAAACATAGTGTTCACAACAATCAATACAATCACTCGAATATGACAAATTTCTTTTTGCCATGTACTTCAAGTTCCAGTCAAGAACAATTTGACACTGATTATCCAGCAGTCTGTAATGCGAATACCAATCTACATACATATACAATGCGAACGGGTAAATTAATATATGACGACAGCTTTGCTTTAAATTCCCTTAATGCAAGTAATTCTGCTGCACCAACAAGTGATTTTCATCATCAGCACCACCAGGTTCAACCACATTCTAAGCAACAACCAACGCAATCTACTTACCAACATCCTTATGATTCACAGTCGCTTCACAGCTCAGCTCACCACAATGTTTCGGAATACGGTTCGAGGATTAATTATCAACCGGAAAATCACTTGCAGTACAATGATTATTTAACGGATAATACTACGGATCACTATGAAAATCCCAATTTCGATCTGCGAGGTTCAGGCTCTGCAACATCGGGATCTGCCTTAGTGGTAAACTCTAATGCTGGCAATGGAACGACGCAAAAGTTTGGAAAAAACTCAATTTCAAACTCGACTACAACGCCTTCAAGCAGCAATAATTCGAATATGGGATCAAATTCATCGTCTGGTTCATCGGCAACGTTGCAGCAGCAAATGCTACTATTACATGGCGGTGGTGAGACTTGTTATTCAGAGCCAATACATGAAAATTATGATTTTAATAATTTTGAAAAACCAAAATTTAAACAACAGCCGCATGATAATTGGCCTGATGCTCATATCCCAACAATACTAAACAAACGTGATAAAAAAAAATCGTTAACAACCTTGGAAAGGTGTGGCTATGATAAGCCAGAACGAAGAAGTTCAAATTCCACGCATTCCTGCAATTCAAATAGTAATTCCACTAACAATGGCGGCGGTGGTAACAGTGGTACTTGCGGTGGTAGCTCACGATACGCTAGCTTTAACACATTTGAAAGAGCACCATTTAACAATGTACGCAAAAGTGATACATTTAACAATATAACATCCAATGGTCTTAACATTATGCATGGCCGCAACAATTCTTCATCATCGGCTACTTCAGCTACATCTGCTAGCGGACCTAGAAGTACTAACTTAGGCATACAGACCTTAGCATCAACTGAAAGACATCATCATGTCATGCCATCAAGAAACCTGAGAGTCACTGGAAGTTCGAAAGTTTTAACAAATAATGCCTCAGGATTAGATGTTTTTTCACGATCAACTATAGAACGATCGAGTGTCAGCCATACACAACAAAGGCCCCTACACCAGCCACACATAAATCAGTCCCAAACGCAACATCACCACTACTCCGATGATGATGATGATGACAAAGATGATGACATAATGCTAGCAGGTACTTAACACACATTATTACTTAATAACCTAAATACATACATACTTAGGTTAATTTTATATCACTTTGCAGCATCTCCACATCAAGTGTAATACAGTAAATGAAAAATGCCTTGCAGCTATCGCAATTAGTGAATGAATTTTAAAATTTCTTCGAAGTTTACAACTCAGGTACTTCTCATAGTAACATCACACGTAGGCCAGAAGGTATATTGAGATATTACTATGTACATAGCTGAACAAGGTATCGCAAGAATGTGTGTGATCTATAGAGTAGTTGTAGTTATCAAAGGAATCCAAAACTTTCCGAAACTTAACACAAAAGATATAATTATACGAACAAAAATTTAATATTAAAAAAATTAAAAACGAATAAAAGGTTTAGTGTAGTCATGCATAAATTTATTTAAAACGCCTTTTAAAATTTCGACTAGGATTTTTAAGTTATAATGTACATTTATAAAAAAATATATTTTTATTGAAAATAATATATGATGTTTAAAATTAAGCTAATTCACAATTAATTCAACAATTTTCTAAAAATATCTCATCACGTTAAAATTAACATTAATCTCCTTTCCATTGCAAACTTTAAAAATAATTAGCCATCATTTAGCGAAGCATTCATTGCATCATAAAGAACATAATATCATAACAAAAAGAAAAAGAAAAAACTGATATCAGTTAGGAAACATTTTTTACTCAAATAAATTACGAATTAAGCAATTTTTATAATCACTTTAATTAAACATTTATTAAATATATATGAATTTATATATAAATATATGTACATGGGTATACATACATATGTAAATATACAGTCACGAGCAAATAAGTAGGTTCATTTAGTAGTAGCAGGTAATAACAAATTCATTATCAGAAAAGCAAAAACAGTTTTAAAGAAAAATTAAAGCTAAGCTACAATAATACATGAGGTACATACATACATACATATAGTTAAAAAATAAAGTAATATTAAAACTATTAAAATATGCATTAATATTTGTCAGACCCACAAATAGTTTCATTTAGAAAACATAAGTTTTAGTATATAGTTTAAGAGCCCGTTGTTTTCTATAACTGACAAACCTGTACGAGCCATAGATGCTTTATATAGAAGTTGAATTGAGCACCAAACCTTTCCTACTGTTCTCTATTAATAGTCTTTACCATCTTAAACCAATCGGTTAAAGAAAACGCAGCCCATTTGTTCTACAAGCCTCTAGATTTAAAGTTTTTCATGTAGTGTTAATTTTACGAACGCACTTGAAAACAGCTAATTTTTTAGATTTCAGTTTTTTTTTCTATTGTTTCCTTACATTCCCTACTAATATATATTAAGTGACAATTAAGTAAGTAAAAATATCGGGCGCTAGTTTATTGGCAGTAATAATTGTGTTCCAAAAAAATAAAAAGAGCTTTTAAAAATCAGCCTGTTTGAAAATGTGTGTTCATAAACAGATGTTAGTAATGACGAAGTTGCCACTGTTTTTAATGATTAAATTTTCCTGCACTTTGCACATTTAGCCTATTTCGACATTTTTACAAAATGGCTCATTTATTGACTTTTTCTCAGTTTTTTAACAATAATAATACAATTTCGCGTTAAAGAAAGAACACGATGGCACAAATTGGCTATATCTTATATGATGTTTGAAGACTGTGTCCCTTTGGCAACCTCAGAAACATTTTAAATTTTATTACAAAGATAAATAGAAAACATAAAACAGTAACAATAAAGTCATTAACTGACTAAAGTTAACTGATTAAAGTTACGCGTTTTCAATATTTTTTACCCGCAGAACCACCTTTCGCGTGATTTTAACGGGCATGTTCTGACACCCACAAGAGTGTCAAATTGCATGCGAGTAGCAAATCGCCAAACTTATTTCTGCATGTTCTGCAACACACGCGTTTTACTTGCGATTTGCTTTTGAAAAGTTTTAAATGAAATCTCTGTATTATTAATATTTCTAATACCTGAACCTAGAATATTACGAAAAATAACCGGGCATTTCAGTTGAATTAATTACAGCACTAGCTGCGTATAGCTGTTTATTGAAATCGCCAGTGCAAGAGAAGAAATACAGAAACAAAGTTGCAAAAGCAACGAATGTTTTTAAATTTCATGTTTTTAGAAAAAATTTGTTACAAACTTTCTTTAGTTTTGACTAAAATAAAAAGAAAACATAATTAATTTAATTTATTCATAACTTTGTAGTTTCTTTAAAAACTAGTTTAGTTTAAATACAGCAGTTCAATTCAGTATACTCTTGCGGCTTTAACTCGCCAAAACTCTTGCGAATGCGAGTTACAGAACACCACACATGCGAGTTGAAATCACAATCGCAAATTTTGTGTGAGATGCGAGTGTCTGAACATGGACGTATATTATATGGCTGCATATTTTGTGGTTGTTATGTGCAATTTTCCGTTCACTATAACCATTGCGATGGAATTGTTTAAATACAATTTTTTCCACCTGCAATGCGTCGGGCGATCCATTCCTAAGTGTTACAATTTTTGAATTTGATTTTTTTTAAGTGAAAATATTAGTTTGTTGATTGAAATTGTATTTTTTATCTTTGACTGATTGGTAAATAAACTTATTTATTTGCTCGTGACTATATATGTATATAGTTATATATAAATTGTGAAATCTGTAGATCTTTTGTGTTTGCATTTATAGAAATATACATACCTACTTAATTTATATTTATACATTATTTATAAGTTAAAAAGTTTTTTATAAAAAGCATGGTGTTATAATTGTAGGGATATATTTGTGAATAAGGAATCTATACAAAGTAATTTATTGAAGAAGCATATTCATTTTCTTTGGAAAAAGTGTAAAATTTCGTTAAAATAAATTTTCTTTTACCATAATGTATAGACAAAGTCATATATTTTTGACAAAAACAAATCGAGTTGATAATTTGTTTTCGCAGTTCAAATAATGTAGTTTTGAAAGTAACGTTTGAATATAAGTTTTTTCTTTTTTTTGGCCAGATGAGTCAGTAGGATTCCTAAAGGATTTGTTCTAGAACCACGCTTGATTATACACACATACGGTACCAGAGAGCGTGTGCATGTCCGCTCTGGTTACAAGTTTTATGGGATTGTTCTTCTTAGGCCCGTTTTACATTGTCGGGCAAGTCATTTGATTTGTAATTTTTACTTGTAGAAATCTAGCAAGGGGCACAGTGTATATGCAACTGTTCGCCATTAAGAGAGAATACAGATGAAGATTTGTCAGTCGAATGGGTCTTTTTAGTTTTTAAATCATTTCATAAAGTCAAGTTATTTCGTTATATTAGAGTTGTATAATAAGGTAAACATTTTCAGTCACATGAACGGAATAGCAAATCGACAAATATTTTCACACAAATAAAGTAGGGCTGTAAATTTCGTAATTTTGTGAGCTTTTATAATGCAAGCCATACACCTTGCTATCATTTGGACAATTTGAGAAGGTTGAAAACTGTGTAGGCTCATTGTAATTAGATGTGTCGTGGTTGTACGAAAAATCAAGCAACTTTTTAAGTTGTACAACTCTGTATCCACGTGCATGGACATGTCGCACAACTTCATACTGATTTCTTTATTAGTTTCGTAGCGACCGCATAGCAAACGTCATTATGTGCGATTTTTATGCGATATCTTTACTCAAAATAAATTTCTTGCTAAAAAAAAAAGTTGTGGACTGTTATACACACTTTTGTAATGTTTGTGGGCAAAATGCCCAACTTATTTACTAACCGAGTTTTGTCGTGGGTGAGAACGAAGTTTACAGCACTAACGTTTTTGTTATTGAATTCTATGTTTACCACAAGCAATTTGCTGTTATTGCCCGGCAATTAGCAAATTTATTGTTTCACATAACTTTGTGGAACTACAATTAATAATATTAAGTAATTTAATTTTAAGGGTTAAGTTCGTTTTTTTTTTATTATTTTTGTTGAGCAAAAAACTTTATTTGATGTGATAACTTTGAATATATGAAAAATTTAATATTACATTCTCGTATTCTGCAGTGTGGCCCAAATGAGACCTAGTGATGTTAAACACGTATAACTCTTTTAATAACGGTTTTTTTAAATAATTTATTTTTATGTGTTAAATACATTTTATGGAAATTTAACGTGACTATGTGTGAAATATGACATCAGGCAAATGACCACCATTTGGCTCGATACAGACATTGGCTCTTTTTAGCGCATTTTGCATTACACGGTGTAATGTTTCTGGTTGCAGGCGCCGTATTTCGTCTCGAATACTCTGCTTGAGCTGTCCAAGTGTCGGTGGCTTGTTAACATACACTTTGTCTTTTAAATAACCCCATAAAAAAAATCGGGCGTAGTTAAATCTGGTGAACGAGGAGGCCAAGGGAAACCTAAATTTTTTAAAATCATGCGTTCACCAAAAATTTCACCTAGCATATCCATTGTTTGCCTAGCAGTATGCGCAGTGGCTCCATCTTGTTGAAGCCACAAATTAGGATGTTGCTCCATCATTGGAAGCAAAAAGTTGTCGATCATTGTTCTGTTAGAAGCCCCGGAGACCGTTTCTGGCGTTTCATCCTCATTGTCAAAGAGATATGGGCCGATGATTTCTGTGACCATAACACCCCACCAAACAGTGCATCTGATTGGGTGTGACTGATGCTCTGATGTATTGCCCTTGGATTATCGGTGCCCCACAACCTACAATTATGTTTATTCACATAACCACTTAAATGGAAATGCGCTTCATCCGTCATCAAAAGATAATTTAAAAAAATCGTTTTGTGTGGCTAATTGTGTAAAGGGAATAGCGTATTATAGTCGTTGTTTGGGGTCTTGCGGTAGAAGCTGTTGCACAATTTGAACTTTGCATGGATACATCTTAAGATCCAATTTTAAAGTTCTCTGTAATGTTGTTTTGGGTTTACCCAATTGGACGGAACGGCGACGAGTTGAGACAAATGGATCATTTGCAACACTCTGCTGCACAGCTTCCATGTTGTCTTCAGTACGAATATTTCGATGAGCACCTCTTCCTGGACGGTCGGCAACTGAACCCAGTTTCTCAAAACGGCTAACTAAACTTGTAATCATGGATGATGTGGGCGCTGATCTTACGTTTAAAAAACGGCGATAATTTCGCTGCGTCAGAACAATTGTTCATTGAGAAGAATAATAAAAATCGATAACTTTAATGCGTTGTTGTGGACTGTACGTATTCATTTTAAATTTCCAAGAGTTCAGTTATAATCTGCAAACAGAAAAAATAAATTATGTTAAAAAATAAAAAAGTTATTTGTGTTTCACATCACTAGGTCTCATTTGTTGGGCTACCCTGTATTTGTGTTGGGTTAAATAAGTGATGTTTACAGTTCACGCATAAATTAGTAGAGAAGACACGAAGAATGTTGCCAACTTGTGTAGCGGCGTAGAAAATGCGTGCCATTCTGCTAGTTGTCTAATAAAATTTTAAGTTTTACTTCATTCAATGTTATTATATCACATGCAATTTCTCTCTGAATAGAAATAATAAAGAAAACGAACTTATGGCTAACAATTAAATAACTAATACTAATAATTACAGTTCGACAAAGTTATGTGAAATAATATTTTTATAGTTTTCTCAGGTGGTTATTTTCGCTATGTAGAATTTATTTTCGCCTGGAAGGCTTGTGTGTTACAGTATTGATAAATAAATACTCTATAGAGGACAATAACTCGAAAATTATTTGGGTGGGGTCCTAGTGTGGCATGTTACTTATAAAGTTTATAACTTAGAAAAGTGCAATAAAATCCATTTGTTAAATTTGTCACTCGTTGCCTGTATAAAAGTTGTATACGCTTGAACTATAAGGAACTGTTTTACAAACTAAATAAATGAATAAATTCATAAGGAGCTAAGAATTCAAGCGAACGTTAAATTATTTCCTTAATAAAATTCGTACATAACGACAAGTCATCACGATTTTAATCGATTAACTCTTATATATCTTCTATGTAAATTTATTCAAAAATTAATTGTTTTCACTTTAATTTGTTGCATGGAAAAAATCCTTTTTTTAAATAAAACAAAAATATAAAAAAAAAATTTATTATATTTTCTCTAATTGTCTGGTTTTTGTTAGTTAACAAATAGATTATATTGTTTTACTTTCGTGACGAATATTTTCCAGAATACCATTATTTAAAAAAACTCAATCTCCTCAGTTTTTTGTACTTTTTCTATTATGGTAAAAGTTTAGGAGTTTTGAATACGGGTACAAATGTTAAATTATTTTATGCTGTACTTTCAAAGTGCAAAACACAAAAGATCAACACATGAATGGTAAAATTCCTTTCAGTATCTTTAATTTTTCCTCTTGTTACTTAGATTGTAAAATATTGATGATTTTAAATACTGTAAATGAATTTCCATTAAAACAAAATCCACTCCTATCCATATTGAGATTTTCACCAATAAATAACTAAGGCATTTCAATTGATTGATTAGAAGACTTAATTTTTTTGTAAATATTGACACACCATGAAAAAAACCACTTTAATTATGAACAAATATAACTTTGAGAAATTTATTTATTATTTTTATATAGCGTTTACACATACAAACATATTATTTATATTTTTGACTTCTAAATGCTAACAACTGTACTGCTTTTATTTTGGTTTGAAATTATTATTATTATTTTTTATATTAATAAGAAAATAGCAAAAACATATTCACTTCTTTCCATAATAATATTTACAACAATAAATATGAATCCAAGCATTTGAAGTAATTAAAGTATATCATTTTATTTTTTGTAAATACCGCCAGAATTCTTATTTTAAGTTATCAGAATAAATAAATCAATTTAATAATCAATTAATAACTGACTTTCTTTACTAATGTTAATAAGACATTCTGTGTGAGTGAAGTATACGAATAAATGGAATTCGGACTTGGAAGTAAGAAAAACGCTATAAACAAAAGTATAGCAGGGTCAATCCGCACAATTTTGACTGCCAAACCGCGCCTCTTCTTTGAGAGGTAACTAACATTATTTTGAAGTACCACGGCAACAACTTTGTTGCGGCGAGTTACTCAACCCTGTTTTGCATTTCGATTTAAATTGAAAATTTCTCCGTTTGGCAACTTTAACACAATTCAAACTTATTATAACATGATTATAACACTTTATAAAATGATTATAACACATTATAACATCATTATAACAAATTATATCATGATTATAACACTTTATAACGTTATTATTACACTTTATAACATGACTATAACATTATAATAATTCAGTTAAAACTCCTTATAATATAATTATAACACTTTATTATTATAACATGATCAAAACTCATTAAAACATGATTAAAACACATTATAACACTATATCATGATTATAACACATTATAACATTATTATAACACTTTGTAACATGATTGTAACTCATTATATCATGATTATAACACTTTATAACGTTATTATTACACTTTATAATATGTGTATAACATTGTAATAATTAAGTTATATGAGTTAAAATTATGTTATAATCGTGTTATAATAAGTAATAATAATGAGTTTTATAACACGATAATAACACATTACTACATGATTATAACTGCTTATAATATGATTATAACACTTTATTATAACATGCTCAAAACTCATTATAACATGATTAACTCATTATAACAGGGGATGTAGCTACGTTTTTTTAAGTTGTTTATTTAATGGTGGAGGATCTTTCGGTTTTAGTTTGTTTCGCTTCAGAAAATGTGTAATAAAAAAAAGAATGCAATTACAGGTTTCATTAATGATCCTACATAACTTTTTTCTTTATTTTGTTTATCTTTTTGTACTGAAATATGAAAGTTTCTTTAATTGAGTGGAAGTCGAAAATGTTGTTTTTTCTCTTCCATCAACGACGTCGGTGCTATCCCACATTTTCTTGAAATTAAAACTAAGAAACTGTTTTTACTTAACTGATGCATTTATTTAATTATTGTACCCACAATATATAATTTTCAATTAGTCAGTTTTATTTTAAAAAATTTAACCTTTTTATTACAATGTTTAATAAATTGCCTAATTTTTGTGTTCATATTTCACACGTTCCACAGCGAAACAGCTGGTTTTGAAAATACTCTCGGTCTTGCCTTATGATTCAGTTTTTGGTTGGAATACCTTTTTTCGATTCGTGCGTAAGTGAATACGGGAACGTAATCGAAATGCAGAATAAGAGTGACTGTGTAACTCGAAACGAATGAATAGTGAAACGACTACGAACAACACGATACTGTGTAGTACGATTTTCGTTAATTCCTTATCAAAGCTTGGCAATTTTATGGAAGGAAAAATTCTCGTTCGTTTGTGCAACTGTGTATAAAAAAGAATTATAAAATGAGAGTATTTATATAATAAAAATTATAAAAGTGTTTGTGAATTTAATAAAACGACTAATAATGTGATTATTTATTTATATACAAAACAGCTGAAATTTCTCTCCGAAATTTCGGAAGCGATGTCTTTGAGGAAAATTTTGTTTTCAAGAAATGCACAAACCTGTTATGCAACTATAAATAGGTTGCTGAGATATTCTAAGAATGTAATCTGCCTTCAGCCCTATTATTGTCGCGGCAGCTTTTATTTAAGATCGGTTAAAAGATGACAAAGCTAATAAAGTTTATCTAAGGTCGGAATTTAAACCGTTTTATTAGGCTTTGAGGGCAGCTCGCATGCAGCGAGTTCACTCGTATGCCATTAGGCGCATTGCGATGGCCCGACGACTATCGATCTGCCCCCGCAGTTCCCATAGAGTTCCAGAATCTAAGATCCGTAAGAACTACTTAGAGCTTCTGGTAGAAATAATAAGGCTCATCAGTGTTGCATGTCTAGGTTCTGAAAAATCGTTGGCCCAAATATTTGAGCCAGCGTTCTTGCAGAGAAGGTGTTGAACTGATTGTTCCTTCCCATCCAGACAACCTCTGCAGCTCTCAGTACGAGAGATTCCCATACACTCCGACATTCGTCCAATAACAATACCCTGTTATGCCAACAAGTAGCGATGTCAAATTTTACGCAAGGTCCAGTAGTGTCTTCGTCCCTTCCTTATGGATTAAGGGGCAAAGAATTTTGAACAAGGTGCAAGTGGCTATCATACATTTATTTTAGCGTCCAGTTATGTAACGTGTTTAAAATGTGCATCCAGAGAAGTATTGATATCCCGCTGGTAAGTTACCACCGCCAGGTTCGAGCCATTTCTCACTCCGCGGAACCCAATATATGCGCACACGGTGTTATCCAAGTAGTACTTGAAATACACTTCATTACACTTCTCGACTTCACCACTTTCCAATCAAGGGACTTAATGGCGACTAGACTGTCGACAAAAATATAAGTTCCCCATTTGTCCTTGCCGCTACCAATATCGCATATATGCTTGGAACACAGTGCAGGTGTCGGATAGTGAGAATCGAACGGTAATATCATCAGAGAAGGTAAGCAATCCAGCCCCCGTGTCAGCTTTAGAATCATCCGTAAAAATCGAAACCGCATTATCTCTCATTGCAAAAGTCTCCTTCCACTCATCCCTGCTCCGTATTTTAACAACAAAGGATTTGTCGAAGTCCATAACAGGGGTCAAATAACATAGGCCAACAAAAAGATTTTTTTTTAACTTTTTTCACTTTAATGGCTGGTTTTTGTAGATTTTTATGTCCTGAATCCAAATCTGATCTTAGTTTTTTTGTATCACCCATAGTTTCTGAGCAATCTTCTTTTTGTTATTTAAACTACCTACTCATTAAAATCTCCATAAGGTATAGTGTAAAATTAATGAGACGGTATGTTAAGTCACAATCAGTGATTTTATTTACATTAAGCAATTAAAAATGATAAAATAAACTCATAGTGTTGGTTTCATTAGTCAGATGGAATTGGTTTTTCTTTCCTTTCTCTTTTTTCTTTGAAGCTTCTTGTGTAGCTTTTTCTGCGATGTGTTGCTTGTTGAGCTTTTCGGTGAAGTGACCAACAGTAGTCTACCATCATATCATGCTCACCATCATATCGTGTTCAGTTCATTGTTCTACTTCGTTTGAGTAAAGACGTACTTCACTTTAAGCGCATAATTTATATTCATTTAAGGTGACTTTTTTTTTATTTTAAAAATTGAACAAGTGCAGAGACACAGTTAACAGTTAGTAACAACAACAAAATAAATAACAAAAAATAAAAAGCATTATAATATAGTGTGTGATAAAAAAGACAATAACAAAGTGCATGGTTAAACCTGTTTAAACAATTAATAGTGAGTGCATGAGCGCACCAAACATAAACGAAAAAAATACAAAAGGTAATAACAACAATGCTTATTACTCTTTTTCTTACACAAATGCTAATAATGCAATAAACAATATAAATAATAAAAAAAAAGATGACAGTGCTTTAATAACCGCCAGGCCAATTGACCGAACGCGTTGATTATCAGCAAATATAAATATATCTGCTACAGAAACAACGAATTCAACAAATAAAACGAAAGAAACAAATAATACACAAAAAATAGCACAAGAAAAAGAACCAGGTACTGAATCTAAACGCGTGCAAACTGGTATGGATCGGTACATAACCATAACGAAGAGGAAGGCGAGTCCTAAGTCTTCACAACAAGAGCGAACTGCCAAGCAATATAAAGGTTCTCATCAAGTAGCTGCAACATCGGTAAGTGAAAATAGATATTCTGTCCTTGCTACCCCGGATAATGAAAATGCCGAACCCACTGTAAGGGAACAAAAACCCCCACCAATCTACTTGCGCGAACAAACATCAAATGCCATTATAAATATGCTGTCCCAACTCGTAGGCAAAGAAAATTTCTATGTGGCTTCTGTACGAAGAGGACAGAAACAAGAAACGAAGATCCAAGCCCACACTGAGAAGAATTATCGCCTAATCGCAAGTCGTCTCGATGCAGATAATAAGAGCTATTATACGTATCAACTAAAAAGTGCTGACAGTTCTGTTCCCACTGAGGAGATAAAAAGTGCCATAGAGGTGGAAGGTTATGTCGTAAGGTCAGTGCACAATCTTCTAAATAAGAATAAAGTTCCCCAACCTATGCATCCTGTTGAAATCGTGTTTCATGCATCGCAACTTAAATCAAAAAACTCGGTTCATCCAATATATAATTTGCGCTACCTTTTGAACAGAAGAATAACGGTGGAAGAGCCTCTAAAACGTAGCGGTCCCCGTCAGTGTACTAATTGCCAGGAATTCGGACACACGAAAACCTACTGCAAGCTACCATCCGTATGCGTTGTTTGCGGTGATGCGCACCGGACTTTGGAATGCACTTCTTCCAAAACAGACCACAAGGTCAAAAAATGCAGCAACTGTGGTGAAAACCATACAGCAAATTACAGGGGCTGCAAAGTATTTCAATATGTAAAATATAATGCGAAGGTCGTACGTAAACCTGAATATGAGCAATATAAAGCTTCCCAATTTCCTCGGCTTCATGCTGGTTCTGTTGCTAGTACACAAGCTACACAGCCACACACTAAGCCAAACTTTTCATATGCCCAAACATTGAGAAATGATTTACCTAATGCGAATGTCAAAAGTTCTAATGCGCATAAACATTCATATGCCCACGTCTTAGCTCGATCGAGAACTTAATACAGACAATGAATAATTTCATGACAACTATGCAGGGTATGTTTCAGGAAATGATGCGAACTCAAAACATGCTTCTGCAAGTTTTGCTTGGCAAAAAATGAACCAGTTAAAAATATGCTTCTGGAACGCTAACGGGCTCTCCCAACATAAATATGAAGTAGAACACTTCTTGCTAGCACATGATATAGACATACAATTAGTCTCTGAAAAACACTTCACTATAAAAAACTGCTTTAGAATTGATGGGTATTTTATATATGACACCAAACACCCAAGCGAAAGGGCATGTGGTGGGACTGCCATTATTGTCCGAAAAAACGTAAGGCATTTTTCATTGCCTGAATTCAGGGAGGACTTTTTGCAAGCTACGACTATAAATCTTACAGATTTTAAAATTGTAGTCTCCTCAGTGTATTGCCCGCCTAGGCATAAAATCGAACATCATGAATTTGCCAGGTTCTTTGCTACGCTAGGGCAAAAATTTATTGCCGCTGGCGATTACAATGCAAAGCACACATATTGGGGATCCAGACTCCTTAGTCCTAGAGGTAGGCAGTTGTTTTATACAGTTGAAACAAACAAGCTTGACGTCGTATCTGGCGGTAAACCCACCTATTGGCCCACAGACTTTAATAAGTTGCCAGACCTTATTGATTTTGCTACAATAAAAAACATCAAACGCGATCAACTCTTAGTTGATTCATCCTATGACCTATCTTCTGATCATTCACCTACAATTGTTATTTTACACGACAGTTTTGTCGCTGCACCTAAATCCCCTACCCGAACAGAAACACGAATTGGTTAAAATATAAAATGTATGTGAGCTCTCACTTACCTTTGAACATCCCACTGAGAAATCCACCTGATATTCAAGCAGCTGTAGACCATTTTACAGACGTCGTGATTGCCGCAGCCATAGCTGCAACGCCAACAAAACCATCAGCTAAAATAATAACGTACCAGGCAACAGCAGATATTCAGATGCTCGTCATTGAGAAAAGAAGACTAAGAAGACAATGGCAAAATAGTCGTTCTCCACACATAAAAATGCAAATGAACTTATGCCAAAAAAACTTACGGAGTAAATTGAGACAGAAACACCAACTCGCTATCGACAACTTTTTAAAAAACTTGAATCCAATGAAGAACACGGATTATAGTCTGTGGAAAGCTGTAAAGCACTTACAATGTCCTATTGCTTATTAATCCCCACTAAGACTTGAAGACCGTACTTGGGCTAAAAACTCAAGTGAAAAGGCAAATGCGTTCGCAAATCACTTAGAGAAGGTTTTTGCACCACATGATATAAGTAATTCCACTATTCCAATTATTAGCGACATCGTGAATGATCCTATGAAATTTCGGTTGTCTTCTTTAAAATCGACAATTAAAAATACGGATATGAAGAAATCACCTGGACCTGATCGTATAACAGGATCAATGATAAAAAACTTACCTAATTCAGCTGTAAGAATTTTACTTTACATATTTAAGGCCATGTTGCGCGTCGGCTTCTTCCCATGCTCTTGGAAGATGTCTGAAATTGTTATGATCCCGAAACCTGGAAAGGACTCAAGCCAGATTACATCCTACAGGCCAATTAGCCTACTGTCAGTTTTGTCTAAGATATTTGAAAAATTATTCGTCTCGAGTGTAACTCCTTTTCTAAATGAACAAAACGATATCCCAGATCATCAGTTTGGTTTTCGAGCAAGGCATAGTACGATTGAACAAGTCCATAGAATCGTTACCATTATTAGATCGGCTTTTGAAAGAAAGCAATACTGTTCAGCTTTATTTATAGACATTTCACAAGCATTTGATAAAGTCTGCCATGATGGGCTACTTACTAAAATAGTTCGGGTTCTACCTGAAAACACCCACAAGCTTATAAAAAGCTATTTGTCCGATAGAACTTTTAAAGTAAGGTCAAAGGACCAGCTTTCAAGATGTGGGAAAATCAGTGCAGGAGTACCTCAAGGTAGTGTGCTAGGGCCGCTATTATATATCATCTATACAGCGGATATGCTGACAAGCCCACATACATATACATCAACCTTTGCAGACGACACTGCAATTATAAGTGTTAGTAATGATCCAGAGGATGCATCTGAAAAGCTGCAGTCGCATATTCATAAGCTAGAAGACTGGCTAAAATAGTGGAGAATAAAGGTAAATCCATCAAAATGTGCTCATGTAACGTTTTCCCTTAGAAGGCAAAATTGTCCACCAATCACAATAACTAATACCACGGTTCCAGCGGAAACGCACGTCAAATATTTAGGTATCCACCTAGACCGCCTAACTTGGTCCCGGCACATTGAGACAAAAATAACGTCCATAAAGCTTCGAACAAATCAACTGCATTGGCTAATAAGTCCTAACTCAACTTTGGCTTTGGAATATAAAGTCCTTTTATACAAATCCGTTATAAAGCCAATATGGTCATATGGTATTCAGCTGTGGGGTACTGCCTGTGCATCAAACATCCAGAAGTTACAGAGAAGACAGTCCAGGATTTTACGTCTTATCGTATGCGCCCCCTGGTACATAAGAAATAAAAACATACATAGGGATCTCAAAGTTCCCACTATCCACGAAGAAGTTAAAACGTACACGTCCAAATACGTAAACAAACTAGTCGCACATCCCAACACTCTAGCACGCAATTTATTGCAATTTGATGGCCACCAGAGACTAAGAAGAACTGACACATTGAGCCTGGCGAGGCGGCTCTCTCTACACAATAGAAGATAGATTTTTAAGATTTGAATACAAAAAATTAGTTATTACGTTGGTACTAACTAGTAAATAATAATTTAGAAATAAGATTTGAATACTTATTGTGAATTTCTTTTAATAGAAAGATTCAATAAAATAAAATACAGTATAAAAAAAAAAAAATATCATGTTGGTGTTCTAGCGGCCCTGCTAGCGTTTTTCCAACAATTTGATGTCTTGGTGAAAACGTTCACCCTGCTCCTCACAAAAGTCTTCCAAATTTTCAGGGAAGTAGTCAAGGTGACTGTTCAAAAAAAAATTTCAGGCTCGTCAAACATCCTAATTTTCCAAAATTATTTAACATGTTTGCTACAACTGTAACATATTCTGGCTCTTTTGAATTTCCTAATAATTTTGTAACAACTTCTTTGAATGATACCCATGCTTCGTTCTTATTTCTGGTCATTGTATTTTCAAAGTTAATGTCGAACATAATTTTTCGAATATCAGGCCCTACAAAGACACCTTCTTTGAGTTAAGCTTCTGAAAGGTTTGGAAACTTTTGGCAGAGATACTTGAAACAAGATCCATCTTTAGGCAATGCCTTCGTAAACTGCTTCATGAGGCCTAACTTTATATGTAAAGGTGTTAGGAGAATGTTTTGAAGATCCACAAGGTTTTTGCGGAGAATATTCCTCGTGCCGGGTATTAAAGACTCTTTTATAGGCTAGTTCTTTCTGTTCCAATGTTGATCCCTAGCTCTACTGTCCCATTCGCACAAGAAACATGGAAATTTGGTGAAACCACTTTGCTGACCAAGAAGCATACAAATTACTTTTAAATCGCCACATATCATCCAACCCAAAGCAGAATAGCCAATTTTACCAAACACTATTTTCAGATTTTCATAGCTCCCTTTCATACATATGTACAGAATGACCAATAGGTACAGATGCATAAATGTTACCATTGTGTAATAAAACAGCTTTCAAACTAGTTTTGGATGAATCGATAAATAGTCTCCAGTATTCTTTGTTGTATTTAACTCCGAATTCATCCATCAGACCTGGAATGTTTGAGCAGTACACTAAATCACCTTCTTGATCAAAAATGGGGTTCCATCTGCCAACAAGTTCTTTTCTTTCAGTCTAGAACCAAGCAATTCAGCTTTTTCTTTCGCTAAGCCAAGATCCCTAACCAAGTCATTAAGCTCGATCTGCGTAAACAGTTGTGGCTTTTTTTTCTGAAGTACACTGAAACTCTTCAACATCTTGCTCATCAAGCTCTGACTGTACATCAGAAAACGTTTCAAGTTGAACAGAATTCAAATCTTAAGGAGGTTCTGGGACCGGTAAATCTTCATCATGCCCTACTGGTCGGATGGCGGAAATTAGGTTAGGGCAGCTTATTATCCTCTTGTTTTTTGAATTATGGCCAGTAATATCAATACTACAGCAATCATCAGTGTGGTTTCTAGGCTCCCTCCATACCATAGAAACAGCAACCTTGAAAGCTTTTTTTCTCCTTTTTTGACCACTTTCTCAGATCTTCAACACAAAAATAACAAACCTTATGTGGGGCCCAAGATTTATCCTGATCACCAAGTTTAGTTCCAAAATATAACAAAAACTTTTTACTGAACACGTGAACACATTCACTGTAAGACTGTAATCAGAAAGTAAGGCTAGGTTACACAATAACAATGACATGTGTTGCACCAGTGCTGCCAACTCTTCTATATTCAGTACAAATTGTATTTTACAACTCCATTTAAACTATATAAAAGGTGATAAATTCTTGAAAAAATGACGTACAAATGTGAAAAAATGGTGGGTGTTACAGCCTAATAACTGTCAGATTTGGGTTCAGCACCCTAAAAGACATAAGAATAGGGTATTTTGGGTTCAAAAGTTTTTTCATCGTTGGCCTGTGTAATCAGTCTACTCTCCCAAGATATTTCCACCTACCCTATATAGAATGGTGCGATGTCCAACACGACCTTCGTCCGGCTCCCTGACGCTTAGGGACGACCTGGCAGATACGTATTTTATGTAGACATCGAGGGGGTCAGAGCTAACATGTGCACTTTGTCTAGAAAAGTGAGGTGTACTTTTGTGTTCACCACTTTCCACCAGACAAGTGTACCATAGGCCTTACCACCGCCGTGTTATTCCAATGCACCATGTACTGTTTTAGACCGATTTCTACCGAAAGGTCTTTTTGTATGCATAGCATATAGAGTCTTGCTTATTCCGTTCTCAGCATTACATTTCCACGAGAGCTTTGAGTTCAGGACTAATTCCAGAGTAACGCTGCCAATTTTTGGAAGCCTGAACTCCGCAGTTTTATATCTTCTAGTGAAGAGAACCAGTTCATAGCATAGGCCATCATATGACACATTCCTTTCGAAACCAAAATTCTTGCAATATCCGTAATAGAATAAAATTTATACCGACCAAATATTGAAAGTATGTTATAAAGCTACGGCTTGTGATAGACATATATACATACTGTTACGACGATAATTGCTAACAAATGAGCACTCAATGTGCAGAAAGTTCCAGAAATAAGGAGTGCATTAACATTTGTCATCCACTGTACAGACAGCGCTGTAGCAACAACAAAACACAATAACAAAAGCGGAAATAGATCCATAGACATTATTTTCCTTTTTTTAAATATTCCCTCAAACTTTACCAGTTTTTAGAATTAAATAATTTGCGATCTCAATCTGTAAAAAATAATTACTTGAGAGGAACTTAATACAGTGACGAGCACATGTGGCTTACCATGTTCTGCTTCAAATGCAGAAAACCCATACGATATAAGTAAAATAGTGCATATATAGACATTGGTCGAAAGTATGCCAAGCCGAATTAAAAGTGTAATTAAAGCTAAAGGTGTTTGGACGAAATACCAAGAAAGTTTCAATTTTTTAACACGTGCAAAAAACGATACTTAGACTTTTCCCAACAAAATTTCTTAAGGCTCGAATATAACGTTTAGTATTAATGAATTCCTTTTTGTTTTATTTTCTTATTATTTAAGTGGAAAACCTTATTACTTTTCTTTTATATTATTAAATTTACTGCGTTTTTAAGGCCCGCATGTTAAGAATGTATCCACATATGCTCGCCACTGTATATTTACTTGTTAATAAACTCTGTTATGAGAAGCCAAAATGTCAAAGAACTAAATTTTTGACAATTAATTTCTCAAAACATTTACAACTCTTTAGACATATTTGCTTAAAATTTTCTGATCGTCTGGTGGCGCAAAAAATAGATAAACCTAAAAAGTGATGTAAAATATATATTTTGCACAAAATCTGTGCTGCTATAGATTGGGGAGAAAATAAATAAGCAATAGAACTTGGGCATCTGTAAACATAGAAAAGTTTTAAATTTCCTGCTTCAACGTGAAAAAATCTACGGCTGAGGCTGGTCAGCTTTTAAGGAAAGAGCGAGTTGTGAGTGTCATTAAATCGAAGCACGGCAAAGCGTTGAAAGATACGTTTCTCAAGTTTACAAATTGTTTTAAAAAAAGATACTAATCGAATCGTCAAACAAAAACATTTTGTATTAATCAAACGATGTATTGAATTCAAAGTATTCCGATTTGTGATATTATTAAACAATATTTTATAAGCAAACAATTCTAAACTACTGCATATGCTGCATAATTAGCAATACCACATAAATTTTTTCCTTTCGCAATTCTTATGTAGCCGTCTTCACCCCACTGTTCACCCCACCAATTTTTTACGATCCAGTAGTCTTTTGTGTATCCAATAACCATCATAGCGTGATTAACGAACTGCGACGGACAGGCATTGTCATCATAAACTCCGTCACTGTATAACTGGAAAGTTCTTGGCGTAGCATTAATAGAAACAGCCACCGGTCCGATATGTGCTACTGCAGCTTCAATGGCCTTTTCATCTTTAGCAGGCAAAATTGCCCATGATGTTACGTTGACAACGGCTAATTCTGAAAAGAATTGGCATTTTCCTTTCTGTAAAGAAAAATGTATTAAAATTTAATTGTTTTGGCGACATACTCCAGTTCCAAAATCTAGAAAACCTAAGAACAGCGATTTCACTTTTTCGCTTTCGTGAAAAAAGATCCCGCACTGTTTATCTTGCAAATGGTAGATATGCAATGAGTTCCAAAGAGATATATAATGTGTGGAAGAAGCCTGATCTAATTAAAACGTCGGATTTTTTTTTTTTTTTGTATCAAAAAATATAAAACGTCCTGAAATAACTTATGTGAAGCGAAAAATCAAATTTTTTTAATTACAAGAAATCATATACAAACCGTCAATGCATTTGGTGCGTAAACGTTTCCCACGATCGTGAGAGAGTGAAATCGCTGTTCTTAGTTTTTTACTATGCTCTACATGATTTTGGAACTGAAGCTTTCATATTTACATAAAAATGCAACAAGTTATATGCCCAACGTGCAGAAGTATGTTCCGCAAACTTGATATTGGAAATTATTCTTACCTTCGAAACATATTTGTAGTCTTGAGCACGCATTAAGCCACCTTGCTCTTCTAGATATCTCAATGTGTTGCGCAATGATCCTCCTGTACAACCCTGATTACCATGTGATGTACTGCAATCGACTATTTGTTGAGCACTTAAGTTTAAAATACGACCAGTGCGCTTAAACACCTGACCCTCAATGCTTTCTGCAATACTAAAAGCATAGCACGAACCGCATGTTTTTTGATTAGCCGGACTCGTTATGAAGCCCCTTTCACGCCAATCGATTGATTCGGGTGTGTCATGCAATAAGGGCGATCCAACGATTTCTGAATCATTATCCAAAGTTTCAAAGCGTTTACTTCGTAAAAGTCGTAAGAACGATTTTAAATAAGAGTGGTTGCTCTAGAAATATACAAAAATTTCAATTTTTAATATTATCGTAGTTTGTACGTGGGCTGAGTTGAGAATTTTAAGCATCGACCTCAACAGGAAAAGTAAATTAATATATTGAAGTTTATGGAATTTTACACTTAATTGATTGCAAAACTTCTACCATGCAGACCAATTCTGAGTTTTCCAAAAATAGGTGAAAGTTTTACAGTGTGACAAATGGCATCATCATATGTAGGCAGTAAGCACCCTTGTATGCAAAACTGTTACACTATGTAGACTGACAAGAAGGAAGTTGGTGACAGTTAATAAAAAAAAAAACGCGCTATTTAAGTTTCTTTGCTTGCGATTTCCCGTGTGTGACCGTAAATGCGAATTTAAAGAGAATTCCGCATAATTATTTCAAGACAACTTGCATCGTCTGAACGAAGAAACAATTCCTTTTTCATCCGGGGGGTCACTGACTAAAAATTCAAGTTCGTTTAAAAACACTCAATAACAGTATTTCAAAACAAATATTTCTTCGCTGCGAGTTTTTCCTTACCAAAAAACAATTTAAAAAAAATCAAAAACCAAATTTTACAATAAATTTTAAATTTTCCAAAAAGTTGAAATATTACGAAAGTTTCAACAAAAAATCATAAATAATCATGTATGTGATGAAAATCGAATCGTTTTGAAATGAAACCGAATGTTGAAAACGAATAAAATATTTTTACATGTGATGAAAACCGAATCGATTTCATATTCCACATTTGGTTCATTCCACAAAAACTCAACCCTGTTATTGTTTACAAAACCTATTAAAAAATTGTAAACAAAAGTTTTTTGGCCATAAATCGCAGCGCAACTTATTTAATTATGGCTTTTATGCAACTGCTTATTTTTTATTATTAAATGAAAATAAAAAAATGAAAATGTTAAAAAAAAAAGATTGCGTGACTCATCCAATCCTTTAGAATTGCCTGAAAATATGTAAGTACGAGAATAAATTAAAGAAAACAACACTCACAAAAATCTTCTTTTCAGGTTCATTGAGTTCGTTAGAATCAATAAAGATGGATTTTTATGGATACTGGAAAGAATAGCACTGCGATACCAATCTCCAATAACCGTAGAACTAGCAGCAACACTAAGGTTTTTCGATGAAGGTAGTTTTCAGCGGTCAGTGGGCAATGATGCTTTCATTGCATTGCATCGCACAACATTTTCAAAGTGCTTTAAAAAAATGCTCATTTTACTGGAACAAGTTTTATGCAATGAATAGATAAAACTTCCAACCAACTCCGAAGAAACATGTATCTGTTTCAATATGAAAAAGAAGCTTAAGTTGGCTTACTAATAAGCAAGTGCATATGTCATTTTAAACTTCTTTTCAATATTGAAATATGTTGATATAATATTATTATGTACTTGTAAAATGTACTTGTAAGGCATTTAAAACTTGCGTTTGTTTTTTGAAGCTGTCTGACATTTTTTCCTATGACCTATATACACGCTTGATACTTGATTCAATATTCTTTGAAATTTCATTGTTATCTTTGACAACGTCCATCATTTTCACCATAGTTGCTGATTTCCCTGCATAACAACTGGTTTCATCTGCCATACATTTTTTTAAATTATTTTCTAATGAATTGGTTGCACTTTTACGTTTTGACGGTTGGCTACATTTTCGGCTTCGATTTGTGGCGTTGAAGGTAATACTTCAGTTGTGCTTATGGGTTGACCAACACAAGCAACACTATCATCGATGCCATCGTCAACATCAAATAGGCCGCAAATCTTACCAATTTCCTCTTCTCTATTTGGTATGTATAACTGATTGTAAGGTCCACCGCCAGTAGCTCGCAATTCTTTTTTGTTTGTTAAAATTTTCTTTTTTATTTGAGATTTTTTATCAAGCCATGCCTGTTAAAATTGTCACTTATGTATAAAACTTTGTGAATATACTCAATTGTATAAACAATACCTTTTTCCAAGCATCTTTCTTTTTCGTTGGTGGGCCCAGGAGATTTAAATTGTCAGTAAGAGTTTGCCAAAGGCTTTCCGTTTCTACTTTATCACCTTTTGAAAACCCCTTGGCCAATTGTGGATTTTTTTCCATGAATTCAATTATCATGTCTTCTTGCTTGATATTGATATGTTTTCGCCTAAAAATGCTCATATCAAGATAATACGAAAAACTATCAGAAAACTAAATTTTAATAGAAATCGGCGATGCACAAAATAATCGATTGCACAACAAAAAGGCCAAAAAAAGTAGGAAATCGTTAAGTTTGAAAAGTTCACCATCGAATTTGGTCAAAAAGTCGTCACACAATTGAAATGCCATCAAAACTTCACAAAAAAAAATCGAAAAATAAGATTGCTATTCACCAACAAATTTCAAAAGCACTAATAACCAAAAATTTCGCCATAAACCGAAATTAAAACGAGAAGTCATGAATAACCAAAATTTGATCAACAATTATGAATTCACCACAACGTTTATGACAAAATTTTGTTAAAATGAAAAACTCATAACGAATTCACATTTCAACAAAAACCGATGTTTCACTAAAAGTGGCAAAAAAATACAAATTTCACATACACGCACACACACACACATCCATCCACACATTTGACCAAAATTTCATAAGAACATTAAAATTTTAGCGACTAATCAAATTTTCATAAAAAATCCAAAAATTCACCAAAAGAAAATTTAATTCTATTATTATCTAAAATTCCAATAAAAATTTTTTTTTTGAAAATTCGCGCATTGTTTAGAAGTACTGCTTTTTTCATTTACTTACCATGTCAGCCATATTATTAGTTCGCAGACGGAATGAAGTTCTTCCTTTACTGAAAAGAGCATTGTGTTGGCGTACCGCTGCTTGATTCTCTTCAAATGCGGATCGGCTGCGGAGCTCATCATAGGCGTGCAAATAACTTTTGTTAACAAAATTCTGCAGCAATCATATGCAATTCATTAAAATTTTTTTTACCAATTACCACAAGTTCTTATATATTTGCATATATGTATGTATGAATGTTTATGTAGGTACCTTATATTCATCAAAATTGTCGAATTCAATTATACGTCCATCTTGTTCCACAAGTGAAGATGACGTTTGAACATAGATTAACATCAATACAAATTTAAAATTGATCATGATCCAAACATTGGCTTATTATGCTTTTTACACTTACCATTGACATTTAAATACTGCTTTAATAAAAACGTTTCTTATTTATTGTTTGGTCAATTTTTATACAGACATTTTAAACACTCAGCAAAAATGAACATTTTATACTTGCACTGATGTGTGTGTGTGTGTGTGTGAGTGTATGCGAATTGTGCAGCAACAATTAAGGGAAATTATTATTACAAATTTTGTTAAGAGAAATGTTATATTTACAGTATCGAGCACAAAAAAGGAAACAAAATTGTGCTCAGGTTGAATAACTTTCTTTTTCTTTCGTTTTCAATCTTGTTTTCGGAATTTTAAAGGTAAATTTTGCAAAAAGAGTTTTACTTTGTTTTCTCTCTCAAATTTTATTTTAAAATTTGTGAAAGAAATTTATTTTTTATGCCCCAACTTTTTGTTGTGTCTTTCAAGAATTTTATTAAAAATGTTAAAAAGTAAAAATTCTTTAGAACATGGAAAATATATTGTATTGAAAATATTTCACAAAAACCCAGCATTCTTCGAAACACAATGTATTAATTATACACGTTTAATATAGAGGTGCTAAAGAAATGGTTTTTTTGGTTTGGGCATTTTTGTCGACGAGTGAGAATATCTATTTATTTCCTATGGAAGAAAATAACTATATTTTTCCTATGGTGAAAACTTATTTCATTGAACCCGAATAGTGCAAACAATTTATTTTGACTTTTGGACTTATTTTGGAGCTATCTTGAAACGAATGTAGGTTCACAGTTCGTCTGCAGCACACGCTTACGTGAGTCCACAACTCCAGTCCCTTTTTCCTACCTAAAAAAGGGGAAAGTGAAGAAGTAGACAAGCTGAGTAGAAAGGTTGTAGAGAGGAAGTGCTTGAAATTGCCGAACCAGTCGTAGCTCCTTAGGAAGGACTGTGTCTCCAGTTTCGATAGTTCAGCTGGCAAAGAACTTTCTCACGAGATGGCCCAGGGTAGGACACAGGCATAGGAGATGGAATATTATGACACCTTTTTCCTCATTGTGACGGCTTCTACAGTAGTCGTTTGCCGGCAGCCCCATTGTTTTACTGTGAATGCCAAATCTGCAATATCCAGTAACCATTGAAATGTAACCCATTTATTGATTTCGTCATGGCAATACACTGACAACAAATATTTTATACAAACTTCGGAACCTGGACATGTCACCGAAGGGGAGACAAATCCTTCATAAAATATTAACGACAGGCTGACTCTTTAATATACAACTACAAGATACTTGGCAATTAGTAGGCTGCATTTCCATAACTTAATGCAATTTGTTAGTGGTTCTTTTTTCGATAAAGGAAATGACAATTTAAAGGATACAATAATCTATGTAATCTATGTATTATGTAAATAACTTTCTTTCCTATTGCCGTTATTTTAATGTCCGTGCTATTTTTTTCATCAGCACTATATGTTCTCATGAGCTGTTTATTTTAAAAGTGGCTAAGTCATCTTATTTGTAAATGGAGATATTAAAGGGTCGGCGTTTAAATAAGTTATGCCAACTTTTGAAAAGATTTACGTGTATTTGTTATCTCGGGATGCGTATATTTTTCTCAATATAAGGTGGAGTAATTTATGCTACTTAGAGAAATTGCAGAAAAATATTTCATATTTGACCCATATATTTTACTGAAGTGGTCTTTTATTAAATAGACAGTGATTTAAGAAAACTGATGAGTAAATTATATATTTTTATAATAATAACAAATTCATTCTTGTATTTCATATGAAGGTTTATTCAAGAATTTTTTTTTTTTTTATTTTAATTCGCATAAAATAAAAAAAATTATAGTTTGCTTAAAATTTTTAAAACAACTGCATTATATTGGGGGCTTACAAGAAAGCAAGTCCATTTTACATATTTTTAAACATTATTTCTTTTATTCTTATCAAAGCTCTGAGTGTAATATAGATCCATCAGATCGTAGTGTTATTAGTGCCTATAAATAAAAAATATCAATAAACAAATATTAATAAAAAAAATATATAATGAAATATATTTTTTTCTGTTCCTTTTGGTATATTCTTTACTTTTGCTAATGGCTCCATAGAAGTCGCTTTTTCGCATTGCATGGATTACACTTAACTCCATGATTATAATAATATGATTTACGAAATGATGTTAATTATGTACAGATATCAATATCATGTAATTTACAAAGCTGCACTATTCTTTCCTGCTTAAAAAATATATCCACTGAACACAGCTTAAAAAAAACTTAAAATAATACTTCACACACGCTTATCTAAATTTTTTCTACTAACCCCCGCAAATAATTTCCTGAGTACCAAACAAATATGTTTGTTATACCGTTAATTAGCAAAGCTCCCCTCAAAAAATCTCACCCAATAGTTCTCAACATATTGATTGTATTTTTATTAAATGAAAGGATACCGTTAAATGTTCATTACTGTTATCATTACCTTGATTTTTGTAAAAACTGACTTACACCAGTTTTACAATAAACGGCTCATATGCAGGTACGTATGTATGTACTTCTATAGTTAAACACATTTTAAATTGACCTAAATAAATATTTCGTCAATTTTCTGTTAATGTTTGACAGTAAGTATTTGCTGACGGAAAGCAACATATGTATACAAACATACATATCAGATGTAAGTGTGATGGGCACTAGTCATTCAATTACAAGCTTTGTCTTTAATCGTGAAATCAGTTTTATGTTTATTACCTCAACGCGACAATTTAATAATGACAATTCCTTAACATGCCGTCGTGACCAGCCATTAATCTAATCTGTCATTGTACAGATTGCTGTACGCACAAGAATGTAGCTCGTCAAAACCTTCCCTATTAATGGTATGCTCGTGTTCAAAGCATGTCGCCCGAACAGTTGTTCGCACAACTCTGTTCTGCCACCACACAAACAAAATAAACACAGGCAAAATAAAAAAATGTGTGTGTATGAGCTCGTCTATGAACACCCGTACATTAACTATGCTGAGAAGATGGAAACAATATCGATGGCAAACAAAAAATTACACTCAAACTGAATAGTAACATATACTCGTATTTACCGCACAGAAGACCGCAAACGAAATTTTTTCCAGTTACTCTGCAGCGCGCTGTATCCATGTGTGAAAACATTTCTGTACAATTAAGACGGTAGGTATGTAAGGTACAAATGTGCAGCAAAGCACATATTTGACGAAATCAGCGTAACCACTACTTTGTTAAATGTATCTTCAACCTCACGTGCCACATAGGGCACAAAATAAAATAAACAAAAAAATTAACACTAAACCTACCGATGCTTCATGTATTCATATTCCTACCAAAGAGGGTCAAATGACCCGTCTTTAAAATGTTATATATTACTATGTCTAGCGAAAAATATATCAGTTAGGGCAATTTGGTACATGAATAGAACAATTTTTTTTAAATAACGATTAAAAATAGTTGATTTATTAAATTTAAAAAAACATTAAAAACAAAATATATTTAGAAAACAATGAAATAATACTCGTATGCTAACTTTATTCATGTTCACTGCATATTTTGCAAATTATTCGGTTCTCGAAGTTACATTTTCCAAACACATATTTATTGCAGTTGAAACAGATTTGCTTAGTTTTGTTTTCTTTGCCAAAACGTATTTGGCAACTTTTTCGCATTTTCACACGAGAATCCAAGCTTGAATTTGTTGAATTTGTCTGTATATTTCCTTTTTCTTCCTGTTGCTCATGTTCAAAATCTTCGACAAGTTCTTCAGCTAATTAGAATAAAAATTGCTGTCTAGAGATTTTTTCGCCGGTTATTTCCTTTGTGAAAAACCAATGAGTTGATTTCAGCTATGTCAAGAATATGGAAAAAAAGCTGCGCAGGCCATCTTTGCGAATTCGATTTCACATAGTAATTTTCTGGCCATTTGATCCGTCATGTCTACACCGTATTTAGTATTATTGTAAAATCTAGTCGTTTCAGGTAAACGCTTGCCATGCATGTGTTTCAATGCTTACAGATTTATGATTTGAGCTTAGTAGAAACACTCTTTAGTTTGGTTTATATTTGTAAATGGTAAGTGAACAATGACTCGATTTGTATAGTTTTGTGGAGAAGCGTGGCATACCAACTTTCACCTGCTTTGCGAATTTTGGTAGTTCTCTTTTGTTCCTGCGGATTGTTCCAACAAAGAACCACTACTTTTTTTCAATAGTTTTGCAGCTAGTGATGCGCTTGTAAAGAAATTAGCTGTAGTGACGCTTCTTCCGCATCCTGTGAACGGTTCCAGTAGTTTGAGAACAAGGAATTCTTCAAGCGGAGTTGAAGCTCCTCTGTTTTCTTCCTTTCCCAAATATGGAAATCCATCTATGAATCACAAGAAATACAAATGAAGATACCTTTTCATGGGTCAAATGATCACTTGCGGCAGTTACGGCAGAGTACATGTATTTCTCGGTAAAAAATTAACAAGAAAAGAGTAAATCTTGAAAAATACATTCGATGTATTTTTTAATAAAAGTCGTAAAGGCAAAGGTTTAAAATGGGTCATTTGACCCGTCATGGTAAGTTCAGTGTTAATGGTGGTGATAATGTTATATAGAAACTTAAATAATTGAATCAATAATTGAAACAGTAGGAAGATATTATGTAATGGTAACGCCTAATTCGTCAAATATTTGCTTTGTCCGACCATTCATTTATTACTATGGCTTCGGTGTTATAAGAAATGAATGCAAACACGTGTAAGACATTACTTATGTTGTTGATGGTGTGTCTGAAAGCATTAGTTGTATATTTACTCAATGCTGCATAAATTATATAAAGAACGTCAACCACCACACCCTCCTACTCTTGTTACCAACCAAACGGCAGTCGGTCAAACGGACGGGCGACGTGTGTAAAAATACTAGAAGTATGTAAGTAAATCGATTTAAAATAGTTTTTATACCCTTCACCTAAGGTGTAAAGGGTATATAAGTTTGTCATTCCGTTTGTAATGTCTACAGTATTAATTTGCTATCCCAAACAGTATAGTATGTATCCTTATCTCTCCTGAATAATTTTTTTGAAGGTCGTAGATAATACAGAAATCTTAGTATTATTTATTTCAGTATATTTTCTGATTCTGAAATATCCCGCACTCTTACGGCCGAATGCAAGTAAAATATTTTAATTTCGGTTTAAAGTACAAATTGATTAATAACTTCTTTATGCATTAATCACATAGAAGGCGGCAGGCTACCGGCTACAATCTGTTAAAAATAAGACACACATATTATGAGAAAGATTATTTTGACCGCAACAAGGCAACACTGTTACAGGTTATTATATAAGCATGGCATAAAATTCTTCTTCCCTCCAATTGATCTATTTTCAATGAATCGTTGGAAAGATTTTTTAATCTTTGACTTAATAAAAAGTTATAGTTCACAAGATATATTCTATTATATTTTCAACTTTGCAGGCCTCCCACCCGCAATATTTCAAAAAAACATTAAAAAACTAAAGCGGCACCATACTACTGAAATATAAATGAATTCTGCAACAGCTGTTAATTTTGAAAATTGCTATGTAGCTGTCGTTATCAAAAGAATTTAGTTACTGGCTACAAGGCGACATTTATAGTCGTGTAGCCTGCTGTTGTTCTCAATGTGTTTAAGCCTTAGACTTAACAAACCTCTGTTAAGAAAACGTATGCAAAAAGTACTCTAACTTATTTAGTGAATTTCTATTGGCAACGCCATTCCAAAATGAAGCTAATGAGGCACAAAAATGTTACGAATCTATAAATAGCTTTTCATTATTTTAAAATAAAGTAACTTTGGTTTTTGTAACAATTTATACAAATTGGTGTATTAAGTGAAATTAATATAAACAAAATAAAGAAATAAGACCTCACACGACTTGTTTTGTGAGGGATAAAAATTTTTTCGAATAATGTGACTTTTTTATTCGTTTTGATTGTAAGTCACTAAAAAAAATATTTTTTACATTGATTTTTAATTATTTTTTGATAAACCACGAAAAAGATTTAAAATCTTGAATAAAAAGAAGGACTTTCATTATAAAGGGATAAAGGGATTATTTATAACGCGCAATGTTGTTACTTTTTGAAAGTACAGTGTTGCTTAACAAGCTTTGTTAAGTTCTATTGCATACGGCCGTTATTCTTTAGAGAAACGACATGTTTAGGCAATTTTAATAATTTATTAAATATTTGTTTAATTCGAAAGCGTATAATATAATATAATATAATTAAGCATTATACATCGAAACTTTGACTTCGTGTTTGCTGGGTAGCCCGCTCACTAACACAACCACAGTTTAAGATTTGCCTGGTGTAGATGCTTCTGTTCAGTTTGAGCGTAATTTTTTGTTTGGCATCAAGATCATTTCCTTCTTTTCAGCATAGTTTTTGTATTCGTTTTTAAAGTCGTGCGTATTTGCTTGTGTAATGGCAGAACAGACAGCGTTGTTTAAACATGAACAGACCATCAGCAGCGACGGTCTTCACGAGTCAAATTATTGAGTGGCAGAACAGATTTATGGCTAGTCAAGACGGCATGTTAGTGATTGGATGTCAAATTTTATATAAAAAAAAACTTTCGCTTTCAGGACGCCGGTGAGTCTAACTGTTATCAATTTGCATTGGTGTTAATCAGGCGTTGTGTAATACATTTTCTGCCGTAAGCAGTGTTACCATATATTTTATTTAAAATCTTTGAAATTACTGAAAAAATGTCTACAAAAGTACCAAAAGTATATAAAAAGAGTAAGATAATGATTAATGATTTATTTTTCAAAATCATAATTCCAATGTACCTTAAAACTAAACAAGAGGGAAAGCAACTAAAACCACAAAGTTATAGCCTTTTACACCTGCTCACATTTCTCATCTATTATTAACTTGATCGCTCTTGCCTTCCGCTCGTTATTTTTAAAACATCTGCGAATAGTTTCAACACTGACTTTGAGTCAATGGGTCTCGCTTGTTGGTCCTGGAACAATTAAGCGCTTGGCTATTATACCATAGCTGAAGGTTGCTTTGAGAACGACCGTAGCCATTTCCTGGGAATGCCAAATTGTTTTATTTCCTTATTTTATAAATGAGTCGGAGAGAAACTTTGCAGTTATCTGCAATTGAACGGCAAGAAACGCAGGGTGTTTCTTGTCAAAACTGAATTTTTTGCTCTTTCCATAAAAAATAATTTATATATTTTTTAATGAAACTCAAAGTTATTTATCCAATTTTAAATACACTATTTATGAAAAACTGAGTAAATATCAGACGAATTTTTATTGGAAAAAAGTTTTTAGCATCTTGAAAAACTTGACAAATGGCAACGCTGGCCATGAGTTATATCAAGTTATCGCAACTGCTCTAGCTACTTTACATTTGCGAGTGGCAGAGAATATACACTTGCATGCACATACATATGTGTAGCACAGAGTCTGTAGATAACTGTAAATGGTATAACAATGGTGGACACTCAAAATCGTGAGACTGATGCTGGTCGACCAATCAGTGTTTCTTTATTTTTTTTTTACACACGCCTAAGAGTAAATTCATAAGTAACTGTGCCGGCATATACAGTGTTGGAAAAAATTAAAGGAGAAGTGCAAACTGCATTTAATTTTAGAAAAACATCAATTTTTTGCTTACTCTACTCTGAATGTCAAAAAAAATTAAAATAAACGGTTTGCATCACATTGTGTGTCTACATCACACTTGAAATAAAATGAAAATGACATGAAATAACCTGAAACGAAACATTCGGTACTTGCGAGTTTTCGGCGGCTCAAGTTATTGATAAGACTTTTTGAGTTACAAGTAGAAAAATTAAGTTGTAAAAGAGCGTAAAAATTTGTAGCACTAGAGTTTTCAGATTTTTCTAAAAACTTATTTACCAAGACCTAAATTGCAGATCGGTAGATCTACTGGAAATCCCTCATACAAAGTTTGTAATAAAAACGCAAACTTTTTTGTGGAATTTCAAGTAGATATTCCGTACTTTCTGCAAAATTTAATTTTTAAGTTCGAGCTCAACTATTAAATATGATAAATACCCCGATTTCGATCAATCCATTAATTAATCCTTTATTAATTATTAAGTAATTTTAATATTTAGGCATGAGTTCGTTTTTCTTTCTATTCAGAAAGAGAATTATTTACTTAATATGGACAACCTTGAAAACAGTAAAAGTTTTAATTTTATTAGACATCTAGCTGAACGGAATGCATTTTTTATGCCGCTACACACGTTATCAACATTCTTCGTGTCTTAACTATAAATTGTGTGTCTAAACATCTACTTATACCAACATTTAAGACAAATGGAATACGAGAATGAGTTATTTCTCAATATAAAAAATATATGAAAAATTAATTTTGCCCGCAATAGTAATTTTGTGCATTTTCTTGTAGTACTTGTACTGTACGTGAATTCAAATGTTATTATAGCTAAAACCTACTTAATTCCAACTCTTTCTTATTGCAATTGCAATACACTACGTAAGCTCAGGGTTGCATATAACAGCGGCGCAATATATGCAATAGCTAATCGTACCAGATTTTTATATGAAATTTGAGGATTTATTAAAAGTAAAATGCCTTGTATTATTGCACAAACTTATTACATCAGAACAACCTCCACATTTCAAAATTCAATATACTACATCCTACTAATTTTGTGTCAACTGTAAACATCACCTATGTTCTTGCTTTTTCTTTGATTGAGTAAGAACGAAGTTTACAACACGCTAAAATATATGTTTAATTCTTTTCAATATGTTTGATACTCAAATAGAATCAGACGAGATAAAACAGAAATAGATGCCATGCTTTCATTGTCAGCCAAAGATTGGCAAAAAGGAAATTGCATGTGGTAACAAAGCATTCAATAACAAAAAAGCTAGAGTGATTTAAACTTCATTCTCACCCGAGGAAAAAGCAAGAACATGAAAATTAAAAAATATTAATTCTCATATTTTATTTGTCTTTACTGGTTAAATAGATGATGTTTACAGTTGACACACAATTAGTAGAAACGACACGTAGAATATTGAAAACGTGTGTAGCAGCGTAGAGAATGCATATTTAATTTTTTGTATTTATAAAATGTTGCTTCCATCTTGTTGTGCTAGAAAATAACGTAACTAAATAAATAAAAGGTTTTGACATTAAATAAATTTTCTTTTATTTCCATTTATATATTTTCAGGGCCACCAAAAATATTAAAATAGAGAAAATGTTCGTTAAAACGTTATTTTTGTGGAATACCAAGCAGTTTAATTAAATGGGGAAACCATAGTTAATCACCACAGTATTTTAGCTTGCTGTCTAACTTTATATATAAAAAAAAAAAAAACAAATAGAACTTTGACAACATTCATATAAAGTTTGACAGTGAATCGAAATTGGTTTTTCAAAATCCCGGGACTTACAGTGTGATCTTCCAGACAGCGCTGGTAGCTAGGCGGAATTTCGCGACCATAAACTTTTATGAAACACCTTAAATAAAAAAGAAGAACAACAACAACAGAAATCAATTGTTAAATAAAATTTAACTAGGAAGTAATGAATTTACTGACATTTATTTTCTTGAATATAAGGTAGTCTCAGGGGATTTCGCTGGTTAATTAAGCCTGCCAGCGCATCTGGGAAAGAATTATCAAAATTTTTTTAAATGCTAGAAACATCTTATGTGTGTAGCTTCACAGACCAAATAAGAATTATTTATGACTCCTACTTGTCTACTTTTTGGTTGTAAACTGTTAAACAACTGTAATTTTAAGACTAAAAGAAAGTTAATAATGTTATTGAATTTGTTCATGAATTAAAACAACGTTTCCTTTGCAAACCAACTTTATGGTGACTCCTTTGAAAATCTCCTGATTATATGAGTTTAATCATCTAAGCAACTAAGCCAGCTTATCTCTACATTTTACTGAAGTTTGCTCAATCTAGAAGAGGTAAAAAGCTCATACTACATACTCGCCTATATCTTGTGTCGGAATGGCCTTTACTCTCGACTGTAGTGATTTCAGACTGTCGAATGTAGATCTTCTTGCTCAACACGGAGTCTCTTGTTAATTGCTAGCATTTATCTAAAGCTTGGGTGCACTATGACATTCACATTTAACACATGCCTGCTCGTGGACCTAAACCTTGTGCTAGCCACTGCTGTCATTCCCACACAATGTGCGCTACCGTCTAAGCCTCTTTCACCGGAGTATCTTTGGAGACTGGCCCGTCTATCTCTTGCGAGGTTTTCTGGTCTTTCTCTTTAGAATTCCTCCATTGAGCAATAAACACCGGAGTTCCAAGAGGGATTAATCTCGCCACCTCTTGCGAGGCTTCATTGTCTATTCCTATCGGAATCTCACGGTCCAACGCCTTTCAAGTACCTATATATATTGATTCTTTGTTTACCCCATGCGGGGCAGTCTTATTCAACTCTTCCGGATTCATCCCTTGGCAAACTAAAACCGTAGTTTCTTCGACTGGTATCCAGAGTTCGCACCCTCTTGGCCACGCATCCCTGGTGTATTCTGTTCCGCCGTGGATTAGGGATTTTTTATAAGAGAGTGTTAACTTCTCTCCGTTCTACAGGACCTGTTACCGGCCGCCACCACGTGGAAGTATAAGACAGAAATTCTGACATTGCACCTAGTTACGGCAAGCCATATAAGTACATATTTCTGCCTGTCAGCTGACGGCCATGCTTTTATGTAATTATGTATTTATTTTTTGTAATAGTTTATTATAGCGAGCTTGGGATATTTTTGTAAAACTAATATTTCTGCACTTTAATTTATAAGATTTAAGATGTAATAATAAATAAATAAACAATTATACATACATAGTTTATAAACTTCTTGGTCGATGTTATAAAATATGTTCATTTCATGCCCATTGTGCGCTTAAATGCAGCTACGCAGAAGCGATATTAGGATTGTGGTTGGTGCAAATCATTGTGCTGCATTTGTTCTGCCAATCAAAACATATTTTATTAGCAATTAATACTAGAACTGGAACTTCAAAGCATGTGTGATAATATATGTATAATGTACTCGTATGCATGCAAATTAATTTGATTTTAAAGTGTGTGTGTTGCTAACAGCAGTGGTGACCTTACACTACGTTTTGACTACCCATAAATTTATTCGCACATTGAGAGAGCGTCTGCAAAATAACGAGAGAAAGTGTGTTCGTGGTCTTATGTTTGAAGAATACGTGTAGATATTCCTGTTCAGTTTAATCACAATTTTTTATGTCTCATCGAGATTGTGTGGAAGCTTTTAGCATAGTTCATGTACAGTTGTTTGCAGACAAGCCCACACACACACATATACATATAATTTGTGCAAACAATTATTCGAAGAATTCTGCTTGAACACGAACCGACTATCGACGATGGTCTTCACTCGCCAAATTTCTGAGCGAGCAGCAAATTGTATTGTACAAAGGCTGAACAGATTTATGGCTTGACAAGACACCATGAAAGACGATATAAACAACGGTTCATTTAAAATTGATACGTGCTGCTCTTAACAGTGTAGCGACTTGAACACGAAAATTGAATGCAAAGCTTTACCACATTAATGGACTAAAAGCGAACCGTAATTTTAAATACATTTCTAGAACAAAACTAGAAAACACGGGATAAATGTAGGAAATTTGGTAAATACATCGAATAGGCCCACTTTTTGAAAATAAATTCACATTATGAAACTTTAGCATATTTTATTTCAATTACACTAACTTACCTACTTAGTTTAAAAAATAAAAATTACAGCAATAAAACACGATCCACTGTTTTAAATTCGAACTTGTGGATTTTATTTTAATGTAGAAATATGCATTGCATTTATTTTGAACGATTATTGGGAATAGAAAATAGGTAATAGTTGTGGATAATAAATAAATTTTTAGTTAATCAACTTATTATTGAAACCAGTTTGTCAACACTTTTTGATTCCATTCTTGTCAATATATTATTCTTGTTCAGACACCATTGTGTTCGTTCGCAAGGCGAATTAAAACAGGTAAACTCACCAGCACAGCTGATGACTTATTTTAAATGAGTGGGCGTTAAATTCCTTATAAATTTGCAATTCATATATGGAGATCGATATCCGGAACTGAGCCGAAAATGCCTTACATTTTTCTGAGAATTTACCTATTATCAATTTGGCTTGGATGTCTGCTGGTGAATTTACCTGTTTTAATTCGCCTTGAATACCTGCTATCAAATGTCATTTTCAGTTTGACAGTTTAATTTTTATGAAGATTTTTGGAAAGAATTTCCGTCATACCTTGTCAAGTTTGGCTTGGAGACAAACCGGTTTCAGCTATGTATGTGCCATTTTCAGTGTCATTTTTCGTTCTATAATAATTTAATTTTTAGTTTAAAAGAATTTTTAAACCACAAAAAGGAAATTAAAATAAAAAATCATCCAAACAATGTAAAAAAAAACATAAGTAGGTGGCAAACAGAAACTTGTGATCAGATAAAACATGAGTGACAACACGTACACACACACACACACACGCATGTATAAGGTACGAAAAAGTCATGCCTTAAATAAATGTTAAAGCCTAGTGACCTTTGGTGCCATCTGTAAAAATTGCAGCCAATTCAACTTTATCCGAACGAATCAGTGGCACGTAAAAACGAGTTGTATATCTGCTGTCGAAAATTCTTCTGCTGCTGTCGAAAATTATTTCGTAGAAAAGAAGCAGCTATTGCAGAATTTAAAATTTCACCTTAGGCCGTTTCTGAGCGAAGATCCAATTTTTACGGGAACGTTTGTTTGTGCAATTTATATGGCTAAAGCAGCAAGAGATGTGATTGGCTGATGGAAAACAACCACCCACCATATTGACACAGTTACATGCTTCCATTAACATCGAATGCACAATGGTCACCAAAGTGTTTATTACCAAATTAATAATATAAGCGTTATTAAAGAATATTTTAATTTTTTCAATAAAATAATTTTTCATAAACGCTAAAATTTATGCGTAGTATTTAACCATCCTTCCCTTTTTCCACAAGATATAGGATTATGAATATTTCGATAGGCATTTTTAAACGCTAACTACACTATGCAACAACCAAAAAAACATTGGAGAACCACTATATTTTTTTGATGAGTTATGGTTGCCTAACTACAAAAATCGCCTTTACTTCGAATTTTTTTTTTTTTTTAATATGAGATTTTTGAAATGGCCGCTTCACATATCTTATCATAACTTTCAAACGCCTTGTTCAATTTCGTTGCGCTATATGTCCACTAATTCCAAATTACAACAGCCATAAGTCATTCTAATATCATTTTTTACTATACCCGTTAGTTATGGAGTTATTTCGAAAAAATTTTTTGATTTTTTTAAATATTTTTTTCGAAAAATTGTGAAATTTTTCATTTGCAAAAATTTATAAAAAATATAAAACCGCAAATATTTACCAGTTTTGTTATTTTATGATGAAGCTACATATAATAAAGGTAAAATGAGCCATCATTTATGAAAATCAATTCGTAAATACTTATTTTATTACCAAAAAACCAGAAGTACCCAGTTTTGCCCAAAAGTCGTGCTCTTGTATAATTGATACTTTAAATTTTTATGTATGTATGTATGTATGTATGTATGGATGTATGTATGTATGTATGTATGTATGTATGTATGTATGTATGTATGTATGTATGTATGTATGTATGTATGTATGAATGTATGTATGTATGTATGTATGTATGTATGTATGCGTGAATGTGTTTTATACACTGATATTGTTTAGTGGGTACTTTTGGTTTTTGGTAATAAAATAAGTATTTACCAATTGATTTTTATAAATGATGGCTCATTTTATTTCTATTATATGTAGCTATACCAGAAAGTAAGAAAACTGATAAATATTAGCGTTTTTATATATTTTTTTTATTTTTTAAAATGAAAAATTTAGCAATTTTTCTAAAATTTCGAAATTTTTCAATTTTCCCACAATAACTCCAAAACTGATGAGTATAGAAGATAACAATATTAGAATGACTTAAAGGCTACGTAATTGAATATTTTTAAATGCATAGCATAACGAAATATAACATTCCGTTTGAAAGTTATGATAAGATGTGTGAAGAAACCTCTTAAAAAGTCCCATATTTTAAAAGAAAAAAAATTTTAAAAACTACACCTATCCATAGAATTTAAAATAAATATGATTTTTGTATTTGGGCAACCGCAACATTTCAAAGTCTAAAATTTTTTTCAATTTGTTGCATAGTGGTATCAATTACACAAGAAAATGATTTTTGGGCCAAACTGGGTACTTTTGGTATTTCGGAAATAAAATAAGTATATATCCACTGATTTTCACAAGTGAAGGCTCATTTTATTTTTATTATACGTAGCTTCATCATAAAGTAATAAAACTGGTAAATATTTGTTTTTTCGAAATAACTCCATAACTAATGGGTATATTAACACTGAAAAACTGAAGCTGTATTTAAATACAATTTAAATTTAAGTAAAAATAATTAGATAATTTTTCAATATAAACTAAAAAACTGGGTATTAAAGTAGAAAATATTATGTATTAAAAAATTTCTAATAGTTAGGTTATAAACAACACTTTTAATTTATTTTACGATAAGTATTTTTAAGTTAGAAAAATTAACTATTGCAACAAAATATGATGTACAAATTAATATCCAACGTACGATTAGAAAAGTTTTCAAAACTATTAATCGCTTTTCATAATTTTGAATCATGCAATTAACGGGGAACTTCAGTTAACTGGGTTTGTCGTAAATGGCTTTCCAAAACTGTAAATGCAAAATATCGTAGTTTTTTAATGAATATCGATAGGAATTTTTGTGCATTTTGTTGTTGTGTTTTATTAAAAAGCTACAATATTTTGGATTTAAACTTTTCCAAAATCTTAAACGCATCCATCATTTTTTAAAAAAAACTTTACCTCAGTTACCCGAAAAAAACGAGTACTCAAAAAGATCGCGGTCGCAATCATAATGCTCAACTGTATAAAGAAAAATCTAAACAATGATTTTGATCAGAATGATATTTTTTCAGAATTTTCTATGCCTGTATAAACGAAAATGAATTTTATAAGTATAAAAATGTGAAAGTGTTTCTGCTAATTTAAACACTTGTAAACCGTTATTTTAGTTTAAATTGTTTATAATTGTTACATTGCATTTTATTGCTTTATTGTTTTTAATTCTTTAATGAAAAGGCAAACTGTCGTAACTTATGGCCTCTAACTTACAAAAAAATTAAATTGGACGTTTTATGGATTCTACTCTATTAGAAATAAAAAACTCCATGCACAATTTCGGATCTCTTTAGCCACAAACAACAACTTTTGAACTTCTGCGCTGATATGTATATAATTTATCATAAAAAATTAAGAACTTTTGTTTAGTTTTGATTTTAATTGTTTTCTCTTATGTACTTTTTTTTTATGGTAGGACCAGCACTCAGGGGATGACCCCTATTCATGCAATGCATTTTGCTAGAACTAGGAAAAGAGGTTATGGGAAGGAGGACAGACGGAGTAGTGTTTATTAACATTTGATTTGAACTTTTCCACAGAGAAAGTGGGAGGAAAGACCTCTGCTGGAAGCTTATTCCACATACGAATGGTCCGGCTAAAGAACGAATTCTGTCTGTAGTGCGTTGTGCGATCCACTGGCCATTCGACCACAAATGGATGTGCTCTTGATGAAGTACGTGTGGTGCGTATGAATGACCGGGTTTCAGGAATAATATCCCTAATTTCATCAGAGCACAATCCGTTGTAGTAGCGATAGAACAGCGAAACACACCCCACATTGCGGCGATGCTCGAGAGAGTCAATAGAGTTGGATACCCTACTGTCACCGATGAGCACCTTCGCCCTCTCCTGTACGTGGTCGAGTAACTCCAAAATAGACTTTGAAGCACCGGCCCATACATGAGAGTTGTATTCCATTTTCGATCGGATATAAGTTGTATAGATAGTTAGGAGATCAGATGGGGTGAAGTAATTCTTACACCGTTTGAGGAAGCCTAGGCACTTGAATGCTTCTTTCGACACTTGAAAGATATGTTGGGTCCGTCGGACATCACATTGAATCTTCATGCCAAGGACATCAAGAGCTTCTGATTCCTCAATTTCTATAGCACCCATAACTACAGATGGAGCAGCAAAGTCCGTCGTGCGTCTGTGTGTTAGCATACAACACTGGGTCTTATTGGGGTTAAAATCGACCATATTCGCACGACCCCATTCTGTGATCGTCACTATTTAATGAATCATTCATGCGGTGCCTCATGGCCCCAATCTCTAAGAGGCTTGGTCTGTTGATGAATGAATCAGAATGGCATATGTTGTTGTCATCTGCAAAAGAATAAATAGGGTTGGAAGTTTGACGAAGAAGGTCATCTAGGAAGATAAGAAATAGAGTAGCAGAAAGAACGGAGCCCTGTGGTACCTCTGAATTGATCTTGAACTCGTCTGATGAGATCCCATCTACAACAACTCGTATAGTGCAATCTCTGAGAAAGCTCGATATAAATCGAGAGAAGTGATTACCGACACCAAAAGCAACAAGTTTTGACAAACGCCTTGGAAATATCTAGAGCCACCACCTTACTTTCGCCAAAATGGTGTATGGACCTACACCATCTCTCGGAGAGGAATGCAAGTATGTCTCCCGTAGAGCGCCCTCTACGAAATCCATACTGACGGTCGTGAAGTAAGTTGTTGGACTCCAGGTAATTAACAAGATGGAAATTCACCATACTTTCCATAACCTTGGAAAGCGCCGAACAAATTGCTATTGGACGGTAATTTTCAGGGTTATTGGCGTCTCCTTTTTTTGGGATTGGCGTTACATTGGCAACCTTGTTAAAATCGTTATCCTTTTTAATAAAACTCAAAATAACATTTATTATTTGCTTGTTGATTTGTTTTTCCGACAGGGTGCTCTGATATATATGTTTGGAACGATTTTCCGTCATCCCTTTGGTTTGGAGACAAACCGGTTTCGGCTAGTTGCCATCTTCAGTGCCATTTTTATCGTTCTGCAGAACGTTCCAAACATATATATATATATATATATATATATATTTTGTTTATTTAAGCTTTTGGGAGCCTTCTTTTTGGAAAACACCCTTTTGGTACCTCTTTATGAAATTTTTCAACAACAACCGTGATGACAGAAACTAATACGAAATTAAGAGGACACAATGTATCCTTAAAAAAGTGTGCAAGTTCAACGTGTAAAAGTTCGTTATGAGCAGTTATCAATGTAGAATATAACTATGTATAAAATATGTAATTTTGTGGTAACAATCACAAATAACCCATTGTGCAACTATATATTATGTTGGTTTTGTACACACCCACCCATACAGAAATGCTTAAATTCTTTGTTGTTTGATTGGTTTGTCCTTTTATCATTTGTAATGGCGAGGTAAGAACTCAACGCAATGTTGCCACGTTTTCGCAGTTTTAAAAATAATAAATGGTAATTTTAATAGCAACTGACTAAACTATGCAGTTATTAAAATATGTAGACTTTCAGTAAAATAACTTTTAAATTTATAAAATGTTAATATGTGCAAAATTTCATTCGTAACGAAAAATTTTACCGCACGGCAATACTGCCAAATTACAACCATAGATATACAGCTATTCAATAAAGTATTCGGACAATTTTAAAACATTTTTTTATTAAATCAATAATGTGATTAAATCTGAAATGTTATCAGAATTAATTGTTATTGAATGCAATATTATGAATAATTTTGAATCCTTTGCTTTTAAGCAAAATAAAATATCTAATATGCGTATAAGTAAATAAAAAAAATAAATATTTGACTTTATTTAACTGTAATTAGTAGAATTATAGAAAAAACATGGAGAGTAAACAAATTTTAACTTAAGGAATTTCTATTGAACTATTTCAACACGTTTTTTCTTTCTCAGTACAAATTTCAAATTCACTGCAAATATATTTAGTAACAAATTCGAATATGGTTTGTATCTGGCGGAGAAACAAGGCGAAACGAAGATAATTTTTGACTTTAATTTAAACAAGAATTGATTTTCACTTTCGATAAATGAAGAATTCTGACATTTATGCAGATACAACTCCGAGTAAGTTTTATGAAATATTATAAAAATTAAAAAAAGAAAAAAGGAACAACCATTTACAAAACAAACATAAGACAGCACATTACAATAACATAAAAATTACAAGCGTATTTCTGGCAAGAAAGAAAGGGTAATTTAATAAAAAAAATCAACTCGAGAAGGTAACAAGGTATCAAAGTAAAAAAAAATGTATCCTCTTACATAGCGCTTGTAGAATCAAGGAGTACTTAAAGACCACTCAAATGCATAAAGTAAGGGCCATTATTACAACTTGTCTTTAAATGGCCTGTAAGTTAATTGTAACTTTAGCTAAATTTTCCTCTACAAAACTATTAAGATTTTTTATTGTCCCATACTAAAAAATTCGAATTATTAAAGAACTTTTTATTTTCGTTCGTACTTCATATAATTGTTTTTTATGATTGAAACAAAGAGTTTAAGAAAAAAATTTCAAGTTGAGGATGGAAAATTAAACTTCAACAACTCTACTGTTAATATCTTGTCAATGTTTTTTAAATGTAGTGGGAATATTGAAGCAGACCTTTAAATTTTGTGGTCCCTTTTCGACCCACTTCCTTCCACGGATTGATTTCGGGCAAACGATTTGTAATACATGACTACCTTATTCTAATTCGAGTCTCGTGCTAACACTAGCCTTTATTCTTGACTGTAATGATTTCAGACTGGGGACTGATGAATTCTTTCTCATCTTGTAATCTTGTAATTGCTAGCATTTGTCCACCATGGCGTTCACATTTAACAAACGTCTGACCGTGATCCTAAGCCATTGCTGCACATTTACACAAAAGGTGCGCTACCGTCTCAGCCTCTTCTGCAGGACTATCTTTGGAAACTGACTCGTCTATCCCTTTCGATGTTGTCTTGTCCACCTCCTCAGAATTCCTCCATTGGCCAATAAACACCGAAGTTCCTACAAAGATTAACCTTCACACCTATTGCGAGGCCTCCTTGCGCAACCCTATGGAAACAACCTCGCAGTCGAACGCTTAAGAAAAACCTTTGAAGATTGGCCCGTATACTCCTTGCGAGGAATTCTTGTCTATCTCCTCCGGAATCCTGACTTTGCCAATTAAAACCGGAGTTTTTTTAGATTAACCTCACCGTCTCTTGCAAGGCTTCCAGATTCATCCCTGTAATGGAGGAAAATATGTTCTTGATTTGATATTCCGACAGGCTGTTTTGATGTAGAATTTTGGAACGAATTTCCGTCATCCCTTGTAGAGTTTGGTTTCTTCAGTGGCACATAGCCGAAACCGGTTTGTCTCCAAACCAAACTTGACTAGGGATGACGGAAATTCGTTCCAAAATTCTACATCAAAAATATGGCCACCTACACAGTGTTCCATACGCGCGGGTAAGTCTGTATTGAAGCTGGAGATCGACTAGTATCCAGACTTCGCATACTAAAGTCCAAGCACCCTCTTGGCCACGCGTCCCGGGTGTAAGCTGTTCCACCGTAGGTTAGGATTATTTTTACAAGAGACTGTTAACTTCTCTCCGCTCGTCCTATTTAGCCAGACTCCTTGCAGACACAGGACCCTGTTACCAGCCGCCGCCACGAGGAAGTATAAGTCAGAACAGCGCACTCAGGTACGGCAAGCCATATCTGACGGCCTGCACAATTCGTTGCTAGGTAGTAATTTTTTACTTAAAAACAACACTACAATCCTGTATCATGATTGTAGTGTAGTACATATTCACGAGATCTACCCTATTGTGAATTTTTTTTTATTTCCAAAATTGCAAAACAGAAGGCTATTCCAAAACCGCCTACGAAAATTTTTTCAAGAGTTAGAAAAAACGCTGGCAAAGGTGCACAAAATCTCATGGGGATTTCTTTGAAGGCTACAATATGAATGCTGATACATTATTTATGGAACGAAAACGAAGCTCGTATATAAGTTCTAATGCTAACGGGAATATATAAATGTTCGAAAACTGTATTGAACCCCTGTGCATTTTTCTCTTAATATAAAAAAACACAACTTATTATGAGACAAAAAAAAAGTGGGTCATATAAACATTTAACCAAAAACATTAACTACCCTCTAAAGAGGCAAATCCTTATTCAGTGCGCCGTCGTCAAATTCATTTAAGGCGGCGAGCTAACCATGGTTAAAAGGAAATATGTGCCATCCTCCTCTGAAGCAGTTTTGGTGCTTGTGTTACAATTATTTCAGTTATTGTTTGCCTTTACCAGATTACGTATCGTATTGTCGCGTTAAGTGTATTTAAAAGTTATCGCGCCTACATATGACAACAATTTCAAATTAATGGTAAAAGTGCAAAAGATCAAACATAAATAGTGAATAAAAGAAAAATAATTTTAAATGGATATATATTTATTTATATAAATATATATGTATGTGTGCATATACATATATATGTATCTATGTACATATATGTAAAATGCATGTAGAAGAAATTACACCATTATAGATAATAAAGTGAAAATGTTTCAAACTTAAAACTTCGCTACGAGTTTATTTTATCGGCCGGAACCTATGAAGGGTGATTAAAAAGATTTTTGTTTTTCGATAACTATCACGTAACTATTTAATTATTTTAAATATATGTTACTACTACCTACAAAGGCACTAAGAAAAACGTAAAACCATATGCAATGTAACGTTTTTTTTTGTATTGAAATCTTGTATAAAAGGCAAAATTAAATAAATGTAAGATTAATTCGTTGAAATACACACTCGTATACTACACATTTCTTATAAACATGCACAACTTAACCTTAAAGGGGAGTAGAGTTCAGGGGTCTTGGAGGTTAAAACACGTTGGAGAATCTACTGAGATCCGAGACCTAAACTGTTCACAAAAGGTTTTAAGTCTTGGACACCCCAATTTACGCCATTGAAGGTGCTGAAATTAGTAAAATATTTTTTGTATCCAGAGCCCTTATTCTTTGTGGGATAGTCACAACAACCATATCATGTTCTCTACAAAAATTAATTGTTGTGACATCAGGAGGCATCATTCTAGCCAACCCCTGAATGACAAGTGTCAGCTTTCAAGTTTTTCTGAACACTTATTCCCCAAGACCAACCTGTATACCAGATTTCAGCTCTCTAGCTGTAGTGGAAGTGTCTCATGCGAATAAAATAAAAATTGCAGGTCTGATTTCTGTTTACTTATTCCCCAAGACCTACATGTGTACCAAATTAATCATAATATTGATGAGTTAGCCGGTTAAACTCGGCCAATGAGGTTACCAATACGTAGAGTCCCAGTGTCTCAAGTTTCATTATATTATGATTAAGGAAAGCAAAGTTAGGAGGGGGCTAAAAACAGCGCCTGAACTTGACCTGGCGCACTACCGTGCGCTTTAATATTTTACTGAAAAAATCCAACGAGAATCTAAACACTACCGACTTCTTTGCGGATATCAAACTCCACATAAAAAGTGCTTGAAACATTAGTTTTATATGAAAGTTAATTTCTCATCACTTAAACAAAGTCCTCAGCTGCGTTGGTGAACAGCGATGCCAGAATGAAGATTTTACTTTGACTTTTTTAATGAAGATCTTTTTTTCAAAATCAAGATTTTTTTAAAATTTATTTACGTAACGTCTACTATTATTATCTATCACACTCCTTGCTTAAATGTATTATTAAGGCGCACGGTAGTGCACCAGGCCAAGTTTAGGTCTAATACAAGTTTAGGTCTATTACACGAAACCATTCGCACTGTTTTTAACCCCCTTATAACTTTGCTTCCTTTAATTATAAAATAATGACTTCTAAAACATAAGGACTCTACGTATAGGTAGGCCAAATGCACCAAGTTCTTCATATGTACAATGGGAAAGGATTATGGGAAGTATGTTACCAAGCTAGCAAGTTGCCAAGAAAAGGGATGATATTGTACATATTAAGAACGATTCCCGTCATTTAAATAATCAGCCAGCTTAATGCTTGTAAAAAATATATCGGTGTATAAAACGCAGCTGCTGGTAATTCTACGGCAGAGTTTTCCTAAAATCCCTGCTCCTAATGCAATATTTTTTGTAACATGATGCTGTAATGTATCCTTTCCAATATAGAACTCAAAATCTAGCACCAGTCCGTCTCTTACAACCAACTCAAAGTTGTATAGTCCTAGTGGATTAGCTCTAGCTGTGATGTATTGGCGGTATTCGGAACGTCCCGAAAATGGGGTCATTTGCTCGTCCATTGACATATGTTTCGAACGTGGAAAACAGTGGCATTTCTTCAAAATGGGGTCTAATAAAAGTCTTATTTTCCAAAGTGTATCACTAACGTTTGAATGATTGATATCTACAAAATGGACAACATTTCTGAGTTCGAAAAACTCTATTGCGGGCCACTGTGTATCTAACAACTGCTACACAAAGATCTCTATTCCAATATAGCTTCCCTTGAGGGTATTTGAGGGTGCCCATCATAAATTGTACATCAGCAAAACGTATAATTTCAACTACCGAATACATATTTCTTTGTTCTGCTATCAGCTTCCAGGATTTGAGACTCATATATTCGAAACAATAGTGTCTTAAGTTCATGTCAGAACTACTATGCTGTTGCTTCCTAGTATTTATATTTTCAGTCACTTCTACATCACAAAGCCATCCTTCAGGCGTGTGAAGAGCTCTAATAACTTCTGAAGGCAAGTATTCCTCATCGTCATCATCTCCATAGAAATCCTAATCTAATCACTCATTAAGAATTGGCTGCTTATCCATTTTCAAGTTAAGAACAATTAAATGTTTACGTAAAACAAATTTTTAACTTTGAAGTACACAAATGTGTAACAAGTAAAAAATGTAGCATTTCATCAAAAAATTCTACAACAAAATAAGAATTTGTCTATTTCAACGTTCACCCAATTATTCAGTTTTAGAAAACATGTGAATGCCACTGATGAGATAAATTTTTTGTAGAATGTTTTTAACTCTAACTCATGGCCTACTAGAAAGTATCTTAAACTACAAAAATAATAGCTGCAACTTGAAAAGGCTGTCATCTATTGATATCAACTGAAGCTAAATATCACATGGAAGGCAAGAAAATTACCACTGCTGACCCCAAGATCTAGATATAGACATAACTGAAGGTTCACACATGTGCACCATAGGACGTAAGAATATACACTCACACTTCATTACTTACCCACTGATATATTTTTTACTTTTCACTCAGCTTTCATCAATATTTTGATGAAAGAGATTTTTTCTGAAAGCAAAATGGCAAAGAGGTAAACTCTGTTGACCACTAAAACGTCCTATACAAATTTACAGGACTGTGCTAAAATAATATTTCTAAACTTTATTTATTTACAAAAGAAATATAATAATTTTTCTTTAAATATCTCTTCAATAATCTCTTTAAAAAATTAACAATAAAAATTATTGTCAACTGTTGCCCTCTAAATTTGTGGGTGGGTGTTTGGTAACTCGAAACAAATCAATAAAAATTTCTGCCGGGAAGATATATTACTTTGTTTATAATTTTTGATTAAATGAAAGAGACTGGATCGTATATGGATAAATGTTTTATTTAATTGTCGACAAATTATGTATGGAATACAATATCAGATAAATGTCCGTCTCCGTTAGCCTCACAAATGCGAGCACTTTTGAACACATTTTTCATTACATTCTCACACATTTCACGCGGTATTTCATTAATTTCATCAGGAATATTTCGTTTGAGTTGCTCCAGCGTTTCTGGTTTGTTTGCATAAACCTTGCTTCTCAGATATCCCCACAAAAAGAAGTGCGGAGCAGTCAAATCAGGCAACCGTGGAGGCTAATCAACATCACCATTCCTTGAAATAATTGGTTGTGAAAAGAAGTCTCGCAGTAATTCCATTGTAATCCTGGCTGTATGCGATGTGGCACCGTCTTGTTCAAACCACACGTTAGTCAAGTCCAAAGCATGCAGTTACCGTTACGCCGTTTTCATATGTAGGGCGGCGTAAATGGTCTTCTGGAAGAAGCTCTTGTGTCAACTGAATCTTAAATGGAAACAAATGCAAGTCTTTGTGCAAAATTGTGGCCAAAGTTGTTCTTTGAAGACCAAGCTCCTGAGCACGGTGTCGAATTGAGGTTGATGGATTGTTTTGAACAATGTCTTAAACAGCAGTAATGTTTTCAGCCGATCTTGCAGTACGTTGTGGTCCCTCTTTCTTCGTAATCATTCACTACACGCTAAATAGTGCGTCTTGTTGGCACGTTGTTTCTCCCAAAAATACCGAATATTTTTCCATAATAAATATGCCACGTCTCTACTTCACGACTGCCAAATATCAACTGTCAAGACTAATGTTTACCAAAATGGCGACAAAACAAAGTAGTACACCTTCCCGCGGACACCCTGTACTATCATGTATAAATATGCAGGGTTAGTTAAATTAAAAAAAAATTTTAACGAATGTTTTTTCAAAACAACACTTTTAAAACCTGATTTCACAAAATTTAATCAAATAAACGAATAATTTATTTGAAACAACTTAATTGAAGGATCTTAATATAACTATTTTTACGAAACTGATTATATTACTGTTCTAGTTATTGTACTTTTGATTCAACTGGATTTCAGCTATAAATTTAACTAAATTTTATTCGAATCAGCAGATTCTATAAAAATATGATTTGAAGTGATTTTTTTTTATTTGTATAAATTTTATATAGATTTGAAAAGAAAATCAATATAATATTACTAACAATATTTATTTCAGTGTATAAGTAGATATTATAATGCCACCGCTACATATAATAGTGCATCCAAAAAAGATTGACGAGCGAACTGAACCGATGATATTCAGAAAAATTACCAAAAAAAAAACCCCAGCTAAGTGCGGTCGATTATCATCCAGAAACCATTTTTTCATTGTTTGAAACGAAACGATTTACACTTTCACTTGGCCACAATGAAACCATTTGTTAGTCAGGTTAATCTAAAGATAAGGCTGGACAAAAAAAGTATCAAAACTTACGTTGAATTTTGTGACATGTCTCGTAAAAAACGTTATTGGACACACTGGTTTTGTTTGCATTTTTTATCGAATTATTTGAAATTTTTTTTTTCCAAAATTTGAATTTTTTACGAAAATTTGTAAACGAATATATCAGGCTCGCACTACTGGTGATGAGTTTATCTGTTTGAATTCGCCTTGTGTAGCACAGTGTTGAAGGAGCTTTAACGGAGCTTATTTCACGATGCACTTTACAAACACGATTGTGCAAACATAAAACCTCAAAACCATTTTCATCATACGCAAACGGATGACAGAAACACACTATCCGCAGCAGAGAGCTGCAACGGGTGTGTGAAAAAAGATCATATTCAAGCAACACTTATGTGTGCTCATTTTCAAGTAAAACAAAATACTGCTAACCGTAACCTAATCGTAAATGCAACCCTTATAATTTTGACGATGTAATCTGTTCCAAAATGCATTAATCTTGTTGTCGATGCGCAAAGAATAGCAAACTACGTATCCCAAAAAATTTCTTTGTAAAGCGTACACTAATTATTATAAAAGTACCTGCTCAATGTATCATCATTGTATTAGTACCAGGAAGACTAAACGGGTGAACTCACCTGTGCAGCTGAGTAGTTTTTTTTAACTGATTGGATGTCAAATTCCATATACATTTTTTCTTTCGGTATTTTTGGTACATTTTATATATAAGGAGTTTAACATCCGCAAAGAAGCTGGAAATACTTATCAATTTGTCTTGAATAGTACATTGTAAACATACGTTTAGGAAGTCAGCCTGTATGACGACTTTGTTAAATTAAAGTAAAATTATAAGTAAAAAAGACAAAGCTTCAGAGAATTATCTTAATATTTTTCTCATTATGATAGAAAGATCTATCTCATCCTTTAGATCTTGAATTGTTCTTGGCTTTTAGACGTGTACACTTATTCTTTTAAATATCCCCAAAGAAAGAAATCTAACAATGTCAAATCAACCGATCGTGACGGCCAATTAAGATGTAGATTTTTGAAAGGAATTTCTGTCATCCCTTGTCAAGATTGGTTTGGAGACAAACCGGTTTCGGCTATGTGCCATCTTCAGTGCCATTTTTCGGTCTGGTGTTTGGTTTGATTAAAACTAAAAAAGCGAGGAGCATTTCTGGTTCAGTTTTCAGAAGATGGCAATACGTTTTTTTATATGGAATTCGACAACTAATTAGTTTAAAAATATTCATCACCTGCGCTGGTGAGTTTACCAATGCGAAATTGTTTAAAATCTTAAATTTCGGACTATAGGCCGAGCCACATAGAATCTGTCGTACGTTACACGTCGTCCTTTTCAACTGACAGCCAAGTTTAAACGGTATAGTGAAATAACTTCAAAATGAAATAACTCCCAACAAAAAATTCAAAATTCCCATACAAATTGGGAGGTATTTCATAATGAAATAACTCCCAATTTTTTTTGGAGGTTATTTCATAATTGTTCATTGGGAAATAACTCCCAAATGAAATAACTCCTAACTAAATTCTGTTGGGAGTTATTTCCTTTTTATTGGGAGTTATTTCATTATCGGTTTCGCTTACAAACTTTTTCTGTATAGCCGGCCTTCGGCCGGGCTGAAAGATTTTCTCCTCTATGGTATTTCAAACACCGGCTTCGCTAACAAAATATTTTCATCCTTCAACCTTCAGGTATGGTATAGAAGTTATTTCATTTTAATTAATAAAAGACCTATAATTAGGAGTCACCTAATGGAAGCTATTTAATTAGGACTTATTCCATTATTCTGGCTACAGAGAATACGTTTAGTCAGCGAAGCTGGTGTGTTTGTTATACCACAGAGAATAAAATCCTTCCGTACGGCCGAAGGCCGGCTACACAGGCCGGGATGGCTCAATGATCTCTCTATGGTATATGGAACACCGGCTTCGCTAACAAAATATTGTCTGTTCTGTGTAGCCGGCCTTTGGTCATATATCTATGATATCGAAGTTAAGGACCTCTTTCATCGAGAGTTACCTGTTATACCATAGAGCTTAAAACAGTTAAACAGTGCCCGGGTGCAAATATAATTTGTATTGGGAGTTATTCCATTTTTGTTGGGACTTATTTCATTTGGGAATTATTGCATTGGGAGTTATTTCACGGTACCAGTTTAAACACAGGTTTTCTTATGAGCTTTGTTCAATTCGCTACGTCTCCGCCAACGCAAAGCACTAAAGTTGGGCAACTTTAAACTTTTAACGTCCGTTAAGTAGTTTAACAGCTATCAGTTGGTTTTTTTTTCTTTGTTTTGATTTAGCATTTTGTGGCACCAAAAATATTATAATAAATGCAACAAAATAAAATAATTCAATAAAATTTTGTTGCAAAATTTTGTGCCAAAAACATGCGGTAAAAACCAGCTGATTTAATATCCGCCAACAAAGTACTCATTGTTTTAACTTCTTCTGTCGTTTTGTTAATGTCAGTTGAAGACAGCAACGTATAACGTACGACGGATTCTATGTGTCTCGGCCTTATGTTCCAAAGCAAGCGTAACTTTTAACTACAGGGTGGCCCGAAATTAACGAAGGGGTCTGAATTCGTTATAACTTTTTATTTAAGAAATAATTATTAATTTTTTTTTAATAAAGTAAATAAATGGGGAATATTTTCAGTTTAGTTATGAAAAATAATATCTCGCAAGTGGTGGCCATTTTCTGCTTCGCAAATTCGTGCTCTTTCCTACACATTTTCCATAACCTTCCGCAAAACTTCAGGTGTTATGTTGTTTATTTCGTCGCGTATATTGCTTTTTAATTGCTGGATGGTTCTAGGCTTATTTATGTCGACTTTTTCTTTCAAAAAACCCCAAAGAAAGCAGTCTGGAGCGGTTTAGTCCGGTGAACGTGGAGGCCAATTAAAATCACTTCTACGCGAAATAATTCGTTCACCAACGATGTCCCGTAGAAGAGCCATTGTATCCCTTGCAGTGTGCGCTGTGGCTCCATCTTGTTGGACCATACTTGCGGATGGTTTTCCATCGGGGTCGCCATCCGTGTTAATTTTCAAAAAAATAATGACCAATTATCCTTTCCGATGAAACACCGCACCAAACCGTACACTGAGATGGGTGTAATTCTCGCTGTTGAACTACTCTCGGATTTTTCGTAGCCCATATCTTGTAGTTTATTAACAAACCCACTTAATTGGAAATGGGCTTCGTCGCTCAAAATTAAATTATGAATAAAAAAACTGCATAATCAAGTCGTTCCTGGTAATCTATTGGTTTCAATTCTTGTACAAGCTGAATCTTGTGTGGAAATATTTGTTTTGTGTGCAAAATTCTCTGCAGCGAAGCTCGTGAGAGGTCAAATTGTGTCGAACGTCTCCTGGTTGATGTTTCTCCATCTATACCAGTTCAATTTTGTCATCCGTGTGCACCCTTCGTCCTCTGCCAGCACCAGGAAGGTTCCTTACTGCCCCTTGTTGGCGAAAATTTGCAACCAAACGGTTTATTGTTGACTCTGAGGGTACAACCCGCACATTAAAATAACGACGATATGCACGCTGAGTCAAAACAATGGATCGTTGATTTGAAAAATAAAGCTCAACAATTTGGGCACGTTGTTCAATTGAGTACTGCTCCATTTTAAATTCCCCAAGTCTTCTTTACAAAATACTGAAAAGAAAAAAAACATTATAAGGAAAAAGTTATAAGCAATTGAAACCCCTTCGGTGATTTTGGGCCACCCTGCATTTTTCGCCAATAAATCAAGGTCTGTGCAAAGCTTCGCAATTGTTTGATGTGCGAGTGATTTAAATAAAATAAACAGGATAAAATCTAGTCGCAAGGGGCTAAAATGAAAATAGTTTTACTTTTAACTCTTTAATGACACGATTTTGTGTAAAGAAACGCAGATTAAAGTTATTCCAAAGGAAAACACAAGTGCTGCAGTAAAAGCAAATGCTCAGGTGAACAATGTATTTGTGTGCGGTTGTGTGTATATTTAACCGGGTGTTATTTAAGCACTCCAAAATTAATTGGGCCAACACTATTATGGTCTATTAACTTTTCGAACATGTAATTGTTTGTTTAACAAATTAAAAGGTGAATTCAATTAAACGCTCTTATTTGCTTTGCCATTATTACATCGGCTTACGTTAACTAATTAAAAATTTATTAATTCAATTTTCAAATACTTATGGATTACGGTCATATGATACTATCTATCGCGTAGCCAAACAAACAAGCCGTAAGTCAGACGTACAACCAACCCCACCCACTATTGCGCACATACATTCAAACACACTGTGTCGTGTGTAAATAAACTCGTATTTACCCACTCACCAGTCCAAACATTTACTTTCACAACGTAGTACATTTGCGCTGTGTGTGCATAGGAAATTCAAACAAAACGCCTCATTAATAGATGAAAATTGAACGACAGCACTGCTGTCAGCCAGTTTACTTAAAAATGTAATAAAAACGTTTACTTCGAACAGACAAAGATAATTAATTTTTTAATTTTTAATCACACAGTGGGCGAGGGAAAAAACCACATGCAATTTTTATTGCAGGAACATTTTAATAAGTATATCCTTTGCAACAGACATGGGTTTTGCCCACTAACCCATTTTTTTACCAATTTTTCTTAATTAAATTCTAGTATTTTTGTGGACTACGAACTTTGTGACCTAAAATTTGCTGCGCCTTCGTACAAAGATATGACCAGACAAGTCAAATGTTTAGTGTAATAAGCGTCTTTTTTCATCAAATATTTTCCCCGTGCAGCCATGCCTTAAGATAGGAGTGCAATCACTAACGTACGTATTTTGTTTTCAAAAAGTACCATGAATCGGTTATAAAATGGTATCCGGTGTCCCATTTGACCTTTTTTTAATTTCAAATAAAAAAACTCTAAAAAGAGAATTCGATGTCGGAGTCTTTATTATGACCAAGAAGATTAAGAACAATCTCTAATATTTCGTTTTTTAAAGATAGTTTCATAAAATGCTGTAGGTGGCCTCATGGGATGGTCCAATTTTCGATTTCTATCGCTTTTTCGTAAATTACGGAAGTAATGTGGGCTTTCAAGTGCTGAATCATAGCTGGGGTATCGACGAAGCCTTTGAAATGATATTCCGACAGGGATTACGAGACTCACATTTGCGAATGGTATTAACCTTCCACAGAGAACGCGGCGTGAGTCTTTTCATGATGAATTGTCAAACAATAATGCAGTACATCACCAGTAACGCGTGATCTGTGAAATAAAAAACAAATGCAAAAACCTCTAAATGATCCATTATTACAAACAAACAAAAATAATAATTTTCATAAGTGATAAATCCTAAAACTTTCATTGTATACTACTCGTGCATTGAAAATTGAAAAAAAGATCGACTGTTCACCATGAACAGTGTTATCAGACCAAAGCTGTTTTGGAATAAACATGGAAAAAGTTATCAAATGAAAGTGAAAATTACCAAATTTAAAATTGTTTTGCATCTTTGATTTGGATCTCAATCCAGAGGTCTTTATTTTTAATGCTTTCTGAGATATTATGGAGCCATTTTACTTGCACTTGGTTACCCGAAATCGTAGGATGTCCTAGGTAAAATTACGGTAGGAAATCATAGTTAAGAAGACATGGCATTAGATGTATAAGAGGTTTTAATTTTAAGACAACCTAGAACATTTCACAGCGGTAAAATATTGAACAGGCTTGAAATCTTGATTTTTCTGAATGCACAATTTAGAATTCTGTGCAGGAGTTTAAAGAAACTGGGTCAATAGGTAACTTGAAAAGACCTTAGCATGTTTACCCAGGTCGTTTGGGCGAGCACATTAACAGACAAACCAGGTACATCGATTCGTCACCGATCGCAGACTCTGGGGCTAAGCAGCTTTACACGCCTACAAGCTCCAAACCACGCATGAATTGAAGCCTAGAGACTATCAACAGGGTCGTATGTTGGTGTAATGGAGGCGTGCACGAGAAGTCAGTTTTCCGATGATCTGGCACATTCCCACCTTAACGGATTTGAAGAGTAGAGTCTACGAGGCCAAACTGACTACGGTTGCAATACTCAAAACGAAGCAAATCGCATGAGTGTGGGCCTGCCATTTGGTCGACATAACCTTCCAAACATACATAACATAAACGTAATAAATTGGAGAAGAAAATTTTTAACAAAAGATTACCGGTTTTTCGTTGTTAAAATTACGTCCACAAATTAAGTCCAAAATTAATTGCCCTTTGTAACATATAATCATTATTACTGGGTGTACCGAGAGTCTAGTTAATAGAAGGCGGCCGGCCGTCAGCTGGTAGGCACAAAGATATGGCTTGCCATAAGTGAGTGCACTGTCAGAAGTTCTGACTTATACCTCAACGTGGAGAAGTCAAGGAGTCTGGCTACTCTCTTATAAAAAAACCATAATCCCCGGTGGAACAGCATACGCCAAGGATGCGTGGCCAAGGCGGTGTTTGGTGCCAAGTATGCATATGGTGCTCTGTGTGGGTGGACATATTTTTCTCCATTAGAGGGAAGAATGAGAAAGCCTCGCAAGGGGCGGAGAGGCTAATCACTGAAGAAACTACGGTCGTCCAAGGGAGGAATCCGAAAGAGATAGATATGACTGCCTCGCAAGGGGTGGACGGATCAATCTTTAATGGTACTTCTAAGGCGTTGGACCATGAGATTCCGAAAGGAATGGACAATAAAGCCTCGTAAGTGGTGGAGGGGTTAATCTTAGCAGGAACTCTACTGTTCATTTGCCAATGGAGGAATTTTGAAGAGTCGGACAAGAAAAATATCCTAACGGGTGAACGGAACAGCTTCGAAAAGTAATCCTGAGGAAGAGGCTGATACGGTAGCATATATTCCGTGTAAATGTCTAGCATAAGACTTAGGACCACGGGCAGACACCTGTCAAGTGGAAATGCCATGAGGGACCTAAGCCCTACAAAAATGCTAGCAATCAAGAGACTCCGTGATAAGGAAGAAGGTCGACAATCACCAGTCGTTACTAAAGGCTAGTGGTAGCACGAGACTTGATTCTGACTAAGGTAATCGTAAATTACAAATCGGTTTCCCAAAATCAATTCGATGAAAGAAGGGGGTCGAAAAGGGATCCATAAAGTTAGCTGTCTGCTTCGATACTCTTCCTATATTAAAAAAAAAAGAGTTCTAGTCTATCAGTCTGCTGTTGTGGGTGCGAATCCCATCAAAGACTCTGTCTAGGCTGTTTCACTATAATGAGTGAAAGAGTAATGGCTTTGTAATAATATGTCAACAATATGTTGCTGAATTGGTTGTTAGGTTAAGTAGAAAGTAGTCTAACATAAGTAATTAATATTTACTTGAAGCAAAATATACTATAAGAGTTTATCCAGGGGGAGGAAAATAAGATGTACCTGCCAACCTTCTCTTAACTAACAATATTTTCTCATACATAGTTATATTTGCATCGCCTGAACGTTGGACATATCGCATGCCCACTTCAAAGATGACACATCTCAAGGATTTTTAATTTTGAGTTAATAAATGCAAAATTGCTTATTAATGGAATTTTGGTTAATTCGTCTACTTAGGCAAATATTTATACCTGGTTCTGTTAATTGTAGGATAAACTCACTAATTACACTGCACTGCAATTGGCAAGTGTATCATATAAAGCATACTACAAGCAAATATTAAATTTATAAGTTCCCTTAATGTTTTTTAATGTTATCTTGAATGAATAATAATCCGTTTTTCTATTTTAAATTTATTATTACTTTACAAAAGAGACACAATATTTTTTTTTTAAAATAAAAATTTTGGAATTGTGTCACCTTTAAAGTGGGTGTGCGATATGTATATATGCATGTATGTAGTTTATTTTATACCGAAGCGGCTCCAGGGGGAAGGAAAATATAAACGATTTGATTATTTTTGAATGAAGCGATTGATTTTCAATTTTCAGTTGCTCCGGTGTTGCCGTTTTGTCTGATTTCAGCACATTATGCGCCGCTTAACGGTTTTTTGACCTTTTAGCTGTCAATTTTGGGGTTACTTTCTTTTTTTTTAATTTAAGGAATTGGTGCTCCGAATTTGTCCCTATGCTGATTAGCAATATTTTCCAATATGTTTTTCTATTGTGCTGCTTTTTTTGTGGTTTTTGTTGTTGTATTTTTTCAAGTCTTTTCAATTTCCGGGCTATTTTGTCTGACATTATTGGTGAAATGTTGGCTTAATACACGCAAAGAAAAACTTAGTTGTAATAAGCATAATCTTAGAGCAATGTAATATGATTAAATAATATGGTTGTATTCAAATCATATTATTATTCGAGATAATAAGAATATGGTGCATTTAATCTAGTTGGAATTAACACCGAAGGATTTGGTGTTAACATTTTATTTTTAGAATTATAATACTATTTTTGTATAATTCACATAATTTGGTTGTGGATAGATTTTTAATAAAAAAATAAAAAAAAAAATTGTTGTAACCAATCATGTTGTAATTTTTATGAATTTTAATTATTTTATGATGTCAACAATAACTTGTTTATCGTATTTAAAAGAAATGTTTAAATAAAATATTTTCAAATAACCATAACATGTTGGCCACTACCATATTTTTATTGTAGAACAGATAATATATTTTCATGGCCCTGCCAAAACACTATATTTTTCTTTGCGTGTAATTCTTTGTAACAAATGCCCTCTTGGCATTTATTTTTTAGATTATATGCCAGATTTTTATTTTATTCTTTGAGCGGCTCTGATTTTATCCATTACTTTTTGTTTGGTTGTGTTTTTTCCCGTACAAAAGAAGCAGAAAAAACAACAACAACAAGACAATAAGTAGAGATAAAAACCAAGTTAAGCGAAATAATAACAATTTGTTATTTTTCTGTTTAGAGTCCTTATGGGAATATGAAAAAGAAAATTAATACACACAATTCAATTTGTATTTGAACACGATTTTTTTATTCTATTATTTTTGTTTTTGCCTTTTCTTCTCCCTTCTACTGTTTTTTTTTCTTTTGCCAAAACCGTGATAAGTTGTTTGGTGTAGGTATGTTTGGATGAGCTTTTCTTTGACGGGGATGAACATTTTTATGTTAAAATGAAAATCAGTTATTATAACCACTGCCAGCTAACATCGTAATAATGAAACCAAATCAACAAGTTTTAAGAAAAAAGGAAATAATTAAGTAATCGTTAAATATTTTTTAACGTAATATTTAATATGAATATAAGTATACTAATGAGTTAGGTTAGGGCGGGGTGACGCGGCAAAGATTACAGTCAGAATAAGCATAACAAAATTCTGTTGCCGTCCTGTTTATATTTAACTCCTGGCCACTGTGAAGGCAGTGGCGATGTTTTTTTTGGCTTGTTAGGAGATTAAGAACAATAAAAACTGTATTTGTCCCCAGCCCAGGTTTTGGCTGTCAGCGTCAATGTATTCCCTCATTGCCTTAATATACCAGCCGTAAAAAACGCAAAAGTATTTTTGGTGCTTAGAGGTTGAAATTCCGTTTGAATTGAAGATCGTATATACTCGTAAGTTTGTGGATTATATCAAGTGCTTACTGTACTTTACAATGGCCACTATATTGTAAATTATGAGGTTGACGCTTAAGAAAAATTGACAGAAATATTTAATGACAAACAAATGAATGCTTTAATTGCAATAAAACTGAGGGCGTTTGAAAAATAATTGTATGCTTAATTTTAAGAGATCACAAACAAGTAACATGTTAAGCTCAGGCCACGTTAGTAGGGTGTGTTGTGTGGTGATCGTTTCAGACTAAAAATGTATCGTAAGACCTGGCAGCAGACAGCTGCTACGCCTGTGTAATCGCGTGATAGTAAAAAAAAAATGTGGCAATTAGTCGTATGATGCGGTTACACGGTGCAAGTAGATGCATTAACTGAGCTAACAGCTCGAATGTTAGCTCGCCCTGTGTTCACTTTTAGTTGAAACTACATTAAATTTGGCGTTTAATGGAATTCCGTTTTGGGTTATTTTTTTTAAACTTCGGTTTTTGTACTAAATTTAGTTTTTTGTTCATTTTTATTTTTAAATTTTCTCCTATTGGTGGCTGTCCGATTTTTTTTGTAAAATTTCGGTTTCTCTAAGTTTTTTTGGTTTAATTCCGATTTTTTATTAGAAATATTAAAAATACAGAGTTTTCTTTTAAAACTTTTTAAAAGCAAATCGCAAGTAAAACGCGTGAGTTGCAGAACATGCAGAAATAAGTTGGCGATTTGCTACTCGCATGCGATTTGACACTCTTGCGAGTGTCAGAACATGCCCGTATAGAAATTTTGGAAACTGAGTAGAATTATGTGATTTTCAATGACTTTTGAATTTGTTTGAAAATTTTTGATTTGGCGAAATTTCAATTTAATGCTGAAGTGTTAAAATTCGTTGCGTTTCTGTTTTTTGTGGTTTAATTTTCTAGAGGTCCGTAAGTAGTCTGGGCTCTCGGATAAATAATTGCAATGGATTCACATGATATTAAGTTCGATAAGGATTAAGAATATGTATAGTTTTAGGGTTTGCTCATATCTCTAAACTTTATGGACCAATCTGGCAGATTTGAAATAGCAAAAATAGGCGCTGATCAATTGGACCAACTTCCAGTTTATTAGTTATCTGAAAAATTTATTAAAACTTGGGATAGGTGGAGGTCGTTAAATTGACTGTCCTACCTGCGTATAAGCATCGGAAGTGAATATATATTGCAAAACTAACAAACGGTATGACAAACATAAATAGCAAGGTGAAAATGTCCAAGGTTTATGCATTGATGGTTGTCGGCTAGCTCCAGGCTAAAGGTTCTCGGTTCTCAACCCAAGTATTTGACACGTAAGCAAATATTCTACTCCACACACCCTTAGTGTAAGAAAAAAAATATTTGTAGCTACAGAACTTAACTATTCGGCAAATATTAAATGGCTAGGTGGTCAACCAAAGTACTTTCTTTGACTGACTTAGTACCACCAAAGCGAGATCTGTCGCTAAAATGACGTATGTAAATGAAAATGTAACTTGAAAAGTACATTTATGTGCTTATATTGGATAGCATGGCCTTATTAAATAATTTTAATTATTTAACCTTAGCCTTATTAAATAATTTTAATTATTTAACAAGGGAGCAAATTTCCCAAGCAAGAATTTCGTGCGTTAAAAGTACCGACATCAAAACAAGGACTAAGTAACACACTAGAGTCCAGGTAGGTACTACATTCTACTATTCTGTGTTTTCCATATTTTACGAGTAAATTCGATATAGGAAATGAAATTACTATAAATGTTTCCAGAGGGCCCGAATAAGGTGTTATGCACTGGTTGCTAGTTTTAATTGCTACGCTACTGTAAATAGCTGCATGTTTGCACAGTAATTTATCTATAATAATTCCTTATCTAATTAATATTCTGTTCCAAATTCGTATTTGAGGTGGGCATCTGCATAAACTGGCAATGCTAGGAATTATTACAACGCACACAGCACAGTTATAATAATTACACAAAATTCGCTATGCTATGTATGTATGTACAATGTAGTAAACCCTCTACCCGGTGTTTGCCATATACAAACTTAACAACTCTCCAAACGCATAATGATTGGTAATCCTCTTGGATGCTAATGAAGATTATAACAAGCTCAACTTTTAATAGAACAAAAACAGAGGTAAAAATATATTTTGTAAAGAACTTAAGATAATCTAAAAGTTGCTTTCTGATGTTAGCTGCATACATACACACACACAGGCACACACACAGGCACACACACAGGCACACACACAGCAAGAAATAACACTGGCACTCAAATGCTAAGAATTCTTAGCTCACACATGCTACCTATAACAACAGTATTATTTTGGCAGATAACAAGATACAATAAAAATTTCTACACATCCAATTTTTTAATAATAATAAAACTTTATTCGATTAAAATTCAATTTAAAATTTAATTGTTAACACAAATTTGTTAATTGATTCAAATATTCTGATGTGGCTGTCTTCATCCGTATCATTCTTTTGGCCAGGTATTTTCAAAGTTTTTCATAATTGAGCATGGAAATTCATCCAACTAAAAAGCCTTTCGCTCAACTCCGGGATTGGCGATGGGCAGAACTCGTAATGACATTACAAATATCGATAAGTAGTTTTCAAAATAAAAAAAAATCAATTGAGAAAGACGTTGTATTTAATTGTTCATCCCAATGTTGTTTAGCAATATAGGACCGTCGTTCATGAGAAAATATTTATATCAGTTGAAAGAACACCGAACTCTTATAAATTATGTTCTGTTGGTTTATAAAACTCTTTTAAAAACTCAAGGCAAATAACTTTTATTTCTTTTACATCTTCAATCGATATTTTCTTTAAGTTAATCTTTTTCAGTATTAAACTCTTCAAAGATTATCAAATTATTACAGTAGAAGAAATAACAAAATTTTTCTCTTCAATCAAATTATGCTAAGACAGCATTTAGCATATTACGTAAAATTGTTTTGCTTTAAGCCGAAGAAAAATGCTAAATCTAGCAGTGAAAATACTAAAAAGACAACGCTGCGCTGCGGCTGGTGTCAGTCGAACTTTTAATCATTCGGAGTTCTCATTTTGTTATTAAATGAGCTCATTTCGGCAACGCAGCGTTCCTATTTGGGCAAAATTTCATTTTTATAAGACGACGCACAGTGGAAGAAAATTATGGTTTTTTACTTACTCACGATGAAAAATCTGAATTTTTTGATTGGATGGGAATATTTTAGATTTGGGTACTATTGCAGTTGGAATTGTATGATTACCATTTTAGAAAGCATCACACACCATTCCCATGGAAGCATTAAATCAATAAAAACACGAAGTTATTTAGACTGTTTGGGTTTGTTAAAAATATTTATTCATGCAAATTATTTACATACATTTAAGTTATACATACATAACATAGAGCACTGAATTTCTAACAAAGTCTAAATCTATGGGTTGTAGAACTAATTCTTCTGCTTCCTTACTTATAGGAGCTAAGGTTTTAATATATGAAATATATGGGTCTGATGAGATAATCGCAAATTTATACGAATCCCCGTGGGTTTTATGGCGTTATGCAGCCTATAATACTTATAGTCCTTATTTCCTTAGTTCCTTTTCCTGAGTAGAGATTGTAGAGTTATGCCGTGAGCGTATTTGCCAAATTTTTGTATTAAATTTATCTATTAAATATAAGTCGAGTCCAGTAATTCGTGCAGTGGTATTTAAATCATCATCATACGTGTTTGTACCACCAACTTTCGGGGCATCAATGATTATATCCAGTTTCTAAATCCCGTTTGGATTTTCTTATATTCCCTGAAAACATTGTTATCCGCATTTCTGAAGGCTCCTATTCCACCAAAGTCTAAGTCGCAGGACATTTTGAGAATCTGCTCCATAAATCGGATTATCGTATGTAATTGAAATAGGGCGAATTCATACCAGAAAATATCATCTTTATTTCTAGCTGTGCCGCTCAATGCTGTTCTTACTGCTCCGCAGATGATATATGTTAGGGCTCTTCAGTACTTGCATAATTTTATCACCGACCATGGTCTTAAAACAGATGGCTTGACATTGTCCATAACGGATTGCAAATTATCACAGAATCTCAAAAACACGAGTAACACACTCCATAAGCCTATCTGCGTCTGAAACGTCCTCAGCTATTACTTGTTTGTGGTGAGAGTGGCAAGATGATCCGTCCCACTGTGGAACTTTGCCAAAAGTACTTAAAACTTTTTTTAAGTAGGCGATTTAAACTTATAACTTTCTACTTATATTTTCTTTTCAAACAGAATGATATAAAATGTTAAATTTAAAGTGCGCATAACTTTTTTAGTTCTTAAATGAAATTTTGTTCTTTATATGAGTTTTTGTGTTTATACACTGGCCTCTTAGCTCCTAACTCAAAAAAAAATATTTCTGCGACTTTGGAAAATTCAGATCTAGTGATTTTAAAGAGGCCTTTAAGATACCCAAAATTCAATATTAAGGGCCAAGTAAATTTTTTTATACGCAAAATTTCGTAAAACGCCTTATATCGTCTTATAGCACGTGTTCTCCCCTTTCATTCGGTATATTTTTTTATATATATTTGCGTTATTTGAAACAAGACCGATTTGGATCCGATTTCAAAATCTGATATTTTGTATTAAATATGTGTTCATACATTTGCTAGACCTTTGCATTGGGCTATAATTTGAAATTTCAAAAAGATTTCTGAAGTGTATAGTTACACACCAGGGAGACAATACATGCAATTATTTTCGGGAAAATCGCCACAAGGAATTTACAAAACCCATATTGGTGCCGATTATAAATGTGAAAAATCCAAAAATTTCTTTTAAGTAAAAAATACAATTTTTTTTTTTTTTTTGCTACTCCAAGCAATTTTTCTCAATCTCGGCTAAACCAAGTTTATGTTTATTATTTATGTTCATATTTGAAGATAACTCGGCATCCGAATGCAATAACATAAACGTCATCAAATCTTTATTTGTAGTTTCTCGTGAAGTTTTCTACGTATGAGGTAACCGCACTCTTCTTATGTTTTAATGGTTGGATGTGGATTTATATGCATCTCCATTGGGTTTTTTATGTAGGGGGTATCGAATCAGACCGCTAAATTTATGGATCCCTTTTTAACTCCCTTCTTGACATGGCCTGATCTTCGGCAAACGATTTGTAATTTACCACTACCTTACTCCCAATCAAGTCTCGTGCCACCACTAGTCTGTACTATCGGCTCTAGTGATTTCCGACTGGTGACTGTCGACCTTCTTCCTCATCGCGGAGTCTCGTTTTACCACGGCATTCACATTTAACAAGTGTCTGCCCTTGGACCTAAGCCTTATGCTAGCCAGTACTGGACTAAGCTAAGCTTCTTCCGCCGCAGTATCTTTGGAGACTGACCCATCTACCTCTTGCGAGGTTTTCTGGTCCTTCTCTGCAGAATTCCTCCGTTGACCAACAAATACCGGAGTTCCTACAGAGATTAACCTCTCCACCTCTTGCGAGGCTTTATTGTCCATCCTTTTCGGAATCTCCTGGTCTAACGCCTTAGAAGTACCTTTAAAGATTGATCCGTCCGCCCCTCGCGAGTCAGTCTTCTCTATCTCTTTCGGATTCCTACCTTGGGCGACCGTAGTTTCTTCAGTGATTAACTTCTCCGCCCCTTGCGAGGCTTCCCGATCCATCCCTCTAATGGAGAGAAAAACATGTCCACCCACACAGAGCTCCATATGCACGGGTAAGTCTGTATTAAAAATGGAGATCGACTGGTAACCAGAGTTCGCATACTTGAGACCCAGTACCATCTTGACCACGTATCCCTAGCGTGTAATGTTCCACTGTGAACTAGGGATTTTTTATAAGAGAGTGTTAACTTCTCTCCGCTCGACTTATTTAGCCAGACTCCTTGCAGAGACAAGAACCTGTTACCGGCCGCCACCACGTGGGGGTATAAGTCAGAACTTCTAACAGTAAGCTCAGAAGTGACGATAAATGGTCTTTTGTTCGAATTTGTGCGAACGATTTCTTCACACACGTCGAACAAATCACAGTTTATAAAATAGAAGCTTGTCAGGAGAAAGTATTGCAATTGGAGTATTTTTTTTTCAAATTCTTTAACACATTTTGCTAAAGGGTTTTCCCATTCGTTTTGTTCTTAGAGTCTATCTTTACATTATACCCTTCTACTTTGCCAAATAGCATTTCATTTTTTAAAATTTCAAAACATTCTATTAAAATTTGCTTGCCACTCGTCACCGCAATACAAACAAATTTTTCGTGTCATAGTATACTAACATGAAAAAAATTATTAAAAGCTTGCGTACAATCCTACTAACACATCGAGCAAATCATAAGAAATTGAAAATTGTGCGCACACAGTGGGCCAAAAATATAACATTTTCTAAATAATTTGTTTTCTATTTTAAGCCAGGTGAATATAACTAGAAGTTTCCATTTGAGATTTGTTTAATAAAATTTTAATAAATCAAAAATCTTTTTATGAACGAAGGGAATTTTTCTAAGAATTATATACTATCGATAGTATCGAAAGGGGCGACTATCGATAATTTTGCAGCTCTAACCCCTACTCATCATTCATAAATAGACCTTTTTTTGTTCGCTAGTGGAGCCAGACAGTCATACCTAAATAAGAGCGTTGAGCCTTGCGTTAGCATCAGGTTACGTAGCTACAAAGCTTGCAGAGACATAAATTTTACATCAATTGTACTATGGCTACGTGCCCTGCTGCTAACGCAACGCTCAACGCTCTTATTTAGGTATGGATGAGAGAGTTAAATCGCGCTCTAAAAGCAGTTGTACAACTGGGTTGAACTCAACCAGGTTGCAAATGATATGGCTTGTAATAATTTAATAATTAAATGTAAACAACTACTTCCGCTCGTTTTTGGGTCACATGTTTAAAATTAACGGAAATGTTTAGGTAACACCGTCGCCTAATAATAATACTAATCGATACCACACACCCAGGATTATCAAATGATCAGCTGCTCTGTGTGGTGTGGTGTTGTCGTGTCAGGCCAGACTTTTATTCACACTGACGACCGAAGACAGTGAGTAAGGTGACGCTATACCACTTGGGCCAGAATCTTATCAGCCCCAATAGCTGTAGGGGATTTTTGGGTAGACACCCCTTCGGCGGTAAGCGGTTGAGCTAAAATTGTATTCCCCCCAACCAAGAGCGGTTGGAGTTGAGTGAGCAGAGAAGCCATCTATTAGCTTCGGGCCAGAATTTTATTCGCCCCGACAAGAGAGTCAACTCTTGCTCCTTCACCTAGAGCAGCAGCCAGACGAATAGAGTCCTATCTGAGTGAGAGGCACAGAGCTTTTGGTATTGTCGAGTCAGGCCAGAATATTATTCGGCCAGAATTTCATTCGTCAGAAATAGTTTAGGCTGACAGTGAATAAAAAAGCTTTCCGACGGCCAACGGTTGAGCCAGCATTTCTTCCGCCTCCATCGAGAAAGAATATTTCTCTTGCCTTCAGCCTAGAATTTTATTCGTCCCGTAGAGAGAATGGGCTCAAGTGCACTCGCAACGACTAGTGGCTATTTCTTCTGTGAGCGTCGGATGCCGTGAAAAGCTGATGAGAGTAGCAGCGAATATGTTAATAGTCACCGAGGCCCTAACGTGTATCTCGTGCCGTGCTGTACTTATTTATTTAAGTTGAATAATTAAGATTCTAACATTTATTGAAAACTATAAAATAAACTGTCTCGTCTTACTCTCCTCGAAAACAAAAACAAATTAATCTTTTCTAGTAACGAACTCTGGGAGTCGCGAGCTCTACTCCAGCTTACCGTAAAAACACGTCTGTCTCAATTTCAATTAACCAATATATGTTTGCCACAACAATATCTATGTCGATAAGGAAAAGTGAGATATTGTCGTTTTAAAGTTGATTTTTAAAAACATGGTTGCCCTTTAAGAAATTTGATTTTGAAAAACAACGTATATTTTCTTGAGATCTTATTTCGAACAAAATTGTAAGTTGATTTAAGATACTGTTCCATACGAAAATGTTAAGCTGAAAGTCGTTACAATATAACTGCCCAAAAAAATTATCTAATTTAGTAAAATTTTCCGGAGTGTTACTTCTCAATTGAGAAATCACAATGGAGTTATTAACTTAACCCTTTCCACTCCAAGGCTGTTTTTATTCCACCAGCTCCACGCTAAAATTACGTTTTTTTAATTTTACGACGCGAACATATAACGGTGCGATAACTAGTTTTATTATGTAGCATCGATCAAATTTAATTGAATTATAGTATCTTACGATTCTAGAATATGTTTCATTCATTCGTGATTCAAACATTTTAGTAACAAAAATCCCTCCTGTTTTAAAATTTTCCGCAAAAAGAGGTATTACACCCTGTCGAGTATCACTCGACAGTAGAGCTAGTGGAACAAAATCAGTGTCGAGTGACACTCGACATTGGAGTGGAAAGGGTTAAGCTCTTATTTCTAATTGCCACATATACATACATGTTGTTGTAGAGAACATAGTACGGTTGTCGTGACCAATCGCCAAGCATGTTTTTTCTTTGCGTGTATCTTTTCACTCACAGAAACGGCAATATATTTTTTTCTCATTATACAAACAATTGTTTGGTTTTATTAGCAGTCGCTATCTGGCATTTCATGTTTAGTATTTATTAAATTAAAAAGCGAATCACACAATAGGCCTTTAGCCTGCGGCATTTTTTAATTTATTTTCCAACAACATTTACATACCTGCATAATTACGAATGCGCACAATGTACACAACACTCATCCACACACTCGTTCGTATGTATGTATTGGTGAAATTAATTGAAATGAGAATAAGAACAGTATTCGAAATTACATTAAATAATAATAAAATGAAGCTGAAATGCACACAGAAATGTGATGGAAAGTAATTGAATTTGTTGACACAATGTCATGTTGTATGACCAATCGCACAAATCAAGTAAAACTATGGCTATGCTTCAATCTATGTACACACACACACACACAGACACACATATACACACATATATTTTTACGTTAGTACCATTTTTATCGGCCAAGAAATAAAGTTGTGAAAAACTTAAACGCAAATATTACGAATGCTCAGAACCAGCGGGGTTTGCAGTTGAAGATTGTATTAATACTTGATTTGATAATCCGACAGGGATTTGGTTTGGTGACAAACCGGTTTCGGCTAGATCTCATCTTCAGTGTCATTTTTCGTTCTGAGAACCGGTTTGTCACCAAACCAATCTTGCGAAGGGATGACGGAAATTTGTTCCCAAAATTTATATTGTAGTAACACCTTGAAGATTCATTGGGCAATACGGCTTGTATAAAGAGGTTTTCCGAATATAATTGGACATGATCGAAGTACAAGTGCCTCCATGAAATATTTGATGTAGATACAATTTAACCGGCAAAATTCTATGATTCTGTCACTAGCCTATTAGTTATTTCGGTTAAAGGCCTCATTAGCCGAAAAAAAATATTTTTTTATGCTTTAATTGGCCTGAGTTAAATAAAAAAAAAGTTGTACAAATACAAAGAGGTACGGGAAGACAGCTATTGTGCAACGATGCTTCTACATCAGATAAAATCGTTCTCATATGTCTTTTTCTGGAGTTAATGCAAGTTAAGTTTTTCCCTTATAGTGAATCTTATCAGTCATATTTATATTTAATATGGTGTAAGGATACAAGGCGGAGGCGGATCCAAAGCCAATTCAAAATAAGCGTTCGGTCAAATAAAAATTTTGAAAATTTTGTGTATAATAAAAAACGTCCTCTCCAGAAGCTTAAGTTAGAACCGTGAATGAGATGCGCTCTGCCAATTAGCGCTGGGTCCAGGGTTACGGCATAATCCGACGGTGGTCTTAACACCGTGTGAAAATAATACGACCACCAACGCCGCTATATGCGTAGGTAGCAAATTAGGACCACGGCGGCCTGGAATATAGTACTCTCCTCTTGCTGAGAGGTTTAGAGCCAATATAACCTGTTACTGTCAATAGCTATGCTATTGTCACAACGATCCCGTACTAAAATCTTCCCACGATTCGTGTACAACCCACAGCCCCAACGTGCACTCCTGGAGAAGACTCACCAATAACCAGTCTGGGACTTAAGTCTTAGAGGCTACAGGTGCCCGAAGTATCCGTGTTTATATCGTTACTAATAGAACTTAGAAAGTGCTACCCTCCTCCTCGGGGGACTGTTTCCCCATCTTTCCCTGTTGAACTACATTAAGGTACAGGGATCACCAAGAAGACTTGGCTCCGGGTGCAAAACAGCGCAAGACCAAAGTAAGATGAACATTGTAAGCTCCTTCTTGTAGCCTTCTTAAATCAAAATTATTCCTTAGCTTGCCATCCTTTTGCCGTCATACAAACCTTCCTTGCTGGTTAAAACAGCTAAATTAATCCATGTTTCCCAAGCATTTTGAACTCCATGACTTGGGTATCAAAAATTAAGCATTAACAATTAAAAGAAAAATACACGTTTCCGTCGTTTCGTTTACTGATATTTTCACATATCGATTAATATTTTTAAAGGCTGATGGCATGTCATCTACGACCTACATACACACGTACTTTTCGGCTTTCTATGGAAAATCAACTAAGACAAACTTGTACATCTAATAAACATGATTTTTTGTTAATTTTGAACCAAGGAATTCAGATTTATTAATTCAACTTCTTTTTACAGCTTCACAGTTTCAATAGCGAATAATATTCGATAATATAGCAATAGAAAATACATATGGTGCATGGGAATTAAAAATGATTATATGAATTTAAAAAAAAGAAGAATGGATCTCCACCAACCCCTAATAAACAGCAATAGTTCGAGTCGTTCAGCAGCAAACACCGGTGTCGTATTATTACCACCAACTAATAACAACCCAACAGTAATGAATGCAGCAACTAATTCAACACCCACTGCAGTAACGGCTGAACATATTTCTACAGCTACTTCTAGTCCTACCAGCTCACCAACAACTTCTATAGTCAATCACCATCATAATCATCATCACCGTAACTCTCAAAATCTTGTCACGCAAAAAACGAATCAGGTATATTTTTGATTTCATTGATTTGGTAAAAACACTATTTTATACGCCAACTTATCTGATTCAATTAATAATAATTATGACCGCTGAGACTTGACTCTAATACATACGAGTATGTACAAACATGTATGGTATAGTTTTTGTAACACTGTCTTTTCTTAAAAAAAAAAAACAAAAAAGAGGGTTGAACGCATTCCCATCGAATCGTATAAATTAATTGTTGGGTTATGTAGAAAAATATGCAATTTTTTGAAAGACTGGAAGGAGAATAAATGTGTGAATTTATATTCAACTAAAATTGATATGTACAAATCTCTCTAGGACTGTTGTATGAAAATAAATCGATTTATACCGACTACTTGATCACATAGAGGGTCTTGCGGGGAATGAACAGTTCGGGCCGGCGACTTAACAAACAGAGAAGTCGAAAGTACCTTTATAGGACTGGATAGCTACATCCGGCCACAAGCGAGCAAAGCGGTTTAATGCAACGGATTCTTATGCTCAGGATTATTAAGGGATGGTTTAGTGTGGTCTCAGATATCATCAATTTAAGATAGGGAACTTAGAAATGTAGATTCTGCGACCTCAATAATGAGTAAGCTGTGCATGTGCTCTGCAATCGTCCAACCTTCGGTTTTCGCTGAGTAAAGTTGCTTGGCACAGCCTCTTTGACTTCAAGAGATACATATGGACTCCCACACAAGATTTTAATAGGCTTATTCGTAGCCTAAAACTGTTGTAGAGCATCACAGGGTCTCTATAATAATAATTATTCATTTCTGTATTAAAATGTTAGATGAAATTTGGGCGACAAAGTTTGCCCTGCTTCTTTTTAGCAACGGGACTTTTCAAAAACAAAGGGCGGATCGATGTTGAACACAAGCTGTGTGTCGGATATGTCATCACTCAAATATTCCCCGCGGCTTCGCATGACGGCACGCATAGCTCCAGCTGAGATTGGGCGATAAAAAAAAGTCCAGTGACGTCAACTAAAGAAAACTAAAGTAATATTAAACATGTTTTCAAATGACCATTATATGTTTTCCACAACAATATATTGTTGTAGAGAACGTAATATGTTTGTCGTGACCATGCCACAACCGTGTTTTTTCTGTGTGTGCATAATCTTCGATGCGGGTCAGAAGGGAATGGTTATCATTGATTTGTTTGGGCCGTCTGCCCAAAGTCCAAATCACAAAGTTAATTTTTGTGAATATATTGCCACCTAATGCACCTCAGCCTTGTCACAAACGTAAGTATACATTAATTGATTTTGTGCATCTCTTTCGAACGTTCATTTGGGCCCTCTACTAAATTTTGTAACTCGGTGGCTTGGTATCCTTGACAAATCTGAAACTTTATCGTCTCTACATTTAAAGAAATTTGAATTTGGATATTAAAATTGAACTTACATGCATATTTTATATACATCTCAAGGACATGACTCACTATCGGATTTAGTCCATAGATCTACCGCATGTGTGCGATAAAGTGTGATAGTATACATTCAAAGTTTATGTGTGTGACGGATTTTTTAAAAAGTTTCTCTAATGTTTTGAAAAATTGAAAGAAAAAAATTATCTATGCGTTCAGAATTGCATTTTGTTTCGACACTTTTTGAAAGTGAAAGTTTCGATGCTAGACAAAAATTACTTTGTTGCGATTATTTTGTTTGGAGTGGAGAAGAATTCTGTCAAAGTTGTGTACCCTTCAACGAAGGTGTATGTCATTCTGTATATCATTTTTACAATATTCACTTCCGTTCCTTATAAGTAGCACAGTCAGTTTAATAATGTCTAAATGCTCCAGATAACTTCCTGATTTGGTTCTTGGACTAATCTGTAATATACCTTTGGTGGAATTTTGCTATTTGAAATCAGCGACATAGCTCCGTCGAATTCCGAAATATGAGCAAAACCCCATATTTTTTTCGGAGAATCGTTTATACACAAGCCTTATAATTTGACCTAAATCTTGTAGCGAATTAAAATTTTACTAAAAAAAACACGAAAATATATAACAGAATTCCTGCAAAAACCGAAATTTAATCGAAAAATCGGAATTTTACCCAAATGTAAACATTCTCCAGAACTTCAAAATTGCAATAAAAAATTTTTCTTTACCAAGAACCTAAATTACGCCGAAATTTAAAAAAAACTATAAATTTTGCCAAAACCCGAAAAGTAATGGAAACTAAAAACTCTAAAATTTATTTAAAAAAATAAAATCTAATAAAAAATATTCCCACAAATTTCGCAAACAAAAAATCTTAAAAAATTTAAGCTTCGCTAGAAAGCGAAAATTCAAAAAATATGTGTGAAAAAAATTATTTTAAACCAAAAAATAGAACATAAAAAATTCAACAATTTACAAAGTACTGAAATTTAAACTTGAGCAAGTATTCAATTCCATTACCGAGGATTTAAGAAAACTTTGTAAGTTTACCAAACAGTCAAACATGCCGACTAAATCGGAGAAAAGCAAAAATTGAGAAGAAACTTGTGTGAAGGCTGCAGAAGATTCGGCAAAGCCGAATACATAGAACACACCTGTGTTCTGATTAAATCGTAGGACTTGTAGGGTAGTGGAGTACTCTGCTCTTAAGACATGTTATCTTAAAATTTTGTTGTCCTTACAATTATTTTACATAGTGTTTTTTTAAATTTTTTTCTCAGATCAGGCGTGTCTGTCGTCTTACTGTCTTCTTGTTTTTCTTCAGTTTCGCTTGACAATACATCGGGGTCAGATTCACACCGCAACAACGTCTCCAAGTTATTCAGCTGTATTACGGAAATCAGTGATCTGTGAGAATTGTTTTTCGTGCACTTCGATCAACATGCGGTGTGCATCAACGACCATAGGCAAGTTCATAGACTAATTGTGCATTATTGGATGATACGTGACTGATACCCTATTTAGCCTGCAGTGATATCGGTCACATTTGGTTTCGACAAGACGGTGCTACGTCACACACAGCGCGCGAAACAATGGCTTTATTAAGTAATGAAATTTAAACCTTCCAAGGTAGCACTTACGGCGTAGTCCTGGCCAACATTTAAATGAAATTGTCTTAAAAAAACAAAATGTCAGAGAGTGTTCTTTTGGGTCATAATAAAAATTCCGACAACGAATTCTATTTGAAGCGTTTTATTTCAAAATGAAAAGGATCACCCGCTACAATATTTCGCCATGAACTTGACTGTTTCACTTTTTTTTTGCAATTTTTTTCACCTTTATTAATTACTTCTATTGTTAGTATTTTCTATGTATGCTAGCTAGAAGATACTTTGTTTATTTTTGTAGTTTTTGCTTAATATCGTGCATTTGAAATAATCTAAAAACATATCAAATGAACGTGTAAAGTCGTAATACAGTTTTCAATGAAAATTGCTAACAATAAGTTTACATTACTGAAAAGTACTCGTATGTATCCATACAGCAATACAAGGAGGTGAATTGATAAAAAGTTCAGACGCGGATCCAGCTTAAGCTTTTGGGGGGGGGGGGGGGGACGTATTAAGAAGAAACAAAACAATTCTTCAACTTTTCTAAATGTTTTTGTGTGGGAAAGTGTTAATTCTTAATAATTTTGGTGGGTGGTAGAAGTTTCCCTTGTTGACTCCCCTGGATCCACGTCTGCAATAGTGACTGACAGTCACTTTGTGTGAAACTTTACTCTGGGTATAAACATTATTCTATACGTATACACATGTATATCAACATTTATACACACACACATACATCCATGTTGCTTTGTTACATTTTTGGGACGTGTTTGAATCAGGCATCTTGTTTGCCATTTGTTTTCGCCATGTCGTTAGTGCCAGTTTTACTGTTATGTACTATTACATTGCTTAAGTTTGTTATAATAACAAATTGTTAAAAGTAAAATGGAATAATTTGTAGAATGAAACAATTGCTCCCTTGAGAGATCAACTAAATGACAACAGTATGTACACATTAAAATTCGATTGCTATCCTTATGCTGCCTGCTACTCCTGCCTGGGTGCTGTTGTCGTTGAAACTGTTAAATTACTGCAAGAGCGCTTGTAACGAAGGCGTGTGTGCGAGTTCTTTTTCACCTTTTTGTTGAGGAGGAGGGTGTCAAAACATTTGTGTTTTCTGCGCTTCAGTAGGTTGGTTGGGGCTCTTCAAGCTATTTGTTGGTTTGTTTTTGGTTGTTTTTTTTAGCATTTTCGGCAATTGTTTTTATAGAAAAAAAGTAACTAAAAGAAAATAAATAAATATAGAAATCAATGTTTTAACTGTAATTTATAACTGGTATATAATTGAGAACGTGCGAAGATTATCGATATTGGCTTAATTTGTTAACTTTGCAACATACAAACACATACAAACATATTTAAAGATTTATGTACCAGTGTGTTGATTAACCTTTTTTCTTTGCCTCTTAAGCTATAAAACTTTTTGTTACTACAAATGCTAAATGTAGAAGAAAGTTTTTCCATTGCTTTTTATGCGTTAAAAATAAATAGAATCCAAAATCTATAAAAAAGTAATTTGATTTTCCGTGTTGAGCGATAAGGTTAACTGGTAGTAAAAGGGACGTTAATTAACGTAGTGCGTAGGGTATCCGCTATTATGAAAGCTAAAGATCCTATCTATGATCGCGTAGTATATAAATCCCCAATACAAGTCAACACACAAAGCATATTGTTATTTGAACACCCGGTTCGATATCATTGCATCTTTATCATACTTTGATTAAACCCCAAAAGAATTTTACATACTTCATTTATAAATTGCATTTAATGGTTAGAGTTATTATATAATTTTGGTATAGTTACGAATAATATCCAGGGGGTGGAAAAGGAAAATTCCCCCTCCAGAAAAATTCTTTCTTCAAATTGATTTTAGGTATCCGATTTGTAATTTACGATTACATTACTTTCATTCAAGTCTCGTGCTACCACTAGCCTGTACTCTCGACTGCAGTGATTTCAGGCTGTCGACTGGAAACTGTCGACTTTCTTCCTCATCACGGAGTCTCTTGTTAATTGCTAGCATTTATCTAAGGTTTGGGTCCATCATAGTCTTCATATTTAACAAGTGTCTGCCCGTGGACCTAAGCCTTATGCTAGCCAGTGCTGGACGGTCCCACACAATGTGCGTTACCGTCTAAGCCTCTACAACCGGAGTATCTTTCGAAACAGGCCCGTCCACTCCTTGCGAAGTTTTCTTGTTTATTTCTTCAGAATTCCTCCATTGATCAATAAACACCGGAGTTCCTACATAGATTAAACTCTCCACCTCTTGCGGTGCTTCATTGTTCATCCCTTTCGGATCTCCTGGTCGAACGTCCTAACAGTACCTTTAAAGGTTGTCCCGTCCACCCCTCGTGGGGCATTCTTGTCAAACTGTTCTGGATTTCTCCCTTGGCCAATTAAAACCGTAGTTTCTTCAGATATTAGCCTCTCCGCCTCTTGCGAGGCTTCAGAAGTCATCCCTGTAATGGAGCTCCATATGCACGGGTAAGTCTGTATTAAAGCTATAGATCGACTGGTATCCAGAGTTCGCATACTAGAAACCAAACAACCCTTGGCCACGCCCCCAGGTGTATGCTGTCCTACCGTGGATTAGGGATTTGTTGCAAGAGAGTGTTAACTTCTCTCCGCTCGACTTATTTAGACAGACTCCTAACTGAGACAAGAATCTGTTATCGGCCGCCACCACGTGGAGGTATAAGCCAGAACCTCTGGCAGTACACCTAGTTACGGCAAGCCATATATTTGTGTCTGCCAGCTAACGGAAATGTTTGCTTTTGTTAATATTTAGACTAACACTTCATAGATCTTTAACACCGGAATCTCTCCCACATTTGGAAATCTCTAGCGTTTGAGAACGACAAGACCCAACTTCTATCACATGCCCTGACAGAAGTATCTGCAGTATTTGTGTTTTGCGAACCATTTTCCTAGTCGTTTTACCTCATTGAATAGTTTGCGACTCCCTCTTCGAGCAGTCACTATATCGAAAGACCACCCTGAAGCTTGCTCCACCCTCGCTGGATGTTTGGTTTGCGTAATTCCCAAAACGCCAGTTCCAACCCAAAACAGCATAGAATACATTAATTTTACCTATGATAGAATATCATTCATTGCAGACCTCATTTTATAGATTAATATGAAATATGTATATAGGTAAATAGCTCACTGAGTCCAAATTGTTGGAAAAGAAAAGACTTATTGAAAATGTTTATATTGATATGAGTATATTGCGAAAATGGTCTATCCCAAAGCTGACAATTTCAATAATTTGTTTGGCTGCTCGACATTTCATATTTTATATTCGGGATACTTTGCATTAAATTTTCAAAACATTTAAACATTTCTGTTGTAGTTTATAAATGTTTCATTTATTTATACTCTGTTTGCAGGTTAGTACTGTTTTGCTTTACAATATACCCATTGTGTCGCTGTATATCGAGGGACAAGAACGGCTGTGTTTGGCACAAATATCAAATACTCTTCTGAAACAATTTAGCTACAATGAAATTCACAACAGACGTGTGGCATTGGGAATAACATGCGTTCAGTGCACGCCAGTGCAACTGGAAATATTACGGCGCGCCGGAGCCATGCCGGTGAGTTCAAGACGTTGTGGCATGATAACGAGGAGGGAAGCAGAACGATTATGCAAAAGCTTTTTAGGTGACAACACACCACCTAGACTTCCCGAAGATTTTGCATTTAACGTTCAACACAAATGTTCTTGGGGATGTAGGGGAGCATTTTTGCCATCTCGCTACAATTCGTCGAGAGCGAAATGTATTAAGTGCCACTATTGCGGAATGTTTTTTTCGCCTAATAAATTTATATTTCACTCACACCGAATTGGACCTGGCGATAAGTATGTGCAGCCAGATGCCGCAAATTTCAATTCTTGGCGCCGACACATGATGTTAAGTGGCCAACCGCCACAGGAAGTTATGTATGCTTGGGAGGATGTAAAAGCTATGTTTAATGGAGGCACTCGCAAGCGTCTTATGGTCAGCCATAGCTCTTCGCCACTGCCTAGAGTAAATACTTCGTCACCTAGTTCTTGTTCAGCTGGTGCTTCGTCTAGTAGTATGGGTAGGGAGCAAAGTGCGGATGATGTAAACGGAGATACTTTACTAACAAATATTCAAAAAAATAGTAATTCGGTTAACACGGTTACGGCGGCTGCGGCAGTGGTTGGTGTCACGGCTGTGGCAGTTGGCAGTACAGTGCGCCCACTTAATCTGCACTTTCAGGCATCGACAGCTGCAGGTCTAGCTACAGAGTCTTCATATTCGGTAGGAGCAGATATGCATTTGATTCCAGCAGCGGCCTTGTCGCGTAGTTTTATGATGGACTATATGTGGCAGCATGCACATCAGGCTGCCAAAAATACTTATAACCAACAATATCAACAACATCAGCCCCAACACAAGGTCAAATGTAGCAATTCGGCTTTTTCATTGCCTTGGATAAATGCCACACTTGGGACAGCACCTGATATTCAAAACGCCGAAGATCATCATTCAAATATGACATATTCATCGTCAGTAAACTCTAGTTGGCAGAACTCAGCAGCTACCGGCATTACACGCAATTTATCCCAAATAATTAATACATCCGCATTTAAACCAGTCATACAGCACCATCAAAAGAAAATATCGGAAACGCCCTCGTCCTCGAAAAGATCTCGACGTCGGCATTCAACGGTGCAGGTCTCCACGTGTGCTTATGATGACTGTAATACACATATGCCTACGAATTCTAGCCAACCTGCACTAAATAAAGTATATAATAGTTTGTTTTCTTCAGATGAGGATGAGCAAGACGAGGAACGAGAACGAGCTACTGTTGATGTCCGTCTTCAGTTTCCTAACGACGAGAACAAACAGTCAACTACAGATAATAGTGAAGCCCTCGATGAAGACATACTAGTAGATATTGAAACAACTGAAGATGAAAAGCCAGTGTCATTCTCTACCAATAGCATTTTGTCCGCCTGTAGCCGTAGCAGTTTCACAACCGAAAATCGGGATGAGATTGAAAATAGTGCGCTTGATAATGACAAGCAAGCAGCTAGTGACGAAGATGTTATCGATGTGGTGCATAACGATAATGACGATACCGTACACGAGTTTACTTCGCTGGCCCCTTTAGCAATAATAAAACATACAACGGAAAATGACCGGATAGCGTTATGTGCACCAACTACTTTTACATCATCTAATGCCGCAGTAAGACGAGGTTCGAAAGAATTGGATAAACTATGTAACGTAGACCACAGCAATTCGGAAAATGTTCCACCCACAGCTTTATCGGCTTCTCCAGAATCAAATTCTACTTCATCTTGTTCACGTTCCAGTGAATGTTTCTACATAAAGGGAAAAGGCCACTATGAAACGCCTGCCAGCCCAAACTCTGTTTCCAGAAATATTTCCAAGTCCCCAGACATTTATGCCGATCAGAAAATTAACTTAAATGTTGTGAGCCAAGAGGTAAGTCGCTATACTGTTATATGTTACTATGTTAGACCATCAAGCTCTACTTATATTCGAAGTCGAGTGTTTCCAATCTGTAAATATATGTATGTATATGTATATTTACAAATGCAAAGATCTTGTCTGTGATCGGTATTAAAGTCTTTTAAAGGCATTGGAATTTTGGATTTCGAATTTTCGAGTCACCTTTCGAAATGATAGACGAGTCAGGAAAATTTTCAACTTCTTTCTAAGACTACTAATCCCGGTGAACTTGATCGAAATAAGTGAGAGTCAGAGAGTACAGCGGTCAAATGAATGTGACCTTTAAAGGTTGGTGGGTTAAGTCCCATGGCTTTGTGCGCTGCGATTTACCGTAATCGATCATCGCTTCTTACAACTTCAAATTTGACAGTTATTTCTAAGGCGTACGAAATGAGCTTTTATTTAATTTTTAGCAATTTAATTAATCTCCTTTGAAAAATTGCTATTTTAAATCGAACAGTGTTTTTATATTTTATCAGACACGGTTTAAGTTTTTGTAGGAAAAGTTTTAAAGGAAACACAAAAATTGAAAATTATTCGTTAAAGAAAACGTTTATCGCTTTAGTGGTGGGAAAAGCCCTTTCCCTTTATCCTGATTTATACCAATATGTTGCTTTTCTAAAAACGACTTTGGTTTTTCAATAAATTTCCGTGCATTTTTTTTTTTTTTTTTTAATTTTATATCAAGAAAGATGGCAATTATTTAAAGCTCCAGATAACTAACGCACCTAAATGTTGGACAGAATGAAAAATTTAATTAAAAAATACGGGAAACTTTAACGAAGTTTAAAATAAATTCAAATTCCTGCGGAAACCGAAGCTTCAAAAGAAAATTACAAAAATTAAATATTTCACCAAAAACTTAATTTCAGCAAAAAAAAAAATATCACAAAAACCGTAAAATCATCAAACCTTTAATTTCAGTGAAAACAATTTTCACCATAAATCGGAAATTTACCCGAAATAAAAAAATTCACAAAAAATTTAAAATTCACCAACAATTTTTTAAAGCACATTCGGAAAAAAATATTTTAGGTTTAAAGTCCATTTAAATTAATAAACCGTTTTAAACTATTGAACCTTTGATAATATATCGTATTCTCGAACAGATTTCAACGATTATATAATTTTTCAATTTTTTGTTTTCAAGCCAATGTTGCAAATAAAAAAAATGTCGCACTTTATTCCAGTAGTCGACTCCGTATTAAATAAAGTTACTTTTATTTTTTTGTAAAAATTCATCAAAATTGCTGTTTGAGGTAAAATTAACTAAAATAAAATTAATAATTAAGAATTCACGCGACTTACTTTTGCAAAACATGAAAATTGTGTTCGAATAATGTGTCTCGAACGCACTTCATCACTAAATTAATTTTTATATTTACATCGAGTTAGTATTTTTTTTTATTAATTTTATGAAAAACAAACAAAATTATTGCTTCTAAACAATTTTTTCCCAAAATAAAAAAAAAATTCAATTTAATGTAGATTAATTGTAGGTGTGTACCTACTTTAAACCTTCAATAAAGTTCTTGAATAATAAACGTTTTTGAATACAATTCTGCTTATTAGTAGTTTAAAGGCCTGTTGTAAATTTTTATGAATATTGCCGTATAACTTCAACCGAAAATTAAAATTAAGTTGTAAAATCATAATAAACGAAATTACGTACTAAATACATTACTATATAAATGACCGCGTCGATCCTTTTGAGGCAGTTTTCGACCTCTTTTTCACACATTTCGCTATCTTGGCGCTGACTTGACGAATGTTGGTTTTCAGATTATCCACATGTGTGGCTCGTGGCAACCACATATCGCTCAATTGCGTTCAATCTTCAAATGCATACGGCCCAATGACACCTCCAAACCATAAGGCGCACCCAACAGTCAGTTTTTCCGAATGCAATGGCTATTCTCCAAGCACCACATGCAACAATTTTACTTGTTGACGTAACCACCGAATGAGAAATGAGCTTCATGGCTGAAGAAAATTTTTTCGAAAAATCAGCATTGACAGCTTGTTGCTCTAGCACCCAATCAGCATATCAACGGCATTGTAAATGGTCAGCCGGCTTTCGTTGTTGCATGAGTTGAACTTTATATTGATGAAAGTGCAAATCCAAATGCAAAATACGCCATAATGAGCCGTAAGATGGGCCCAATTGCTGAGAACGCTGTGAATTCGGCAAATCCGGATTATCCGTCACACTTGCGCTAACAGAAGCAATATTTTCGGCAGTGCGCACTTTACGATGATGGACAGGTCTAACCACATCCGAAACGTTTCGAGTCTCTTCAAATTTCTTTACAATCTTGCCAATTCCTTGCACAGTAGGACGACCATAATCACCCCGTAATGCTCAAAAAGTTCAAAGGTCGCTTCAGTATATATACATACATACATATATATTATATACTTCTTCCATGAAAATGTAAAATAAAAATTGTTATAAATTTTTTATTATTTTCATAAGACGTATTTACAAGGTGGCGCAAGGATGCTGCCATAATTTGAAAAGGACGACGAAATGTACGCTACGTTAAAACAACAGACTACAAATTTGTTCGTTCTTTAGGTGTATATTGCTCCATGGCTTGTGTAAAACTACATATATATCTGTATATATCTTCATCATGAATGTCAATGCACAATAACATTTGGCGCCATCTGCAAAAATGGCAGCCAATTCAGATTAAGACATCACTTTTGTGCCTGTTCATATTACTCGTATTTTCTTCAAAAAGTTTTTAACAAAATAAACAAAATAATTCGTAAGAAACCTTTTTTCAGATCATTAAATTAAAATTTTCACGCACTTTATTATAAACATAACTTGCGATGAAATAGAGAAAACATTATTGTACGATACGGTACTGGCGGCATACAATTCAATTAAACCTTTATAACAGCTGTTTAAAAAGTTGTTACATGTTGTTAACAACATAAATATGTATGTATACAAATGGCTTAACCCTGCCAAACCAGTCTCGAACCCATAACCTTCCTGCCAACTATAAATGTTAATCGGATTGTGTTTTAATAAGCCCTTAGGAATTGAAGATACTACACAACCAACCAAGCAGCCCAACCAACCACTTTCCATCCATTTACAAACACATGTCTGTCTAACTACGGATATGCATACACACACACACACACACACATGCATGGATAATGTTAGTGGGATCAAATCCAAGCCAACATTTACAATAACCATTTTCGCTTTTTTCTTCTTTTCTATTCTATTCTACGAGTATCTATTCTTCTTTGTACAAATGAGGATGAAGGCTATGATTATTATTGCTGAATCGGCATATTTATTCACATACCAGTAGAGACATTCCTTCATCAATAGAAAATGAAAAAAAAGTGGAAGAGAGGAGAAAAAGAGCTTAAAATTAATACTCTTACAATAAACAAATCGAAATGGTTTTGTAAGTGGTCAAAATAAGAATAATAAAATTGAAATACCACTTGTTCAAATAATTGTACATAAAGGCCGAGTATAGTCGTTTGTGTGCACCCTATAGACGACGTAATAAACCAAGTCTCAGTTTCATTTTGTAATTGATTACACATACAATTACACAATTATTGTCATTGAGAATATTTCAATTACATCCTATTGTACATTTTTGGAACGAATTTCTGTCATCTCTTGTCATGTTTGGTTTGGTGACAAACCGGTTTCGGCTATGTGCCATCAAAACGAAAAATGACACTGAAGGTGGCACATACTCGAAATCGGTTTGTCTCCAAACCAAACTTGATAAGGGATGACGGAAATTCGTTCCAAAAATCGACATCAAAACACCCCGTCGGAATATCAAATCAAGACATCCTATTGTAACTAAAGCCGAATGGAATATTTCAATTACAAATTACAAGTAGGTGTACAAATCACATGTAATTGTAAGTAAATGACTCAGCTCAGTATAATGGTAAAAATCCAAGATAACTGCATTGGCGAACCTATCTTCCACTGAAACCGATACATCACAATGAGTTTGCCTACTACCCAGGCAAATCGGCCAAGAATACTGTCTTAAGTTTGACAACGTTTACTGAGAATGCTCTGCGCTCATATCAGATAGCCCTATGTTACTTTATTCAGAGAGGCCTCGTCAACACATCGCATGACACAATTGGGTTGGTGAGAAAGGGTGTTCCTGCATTTATTGCGAACTAGATTCTGTAGATGTTGACATCAAGAGTTGTTGTTGTTGCAACAGTTCTGCTGCTGTTGGAAGTTCTTCCCTGGAAAAAAAAACTTCCGGTTGATACAAGTGTCGCTGAGTTGACAATCTTTGGCCGAGTGTGACTCGGATCGTTTCAGAGCGAAGATCAAATGGTTTTGGCTTCTGCGGGTCACTGCCCGAAAGTAGAATATGTAAAATCAATAGACAAGGTCTATGCACTCATCTGTGTGTCAATCATGGATGGACACTAAGAACATGCCACACTTCTGCCCTGGAAGCGATTCTGCATACACCTGCCTTATATAAGCATGCAAAAGTGCACTTCGGTTAGAGGACACTGCCAGCATAAAGGCTGGGATATGATAGGATATGTGAGGATACTTAAACTGATTCTTGATTTGATATTTCGACAGGGTGTTTTGATGTATATTTTTGAACCGAATTTCCGTCATCCCTTGCCAAATTTGGTTCGGAAACGAGAAATGATACTGAAGATGGCACATAGCCGAAACACGTTTGTCTCCAAACCAAACTTCACAAGGGATGATGAAAATTCGTTCTAAAAATCTACAGATACCTAAACTCTTTGCAAATTAGTCGTGCATAATGCTTTATGATCGTTTAAAACCAACCGACAAAGGACCGGAATCTTTTTTGGAATAAACTCCAACTGTACTATTGAGAAAGTTGATTCCTGGGTAGAGTTGGAATTTGTTTGGCAATAGGGTTGTGTATTTGGCCTTAAGCAAAGAAAGCATTTCATTATGCTGTCTCGAGAAAAATTACAAAAAATTCAGGTGCTTGAATAGAACGAGCTGACGATAATTGCAGGGTCGTTGACCGGACACTGCAGTCTACGATATTAACAATTTGACGGCCTGAATGATGAGACATCCGAGTATGTTTCTCAGCTGTCATTTCTCGCAGAGTAAAGTTACTTGGCAAATCGTCCTTGACTCCAAGAGATGCATACGTTAGTTTAAAATAGAGTATATTTAGTCGCTATGGTTACCTCGCCAATTAGTCCGCTCCTATAGCCTTCCCTTTAGAACAAAGCCACTGTTTAATACTCTTTTTGTGACAATTTCACAGGCAAACCGATAAACTGTTTTTTTATATTTTTTTATTAAAACTTTAAAGTTTGTAATCCGTGTGATTGAAAAATATTAGAAAAAGAAAATTTTGTGTTTGAATTTCATAGTTGCGAAACTGCAAAAAAAAATTATTACAAAATGGTTGAGTTGAACCATAAAATGTTTACTAAAATTCTAACCACAACAAAAGCGTTTTAAACATACCAAAGAAATATAATAACTTTAAGCATAAAATGTTAATAAAAAACATAATAGTTAAATTTCTCTTCGTATTTAATCGAAGTATGGTTAAGATGCAATCATACAATGCTTGTTTTCGAAAAAAATTTATTCTCATTAACAACCGTATAAATATGTCGCTCTTTGATTATGGTTACCTCAACCATGTCTTTTCCTTTTAGTGAAATTATGCCTAATTAATCACTGTTCGAAGGTTCTTGATTTGATATTTCAACAGGTTGTTTGATGTAGAAGTCTGTAACGAATTTCCGTCATTACTTGTCAAGTTTGGTTTGGAGACAAACCGTTTTCGGCTCTGCGCCATCTTCAGTGTAAGACCTTCATCAATATCACGTAAACTTTTTTCTTTAACTTCAGCAAAAGTGGAACAGATCAAGGCAATTTCGCCACAAATGTTAAATGTTTTCACGTGCTATTTTATTTCGTCGTGTTTTTGTCTAAAGACCGTATTCCTTTTAAAAGGGTGTTTATTGATTCCATATTGCCTGCTAGTAAAGTAACGAATAACTTAATTACTTATTTCTGACAGTTTTAACTTGGTAAATCAGCCTCCCTTATTGTTCAATTATACATACACACACATACACACACAAACATACTTAAGTATGTGAAGATAAAAATGTTTTTCTGGTTGTCAGTTCCTTTCATTTCTATGAACACAATACAAGAAATGAAAATATGAAAAGCGGCACAAATAAACAAACAAATGATGTCTTAAATGAAAATTGAGAGTGTCGCGTGTTTATTTAAATGAACAATCAATTAATCACCTTTAATTGACGGCTTTTGTCTTCCTACCTGTTTTGCATTTAACTGTAATTGTTATTTTGTTTGATTTTACCTCTCTGTACAGCATATTCAACGCAGCAAAAGGGAATGAATGGTGTAACGTACTTAGTTATGTAAATAGTCAATTAATATTATTAATTATAATAAGCGATTCTAAGTGGTTGCATAAACACACATTACTACCCTGCATTGCTCGGATGAATTTGAAAAAAAAAAAATTCCAAAATTCTGAGGCTAAAAATATTAACTCGGTTGTAGATATTGGCAGTCGGAAATATAAAATTATTATGATTTAAAAAAAAATTTCTACTAAGTTTTGTTCTATTGAGAATTTCAAAAAAAAAAAAAATCCGCTCAAAACAAAAATTTATATCAATTATTAACATTGGCACCAGTCTTTCGACACAACCCGACGGGTCGTATTAGCACCGGTTGTATAAATACTCGTATGTGACTACAAACGCTCCCATACGTACTTGTAGAGATATAAATTTTGGACCACGCCTACTTGCCTCTTGTTGAGAGATTCGGAGCTACCTAATCTCCCGCTGCCAATTCTATTGACAGCCTGCGATGCACATTGATCTAAACCAAGATCTTACCGCGATTTGGATATAAGCCACAGCCATCACGTGCTTTCCCGAAGGAGCTTCACCAATAACCAATGCTAGACGTAGTCCCGTGGGCTACTGTATCTCGTGACCGCCCGGGGGCATATATCATCTTGGTGAACCCTGCCATCTTGATGGATTGCCACTGGGGGAAAACAGTGGCACTAGTTCCTGAGGCTGTCAGGAGCCTGAAACTGGGAGAAGGTAAAACTTCGGGGACCTGACATCCTCTGTCCTAATGGGATGTGCATGAATGCTATTCCGGTGCTGCTTGTGCGATCGCATAGGGGCGCTGGTCTGTCACACCCTTGGTTGGACCACAGTGAGATTGAGCCATCGCTGGCAGGTGCTCGCGCAAATCTAATCACATCTGTATCTCGTGATATCAGAGTTTACATCGTTACTGCTCGAACTTAAGAATTCCTGCCTTATTCTTGTTTCAAAGTCACGGGTGTTTTTTTTTAAGGTTTCATTTTCTGACAAGGATTAAACTGTCATACGATTGTTAGATTTGGCGACTCTGTTATCATTTGTGTTCAGTTTGGTGCTGTCGAGAACGTTGCCGTCAATGGCGAGCGGTGATTACCAACTGTTTGGGGTCCCAATTTGATGGATTTTTACTGAAACCGTTTTTTCCAACAAAACGACGACACATGCCGAAGAAGGCGTTAAGCAATCGACTTACTAAAGAAAACATTTAGCGAACGCGTTATTTCTCGAAAAATGCCCGTCAAGTGACCATCAAGATCATGCGATTTAATGCATTCGGATATTTTTTTCTTGGGTTACATAACATTAGTTTAAGCGAACAAACCAGCTACTTAGGACCACTTGGAAGATAACATAATGCGGACCATTGCCAAGATATAGTCCGAAAATGCTTGCTAAAGTGGTTGAAAATTTGACTTGCTACAGCCTACAGCCAATAGCTATCCTTCTAAGAACCCCAATTTTTTGTTGGAAATTATGTGACAGGAATTCGGGCATACTAAAATGTACTGCAGGTTGCCATGGGAATAAATTGTTTGCGGCGACCATACTGCAAACTATAGGGGCTGTAAAGTCTTCCAACACCTAATTCATTCACAAATCGTAGTACACAACCTAGTAACGTACCACATACTAAGCCCAATTATTCGTATGCCCAAGCCCTGAAAAATGATGCACACTTAGCTAATGCTGATCGTAATGCGAAAAGGCAGTTCGCACAAAAACACACTTACGCCCACATGTTAAAAGACGGTCCACAGATATCGTTTACAAACAATTCGAGGTCAATCGAAAACGAAATTTAAACAATGAACAACTTTATGACCACATTGCAGGGTATGTTTCAAGAAATGGTGCACACCCAAAACATGCTGCTGCAAATTCTTCTTAACAAGAAACGAACCAGCTGAAAATATGCTTCTGGAACGCAAACGGGCTCTCCCAACATAAATATGAAGTTGAACATTTTCTGCTAACATAGCAAATAGACATACTCGGCTCTGCCAGTTCGTCCTATGATCTATCCACCGACCATTCACCTACAATTGTTATTTTACACGACATTATTGTCACTGCTCACGAAAGCCTTATTTCCTATGCAATTAAGTACACGAATTGGTTGAAATATAAAATTTATGTGAGCTCTCACTTACCTCCGAACATCCCACTGAACAATCCGGCTGATATTCAAGCAGCTGCGGATCAATTTAAGGACGTCGTGACGGCAGCAGTCAGAAATGCAACACCAAGCAAACGACCAGACAAACGAAATTCATACCAATTATCGCCTGATGTACAAACTCTCATCTGTGAAAAGAGAAGGTTCAGAAGACAATGGGAACAAAGTCGGTCTCTTGACATCAAGACCCAATTAAACTTAAATGTCAAAGAACTTTACGCGTGAAACTGCGACAGAAACAGGACTCCGTATAGAGATATATTTAAAAAATTTGGATCCCACAAACAACACCGACTATAGCCTGTGGAAAGCCGTAAGGCACTTAAAATGTCCTATTGCCTACGAATCTCCACTAAGGTTTGACTACCGCACATGGGATAAAAACTCAACAGAAAAGGTAAATGCCTTGGCAAATCACTTAGAAAAGGTTTTTACACCACATGACGTAATAAGCTTCACTATTCCAAATATCAGTGACACTGTCATTAATCCTATAAAATTTCGGCTATCTTTATTAAAGTCCACAATTAAAAATATAGACCTGATCGTATTACAGGATCAGTGATAAGAAATTTACCTAAATATGTCTTGAGAATTTTACTATTCGTACTTAATGCCAGGTAAAGACCTTACTCAGATTACGTCATACAGATCCATCAGCCTACTATCAGTTTTATCAAAGTTGTCTGAAAACTTTTTCGTTTCCTCTTTAAAACCTTACCTTAATGAACAAAACATCATCCCGGATCATCAGTTTGGTTTTCGAGGAAACCATAGTACAATTTAGCAAATCCAAAGAATTATCATCGTTATTGGATCTGCATTTAAAAATAAGCAATATTGTTCAGCTTGATTTATTGACATTTCCCAGGCGTTTGATAAAGTCTGGCTTGATGGGTTGCTTACGAAAAGAACTCGAGTACTACCTGGAAACTCTCACAAGCTTCTGAAGAGCTATCTGACTGATAGAGCATGTGAGGTCAAGAGATTAATTTAAAAGGGAAAATCTCTTCAGGAGTACATCAAGGTCGTATATTAGGGCCGCTATTATATCTCATCTATACGGCGGATATGCCGACAAGCCCAACTACGTAAACGTCAATGTTTGCAGATGACACTGCATTTATAAGTGTTAACAAAGACTCGAAAGTGGCACCCGAACAATTTCAGCCTCATGTTAATGTTTTCCCAAAGCGGAAAAATTGTCCACCTATAAAAATAACAAATGCCACTGTTCCAGTGAAAACACTCGTGAAATATTTGGATATCCACCGTAATCGATGCCTAACTTTGTATTGAGGCAAACATAACTGCCATAAAACTGCGAACAACTCAACTACACTGGTTAGTAGGTCCTCACTCAACCTTCGCTTTGGAATACAAAGTCCTCTTATACAAAACCGTTATAAAGCCAATATGGTCATATAGCATTTAGCTGTGAGGTACTGCTTGCGCATCAAACACTCCTATGAGTCCCCTGGTATGTAAGAAGACGGAAAAACATACACGTCAAAATAGGTAAACAAACTAGAGGTCCACCCTAACACTCTTGTACGCAAATTATTACAATTTCGCGGACACCAGAGCACAAAGTAGTAAACAGAGGTGAAACGACAGTATAGTGATCTTTTTCTCTATCCGTCTCGTTCCCTCAGAGCCTTAGTTTTGTTTTTAGATTTTTGTTTTTATTTTGATTTTCTTGCCGTGTTTTCCTGTATTTGTTGTTGTATTTCGTCACAAAATACTATATTAGTCTCCTTCTAACAGAGCCCATAGTAAAATAAACTGAGTTTTTTATTTTTTATGTGTCAAAGTCTTCACCTCTGGTTACCCTGTGACCAGAGACCAAAAAAGACTGACACTTTGTGCCCAACCAACGGCTCAACCAACCCAATAATAGATAATACATTAATTATAAGTAATAATTGATAAATAATATTTTAGAGATAAGATTTTAATACTTATTGTAATTTTCGCTTAGAAAGATTCAATAAAATAAAGTTAAAGCTTGATACGTTTAACTAGAATTAAAATACATACATATATGTATGTGAATGCCAGAAAAATAAATATCTTTCAAATGAAGCCACTTTCAATGCCACAAAAAAAATATCTGTGTTTTATTTCATTTGAAAGTCTAAATGTTATGCGAAAAACGGTCCTTTGTTGACTCGTAAAACTAAAAAATGTTCTCGAAAAGCTGGTTGACTTAAAATTTAATCACATTGTTAAAAAGAGAAAACAAGAAAAACATCATAAAACGCTTCGGTGATTTAAATTAATTGAAAAAGTCATCTCTGTTGATTGACTGTGTGGCAAAATTTCAATTATTGTATTGTGTGCATTCGTACTCGTATTTACTCAATTTGCCTAAACCCATAATGTTATTTTTCTCTTAATTTAACACAGAGCCAACCAACAAAATACGCCCCTCCACTCATGGCAAAAGCTATAGTACACAAACATACACATATACACATACTTGCATGAACATATACAAATGTATGTAGGTACGACTAGAAATTACCAGTGAGAGGAAGAAATGTTTTAGCAAATTAAAACACAGTATTTTATTTACTTTAAGAACTGCTCACAGCTTTTGATTGAAGGTAGAGAATTGTTAAATATAAAAAATTAAAGACTTAAATTAATGGCGACGGTAATGACAATATGTTGAGAACTATTGAGAGTTTGTTCTAGAGAAGTTTTGCTAATTAACGGTATAAAAAATATGTACCTATATATTGAAAATAATGTAAGTAATAAGACATAGAACTAATGTTTTATTCAAAAGTAACAGAAGGAGTATTCCATGACAAAAGGCAAATCTGTACAATTTTATTAAAATTTTTTTATACTACTGTGGGCAAAAAAATAGTAAGACTTTTTTCATAATTTAAAATTTCGTTATTTATTCTGCCAAATCTATTTCGTCCCCCTCAAAGTAAACCCCCCCCCCCCCCCCCCCCCCAACCTGCAATACACTTATGCCAACGTTTTTTCCAATCCTCGTAACAATTGTTAAAGTCAATTTCCGGAATATCCTTCAATGCGCGTAGCGATTCTCGTTTTATGTCTTCAATTGACTTAAAACGGTTTCCCCGGAGCGGTCGCTTAAGTTTGCTGAACAGCCAGACCTCACACGGAGCTAAATCAAGAAAATACGTTGGTTGTGAAACGATATTGATTGAATTTTTGGCGAAAAACTCACGAAGCATCAATGCGGTATGCGGAACCAAACGTGATTTCACTTTTCTTAGGCCCAAATAATCTTTTAAAATGGTTTTCACTGATCCTCTGACTGTTAATCGTCGATTCTCGAACGCAAATTCCTTGATTTTATTGACGTGTTGATTATCAGTTGATGTTGATGACCGTCCCGGACGAGGTTCGTCGTCAACGCGTTCTCGACCCTCTTTGAATAATTTGTACCAATCAAAAACACTTGCTCGCGACATACAATTATCTCCGAAGGCCTTTTGCAACATTCTGAACGTTTCGGCACCAGAAATTTCATTCTGCACACAAAATCTAATGGAACTTCTTTGTTGAATAATTTCATTCATTGTAAAAATCGCCGAATGCACTTGTTGTACTTCAGATGTCACTGACAGTCACCAACGTAGAAAAGAAATTTCGGCGAATGAATTTCCGCGCGAAATTTAAATTCAAAACTCTTACTATTTTTTACACACAGCAGTATTTTCTTGCACATACAGCTGTTGACAACTAATTAGAAACGATATTTTTTTAAACGAAAATTTAAAAAAAAAGATTAAAAAAAATCATATTCTGCATCTACTATAAAAAAATATCATATTTTTCCTTATATTATTTAACTTAAAAAAAACCGTAAAAAAAGGCGTAACAATATGTGGACGTATTGCGTAGTTTCGCCTACTTTCTTCTAATAACTCTAAAAAAAAGACAACTAATTAGAAACGGCAGTTAAAAAATGTGGTTAAATACTTACTTTTTTCAAAGCCCTTTTGCTTGATTACAGCTTCGCAACGCTTACGCATGGAACAAATAGGCCTGCGACATCGCTTCACTGGAATGGCCTGTCACGCAGCCTTTACTTCAGTGAAGTGATTTGCCATATTTGTGATATTTTTTTCATTCAATGACCGTTTTACGTCGAAGCACAAATGCTCTATGGGGTTGAGATCTAGGCTTGACGATGGCCAATCCAAAACATCGATTAAATTATCATTAAAGAATTTTTCTGTGACCTTGGCCGTATGTTTAGGATCATTGTCCTGTTGGAATTTGCAAACAACAGGCAAATTATCCCCAGCCCATGGCACCAAATTGGTTTTAAGGATGTCCACGTACTATTCCTTTGTAAAAATTCCATCGATCTTATGAATTGGCGCGACACCATTCCAAGAAAAACAACCCCAGACCATAATCGATCCTCGAGGATTAAATTCTTGATTTACAGGCCGCCTGACGTAACGGTTTCCGTCCGGACCAAGTCTATTTATTTTGGTCTCATCACTCCAGACCACTGTGTTCCACTCACATTTAGTCCAGGCCCAAGGTGACGTCGCAAACTCAAGCCGTCGCTTCCGCTGTATTTTAGTCAACATTTTTCATCTCCTTTATTTCGCGCTGAATTTGTCTAGACGTCTTCCTTGGGTCGGCTCTCGATATATTGACAATTTTTACGTCCACGTCAGCAGTTGTTTTTCTGGCCCTAATTTTTTTCGGGGAACGTTTACAAATGTTTTATGATGCTTAAGGTGTTGCAAAGCATCAAAAACCATTTCTTTTGGAGCAGTGGAGATGTGCAGCAATCTCGCTATATGATTTGGCATCATCACGAAGGGTTGATATGGCGCTTTGAAAAAGATAACGCTACACATAATCATAATCAAAAATAAAAGAGAGGAAAGTTAACGGTACACATATACAGGGTGGCCCAAATGACATCTAGTGATGTTAAACACGTATAACTCTTGTAATAACGGTTTTCTTAAATGATTTATTTTTATATATTAAATACATTTTATGGAAATTTAACGTGACTATGTGTGAAATATGACATCAGGCAAATGACCACCATTTTGCTCGATACAGGCATTGGCTCTTCTTAGCGCATTTTGCATTACACGGCGTAATGTTTCTGGTTGCAGGCGCCGTATTTCGTCTCGAATACTCTGCTTGACCTGTCCAAGTGTCTGTGGTTTGTTAACATACACTTTGTCTTTTAAATAACCCCATAAAAAAAATCGGGCGCAATTCAATCTGGTAAACGAAGAGGCCAAGGGAAATCTGAATTTTTTGAAATCATGCGGTCACCAAAAATTTCACGCAGCATGTCCATTGTTTGCAGTGGCTCCATCTCGTTGACACCACAAATTAGGATGCTGACCCACCACTGGACGCAAGAAGTTGTCGATCATTGTTCTGTAAGAAGCCCCGGAGACCGTTTCTGGCGTTTCATCCTCATTCTCAAAGAGATATGGGCCGATGATTTTTGTGACCATAACACCGCATCTGATTGGGTGGACTGATGCTCTGATGTATTGCCCTTGGATTTTCGGTGCCCCAGAACCTACAGTTTTGTTTATTCACATAACCACTTAAATAGAAATGCACTTCATCCGTCATCAAAAGATAATTTAAAAAATCATTTTGTGTGGCTAATTGTGTAAAGGGAATAGCGTATTGTAGTCGTTGTTTGGGGTCTTGCGGTAGAAGCTGTTGCACAATTTGAACTTTGTATGGATACATCTTAAGATCCAATTTTAAAGTTCTCTGTAATGTTGTTCTGGGTTTACCCAATTGGACGGAACGGCGACGAGTTGAGACAGATGGATCATTTGCAACACTCTGCTGCACAGCTTCCATGTTGTCTTCAGTACGAATATTTCGATGAGCACCTCTTCCTGAACGGTCGGCAACTGAACCCAGTTCCTCAAAACGGCGAACTAAACTTGTAATCATGGAAGATGTGGGCGCTGATCTTACGTTTAAAAAACGGCGATAATTTCGCTGCGTCAGAACAATTGAATAATAAAAATCGATCATTTTAATGCGTTGTTGTGGACTGCACGTATTCATTTTAAATTTCCAAGTGATCAGTTATAATCTGCAAAAAGAAAAAATAAATTATGTTAAAAAATAAAAAAGTTATTTGTGTTTCAGATCACTAGGTCTCATTTGGGCCACCCTGTATATATTTGTTGAAATGTTGAAATGTTAAACAGAGTCTTAAAAATAAGTGCGATTCTAATTAGTTGTCAACAGCTGTATGCATGTACATATGTACATAGTGAGATTATTTTCTTATCTAAAATAATTTATATAAATTATAAGGAATATATCAATTTGTTTTAATTTGCCGTTAATTTTTGAGATTAAATGAATAGTAGGCTATTTCGTATCAATTTACACCATTTTTTGGGGAGTCACTATTGTTTAACAGGTAGAAACAAAATTGTCTTTCTTCATTTCTAGTTAGTGGTGAAAGTAGCGTTACGCTGCATAATTTTTTTATTTATTTGGTAAATATTTTTTGTAGACGACAAATTAATTACACACCGCAAAGTTAAGTTTGTGTGTTCCACACGCTTATAATTGTAAAACAAGTAAGAGAGCTTTATTCGACTGTGCCCAGTATTATATACCCTTTACAAAAGCTTGAACTACTAAATATATGCCACAGATTTTTCCCGGATTGTTTGAGACATTTAATTTAATCTCCGGTTTTAGTGGTATTATATTACATATAAGCTCTCCTTCCGTCTTAATACAGGGTGTCTGGTAGCAGATTTATATTTTCAAACTTAAATAAAAAACATAATAATTGACACAAAGTTTTCTTAGGAACATTGAACGATAGAATGGAAATAGGGATTTTATTTTTTAAGGAGTACTATATGATCTAGATGTCTTCCGTCAAGTTGAACACACTGTTCAAAACGGAGCCTTGTGTTCTGCTCCACACGCTGCAGTAAACTTGGTTCAATTGAGCTGATTTCTCGACGAATATTTTCCTATAAAGCCACAAGAGATTGGGGATTGTCATTGTAAACCCTCTCTTTGAGATAGCCCCATAAAAAACACATGGGAGTTAGATCGGGCGACCTCGGTGGCCATGGGATGTCCCCAAAGCGACTAATCACTTTTTTAAGGGAAATTTTCCGGAAGCAAATTCATCGAAGCCTTGGCTGTGGGTGCAGTCGCCCCATCCTGTTGAAACCACGTGCGTGAGGAGAACGATGGATGAGCTCGCAGCTATGGCAAAAAGAATTCCGTAATCATGCGTCGATAATTTTCACCGTTGACATTCGTCACCTGGCCTCGAGGATAAGGCACATTAAACAGTTACGCTGAGGCATTGCAATGGGTGTTGATGTTTCAATCGAGGATTGCGGGTTCTTGGGGACCAGTAACGGCAGTTTTGCTTGTTGACGTGGCCGTTTAAGTGAAAATGAGCCTCGTCGCTCCAATAAATTGGAGTTACAGTGCGAAAACGCTCCAACATCGTTTCACAAAAATTGCGTAAATCCAAATCACTTTCTTTCAGTTCTTAAACGATTTGAATTTTAAAAGGATGGAACTTCAGATCGTTTTTTAAAATTTCATGAATAATCGCTCTTGGAAGTCCCAGTGAGGCTGCTCTTTTCCGTACTGAAAGTCGCGGATTTTAACGTAAACTGCTTTCAACCAGTTCAATGTTTTCGGGAGTCCTTGAAGTTCGACTGGGCCCTGGCCATGGGACATTCATAGTCGAATCAGTTTCGCGGAATCTCTGTACACGCGAACGAATTAAATTTACACTCGGTCCATCACGTATTCGCCGAATACCGAACTTTGAACAAAATTGTCGACGAGCAATTGCGTAAGAATCAGTACTTTTAAAAAATGTCTCCACAGCGAACGCGCGATGCTCACTCGACCACTGCGGCATAAACTTCAGTTACTCACATCACTATTTTGCTTTTTAGACTTCACCGTTATTTATCGGAATGTTTGTGTTGTTCCCTTTTAATTTTGATTTCATTCCTCCATAATCGGCACCCATTGTGCGTTGCAATATATTAATGTAATTGCGATTTTGTGCGGATGACTTGAGGCATTTGCAACAGAAATGTTTAAAGAAAGGAAAGGAATTTATTATTGCTTTCAATATATTTTTTGGGTTATTATTCAGACAGATCTTTAAATTAGATCGATTTTTATGTGCCAAGCAAAAACGGTGCTAATTATAATAGAGCTGATGATTTAATAATATTGATTATTTCTTTGAAATTATTGTTATGGGAATAAGAGATCTTCCACTATTTTTTTTTTTTATATATTCTTTCAGAAGTCCACGAAAACTACCCGCAAACGTACTGGTGACAAATTAAAGCAAGATACTGATAAATTAACTTGGAAACAACCGAATGACAACAGCATTGTCTTCGTTAATGATAATACTGGCGAAGGTGACTGCAGTGATGTTACAAATATCGTTGATTCTAACGCAAAATACAAAAAGAAATCAATTGAACCCAGCCCGAAGAAAGTTCAACTTATCGAAGCTTTGACACACAAATACGAACTAACCTATTACAACAATAATAATCCCAATTGTAAAAATAATTACACAAGTAATGAAAATATTAATAATAGTGCAATTAATCATAATGTTAATAATGAAAACAACAATGAGTTTTGGCAGATGGCACGATTATGCATGCAGCGTCCAACTAACTACGAACAAAATCAAAAACAACATAATAATCAACAACAATTAGCACGATTGCCAACGTTTTACTATCGCCAGCAACAACTTCAATTATCACCTACCGAAGAAAATCACCAAAACAGTCAAACCGCACTATTTCCAGCTACGCAGCAAGTATATTTACACCTTCAACAACATCAACAATCAGTACAAAAATTTCCAAATCACTACTCCAACGAACTAATTCCATGTCCGACCTCTAATGCTTCCAATCACTCACGAGCAGTGTACGTTCCTGAATCGACTGATGCCTCTGCAGGCTACAACAATAATCATCAAAATAATCCTGATTCCACAAATAAAACCAATCGACCCAATGGAATCGGCTAAACTGTTGAAATATATTTTAAATATACCTACATAATAGTGCACATTAACTAAATAATACATATGAGTGTATGTACATAAAGGGTGTTCTTTTTTAAGGTGTATAACTTTGAATTGAAAATTACATAAATTCAAACAAACCGTTTTAATTTATTAAAAGGATAAAGTGTGCAATAAGTGTTGAAATGTAATTTCGATCATGTGGCGAGATCAGATGTAGCGAATTCTGGAAATCAAATATGTGTGCCGACCATTGCTATTTTCAAGCAAATAGCAATGGTCGGCACACATATGCCTTGCACTCCATCCAGAGTTGCAGGTTTGTCTGCATTAGCAAATGACTTTACCTGAGAAATAACGCGTACGTAAAATTTTTCTTTTACAAAAACGTTTTTTTGACGCGCTGCATGGCATGTGGCGCAATTCTTTTGAAAAACTTGCTAACTAACGAATTGATACCGCTATACAACAATCCGAAAATCAAGTAGGCTTTCATGACGGTTTTAATGTTTTCAAAGTCGCGGAATCCGCATCTGAAGTCGGGTTTATCGGGTCTCGTCAGTTTTTTGTTCTGCAGGCTGACAAGTCCTAACCCTCTATTGTTAGCTAAATCAATATTTCCAATTTTAGGCAGGGCGCGAGAGGGTTCATTTGTACGACCGAGCTCCTATTACTTTTTCGGGGGAAATATCTTTTGCTTGGGACCTATCTTGGGAACGCTTAAGTGGCAATGCGAAAGAAATCTACCGATTTAGAAGGATTCTATAGTTGTTGGCCAAAGAGATAGAAATAAATCTTTTAAAGTTTATCCAAAAATGTAGGTTTTTGGAACGAATTACCGTCATCCCTTGTCAAGTTTGGTTTGGAGACAAGCCGGTTTCGGCTACGTGCCATCTTCAGTGTCATTTTTCGTTCTCACCAAAAAATAATTTTATTTTATCTGTTTATTTTGAAAATATATTTTCTTTATAAAGGACAGTATAGGCCCCAAAGGAAAAAAGTTTTCTCCCGCAGAGGTAATAGGATTCCGTGGTATATTTTAACCCTCTCCGACCCTCCCTAAAATGGGAAATATTCCTCTTGTTAACAGTAGAAGATTAGGATTTACCCCCTCGCTATCAGAAAAAAATGACTTTAGATTCGAAAAGATTAAAAATTGTCATTAAACGGACTTAAAATTTTTTCCATTGTTGTACAGTCTAATTCGGGATATTTACCGCTCGCTGTTAACGGTAGCGTTCGCACCCACTTCGCTTTCAAAGAAGTAAGGACCATAAAGCCTACCAAACAGTGATTTTATTGTCGATGTAGCGCTGCCTAGAAAATTTTTCGTGGCTCTTCCCCACTCCGAATGCAATCCGAAGCTGCAGCCCACTGAGCTGCAAATAAACTTCATCATTGTGATAAACCAGTGGATTAAGATCCAACCAAACTGAGCACAAGTGTTAATAGAATTGCCAGATCTGACAACCTTATGACAGTTAAATCCCTGTCGAAAATTGAAACCTAAAAAAAACACCCGTTATATGTACTTAAGTTTGATTTAATATTTAATAATAAACTAGTAATATTTGACATCTGATGTTTCAATAAAATATATTAAATAAATACATACATACGTAACAAAATTACATCTAAAAAGTTTTATACTTTCTGCTAGAGTTAATGTCGACGTCGTTGACGGCATCTTAATGTCGAAATTGTGATGTTCGGCGTAAAATTTCATTTTGCTGTTAATGTAAACGCCGTCGACGACGTTAACACAGCTGTGTACTACTGCTTTGAATATACAGCTGTTCATTTGGAAAAGTTATTTAGTGAAATATTCTTAATAAATTAAATAAAACTGAAGTATTCTTTTAACAATTTAATTTAAAAACTGTGAGGATGGCTGACATAGCAATCGTGGGATTAAGAATAACTACTTGCTGTTTAAGTTATTTATATGTGTTAAAAAAGAAAACATTGAGAAAGAGGCGGTTCTATCGCAGGCCAGATAATGATGACCGCCACATATTTGGATTTTATGAAGCTGGTTTTTTAGCAATAAAACAAAATGAAGAAGAGTTTTTCAAATTCACACGCATGACATTGCCTGTCTTCAATATTTTGTTAAATTTTCTGAAATTGCGGCTACAGAAAACGAAAAATTGCTACACAATTAACCCAGAAGCTCGACTTGCAATTACTTTGTCGTAAGTACTTTACCTGTGTTAGTTTTTTGTGGTAGTCATATTAATTTTTATGCCTTTTAGATATTTATCTCAAGGAGTTTCCCACCAATATCTTGGATGGAGTTTTAAAATCGGTAGAGTAACTGCCAGAGCTATTATACTAGAGACGTGCTCAATCATGTGGGAAGTGCTTGCACCTTTTTATTTGGACCAATGCAAAGCAAATGATTTTAAGGAAATAGCCAAAGACTTCAAAAATAAGTGAGATCTTCCAAATTGCGTTGGTGCTATAGACGGCAAACATATAGCCATTACAAACCCTGCGCATAGTGGTTCTAATTTTTATAACTACAAAAACTTTTTTAGTATTGTGCTATTAGCTGCATGTGATGCTAACTACATTTTCACTATGGTTGACTTAGGTGGCTATGGAAGCCAAAGTGATGGAGGTAAATACAATCGAATATATAAAACGAAAAATTTATGCAAAAGGTTATTTCAGGTGTTTTAGCTGAATCAACTTTTGGGAAGAAGCTGTTCGCTGGTGAATTGGATCTCCCACCGCATTCAGTTCTACCAAATTCAACGCAAACATTTCCACATTTTTTTGTTGGAGATCCAGCATTTCCTTTAAAAACGAATCTTATGCGTGCATATCCCGGAAGATGTTTGACAATGGATAAGAAAGTTTTCAACTATCGTATTTCTCGAGCGCGTGTTGTTATAGAAAACGCATTTGGAATATTGGTAGCGAGATGGCGGGTATTAAGAACCACGCTTAATTGCAGACCAGAAAATGCTGAAAAAGTATGTTTTTATGAAAAATCATTCTAAGTGGATTCTATTAATACTTCTACGTTCTTTTAGGTGGTGTTGGCTTGTGTGGTTCTACATAATTTTATTAAGTTGAATGACCAAGCAAATGCAACTTATTGCCCAACTAATTATGTGGACTACGAGGACAATTGTGGTAATATTATACCTGGCAGATGGCGAGCTGATATTGCAAACGATTGCAGCATAGCTAATTCTCGACCAATATCCTTTGGCTCGAATAACGCAACGCGACAAGCTTTTAATTTAAGAGACACACTCAAAACATATTTTATGAACGAAGGAGCAATTGCACTTCAAAGAAAAGTTAAATAAACATCTATTTATTAATTCATTTTATACCACGCCAATTGATTGATTTGCAAGATGGCAATATAGAATATTTAATTAATATTTATATTTTCTATACTGCCATCATTCAAATCAACAATTTGGCATTTACATAAGAATTCTATAATTTTTTTTTTCCGCTATGTGCCTGTTGGTGGTGCACAAGCCGCCTAGCAGAACATCCACTCTTTTGAGGATATTGGAGTTACTCGATGCATTCGACTCCTGCACCTTTTTCTCCATAAACGTTTTAAGGACATTGTGCCCGTTAAATGTTGCTCAATACTGTTCATACAGGGGGCTTTTCTTTTTTTGGGGGCAGAGGATGTATTTGAATTTGATGTGCTCAGGTGGTCATCAAGCACATCAATCACTTCCGTCGATGTGGAAATTTCTCCAAAGTCGAAAACATCGCTTTCATGGAGTACACCCTCCACTTCTTCACCCACAATTTCCGTATAATTTCCAGTAGTCCTGAAATATGAAAAAGAAATATTTAGAAAAATGATAAAATTGAACATATGTGTTAAACTTACTCCCTAGGCTTAACAAAGTTAGACAAAAAATTCATCTCTTTGTATAAGTACCACTCGGGCTTTGAAAGGAACGCGCTGCCTGAAGGCTTATTCTCTTTTGACTTCTTTTCCCGCATATGCTTATCTCTCAGGCTTTTCCACCTAGTGGTGCATTCATGTTCTTAAAAAAAATAAACAAATTAAACATAATATGTAGTTTATTAATGTTTTTACCTGATATCCCCAAAGCTGTCCCTATTTTTTTCCAAACCTCCCCTTTAAGAGCTATATTCTTATAGCTCTTGGAGAATTTGTTGTAAAGCACTTCAATTTCGCGAACAGCATTTATAAGCTGCTCATCTAATGTGAGATTCGAATTCATTTTAATTAAAAAAGTTAAAAATTTGCAAAAGTTTTAAACAACTACAACCAGCAGAAAATTATATTTGTTTTGCTTCATCTGTTTTGACGTTTCATCATATGTTTTTGTCTGAGCAACACCGCAAGGACGCCGAAAAAGTTGAAACAGATTGAACTTTTTCGGCGTCAAATTTCCTACGACGTTGAGATTAACTGCTCTCATACAATTTCATACGATTCAACTTTTTTTTGACATTTGACGCCGTCGACGACGTCGACATTAACTCTAGCATTCATTTCATTATTTTTACACCAACCTGAATGTTCTCACGGACGTTATGAATTAGTTTGCAATAAAATAACATTCCAACTTTAATTATTTCCTACCAAAATAAAAATACGAATTGGTTGAAGTGTTAAATGTATGTGAGCTCTCACTTTTCCCCGAACATCCCATTGAGAAATCCGGCGAATATTCAAGCACCTGCTGACCATTTTACAGACGTAATGACTGGCGCAACAAAACCGGATAATAGAAAATCGCACCAGCCATCAGCTGATATACAGATATTCGTCATTGAGAAGGGAGATCTTAGAAGGCAGTGGCGAAATATTCATTCTCCACCCATAAAATTGCAAAGATTGCGCCATCGAGAGCTATTTACGAGTAAAAAACTTGGCTCTAACAAAAAACGCGGATTACAGCTTGTGGAAAGCTTTAATGTCTTATTGCTTACGAATTCCCACAAAGGTTTGAAGACCGCACTTGGGCCAAAAAACAGTGAAAAGGCAAATGTCTTCGCCACTCACTTAGGCAAGGGTTTCACACCACATGTCATATGTAAACACGTTAACTATTCCAACTATCAGTGTCACTGTGATGGATCCCATGAAATTTCGTATGAGAAAATCGTTTTAGAGGATCAGTGAAACTTACCCAATTATGCCATGAAAATATTAGTACTTTATCAGGGAAGGACTTAAGTCAGATTACATATATATTGTAGCCTCTGCTTCCCCGCTTTCGTTTCTCGTTGCTTTCTATTAGTTATCTCGAAGCAATCTACAAATAAGTAGTCACGTGCAAGTTGTTGTAACTGGGGCTCCATGTATCAAATTGTTACCAAAATATTAATTTTCACTCTGAAATTTTCGTTCTAAAATTTTCTGTAATTCTCCTTTCGACTTTCAAAAACTAAAGCGTGTTGACCTAAAATTTAATTTAAAAAAATTTACATATGAAGCGAAAAAATAAAATTTGACAATTACGAATTAGAAAACACAACAGAATTTCCCAGTACATGACATTCTTTTCTCCCCACTCCCCAAAAAGCTCAGACTTTCAGTGAGAAAACTTTCAATGAGCAAACTTTCATGTGAAAAGTTTTTTAATGTTACCTTAGTTAAAAATAGTGAAGCAGTGTTAACGGATTGAATTGTAGGTGGATTGTTTCTGAGATAACTTGTTGTAATCGAAGACAACGGCGACATATACTGTTGTTCTGTTAGCTGAGGAGTACACGCCCGACTATTGCTTGTTAATTGCGAACGAGTTGTTGTTTCTCATGGTGCCTGAGCTAATGGGTAGGGGCCTGCAGTGCCTTCCTTACTGCGCCGCCTGGTTGTTTAAATCGTTGGTGTGGACAGGTTGGGGTCTGCAGTGTTTTCGTACTGCGCCACCTGGTTGTTTAAACCGTTTATGTGAGCTGGTTGGTATCTTGCCTGCGGACTACGTCTCCCCTCTATTGTTTATTAATTGCGAACAACTGGTTCTTGTTTCCTGTTCCTGTTTGACTTGGTGGTGCATGTATAAGGTAGACGCGACTCATATAAGTTGGCAATTCTAAAAAGAGTAAGAACACGCATGCCGGTTCCAGTGGCATTTTTCATACGTTTGTGGTTTATCTCCTAAACTTTAAATGTCACATCCAAACAATGCAAACAATATGTCAGCAGTTGCGCTGAAGAGTTCACCTGTTATAATTTGCCTTGGGTGCAAGCATTAGACAATATGTTATCGTTTTTATATGCCAAAATCCATGCAAAACAATTATAAAAGTTCTGTTCCATATTATTCTTTCATATATTATACGTATACCTTTTAGAATGCATTGAAAACGCTTATAAAACTTAGCTAATATCCCAGACTTAAACCAAAATGACTAATAATGCTAGACTCAATATAAACCACAACAAAAACTCATTCATCTCAAGTAGTCAATTATAACGTATTAACGATTCAGATATAAATGCGCTATAAATGCGCAGTTAGCCCATAGTTGATGGATATGTATTTTCAAAAACTTTGATGTTTTTCTCAAATGGGGATCAGATAAAAGAGCAATTTACCGAATTTTGATTTTAAAATTTTACCTTCCTCGAATGCCACATACATGTTTCTCTATCGTGGATGCTTAGGTTATGTTTATAACTTAAGCGGAACACAGAATTCCCCCGTTGCCAATAATATGATTATAAACCGAGTTTTACTAACAGTCGTAACGGGTATGGTTTTAAAGGTGCTGAAAATCGGGTGAAAAGTTTCTACTGGGGGCAGAGTTAGAAATAGTGCATGACTTGTGCCCGAGATAACGATTTGTTGTATGGTGACATCTGAGATTATTTAGTGAAACAGTTAATTAGGTTAGTTTAATGTCTCGGCATATAGCTATGAGCGCTCCCTATATATAAAATTTTGCAAACGACTTGTTGTCCAGTTATTGGTCAGACCTGTTGGTGGGTGTATATGATAGGTGCTATTTATAGTGCCTTTAGGTTGTCATTTCAAAACTAGAGGGAAAAATCCAGGCCGCTTACACAGGCATTTTTTTATAAGTTTGTAATTATTCTTGGACAATTCGTCAAAAAGCTCTAGGCGTATTTATAAGGTGCGAGCATCAGTGAATTAGCTATCGCTTTTTATGCCACAATCCATATAGAAAGTTTTAAAAGCTCTGTCTCCTCCCATACATACATACACTTTTATTATGTTATCTACACGCGAGAGAACGTTAGAGGAACATATTTTAGAAACCTAGATTCGTTTTTTGATGCAGACGATAACATTACAGGCGAAACCATAAACGAAACATCAGTTCTGTGTATCACACATACTATTTATAGCGATTATAGCGATCACAAGTAGCTGTCGCTATATTGTCTACTTGTAGCAGGGTTTGTGAGCATGTTTGCTTTAAGTTTCAAGGGTGAAACACATTTACTGTATCCATCTTCAAGGTGAAAATTCAAAAGCTATTACAAAATTAATTGCTCAATTAAAAAAATCAATCAGTCACTTAATAGATTACGCGAATATGCGTGAAAGTAAGGCAAGTGATTTTAGTAATATGTGCGAATGCTTGTTGCGCGTGTGGGCTGGATATGAAGAAGGATTCGCATTCTGAGACCAAGTTGCTAGCACTTGTCGTAACTTGACTTTTTTGCAACATTTGGTTAACCTATGATCCTTGTTTGCAAAACAATGGAAATTGTATGACAGACGATGTTTGTAGGGTTGAGCAAACGAGGTAGGCAGAGGAGAAAGGGTACACGGCTGTCTGTACTAGCCATTTTTTGTTTCTATCTACTTCTCTCAATTTTCATCTGGTTGCTTCATATCATCACATCACTATCATTTTAGTATTTTAGTATTTTTGGCTGTGTATTACAATGGGAGAAAAGAAATAAAAAAATTTCTGCCTGTAATTGGTTCAAAAGAGAATTCAAAAAATGCCTGTCCTTTAATATCCACAATGTAATAGCTGACAAATCGTGTGACGAGTTAATTGTGCCATAGTTACAAATAGTGAAACAGTGTTAAACGGTGGAATTGTAGATGGATTGTGTCTGCGATGTCGGGTTGTAATTTAAGATAAAATTGAAAAAGACTAATTCGGGTCGTGTCCTAGCTAATTAATTTTCATACCATCTGTTAGTTATTATTTACGAACGGCTGGTGATTGTCCCAGGGGTTGTCTGAGTTGATGGGTTATGTCTGTGCTGTCTTGGTTACTGCGCCATCTAATATTATTCTATCTAAATATTAACCTGCTGGTTTGTATCTTGACTGAGCGCCAAATGCAATACCTTTTGTTTATTAATTGCGAACTGTCAGATGAAGGTTCTACTAGTCAGTGTGTGCATAAAGTAGATGCAACGTACAGGGAATTGAGGTTGGCAATTCGAAACCTGATAAGATAACGTATACGAGTCATTCCAAGTAAAATCAACAAACAAGGTGTGCCGTATGGCTTTTAATTTTGAGAAGAAAAATACAGAATAATATTTATTCGACGTAGGATTATTTCTAATCCGCGCAAAAACATAAATGTTTATTGAATGGACTCTTTTGTCCTTCAATGAATTTGTATTGGGTTTTTATCGAGGCAGTATCACCAAGATAAAGTTTGGATCAACTCAAGCACTTGAACTTGGTTGCAGCGGAGAAAAAGTGGAAAGAAGTTGAAACACTAACGAGTTGTGAATTTCTGACGACTTTATTGATAAATTTTTCTTTCTTAAATACTAAATTATTGCTAAGTTTACAATTTGTTGTTTTTTTTTATTCTATAGTGTGTTCCCTTTGGATAAATGGGAACGCTGCTTATTTAATTAAACATACGTACATATGATATATATATATATATATATATATATATATATATATATATATATATATATTTTTATAATTCATTGCTAAGTTTACAATTTATTATTGGTGCATTGACCAGTGTGGTTCATTGGACTATTGCGACAATTTTATTTGTTTACATAAAGTTTTTATGCAAGTGTGTATGTGTGTGTTTATTATTGGGGCAAATAAATAAATTTTTGAGTCAGCGTACACAAAACTATAAAGAAGATAAAGAAAACAAAACCAAGCGATGTGAATGTATGAACAATAAATGTGAATGCAAGGTCAAGTTGTGATCTTACCATTTCGGTCGTTAAAAATACTGAGATCAAAATGAGAACCAAGTTACTCATTCTCCAAGACTTACCCGTATACCAAATTGCAGCTCTCTAGCTACAGTGGAAGTGTACCATACAAATAAAGGGTCCCCCTAACCATCCTAGAAGACGCCAACCAATGGAAACCGGTTTGTCTACATTACGGTACATATCTATATATGTATGTATGTACATGAAAACATAAATATTCAATTCACCGGTGTTTTTTCGAAATTCACCTTCTATTTTTGTTTGGAAGTTGCCAATACACTACCACCTCCTTATGCATTTTCGTACTTTGGTGTTTAATCAAGTCGGATTTAGCGCAAGCTCATTTAAGGCTGACTTTACAATATAATTCAAATTCACCTGACGAACTTTTCATTCTTGTTAGCCAATTGCGAAAAATATCTAACCAAGATAAGATTAATCTGTGTGTTGTAGCCTGCAGTGCGTCAGTAGAAACCATCCTACATGCCGGCATACATACCAGCATTGCCAAACATTGGCACGTCAAAAATTTTTTTCTGCTTGCAAAAGTATAGCCGTTTCGTACCACTCAGGCGCATCAAATAGGCAACCATATATGTTACGATACGGGCGGCTCTACTGGTAAGACCCCAGTCGCTCCTAAGAATGCGCCTAACTTTACCTACTACGGCAGTCAGCTTGTCTCTACATGAGTAAGATGAACTAAAAAGTTAACCCTCTCACTCATCGCTGTTCCAACCAACTTGACCTCAGTCACGTTTCTGAGACTAATGTCACCAGGCGGAATGTGCGGAGGACGACCACGCGACAACATGTCTATCATCCGCCTTGTCACCAACACATGAATAACCCACTTAGTCTCGTCATGAATAGTATCCACTTTGGCACGAGACTGTCCTTCCATCAAGATAAGAAAGCCATTCGCATAAGCGCACACCTTGTAGAAACGGCCGAGCTGTGAAAAGGATTTCGATAAGGAAATTTCAGTTTCTAGTGATGGCAGCAAAAAAGCTTTTGTAGGGGAAATATTTAAGAGACGGTTGGTTACAACTTTTTAAGAACTGCTTACTAAAAGCGAGGAGATGTGTTCAGCAAGAAATATTTAAAGAAAGCAAAGAAATTACGAAGCAGGACATCGAAGAGAGTAGTATACTTGATCAAAAAATGCTTAAGCGGCAACAGGAACTGATGGAATTAGGAAGAGAGAACATTTTTTAATATTGTTACGTTTATTACCACAATAAACGTTATTTTGAAGGGTTCATTTAATTGTAAAAATTAAAATACACACTCTTTTATGATTTTATCAGTACACAGTTATATTCGGTACTTAACACTCTTATATACATACAACGCTTTAGTACTAATTGACACTGTACACTTAACACTTCTTTTGTACACACAGATGTTCACTCTATGAAATCTCAAAGTCAACTATATCTTCTGCGGTGGACGGCGCCTTTATATACAAATCACGGCGCTTCTTGAAATGTCCCGAACGTACGCGAAATTGCGCATCAGTTATTTCAGTTGCTGCCTTAGTAGTCTTGTATATGTGTTTGTGTGTGTGTGTGTATCTTTTGTTTGCTGTAGAAATTGTTTTTGTTTCTACGCTGAATCGCGGTTCGGGGAATTTCTGCTACGCAATTTGTTTTTGCTTTATGTTTATGATATTGCGTATTTGTACAATACGTCGTTTCACACATCTTTGACTATTGAGGCCTATTTAGCCAACCGTTGAAATCGTAGATGTAACGTAAATGTAAATGTTTGAGCGCTTATAGAATGCCTAAATCCGTTTGTTATTGCAAAAATATTTTAAATTTGCATTTATTATCCCTAACATACCATATATTATTTACGCAGAAACGAAAACACCGCAAATTTATTAAAATATATCATGCGTGTACATAAATTCATTTGAAATATTAAAATATCAAATCAAAAAATAAATAGTACTGCAAAAGGGTTTTTGTGCCGTCTTCTCATTCACAATAATATATACCATCACTGGCTGCATCTGTCACGTAAGCTCGTAATGAAATTCTATAGGCCAATTTAGCCGAACGTAAATGTAGAAACGTAAATGTAACTGAATCAGCTGGTAACTTTTGCTATACGAGTAGCTATGCAAATGCTTATCTGACTGTAGTAAAATGTAACCGTAATGCCTCAACCTGTAGAAAATAGAATTTCATTACGAGCTTACGTGACAGATGCAGCCAGTGATGGTATATATTATTGTGAATGAGAATACGGCACAAAAACCCTTTTGCAGTACTATTTGTGTTTTGATTTGATATTTTAATATTCCAAATGAATTTATGTACACGCATGATATATTTTAATAAATTTGCGGTGTTTTCGTTTCTGCGTAAATAATATATGGTATGTTAGGGATAATAAATGCAAATTTAAAATATTTTTGCAATAACAATAGGGCGAAGACTTTATCCGCTCGATTTCCAAAAGTATTTGATACGCATAAATTTCTTTAAAAAAATGAATTTTGAAAATCGGTTTAAAATGCAAATTAAATGCTGCTAAAAACATAAAGAGAAGTTCAAGATTAAATTTAGGCCTGTGAAATATAATGAAAATAATATACGAGTACATATGTATGTAATTAAAATATATATAAGTATTTTTAAGTGCAATAAATATGTATATAATGTAAAAATAATATGTATGTAATTTAACTGTATCAAAATTTTTTTTTATTAAAAAAGTTAAATTTAATTTTTGGTACTATTTAAATAAGTTGCGTACTTTTGGCGAATATATTAAACATGCTGTACTCTCATCATTGTTTCGAACAGCTGTATTGCTTTTTATTTGTTATTTGTTAAAAAATGGATGACGTTTTTTCTTTATGCCCCTGTACATTTTACAAATACGCAAAAAGTTCAAGGTAATAAACAAATCTTCTTGATCCATTTGATTTTATATTTTTAATAAAAACACCCGGAATAAAAAGTAAAACACACGGTTTTCTCTTTTATTTAATCTGCAAATATTTTTGATTTTTTTGTTTGTGTCAAAAACACCTGACACGGATTTAGGCATTCTATAAGCGCTCAAACATTTACATTTACGTTACATCTACGATTTCAACGGTTGGCTAAAAGGCCTTATTTTCTACAGGTTGAGACGTTACGGTTACATTTTACTACAGTCAGATAAGCATTTTCATAGCTACTCGTATAACAAAAATTATCAGCTGATTCAGTTACATTTACGTTTCTACATTTACGTTCGGCTAAATGGGCCTTTACTTTGTAACAATATATTCAGTAGGAGATACACTGATATTCAATGCGAAAAAAATGAAAGTTTTAAATGTTTCATTTTCAAACAATAGATTTTAGATTTCTATTGTTTAATATTTGTTTTTTTTTATTGCAAGAAAAGTTATTTTGTTTCAGTTTCCTTAACGTCTCTAAAATTACTGCACATTTTTCTCTTTTTTTACTTACATTTACATTCATACGCATGTGTACTTAGTCTTAATAAATCAACTTCATGGAATAAATAGTTCATTTTTTTTTTATTAAAGTGTTTTTATTTAAAAAATAATTTGCTAAACAATCTCGTACAGTTTTTCCATTAATGGCCATTATAATAACTTCCGCTATCTGTCGGTTGAAGTCTTGCATTTTCAATATTTTTTGGAGCTTTCAACTACTGGTCGTTAACTGTATCACTTCCTTCTATTAAATACTGTTTTCATAACTTTTATGCGCTTTTTAGGGTACTAACAATGCATTTACCAATTCTCCTGAACTTCAACTCTGCGGCACTTTGAGAGGTTGTAATTAAAGTGTTTCTCGTTATCTGCTGCGTTAATGCTAAATGTTCGGGCAGTTTAAAGGCTGAATCATCAACTAAAAATGGAGATATATTGTGTTGCCGAAATTGTTGCCTTAAAATATATTCAGACAATTTTCGTTCTGAAAAGAGATTTTTTTGTAAACACTGATAATAAATCTGGACCTGATAAGACATTATATTTTTATACGAGGGCGGATCAATAAGTCCGTGACTTTTCAAACTTCCCTCGTACTTATATGAAATGCAACACTATTCCCATCAAATACCACCTGTTAATAGACTACTGTCAAATTTTGAGCAAGTGTCGCCATTTACTTTACGTTTAACAGCTGTTCAAAACATACAACCTCAAGTATTTGTCTAAAAATGGAAAAAAGTGAATTTCGAGGGCTCATTAAACCGTCAATCAAACCAAGGAAAAGCTCGATAAATATTATGGGGACTCTGCACCATCGATTTTAATGGTAAAAAAGTGGTTTACTGACTTTCGTTGTGGTCGCACAAGCACAAATTACGCTGAACGTTCTGGACGGCCAATTGAGGTCAGTATACCCGAAAATGTTGAAAAAATCCATGATCGAGGAGTAAAAGTGCGTGAGATTGTTGATGCCATAGGCATTTCATATGGCAGTGTGGTTTCGAGTTTAAATGATCAGCTGGGCTTAAGAAAGTTGTCTGCAAGATGGGTGCCGCGATTGCTCTCAATTGACCATAAACGTAAACGTGTGACAACATCAAAGGATTGTTTGGAGTTGTTTAACCGCAATTCGAATGAGTTTTTGCGGCGTTTTGTAACTGTGGATAAAACATGGATCCATTACTGTGCTCCGGAGGCCAAGCAGCAGCCTAAACAATGGGTTTCTCCGGGTGAACCTGCTCCAAAGAAGACCAAGGTAAGTTTGTCGGCCAATAAGGTGATGGCAACACAGTTTTTGTGGGATGCATGCGGGATAATTCGCATCGATTACCTTCAAAAGGGAAAAACAATAAACGGCGAATATTATGCCAACTTATTAGACCGATTTAATGAGGATTTAAAAAGAAAACGACCCCATACACCCCATCATCAAGATAATGCACGGGTGCTCACGTGTGCAGTATAAATGGCAAGTTTACGGAATTATAAAACAAATTCTTACCTGAAATCTACCGTTGCCAGTAAAACAGTAGAGTATCATCCTTTATAATCGTAATACTTACAGGCTTCCAATATGAATGGGTGAATTTCTATATAGCAACCATTTGGGAATAAATTTAGTTGTTTTCACATTTCAATCTTCAAATGAACTACACATATATTTATGGGTATTTTTCTATAGCACCAAAATATTGTGGTAATGCCAAATCTTCAAATCCATAAATAGACCTGATGATTATTGCGTTTGTGAACAAGTCAGTGCATGCCTCGCCAAACTGCATTGCAAAAGTCACTTACAGTAGCACATACCGTTGACTTTCCCACAACAAAGAGTTACTTGGCTGATGGTTAAATACTGGGCCGACAATTTTAGTTCAAATAAATATATCGCAATACGTTTCGACAAAGACTTGAATTTTTGGAAGTTATTGCCTTCTTTTGCGGTGTGAGTCAATATTTCACGAAGAGGCCTGTAGTGCGATTCACTATTCTTTTTTTCATGATAATCGAATTGTTATAAAATTTTAACGACATTACTAACGATGTTACTGTTCAGTGATATTCGCTTTCTTTAAGTCAGCTGTTGTTATCTAAACGATTATTGAGAAAACTAAACGACAAATATGTTTGTGTTGCTTAATTATTCCACACTTACCCTTGCACTTGACACTTACCTTTTGCAAAAATAGCTAAACGAACAAAAAATTTTACGTATAAAATCCATTCTTCTCTGTGCTTTTCGATATCTAATATCGTTTACAGAATCACACAATCGTTACTGGAAACAACGAAAATTGTCGATAAATTTTGCGAATCGCACTACTGAACGATTCCCGTGCCATGAATATTTTGTCATTAAAAATAGGGACGTTTTTACCAAAATCAGCGCTAGCGGTACACAGCAAAAGTCAGGTACAACGCAGGTTCCTGATGGTAAGTGGTTGAAACCTTTTATTAGCTTGATATTAGCTCCTAAGCTACAGGTACTTATCAATGATCGCAGCCATCCTGGTGGCAAAATTACAATGAAAGATGGTAACTTTTGGAAGAAAAGATCGTACGCAAATTGATTGATGACCTAGCTCGTAATGAGGACGATTCTTTTAATGTGCTCGATAGTGCTAAGCGGTCAAAGAGCGTCAAAGAATCATGAATCAGATCAAGGGCATTGGTACGGAGAATAGGATGATTGAAAGTGGACGCGCTCGAGACAAAGGATCAAGATCGATTCAGAATTTCGCCGTCTATTTCGTCTCTCAAAAGGCGTCATTAAATGGGGTTGAATCAACTTCGGCTGATTCTGCGCTCAAATAAGCATGGTGGTCGTTCCATGCTGCTTCGCAGTGGTGCGAAACGGCATGCGACGACCTGTTGCGCTTCATAGAAAAGGAATCTATCCACGTGGCCTTAACGCAAGAATCCTGGCTTGTAGCCGACGATATTCGTAGCATACGATTACGAAAATATATGATCCCTTCTCCAATACAAAAAGGTAAGTAATATCTTCCTTTTATCTAACTTCAGCACGTGCGTCTTGACGGTAGTGACGTTAGAACGCAAGGGTCTCCCAACGGGGATCCTGGCATCAACGTATCTGCCGTACGATGAAGATGACCCGTCTCCACGGACCGTGCGATTCAAGGGGCCAAGTTCTCATCCTGCGATTGGATGCGAATGCGGGAGCTTGGACATCAACACTCTAACTGAGAAGCTATTAAACTATCTTTATTCTACTAATCTTAGAATAAGGGTAATAGACCACCGTTTTTCAATAGGACCAGGGAATAGGTCATTTATGTAGCTTTGGTAAGCGGTAGGGACAGGACGATAGCGATAGGTGATTAGAGAGTGCGGCTCTAATGTTCAGTCTCCAATCAGAATAGAATTGTATTTACGGTAGCATTCACACTTGAAGTAACCCTTTACGAACCCTGGAAATTTGGGGAAATTCAGAAGTCTTGTTGAGCTTATGTCACCTCCCTCTAACCACAGGTTCGTCAGCAAACAGAAGCTCCACATCTTTGCTATCTAAAGGAGATGCCTACTATGCATCATGTGAGGAACGGCAGTCGTCTAAGAAAATCCACCAACTGTGGTGGTCTCCTAGACTAAAGCAGTTACGTACATAATGCAGAACGCTCTGCAGCAAAGCGAAGCCGGCCAATGTTTGGGCCAACTACCGTCAGAGTATCAATGAAACTTTTAATGAAAATTTGCTTCCCGGGCTGCAGGGCTGACGAAGGAGAGTCGCCGCACTTAGAAACTGTCTCGTTATCAATAATCTATAGAAGTGACTTGGCTGATTCCTAAGCTAAGGTAATGTGGGCACTACCAGTCTGTGGGGCCGGACGGAATTTTCCCTGCGTAACTATTGCAATCGATAATAGCTATCATGCCAAGGCTGATAGTCTGGATATATTCTCAAGAAATGGAGTAAAGTGACCGTGGCATTAAATCCTAAGGCTGGAAGTATAAACCACGGAACTGCAAAGACCTACAGACCAATGAGTCTGTCATCGGTTTGATTAAAAACACTGGTGGATGTGTATGCCCTGGGCCTTTTATTGTCAAATAGCTTCTGCAGGGGACAACACGCGTACCTAAAGGGAAGGTCAGTGGAAACAGCACTACACGACGTATTGGCAGGATAGTGGACACACTGGACAGAAAGGAGTATTAGCGGCCTGGATGTTGCGGGCGATTTTAAAAACATGAATATATTCTCGATACTAGACCCTCTACGGAATACGGGGGAGGATCAGAAAATTACAGAATAGTCGGAGAATATGATGCGAGGTAGAAGCATAGTCTCTAGCCTAGGCTTGAGCACGACGAGGAAGCTGGTGACAAAGAACACAGCGTAGCGGGAGTATTATCGCCACTTCTATGCAGCCTTGTCATAAATAAAATGCTCTTCAGGCAATGCAACAGAGACGCAAAGGTGGCCGCATATGCAGACAACATTGTAATCTACGAAAAGTCAACTCATGGAATCAGCACTGGACCACATACTCGGTTGGGGTAAATACAACTGGCTCGCAGTAAATATTGAGAAGACCGAACTGGTGCTCTTTACCAGAAGGTACAAAACTCCGGAGTTTAGGCTGCCAAAAATGAACGGCGTTACTCTGGAATTAGTTAAAGGGCCAAATAATTTGGTGTAATCCTGGACCCAAAGCTCTCGTGAAAACGTTATGAGAAAGGCTCTATGTCCATTCTCATGAGGACTCAACAACAAGCAAATTATTAAATAAAAACTTTTGCATATAACTAGGGAATCTGTGCAATTCATTTTGTAGCGTAAATGTTGATATAAATTAAAAAAATAGTGTGTTAAATTCTTACGCACTTTTGTTTGCTGTTTTAATTAATTTAATTTTACTTTAATTACTATTTAATTATGCAATACAATTGTTTATATTATTATTTTACAAATAAATTAAACACATTTTTAAAACAATATGAAGTTTCCAGTGGCATAGCGAACATAACTACCGCCCGTTGTATACCACGATTTTACTCGAGCGAAGGGTAAATTTGTGTGTAAATTTAATAAACACTGTACGATTCCCTGCTCTGGTCCCGAAAAATTAAGTGAAAAATATAATAAAATAAAGCGCACGGCCGTGCGCCAGGCCAAGTTCAGGTCTAAAGTACACAGTGTGTATATTACACGAAACCATTCGAGCTGTTTTTACTCCCCTCATAACTTCACTTCCTTTAATCACAAAATAATGCAACTTGAAACATAAGGACTCTTCGTGTAGGTAACCTCATAGGCCTCACACCTTCCCGAGATATGAAGCTGTAAAAAGTGTATATTTTGCTACATATTCACTGATTTACTGACTTACTACTCATCACTGGGCACTTCCAATGTAGCTAGAGATCTGAAAGTTGGTATACAGGTAGGTCTGGGGGAATAAGAAACCAAAATATATCTTGATAATGGGCCAAGTTCCTATCCAAAAATTTCGGCCGTTAAAAATACTGGGATCAAATTGAGAACCAATATGGACCATAGTATAATGCCATCCTTTTTCTAGGCGACTTGCTAACTTGGCAAAATTTTTTGTAACTTTCTAATATTAGAAAGGATTATGTGAAAAACGTTACCAAGCTAGCAAGTTGCCTAGAAATGGTACGGTATTGTACATATGAAGAACTTGGTCCTCATTTTGATCGCAGTACTTTTAAGGGCCGATATTTTTGATAGCTTACCAAAAAGCCGAAATTTCAACTAAAATCTGAAATTTATCAAAAATCGGCCGGCCATTAAAGATCGAAAATTCATGAGGAAATCAAAAATTAAAAAGAATATGCCCAAAAAAAACAAGTTTTCGAAAAAAATCTAACCTACAAAACCAAAAAACCGAACATCGCCAAACGTCATAACAGCGCTTTATTTGGATTCTGTGACTTCCACTACATCGCCTATTTGAAGTGTCAAAGCAAGATGCTATGTGTGAAGTTCTGTATGTATTTTAAAGTGTTTACTGTATTTTGACGCTCACCGTATATGCAGGACTGTAATATGTTATTTATTTATTTAGTTAATGTTACAACTCCATTTCAAATAATAAGTCTTACATAAATTGCCAAGCAGCATAGTAACAACAAACCAGACCATACCAGGCCAGATGTAAAAATTAGAATGGTTTCGGCCTACTTTAAACGTACAATAAAATTCTTCCATCATAATCCTTGTTGTATACAATTTTGCTTATTAATGGTTTATAAGTCTCTTGTAAGTTTTTATGAATATGGTGTACCTCTACATGTGTGTTATAACTTTAATTAGCAAAACTTCTCTAAAAAAAATTTAAATAGTTCTTAACATATTGATTACAGTTTTTTTATGAAGAGAACTTGATTGTTTTTTTGAAAATAAACGGCTCATATACTAAAGTAAGTAGCCACCAGTGCTAAATTGATTGGGATACCAAGACTCGAATGTAACACAGAACATGGCAAAGCATTTTTCACCCTATGCCGAAAGTGGCAAGACATTCCTAAAAACATTAAAACGGAAGCGCTACACCCACCGTCGAATTTCCTGCTCCTTATTCATAACTTGTTTATATCTTCTACGGAACATGTTCTACTCTTATGAAGAAATAGAAAATTATATTCATTGAATAGTTCACATATACCTATGACTCACAAAGTATCTTGTGATGGAATGCTAGATATAACTTGTGTGGCCTGTCCAGATCTCTAAATATTGAGACATAAAGAAAACTAAGCAGAATAAATAAATTTTACTTATTGGTTGTTTTTTTTATATTTCGTTTTGGTTTTATTTTGATTTTTATTTTGGTTTTTTATTTAGTTTATTCTGTGTTGAGAACAACAGTACTCACTGATGGCATTGAAGAATTTATTCTAGCGGCGGCAGCTGCTGCCATATACGTGCCGTAGTAGCGGCCAAATAAATTATGGGCCTCAGCATTAATTGGCAGTTGCTGACTGTGGGGATGGGAGTGCTGTATGTCATTAGTGTACTCCAGTAGCTGATTGGAGTCCAGAATATGAGGAGCAGGTTGCGGCGGTGAGTTTAATCTTGTTGTATGTTTTAAGGGACTTTGTGTCCGCAATGGACTGGAACTAGCCTTTAATATATGGGAGATGGTTTTGTAATCGCTACTTAGATGCGTTTCTTCTTGGTTATTATTGTGAATGGCGGCGCTAAATTCGGATTCATTTTCTTCGTTGGTATTATCATGTTCATCACCCTCTTCACGCTCATTTGGCTCTTCATCGCCGTCATCTGGCGCATAATCATGTACTCTTATCACTGTTTCGTCCTCCGTTGTATTTATTTTGGAAATTTTGCAGTGATTAGGTTTTATACGTAACGCGTGTTCGGTATTAAATCTGCGTATGTACTCGGCTTCTTCGTCATCGTTATGACTGTGCGAGGCACTGTGACTGCGACTGCGACTTCGGCTATTGCTATTACTGTCTACTTCATCGTCGTGTTCATCATAGTCAGCCTCTATTTCCTCATCTTCACTCGCATCCACAACATCGATATCCTCAATATCCAGATCATTTGTCGTTTCATTTGCATCTAGTATATCATCGTTGCAGGACGCAGAAGGCCTCATCTCATCCATTGCACCTTCAAATGTATGTCTTCGTATATACTGTTGTTGATGTTGCTCCCGTTTATTAAAGTGATCAGGGGCTAAAAGAGACGCCACGTCAAATTGTCGTTTGCGTTTTTGCGAGAATAGTTCGCTTATTACGTTGGTCTGTACATTCGTGGCAGCAATAGAAGGTTGGGAGGAGATAAGAGTTGTTGGTTGCAGCATAGAAGTGTCCGCCGGGTGCTGTTGATGGTGGGAGGTAGGAGCAATTAATTGCTGCTGTTGATGCTGCTGTGAATTACTACTGTGACACAGAGCTGCTGCTGCAACAGCAGCTGCTGCATAATGCTGAGGTCTATATGTAAAAATCTGACCCATATATGAAGCGGATGTGCCACTTGCTGCATGAGTTGCCGCTTGCGGATGCTGAGGGTGATGGCGATGATGCTGTTGCGTGAAACGCCAACCGAAGGAGTGAGCAGCCAAGTGTTGGGCTGCTGTTGCTAGTGGTGTTATAGTAGTACCGCCCATCACAACGTGTTGGAATGAGGGAGGAGAGGGTGACGTTAAATCCATTGCTGGTGGCGGGCTGGGCGAATCTGTTCCATTGTCATCAACAGCCAAGCCCATATGCTTGCGCACCTTTCGCTGAGCCTTACGACGACGAAAATCTCCCTTACGAAAGTCCTCCATATTAGCCGGATGTATGGCCCAATAATGACCTTTACCGTTGGCACTTCGACCGGACTTAATGAAACAATCATTGAGCGACAAATTATGGCGTATCGAATTGCGCCATCCCGGGCCACGGGTGCGAAAATATGGGTAGTTGTCCAAAATGTACTGATATATATCGGACAGGACCAATTTTGTCTCCGCACTGCTTAGTATGGCCATGGCTATTAAACCAATGTAGCTATGTTGGGGCTTTGGTTCTTCAGGTTGGAAAATACGTTGAGGAAACAACGACATCGATGCCAACGCCAAACGATTGCCGGTGGGACACTGCGCCAGTGCGCCAGCTGATCTGCCCATATGACTAGTAGCGGCAATCAGACTACCCGCTGTGGTTGCACATAAATATGAGGACGGTGGTGGTGGTGGACCTTGACCTGTTGCCGTATACGTGGCACCATGTATTGCAGGTCCATTTATCGTGGTCGTTGATACTGTTGTTGTTGAAGCATAAGCGGCGGCAGCTGCCATAGCGGCAGCTGCTGTATAAGGTGGCCCTCTTAAACGTTCCATATTTAAAGCATAATTATATAACTGTAAACGATATTGTTCTAAAGTTGCAGCTGTATTGCACGACGTTGTAATGCTGCCGCTACTTCCACTCTCTCTATCATTGCTAACCGCTGATGTTGCACCATTATTGCTGACGTTGTTGTTATTATAAAGCAACATATTGCCGTTATTTGTAATTGTAGTCGTTGAAGCTGCAGCAGTGGTTGATGTAGTCACCATTATTATTGCATGCAACTAAAGCCTTTTTATTCCTTTTTCTGTTGTTTAAAAACAAACTATTTTGGTCGTTTCCAAATCTTTATTTTAATTCAACCCAGTTAAATAGATTTTGCCTGTAAAAACAAATTCAAAAAAACTATTAAATTATTTTCTTTATAAACGCAAAGAAAAAAGCATGGTGGACATGGTAATCAGAAGCTGCGTTTGAATTATATGATTGTAAACAAATAATATTATTGTTGTAGATAATAATAATGTGACCCTCTTGGAACGATAAAAAAGCAAAAAATTGATGTTACTGAGGTACGAACAGAGGCCTTCGAATGCTATATATTCAACGTGCTGACCACTTGAGCGGCAGCACCTTCATACATTGATTAAACACCAAACAAATTATGTTTATTAAGTTAAAATATTTTGTTTGTGATTAGAATTACATTGTTAAAGTTCCATGTTGAAATTTGCAAAAATGTTTAAAATATTTTCGAATAACCATATATATGTTTGCCACAACAATAGTTTGTTGTAGAGAACATAACATGCTTGTCGTGACTGTGGCGCAACCATGTTTTTTCCTTGTTTGTAGGTATTATCTATTTTACTATATTTAATATTTTAAAACTTAGTTTTAAACCAAATTTTATTTGCTGATTTAATTTTGAAACAAACTTAATTTTTTCTTTGAGCTATATTGAAATAAAATACAATGTTGTGGCAAAAAGGTGTTAGAAGGAAGATAATGGAAGAAGCGCTAGCAAGTCCACCCCAGAAATAAACGAGATCTTCTTGAAGAAAGTGCGATACTTATACACGTATGTGTTGACATAAGGATCAAGCTCCGCAAGTTCATTAGAACTCAAAGTATTTTAGGCATAAAGCACACATTGGGGACATGTTCTAGTGAATTACTACCGCTCATATAAAATGGGGAACTCAGATACGATCAAATGTATATTCTGTGCTGTAAATAAAGAGACGTCTGAGCTGTGCTCTGGGATTCTGCAGCTCTTAAAGTTACTTGGCACGTCCTTGGCACTGCTACACGTACAATATATATTGACTGCGATATTTATTGATGGATCCCGATCTATATTACAGAATAGTTCAATATTTTATAAACAGCATCGCGGATTACGCGATATATACTTTGTGGATATTAGGCACAAGATAGTAAAGGAAAGTATTTGCTGCCGGTGGAATCAAACTACCGCAAAACAAATTTTAAAACAATTTATTTTTAATTTGCCATTCCCGGTCCTGCAATCATTTTCTCAATCTTTGCTTCAATGAAAAAGAATGCAAAATAACAGAACATCCTTTCTTTTAGTTTTCTCCCGGCATTTTTTAAATAAACTTTCCGCTCAGCACTGACGCGATAAATATCGAACCTGTAGCACACAATATATATTGTACGTGTAATAGTGCCCTTGAAGATGCGTATGGCCTCTCACTGAACAAAGTAATTGTGTTTATTCTCAGCCTAAATCTGATGCAGCCGTAAGCATAGGATAATAATCACAGTTATTAAAATTGAATACCGCTCTGCATACAAAAGAGTTACTACATTTGTAATCCTTCTTTGACCGAACAGAGAGGTGATCTAATCGTAAAGAAACTAGATGGAGTGCAGTATCTTTGAATACCCAGACAGTTAAGGAGTTTCTTTTAAAGCTCAATAAAGGTGTTAGTTCATCGGACACTGCACTTTATTTCCATGCTAAGAACGGCGAGCTACCAATTTCTTATTATTTTGATCCACCATTTAACCATTTAAAGCAACATGGTCACTTAGTCCTTAAAACACTAAAATTTGCCGTTTTTTCAACACTGCTATCAGATATTGCTTTATCGTCCTGATTGTCTCATGACCCTGATCTGTAACAGACTTGGGGCCATTATTACAACTGGTCTTTAAAGATCACGTTAGTAAAAGGTACCTTTAGCTAAAGTGAGGAATAAAGTGATCTTTGATTCTTGATTTGATATTCCGACAATGTGTTTTGATGTAGATTTTTGGAACGAATTTCCGTCATCCCTTATCAAGTTTGGTTTTGAGACAAACCGGTTTCGGCTATGTGCCATCGTCAGTGTCATTTTTCGTTCTCCGTTCTCAGAACGAAAAATGAACTGAAGATCGATGGTGATCTTTAACTAATATTCGTTATTACAGCTTCCTTGTGAAATAAAATTAAGCTTTTTGAAAATATGTCACTGCAAGAGCGAAAACTAACTACTTTTGACAAATGAAAATAGTTTTCAAGAATACATAGTGGCAACGCCCTACTTTTATTTATTTCTTTACTGGCAAAAAACCATTATGATATTTTTATTCTTAAAAATATTTTTTAGGTCGTTGATATATAATAAACGCAGTCTCTTTTTAATTTTTCTACATCAAAACACCCTGTCGGAATATCAAACGAAGAATAAATTAAAACTGTATTTTTTGTAGTTCGCAATATGGCAACTCTAAATCTTAAACCTCACGTTAAAAGTTAAAGGTAATAACATCTTCCCTTTAGCTTATCGGACAGTTTTATGTTAAAGTACACTCATAATTACGAAAAATCTGTCCGATAAGATCCCAGCTTTAACTATCGGCAAGTCGTAATAATGGCCCTTGGCCTGGCCCTGAATAATGTTAGTGTGATCATCAAAAGGCCGTTAACTTCTGAAATGGCTGATACCGTTTTGCGGCACCCCTCTTCCATATGTGTAAATCGAGAACAAGTTAATACCGACCTCAATAGCATTGAAAGTCTTGACTCATTTCTGGCGAAATACACGCAGCTGGTCTCTCTAAAACATCTTTTAAAGAAGTCTTAAGCTGAGAGTCCACAAGCATTTCGAGTTCATGCGAAGAATTGCCTCTTTCGTTTACACAACTCCTACACTTTGATGAAAATATAATAGTGAAATATAGTTTTATATCTGCACTATGGGGTTGTTCTTAATTTAAAATTAAGTTGCTGCTATTAGGGAAAGAACGTGTCATAATTAATTTTACACTTCAAGAGCGGCAGTTTTTACATCAAATTGGAAGCGTAACTGGATGAAGCTGACGTATAGTAAAGCAGATAATCTGAAGCGACTCAACAAACAGTTACAAATAGGAAAGGAAATTGAAGGATGTATGCGTAGGGCTCACCCGATCATTCTTGCATAGATGAATATCAGACATATGCTTCTACAGCAACAGGCTAATTGATAACATTAGTGTGTTATTGGACCTATTTATTGACTATACGAAGAAGTCAGTCACAGACGATTTTGAACGCTATGTAACGTGAGGAGCTGAATGCTGTAGGACAAGCGATCATCATTATAGGAAATATGTTCGTCGAATTCCCAAAAAAGCAAAAAAGTCGGAAGAAAAACTGAACGGCGAGGGGTAACAACTGCATTTGAAAATAGCGAGAAGATATCAAAAGAGATGGGTCTTGTAGCTAATGAAGCCCAAACTGAGCTGATGGTTTCTACGAACAAGTAGTCCACGGCAATTGGACAGCAAGCCGCACATTGATAGCTACGTCTTTGAAGTAGTAGATGAATTTATCTAACTCGATGCCGCTCTAACCAAAACTAATAACATCACTTTGGATATAAAACGAAGAATAATGTTTGCCAATATATGCTACCTTGGCCTTAGCAAGCATTTAAGAAACAAAAGTTACACTCTACAAGACTCTTGTATTAATCATTACCCGTGCTATGGTATGGTTTTGCAGCAAGCAGATGAAGCTATGCTTTATATGGACCGTCCTGCGTTAATGGAGAACATCGGCAACGCATGAACCTTGAACTCTACTCCCACATAGACATAGTAAACCGCGTTAAATTGGTTAGGACATGTTGTGCGGATGGATGAAAATGCTCCAGCAAAAAGAAGGGCGAAAATGAAACCGAGGGAACTTGTAAAAAAGGACGATTGTAACCCCTTTAAAAAAATTAGCAAGAAGATGCGCTTCCAATTCGATTTTGCTCTCGGCTACTGGCCTAAATAGTTTCTAACCGTGCGCAGGCCAAACAAAAAGAAGTTCAACTAAATGAGGTGGGGTATATTAAAGTTGTATGTTCCAACAGGGATTAAACTGTCATACGCTTCTCAGATCTGGCAATTATAGTATAATTCGTGCTCAGTTTGGTTTGCCAATTAATCATGAATAGACTCATAAACCAGGTTCAGTTACTAGTGTTTAATCACAATATTCCCTTCAGTGGCTCAATGGGAAAGACAGTAAGCAAAACCATCGTATTCGGAGCGAAAACAAGCCACGAAAGATTCTCCATGCAGTGCTGCAGCCACAAAAAATTACTGTTTGCTGCGCTTTATAGGCCGATGGAATGTTTGGTCCGTACTAAAAATTAGGTCGGAAAGAACGTTGCCGTCAAAAGCGAGCGGTCCGATTACAAATTATGCTCCAAATGGATGGGATGTTTGCTGAAACTATTTTTCCAACAGAACAATGCTACATGCCGTAGAAGACGTTAACCAACAATATACGTTACTTACTAAAGAAAACCTTTTTGAACGCATTATTTTTCGAAATAGCCGAGTCAGGTTTGGACACTTGAGTCACTTTGGACGAATAAATACTTGAAAATGGCACATGCAAGTTATCCTAACTCGCCTGAAATAATATTCAAATATTAATGGAAAATATGAGTTTCTGGAAAATATGTAATCCTGGTATATTATTTCAATTCAAAGTTCTACACTTTAATATTTTCCCCAGTCGAATGAGTAAAAGCAGGTAGCTCAGGCTGGTGAAAAAGGGAAATTTACCCCTTCGAAAACTCTTAAAACATTTTCAAACATCAGCCACAGGGATTAACAAACTGATTGAAAAAAAAAACTCCTGGAGGAATGTGTTGAACAAGTTTTGGAAGTAAAACCCAAGATTGTTCACGAAATATGTAGATGCGATCCTGCTAACTCTGTGGAAGAGGTTGTTCACAAAATGATACTGAAGATGGCACATAGCCGAAACCGGTTTGTCTCCAAACCAAACTTGACGGAATGACGGAAATTCGTTCCAAAAATCTACATTATTCACAACCCTTAATTGCGAAATTTGAATGGATACTTAAAAGGTTAATGACAATAAATGAAATACTGACATTTCGGGGATTGTCAAGATAAGTGTAAAATGAAACGATCAGCGGAAAGTAATTTATTTTCATAAAGTAAAACAAAAACAATATTGCTCGATCAAAAGTCCTTTCCGTGATTAAAAATCGGTAAAGTTTATACCTATTTGCAACACTTAATGAAAGGTTCCTAGGTATTAAAACGGAAAATCTATAATTGGTACCCATGAGTTACGTACTAGTTTCAAAAATTTTTCATTACAAACAGCTTTCTGTTTTTTTGTTTAACTATTATTCCCACATTAGCGGGATTTTAAAAATGTACTTCTGTATTCTTCAGATAAGTTTGGTTAGCGGCATCCTAGTGATTTGTGGTAAGTTTAGCTCGTTTCATTCAAATTGAGAATAATTTAATAATTCCGTCCATATCCCGGCAACTATGACGCAAAGAAACGCACTTTACTCGAATCGGTGGGAGCTGCTGAGAGAGACAATTTTGACGGCTTCATGGGATATAAGACTAGGACCACACACTTGCTTAGCTGCATAGGTATGTACATACATATGTATGTAGGCATTTATAAAACAATAAATAAATAAAAATTAACAAGGCTTCTTCAAGCTCGCTCATTTTGTAGGTATTAAAAATTTGTTTAAATTTTTGGCTTAAAAAAATATGTATATAAATTAAACGTGTGCCGAGTTTATTACTTTTACACGTTTAAACTTTAAGCAATTTAAGCAAATGTTGTTACAGTCCGCTGGAAAATTTGCGCAACTTGATTTTATTAATTTAAGATACACAATCAAGATTTTTTAACTTTTATAATAACACCAACACACATACAAAGGTACTTCCATGTTTCCATATTCCATTTTCCGTTAGTTTTTAGCACAGTATTGAGTAGTTTTTCATTATTTTGCTATTAAAATTTTTCTATAATTAAGAAATTTGTACTAGTAATTTGAATTTATGTTTATTGATTCACTTTTGTTTATTATTATTTTTTTTTAATTTTTCTATTGTTAAATTTTTATATGAATATGATTTTTGATTTTTTAAACAAAGTAATTAAAATTTCGAAACACCGTCAGTCGCAAAAAACGACACACACTTTAAGCTTGTTTACTATCAAAGTTACCAACATCAACTGATTGAACAATAAAAACATCAATCATCCGTTAAGGCCAAAACTGCACAAACAAACAACGAAATAAGCCACCAACCAACCAGTCCGTCATTTAGTCAACCAACCAATCAACCCAACAGTTTAACCATTCCATTATGTTTTTTCTTGTTATTTGTAAACACCTATGTATTTATCTTAAACAAACAACAAACAATCAAATAGAATCGTGCATCTCTGTCTATCATGCCTTTTCACACTTGCATTGCATGCTTATGATATGGCAGCATTTGCAGCAGATCTCTTTTGTCGTACACACACCAACTAGATAAAAGTTATGTTATGCTTGTCACACTCACGGTTGGTATTAACATTTTAAGTTATTATGAAGCTGGTGCCAGCGATGGAAAAAGAAGTTTTGACAATTTTATAATGAAAGTAATTTGTAGCATGTTAACTGTAAACAAAAATTACATAACTAAAGAAAAATATTTAGAAATACCACTAATTCCTTCTGTGTTTATATTCCAAATTGAAACAGTAATAAAAAAATGTTCTATTGCACAATTACATACATATTCTGGAAAATTAAATAGAATTATTTGATTAAATGCCATTGGCAGACGCGATATAGCATTCATTTTTTTTTGCGATGCAAAAGAACATGTATGCAATAGCAATAAAATGTTAATACCAATGATATATGAGCATATTATTAATTATTTTGCATTTATTTTTGTATAACCTAAAGTTTTTGTATTACCATAAGAGCCGTGGATGCTATAGCAATGACTAAAGATTAAAATATTTTCATTTGACTACTCTTACAATATGCGTTTAATCAAATTTTAATATAAGTATGTATGTAAATTGCTTCTAAATGTTTGCACCTGAATAAATATGTTTACTTTCCGCGAATAATGATATCGACTGACGTTATCGATGAAACGTTAAGTGAAAATTTAATATATCTTAAATTTTGCTTGATAAAATTATTTCTTTTTTAATTTAATTTGTCGGCATATTTTCCATTTATAGGATGCTTCTAGGTTTACAATTTTTAATAAACTTTATAATTTTGGTAAATCATACATTTTTTTATAAGAACAGTTTTTTTAGGATCTTATCCTTTCTATTTAAAAAAAAAGAATATATATATATATATATATATATATATATATATATATATATATATATATATTTAGCTAAGTTTTTTTAATACCAACTCATTTTATTATAAAATAATGCAATAATGCAAAAGAATATATATATATATATATATATATATATATATATATATATATATATATATATATTTAGCTAAGTTTTTTTAATACCAACTCATTTTATTATAAAATAATGCAATTTATTGTAGAGGGCGGATAACTAATTTTTTGTTGAAATTGAGTAAAATTTAGTCAAAGTTTTATTTCTAGTAAAATTAAATTTTTTACTGGATTCTCATTGAAATTTAAATATTTTGAGCACTTTTTTCTACTTTTAAATTTGTTTGTAGTTTATGGGTTTTTCGGTGACTTGATCACTTTTACTACAGTTCCAAAAATTGTTTAGGCTATGAAAATGTTCCGAACATATGACTGGATTATTTTTTTTTCTTATATTAAAATGGATATTGATGAATAAATAAATACTTTAAAAAAAATTTAAACTTCAACTTTTCTTTTGAACAAACCACGTACTCGTATGTACTTTAATGAAGAATTTCAACACAAGTGAATAGCACTAAAACTTCCATCCCTGGTAAATAGCAATATATGAAATTCCAAGCAGAAAACCGTTTCAGCTCACTCTATTTACATTTGGCCTGATGATGGACAAGTATATGTGCGCAAAGAATAAAAACAACCAATCGTATGGGGTGATTGTGCACCAGGCAAACAAATAAACACAAACAAACTAATAAACAATAAATAATTGTGTTACAAAATGTTATTGTTTTTTCTTCGTTTATGTGTTGTGTTATTGTTTTGTGCAGTTTTGTATCGTTTCCGGCTTCATGCATACAAACATGTGTATACATAAGTATGCATGAATGTAGATACAAAAAATTAAAATGAAGAGTCAATATGTATATAGAAGGAACGTTACCTTTACTTCTCTAACTAATCTAACGTCATTGATGTAAATTTAATAACAGTAGTTCATTCAAAACTCGGGATATACTACTGTAAAAACTGTACCAGATAGCACACAAAACTCGTGTTGCAAAAGTAGTGATGGAATCTAAGTTTCAGGTCTGCTGGTAGACGGTTCGTGTTGTTCCAATTCCCAAGAGAAACTAATAAATGACTTGGAGAACCTTATTAAAGATCAAATCTTGGAAATGAGTAGCAAATACATTTACGACTCCCAATATTCATTCCGCACAGATCTTATTGTCACCTTGTTGCTTTTGAATCTTACAGAATTAGAAAAAATTTAAACATGGATAAGTTTCGTGTTCTTATTTTATTAAGTCTTTCTAAAGCCTTCAACGGGTTGAAACATATTATCAGTTTGCGTTTGCTAAGTCCGCTTTTATACTGATTTTGTCCTATCTCTCTGCTACATCGAAATTTGATTATCGGAGAAATACGTTTTCAATCTTTCTTTCTCTTAGTTCAGGGGTTTCCAGGCATCAGTGCTCGGTCCGCTATTATTCATAATTTACATGAAGGATCTTCAGTTTCATGTCAACTCTACTCTATGGAAATCGTTTATAGTTCAGAGGTTTCCAGGCATCAGTGCTCGGTTCGCTATTCTATAGAAATTGTTGATAATTGCTGATGATGTTACCTTACTTTTCAGCCACGACACTGGGAAACTTAAGCCGACTGAATCGCATTTTTATTATGATAGTGCGTTTTAATACTTAGTTTTTTATAATTATATAATTTAAAAGGAAATGCTTATATTTCTAACCGTATTCTAAGGTTTTTGGGTTGTTATTTTGCCAAGTTTTTTCATATTCGCTCTATGCTATCTTCTTATAAAGACTGAGCGGCCTCTGACTCTGCATGAACCATTTACCTTCACCTCCTGAAGTTGGAAACCACAAGTTGGAGATTCCTCTTCTTTGTTCTTCTTACTATCCGCTTTCTGTGATTGTCTAGGTTCTGGGGCTTTCAACAAAAAATGTGCCTTCTGCCAGAGTGTTAGGGAAAAGCAAAGATTTTATTTTTAACCCCTACAAAACGCGATATAACCGTCTAATTTTAAAATTTTTTGTGATTTTGGATTTTTTTTCTTATTATTTAAGTTTTAAACGTTTTGACCAACAATGAGAGAAATACCAGATTACGCCATTCCGCATATAAACATAAGATTTCAGGGTTGGCAACTCTCAAATAATACATACATTGTTTGGCACAAAATTGCAATTTCTAAGCGATACATATACCCCCATTAAGAGCTTCGTTCGCTCTTCGATTGTAGTTAAAATATTTTGAATGATTTTCCGTCATCCCTTTCATTCAGAATGAAAAATTACACTTAAGATGGCACCTAGCCGAAACCGGTTTGTCTCCAAACCAAATTTCACATGGGATGACGAAAATTTGTTCCAAAAATCGATAACAAATCAACCTGTCGGAATATAAAATCAGCAATCTCTTCTTAATATTGAACATTTCTGAGGTTTTTTCATATACTCCTATGTACCCAGCAAAAACCACTGCTCCGTCTTCAGCAGCTTTATACGGGAATATCATCGGGTTGGCATTGCCATAGGTGGGAGTAGTGTACCAATTTTGCCGTTTGCACTAATACTTAGTGATAGTAGAAATTTATTGCAATAATTTTGTTGATGTTAAGTGGTGAAGGGAAAATTAGCAGCCTCACGAAACATTAGTTTTAGTGGATGTAAACAAATTTCGCACTAATATTAAATTATTTTATTAGAAAAATAATCAATCTTTAGCTTATTGCATCTTCTTTTCTGCACTAATTTTAGTGCAACGTAGAAATTTTGCCCTATATTTTACTTGAAAAATAGATTAATGATAATTTTTGTAGACTAATTCAAAACCTAAGACCTAATACATACTCCTTTAGAAATAACAACGTTGAATAAAGGCAGGGAGGAAATACGGAACAAAACAGAAAAAAATAATAATTTCATGATCATTAATTTTTTAAAATCTAGAGACAGTGTGTTTAAATACAGCCTTTTTTCTGTTTAGTGCTGTTTAAAATTTTGTACCAATCTACTGTAGCGCAGATTTTTGAACTAAATCTGTGTTTAGTGATAGAGAAAGAAATTGCGCTAGCCCTAAATTTTTTTAGTGCTAGTGAAGAAGTGGTTCACTGTCACTAGGATGGTGAAAAAAGAGCAAAATTATTTTTTTTCCATGATTCTTGTTCGCGATGTCCCACTTTCGAGCATTTCTCCTTAATACTTTATTTCAGTGCTTAGCAGGAGGCATTTGCAGATACTCTGAATGATTACTACTATTTGGTCGTGTCTTGTTCGTAACTCACCTTGAAATGTATAATATTGCGTTCATTGCCTTACAGTAGTGCTTTCGGGGATGCATGTTTGTAAGCGAAAGTGTAAAAGTATTCGTTTTTTTACGCATTGCTAAAAATATAACTACAAATATAAAAGAAATTCTGATTTTCTAACGTACGTGCTTACTATGAAGTGCATTTGTGCGCTTTCAAAATCTGGATTAAGCTGGTTGCCTACCTACGGACGTTTTCTGATTTGACGCGTTTTGCGATTTGTTCCAAATTTAGCTTTTTTGATTTAGCTGCTTTTTTTGTAAAATTTAATCCGTTTTGACTTCTTAGTACAAGTGTAAGAGTCTAACATAAAACGTCTGTCTTTAGGGATATACTGCACAGTCGTACGATTCAATCAGAAATGCCGCACTACACACAAAAAAGGCGTTAAAAAATCAAGTCTGATCGAATATAAAATAATATTTTAGGGCGTTTTTCAGCACATTGACAAATCGGACAGACTTGTCAAAAAATCTGTTACACGTATTTACATAAGATTTTTGACAGATCGCACGATTAAATCTGGTGCAATTCGCACGGCGTCAACAAAGGCAATCGAGGCAATGTTGGAATTGCTGCCGTTGGACTTATTCATAAGGTCAATGGCCGCAATGTCAGCTTAGCGTATGGAAAGCGATGCAATTTGGCATAGCTTTGGGCCGAAAATCGGGGATAAGAGTATTCTGGACCGCGTTAGAAAAAAGGTTGGGGATGCTCAGATGTGCCGATGGCATGCATGAGTTGAAGAGAAGAAGTCGAAAGGCTGCGTCAGACACTCATTGCGGAAGGCGTTATATACAATGAGTGCATGGAGAACGACATCAACATTTTTACTGATGGTTCTCTTATGCCTAGCAGTGCAGAGCAGGTATATTCTCAGCTGAGCTAAACTAGTTCTGTAGTCTACGAACTGACATGTATTTGTCAGTTTACCAGACAGAATTGCTTGGGTTGCTGCATGCGTTGGATAACCTTCTCGATAGTCGGGTGCAAGGGCGGAAAGTTCTTATTGCACTTGACAATCAGTCGGTTATAAAACGCAGGAGGCAACTGAACGTGTATTCCAAACTAGTGTTGGAATGTTCATGTGGGTTATGGGACACATATCCACAGCTGGGAATGAATCAGTAAGCCAACTAGCAAAAGAGGATCTGATGGGGATTTCTGCGGACCAAAACCTAGGGTTGCACTGGGAAATGGCCTAGTGAGAGCTAAAGTCCTACAATGGCTAAAGTGATTACACCTAAAACGGTGAAGGGAGGCTACCACATGTATACAGGCTCTAACGGCTTGGGTATACCTGGGCTACCTTAAGCGGAATCACTGCGGTAGTGACAGGTCATGGAAACTTCAATTATCATCTGGCAGACTGTACCTGGAAGAGGTTGAGACCCCAGCGCATGTTGTGTGTGCATGTCCAGCACTGGCTAGCATAAGGCTTAGGTCCATGCGCAGGCACTTGGTAAATGTGAGTGGCATGGGGGAGCTAAGCCTTAGACAAACGCTAGAAATTGCAGGAGACTCTGTAATGAGGAGTAATGTTGACAGTTACCAGTCGACAGTCTGAAATCACTAGAGTCGAGAGTAAAGACTTATCGTAGCACGAGACTTGAGTAAGGTAGTCGTAAATTACAAATCGGTTGCATAAAATCAATTCGTATAAAGAAGGGGCTCGAAAAGGGACCTATAAATTTAGCGCTCTGCTTCGACACCCCCTGCATTAAAAATAAATCTGATAGTAAAAAGTTTTCCTGTTTATGAATTGGTAGATAGATTGGTAGTTGGTAGTATTTTTATAGACACAGCTGTGCGTGAAGTCATCTCTGTATCTGCGTTGATAAATCTGTATGCTAATGGAGACTTATTTAGGTACAAAAGTACATAAACAAATTATTTGTTGTATGTGTATGTGTTGTCTCTTTTGCACTCATTCGACTTAAGTGTTTGCGTTTCGTAGGATGTTGAAGCACCGCCTTAATTTGTACTCAAAACAATATACAACGTTGATGATACATATGCATACATACATACATACATACTATGTATCTACAAAGTTTTCATTTGCGTACATATGTACAGACAAACATGTATTTTATATACACTTAAATTATATTCTTCGCCCCAAGCTGATTTATATACCTACTCACGTCATACCTACGTAGGCATTCATGAAATTTTAAATAGTCACACAGACACGTTTTTGCCGTCATGTAAAATATTAACTGCAGTAACAAAAATAATAATCAATGGTATTTAAAAACTATTCTTTACAATTTCATAAATCGATAATAGTTAAAAACAGACAGATTAAATATTTACAACTCTGGCGATACTATTTCTTAATTAGATATGTAATACGATTTGGAATGGTGCCAACGGCTTATTAGATGCGGCGTGGAGGTGTGCTTCCGCCGTTTTCCTGTAGTTATACTATTATATATGTGTGGGTAGGATGTTTAATGTAGGGGGATTACAGAAGCAGACCGCTTACTTTACTGGTCACTTTTCGTCCCCCTTCTCTCAAGGCATTGATTTTAGCCAACCGATTTGTAATACACAACTACCTTACTTTCATTGAGTCTCGTGCCTTTACTCCTGACTATACTGATTTTAGACGGTCGACTGATAACTGTCGGCCTTCTTCCGCAAGCCTGTGTCTAAGGTTTAGTTCCCCCATGGTATTCACATTTAAGAAGTGTCTGCCCGTGGTCCTAAATCTTATGCTGGACACTCACACACCATGTGCGCTATCATCTCAACTTTTTCCTTAGGATTATCTATGCAGGATTTTCTTGCCCATCTCTTCAGAAATCCCTATTGGCCAATAAACAACGTTGTTCCTACAGATTATTAACCTCTCCATCTCTTGCGAGGCTTCATAGTCCATCCCTAAGTGAATGTAACGCTTCAACGCCTTAGGAGTATCTTTAGAGATTGACCCATCGTCCATTTCTTCCGGATTCTTTCCTTGGCCAACACAAGCCGTAGTTCCTTCACAAAATTCCTATAAGTAATGGAGAAAAAGATGTCCCCCCACACACAGCTCCATACTTTTATTATTTTATCCAGACTTTTATAAGAGGGTGTTATCTTCTCGCCGCCACCACCAGGGGTATAAGTCAGAAGTTGTGCCTGCCAGCTGACGGTTACAGCCAAACCTAAATCGGAGCGTCAAGTGTAGCGTTAGATGCAGTGCACGTCTATACAATACCATAGGGCTAACGCTAGGTTTGGGTATAAGATCAGCCCCAATTAAAAATAGACGTTTTTCCAAACAAAAATTACGATTTTTTAACAAATTATTTAGGCCACCGAAATCGCACGATTTAAAGTCGCTGGCTTATTTTTCTGTGGGGGCATGTGAAATCCATATTCCGCGCCTGCAATGGTAAAAATTCTATTCCTTAACAAAATGAACATATAACTAGGTGCTTTCATCTTGGATTCGTTACTTGTTACGAGGGCGGATCAATAAGTCTGTGACTTTTCGAACTTCCCTCGTAGTTATATGAAATGCAACACTATTCCCATCAAATACCACCTGTTAATAGACTACTGTAAAATTTTGAGCAAGTGTCGCCATTTACTTTACGTTTAACAGCTGTTCAAAACATACAACCTCGAGTATTTGTCTAAAAATGGAAAAAAGTGAATTTCGAGGGCTCATTAAACATTATTTTTTGCAAAAAAAACCGTCAATCAAACCAAGGAAAAGCTCGATAAATATTATGGGGACTCTACACCATCGATTTTAATGGTAAAAAAGTGGTTTACTGACTTTCGTTGTGGTCGCACAAGCACAAATTACGCTGAACGTTCTGGGCGGCCAATTGAGGTCAGTACACCCGAAAATGTTGAAAAAAATCCACGATATGGTGTTGGCCGATCGAAGAGTAAACGTGCTTGAGATTGTTAATGCCATAGGCATTTCATATGGCAGTGTGGTTTCGATTTTAAATGATCAGCTGGGCTTATGAAAGTTGTCTGCAAGATGGGTGCCGCGTTTGCTCTCAATTGACCATAAACGTAAACGTGTGACAACTTCAAAAGATTGTTTGGAGTTGTTTAAGCGCAATCCGAATGAGTTTTTGCGGCGTTTTGTAACTGTGGATCCATTACTGTACTCCGGGTGAACCTGCCTCGTAGAAGGCCAGGGTAAGTTTGTCGGCCAATAAGGTGATGGCAACAGCTTTTTGAGGTGCATGCGCGATAATCCACATCGATTACCTTAAAAAGGGGAAAACAATAAACGGCGAATATTATGCCAACTTATTAGACCGATTTAATGAGGATTTAAAAAGAAAACGACCCCATATGGCCAAGAAAAAAGTTCTTCTTCATCAAGATAATGCACGGGTGCACACGTGTGCAGTCTCAATGGCAAAACTCTATGAATTGGGCTACGAATTGGTACATCATCCGCCATATTCTATGGATTTAGTCCCTAGTGACTACTTCCTATTTCCGAACCTAAAGAAATGGCTAGGTGAAAAGAGATTTAGCTCCAACGATGAAATTATTGGCCAAACAAATGCCTATTTTAAGGTCCTCGAAAAATCACATTTTTTGGAAGGCATACAAAAACTGGATAAACGTTGGACTAAGTGTATTGAGTTAAAAGGAGATTGTGTTGAAAAATAAATGTTTGTTTTGCGAAAAAAAAATTTGCTACAAACACTGTCGAAATTTTCGTGGCTCGCCGAATTTTTTGTCGAACAGAATTTTGATTTCGCCGCTGTAGCGTGTGCGAAAATCGTTTCAAAATTTAGGTATTTGGATATCTTTCACCTGCACCGTGTTTCAGTCGGAAATGTATGCTATAGTGGTAGCGGCAAGGACAATTGTGGAACTTACAACGGAGCCTACATTGATATTTTTGTGGACAGTCTAGCCTCCATTAAGGGCCCTTGATTCGAAAGTGGTGAAGTCGAGATGTGTACTGACATGTATTCAATCTTTGATCCTAGTTGGACGAAATCGTGTGAGTATTGTTTGGGTTAAAGAAATGGCTTGAAGCTGTAGGTGTTAAATGCACAGGGGCACATCAATACACCGCTGGCCGAACTTATAAACACCTAACGGGTATGGTCTCTACGAGAAAGGGCCCGCAGGTGGTATATGATAACCATTATCAGATTGCCAAAAATTATTTGGCTCTTAATCAATAAGGAACAGACGAAGGTACTAGTGGCCCTCGGGAAAAATTTGATATCGTTACTAGCTGGTATCATAACAGGGCACTGTATTATTGGACACATGGCGGAGCGTATGGGAATCTCTCGCGTTGTGAGCTGCAGACGGTGTCTGGATGAGTTGAAGAAAGAGTAAGTTCAACACCTTATCTGCAACTGCCTAGCTCTGCGAAAACGCGGTTCTTACGGACTGGTGATCCTGGAAGTTTATAGGGAACTGTAGGGGTAGATAGATGGTCGCCGGGGCATCACAATGCGCCGAATGTCCTTCGAGTGAACTCGCTATGTGCGAGCTGCCCACCTAACCTAACCTAACCTAACACAATTAAAAAAAACTCTACATTAAACTGAAGTTGTGACTAGGAAACAACTTAGATTTTAATATTTTTGAAAAAATAAAACATCTCTATGATTTGATTCCCAGCAGAATAGAAGCTGCGTTGAACGATATAAAAGATATATTTTATTTTTATCCACATTCCATATTTCGCTACGCCTTTGTTTAGCCTCATCAGGAAATAAAATATTTTATAAAAATTGTCAAATAAACGAAAACAAAAAAAAAAAAAAAACATTTAACAATACAAAATTAAACCAAACTACAGTTCTTACATTTTATTTTAAATTTCAGTATGAGAAATGTTATTTTTGAATAGTTTTGGAGGGGAACTTTCTCTCTTTATATCCCACTGGATCCAGCACGCCTGGTGCCAAGCTATATATTGCATTGCGGAAAACTTATATGTAGCGGGTTTATATTGCGGGTTTAAAGTCGTGTATTTCCAATGCAAGAGGTTTGGTTGCGCTACTGCTAGCAAATTTATTCATTGTATTATATACAGGGTGTCCGCCGGAAAGGTACACTACTTTGTTTTGCCGCCATTTTGGTAAACCTTAGTCTTGACAGTTCATATTTGGCAGTCGTTAAGTAGAGACGCGGCAAATTTAATATGAAAAAATATTCGGTAAACCAACGAGTTTTAATTGTTAAAACATTTTATCAAAATCGATCATCGATTACTGTGACGATGAGAAAGTTAAGTGAAATTTTTGGGAGAAACAAGGTGCCAACAAGACGCACTATTTATCGTAATTTCGAAGAAAGAGAGACTGTAGCTGATAGGCCCAAGCATGGACCACAACGTACTGCAAGATCGGCTGAAAACATTACTGCTGTTCAAGAAAGTATTCAAAACAATACATCAACCTCACCGACCTCAGGAGCTTGGTCTTCAAAGACCAACTTTGGCCACAATTTTCCACAAAGACTTGCATTTGTTTCCATTAGGATTCAGTTGACATAAGAGCTTCTTCCAGAGGACCATTTACGCCGCCCTACATATGCCAATAGAATGCTACAGCTCGCCCATGAAAACCTCGATTTTCATTAAAAAATCATAATGGGTGACGAGGCAAATTTTCATTTGAATGGATATGTGTATAAACAGAATAGTCGGTTCTGGGCAATGGAAAACCCTCAAATTATTCATCTTTGCATTCATTAAAAGTGACAGTCTGGTGTGCAATTTGGTCAGGAGGAATCATTGGAACTGACTTCTTTGAAACTGAAAATGGCGTAACGGTAACTGTCAATGGCGAGTGATATTTGTGATATGATTGAAAACTTTTTAACGCCACAACTGCATGCTTTGGGCTTGACTAACATGTGGTTTCAACAAGACGGTGCCACATCGCATACAGCCAGGATTGCAATGGAATTACTGCGAGACCTCTTTCCACAACAAGTTATTTCAAGGAATGGTGATGTTGATTGGCTTGATTTGACTGCTCCGCACTTCTTTTTGTGGGGATATCTGAAAAGCAAGGTTTATGCAAACAAACCAGAAACGCTGGAGCAACTCAAACAAAATATTCGTGATGAAATTAATGAAATACCGCGTGAAATGCGTGGGAATTTAATGAAAAATGTGTTCAAAAGTGCTCGCATTTGTGAGGCTAACGGAGACGGACATTTATCTGATATTGTATTCCATACATAATATGTCGGCAATTAAATAAAACATTTATCACTACACGATCCATTCTCTTTCATTTAATCAAAAATTATAAACAAACAAAGTAGTATACCTTCCCGGCGAACACCCTGTACTTGAAATGTAAGCATGTATATACATACGTAGTACTATGTATCTAAGTATTATGGGTTGTTTTAAAAGAATTTATTTCTGTTCTTTCTAATTGTTTGCATGCTTAGGGTTTCCTTTATCTCCAAGGAATACTATTGTAAATTTCCCATGGGGCTTTTCTATGGCCGCCGGAAAATTGTTAAACGGTACTTAATTTATACATTAAAAGGATTATCTGGGATCACATAACGCTTATGCTTACAGCACATAATAGAACAATTCCACAATTCCTAAAAGGCTTTGTGGCTGGAATAATCAAATCAATGAACTTGGCGATTCAACACCACATACATGTATGTGTGCGCTCCTCAAGAGCATACTGACTGACAATGCTAATGATGATGGTAATAATAACAGTCTGAATTGTATGTGCGTGTGTGTATATGATGTGTATTGTGCGTGATAAATAATCAAAAGGCTTGAAAATGATAAGACGTTGTTGTTTTTGTCAAATGTTAAGCAAAATCTATCAACCAACCACCGCCACAAGCTGCTTATTAGGAAAATTTGCAACAAGACATATGCACGCACATACATACATACATACGTACATAAATGTATGAAAAACCAGTGGAATATTCTGGTTATGCCCGAATCTTATATAGGTATATCCTTCCGCAATTGGCTTGTTATCTGTGCTAGAAGAAGCTGATAATACAGTGTTAATTAAAGCTTTTTTACTGCATTGCCACTGAGGAATCCAATTTCTATACCGAAAATACCACCCACGGTTTTTCGCTATTTCCAATTTTCAAATTTTAAAGAAAAACAAGAAAATCTATTAAAAAGTACCATTCACCTGAAAATGCTCGAAAAAGTGTAGCGTAGAGAATTTCACTTATACATAGAAACACAAATCGCTGAAGATTCGCAAAAAACATGGTCGCAAAAACCATAAAGAAAGAGCAAAATATGTATTTTGATTGAATTATATGGTTGTAATCAAAACATTATTATTGTAGATAAAATAATATGTTTCATAAAAATTTATATTGTTTAACTGAACCATGTTGAAATTTTCAAGGATGGGGTAACCATTCAATGGTAAAATGTAAACAATAACATGTTTATCAAAACTAAAGTAATAATTAAAATGTTTTCAAACGGCCATAAAGGTTTCGCCACAACAATATATTGTTGCATAGATTATAATATGGTTGTCGTGACCATGCCACAACCATGTTTTTTGCGTGTAGAGGAATGTTTATAGCAAAAACATTCTCGTTATTTTTTTTTTTTGTCAAAAACTCGGATAGGCCGAGTTTTGTGCTGAAATTCATTGTATCCCTTTGCCTCGTACTACTCAACCGCTAAGCAACGCAATACATTGAAAAAATAATCTCCCAGATAAACATGATGTAAAATGATAATATGACTCGTGTCGCGTACCTGTCGATCTGATAAATTCACACTAGAAGTTTTCTAGTATCTCTAACCTCTGAAATAACTTGTTCAACGAAGCTTGTGTGATGATTTTTCTTAAGTCGGGTGTCTTGTTTAACAAGATTAATAGGTCAGTAGTATGAAACTGAAGAATGGCATCTCCATGTTTGCTATGATGCGGGATCAGAAATTGTGCCCTATTTGAGTTATCGTAGAACAACGTTTCGGCAGTTCCTACACGCAATTGGCACACGAAATCTAGAACTTCGCACTATCCAGGAAGAAGCAAACACATACACGTCTAAATACGTAAACGCACCAAGTGGTTCATTACAACGCGTTAGCGAGCGAATTACTGCAATTTCTTGGTAACCAGAGACTAAAAAACACAGACACGTTAAGCCGGGCGAGACGGTTCTTTCTACCCAATAGTAGAAAGCTTTATTAAAATAATTAGTTAGTTAAATTGGTAATAACTAATAAGAGACAAGGCATTAAACACATTGACCACAGCAGTCGACACAGCTACAAATGCCGCTCTGTAGCCAACTATTTAATTATTTTGATATCGACAGCTGCTTAGTAATGTTAAATATTAACAGCTGTGTCAACATTTCATTTATATTTCAATGAATTAGATTTTTTACTTTTATAAGGATCGTTTTTTTAATGGAACAAATCCTGTGGAAGGGCGGGCCTGCATAGTTGAATATCGGATATACGAGTATCTCTTGAACTATAAGGAACACAGTAACGAACTAGTTAAAAAAATCAGTGCTTATAAATACACCTTTCCAACGGTGCATCAGTCTCGTCGAAGTGTGGATCCAAAATAGGTCAAATAGAGGGATAAAAAAATGTTATGCTACTTTTTCAATTTATCTGAAATATCCGAAAAAAGGCCGACGAACCCTATTAATTTGCTTAACATATTTTGTTCTATTGTCAACATTGTTTTTTTTTTATAGCCAACAAAAGTAGAAGTTAGTTTAATTTGACTACAACGACAAAAGCAGCATGGACAACAAATATGCAGCCGCCAAATTAATCGTTCTCATATAAACGCATGTATTTTAAATTTGACAGATTGTAGTCGGCGGCCTGCTGTCTTCTAAATGTTTAATGAATAAGATTTGAATAATTATTGTAAATTTCTTTTAGCAGGAAGATTCAAGAAAACAAAAAACATAAAATCATAAGAATAATGAATTGAATAAGAAACACTTAAACGTTGTTTAGAGAGTGTGTTCTTAAATCTTTCCATCCGTATTTCGAATCAATCGAGAGACTATTTATAACTTTAGCTACATATTACCCATGTTTTTTCTTTGAGTGTATATTTTTGGGCTGGAATATACATATACTTGGGGATAATGCCAAGAATGCTTATAGGGCGATTTTTCCTCCTCCTGGAAGGCGTCTGATTCAAAGGTGCCAGACAACTGTTTTTCTTTTTTTGAGTACCTACCTGGTATTTTAACAACTAGTTTAATTATATCTGATTTACAAAATTTACTTCTTTTTACGTTACGGTAACTTTCCATGTTATGCCTATGAAAGCTTAAAAAATGTTTCCAACAACTTTACTTTGCAACACTTTGCTACACAAAAAATGTCCAACAATATTTATTTGATAGAATGAATTCTCTTAGGGCACTGCAGACAACTAATAAATTGTATCAATGACTGGAGCATTTAGACATAATTAAAAATTACAAAAATAAAACACAACAAATAAGGCAGTATATTAATAGAAAAAACCTTTCAAAAGCCAAACTTCTACATTTTACAGCTACACATACATATTACTCTCTATACACACTGTCTATCTCTTTCTTTTGAACTGCCTCTTCATTTTACTGTATACTAACACTTTTGCACACACCCATTTATTCCCGTTCAATTGCATAGCAAGCGTTTGTAGATGTGCGAGTAGTAGCAGCATTCATTGTCATTATAACATGTGGATGTAATAAGATACCTGCCTGTTATTTGATTTGTACTCGGTATCGTCCATCCCTTTGCAAAAGGACTACTACATTTTAATAAAAAATTTGTGCACAAAAATATTAATAAAATCAGGCGCGGATCCGTGGGGGAGGGAAAATAAGATATATGACACCACCTCTACCACTTACAAATAAACATTTTATCCATTAACTATTTTTGTTTTATTAAAAATAAATTACCCCCCACACAACTTAGACTCGATCCGCGCCTGAGTATAAGAAACCAACCAAATGAAGTAGAAAAACATCAAAGAAAAAGCTAACTAGTAGAGGGTGTCAGTCATTCAATCAGTAGTAGGTGACACAAAGTGGACGTACATATGTATGTGTAAGCATTTAGCGTTATTATAAAAAAATACAGGAGTAATGCGATTATAATGAAATTACAATGTTCATGACAGCAGCAAGGAAAAATTGTTCTTTTCTACGAATATAAAGAGTGCGGCGGTATATTATTTGTATTATTACAAGTAGGATTGTATTAACAATTCATAATTACACATGTACGTCAATAAATTGGTAGAGCCAGAAGTGGCCAGAACGGCTAAAGAAAAATTAGCCATCATTTAATTCTTCTAGAGAAATGTGATCGAAATTATTCAATTTTTCTATTTATTATTGAGAACATACTTTTTATATAGAAAACTTGATTATAGAACAATTATCGCCAAATTAATATTTTCTATCGAAGAATTATTTTGACATTAATGTTTTATAGAAACGTACCCTAATTACGTTCTTGAACAATCATCGAGAACTAAATTTTTCTATAAAAGAATTAAAATTTCTATAGTGAACGATCGTCGTATAGAAGGACTTAGCAAAAGCGATCCTTCAGCGTCGTCAAACAAGATCCCAGACAATTGGTGGAGAGCAACTTTTTTGCTCGGAGACCAAAAAAAGTGCTATTGTTAACAAATAAACAGGCATCACGTTTGATATCGTATTTACCCAATAGCCTATCAGCTAGACAGTCCACACTGTCGACTGATGAAAGTAAAATCGTTTTATTTGATGGAACTGGCTCTAGATAGTATGTCCGTAGACTTCTAAAAACAGAATATGCCGAAAAATATACGAGAAAAAAGGGATGGCATAATGGTGCTAAAATCGTGATATGGTAGAGCTTTTCTTACAGCGAAGTTGATCCAATTGATCAAACAAAAGGCTTGCTTCATGGATCAACAATTGTATGTAAATCAATCAAATACTAACAATCAGTAACATTATGCTGCCGTATGCACAGTCGAATGTGCCACGAAAATGATGAATCCACCAACTGGATGACCCAAAACATACGAACAAATTGGCAAAGGAGCGGAGAAATAGAATAGATGTAATGTCGTGGCCTGCTTAGTCTCTTGACCTAAACACCATAACACATCTATGGGGAGACATTAAGAAAAGTGTGTCAGTAAGTGCTTGCTCCTTCCTGCTGCGGACCCCCGGATTTTTCTACTGGGAAATAGTAAAATATTTCAACGAAATTTTTTAGAAAGGTACTTTTTTGCTACATTTTTCATAGCTGAACGAACTTTTTTTATTCCCGGCCTTGTATTGGTAAATAATTTTCCGATTATCGAAATTTTTTCATGAAAATATTATGTACGTACATATGTATGCACATATCATAGAAATGTCAAAACATGCAACATTTTTATAATATTTCCACAACAGTGTTTTGTGAAGGGGTAAAAAAGAGAAACGTCCCCCACCAAAATCATTAAAATTTAACATTATTCCATAAAACAAGTTTACAAAATTTCAGAATTGTAGTCGGAGAGCGTTAGTTAAAGCAGAGTGCATACAGAAATAAGTTTACTTTTTAGTGGACAGATGGCAAAAATATAATTATCTGGTAACATTGCTATGGAGAACACTCTAACACCACGTCTCTACTACCCACAAATTTGTTCGAACATCGAGAAAACGTCGGCAGAATAGCAGGGCAAATGTGTACGTGGTCTTCTGTATGGAGTATACGTCTAGATGTTCCTGTTCTGCATAGTTTATGTACGGGTTTTTACGGTCGTGCGCATACACACATAGTTGTTTTATTTTGCCTGTGTGTATTTTGTTTGAGTGTTGGCAGCATAGCATTGCGCGAAGTGTTCAGATAACGTTTTGTTTTTATACGAACAGATCATCAACAGCGACGAGCAAAATCCCTGTGGGAACAGCAATCAGTACGTTGGCAGAACAGACGGCAACTTGATGGGTAATTAAAAGAAAATTATCGAATCAAAAATTAATATTTATTCTTGCAATGCGATTATTGCAAAGGTAACTCGATATACATACGTATTTTTTATGCAAATATAAACGCTTTTTCGAATGTCATTATTGGATCATGAAAACATTTTCAGGTATCAAATGTTAATTTAGTAAGCTAAGCTGCATATGTGTGAACACCAAATTTAAATTGCCTCAATTAAGGCTCATGTGTGAACGTATCGATAACCAGTAATTGGTTTGGTGAGTTCGTAACTTACAATAAAAACATACATATATACGGCACTAAACGAGATACATATATGTACATACATTAATAATTTTAGTGTCGATGAAGCTTTAAAATTCGTTCCAAAAATGTACCTTAAAAATCGTTTAATCGATAATCTCCGATTTTGAGGGTGTAGGACTACATTGTGCACTAGGTAATTTTAAAAGTATTTTAGAAAACACAAATTCCAACGATATTGAAAATTTTTACTCAATAGTATCATGCCTATTGATCCTACAAAATATTTTATGGGAATCGAGGTTTTCATTTTCGTTTGCAATTCAAATTTACTTATCAAGTTAAATATTAAGCCGCTTACTTCGTTGGCTTATTTCTAAGGATATTTACAACAAAATAAGCCAAAATCTAATCCGTTTATAACAAGATGATTGTAATGAATAATGAAAAAAATGTATGAATAAAAGAAGCCACAATAGTAATAAATTCTATAATATGTATTACTTGTATCCTGCAGTGATATGGCCTCAACACTCACGCACCACGGACACAAACATATGTACAAGCAACAACGAAAATGGTACCACCCACCAACTGAATGAATGAAAAACAAAACAACAACAAAATATGCTTCGTCTATGTAACTGCTATTGCATTTGTATTCTTCTTATAATACGAGTACAAACAACCCCAGCAGCATACGGAAGATGAATCTTCCATGCATTCACTAAAAAGTAACGTTTTCGTTACTACTTAATGTAATTTGGCAAATTGTAGAAGAACAAATATTTTAGTATTCAATTTAAAAATAATTTTTAGAATTTCTAATAAACTTTATTTATTTATTAAAAAGTTGAATTTTAGTGACTTGAAATATTAAGCAATGCGACGACTTAAAGTAACGCCATAACTCGAATTTTGATCTTCGTTATTTATTTATAAAACGTCAAAAATTAACTAGGAGGTCATTCGAGAGTAAGCAGTATAAAAGGCGACGCTTCCTAGTAAATGCATGAAGGTATTTTACTTATCGGCACAAAAACATTTTTGTGAACATAAGGCCAAGGTCTTATCCAAAAATGTCGGACATTAACAGAGATGAAAATGAAAACCAATTTCTTGATAGGTACAATATCATTTTATTTCTAGGTAATTTGCTAGTTTGGTAAAATGGTTGGCATATTTTTTTCCAAGAAAGACGGGAACTTACATAATAAGTACCCGTTTTCCGAGTTTTCAGATTACATATGTACTTACATAATGTATACCAAATTTCAGCTCTATATATCGAAAATATTCCATACAAATAACGGCACGTTTTCCGAGTTTTCTGAGTACTTACTACCCGTGAGACTTACTTGTAGAACCAATTTCATCTCTCTAGCAATAGTGGAAGTGTCCCATACTATTGATGAGTGAGCCATGGAATGGCTATTAAAATGTAGTGTCCTTGTACTTCATGTTCCACTTTTCTAAGACTAAATGAAGCAAAGCTTCAAAGCAAAACAGTGCGAATATTTTCGTGTAATATACGCACTACCTGAACTTGGCCTAGCCTACCGTGCGCCTTAATTTTTTTACAATAATAAGCAGTAAACATTCACAATTACATTTGACTAAGATTTTAAAGAAAATTAAATAATAAAATGAGTTTAACAGTGTCGCGTTTCTTGCTGAGCAATATAACTAACTTTAAAAAGTGAAACGTTCTGAAGAAAAGTAAAAGTTTTATTAAAGGGAAATTTCCTTCTCCAAAACCTTTAAAAACTAACATATTCCAATACAACAAATTTAGAAAAACTGTTTCTTTTTTAATATTTTTCCAAAACAGATGTTTTGGTAAATTTTTCAATATTAAAGTTTTTATGGGACTGCATTATGGTTTCCGATTTTGTGTGGGATAGTGTGGCATCGAAAAAGTTTTCGGGTTGAATCGTACGACTATGTAGGATAGTGAAATATTATCTAAAGTGATTACTAAATATCTTTCGTTATCAAATGATGGAACTATTAATGCGTACAAAAACGTTTAAAATGGATTATCTAGTATATATTAAATGAGTGTTACAATATCCGTCGAATGATATATCCAAGTTGTTAACAAAGCTATTAAATATATGACACACAACGACTTAAATGCGATACGTTTCAGTTGATATAACGGTACTTCCAAACAGCGCATATATTCGACCGTAATCCGTCACCCTAAAAGGACACTATTTATTCTCGCAAGTAAGGCACTAAAACGTTCCGATCAATGTGTGTTAACGTAGTGGCTCGTTTCGTGCCGAATGGATTGCCTTTTCTGATAAGGAAGCGATATCGTATGCGATGATTTTCAATATAATTTAGTGCTAATTTTGATAGAAAATGTTGGCAGGGAATAAGTTCGCCCAACTGCTCAGTGACTGCTCACACAAACTCACACAAAAATACGTAACACATACTATGTTTTTGTTGTTTTTTTTATTTTTTTATTTTAGCTTTAACATTTTAAAGGCTCATTACTTAAAAGATTTTTTATTTATTTTTTTATTTTTTATCTGTTTAATTAGCGAACTAAAGTTTTTAATGCTGCTTATACGTAAGTAGGGTTATGTATTCGTATACATATAGTTTAATGCTTAACTAACTCACTTTATTAAGAAGATTTTCATACCCGAATTTTCCGCTACACATTATGACTTGTTGTCCTAGTCAGAATATGCTCAGGGCTCAATCGATTTTCGTCTTACGTGTATTTAATTGTCGGAAGGAAGTGACAGATAGCGAAGAGCCAATAACTCACAAAATCTTAAATGAAAGAAAAAGTAAATTTTTGGAACGAATTTCCCCCATCCCTTGTCAAGTTTGTTTGTGACCGAAAAATAACACTGAAGATGGCACATACCCGAAATTCTTTCCAAAAATTTCCATTAAAACACCCTGTCGGAATATCTAAGTAAGAATCGAAAGAAAAAGTGTTTGAAATTTTATTTTGGCAAAACATTGACTTTTAATCGATTCAAGGGATATGCGGTTTTCTTTCATCCTGGATACGCGCCTGATGATTGTAGATTAGTTTCTTTATCAGTATAAGTACCGCTGATTTTGAAAGTGGCATATGTAACTTTTTCAAAGACCCCAAGTTAATGATAAAATTTATTAGTTCAAGAGTTGCAATCAATATGTTAAGAATTATTGGGACTTTTGCCGAAAGAAGTTGTTTTCTGATTAACGGTATAACAAACATATTTATTACGAAAGCGATGTAAGTCGCTATACATTGCAATTTGTTTGCGGGGCTTAGTTTAATTAAAAAGTTAGATCCCTGTAAAAACATAAATGTAAAAACAAGGCCAGGTTCTTATCCAAAAGTTTTGGTCGATAAAAGTACTGAGATCAAAATGAGTCCCAAGTTCTTCATATGTACCAAACCATTCCATTTCCAGGCAACTTGCTAGTTTGCCAACACTTATCCTATAATGCTTTCCCAAGAGCTACCTCTATACCAAAATTCAGCTCTCTAGCTATAGTGGAAGCACGATTGATGAGTGAGAGAGTTAAAAAATAGGTACTCATATATACACTTTTTACTAGGGATGCATCCGATACCGATGGCGATATATCGGCGATATTTCCGATATTTTAGGTTTGGGGATATTTTTCTTGCCGATACGTCGATATATTAACGTACTTATCGCTCACTATATCAAAAACGATCACAAAATATCGCCGATATTTTTGTTTGAGCATCGATATCATATCGGCAAAAAGGTGTCATAATGCATCCCTACTTTTTACACCTGCACAACTCGGAAAGCTTTTATGAGATAAAACTTTCAAACTAGATGGTATTACTGTATGGCTTTACTATAATTTTTTCCACATGATTTTTATTTAGTACCAACCTTCAAACCATACGCGAGTTATAGCATTTTGTGTGAAGCAACTTTGTTATCGAAAAACAAAAAATGGAAAAACGTGAATTTCGAGTTTTGATAAATTTTTGATGAAAAAAAAATAGAGTGGAAACCAAACATTGGCTTGATAAATAAACCTTAGCGGAACTCTGCTCCATCGAGGCAAATAGTAGAGAAGTGCAGTTATGTCCAATGATGAAGTATTCGCTAAAACTGAGTCATATTTTCACGAGCAAGAAAAATCGTGCTAGTGGCAACAAAAAGTTGGAAAATCGCAATACTCCTTGTATCGCCCTCAAATGCAATATGAAAGAATCATAAAATCGGGTTTTGTACCTTCAGATTTAGAACGCATCGTTTTGATGCTCGGAACATCACTATGAATTAGAGTTGTGCCAGCCACGAACTAGTTCGTTCAATTGAAAGAATATTTCAGAAAGATGGTAGCAACTTTACAACAACAACAAAACTAACAACCAATTTTAAATTCTCACCAAAATAAATTGTGTTTTGTTTTTGTAATTGTTGTAAAGTTGCCACCATCTTGTATATAAATAAATGTTTTATTTAATGTCGGCAATTATGTATGGAATACAATATCAGATAAATGTCCGTCTCGCCCTTTTGAACACATTTTTCATTCCATTCTCACACATTTCACGCGGTATTTCATTAATTTCATCACGAATATTTTGTTTGAGTTGCTCCAGCGTTTCTGGTTTGTTTGCATAAGCTTTGCTTCTCAGATATCCCCACAAAAAGAAGTCCGGAGCAGTCAAATCAGGCGACCGTGGAGGCCAATCAACATCACCATTCCTTGAAATAATTTGTTGTGGAAAGAGGTCTCGCAGTAATTCCATTGCAATCCTGGCTGTATGCGATGTGGCACCGTCTTGTTGAAACCACATGTTAGTCAAGCCCAAAGCATGCAGTTGTGGCGTCGAAAAGCTTTCAATCATATCATGATATCGCTCCCCATTGACAGTTACCGTAACGTAGACGTAAGGTCCATCCCTGGGCCTATCAGCTACAGTCCCTCTTTCTTCGAAATCTTTCACTACATGATAAATAGCGCAGTAATCGATGATTGATTTGGATAAAATGTTTTAACGATTAAAACACGTTGGTTTGCCGAATATTTTTCCATTATAAATTTGCCACGTCTCTACTTCATGACTGCCAAATATGACCAGTCATGACTAATGTTTACCCAAATGGCGGCAAAACAAAGTAATATACCTTTCCGGCTGACATCATGTATAAGTCTCCCAAGATTGCAAAGTCAAGTAATATTTCTCGTAAGCCGGCATAAATATTTTTAAACATGTTAAAATGAAAACCCTTTAAGTTCTCGTTTTAAAAACAACGTGACTTATGCCGCTGGCGAAACAATTGGGTTAAGTAAAAGCGAATTTGTTACAATGTGAAATTTTCATGCGGATCGGATAAAAAAGACGCAGATATAGTTTTACACATTTATAACATCGGCGCAAATGGCACAATGTCTTGTGTTGGAATGCACATTTTTAAATTCTGAGATGTGGCATCAAGATGAGATGTAGTACTCATATCAAATCCATTTTAAATCTATTTGTCACATATGTATGAGTAGGTTGTCTAATAAAAACATCAAATTTTAACAATAGATTGTTGGTACTTAGCATTAGTAAACAATTTTTAAATGTTACCATAAGTAGGGTGCTAAGAACTCTTTCAGGAACGAGTATTAAAAAAAATTTAAACTAAAAAAAAACTACAAAATCATCTCTATTTCAGCATACATATGTTAGTTTTATGTGAGTGTATGTGTGTATGTATGTTCATATGTTTGTGTTTATTTACTTTATGAATATTATGTTGCCTTTTGTGTTTTGTATCAGGGTTTGTTTTGTTAATTTTGCTTTTATTTGTTTTATCAGTTTGAAAAATCTTAAGTGTTTCGAAGGTGTCAAGTAATTTCAATTTCCAGTTTTAATCTTTAGCAAAAATCTCTTCGTCATGCACAGGTATGAATGTTGAAAAGTAGTCTGTCTGCCCTTTTAAATATTTGCCTGTAGTATACAGTACAAGTTTTAATCAACTTAGGGCACAGTGGATCTGATGGAAAAGTAAGAAAAAAAAAAGAAAATTTCAATTTAAATAACTCGATGTTTAATTTCATTAAGCGTTTCTAATAGTTGCCAGCTGAAATTGGCCGAAAGTTGTCAATTGTCGAAAGTTGTGTTCGAAAAAACTCTTCAAAATTGTTAAAAACACTATCACGTCGTCAACAATGCGTCAATGGGCACGTTCATAAGACGTAACTGTAGCGCTACGATTTTTTCCATCATTAAATTTTTGAGCTACCTAAAGTCAACAGCTGATAAAAGAGTGTTATGCTCTTAATTTTGTAGTATTTTTCAATCCGTTTCTAAGACGTAACTGTTGTGCTCAATAGTTTCGTAGCAGTTGAGCTCATCAGTTACGTCATAATTTTTTTGGTTAAATTACAGGCCTTGTCATGATGGGCGAAATAACAAAGATCTTATGGGGATACCGAAATGGGGATTAAGCAAGGAGATTGCTGAATCTGAGAAAAGCTGAAATTATTATGATAGTGAGTGGACGAGGCCATTCGACCTCACAGGCACATCTACTTCACATAGGATGTGCGGATAGTGACGAGTGCAGGGCAGGTAGAGAGAAAGAGGAGAGGAGACGATGAAAGGCTTCCTATAGCACTTCCCAGCTTTTGAACAGCAGAGCTCCGGATATTTCGCGGTCGACACTATAATATTGCCTCCACCGGCAACTACTGAGGAGCTTCGTTCCCATGAATCTTGGAGCATTTTTTAAATGGGCAGGACCGAAGTACTAGCCTATGTGTATGCCTACGGGCAAGGGTCCGAATGTCTTCTCCTCTCCTAACAATTGCTAAAAGTTATGTGTAGATACTTATTTATGTACATTAGGGTGGGTCGAAAAAAAGTCGTGCCACTCATACCCTAGGATGAAATATATTTCAATTCAATTTCTGGACTTGGTCCTTCTTGTTTTAAATATTGTGTCACCATATTAAGTCGCGTCAGTCACCTCCTTCGTAAAATCATCAGAAGATCGTTTAGACTGCAAATAAAAACAATGGTTCAAATCTAGCGACAGCAGCTCAACCTAAATCACCGCATCAAGCTTAGAGTAATAGTAGCAGCGCAGGTATATACGACACATTCTATGCACATTTGAAATTTTTGTGTTAAAAATATGAATTTGCGAGAAATTGAGCGACCTATCGTGAATATTTTACGGACAACTTGTCCGCCAATATGTATTTTCTTGCCATTAAGTACCACCAAAAATTCAATTCCGCCATCACGTACCCTACAGCTAACGCTACAATTGACGCGCTGATTTAGGTTTGGCTGTTAGGCTTTGTTTTGCACAAATTAGACGACTAGTTCGAAAGTTTGGTGGCACAGGCTGCGGCTCGCTTAAAGTCCCTTTGTGATCAGGGTTACCGTTGTGCGTATAAGGCAATAAAATTCCATCAGGAATTAAAGGGAAAATTACATAGAAAAATCAATTATAATCACCAGAAAAGAATACCAATTAATTTATTAAACCACGATTTATTTATTAAGCCACGAAAGCCTCATTTAGCATAATCAGAAGCACTTAAAGGTAACACCGGCACTAATAAAAACAAAACATTTAAAAATTTAGAAACCCTTCTAGAACAATAAATGGAACTGAAAACTACATTGGTAAACATAATATTAGTGTTATTCAATAAATTATACAAGTTCACTAACGTATAGCAACATGAAATGCAAACGGCCTTAGCAAACGGGTACAGGTGGTCGAATTACTTTTTAAAATCAAATGGTATTGGTACATTTCAAATATTTCAGACCCATTGCTCTAAGAATTATATTTTTTAAATAAATCATTATGACATTATAGCCGCCAATCATCAGATTGAAAGATCACATGAGGGATCGTGGCAAAAGAAGCTTCTGTCAAAATTGTGTGTAACTCATTTGCAATTTCAACGTCAGCTGTGTGTGGACTAGCAACATTTCTCAAAAGCCTTGGTAATCTCGCCTGGGTAATCCTGAAGAATGGCAACTGTATAAATAACAATTTTACAGTCATATCAACCGGCAAACCAACTTACTAGCCCTCTGAAACCAGAAAAATATCGAATATTTCTGTAAGTAATAATCAAGAACGTAGACTTTTGAAACGAATTTCCGTCATCCCTTGTCAAGTTTGGTTTGGCAACAAACCGGTTTCGGCTATGTGACATTTTCTTTCAGAACGAAAAACGACACTGGAATACGTTTCAAAAATCTACATGCTAATTTAGGTATTTTCGCGCAATATCTAGCAATTCAAATGCGGCTTAGCTGGGAAAATCGAACTTAAGGTTTTAGAAAAAATCTAGTGATTTTTGTTTTAAGATATATGCAGCATGTCAAGCGATTTACAAATTTCAGTTGGCAGGTTTTTATTGAAAAAAAACTATAATCATAATTACAACAGTATAGAACATTCGAGAACATCCCGAAATATTGGGGAGAAAAATTATGCGATATGTGCTGGTTAAAATGCCAGTTGCCGTCGGCGAATCAAAAACGACCATTTTCTCGTTGTCGACCGACTGCTCTAGCGAAAACAGAAGTGTTTTAGGCAGTATGTGTATCTACATAGGCGAGCTGAGGGTGAACATGTCTTTCAGAATCTCGAATGATGAAATATTAGCGATATTAAAGGCGGAAAATTGGCTGTAGTACAATCGAATATTCGATCTTCAACAACAGCCGCATCTATACTGGGTCCCTGATAGGTGTCCTTGCCACATCAAAACTGCTCCAGGACAACCAGACATCCTTAAAACGGATTTTGAGCATTCAAGAAACACTTTAAAAAGGGTGCGTGAACATGAGACCAATATGGGCAATTGCAGGCCCGAAAAGTTAGCAAGGAAAGGAGCAAAGTTGCAGGACTCGCACACTGACGAATTATAAGGCATTTTCTCTTTGCTTGCAAGAAACAAATTGTTAAGCTTTATATCATATGGCTCAGACGAGATGGTGGGAAGATCCCACACGCAGGAACACTAAAAACATTTTGCATAGTTTACTAAGGGCTCGAGCCAGAAGTTTTTTAAGATTTCCACATACTTCATCTCATAAGGATCTGCCCTGCACTTGACGACGGCCTACTTATCTTGGTGGAGAACCTTCAGCAGCCTCTCCGAGATATCGGAGGTCGTACTACAGGGAATATATGCCTGGAGCAGCAGCTGGGTTGGGATCGATTCCCAATCTGCACTCTAAACTTTTTGACTTTCCTTTATTTTTCTTGTCTTTCTTTTCTTCCTTTCATCCTCTCTTACAAAGGTAATAGAAATAAACTTGATGTACTTATCCTCTGTTATGTTTAATTAATTCGTTACTCGTTTCCAGGGATATCGAGTTGTTTCAAAATGTAAACTGTTGCGGAATTTAGAAAAAAACAACAGCAGAAGTCCCTTAAAAATTATATTTGTTTTCAAACTGAATCGAAGACAAATAACTACTAATCTGCATTAATCTACATAAATATTGACGTTTTAAGAAACCCTACAAGCAAAACGAATTATTCCCTTTTACATTTCTTAGGCTTAAAAACAATTACAAGAATTTGAAGAACGTCTTTGTTAAGTAGCTGTTGTCTTTGCTTTGGGTGCGACTCCTTTTAAGATCTTTAAATGATTTTTTTTTCTTCACAAAAGAATTCATTTCCACAGAACACTCTCAGTTGCAAAACATTTTAAGCCGTTTAACTTTAATACTAACAAGGCAAATAAATTTACACAAAGTACCAGTATGATGCTGCTACTTGTAACTTTAAATAAACGTTTTAATATTTCTATTTTGTTTTTATTACGACAATTGTTTATATGAAAACAGTTTCCGGATTAAATTTGTTCGCTTTCTGTCAATAGCAACCAGTTCCGCACTTGCTGTAGCATAATGAAGCAGAGTCAATTTATTGTGAAAGGAAATCGACCATTTCTGACCGGCTAATATAAATGAGACGCACAGGAATGCGCTAGAGCTGTGGGTACTCGTTAGTTACAAGAAGCCAATCGCGCTGTCCTTATTCCCCTCATAACTCGGCTTCATTTAATCATGAAACATTGAAAGTTGAAACATAAGAACTCTACAAAGTTGAAGTTGGAAAGTTTTGCCATAAATGCTTCCCGAGTGCATATTTTACTCACTGACTAACTCATCAACACTATGGGGCACTTCCACTATAGTGAGAGAGCTGAAATTTGGTATAACCCCACCCATTTTTAAGTTAAAAGAAGTTTTATACATACGCACAAAAATATGGCTTGCCGTAACTGAGTGCACTGGTCAGAAGTTCTGACCCATACCTTCACGTGGAGGCGGCCGGTAACAGGTTCCGGTCTCAGCAGGAAGTCTGGCCAAATAAGTCGGGCGGAGAGAAGTTAACACTCTCTTATAAAAAAGCCCCGCAAGAGGTGAATAGGTTAATCTCTGTAGGAACTCGGGTCTTTATTAGCCAAGGGAGGAGATCTGAAGAAAAGAACAAGAAAACTTCGCAAGAGGTAGACGGGTCAGTCTCTAAAAATTCTCCGGCTAAAGAGTCTTAGACGGTAGCGCACATTGTGTGTAAATGTTCAGCACTGGCTAGCATAAGGCTTAGGTTCACGGGCAGACACTAGTTAAGTGTAAATGCCTTAAAGAAATTTTAGCAAATTACAAGACCCTTTGCTTGAGGAAGAAGGTCGACAGTAAAGTCAGTCGAGAGTAAAGGCTAGTGGTAGCGCGGGACTTGATGCGACTAAGGTAATCGTAAATTACAAATCGGTTGCCTGAAATCAATTCCAGTAAAGAAGGGGGTCGAAAAGGGACCTATAAATTTAGCGGTCTGCCTCGATATCCCCCTCTACATTAAAAAAAGCTCTTAATATGTACAATCACTCTGTCGGAATGCTTGAAGTTTTGAGTTTGTCCTTCTCAATCATTTTTTTTTAAAGTACCAAGCAATAGAACTCATATTAATGAATTGAATTTTAGAAAAAGTTGCTTTCTGTAAATTTACGAGTTGAAAACTCGTAACGCAATAATTACATATAAAAGACTTGTTGCGTAGGCAGCGAACAAACGTTTAAATGTGATTATATATACGAGAATGCCGACACTGAAAATAGGTTTCTGGAATAACCGCGAACACCGTTATATTTTAATAACCGGTTCGAAAAACTTAGATAAAACCGGTTGTCGAATAATTTAAGAACCGGTTTGGACAACTCTACCTTAAGTGACATACCCATGAGAAGTCATTTTGATGAGCAGCTAAAATAGCTTCGTGTGATATAACACCTCCAGATTTATTTCTTTGCGAGTTTGGGTATTCAAAAGTTGGAGCCAACTTTTCTCGCCTAATTCGCGAGATACGCGATGCTAGAAGGAGTGGTCGAAGATTGAACCCTCCTAATGAACCACCTACAGCGTAGTCCGCGGCCAATATTTGAATGAAAGAATCTTAAAAAACTTAATGTCAGAGATGGTTCTTCTGGGACTGGCAAAAGGTCTAAGCGGATCGCCCGATATATTTCTAGAACTGCATTTAATAAAAACTTACAAAAATACAAGGCAAATGTTTTAAACATCTTTTCACTTAATACCAAAATTATGCCTGCCTGTCTGCGCATGTTGTATGTATGTAAGTATGAAGGCACACATGTATGCGTTAATGTCCTTATTTGTTTACATGTTTGTGTACTCGTACCTAAAAACTGTTAAAGCTTTATAGCAAATAATAAGTAACAATGCAACAACAGCATCAACAAACAAAAACACTAACCAGCGACAAAACCAAAAAAGGCTCATTTGAAATCATTGGCAAATTACAATCATCGTCGTTAACATCATCATCATCATGATTTTCGCCTTTTTTCATTTTAATGCGCGCATCTCCATACAAATTTGATGATGATGGACCTCTATTGTTGTGCTGCAGTCAAATGAAAACAATTTATTTCACTCACTTCTCATTCATAATAGAAAAGAAAAAGAAAATTATCGAAACATGCGACGGACGGAAGTTCAAATAGTGGGTATGAATATAACTGCCGTTTTGTTTCCAACGTTTTGTGTTGTTGTTTTTTTTTTTGCTTTTTGAAGTTGCGGAAAAATTACACACACATTGTGTCAATTTAAACAAATTTGTTTCATTCACTCATTAATATTTACTTTATATTTTGCTTTAATTTTGCATTCACAGAGGTGGTAAATTTACACAAAAAATAAATGAATTTATCAAAGAATCTGGAACCCAGTGTGTGCCAAGGTGTAAAGGAGAGTAAGAACTATGGATAGAAAATTGGGTTGGAGTAGCTTTTTTTCTTATTCTCTACGACATTGATTGAAGCAATAAAAAATAAAATGCAGTTGACTGGAAATCTATAACAATGCGGTTGCAGGTTCGATTCTCGTAAGGAATCTGGACTGTGTCCTTAATTTCAGGCACAACTTTCTCTTAAGGTGACCTTTAACGCCATATTTGTACTCGTATGTACATAGTTAGCAATTATGAATATCGGTGATGTCACGCAGTAACATCTGGCCGCTAGCCGACACCGAGAAAGTTTTCAAAGATTCCGAATTAAACGCATTAGTCGCCGTAGCATTTGGACAGCCAAACCGAATGTTCAAAATGCCAAGCTTATGTTCTTGTGGCATGAATAGAACCAGTTAGGCATAGTGTAATACAAAGAAAATATCCTATTCCCCCACAAGAAGAACCGATTACACCAAGAGCAGTACTTGCACGAGGTCGGTCTACTTATGCCCTGATTGCGATGCTGCACATACCCCATAACATATCTAGTAAGTATGTGAAGAAGGAAGCGTTCAAAATTGCACTACGGTTGCAGGGCATTTGCAGCATGAAAGCTGGGTATATGATAGGGCATATGCGGATACTCCAAGTCATTAAAATTGACCAGTGCATTATGTTATCTGACTGTTTGAAACTGTACAGCCTGCATGTCTAGCAGGCAAAAATTATTAAACCTATCAGGGTGGTACACAGTTGCCGATCAAGTGTGGTTCACTGAGGGCTCTAAATAGGAAAATGGCTTAGGGGCATTTTTCAAGCTGAAACCTTCGCTATCCTTATCTGCACTAGGGAATTCCTGAAAAAGAGAACAAGAGGTACACACGTCTACAGCATGTTGGACATCCAGGCTGCACTCAAACCTTATCGTTCCGGGGTTATCATTAAGTCTCTAAATAAATTTGGTAGCCGCATTAAAATTAAAAAGTAGGTATGTATGCTATTGAGAAAACGTCTTCCTGGGTTGGAATTCGAAATTCGCTCTGCACTGTTGAGCTATAGGCGACCTCAAGAAAGTAGAGCGGTTAATTACGCTGCTGCGCGGAAAGTACAATCATGCCAAATAAGCATGAACTCAGCTGGCAGACCTGACACTATGGTCTAAGATACCACCAATTTAAAAAAAGGGATCTCATAGGCTATTAAATGCAGATGCAAAAAAGTTGTAGTAGACCTCTGACGCATAAGGCTCAGCCACGTTCAACTTTTGGCCCCTATTATATATATGAAAGCTGATGGTCGTTCGTAAACTCTGCTTTTCTTCGTGCAATTAAAACTATTTGGACAAAGTCAAGAATATGTTGAAGCAAACTTTGTTCGCTAGCCGTTTTTATAAATGAGTTTGAATAGAAAAATGTGTTTAACGCTGCGTTTAAAACGTGTTGACGCCTAAGCAAGTGTTATGTATCGTCACCTTAAGGTGTTTACTTTTAAATGAATTAATTAAAATTCTTAACAAAATTTAACGAACTATTTTACTATAAGTTCGGCAATTATGAAAAAATGAAGACTTTTGGCCGATTTATTGCAAAGAGCCCTACGGTGCACCGTGCAAAAAGTTAAAATAAGTCCTTCCTAATAGTTACTTTAATTTGGAACTTGAATGCCAATAAGAACAAGAAAAATCATTGCACGCTAACCACCAAGGGTTGCATAAACCAAAATTACAAGCGTAATCGCACACAAGAAACGATTACTACATTCACACATCCATACAGTGAGAGACGCGTAAAAACTTACACCTCAGTTGTATTGTGTAAAATACAGGTTTCAAACATATTTTGTGTTATTTTTTTTTGCTGCTCTTAATTCTCTGTTTGTTGTCTACCCGACAGGGACTCCACTGCGCTAACCGTATCCCACTCTGCAAATAATTTATATTTGCGGCAGCATAATTTATAATTTTTTACTCAGCGACTGGGATGACGTTTACAAAAAAATGGTGTCCAGATTTCAATACTTTTTTATTTTCTGAGCGGAATATGTAAGAATTGTTTTTACAATTCTAAGCAATGCGAAGATTTCAACTGCTAAAGGTAAAAACTCCCAGATCAATTCTAAGCCCCCACTATGATATAGAGTTGAACGCTTATTATTAATTTAGGAGGGATATCGAAGCAGGCCGTTTAATTTGTGGGTCCCTTTTTGACTGCCCTAATAATGATTTAAGGCTACCGATTTGTAATTATGATTACCTTGCTTTCAATTGAGTCTCGTGCTAGCCCTAGCCTTTACACTTGACTATATTGATTTCAGACTGTTGACTGCTAACTCTCAACACTCTTTCTCATCCCGAAGTCTCTTGTAATTGCTAGCATTTGTGGAAAGCTAAGCCTATGGTATTCACATTTCACAAGTGTCTGCCCGAGGTCCTAGGGCTTACGCTAGCCAGTGCTGGACATTCACTCACAATCAATGTGCACTACCGTCTCAGTCTCTTCTAGGCTAATTGTCAACACTTCTAATTACGGACGGTAGAGGAATACGGGATTTGAATACACATTTCCCAAAGCGATTATGTGCTGATGTATGAATTAAAGTATCAGAAACTTCTGATATTGTTGGCATGAAAAGCCAATCAGATTTCCTTATAATCTCTGCCACCTATATCCGACCGTAAATGGAATACAACTCCCAAGCATAAGCCGTTGTTTCGAAGTCTATTTTCGAGCTGCTCGGCTGCGAACAAGAGAGGGCGAAGCTACATAACGGTGACAGTAGGCTAGCCAACTCTATTCACTCACTGGAACATTGACGCATTGTGGGTGCTGTGCTACAACGGAATGTGCGGCAATGATATTAGGGAACTTGTTCCCGATACCCAAAAATATGTACGTAGAACATGTTTCTCATTAAGGGTCAATCCAGTGGACTGCACAACACACTAGCGGGAAAACTTGTGCTTTAGTCGTACTGTTCGTGTGTGGAAGCTACCCGCAGGAGTCATTTCTGCCACTTTCGATGCGGGAACATTTAAATCGAATATCCACAAACACCATTCTTGCTATCCTCCCATAACCTGTCACCCTAGTTCTGACTTTAACTGCAGCCTTGCTGAGAATTTCGGTCAGTCAGTTTTAGAATTATAGAATCCAATGAAACATATTTGAGTGAAAGACAGCAATTTAAATATATATATATATAAATAGCACTCTGTACGACTTTTAGTGACACGCACTGTATGTGAATGTTGTTCTTAAGCAAAACCTTGTTTTTTTTTTTGTTATATACAAGTATTGCATTTATAACTATTATTTAATCGCATAATGGGCGATATGTGGCATAAATCGTTCTTCAATGGGGTTAATCATCGTCAACAACTTCGTTATTATCATCAACAACATTATACACATTGTGTACATGTATTATTAATGATTCATTGCTTTTCAATGGACTCGAAACTAAAAGCTTCACATACATTATTCACAAATTACTTAATTAACGACAACACCGTCACGTCGTACCAACACAGATTATGATTTTGAAAAGACGTCAACTTCACAGTATGTCATCTGTTGACGACCGACGAACGAGCACTAATGTTTTCAATGGGGACCAAAACAAAAAAAAAACAAAAAAAGAAACAAACTATTAAAATAATTCGCACAATGGAAGTCAAAATATTGTTTAACAATGTTCCAAATTGTATTGGTTTTTAACTACATCTCTCTCTCTCTCTCTCTAACATTTGGCAACAAAGGCATTTGTAAGCAGCGTTCGATTCATTTCAACTAAATTTGTTCTCCGAATTAAAAAACTTTTTATAAACAAACTCCTATTTATTATTTTTGTCTAATTCGAGAATTCGTCTAATTTTGTAAATTTTAAGGTAGTGGACTATTTGTGATTACGCAGCAAAAAATAACGTTGAGTTACGAACAGGACGCTACCAAACGCCTAAGAATCACTGAAATAAGCACTTGAAAAATATGCTCCCAAGGCGAGCAAAAATCATGCATTCTAGAAAAGCGTTACGAAGCAGAAACATGCACACTGTCGTTGACGATTAAGTGAACCACAGTGTCGTTACAAGTGTCATGGACGAATTATCTAAACTCCGGTGACACTTGACTATTTTATTTTATTTACAAGAGCGTATAAAAACGGGTTAACGATCATTGGTTTTTTGTCTCTACAATAAATTCAGATTTCGTTTTCATAATTGTCCTCAACAGTATTTTATAGACGATAAATTATTCTTCCATATTTCCCTATTAATAAGTATACGCGTATGGCTGGCGACTGGTACCGGTGATAGGATTTTTTCACAATTAATACAGTCAAACCACGATAATTCGTACACCGTAATTTGAAAACCTCAACTATATGAAATAAACGATTGCTCCCTTGAGAACAACTCTTGTTAATTCCTAAAAATCTCATATATTTTGGTCCACTCTTTAATTCGTACTTTTTTTGTAATTCAAAGTCTGAAGAGACCCCTATTAATCATTCTTACTCGCAAACAAAACCCAATATGTTTGACCTTTTAATTTGATCTCATAGAAGATTATGACGCTAAAGATATTTTCAATGCACACGAGTCGGCTAGTTTTATAGATGCCTGTCCGATTTCACGTTTTGATTAAGAGTTGTAGAGTGCCACGGTGGCTAGCACAGTAAAGAACGAATCACTTTACTAATTTCTGTAAAATATGGAAATTCAGCGAACTCGAGGTGCTTCAAAAATTTACACAGTTTCCCCATCGAGTGCCGACTTAACAAAAAGACGTAGATGACCACTGTAATATTTAACGAACGACTATAGACGTTTAAGAATAGCATGCGGTATCAAAAGCGAAAAATTATATTATTTATCGATAATTAAACTGCGCACAATGGATCGCTTACTATTTCGCACATAAAAATAATTTCCAGTGCCAAACACGTCTTCGATACTTCAGCCTTTAGGCCAGGATATAGATAATCATTTGAATATATTGTACCGGCCATCGCTTATTTTTGTATTGGGTAATAGACGGCAAGACTTTCGACGACACTTCAATGTAGCTTGGAATCGTTGATGACAAATATCTGCAGGGCCAGCCTGAGAATGTTGAGCGTGTGCCCGTCGCTACGTTGGAGAGCTCTAACCGTGCGTTAAGGAAGCGAGCCTTAAACCTCGGCATTTCTACCCCTACGATAAGAAACATTTTGGTTAACCACCCCAAGTTCCATCCGTATAAGCTTGTGGTGGAGATTGCAGACACGTACGTTGAATCACGGACTCATCGTTAGTGTAAAAGCGTCTCGTAACAAGAGTGCGGTGATGCAGTGTAAGTGAAACTTTCAACTCCCCTCTACACAATAGAACCTTCCCCGCCGCAATCCTCCCACTACTTGCGATTCCCGGTGTAATCGTGGCGTTAACTACACGGCTTGTGTTGAGAGAACATTTAAAAGAATATAAATATACCTTGAATGGTACTGGAAACGCATACCCTGTGGCTAACACGACGCACAACGCTCTTGTGCTGGCGGCTGTAAGAAACTAAACTTTGCGGTCCCTCTACAGCCAAATGTAGAAAAAATACAGTTTCAGATGCTGTTCAACAAGGTACCTCGGATAGCTTGCTTAAGTGTAACGGGAGCAATGATTACTGGATTCACTCCCCTGCATCTCGGAGCTAAAAGGCGGATAGCCAGTGCGGCCTTATGGTTACCCAATCTAGCTAATCTTAAGGAACGCAATCTTACCGGGCAAGCAAATATAACAAAGAGTAACAAACTTCTCGTTCCAATAAAAATTGGTTTTAGATTGCTTTTAATTCCCCGATAACCTAACAGCGAGGACTTCAGTTGCTCTAATGTTTGTACCAGGACAGAACGGCCATGAAGTAGCAGACTATCTGGCATAGGTCCAGAACCTTTCTGTGTGATACACAATCGCTTCTTAAAAAACCTAATACGCAAAGAGGAGATCTACTCGATTACTGGCGACCTCACCTTGGCATGTGGCAGTAGGGGAAACTCACTGACCCCGAGGGTTGGAACGCAAATACCAACAAGTGAACATCTTGAAATATTAATGCTGGTAACTTTCTCAAATAAATTTAATTTTAGTGATTTTAGACGCTTAAAATGCACAATAATTTAAAAACGTTTCCATCATTGGCCACAGCTGTCAATAACTTCTTCACCGATCTATGAAAGCAGTTGTTTATTAAAGAAAGTGATAAATATGCATAAGTATTTGTACAACTTCAAGTTCATTTGAACAATTTTCCATTTTGCTTTTTAATCAATTTTAAATAAAGACTTTCCTCCTTTCCTATTTAAAATTTTTTTAATTTTAAAATGTAAACAAAAAACAGCTGATAATTAATTCTAGTATGAACTTACACAAAGAAAAAGTTCGTACAACTTTGTACTGGAAATGAACAATTTTACTCTCTTATTTTCTGTCAAAATAGCACAAAAATTTGTATCTGGAACGCTTTTGGCCTAATTTGTGCGAGTTCGGACTGTTTTGTTATGCACCTGGAATAGACCTAATAATAATAGTGTTTATAAAAAAAAGGTCCGAAAAACTTAAAATGCCTTTGTTCTTTCTGCACTGCACTACCTTCGCCGGCGAAAACACTTGTGAAATGCTAAGGCAAAAATTGCTTTTATGGAATCAATTGACACTCCAAGTCGAGTATGATGTAGTGGTAGTTTCAACTGGTGAAACTAATTACGTGGATTGCTGCACATACTCGTATGTATGTGTGGGTGGATTTATGTGTCTAATAGCTATTTGGGAAAGGAAAATACATTTTTAAATACATGTTAGAACATGGCAAGAAGTAATGTATAATTTGAAGCACTGCTGACGCGCCTTTTATAAATATTTAAGGGTTGTAGACAAAACACACTCAGAGGAGAGGAACTTGTCGAATGTTAATATTCCACAGTGGTTTGTGTTGTTTCAAAAAAAATTTTTTTTTACAAATTTTTAGTTAAAATTTTAATAGAGACGATAGCCTTAGCAGTTAGTGTTCCCTAGACTTCGTATTATATATGTAATTCATTGTAGATCCAATAAATAATAATGAAATTTTGATACGACTACAATTTTCTTGAAAAATCCCAATAGAGGAAGGATTAGTTTGATGATCGTAGATGAACTTTTTTGGGGAATGACTGTTTTAAATTTGCTCCTTTTTCCGATTTCCGTGATTTTAGCGAGTCTTACAATTTCGGATTTTTTTTTTTTTGGTTTTTGACAGTTCTGTCTCATCTTGGCGTTTTTCTATTTCATAGCTTCTTTTCCATGTTTGCGTTTTGTTGGATTTTGGAACCTCTTCCTATTGACAGTGTGCACCCTCTTTTTATGCAGTTATATAAAATATTTTATCACAGTCTTATTTACGACTCAAACAATTAATTTCATTTATCAGTCCAGTCCATGTGCTACCACTAACGTTGTTGGTTGGGTCTGATTTTATAAAACGCAACGCAATGCAATGCCGGAATTTATATTGAAAACAACGCCTTTTTAATCGACGTAAACAATCAAACAAACATTTATATTAAACCAAAGAATATGAGCCAATGTGTGCCAGAATAAGTGAGTATATTCTTTGGGTATTTCAGTCCGATAGGCCTGCTAAGCATTCTTGAATTAATTTCCGTGTTTAATCAGCACCCTTTAAAAAATACACCAAAGACTTGCTGCCTGTTTATCTTATGGTAACTAAACCAGCCTTTTAACGCCCGATTTTGCAGCCTAAATAATGCTACTATTTTTTTTTTTTTTGGAAATGAGGAATTTAACCCTTTAACTGTTTATGTCGAGTATACTCGTCAGAGCGGAATGAAAATTTGTCGCAAAATGTCGAGTATACTCGTCGTGAAGGTGAAAAAATCTCATTCGTATTATGATTGAACGAGTCGACTGTAATTTTTTCCCCTGCAAAAGGGCAAATAAAGATCTTTTAAAAAATGTACATTTTAGAATATTCGTTAGTCTAGCCACCTTATTTATTTTAATTCACAATCATAATTGCCTACTTTTTTAAGCAGAAATATTTGACTCTGTTTATGTCGAATATTCTCCTCTTGGCTGGAAAATTTAAGCAGGCAGAATAAGATTCCGTCACCGACTTGGATTAATTCGTATTAACCTGTAGTATCTAGCTCTGATATCATATGCTTGCCGTCAGGCGTGACATATTTGTTGTCGACATAGCCCATCGTCTATCCGGCGAAAGAATGTCCCTTGGAATATTTGCTATATCCCATTACCTTTTTCCATGCTTCTGTCGCACCGGGCCTAACAACCCAGTTGGGCGCCAGTTGTTTAGCCATAAGGTCCAAGGTATCGGAACATTTGTCGCAACGCCATCAGCATACACCATAGTACTGAGTATCACATAATCCAGCTCCATGAAGAGTGTGGTTTGTTAGCAATCTTCCATAGAAGAGGAGATAAAACTCCTCCTTGTGGTAGGCCTCGACTTGCTACTTTAAATACTGCAGCTGCTCGCCCTATAGTATTGCTTGCATAGCAACGCAACCAATTTCTTTAAAGCTTAACGTGATTTAAAGCTTGCTATCGATTAAACGAAAATGCAACAAATGTTTCACTGTACCTTGCAACTATTCACTTCAAGCTTTTGTTTGCTACACATTTCGGGTTTTTTCGCCTTTTGTCCAATGTCGTAGAATTTTATAATATTTTATTAGGTGTTAAATAACAAATTTGTGAAAATTGTCAGTTACGAGCAGACACATTTATTTACATATGCCAGCTTTTTGTTGATTCGTTCGTTGTGCTCACGTACGCAATGCATGTACATACTCGTATGTGTGTGTGGTTGTATTTACGCATACACCAAACTGTTGTCGTCAACACGTTGGGAGTTCTTTTAAAAACTGGTGAACATAATTTAATTACCAAAGATCCCCTTAAGGTTAAAATTCAGTTATCTGCGTTTGCCGTTGTATTATTGCAAAAGTTTTTCTTTACACATTTTCAAAGCGTTTAACTTAAGGATTCAAAAAAAAAAAAAATAAAAAATACATAATCGAAAAAACTATGTGAAGCGAAATTGAATCAATAAAGACATTTTTATTGGGCGGGCAACTTATTATTTCGATCCATTAAATTTAAAAACCTTTAAATAATATTTCTTCAGGGAGACCTGTTTTCTCTATCGCTTTTGTATACGAGTATTTCTTAGGTTATGGTCGGACAAGGCAAACGCATACTTGTAATTGACAAGAAAGTATGTACTGTGACAATGAAAGTCGGAAGACTCTCTCTCTCTCTCTCAACTAGGCCTGCCAGAAAAAACAAGGTTTTTAATTAAAAAGTAATGTTAGAAAACCTACATTTCAGTCTTGCAACTCAACTCTACTTCGGTGGAAATTTTGTAATTTGGTATAATCGATAACAACTTAACCTGTCAAACATTTTCAAGTTGAACTAAAAACATTTTTTGGTGGTAGTACCGTTAGCAACCCTGTGTTAGTGCAGTTGTCAAACACATACAAAATTTACAACTCATCACTAGCAGCTGTTTTCGAAAAATTATTAGCAAAAATGGAAAGCGGGTAAGTAAATTTTTTTTAACTGGCCTTAAACTAATTTATTAATTAGTGATTACGAAACAAATTATAGAAAAAATAAAGTCACAACAAAACAACTCGTAGAATTTATGGAGAGGCATCCGGAAACTGAACGAGGCAAACCACAATTTAGATGCAGCAGAAAATAAAAGTAAAGAATGGTGGCAGCAATTTGCCGTAGAACTAAATAGTTTAAGAGCCCTTCAGCTGGCAGGCACAAAGATATGGCTTGCCGTAACTGAGTGCACTGCCAGAAGTTCTGACTTATACCTCCACCTGGTGGCGGCCAGAAACAGGTTGCTGTGTCTGCAAGGATTCTGGCTAAATAAGTCGAGCGAAGAGAAGTTAACACTCTCTTATAAAAAATCCCCAATCCACGGTGGAACAGCATTCGCCAGGGATGCGTGGCCAAGAGGGTGCTTTGTTTCAAGTATGCAAACTCTGGACACCAGTCGATCTACAGTTTTATTACAGACTTACCTGTGCGTATGGAGCTCTGTGTGGCTGGATATATTTTTCTCCATTAGAGGTATTAATCAGGAAGCCTCGCAAGAGGGGGAGAGGTTAATCTCTGCAGAAACTACGGTTTTAAAAGAGGAACCCGAAATTATGGATTAGAATGCCACGCGAGGGGTCACTCAATCTTTAACAGTACTTCATAGGCGTTAGACCGTGAGATTCTATTAGGGATGGACAATAAAGCCTCGCATGAGGTGGAGGGGTTAATCTCTGTATGAACTCAGCTGTTTATTGGTCAATGGAGAGATTCTGAAAAGTTGGACAAGGAAACCTCGCAACGGGTGGACGAGTGGAGCATCGAAATATAATCCTGAGGAAGAAGCCGAGACGGTAGCGCACATTGTGTGGGAATGTCCAGCACTGGCTAGCATAAGGCTTAGGTGCATGCGCAGGCACTTGTTAAGTGTAAATGCCATGGTGGACCTAAGCCTTGAACAAATGCTAGGAATTACAAGAGGTTCCGTGATGAGCAAGGAGGTCGACAGTTTGAAATCACTATAGTCAATAGTAAAGGCTGGTGGAGACACGAGACTTGATTGAGAGTAAGGTAATCGTAAATTACAAATCGGTTTCCTAAAATCAATTCATGGAAGGAAGGGGGCCCATAAAGAACTGGGACGGGTAAGTAGCAATCATGAAATTAGACCGATACACTGAAATTGCAATGATAATTTATTTCCCTTGTAGGTTTGGATACACTATAAGGCAAATTTAAAAAGAAAGCTTGCCAACAATCGGGACAGTTATCTAGCAACTGGTGGTGGTACCTCGCAAGAAGTGCCTTTGAATCAACTGGTGAATATACCACCGGTAATGAATGATGAAGAAATGTTAGACATTTTCGTTGCAGTCTCGTCAACAGCAGGTGAACCCCACAAACAAACTTCGAAGACAGCCCCACTTCTCCAACATCACAAACAAACAAAATTCGCCACAGAACTACAAATTTCGAAACTGAGCATATATTCATAAAAAATCCAGGCACAAACTCAAAAAGGGGTTGTGAAATAACTCAAAACTATTATCCATTTTAATATTTATTCAAAATACACACTTTCATAAAAATTAACTGATATTTATTGTTTAAATTTTACCCAACAATAGAATCAGGTGTTTAATCATCTGTTAGATTGTTAGTTCTTTAGGCTGGCAACATTAACACAATTTCGACTGAAATTAGTTGTAATTCGTAATGATGAAAAAGAGTTAAGTTGTTTTAAAGTTGGATTGATTAGTTTCAAATCAACTAAGACCAGCTGTAAACTGTAATAGGGGCATTAGTTTTCTAATATTTTTTAATTTAGTTAATGTAAAACAAAAAATGACAAAATAAACTTAGTTTAACAATTAATTATTCAAGCTTTAAAGTCTTAAATAAAAATACAGGGTGTCCGCCGGGTAGTATACCTTCTACTTTGTTTTGCCGCCATTTTGGTAAACATTAGCCTTGACAGTTCAAATTTGCCAGTCGTGAAGTAGAGACGTGGCAAATTTATTATGGAAAAATATTCGGTAAACCAACGAGTTTTAATTGTTAAAACATTTTATCAAAATCGATCATCGATTACTGTGACGATGAGAAAGTTAAGTGAAATTTTTGGGAGAAACAAGGTGCCAACAAAGAGGGATTGTAGCTGATAGGCCCAAGCATGGACCACAACGTACTGCAAGATCGGCTGAAAACATTACTGCTGTTCAAGAAAGTCTTCAAAACAATCCATCAACTTCAAGTCGACACCAAGCTCAGGAGCTTGGTCTTCAAAGACCAACTTTGGCCATAATTTTGCACAAAGACTTGCATTTGTTTCCATTTTAGATTCAGTTGACACATTTACCAGACCATTTACGCCGCCGTACATATGCCAATAGGATGCTACAGCTCGCCCATGACAACCCCGATTTTCATGAAAAAATCATAATGAGTGGCGAGGCACATTTTCATTCGAATGGATATGTGAATAAACAGAATAGTCGGTACTGGCGAATGGAAAACCTTCAAATAATTCATCAGCCACCTTTGCAGGAGGAATCATTGGACCTTACTTCTTTGAAACTAAAAACGGCCTAACGGTAACTGCATGCTTTGGGCTTGACTAACATGTAGTTTCAATAAGACGGTGCCAAATCGCATACAGCCAGGATTGCAATGGAATTACTGCGAGACCTCTTTCCACAAGTTATTTCAAGGATTTGACTGCTTCGGACTTCTTTTTGTGGGGATATCTGAAAGGCAAGGTTCATGCAAACAAACCAGAAACGCTGGAGCAACTTAAACAAAATATTCGTGATGCAATTAATGAAATACCGCGTGAAATGTGAGAGAATGTAATGAAAAATGTGTTCAAAAGGGATCGCATTTGTGAGGCTAACGGAGACGGACATTTATCTCATACATATTTGCCGACATTAAATAAAACATTTATCAATATACGATTCATTCTCTTTTATTTAATCAAAAATTATAAACAAACAAAGTAGTATACCTTCCCGGCGGACACCCTATACTTTTATTGACAATCGCTATTTCGCTACACCTTTGTATAGCATCATCAGGAAATAAAATATTTAAAACTTATAATAAACTACAAATAAATAAAGATAAATTATCTACACAAGTTGACAAATTGAGCCAACTCTGACGCTTCATTTATTTGCAAGAAATTTTGAAAGTTTTTACAATTTCCATTAAAATGAATTCTTATCATTAACTCGGTCTGTATGAGGTCATTTTGATATTCTATTTTTGCCTTTAAAATACAAATGATGCTGGTCGAAAGCGTTGAAACTATTGCACGGTGTTTACTTTGAAAGTTTTTACAATATTTATTGGAAGACATTCTTATCATTAACTCGGCCTTTATAAGGTCAAATTATATTCTATTTCTATCTTTTAAATACAAATGGTTCTGGTAGAAAGTGTATTATGTTGTTTAACTTAAATATTTTTTAGAGTAAACAAAAAAAAAATATTCTAATTAATTTTGAGCTTGACAAATACAATTTTAGCTGGATTCTAGACAAGCTTAAAAAAGCTTGAAAATCAAGCTTGACCCGTCTGGACAGCCTATTTTTAACGCACAAAATAATACATTTTTCTCTTCTGTCTGCAAAGTAACTTTAACAAGAGAAATAGTTTTTATAAATTAATTAATTGTATTTAAATTATGGAGTTTCTTAGGTCTTTTTAAAAAAAAATTGTTTTATTCAAGCTTGAAAAAACTTAATAAATTTAATGAATTGCGAGTATATTTATTGCAATAAGCACCATTGAATTATATATATATATATTTTTTTGCTAAATAGTCGAACGACATTAGATTTCACTTGACATGAGGGAAAATCAATTCCCCACGTTGCCGTTGAGTGAATAAGGTAATTCACCTTATTCAATCAATGAGGAACATTTTTAGCAAAACTGGTTTATATCCTGCTAATATGCCCTCTGAGGGGACAACATAAGTCTAGCATGTTACCTCTGAGGGGACATGATAGTTTGCTAGCGATTACGGACAATGAAGTTATTCCACCGCACGTGTGTGTTATCCTGTAGTTTTCTGTTAAAATGTCACAAAAAAACTAATCGAAATATGATAAATAAATCAACCATTTTACACGTCGAAAAATAACGTGCAAAGTGCGTTCACGACGGACTGCACACTTCTCTGATCCGTTGAGCCAATTGTAGATATAGTGGATTAGGCGTACCAAAGGGTATGGCTCAATGAAGTGGGAAACTTGATACGATAATAAAGAAATCCGTTAAACGAGGGAATAAATGTACAAGATCTCAGTTCGTACTGAAGCGTCGTATAGAAAAGATATCTGCAGTAATAAGACAGTGTTGTGTTGTCGTCATTAACCATTTATTATTTCCAAAGTATTTTTTTTTTGTGCAGCATCACATCCGATAGCATTTCCCGGCCAGATCTTCCTGTAAGCACGAGAAAAGGTTCCTGATGCACAAGGTTGATACCATATGTACGCTGATAGGTATTACACCAGTATTCCTTTAGCAGAAGAATTGCTAAAGATGAAATGTAAACTTTACCATAATGTAGAAAATTATAAAAAAAATACATTTTGATATTGTTTTTGTAAATACATGTTCTTCAATGTGCACAAATTCATATAAAACAAATTTCATTACAATTCCTTACTTGGTTCTAAAATTATACTGTATAATATCACATATCCAAGATGTACGTTTTCGTTAAAAAGTGGCGTCGAGTTGCTGGTAGGTAACGTCCGAAACGGTGCCGAGTGCAAAGGGTTAAAAATTTACGCATAATTGTACGCATTTCGCTGGTTGCTGAAGCCAGACTACCTGGAAATCCTCAATTAAGAACTATTTGTAAAGCTCAAAACACAAAGTTCTCAATTTCTAAATTGTATTTTTGAAGGCCATCGAATTAAAAATTAAATACAAAGAAATGGCAAATTAATTTTAGTAAATTTATTTAAAAACATGAATGGGGAGGGCCGTTGGCAAGATGGAAATTAAATCTGCATTCCTAAAAATTATATTAATTATATATTCGCAAAATCCGTTAATATTTTTTTTTGTCTTCCCTCGTAGTTATATGAAATGCAACACTGTTCGCATCAAGTACCACCTGTTAATAGACTACTGTCAAATTTTGAGCAAGTGTCGTCATTTACTTTACGTTTAACAGCTGTTCAAAACATACAACCTCGTGTGTATGTCTAAAAATGGAAAAAAGTAAATTTCGAGTGCTCATTAAACATAATTTTTTGCGAAAAAGAACCGTCATGGGGACTCTGCACCATCGATTTCAATGGTAAAAAAGTGGTTTACTGGCCTTCGTTGTGGTCGCACAAGTACAAGTGACGCTGAACGTTCTCGACGGCCAATTGAGGTCAGTACACCAGAATATGTCGAAAAATTCCATGATATGGTGTTGGCCGATCGAAGAGTAAAAGTTCGTGAGATTGTTGATGCCATAGGCATTTCATATGGCAGTGTGGTTTCGATTTTAAATGATCAGCTGGGTTTAGGAAGGTTTGCTCTCAATTGACCATAAACGTAAACGTGTGACAACATCAAAGGATTGTTTGGAGTTGTTTAACCGCAATCTGTATGAGTTTTTGCGGTGTTTTGTAACTGTGGATAAAACATGGATCCATTACTGCCAAGTTATTAGACCGATTTGATGAGGATTTAAAAAGAAATCGACCCCATATCAAGATAATGCACGGGTGCACACGTGTACAGTCTCAATGGCAAAACTCTATGAATTGGGCTACGAATTGGTACCTTATCCGCCATATTCTCCGCATTGAGCCCCTTGTGACTACTTCCTATTTACAAACCTAAAGAAATGTCTCGGTGGAAAGAGATTTAGCTCCAACGATGAAATTATTGACCAAACAAATGCCTATTTTAAGGTCCTCGAAAAATCACATTTTTTGGAAGGCATACAAAAACTGGATAAACGTTGGACTAAGTGTATTGAGTTAAAAGGAGATTATGTTATGATTTGTGTTTCATTCAAAAAGTCACGGACTTATTGATCCGCCCTCGTATTAACTGCTGAGGTAATGAACCCTGAATATGGAAAATAAAATTAAACATTCGAAATTTTTCTCGTTGTTAAAAAAATTGCTTTCTCTTTTTTAGCCGACTTTTTGTGACGCTTTCATAAAGGACCGGTACTAATCGTGAGACTCAAGTTCTTTATCCCATTTCTAAGCCCATTGCTAGCTAGGTAACATTTTTCCCATAATAATTTCTGGTATTAGAAAGTTACAAAGAAATGTTGTCCAGCTAGCAAGTTGCCTAGAAATGGGAAGGTATTAAACATATAAAGAACTTGGTCCTGATTTTGATCTCAGTACTGGTTACGACCGAAAATTTTTGCATAGGAACTTGGCCTTATTTCTACATTTACGTATTTGTGAAAACTGTATGTAAAAAACCTCACTTAACTTAAAGCTCACAGACGATTAGGTTATATTGAATTTTAGGTCCCTACCTATAGTGGAAATGCTCCATAAAAATAAGGGGGAACCCTAGTCCCCTAGATGAAAATTACCAATTTTCTCATTACTTATTCTACCTGGCCTACCTGTATGCCAAATTTCAGCTCTCTAGCTACAGTGCACCTGTCCCATATAAATAAGGGGGAACCCTAAAAAAAGTCCCCCTCATCAAAATTATGCAATACAGCTCTCTAGCCCCATAAGTGCCCCATGATATTGATGAGTGAGTCAGTCAGTGAATATGTATTATCTTCATATCTTCATATATTGGGAAGGCCTATGAGGTGACCTATACGTAGAGTCCTTATGTTTCAAGTTTCATTATTTTATGATTAAAGGAAGTGAAGTTATGAGGGGCCTGTACTTGGCCTAGCGCACTACCATTTGTTTGATTTCTTTGCTCAAATTTCGATATTTGGTTAAATTTAGTTTTTGGTTGTTGTTGTTGTACAATAACAATGTACGTAGTGGGAAATTTCCATTTTTCGGGTAAAAATACTATGTTTATTGGTCATAGAATGTTTTCTTTTGTCATTTCCCGACTTTATAATTTTGATGGAATTTTGATTTCTCGCTAATTTAAAAACTTTTTTCTTTTTTTTGTGCATTTTTGAATTTAGATTTCTTGTGAAATTTTATTATTATTTTCTGCGGTAATTTGGGGTTTAAAATTTTTTTTCGTGATTCCGATCGATTTTTGGTTACTCTTTTTGGTGAAATATTGATTTTTCGGTTGAAATTTAAATTTTTTCCTCTGCGTTATAATTATTTTTGAATTTTCAATATTTAGTGAAACGTTTATTTTCTTTGCAGGATTCTTCGGTTTAATTTAAATTTGTTGGGAAAATTTATATTTATTAGCGATGTTTCTTTCGCTATGGATTTTTTGTAAAAATTTGTGCATCTTTGATTTGGGGACTTTAATAATTTTTTTTGTAGATTTTCTTCGGTTTTTTGCTGAGTTTTCAAATTGAGAAGTTTTTCATGATTTCAACAGGTGGACCTGGTAGGCGGTTGGATGAGTATTCAAAATTTGTACATACATATATATGTATTTGGTAGTTGAAAAGCCTCAAACAATCTATAGATTGTACCTATCCTTCAGATATTTTTCTATTTTCAAATTAGAAAAAATGCCTCGGAGGTAATGAAGGTATGACATGTCTTAAATAAATAAATAATACCAAAAATAAAAAAAAATTTAAATTTTTTCTTACAGTTCTTCTCCGGTTTAGCACATATTTTTCTTCCGAATTTATCATTCTTTCAATTCTCTTTTTTGTGGCAACGGTGATGGTGCGCGCAATTATTAAGCCGATCTATCTACCAATTTGTGGTTCCACACTACATGAAGTAGTATAGTATGTTCACATTTGCAAGTCATAAAGTAAACACAAGCATTGTTTAATCAAAATACATATTTTTATTACAATCCTTACAACACACACACACATTCACATTTTTACACAGGCCATGAACGTCTTACTACAGTACAGTATGAAATTTATTAGTATTTAAAAAACAAAAGTCTTCTCTTTTAACACTTATTATTTTGATTTCTTAACAAAATCCACACACACCTTCCGAAGAATATTTATTTTGAAAAAAAGAAGGAAAATAAAACAAAGCACTTCTTCTATGAGAGGAGTACTTAAGTAAAAAGATTTGCAGAAAACAACGATTACGGAAAAGAAAAGGTAATAAACAAAAGCACTTTAAAACTATTACAAATGTTTTTTTTTTTTTGTTTTTCTTCTTTCTTTTTTCTGTAGTTCTGTATCTTGCTTCTTCATGAAGCTGAAAGGAAAAAAGAGAACAAAAGAAATTATTAGTAATAATTATAATAAACCACTCACTCTCATAAACGAAGGGTGTTAAAATACTTTAAATAAGGCACGAGATAACGATCAAAACCAATTTAGGTAACACACATCCATACAAACGTACGAGTGTAAGCATTCACACGCTTGTACAAGAAACAACTGCTCAACAGAACAATCGTCGCATTAATCGAGCTCATATTTCTTGAGGTACATACATACACACCCATACATAAATATGTATGGATGTATGAAAGATGAAAATCAATTCATTTCTCTGTAGTCTGCACAAGTAGTTCTGGAATCAATAGAATTTAAATGATTTGCGGTTCGCAATAAAAAAATAAAGATAAACTATTGTTAGTAGCCTCAATATGCGAATAAAAAGTAGAAAATTAAACAATTAGCATTTGAGGCTTGAGCTACGTTTACACGACATGGGTTTTCATACATACAGCTGTTGACAACTAATTAGACGAAAATTTTAAAAATTTTATTAATAAAAATTTATATTCTGCATCTTTTATAAAAATAAAATATACTTATTTTTCCTTATATTATTTAACTCGAAAAAAAACGCAAAATCTTTATAATATGTAAGCGTGTTGCGTAGTTTCGCCTACTTCCTTGTAATAACTCTAAAAAAAGACAAAAAATTTTGCGACAACTAATTAGAAACGGCAGTTAAAAAAAGGTGAAAAATGTGGTTAAATACCCTTTTGCTTGATTACAGCATCGCAACGCTTACGCATGGAGCAAATAAGCCTGCGACATGGCTCCACTGGAATTACCTCTCACGCAGCCTTTAATTCAATGCGCGTTTTACGTCACCCCACAAATGCTTTAAGGGGTTGAGATCTGGGCTTGACGATGGCCAATCCATTAATGAATTTTTTTGTGACCTTAGCCGTATGCTTAGGATCATTTTCCTGTTGGAATTTTGCAAGCAACAGGCAAATTATCCTCAGCCCATGGCACCAAATTGGTTTTAAGGATGTCCACGTACTGTTCCTTTGTTAAAATTCCATCGATCTTATGAATTGACTCGATACCAATCCAAGCAAAACAACCCCAGACCATAATGGATCCTCCACCATGCTTCACAACACGTGAAGCATAGCGAGGATTAAATTCTTCATTTACAGGCCGCCTGACGTGACGGTTTCCGTCCGGACCAAGTCTATTTATTTTGGTCTCATCACTCCAGACTACTGTCTTCCCCTCACATTCAGAACAGGCCCAATGTGACGTCGCACAGTGGCTGAAAATCGTTGGCCAAAAGTCGATTTTTTTTTGTTACCGATTTTTAAAATTTTGACGCCTTTTTGGAGCTAATATATCCGTATTAAGGTAGCTACAAAATTAGGTTAAACTATTGATAATTGTGGGCGTGGCATGCTGTCAAACTCAACTGTTTTTTTAATTTCAGAAAAATGTGTTTTTTATTTGTTTTTTGTGAAAAATAAATGGTTACTACTCGCAAGCTATCATCGATAATGGCCTGCGGTCTTTTTTATAATGTTGGTAGGATTACAGTCTTTAGTTGTTGTAAGTGGTTACCGCTCTAGCGTTTAATATTAGGGGCGTTATGAAATATTTATGAAACTACTATACCTTTCTGAAATTTAAACTTTAATGAAATAGAATTTCTAGGGAACAATAAACGTTATACCACCCGAAGAAAGGTGCAAGTGTCTTCTTTAACCCTATATATACTTTTGCACCCGCCACGACCCGCGGGTAGAACACTGTACTCTAAAGAAATTCATATTACTATAATTTAAACAGCCCTATAATTGCTCGTATACAATGGTGTGTTAAATTTTCACTTTTTCACTTAAAGGTTTATGTTTTTTTTTTACTTTAGACTACGTAAAACTAAAATAATTGAATATAATACCTGTGAAAGGGTTTTATGGCTTTGTTTGGATCAGCAAAAAAATAAGTCATGAAAATATCACAATAGGTTCTACAGTAAACATATGATCTATTTCTAATATGCCTGTTAGCCACCAAAGTCATAAAGAATTTTATAATAATAATCGCGACATTAAGCCACTAAAGATAAAAAAACAACCCCATATTGGCGAGATACTAATTAGTTTTACCTGATATTAAGGTCTGGATAACAAGTGCAGGTTTGTTCAATTTAAGTACCACCTGCTATGAAATTGAAGATCAATGTATGAATAACATGTATCTAAAAATGTATAAATTTACGGATTCTATAAGGGATTACTCAATAATAAGTTAATCCTTTACGTGTACGGACGTACATATATTTGCAAGTGATAAAACATAACAGACACAAATAAAAATATTCAGAAAAATATGGAGAGCTTCAGTTATAAAGAACTGGGCGAAGAGTATTTTAGAAATAAAAACCTGAAAGATGTTCCTAGTTACGTTTAAATAAAATTAAACTTAAATTCGTGTAGCACCGAAATACAAGAGCAATTATTTAATTTTGTAAAAGTACTAAAAAAACGCTACAAAAGTTTTATATAAAAAAGGTGAAAAGTGGTGGGAAGGCCAACTTACTGAGAAACAGCAAAGCAAGATAAGGTTGGAAACTTAAAGATATTTACGATGCAATTGGTTGTACAAATATAAAAGAATCTTTCCTACATCAATTGCGATCACAGAACCAATTAACAAAAGTGTATATCATTGAAAAAATTATTAAAGCTAGTCCAATGAGAACAAAACGAATTCTTAAAAGTATACCAACTCCGAACGATGCAAAACAAAACATAAATGAGGAGGCATTAGCCTTATTTGTGGATTTCAAATAAACAAAACGGCAATATATTAAGCTCAGATTGCGTGCGATTGAAAAGGGCTCAAATATCACTCCAGCATATCATCACATAACAACTGCTAAAATGGACTGTTTGCCATCAAAAGACACTATTCCAATCACACCAATTTCGGCAGAGGTACAACTACAATCTCTACTTAATCACACAGCCGAACGCTTGCTACAATCAATACAAGGAAATGCGGTAAAGAAATATGGAAACACAAAGCTAATTTTTTTTTGCAAATGGGGATGTGATGGTTCTTCGGGACAAAAACAATACAAACAAGTTGTAGGTGAATATATTTCGGACTCAGATATGTTCATGGTATCATTTGTACCATTACGATTAAAACAGATTTTGGAAGATTCAGAGCCTTCGACTAGTACAACGCAAACAATGCATATTTGGAAAAATGAGACACCATCTTCTACGAAATACTACAGGCCAATCAAATTTGAATTCAAAAAAGAAACTCGTGATGCCATTAACAAAGAAATTAGTGAAATCAAGACACAAATTGCAACACTACAGCCATTACAATTACAGTTAGATGGGAAGCAAATTGAAGTAAGCTACCAATTAGTCCTTACGATGATAGATGGAAAAGTAGGTCAGGCTTTGACTAACGCGAAGGCTGCATCCAGCTGCATTATATGCCAAGCAGCATCAACTCAATTAAACCAAGTTCCGACAAAATCATTAGATAATCCCGATGTATATGAATTTGGATTATCGCCACTACATGCAAGAAACAATGAAATCCAACAAAGAAGTTCAAAAAAAGAAACATGTTCAAGATGAATATCGCAAAATTGGATTGATAATAGATCAGCCAAAACAAGGGTCAGGCAATACAAATGATTGCAATACCGCACGAAGATTCCTTTCAGATCCAGGAACAGCATCTGAAATAACAGGAGTGGATTTAAACCTTATTTTCAGATTTAAAATAATCCTAGAAGTACTTGCGTGCAATGAAGAAATTGACCCTAGACAATTTGGAGATTATGCTAAGGAAACTGCAAAAATATATACAACCAACTACCCATGGAGAAATATGTCTGCAACAGTTCACAAAATCCTTTATTATGGAGAAGATATCATTAAATATCATTAGGTGTCACTTGGAAATCTATCAGAGGAGGTTCGGGAAAAAAGGAACAAGGATTATAGCTTTTATAGAGAGCATAATACTAGAAAAATTTTACGAAATTCCACAAATGAAGATCTATTTAATATATTATTGGCAACGTCAGATCCGTTCATCTCCAATAGTCGAAATCAATGGAAAGTGGAACATCGGGATTTAGATGAAGAAGCCAAAAAACTACTAAAGAACAGAAATAGCACAGAACAAAATATAGAATATTTGCAATCAATATTTGTGTCAAATGAATAATAATTATAGTTGCCTTTCCTTGTTATTTAAGTACGAAAAACATAGTATTAGTAAATAATAATAAATAGAACCTACCATTGTTACAAATGCTATTAAAATCTACTGCGGTTTTTATTTTTGAAATGTTTTTTTTTTAATGATCAAATTTGACAGCAAAAAATAATACATTTTTCTGTAGTACCAGCAAAAACTCCAGTTAATTTTACTATTTTTTTTGAGTGTAAAAATTCCATTATCACAAAAAATAATTATAATTATTATTAAGTTCCAAATATTAAATTTTTTAATATGTAAATAAAAAAAATAAACCCATATTTCACTTCAAAAGTTAAAGAATATGAAAAGTTCAACTTTGACCTAGAAGTCCTTAAAAAGTCCTCAATCAATTTTAATGTAATTAAAACTGAGTCAAGCAGAACTAAATATGTATCCATTAAAATTACTTCAATATTTTGATCGGTTCAAAAGTTACAGAATTTTGGCCAATGAAAAACGATTTTCAGCCACTGTGCGTCGCAAGTTCAAGCCATCGCTTCCGCTGTATTTTTGTCAAAAGCGTTTTTTTTTTCTTCCTGCTCTGCCATGTACACCAGCTTCCACTAAACGGCTGGATATGATGCGTGACGACAATTGGACTTTTTCATCTCCTTTATTTCGCGCTGAATTTGTCTGGACGTCTTCCTTGGGTCGGCTCTCGATATATTGACAATTTTTACGTTCACGCCAGCAGTTGTTTTTCTCGCCCTATTTCTTTCGGGGAACGTTTACAAATGTTTTATGATGCTTAGGGTGTTGGAAAGCACCAAAACCATGTTTTTCTGGAGCAGTGGAGTTGTGCAGCAATCTCGCTATATTATTTGAAAAAGATAACGCTACACATAACGAACTGCACAGCAACAATCGATTGAATTAAGTCACTAATAGATCAGTAATCATAATCAAAAATAAAAGAGAGGAAATTTAACGGTAAACATACAAATATTTGTTGAAATGTTAAGCAGAGTCTTAAAAATAAGTGCGTTTCTAATTAGTTGTCAACAGCTGTATGAATATATTGGATTTATACATACATATGTATGTATGACTCATTTACTCAAACAGCGTCCTAACACAAATAAAAGCCATTTCGAGATTAACGCGTTTGAAGTTTTCTATTTGCTCCCACTACCTTAAAAAATAACGGCATATTCGCTTCAAGCGTGGAAAGACATACAAATGAATTTTATACGCAACATAAAGCATGACATAACAAGCAATTCTGCAACATCATATCTATACTCGCATACATATGTATATAAATACATTCGCAACATTGCAACTCTTACGTGAGTGTTAACTTCTCTCCGCTCGACTTAATTAGTCAGACTCCTCGCAGAGACAGGAACCTGTTACCGGCCGCCAGCACGTGGAGGTATAAGCCAGAACATCTGACAGTACACTCAGTTCCGGCAAGCCATATCTTTGTGCCTGCCAACTGACGACCGACTTACTCATCAACATTATGTAGCACTTCCACAGTAGCTAGAGAGCTGAAATTTTTTCGACAGGTAGGTTTTGGGAAACAAGTAAAAAAAAGAGATCTGAAAACAGCCAGCTTTTTACCTGGGGGACCACAGCTACCCCTTCTTTTTATTTGACACTTCCACTATAGCTAGAGAGTTGAAGTTTGATATAACCCAACCGTCTCTAAGCTTTAGGTTACAAATAACATAGAAAAAAGTACTCAGATATTTCCTACCAAAAATTTCGGGCGTAAAAAGCACTGAGATCAAAATATGAACCAAGTTTTTCATATGTACCAAACCATCCCATTTCGCGGCAACTTGCTAGCTTGGCAAAATTTTTCTTTAACTTTCTAATATGGGAAAGGATTATGGGAAATATGTTACCAAGCTAGCAAGTTGCCAAGAAATGTGATCGTATGGTACAAATTCTCATTTTGATTTCAGTACTTTTAACTCGAATGGCTCCAGCAACATCTTGTTTAGAGATTTGCAGGTGTTTTGCTATTTGGGTTTTAATGGAAATTTTTTCAGTGTGAAAGCAAAATTCGTGACATGTGGCAGTACCAAAAATGCTCCGTACTTCTTCAAGTACGATAAAAGCAGCAACGTTACTGTAAATGAAGCAAGGTACCGTGCGATGAATACTGACGTTTTTTTTTTTTTTTGCCAAAAATGAAGAAATGGACTTTGTTGACATGTGGGTTTAACAAAACGGTGGCACATTCCTCAAGTGCGTTTGGTGAGCAAATCTGATGTTTTTGAGCAGTCCATTGGCCGCCAAGATCATGCAATCTGATCCCCCCAGACTGTTTTTGTGGGGATTTGTGAACGCACGGATGGACCACCGACGGCGTATCCGCGGGCAACATTTACACGAAATAACCTTTACAAAATAAATGGAATGGCAGGCGTTCATTTTTCGGCCCAAATAAATATTTTATTCACTCTTGCAAAATTTCGTTTTTAAATTTCAAAACCCAATGAAGAAATGGACTTTGTTGACATGTGGGTTTAACAAAACGGTGGCACATTCCTCAAGTGCGTTTGGTGAGCAAATCTGATGTTTTTGAGCAGTCCATTGGCCGCCAAGATCATGCAATCTGATCCCCCCAGACTGTTTTTGTGGGGATTTGTGAACGCACGGATGGACCACCGACGGCGTATCCGCGGGCAACATTTACACGAAATAACCTTTACAAAATAAATGGAATGGCAGGCGTTCATTTTTCGGCCCAAATAAATATTTTATTCACTCTTGCAAAATTTCGTTTTTAAATTTCAAAACCCAATGGGTTAAAAAATCCCCCATATTACAAAGTTTATTCGACCAAGATCAAAATTATTTACCGAAAAAGAGGACTCCGAAACTTGAAACATTTTTTTATTGTCATTTACAAAGGAATAAGATTCTAATAAGAATATCAAGAAACCAAGTTGTGAAAGATGTCAAGTGCTGATTAAAATTTAAAGAAGTGTTCCTCCAACTAGTGCCGGAAATAAGCCAATTAGATATTGAAGAACCCACGTTTCTATTGGAACTAATATTCGGTTGTTCCAAAAAGTGGCGGAAGTAAGCTGCTAATGAGAAATGTGTAAATGTAGTTAATGCTAGAAGTATTAACAAATAAATGTTTTTCAATTTTATAACTTCCCTTGAAGCAAGAAAATAAAATGACGCATTTTTTCTAGATTTATATTTATTCAAAAAAAAAAAAATAATTCATTTGGCTCATAATACGAGGGCGGATCAATAAGTCCGTGACTTTTTGAATGAAACACAAATCATAACATAATCTCCTTTTAACTCAATACACTTAGTCCAACGTTTATCCAGTTTTTGTATGCCTTCCAAAAAATGTGATTTTTCGAGGACTTTAAAATAGGCATTTGTTTGGTCAATAATTTCATCGTTGGAGCTAAATCTCTTTCCACCGAGCCATTTCTTTATTGGCTAAATCCGGAGAATATGGCGGATGAGGTACCAATTCGTAGCCCAATTCATATAGTTTTGCCATTGAGACTGTACACGTGTGCACCCGTGCATTATCTTGATATGGGGTCGATTTCTTTTTAAATCCTCATTAAATCGGTCTAATAACTTGGCAGTAATGGATCCATGTTTTATCCACAGTTACAAAACGCCGCAAAAACACATACGGATTGCGGTTAAACAACTCCAGTCAATCCTTTGAAGTTGTCACTCGTTTACGTTTATGGTCAATTGAGACCAAACGCTGCACCCATCTTGCAGACAACTTTCCTAAACCCAGCTGATCATTTAAAATCGAAACCACACTGCCTATGGCATTAACAATCCCAAGCACTTTTACTCTTCGATCGGCCAACACCATATCGTGGATTTTTTCGACATTTTCGGGTGTACTGACCTCAATTGGCCGTCGAGAACGTTCTGCGTCATTTGTACTTGTGCGACCACAACGAAAGTCAGTAAACCACTTTTTTCCCATTGAAATCGATGGTGCAGAGTCCCCATAATATTTATCGACTTTTTCCTTGGTTTGGTTGACGGTTTGTTTTTCGCAAAAAGTAATATTTAATGAGCCCTCGAAATTAATTTTTCCCATTTTTAGACAAATATACGAGGTTGTATGTTTTGAACAGCTGTTAAACGCAAAGTAAACGACGACACTTACTCAATATTTGACAGTATTCTATTAACAGGTGGTACTTGATGGAAACAGTGTTGCATTTCATATAACCACGAGCGAAGTTCGAAAAGTCATGTACTTATTGATCCGCCCTCGTAAAAAAATTCACAAAATATCAAAAAACTGGTATGACAAAATTCTACATACAGCTCAAACTTAACAAACGATAACTAATATTATTTATGTGCATAGAGTCTTGATTACTTTTAATATTTGGTTAATCCACCATTGCTGTCTATCACAGCTTGCAGGCGTCGTGGCATTCATAAAACCAAATTAATAATTTCCTCCGGGGTTACTTTGCTCCACGCGTCTGTCAATGCATTCGTCAATGATTTGACATCTGTAATTCAACTTTGTCGAATTTTACGCTCCAAAAGCTCCCAAACGTGATCAATTGGATTCAAGTCCAGACTTTGAGCAGGCGTATTAAGTTGCCGGGGTGCATACTATAGAAACCATTACCTGACAATAAGAAAAAACCAACCTTCCCCAAGACCAAATCATTCCACAGATGGCTTCAAATTGTGTTTCAATATACTTTGATACTTGCATCGCTGCTATAGCTCCCCCAACCCTAACGCAAACCATAACGGACATGCTTGACAGTTGGTATCAAATTTTCGAGCCGTATATTTTAGCTCGGCCATCACTTCCGAAAAAATTGAACTTTGACTCATCAGTAAATAGAACTTGCGACCAAAACTTCATAGCTTTATGAATATGTGCACGTGCAAACTCGAGTCGAAGTAGGCGATTTTTTCAGATATTAAAGGCTTTTTAAGTGGTGTTCTGCTAAAACAACCTTCGTCATTAAGAGCCCTCTTGACAGCTCTTGGATGGACACGCTGACTGGGTACATGAGCAATATGTTAATCATTTTATTTTCTTCTTTTAAAATTGAACTGATATCCCTTTTGGTAAGCTTCCTTGGACAACCTGTTTGCGCTTTGCTCTCAAAGGAACCTTGTTGTCTTGTTGTAGTTTTCAACAATTGTCCGCACTGTATCACGACTCAAATTAAATATTGTTGCAATTTCACCATCAGATTTGTTTTTTTTTTAGTTTTTCGCTTTAATAAATATTTTTCAAAAAGCAAGTAAAAATGTAGCTGCATGTAGACTTTAGTCCTTCACTGTAAATGTAGTATTTGAAAGATAAATCTTGCTTACCATACCACATTCTCTTGCTCTAAACCAACATGTATTTTCAGGTAACTTTGTTTAATTTTTCACATGTACCTCAGCGAAAAATTTGGTTTTACAAATACTCACGGCCTTCTTGTTTTCAGTTTTTGGTTGGAATACCTTTTTTCGATGCGTGCGGAACTGAATACGGGAACGTAAACGAAATGCAGAATAGGGGTGACTATATAATATATTACAAACCTGAAGTGGTCTATTCCACTTACAAGAAAATACATCCCGCCTATCGCACGCAGTTATCTTACTTTTAATAATAAAACATTAACTCTCGTCCTTTTCACTCAGCACCGCAAATATTTTCATGAGCAGAGCGATTTAATCCCCGCTCAAAATATATATGTGTGTTATACTGTTAAGTTTCAAAACGTTTATCGAACAAAATCTCGTTAACTTTCAAAATATTGGTAAAAACGTATCATGCTTTATAAATATCCCCAAATTTCTGCGCTTACGCTTAACTAGCTCGATGCACACTCAGACCATTCCTCCGATTGTGATGACGCTTTGATGAGTTGTTCTGCGTACATCTGCAAAGGTTTTTGCGCTGTCAAAAGCAAAGTACCTAATAGTTTCTAAAAGCAATTCAATAAAGAGAATTAAAAACAACACACAGGCATGCGGAGTACAGCTGGTTAAAAATAAAAAGTTACATTCCATAAAACAATTTTAATATCTTTGTAGTTTTAATATTTAATAAGATTTAAAATTAAACAAGTTGAGTTAATGAAATTTTCATATCAGATACTGTAATTCTTAATGTATTAAAAAAACTATGTTATACAGACATATGTAGGTATTTATGATTCCATTTTATAAATGTGTAACATAATAAATTGAGCTTAACATAATGAAGGGCAATATAAATAAAGTGAAATAAAACATTGGAAATATTTTTGACCACACTTCCGCTTAAATGGCAGCAATTATTTTGTTGCGCTCCTGTTTTTTTTTTGTGCTCCAAGACTATGTATTCTTACATAAAATACGACATATATTCGTGGGGCATTACACCTCTTCGAGGATAAAATGTATGGGAAATTGAGTAATTTAGTAAATTCGTTATGTCACTCATGTAAATGTCAGCAAATCGAAATAGACGTCGGGAGAAATACGTAGGATTATGGTAAGTTCTAAAAACACTACCGAACTGTTCATTAAATACAGTTTTTGTTTGGTTTCTGAAAATAAAAAAAGATTACCATGTTTAATTGCAAACTTCATGGAATGCTATTAAATTAATTTAAAAGATCACAAGATTTATTACAAAAATACTTAAAGAAAAATACTTAATTTGGTGTAACACTTCGATTCAGCAGATTTTGGCACGAAATTCTAGGACTTATTATAGCCTCATAGGACCTTAGCATGAACCCATTGCTTTTGCACATTTTAACATACTTTTTTATCTTTTGGAGTACAACTAAAACATTCATTGGCGGAAATCGCACTTCGTTGCACATCTGCAATTTTTGCACACTTAGTATGATTTTCTGCCACAAAGCTTGAGTGTCTTTTTTAAGCGTTTAGCAAATTTATTACAACATCTGATTTTTTAGAGAATAAAAGAAATGAGCAACAAATCTCAAATTCTTGATTGTCTAGTAAATAATCCAATATTTGTTTTTTAATTTTACCATCCGTCCATCGCTTATTGTTTGGTTTTTGTTTTATTATTTTAATTTTCTCACCACCCATTTCTCAATTTATTATTTATTTGGTTACAGTGTTGCATAAAGTAACTGTGCTGCATGCAATAAGCTAAGCCGCAGCCAGTATATAAACGCTAACGCCGTTTCTAAAATGTTTACGCAAAGATAGCATTTGGTATGTGCATAAACTATCTAATATTGTTTGATATTTTATTTCAACATTTTTTTAACAGTCTTAGCTTAAATTTTAAGTCTTCACAGGCAGTTGTTGGGACGGTTCTACCGCCGTAAACTTTGTAAGCGCAGGTTTCTAGTTGTTTTGATTTTAAAAATAAAATGAAACACACGGCTGTTTTAGCATTGCAAGTTACCAATCTGCAACGATTTTTGCCATAGCATATTTGCTCAAGTGTAGCAAATCTAAGTTCCATATTATTTGTTGTTATGGTTTTGCAAAATGCAGCAAATTTGCTAGACTTGCTACATTTACAAGGGTTGTTTGCAACCAGAGGTAAGTTTCCCTATTATTTTTATTTTAATTAATGAAAAAAGTGGTGCATATATCTGGTTACGGATGTGGCACTACCACACGGTGTCTCTTTGCAAGAGCAAAGCAGGGGTGCTTGTGCTGGGACGTGGTGTTGAGTCATGATGTAAACAATTTGGATGAACTCTCGCGCCATCATACTTCATCACAACGGTGGGAAAGATTCAATCTGTATTGAAGTAAACCAAGCTTATCTTTGCGTTCGATGTTTTCTTGGACATAACAGCGCATATAGAAAATTATCCACCAATTAGTCGCATTGAGACAAAAAATTAAATAAAGCTCTTACAAGGCATCAGAAAGGAACAGCTGAGGTGCATTTTTTGCAAAATGGACTGTTTTTGCAACACTTTTTGGTATGACTCTGACAGGATTTACAGCGCATGGGGTTGGGCTAGGAAGCTGTTACCTTTACTTTGCGCCATGAAATTTCCAGTTGTTCGATCGAATGTTATGAGAACTAAACTGCAACCTTGGCCTGGAATACAAATCTGTTATAAAGCCAATATGGTCATATGACATTCAGCTATGAGGTGCCTCAAACATTTCGAAATTATAAAGAATACAGTCTAGGATTTTACGACTCATCGTACGCGCTCTCTGGTACATAAGACATCAAAATACCCAAAGAGATCTAGAAGTTCTCACTATCAAGGAGGATCCAAAACCAAACTAGTCGTTCATCCAAACGCTCTTGTACCGAACTAATAGCAGTTTGACAGACAGCGGAGATTAGAAAACCTGTCACACCGAAGCTGGCGAGACATCTTTCCCAATACCCAATAGTAGATCGTAAGGAACAATTTAGAGATAAGATTTGAATACTTATTGTAATTTTCTTTTTTGAAAGATTCAATCAAATAAAAATAAAGCCTAAAAAAAAGGAATTTCTGCGATGCTTAGGAAAATATAAACTTTTTAAGGCTCGGAATTCTCTAGAAAATGCAATCACTATTAAGTAAAGTACGCAATTTTTTTTTTACCTTAGTTGGTCTCTCTCCTCCATCCATTTATGTAGATATATTTTCGCTGACTCACTTTCATTATCCTGATTTTCTTCAATTAGTTGTGTAAGCATCTGTAACCAATTGGCCGTCGATTTAAATTCTTCCGCATTTAAAGTTTTAATTTCATGCTAGAAAAAAAGACATCATGAACGAATCATAAAACACGTAGAAGAAATAACACAATATGTTTTTTTAAAACGAAATATACATTTATATATAGGTCGACTGCACATATCGCACACTGAGTCAAAAACAATCTCAAAACAAATAAGTGGGCACCTAGTCTCCATAAACTAAAAGTTCCCGTTTTCAGATTTTTTTGATTACTTATTTTCCAAGGCCACATGTATACCAAATATTTTAACTCTATAGCAACAGTGTAAGTGCCCCATTATAGTGATCAGTGCGCTCGTCAACAGATACTAATATATGCACTTTTTACACATTCAGATCTCGAGAAGATTTTATAGTAAAACTGTTAAACTTCACCCATGAGGTTACCCCTATATATGTAGAGTACTTATATTCATGTTTACGTTTGACTATTTTATGATTAAATGACACAAAGGTAAGAGGGGGTAAAAACAGCGCCAATTGTTTTGTGTAATATACATAATGTGTTCATAGGCACGAACTTCGTCTGGTTGCATTTCACCATTGAGTGTCACGTCAGTCACCGGTGACTGACACCGACCTTTCCGTTTAGGTCGCGTCATTCAGTCATAGGTGACTGTCAGTATAAAATATGATAATATAGGTAACAATTGCATTTTAGTGAAACAAGCTAAACATAAAAATGGTTGTCACTCGCAAGTGTCAAAAAATGTTATAACCTGTTTGCTCAAATCTCGTGCTATTTTTCTACCACTCTTTGCCACATTTTCTTCATAGCACGACTTGCAATATTTTCGCACTGCTGAAACTCGCGCGGCCTGACGGGGAAGTCGCTATAAAATCGCGTGGCACTCAACGTGTTAAATAAACAGAGTGTCAATTATATGGGTACGCGTGAATTTAAGAATTTACGTGACACTTCGGAAATATTGAATTCAAAATTTTTTAAATTCTTAAAAACGTTATCTTTTAACTAGCATTCAAGAACTTTTGATTTAAAATACTTTTTATTGATCTCTTTTTATTAATTATGTAAGTTACATGTTTTTTATTCACCCCTATGCTGCATTTCGGTTACGTTCCCGTATTTAGTTACGCACGAATCGAAAAAAAGATATTCCAACAAAAAACTGAATCGCAGAAAAAGAAGAAGACCGATAGTATTTTCAAAACCAGCTGTTTCGCCGAGAAACATGGGAAATATGAACACAAAAATTGCAATAAAACGTTAAATTTTGTATAATAAAACAGTGATTCAATAATTAAAACACAACGGAAGGGCAAAAAACCCCAGAACATAAATAAGAAGTATTTGTGGCCAAACTATTCCAGTGTGAAGAATTCTGCCGCGCCGGAGTAGATATTTTTAAATATTTTATATCATTGGAGCACAAAAATAAAGTTTCTTTGTTTTAAATTCAAGAAAATATTCGCTAACACCGACGTTGTTCTTGAAAGAGAAAAACAACGTTTTCGACCCGCAATAAATTAAAAAAAAAACTTTCATATTTCAAAAAGATAAACAAAATAAGAAAATATATGATTATAATTGCATTCTTTTTTTTTTAATTACCAACTTACAAAAACGCAGCTACGCTCGTAGTGCAGAATACACACAATTGGAAAACTCCAATCGAAACGGAACAGAGAATATCAGAGTTGCCAAACAGAGAAGTTCGAATCGAAATACAGAATAGGGGTGATTATTATTTTTTTATATTTTTTTCTTTAATTTTTCTTCTGTAAATATTGTAATATGTATGAATGTATACCGTGCATCACTTCAAAGGTGACACAACTCAAAATTTGTTATTTCTCAGAAAATACAAAAAACTATTTTCAACTCTTTTGCAAAAATTAATAAACTTCAGCAAAAAAAAAATTATTACTAATTCACTAAAAAAAAAAAAATTAAAAGACTTTAAAGGAATTAAATAATTTAAGCAGTGCAACATTTTACAACAATAAAAACAAGATAAAATAGATGAGTAGACAAATTAACACTTAGTAATTTCCATATATTAATTCAAAATTAAGAAATTACGAGTTGAGTCATTTTTGAAGTGGTTGTGCTAACAAGTTTTGCCTTTTGCCTATAATGCTCTAAAGTTTATAATCGACAAGTGTTGTGTTTATAAATAAATTGAAAAAAATGTGTAGTAGATTGTTTGATTTTGATTTACACTTACCGATAATTCACTTATAATTGCGCCCGTCCGCCAGCCATGTTCCAATGTAACATCGGCCAAGTCGCTATAAGGGTGATCACCAAAATATAACACACTATGACCACGCCAGCCCGTTAAATCTTGTAATTGTTTTACAGTGCCCTGTGAAAATACAGGTTTTTGTTCTCTGATGTGTAATATTTATATGAAGCAAATTTTACCTCGTAGTAAATTTGTCCTTTTTCTAACTTTGATACTCTATCCCAAACATGGCTGTCGATGGTTTCTTCGTATAAACGAATAGGGCGAGATTCATCAGTAAAGAACTTTGGTTTTCGGGCTTGCACTATAATAACATCGAAATATTCACGCCAGTTTTCTCCAGCCAGTAAAGTCATGCCACGATGCCTATTTAGGAAACAGTTTTTTTTTTACTAAGAAAGAAATACAATTGTACATGTAAGGAACATAAATCAATGTTTATATTTCAATTAGCGTTTTAGGTGTGCCTTGATGTTATTTGTACAGTCATCTAAAGGCGAGCAGATAATTGGTATAGTTTTTCCAATTGTTATATATCAAATACTGTCGAAGTTACCAATGCAATCTAACTCTCAAAATATTCAGCAAGGTTTGCCAGTTCATCATGCATCGCTGCACGCCTGCTGAACGTGTGAAATTATAAAAAAATTTTAGGGAAACTTCGGCATATTGGAAAATGTTTACTATATCTCAAAAACTAGATCGAAATGCATTACATTCTTCGCCTTTATAACGGATTCGTTTACAAATCGAAAGATTAAAAAAGATCTACAGCCCACGTTGGAATCGGAAAAATACAAAGGCTAAGCAAATTATTTACAATCATGTTTTTTTTAGCTCACTTGCTAACTCAACCATACGTCGAGAAAAATGCTTCAACAAACCGACAACAGCCGCCGAATTCTCAATATGCTGAAACGGAAAATGAAGTAATACCAAACCAAGGTACATCTACGGAGACCGCATCGACACCATGACGCTTATAATTCCCTGTATATATGCCTTTTAAGTGGGGCAGAGTTCTTAAGATCTCATCTACACAATGGCATTGTAGAATTGGGTTTTTCGATCACTTCATCTTTTCAAGCTTGCCTCAACAGTCCTATTGTCTAACTTAGCTTTTATATATTAATACTTTTTGCAGTATTATATATATGTATATAGCCTAGTAATTTATAATCGTTGCTTCTGTTTCCTTCTACTTTACAACACATACCAAGGAAGGTATAACAATCGGGCTAGGCATCACTCGTGTTCAGTCCTGGTTAAACCGTAGGAGAAGACGGGCGAAAATAATACTTTATTTAACTGTTATCACCGCTCTCCTAAATATGCGGGGGACTGACCGCGACGAGAAAGCGAGCATTCACTGAGCCACGTTCTAACACTCAAGCTGGAAATAATGGGCGAGCCACGAATGGGTGCGTTTTGTCGTGGCATCGGTTCACACAGAGAGTGGGACCGTTGCTAGGCCCCCACACCGGCAGAAAGAGAAAGGACGTACTACAAGGAGACAATAAAACCATGAGCTCCACAAACCAGCCTACAAATAACGTCGTAATAATCACAGATAACGCGCCGCAAACAACCACAAGCCGATCATCAATATATATACCTAAGCATTTAAGCCGATCAACAACATATTCTATCCTAAATAATGAATATAGCCAAAGGAAAATGCTGTCCAGTAGCCCCCAAGAGCAGAGCATACCTTTGATTTATAGGATTTAATAATTAAAGAGTTAAGCGATTGCTGCTGCATAAAGCGTTCAAGGCTGTAATTGATGGTTGATTCCAATACGTAGAAAGACATCATCAGCGCAGAGAAACGAGGTACAGTCCCTGACACCAATATACTATGGTATAAAAAGGGTTCCCAAAAACAGGGCCTTGACGAACCTCCGATAGGCGTGAAAATAATACAGAGTATATTCCATCAATATCAACAAATTGTTGTCTTCAAAATCCAAAATCCAAAGAACCTGCATATATTTTTCAAACATCCGCTACAAAATCCTGGTTCTATAATTACGACACACGTTATTGTCCTCGATTCGTTTTTCCAGTCTAATAGAAATTTTTTATTTAATAATATTTAAGCCACTGAAAGCAAATCGATTATAATTAAATAGTTGACAGTATTTCATACATAAATGGAAATGAATGAATTGTGCAAATTGTGTTCTTTTAAAGTAAATAATTAAACAAGCCAGTCTCTTATTTCTTAATAAAAGATATATTTTGTTAATACTCCTTATTTCAATGTAATGATGGTAAAAAGCTTTGTTGGATCTCTCATTACCGACAACTATCCTTTAATTATCAACTCGAACTTATAAATTGCGCTTGTGTCCATTTCCAGTTGGTTTTAGCAGCTCATAACTGATTATGCCGATTTAAAATATGCTGCAAAAATCTCATTTATTTAATATTCTAGATTTCTTTCTTCAGAGCGTTTCTTGTCACTGATTTCACTAAACTGACGCAAACCTTCACTACGTAATTACTGAAACATGTAGATGAAAGCAGCTTGCTATATCTAGTAGTATTTTTAAAGCATATAAGCTCAGTTAGTGTACATACAGCATATGCGTATCAGCTGTGTATATATTACATAATATATTACTTGGTATATACAAAAAATGTAAAGATCTGAAAATAAGCCTAATATGGTCGAAGCTATCATCGATTAATTAAAAAAGCGTAGTTGACAAACGAAGAAAGAATTTACAAAACTTAATAAAATATTCATCCTGAAAACATGTACAATGTTTTTATGGCACATATTTGTAGCAGCAAAATACAAAGTAAAATGCCGCTTTCAAATAAAATAAGTTCAGAAATCTGTAAATTGACTATAAAAATTTATATTTAATTATAAGTTAGTCCGCAACATGCCAGGATATTTGTAACTTTGTAATCACATTATAAGGACAAACCCTAGAGAAAGAGGTGACCTTCTTAAGCAGCACCCAATTACGCCGGAGAATTTGTTACGTTATGGTACCCACGCACAACACGGCGAATCATCATATTTAGTTTAACCTTTCGAAGATCATTCTGGCAAGTTTTTAGAAAATGTAGTAATTGTGTAGCTCTTTTTGTACCCAATACTTTCATTTCAATACCACATTAATCGCAATAATTTCTTGTGCGCTTACGAATAAACAGTGGGATAAAACTATATATAAAAATCCGAAATTAACACTAAAACAACCGTTCAATAAGTTTAGCTTTAAAAGTGCTCAAATCGTTTTAAAAATGTAACTCAAAAACTGCTTTAGCTTGCATGTATAAAAACTTTCTAAAGCGGAACTTACACAAAAGAATATGGACTATTTGTTACTAAAAACAATTTCTTATCCGCTTGTTGCAATTTCTCGAAATAGCTTGGTAAATGTTCATTCTTTTCAATGTAATCTTCAGCGTTTTTCATAACAATTTGATGCATAATTGGATGGCAAGCTTGCACCGCTGCTTTAATGTCATGAAATAGAATTTCTGGGTGGTAATCAATGCGATTCTTCTCGAAATATTCAGCAACATTGCACAAGAGACACATTTCAGGCACCGAAAACAAATCAGCCAATTGCACCATCTTCGATTTAACGTTTGGCTTAGCTCGAGAAAAAAGAATACAAATTAATATATATTCGATCATAAACTCTTTATACCATTACGACATTTACCTGATAGTTTTTGGATGTACCCTCAACATAGGCAATTGGTAATATACGATTTTTATACAATTTTAACACTTCTTGGTCTGGAACTTTCGTTCGTCCTCTATATACAGAACCTAGTTGTATTTGTAGAAAGGAATCTAGCTTAAGAAGCAACCCTTTTTCAATATCATAATGTAGGCCTCGTACAGCAAAGCCAGGCATATATTGCAACTTTGAAATCGGCTCTGGATACTAATAAAATGAAATCAAATTTTATATGTACACATATAAACGTTTTTATTGACTATTAACTTATTCTACTATTTATAGTGTATAATTAAGTAATACTTCTAAGCATATCTCATCAAATAATAATATAACAATAATAAAAAATAAAATTGGCATCAAAATGTCTTCACGATTTATCAGAATATAACTTTGCCAATCACATTAGAAAAACGATAAAGCCACTACACACACGGCGAATGGCACGACGACTAAACAACCTATAAAACTTGAATATATACAAAGAAGCATCATAAACGAACAAACTCTAATTCAGACGTCATATTCGAAGCACTAAAATTAATCCACAAAACACACAACATAAACAACGGACAAGATACACACAGCAACAATACAATAAAAAACACAATACCAAAATAATAAACAAATTTATTATCCAATAATTACTGACTTCTTCCAACCTCTACAAAAAAAACACCATGGTTAACAGCAACAAAAAATATGCCTATAATATTTATCTGCCACCTTCAAGCATCAATTCTGACGCAATACAAAGCAGTAAAACAGTAATTACTAACGTCTACCAACGAGCTTTAACTGGTAAAATCTATCAGATGGTTACTTGATAAATAATAACACATCAAGGAGGTTTACCTGCTACTAGTTCACATGATAAATTGAAACTTGACAAACAATAAAACACCAACGAATTGACACATAATATTCAGAAAGAAAAATATGACACTGAAGATGGCAGATAGCCGAAACCGGTTTGTTTCCAAACCAAATTCGACAAGAGACGACGGAAATTCGTTCCAAAAATCTACAAAATATTATTAATTTGCTTATTATTCGGGTATTGTGTATTTTTTTGTTTTATTGCTTTGAGTATCTTGGCCATTATTTTTTTGTGTCTGATTTGTGTTTTTTTCGAAGACTTAACTTTTCTCATGCGAGCTTTTATCAACATTTTCAAAAAGAGCATTAAGTTCACGTAGACTTTATGGATTTTAGTTAATGCTTTTTAAAGCTCAAGCGTCCATAACAATGCATGTTGTGGATTAAATCTTTACAATCGTATTTCATTTGTCTTAAGTTACTTCGAAATTTTTCAATCAAACTTTTCTAATACTCATATCGTTTTCCTTCCATTGGTTTCACTAGTTCTATAAATCCCTTACGGATATAATCGTCAAAGTTTGAGATTATAACTTTTCTACAATTTTTACATGCTGGTTTATTTTTAACAACTTGGAATAATATCTTCATAAAAATCTGTTTAATTTATCAAATATATATAATAGGGTACGGGGTTGGTGTTTTCGGGTCACTATCCTGATTACATATATACATTTTATGGTAGTTCTTCTTTCTGTACGGTAGGCTAGAGATTTTTGTTCTCTATATAGGATGTTTCTCTAATCCCGATAGAGATTTAATTTATAAAAAAAATAACACAAAAAATTAAAGTTAAAAAAATAAATATTTATTAAAAGAATCAATAAATGGCATTAGGATCAGAAAATGACTTCAGGCGTACGGTTACCACGGCTGTTCCTGACGAAGCGCATTATGGACGTCAAATTATTAAGAAATTTATTTCAATGATGCCATCAGTCTGTAGTGGTTTGGTTTTACTCCATATGCGGAAACTTTGTTTATTTACACACAACTTAAGCCAAAAATGAGACTCATGATCGAACACAATTTTGTGTTCTTAAGTTGCACGAATTGTATCTGGATAATTTGTTAGCCTATTCCTGATGATTTGCAATCATCTATCGTTCTATCGGATTTAAACAACATCCTATATATATTTTTATATTCTAATGTTAAGTGAGCACATCTTTTATATATGAATTTTCTATTTGTATGTTTCAATAAAAAGGTACATTCTTCCGGGATTTATTTCATACCCCCATATTGTACTACAGTTCGGGCTTTAGTTTTCTCTATAAATTTATGTTTTCAATCTTTAAAATCAGGATTGAAGCTTTTACCATGTCAAAATTCTTAATATTTGTATTTATGATATGAAGAAAAATTTATTTATCTATTCATGATTAGTTTTGACAACCTTTAAACACCTATTTTTTTTTTTTTTTAGAACTACATTTGTGGAGTTTGTGTCCCTGATCAAGATTTGTTCCGTATACATATAGTATGAACATATATAAAAAAATACACATTATATCTCGAAGAAACATACCTTTAATTTCTTTATTAGCATATCTCTCCCTAAATTATACAGCAAGTCATGCAGACAGGGTTTATAGCACGCCAGGGTATAGTCATAATCGAAACCATATACATTCACCTCACTTAGATCTAACTCATTGCAAGCAAACACACCTCGTGCATTCACATCCTTTGGCAGCTTTTTAGCTAACGGTATTAGAAACCATATAACACATTAATTAGCATACAGATCAAAACATGACGACTGTTCTTTAGATAGGCTTAAATTTTAATTGGATATCTACATAGGAACTTCTCTTTTGTTGAAGCATACAGCAATTCGAAATCCTCTACAGATGTTGGTTTTTTGGTGTCCAAATTACTTTTGTAGTGCCTACTAATTAAACGTATTCCATGTGTTAAACTTAATAAGGTTTGTTGACGTCCCTGACATAAGCCTTCTTTGAAAACCTGATTTATTAGAGGACTTTTTAATTGCCGAAATATTTGAAGTCTTAATGTCTGCATTGCAAGTGTTTTGTTTTATTTTTCCACAGAAACGTTATCCGGCATTTATATAATTTAAAAAAGAGAACCAAACGGTAATATATAAGTAACAAAATACATAATAACAAAAGGAAGTACAAAAAAAATTACGAGTTATCAAAGGTTGCCATATTTAATTGGTATCCCGCATGTCTTCATACGGCACCTATACGCGACAAGGCAACTTGACTAGTCATAAATTTGTCCAACCATTGCACAGAAATTTGGTAAGTCCAGACGGTCACTATTCATGTTCTCTTCGTGTTCAAACAGAGTTGTCACACCAACAGTATACACAAGCAAATTAAAAAGTATGTATGTGGGTCTGTAAACACCCGTACATAAACAATTGCTAAAGCCATCCATATAATCTCGCGAAGGGAAAAAGAAGTATGCTTCTTTAAACAGAAGATCACGAACACATTTTCTTTCGTTATTTTACAGGGGCTCTCTCAATGTGTGAACATACATATATATGGCTAGTCAAGACGTAGTGTAACACAAGTAATAATGTCGGGAGAATAACGACACAAACAATTTTATGTTAAAACTTGTATTAATGGTTGGAGAATACGTAGTTTCTTTTGGGACGTATATTTAAAAACTTTAATAAAAAAGGTTCTTCACATTTTCGTTATTTTTACTTCTTTAAAATTTTATAGATCTTAATATATCTATTATCTGTTGAACTTTGTTTTAAATTTAAATTTTGAATTCAATTTGCTAAAAATTTTCTTCACTTCTTTTGTTCTTGTCACCTTTATAACTCAAAGTAAAATAATATTTAACCTACCGTTTACAAAGGAAAGTAATTGCAAGAAAGTCGCAATACACTCCCACTTTTTCACTCACACACTCAAACTTTTTTTACTTTCCACTCAGCTTTCAACAAAATTTAGATGAAAGCGATTTTTTGACGTTTTCTTGAAAGTAAAATGAAAAGGGCTTAACACTGTTGCCTACTAAGAGAGATATACAAATTGGCGGATTGTGGTAAAATAATAATTGCAAAATTTAATTATTTTGTACACGTACGAAAATATATTTAAAATCTTTTCATCATATATGCTTAAAGAACACAACTGTCTATAATGATATTACAAAAAAAAAAAAAAAAAAAAAATAACTATAATAATCATTTAAAAGTATTGCCCTATAAATTTATGTGTGCGAATGGTTTGGCAACTCTACTTCAGTAATAAACAAAACATCACTCTTGTTTTGTTATCATTTTCCAATTATAGTCTTTTCATTTGTAGAATTATTGCAACAACTTTTCAACTCGGTAACATTTTACAAATGAACTTTCACTTTCCTCTGAAAGTGAACAAGAAATTTTCATGAAAATTGAAGATTTCTTTAAAATTTTGATTAGTAATACGTATACAGAAATTTAATGAAAGTACTTTCCTTTGTAAGTGCAGAGTTAGCAATAAGTGCAAAACTTAAATGTAGTTTTGTACATAAGTTTTACATTGTGATAGAAAATCGGTGACAAAGCGAAACTTAAATATTAATATTTACACCGCTGTGGTATATAATTGTACATGAACTAGTTTTTAAAAAAATATGGTGGGAAATTAAATTTTTAAACTGCACAATGCTGGTCTACCATAACACAAGCAAAAAAACACACAGGCAAAATAAAAACCACATATCTGTGTAAAAACTATGTGTTTATGCGCACGACTATAAGAACCCGTACATAAACTATGCTTGGAACAAGGAAACATTCTCGATGAGGGACAACAAATTATGCTCTAACTGAACAGGAACATCTGCCCGTGTTCTCAACACAGAAGACTGCGAACAAATTTATTCCAGTTATTCCGCCGACGCCCAATCTATACATGTTCTACATACAGGCGTAGTAACTGCTAATGGCAAGAATGTATACCAACGTCAATACAAATATTTACCATCAACTGTTGATGTCTAATTTGTAAGAAAAAAATTCAGATTTAAGTCCTCAACTAATGAACTTCAATGAATACACAGCACTTTAAAAAGTTTTTCCGTTTCAGTTTAAAATTCTGTAGCGCAGCGATCAATGTACAGACACATGAAGATTCAAATTATTTACTTTTATTTCAGGAGCTTAACAGTACGTCTTGACTATCAACACATTTCTTTGCACATTGAGAGGGCATCTGTAAAATAGCGATAGAAAATATGTTCGCGATTACGTGTAGATGTTAGCAGATTACGTGTAGATGTTCCTGTTCAGTTTAAGCATAATCGTTCCTCTCTCATCGATATTGTATAGATGATTTTGCAGAGTTTACAGACAAATGCACACGCACATACATATATTTTCTGCCTGCGTATTTTTTTGCGTCTTAACTGAGTCGTTCGAATTATTATTCGGACAACTCTATTTGAACATGTAGCGACCATGAACATTGATAGTTTTGACTAGTTAAATTTCTGTGCGAGCAGCAAAATATGCGATGGCTGAGTAGATTAATGGCTAGTCAAGAAGCCGCGTAAGCACAATTTTATGTTACAAAAGAGTCTCAAAACATATGGTTGCACAATGATGTTAAGACGTGGAAAAAATTTTAATTTAACATTTTAAAGGTAGTCATTTCATTTCTATTGTAGATGGCACTTTACAAGTAATATGGCATCCTATTATTTATACTATTGTTTAAAGTGTGGCAACATCATGAAAATATTAATGGCGTTTTTTATTTAGTATACACAGAATCCGTAAATGGTTCTGAATAAATATTTTTTTTATAACTACTATCTAAAATATTTTTTTGAGCTGTTAATTAGTGAAAATTGTTGAAAAAATTATTGTTGTAAAATATATGCAAAATGGAAGTGAATAAGTGATTTATGGGATAAAAATGTGATTTCTTAAGAAATAATTTTTTAAAATCTAAAAAAAAAAATTGCTAAAAAGAAAATATTGTTGAAAAAAGAAACGAAAGCTGAAAATTGTCTTGAAAGTTATCATGTTAGTGGCCACAAACACAACAGGACAGCAACAATTAGGAAAAACGCCAACATTGTCACTTAATAGCAAATCTTTACCTTCTGGCAGTGCATGTCTTAAACCCAGTAACACATCATCAAACAATAACGCTAGTGTATCTCCAAACAACTTGGTCATTATGTCATCTTCCCTTGAAGTGTCCACTCCAACTGCAACAGTTTCGCCTACTAACAACAACAATACGAATGGAAGCAATGTTCAATGCAACAGTAGTATTAATAACAATACCAGCCAAAAGTACGACACACCATATGGAGGAAATGTAACTTCGCCCTGTAATAGTGGTAAGAAATCAAAATTTTATATTCAATAATAAAAATAATTTGCAAAAGATGTGGTACGTACTTATTCCTTTTTCATGATACTATTATTTTAAACATACATGCGTAGCTGCACTACAATACCGAATAACTTGGAAAGATCAAAAATAGGTCATAATATATATGTGTCTTACAAACTTCCTATAATATATTAATTAAAAAGTAACCATGGGACACTTGATGACACACTAACCATCAGGTTATTTTACCTTCTGATTTTATTCAAAAATTGGCGGAAAGATAGATTATATCCATTGCAACATTGCTCAAAACTTCTTTCGGGCCACAAATGCCATGGTTGTCGGATGGCAGGCAATTTGAAAAACTATAACAATTTCGGCCCTTATTGGAGTTCATGCGTGTTATGTACCTTTCGCTCTTATGTTCAAAAAATAACATGCGTTTTATATTTATTTATTCCTTTAATATAAAGGCCTCTGATGGCCAATGATGCAATATATAGTCTCCTAAATACCACATATAAAATATACAAAACATCATATTATATATGTTTGACCTTATTGTCAACTCTAGATAATTCTTTCGGGAGCAATGCACATGTTCCCTTATGATTGCGAAACGTATTCGAAAGCCATGGGAAATTCTAAACTCATATGTGTGTAAAATTTGAATTTATTTTTAAATTTCGGAATTTGATTTATTTATATTATATATTTATTTATTTATATTATATAATTAATTTTCTTATGATCGTACCCTTTTTGTTGTTTTTATATTGATACGGATGGGAAGTGTAATTTTAAAAATCAAATTCCATTTTAACGTACAGGCATTAAAATAAGATTATAAAAATACCCGGATCAAAAATGTTTTCCATATTAGATGAGCGTTGAGTAGTTTCATTTGTGCATAGAAATTGCCCTACAGTGGCACTTTAAGCACTTTCGCATTAAATATACTTTTTGCATTTTGTTCGCCTGTAGAATACCGATTTCCAACCCCAGCGTTATCATAATATCCGTTGTCTTCAAAGTAAAAAAAAATGAATAGAAAACATTGGTGAACTCCCAAAATTCAGCAATATATATAAAAATTAAAAATTTTATCGAAAAACTCAGTTAATATCAAAAAAAAAAAAAACGTAATTTGACCATAATTTAGGAATTAAAAAAATTGCGAAAATTCTAAATTTTCCCAACATTTTTATATCACCACAAATTCGGAAATTTGCTATAAAATCGAATAGCTAGATAAAAAACTTAATTCCTTAAAAATAATATTATTAATTAATCTTAATTATTATATATAATGAATTAATCTCGCCCTAATTTTTAAAAGTAACGCGCAACGCCAAGTTTTATAGAACACATAAACAAATTTCAAACATTTTTAACTTTGTGAATTGAAGCCAAGCCGCGAATAACGTTGTACAAGACAAATTTTGCAAAACCTTTTTTTGCAGATCACCGTTAAAATTTCCCTCTTACATTTGTTCAAACACCAAAACATTAAAATTATGCATTTTATCACCGTCAAAACGCAATTACAATGAGTCAGTCAATGGAAAAACGTTGTAAGTTATAAACAAAATGCTACGAATTGAATTTATTTTATTTTTATTTTTTTTTTTTTGATAAACTAAAAAAAATAAAAAAATAATCAAAACTCTTAAATACGTTTTTTTGGTCTCCTGAAAAATTTTTATTTTGTCATTTGCAACGTTATTCGTGGCGATCCTTTAATTGGTTTTCATTAAAATCGTTGGATTTTTGTGGAAGAAATCAACGCTTCATGTTTTATGGCATTGATTATTATTTACAAGCAGAGAAATTACATGTGAACAACAAAAAAAAAAATTCGTTTAAGTGTTAGAAATTTGTTTTCGTTTTCCCTATAAGTTTTCATAAAGGCTGGTACAGTAACATCCAACAAAATCCTTTTAATTAAGGGAATTGTTTTACATGAAAATTCAAAAACAGCTGTTCAAAAGTGTATTTTTCAGTCATCGTTGAACATTAGTGTGTTGACTGTCATATTTTTCAAGCTATAAAATCGATGTTTCCGTATTTTTTTTTTTTTTTTTTGGAAATTTAACAATTCGAAAATTCCCCACAAATCCAAACTAGTAATTAAAAATTTCAAATTACGCACATAACAAAGTTTGCAAAAAAATCGATTTTAGAAAAAATGGAAACTGCGCCAAAATATTACGGAATTTAAAATTCATAAAAATGCAAAAATATAACAAAAATCAAAAAACTGGAATAAAATCGCTACCATATCAATATTTACTAAATTTTTTGATAACACACAAACCAAATTACAAAGTTTTCCAATTTCACCAAACAAAACTTTTATTTATTTATTTTATTAATCCATTTCAATACATAAGAAGTTAGTTTGAAAAGCAATGTCATTCAAATACATACATATATAGTTCATAGTATATCGCACCCTAAATACAAAAGGGTAACAACTCAAAATACTAAAATTTTCAGGAGAGACAAAAAACTGTTTATGTAAAAATCATTGTAATATTTAAAGAAAATATTGTTCTATTATGAAAAAATTCAATATTGAAGAAGGTTCTGCTATACTTTTTTCAATTTTATATTATGTTTGCGAAAATAAAATAAAATTTTGATTTATGACTCGAAATAATTCTCTCTAGTTCATCGTGCAGAAGCAACACACTTAACATAAAAATAGACATAATTGTATTTTTCCAGTTAAAGAAGATAGTGATGTGAAAGAAATTTTTGCAGTAGTTAGAGATATGTACTCTGAATTAATTTATGGAAAAAAGTCAGTTTTGGAAAATTTTGATTTGTGACCCTTTTGTATTTAGGGTGCGATATATACGTATGTAGAAATTAGTAATCACCAAAATTAAAATAAAATTAATAAGTTGAAATTTTTAGGGCTAATAGCTATTAATTAATTAAATAATTAATGGCTCCACAGCCATACAAATATTACCAAAAGATATTATGTTGCAAAAAATTAATCCAAACGCCTATGAACAGAGTGCAACATCAGAAATAGCGTTCCTGAGAAATTCTGAAATTCTTGATTTGATATTCCGACAGGGTGTTTTGATGTAGAATTTTCGTTCTGAACGAAAAATGACACTGAAGATGGCACATAGCCGAAACCGGTTTGTCTCCAAACCAAACTTGACAAGCGATGACGGAAATTCGTTCCAAAATTCTAAAATCATCTTTCTGTACGTATGGTAGCAGTATGACACAAGACAAATTGAACTCATTTTTTGCAAATTCACCAGAGTGCTGAAAATTTGAAAAATATTTATACAAACTTTAAAGTAGAGCATATCTTTCACAATTATTTTAAAAACTTCCCTTAAATCGGGAAATCAAAAGTAAAACTTAAACAATTCAAAAAAATTAAAAAAAAGTTAAAATCAAACAAAAAATAAATTATTCAGGCATTCAGTAAAATTTGAAAATTCTTCACAATAGTTCTATAGTTTAGAAATGTTTATATTACCAAAATAGCAAAATTTTTCAGAAAAGCAAAGTTGCAACTAAAAAGTGCGAATAATTTTTTTATCATAACTACGAAAAATCACCACAAAATCGTAAAGCTGGGATAACACAAAATTCTTGAAAAAAAACAAAAACTCGATAAATTTTAAAATTTCAAAACTTAATTTAAGTTTCACAAAAGTTTTCCAGTGTCAACAAAATATAAAAAAAATCAATATTTTATGAAAAACATCGCAATTTTAACAAAACCTATGTAACTTACACAAATTCCAAAAGACCTTTTAACTAACAAACTTCACAAAATTTTAAAAGTTGACGAAAAGAATTACCCTCGAGACTGAAGAAATCATTGAGAGAAAGAAAACAACACCAATCGAAAAACGCTTATATTAAGACGAAAGTAGAGTTTAAATATAAAATAATAAGACTAAAACTCGAGTTCAAAACTAAATATCTCGAACAATCCTTTGTACCGGAAAAAAGCTTTAGTACATTGAAGTCTCTGGCCATCCAGACTAACATTCAGGTGATTGATGACTAGAAGTCCTTAAATTTCAACACCATTTATTTTATAGGCAGCAAAATTATAAATTGCGCTTTTTTTAATTAATGCAAGGACGTTCTGATTTTGCTGGATTTTGTGGACGTTGCAGTTTTTTTGCATTTTACTTATATTTATAATTCAATTACAATTTATATAGTAATTCTTTTATCCTCTTTCAATTTTTAACACTAATTTTAATGTTTTAAACTTTGGAAACTTGAATAATTAGGATATTTTAAATATTTTACCCCACTTGCTTCATATCTACAAAATCGTAAAAAATGATTATATGGCTCCAGCTATATACATTTAATAACGTATATGTATGCAAAGGTTTTTGTATTTGAAATGGTAATTGGAACAGCTACTATAATACCGGTTTTGTTTAAAAATTTTGGATATTATGGCGAGTAATCATAATTGCTTTTTGTTTTATTTTCGATTAGCTTTTACCTTTTACTCCTATCGCACACATTGTTCAAAGTTTTGAAAAAATATATGGCGTATGTGTCCTTTTAAATACGAGTCTATTTTTTAAATTTCATAAAAGTGGATGTAGAGTTTCTAAGAGGTAGAAATTGCGCACCTACCCCATTTTGATTTTAGTTTTTAAAAATTGCATAGCTTATGTGCTCATCTAAATAAAGATTAATCTATGTTATAAATGTCAGTAAAATTGTTGTGAAAGTTTTGGATAGGCAGAAATTGCCTACTACACCTTCTGGATCCTAGTACTAAAAAACTATATCGCCTATGTTTTAAATTTTGTCAGTCAGTCTGTTAGTCGTTAAAGCGTAACAAACAAACAATACTTTTGCAATTATAGAATTAGTAAGGATAAGGATTTAACGTTCCTGGTCCGTTGGGAATCTCCATTCTACATTTTGCTGAAAGAAATTAAAATATCGCATAAGGGGTTCCGAAGATTACCTCTTACAAACATACAAACATTACTTCTTTATAATATTAGTATTGAAATAGGGTTTCCATACGGCCGTATAGAACGAATTCAACCAACAGAACTTACCTTTTTGTAATAACAAAATTTAATTACGGACATTCATCGAAAAAATAATAATAAAATGTTTTAAGCCAGCATTCTGTTAATCTATTCGAAAATGATTTTACGGTATTGATAAAGTCTATATAGTAGTCTAAAGTCTATACAGTATATATAGTACGATTTCTATCAATTCAATTCTAATTTTATATATTACACGACTACGACAAAGCAAAACCCGGTATGTGGGTATATACATATATATGTTTATTTGTTCCGTCATAAATTCCAAAACGGTTTGACCATCCGCTGGTTATAGGCTATGTGACTTGACATTAAATTGAATATGGCATTCTATAATAGAGGCATCTGTAAAAGTTACAGTCATTTCTTATTAACTATACAAAATTTATTAAAAATATATAAAAAAGACAAGTGAAGATTTAATTATCAAGGGTGTTTTTATTATGATGCCAGTATGTATTCGAATAAAGAACGCAATCGATTAAAATCATGCTGATTCGTGTTGCACCAAAATGGTTAATTGTTTTAAAACCGAAAAATTTTCGCTTTACAGATGTCTTACTTTTCATTGTCTCATCTGAAATAGTTTTATACAAACTACTCAATATTTATCGTCCATTTAATATATTAGTCATATGTTTATGTTTGATGAGTATCGATTACCACTATTAGAATGTATCATTTTGCTAGTATATGCGGCATACGACCACGGCTATCACCTGAACATCACTTGAAAATATATATTAAATACATTAAAATATATTACGTTCAATATTATTTCATAATTGATAAATATTGAATAATTTGTACATAAAAATTTCAGATGAGAATATTTCCCAGTTTCACAAGTTTTAGAGCGTAATTTTTCAGTAGTCGCGTTTTAGTTTTTGAACTTGTTTCCTTTTTAATTGTGATACGAGGCCGGATCAATAAATCCGTGACTTTTTAATGAAACACAGTTTTTTTTTTTTACAAAACAAAAATTTATTTTTCAACATAATCTCTTTTTACCTCAATACACTTAGTCCAACGTTTCTCCAGCTTTTGTATCTCTTCCAAAATATAGCATTTTTCGAGGTCCTTAAAATAGGCATTTGTTTGGTCAATAATTTCATCGTTGGAGCTAAATCTCCTTGAACCAAGCCATTACTTTACGTTTGGAAATAGGAAGTAGTCACTAGGAAATAAATCCGGAGAATATGGAGGATGAGGTACCAATTCGTAGCCCAATTCATAGAGTTTTGACATTGAGACTGCACACGTGTGCACCCGTGCATTATCTAGATGAAAGAGAACTTTTTTCTTGGCCATATGGGGTCGTTTTCTTTTTAAATCCTCATTAAATCGGTCTAATAAGTTGGCATAATACTCGCCGTTTATTGTTTTTCCCTTTTTAAGTTAATTGATGTGGACTATCCCGCGTGCATCCCAAAAAGCTGTTGCCATCATCTTATTGGCCGACAAACTTCCCTTTGCCTTCTTCGGAGCCACGTTTCATTCACAGTTACAAAACGCCGCAAAAACTCATTCGGATTTCGGTTAAACAACTCCAAACAATCCTTTGAAGTTGTCACACGTTTACGTTTATGGTCAATTGAGAGCAAAAGCGGCACCCATATTGCACAACTTTCCTAAACCCAGCTGATCATTTAAAATCGAAACCACACTTTACCCTTCGATAGGCCAACACCATATCGTGGATTTTTTCGACATTTTCGGGTATACGGACCTCGATTGGCCGTCCAGAACGTTGAGCGTCATTTGTACTTGTGCGACCACAATGATAGCCAGTAAATCACATTTTTATTATTGAAATCGAAGGTTCAGAGTCCCCATAGTATTTGTCGACCTTTTCCGTGGTATGATTGACGTTTTTTTTTCGCAAAAAATTGTGTTTAATGAGCAGTCGAAATTCACTATTTTCCATTTTTAGACAAATATACGAGGTTGTATGTTTTGAACAGCTGTTAAACGTAAAGTAAATGACGGCACTTGCTCAAAATTCGACAGTAGTCTATTAACAGGTGGTACTTGATGGGAACAGTGTTGCATTTCATTTAACTACGTAGGAAGTTCGGAAAGTCACGGTCTTATTGATCCGCCATCATAGTATAACTCATGACAATTATTTCAGAAATTAATACAAATCAAATATCAATTTAAATATTTTTCAAATAATGTAATTTTATATTTATTTTTTTAATTGTTATTATATTTTAAAAACTACAAAGACCTATTTGCACATCTTTATATTCCCTAGATGGCAACAATAGCCAAAACTTGGATGATTCAAATGGTAATAACAAAAACAAAAGTAAAACCACTAATGGAGTAAATATAGCCGCTATGGATTCAACAAGTCGTGGTGAACGGGATTCTTTATCTAATATTTCATCTAATTCTCTAATAAGACAAAGTTCTGGAAGCACTAACAGTTGTTCAGTACAATTCAACGAATCATCTCCAAATAATGGGGATTCTTCAAGCAGCAGCAGTAACGCTTCACATTTAAACAACGACAACAATAAGTCTAATGACGAAGAAAAATTAAGTAATACTAACCAAACGACGAAAAATAGTACAATAATTAAAGAGGAAGATAGAGGTAAGTAAAAATATTCAGATATATTTTGTATTGCATAACAGCCTAACTGCACTGGCAACATCCTGATTTTTCCAATTTCATATAAATTTTGCATTAATTATTCAGAATCAGTTAGGTTTTTTTAAATACCTGGCACTTGAAACATAGGGACCCATATTCATAATTAGAGATTCAGTCGATACATTTTGTGGGGTTTTCCACACAAAGGTGAGATGAAGGTTAAGAGTTTTGATAGAATTTTCCCTTTAACTTCCAAGAACTGTTTCGTTGTTATTAGCCTTGTCCTATATGCATAAATTGCGTCGCGTGCAGCGTTGTTGTATGCCGATTTTATATTGATTTGAAGCTAATTCAGTACAGGATAATGACCAAAACGATTTTGCTCAGTACTAGAGTTTTCGTTAAATAAATTATAGTATTGATATATACGGAACGGATTATGTTGGCTCTAACTAGCACTGAGTTTTTCACATTAAAGCACTGTTCTTTCCAATTGTATTTACTTGGAGACTGTTTCCGCTACAATTTTTAATTTATCAACGTTTTGCAAAACAAATCCATCTTGTCGTTTGTTGTGATTACCATAATCGCAACACAAATTGTGTATAAGTATTAATAGTAATAAAATCATTCCGTACCAGGTAGTAGTCATGTATTGGCAAGTGACGATGCAATTCAGTGCGATATTTCTAAGAAGTCTCGGCACTTTATGTGTACTCAAGTGGACAAACAACATGATCGATCACCTTATTGAGAATCCTTCTGAATCAGTATTCTGAGATTGAAGATACAATCCGATTTATGTCGCCGCTATATGATGAAATATTAAGAACATAAAACGAATCGAAAGAATAAAATATGAATGCTAATTGACGTGACGTGATGTTGTAATGAATGGTATAAACATTAAGGAAAATATAAGACTACTTTACAAGTTGTTTTAGATGCTGCGAAGCCAACAAATGGGTGATAGTGTAGGGGAAGCTGAGTTTGAGGAAGCTTATAACCCTAATAAGGAAAGTAAACAAATATATACCGTATTACCCGATTGAAACGTCTCTATTTTTAAAAAATTAATTGCGCTATTCCGTACAATAAAAATAGCATTAACAGCGCATGACCGATTCTATTTCTAATCGAAATTTATTTTACATATCTACGAATCTGCACGAAAATGTAGACTTTTTTGTTTAATTCGATTTTTTGTTAAATTTTCTAGACAAATCCAATAGTTCATCCTCAAACCCCAGTTCGGCATCAGGAAATGGCTCAACAAATACGTCACTACCTAATCAGACATCTATTAATAATCTAAAGGCAGGATTAGCTGCTGCTATTGTAAAGGATGAAAAGGATTTCGTTAAGAAGGAAGAAACTTCGTTATCACCATCTAATATGTCTCCGGTGGGATTTGGTTCAATTGTTGGAACACAAATTAATGATTGCAATGACAATCCAGGCTCCACAAATAGTAAGTAACGTTGTTCTGTAGAAATGAGTTTTTTTAATATAATTGTTCCGTAAGTAGAAAGTTACTTATATTTCTTTATTTTTAAATCATTTTGTCGCAAGACGTCATTATTTTTATTCTTCGTTTTATTGCGGTAGAAAATGTATCTACAGAAATTGCAATCAGTTGCTTAACTTGATCATCAAATTGAAGTGTATTAAAAATTAACAGGGTAAAGCGAACGTGTAACCCTCAAGTAATGTAACAATTTAAAGGAAATAAACAAAACGAAGCAATGAAATGACAATAGAGTGGTCAGATCTGACAACTGTATGACAGTTTAATATGATTGTTTGCGATCTTTAATTTTAGGCTCCGGTTTCAGTCGTCTTAAGTTACAATTAAGCTTACCTTTCGTTTTAATAATAGCATTTTTGATCAGTTGATAGATGACACGTTTTTTCTAAATTATGGCTGTATAAGTTGGGTTTTCTTTTTCTTGTGCTCATCAATATTTGATAAATGTTCGATTTTTTTTTTTGAGTTGTAGATAATACTGGAATTGAATTTTTAGTAAAAGTTTTAATCTTTGCTAACATTTGGAGTTATCAGTGCAATTGCAGCCTTAGGATAAATTTTGTCGTTGGATTTCAAAATATGGTGAGGTTGTTTTTGGTTAGTTGTTTGTGAAAATTGAAAATTATGGGTTTTCTGGAACTTGTGTAAATCGATTTTGTTCAAATTCGATTCAAAATGCTGGAACTAAATACTATTTGGCTAATAACATACGAATAGAATATGGGGTAGATTTAGATTTTTGGAACGAATTTCCGTCATTCCTTGTCAAGTTTTGTTTGGAGACAAAGCGGTTTCGGAATCTCAAATCAGGTTCCTTCGGAACTGATTACGTTCCTGTATTCAGGAGGTATTTCAACCAAAAACTGAATCGTAAGAAAAAGAAGAAGACCTAGAGTATTTTCCGAATCAGCTGTTTCGCTGAGGAACATGTGAAATATGAACATAAGCATTTAGCAAATCAGTGAAAATTTATTAACATATTAACTAATATTAAATAACAAACGTGTAAATAAATTTTAATAAAAAACTTTTATTTTTGGTAACACTGTGCACGCATTTACAAATAACCAGGTGAATTTATTTCGTATGTATGTGCATTTGTAAGACATAAATAATTTTTGACATTTCGTATCACAAACAACCACAGAAAGTCGTCAACACTACCTATTATATTAATATATCTTGGTCTCATTGTTTTGGGAAAATGCAAGAAAATTAAATTGTCAAAGAAAATTATATGCACGTGTACTTTACAACTTAATTATATTAATAAAGACCATATAAATAAACGTTAAATTTTAGGGGGAAAATAATAAAATTATTAATTATTTCAATAGATAAATCAAACGATTCAGCATCATCCTGCGATAAACGAATGGCTTTGCCCGGAAATGTTTGTAACGAAAACGATGAAAGTTCTGTAAATCAATCTAGTGGTGGCCTTGCAGTACCAGGCTCGGGAGCTAATTTAAATCTTATAAGCAATTGCAATCCCTTGAATACGAACTCAAACCCTTTAAATGCAAAGTCTTCTTTAGATGGATTTTGTTCAGAAGGTTCGGCATCTGCTCCAATAGGTTCAAATACTCCAAATGCACCCTGTAATATTCCCTTGAATGCTTCATTTATTATTAACAATTTATCAAATGCCAATGGTCCACTACAGGGTGGTGGTAGTGGAGCGAATATAATTAGTGGCGGAGGCAATAGCGTAAACAATTGTATGGAATATATGCAGCAACAAAATCATATATTTGTATTTTCCACTCAGTTGGCCAACAAAGGAGCTGAGGCTGTTCTAGCCGGTCAGTTCCCCACTATAATAGCGTACCATTGCACTCAACCGGCAACGAAATCATTCTTTGAAGATTTTTTTCTAAAGAATCCCATGAAAATGACAAAACTACAAAGGCAAAACACTTTGAATATAATGGGTGGACTTCCACCTGCAGGTTGTCCAGGATCAGGGGTTCAACCGGCATGGTTAACTAGTAACTGCAATTCGATGGGAAAAATGTCACATAAGCTACCTTTAAATAAATCAGGTAACTTTAAACTTTGAAACATACTAATATGAAGTTATTATCTTTTAAATATCTTTAAGCAGAAACAATAACATCTTCATCGTCTAACCCAACTGGAGTTACTGCTTTAAATGAAAATGATATGATGTGTTGGGATCAAACTCGCTCTGTAATAGATAGCTCACCAGGAGATTCGGCAAATGCCATGAAAATGTTAGACAACGCTGAAAACTCTGGAAGCACCTCAAAGTCTGTATGTACCAGCCTGTCAAATGATGAAAGTGGCGGTATACCTTCCTTGCAAGGAGTCAAAGTTCCCGATGAAAATTTAACGCCACAACAGCGCCAGCATCGAGAGGAGCAATTGGCGAAGCTGAAGAAAATGAATCAGTTTCTTTTTCCTGAAAATGGTGGTAATGACTTTCATTCTCAAGCACCTGGTAACAATCCAATGATGGTTGGAAAAATGCAAGTTCCACCGGAAGCACTGGCTGGCGGTATGCCTGGCAATCCAGTCGCATTAATAAATATGCAGGGATCCAACATGGGCAACAAGCTTAATGCATCAGCAATGCACAATATATCAGGAAGTTTGATGAATCATACAAAAACAGGTGCCTCTAATTCTCAGCTTGATAACATGCCAAATTTAGGAGAAGACATTATAATGCCAGCGGATATAATGGGAGGTTCAGGATGCGGGCCAAATGATATGGCCGCAATACAACCTTCCCTAAAACAAGGATGCTTGCCAAATATGAGTAATCCTAGTGGTTTAGGAGCGAATGGCAACAGAGGTTTAATGAACCCAAGCGGTGCAAATCTCAATATGATGAATAATAGTGGCCCCATTGGTATGCCGCCTGGAAATTTGATGAATGACTCAAATAATGGGATGATGGGAAATAACTCCGATGTATTATCACCATTCAATTCTAATCATTGTCCACCCTCAGGTCAAGAAGGTGGTGGTGGTATAATGGGACCGCATAAAAGTATGAACGCTCCACCTCCACATCCATCGGATATAAACTCGGCAGTAGGTATGTCTCAAATGGAGTGGTCGAAGTTGCATCATCACATCTATGAAGAGCGATTAAAAAATAATCACCTAAATGCTAGCACCATGCCTCCGGAAATTAGCGGAGGTGGTCAATCAGGATGCCAACAAACGCTAACACGGTGTAATTCAACAGGAATTGGTGGAGTTGGAGGTATGTCACACAGAACGGCTCCCAATGCAAACGCAAATAATCGAGGGAACCAAGGACCACCACCCCCGTACCATCCGACCCAGCGATCAGCTTCCGTACCCATTGCGACGCAGTCTCCGAATCCATCAAGCCCCAACAATCCAACATCTAACATGTCACTGCCTTCCCCCCGAGCATCAAACACTATAGGTGGAGCATTGTCATCGACAACGTCCCCCAGTATGGATGTTACATCAGCTTCTTCTGCGTCAACAGCCAACACAAACTCAACCACAACAACGACAACAGCTGTCGGTAGTGGTTCATCAGGTGGTAACGGATCTACGAACAAAAGTACATTTTCGCAACAGGGCTCACCAACGCAAGGTTCTGGAGCGGGGAATTCAAATCGTAATAGATCAACTGTAAATAATTTAACTAATAATCCCACCACACCCCTCTCACATGTGTCACCCAAAGATATTGATGCTAAGAACATGAACACAACACCCACACCAGGTAATTACATTTTAAAAATAAGTAAGTATCGATGTCTTAATCATTACGTGTGTATACAGTTTGTCAAGAAATTGGTTTTACAGTCGAAGAAAAAAGTTTTTTTAAGGTTGCGGTAAAAAGTGAAATATTTGTATTTAATTAAAAAGATAATTTCAACAATGTTTTTAATAACCTACATATAGCAAAATAAAATTAAACGTGTAAGCGTTTAAACTGTGAAAATATAACAAAAACCAAACATACTTAAATTTGTAAGTGTCAAGAAATTATTTTTATAATAATTCGAAAGCCAATAAATTTGTAATTTCTTGCGACTTAATATTTAGTACGACCACCTCTGTATTACTGCTTGCAGTTCTCTTTCCATTAAATTTAGTAATATCAAATTCATTTGGAATTTTATTCCATTTCTCTACTATGAAATTTCAATATAAACTAATGCAAATTTCAGTAGAATTTTAATGGAAGCTTCTATCGATATCGAATGACGGAATTTGCGCCTTAATTTTATCCTGTTGCTACAAAGCAACATTCCATTTTTAAAATCAGTTACAATTTGGCTCACATAAATCATTAAAACTATTGTTTAGTACACGAACCTCCTCTCGGATCGAGCCGGTTGTCATTAAAGCGACGAGCGGTAAGTTAGCAGCACAAATAAAACAAAACTAAGCAGGGCTCTCACTAAACAATCCTAGATATTTTTCAGAAATCGAGGCTTACACATAATTTACAATAATTTTAATCGATTTATCAACAGCATTAAAAATTTTGTAAAACGTTACTTGTTTCTAATTGCATAACCATTTTTATTGTTTTTTTTTTGTAGCAGATCATAAAGCCACCAGACCAAATGCCCAGAGATCAAGAAGTCCTTTATTAAATGACGGCCCCAATAATAATAGCATGGAACCGAGGTTTCCTAGTCCGGGAATAAATTTTACACCTAGTGGCTCAACTGGTGCAAACAACCAAAATTTATCTAACAGTTTCAAAAATCAAAATTTAGAGGTAAATTTATGTTTAAACAATTGTGTCGGTGTAAATATTTTTTTTTTCAGCAAATTAAAAATCACCCAAATCAAATTCGCTCTATAAAAAGAAAATAAATACTAATTCATTTGAATTTAGCTCATACGTTCATCATCTCTTGTACGATATTCATATATTATTTAATTATTCATATAAAAAAATATCATTTTGTATTAGTTTTTTGAAAGTCTAAACATTAAAAAATTCGTTTTAATGAATATTGCTTCTTAGACCAAGTTGCCGGATAATTGGTGGAAAATCGCCAAATTTTTAGCAACAACTGCTCACAATCGTTTATTATATGTGCATTAGGAAATAGCGCAAAGAATCGGCCAAGCATTTATACAATTTTTATAAATTTCGCATGCGTATAAAACTAATAATTTTGTGTTTGCGATATATGAGTATGAAATCATATTGCTTATTTAGCCTGGTTTTCAAATGATTGTAAACATATATATTTTTATTTAGTATAAGCAATTAAACGCAACCACTACATGTTTAGCCATAGAGCGTGCTAACTAAACGGTGATATCCCACAACTTATACAAAGATTCCGAAGTCTAGAACGCTTAAAAGAAGGCTCTTAACATCCTTCTATAGAATAATGTTAGAGTACTTTAGAGTTGTCAATGTTTGGTGATAAACTAACTTTTTACTGCTGATATCTCAAATCAAAACAAGAATATTTCAATATTCTTATTAAGTTATATATCATGTATAAACATTGACCGTAAAGAAGTCAATGAATAAAATAATAAGATGGATTTTAATTTCATATTAATAATAACTTCATATTATCTTCTTGGCACTAGTTTCAAATGTTAATATCAATCAAAAATATGTTTAAATCACTCGTTTTAACTCTTACGCTGGCAGTAAAGACTTCAGGGAGGTGCAAAAAAATTACAGTCTATTTTAAAATTAGCAGTGATTACCGAAATTCGATTCAACAAACTTCGTAAGAGTAGTCAGGTTATAATATATTAATCTTTATATACAATGAATTCTATAGCATCAAGGATTATCATTAATTATTTTGATCATAAATTATTTTCACCATTAATTATTTTGATAGAATTTTTCTTTAGTGTTATTAATTCAACCAAGTTTATTTTTCTAGCAGCGCCAAAATCTTCAACAAATGCCGCCACAATTTTGCCGACGTACTGATAATATGCCTTTAAATCCAAACAGTAACCGAAATAATCAAAATAAAATGACAAATGCGTTTGATCCTATATCATCTCTGGCTCAAATGTCGCAACAGTTGACGGGTGGAGGCGTGGGTCTTAACTCTGTAGGTGTGGGCAATTCACCGAATAACATGTCTGGCTTAATGGGTGGTCCGGGTGGTGTAAACGACATCAATATTAATGGCTTAATGGGTGGTCCATTAATGGGTGGGCCCGTTGATCCGAGTATGGATCATTGTAATCAAAATCCCAATGGCGGAGGTGGAAACATGGGCATGTCTGTACTTGGAGGTGGTCCGGGATCAGTTGCGGGACCATTTGGTCCTGGAAATTGCAATATGATGGGTGGGAATTCTGGACCTATTTGCCAGCGCTTACTAAATCCTAAAATTTGTGGGCCCAATATGTCAGGAGGCTTTAATCCAAATCAAGTTGGAAGTATGGGTATGCGAGATGGGCCTCCGGGATTTCCTGGCATGATGCCAACACATCGAATGATGAATCACCGTATGTCGGCGAATTTTGGCAACTTTAGTGTTTCCCCTAATATACAGGTTAAAGCAAGTACCCCCAATACCATACAGTACATGCCAGTAAGGCCTCAAAACAACAACAGCAACAACAATATGCGAGTACCTCCTAGTCTGGAATTTCTACAACGATATGCAAACCCGCAAATGATGGGAAACTCTGGTGGTGGCGGTGGTGGGCCAGGAACAGTTCCGGGTCCATCGCCTTCTGATATGCCTGCCATGAATGGTCCAAGTGATTTAAATAAAATGCCAAATAATATGGGAGTTAATCCCAATGCCATGAATCAGATGAGCTTTTTTGGCAACTGTAATCAAATGTCGCCGATGGGTAGCATGGGTCAACCTGTGGGTGGTGGAGGCAGTGATCAGGATGAATTACAAGGCGGTGGTATGATGTCCAATCATGACCCTATGAACATACCAGGTCCTCATGCACCAATGCTAAGGGGAATGCGACCCATGCGCCAAGGAGGATTACAGTCGGGTGTTGGTATGAATTCCGGATCACGCATGCACCATCCTGGTATGGGAAATATTCCTCCGAATGGTTTAGGCAACAATCCGTTTCCTGGTGGCGACAACGATCCATTGGACTGTAATGATCCTACGAATGGAATGTTCAATAATCCTGCTGCGACTGGCCTTTACCAACAGAAGAATAATAAACCTCCTCCTATGGGGCTTTCGCACGGCCCACCCAACCTTAATCCCAACAATGTTAACCTACCCAACAATAACGTTATAAATGATCAAAATCCATCTTCCAACCCCATGCAGAATTCCGTTATGATGGGGCCCAATAATTCCCTACTAAACAGTAATATTCCCAACAGTAACAACGGTGGTCCTGCAAATATGGGATATAAACCATTTGTTGGCCCTACATCTAACGACTTAAAATATGCTCAACAATATCATAGTTTCCAACAGCAACTATATGCCACTTCTACGCGAAATCAACAGCCAGGAGGTGGCCAACAGCAACCTCCAAATGCAATGTCACCCAATAGTAATCCAAATGGCGGATTTTTTGTTAATAAATAAATTTTGCTCTAAGCCCTTATTAAACCATGTTAATAATATAATTTAAAAACGAACAAAAAATAATAAATCAATTGTTTTGAACAATTAATATAAATTTAAATATTCAGGGTATTTACGTTCAGGACCGGCTGAAATGTAAAGTGAATACAAGAACGTAATATTATTGATTAGTTGTTGGAATAGATTTTTTAAATAAATTTTCTTTAGTAAAGTAAGTATGATGTCTTTCGAATAAAACAATATAAAGTAAATAAAACTTTTATATGTAGCAAAAACGAAGGGAATCACTGCCAGCCTACGCTTATATAATATTCAGCATTGACTGATATTCCTTGAAATGCAGTAAAATGTAAAGTTTTATTAATATAAAGTAAGATTTTTGTAGGTTATAATAAATATAGAAAACCATATGGAGCTTCTGATAGCACTTGCTTGATTGCTTAAAATATAGATGTATAAGGACTCTTGTATAGTGTTAGTTGTGTGACTGCACTCTCTCAGCAGAAACAGCGAGAGTGTAGAACAAAAATTTAAAATATTTGTTCCCCAAGAAAATACTCAAGAATATAAAAAAAAGTAAATAACGCTTCACTATACAACATTTACAAGCTACAGTTGCTCTGAAGATTTTTCACTGACATATTCGAACCCTAATAAAAAACACCATGAAGAATAAATTGTCTGTAAAATTGAACCTATGAGAAGTTTCTGAGGCTCGTGAGGAGCTTTCAATTAAAGCAAGCAAGCATTGAAGGCAAGAAATCAGTATCGACGTTTTGGATGCATGGAGGTTTCAAAAACGGAAGAGCCTAAATTCTCTGGCGACAGCAGTTAGGATGATAATGGGAGCAGCTGTTGAAAATATGTCGTAGAGGATTTGTGAAAAACTACAAGCACGAAGGAGTAGTAAAGGTAAGAGAGCAACAAATTTTCACCCTCATTATGGATACTAAGCTGAATCGATTGTTAGAAATTCCAAGAGGGACTGCTTCAAATTACAGAAGAAAGAAAGAGAGTTAAAATATGGTATACAGGTAGGACTTGGGGAGTAATCAGAAAACGGGTATTTTTAAGAAGAGTGACTAGGGTGTCCCCCCTATTTGTATGGAACGGAAAACTTCCACTAAGTTAGAGAACAGAAATTTGGTATTGGGGAATAATTAGTCAAGAAACTGAAAAGGGATATATTTTTATTTGGGGGGACTCGGATGCCTCTTTATTTGTATGGGACACTACAGTAAGAGAGCTGAGATTTGGTATACAGGTAGCTTTTGGGCAATAAGTAATAAAAAAATTCTGAAAACAGGTACATTTGCAACTAGGGGGGATTAGGGTGCCTCCTTATTTCTTTGCATCACTTCCACTGCAACTAGAGAGCCGAAATTTTGATATATATACATAGATAGGTCTTAGGGAATAAGAAATCAGAAAAATCTGAAAACTGAAATTTTTTTTATCTAGGGGACTAGGTTGCCTCCTTATTTCTTTTGCTCACTTCCACTACAGCTAGAGAGAGCTGAAATAGTACATGTAATAGGGCTAGGCCTTGGTGAATACTATGAAAACGGAAAGTTTTTATCTAAAGCGATTAGCGTGCCCCTTTATTTCCATGGGACACTTCGACTAAAGTTTGGTATACAGGCAGTTCTTTGAGAATAAGTAATCAGAAAAGGTTTAAAACGGCTACTTTTTATGTATGGGGACTAGTGTGTCCCCTTATTGATATTGAACACGTCCACTACAGCTAGGCCGAAAATATGGGATTCTACAGTCTATGGAAGCTATGCAATGGCACGGCTATAAGTTATGTGGCATATGAAAGCACATCACCCGTAGATTATAAAATGCTGATCGTGCAAGAAATTGGCCGACCAGCTTTAAAAACGAACAGGTTCATGGTGCTTTCAACCTTTAGTGTAGACCTATATACGATTTTTCACCCATATTTCTACCTCTGAAAATACGTTATGTTTTTATGCCTCCTCTCTGGTGTCAATTCTGCGCTAGAAAACTAGACAGAAAATACCATTATCTTTTGTCTGTCCTTTAACACAAAGTGGCTGGATATATGGACCTGCGTTGCAGACGGCCTCGTGGCACCTCTGGTCTCCTCTGTGAGGAATCTCGTGGCATATTACGAAAAATTTTGTTAAACTGATTGGATGTCAGATTTCGTATAAACAAATTATTCGCCATTGCTATGCCTGTGCAGGTAAATATTGATCCCGCACGGAACGGAAAATTCAACGGAAAGAAATGTCAATCGATATGCACATTGCAATTATCCATTCCTGCGGTATAAGCTTTCCGCGAAAACGATTTAACATCCCTGTTTTGATTGATTCAGAGTTGATATTGTGTCAGCTGTTGGTAAAAAAGAAACATTTGAAAAATATGTAAAAATTTTTAAACAAAAACACTTTTTTAAAAGTAAAATATAGTAAAATATGGATACAATAGCCTTTTTTGGGAATAGTAGTGACGACGATTGCTTAGACATTCGGGTTGAAAGAAAGTTTTGCGCTCTAAATCTTAAGATGGATGTGTTGCAGAAGTAATATGTTTAATGAAATACTTATGTCTAATTTTTAAATATATTTTGTCTGAGCTAGAGTTTTCTTTAGAAGATGAACGTTCGGCTTGTTTAAGGCTTTTTGCAGAAGAGCATCTATAGCGCAATCAACGTTTTGCAGTGCTGGCTGAAGTATTAGGCTGATGTCAGATTGCGCGCTACAAGGAAAGCTAAGCTAGAAGCGATAATAGTTCGTGCTATAATCAATGCTACAAGATGTCAGAGTGAATGCTTATTGAGCAAAGCGATTTTTTGTTTATAATAATTTTCTGTGTTTTATGACGGATTTAAACGAATCAATTAATCATGCATTTTTTGCAAATAAAAAAGGAATACACCAAATAAATAGAAGACGATCGGAAAATAGCGAGTTCCACTATCTGTATAGTGAACTGAGGAACTACCTTGAAAAGTTTTCTTTTAATTATGCAAGATTATCAACACATTCGATTATATTTTAGATAAAACTGAAAACTGGTGAAAAATTGGACTAATTTTATAAGAAATCCCATTAAGCTTTGCGTGAAATTAATAATAACTTTAAGATAACTAAATATGCTATAAGTATTTATTGTATTTTTTATATTTGTACATATATATATATACATATGTTAATTACTTTCTTCATGAGAGGCTGTTGAAAAGGGGAGATGTACAAGGCACATACATTGTCCACTGCGAATTTGATGTATCTACAATATGATCATTTGTGTTAAAGCTTGGCGTTTGTCTGATTGCAATCACATTTTCAGCAAGTGCGTATTTATAAACTGCTTTTTGCGATTCATGTCCATATTTCACATTCTTTTCGAGCAACTTTAATTTCCTTTCTTCAATAGCCAATATCTCAGAAGCACCACTAGAGCTGTTTCTTTTTTTCTTTTTCATTATGACTGAATCTAAAGAACTGTCGAAATTTGAAATAAAAGATTCATCTAGGCTTTCTTCTGTCAGTGTTGGTGTAATTTCTGCAGAACATGTCAAATTTCCGAAGGATTTTCGAGGTTTCATTTGGTCCTTGAAAAAATGTAACGATTTAAATTACGGCCATGTTGTATATGTGTTATATTGCTCTACTGTTATGCCAGAATCTCCTGATCTAGCAATTGGTTTTTATATGCACTCATATCTGAATTGGCCGCGAACACCTTTCCATTTCTTCTTTAACAGTTCCTCTAAAATAATAAAAACATATTTACATCTGTGTATGTATCTATGAAATATATACAATTTCAGATATCTCGCAACTGGTGCATCTTTTTCGTCCTTGGGATATTCATTTCGAATGGGGAGATCCACTATTTCAGCTATTGTAAAGGATACTTCAAAAGCTCTTTGGGACGAATTACAGCCACTACATATGCCGCAGCCCACAAAAAATGCTGTTAGACAGGTCGCAGAAAAATTTTGGAAGTTATGGAACTTCCCAAATTGCACAGCGCATTCCGGATCTATGTTCTATAACTACAAAAAGTATTTTTCTCTGGTGCTGCAGGGCGTGGCGGATGCTAGTTGTAGATTTGTAACAATAGAAGTTGGAGGTTATGGTAAACAAAGTGATGGTGGAACATTTAACTTATCGGAGCTGTATAAACAATTAAAAACCACCCGATAGGTATCTTCCGCGATCGAATGTTGTAATGCCTTATGTTTTAATTGGTGATGAGGCCTATCCATTGCTGGAAAACCTTATGCACGAAGAGTTTGCACCATTGAAAACGAATATTTCAATAGTCGACTTTCTCGAGCTCGCAGATGCATTGAATGTGCCTTTGGTATAATTAAAGCAAAGTGGCGCTTGCTTTGGAAACCTATTGAGACCGATCCATCTTTTGCTGATGTAATCGTAAAAGCTATCTGCACTCTTCATAACACCAATATCGATGTTGAAGGAAGTACTGGCCCAATAGAAGATACCGATATGTTTTACAATACCAGAGATCAAGCTAATGAATTTAATCCCGTCAACCTAACAAGGAGACGCATGGTGAGGGACGCTTTCCGCGATTTTGTATGGTCACATAAATTATAAAATATAAATACTCATGTCATACATACTTAGTTGTTTCATTTCTGTTTCAATAGCTTTCCAATTATTATCTACCACAATCCTGTTGTGGTAGATTTTACTGGTTTGATCCGACAGGACGTGTAAATACTTCCGAAATTAATTTTTCCGTGTCGATGTCCATTTTTTCTTTTTTTTATTTATTTCTGTTTTACAAACAAAATTTTAATTTTAAAATGTCAAAGCCGGTATTAAAAACGAATACATATAAGAAAAAAATTATTAAAGCAAAATAAATAATAAACAAACAAACGAATAAAAGCTAGAACGTGCTACAACACGCTACAAACCATTACACAACCTGTTTTATAGCATGAACTCGCATCAAGCTTCGCTCTCACTCTGACTTGTTTTGAGCGAACACATAAGAAAAACACACAAAAACACATGCAGTGGTTTATAGCGTGTTGTAGCTAGTATTGTTTGACCCCTTTCAGACTAGCAAAGTTTTCTTTGCAAAGTCATGAGTTTGGTGTGGAGAGAGGAAAAGAGAGCGGGGGTTGGTACAAAACTTGTTGTACTCTCAAATTCCTTTTGTGTTTTTAGTTCGTAAACCGAATTAATATGGCTGCTCTTTATATTTGACAAACATACAAGCAAAATGAACAGACTTTGTCAAAGTAAAATTATCCTGTCTGAACACAAGACAAAGTTTAAAAGAGAATTCAAGAAACTTTGTCAAAGAAAACTTTGCTAGTCTGAAAGGGGACTTAGTAGTATAGCTTCCCTTGTAGTGCGCACTCTGACATCAGCCTTAAACAAGTTAGAGAATTTGTTGTGCAGCAAATGAGGAAAGAGCGGTGCAAATGGCTTTCTATGAAAAATCTCGTATTCCACATGCAATGGCTGTGGATGGTACCCACGTTAACAATGTCCAGATTTCTTTTCATTAAATTAACCAGTGCTTCTACTTGCAATTTGTTTGTGTATTTTTCTCCTTTATTCCTATAAAAATATTTTTCAAAAATAAAACAAATAACTAAACAAATTTTCTTACATTTTTGCACTTTCCGTCAGCTTTTCGTTACAAAATTTGAACGTAAGCACAATGGATAAAAATATCTACATTGCGGAATCAATAATATGGCAATACCGCCTTTGCCTTTGTAGAGATGATACCGCAACAACGGAAATATGCGGCAGCAACGGAACCAATAATTTCAAATTTAATTTTAAAAAATGCAATCGCGGAACGGAATCAATAATTAGACCCATTTATATTTTGATACCAATCAGCAAAATCAACAAATGTAAAGTGCCATTGAAAACACAATGGAGCCCTATTTTGCACTTGTAATGCACAGCAATCGGAGTTAAAGAGTGATTTAGACTATGTGACTTGTCGTACGATTACTCAAATTTTTGTGTAGAAGAGCATGGATGGGATCATGTAAATCCGATATGTAATCAAGTCGTACGTAATTGAGAGAAAATACCTATGAAAATTTGACAGTCGTACGGCTCGCTTTGTTTTTTGAAAAATTTCAAAAACCATCGCACACCATTTGATCAGGAGAGAATTTTTCAGGGATGCAAAACTAGATTTAATGAATTGCACTATATATAAAGAACAATTTTAATTTTTCGTTCCAAGATATTATTAAAAACGTATGTAAAATTTAACTTGTATTACATATGTATGTATGTATATGCGTCTGCATATAAAAAAGCTTATCTATTTCAATATTATTTGTACAACACTTGAAGTTCTTTACGAAAGAATATTGTTTGGCGTAAACTTTCCATGGCTGATTTTTATGTAAACTAATAGCAACATATACATATATGTGTGTGTGCACGCACCATATGTTTTGGTATTATACCAATCATGTAAACGAAAAAAAAATCTGTCGTATGATTTTACTCTAATTTTTTTAAATACCGATGAAATTTCATCATATTTTTGCTCTCATTTTACCGATGAAAAATATCATCGTCTAAACCCCACTTTAAGCATATATTTTTGACTAAGAGCTTTTTGTTTTACGTTTTTTTTTTGTAAAGCAGAGCAAGTTTTTAGTCTTTATATAATAAAATTACACAAAACCCAATGAAATTCAAACACAATAACAACAAATTTTACATCGCTTGTAGGAAAAGGCAAAATAACAAAGAATTAACTAACAAGAGGAAGTACAAGGCATATTATTAAACTTCATATAAAAAAAGTTATTGGCCATTTCCGTTGCTTTTTTATATCCGAAACGAGGACGGAAATGCTTTGAATTCGCCCATGAGTCTTGTTTGTGTGGGTTTTTTAAATATTTTCAAAATTAGAGTTCATTGGATTTTCGATTCGATGAAAATATTGGTGCAATTTTACTCCGAGTATTAAAAGACCAAACGCGTTTCTAATTTTATGTAGATAAATTAAAAATTGCTGTGTTTTACGAAAAAATTTAAAAGCTGTGGAAATTTTACATTTGCAAGACAATTTGCATTCAACACTGAATACGGCTATTATGAATTCCGGCGGTGGGTGGGCGTTGCGTTTTATGCAATATGGTTCTTTAACCTAACTACATTTTGACCTCCGTAGCGGAGGTGGAGGATGTGGTAAGCAATTATCTATAGATGGGGAAATGGTTGTTTATCTTTTGTTTGGGTTTGTGGTGGTTGCTGGTGTTGTTTCTGTTGGTGGGGTAATTGTTGGTTTGTAAGTTCTTGCTGCTGAGGTTGTTCTTGCGTCTGGTGCCTCTGAGGATGTTGGTGTTGTTTGTTAAATTTGTTAAAACGGCTGCTTGCAGGCTTATTTTTAATATAATCGGAATTACAAAACTCTAAATAAAAACATACAAACATTCTTACTTAACATTCTTATTAACATTGATTGCATGTGAGTATGAATACAGCATCTGTGGTATTCATAAAAAATAACTTTGATATCTGGAAAGCATTTGGAATACATTTGAATTTCAAGTTAATTTTATGCATACGGCAGTATGTACATATGTATCATAGATGGTCACTTGGCAGTATAAGTACATTTACAGTATAAATACATTTACTGTACACCAATACCTCGCTTTGCGTCGTTTCGTTTTGCATTTTTTCGAAGTTGCGTCGCTGCTTTATTAGTACTCATTTTCACTGTGCGTGGTTAGATTTTCGAGGTTGCGTTGTGTCGGAGTTCAGAGGTTAAACCATCTTGCATGAATGGTATATGGCGCAAAATATGGCCTGAATGTGTTCGCTGAATATGCGCTGCAGAAGTTGATGATACACCAGCTATCCGTCATGAAATATCTAATTGAGCTAGAGAGTCTAATTTTGAATTCTCTAATGAAGAACCATTGTGTCGTTACTTTGAATTCTTTATTTAAACTGTTTTTAAAACTTAAACTATTCTAGACTTAACTAATAAGTGGGAATATGCTTGTTCAGCAATTCCCACATTTAAGTTTGGCTGTGTGGACAAATAACTCAAACATAGTGTTGAGTTTCAGTTACATACAGAAGGTATGTTAACTGCGACTAGTCAAACACACTACACCTCCCATTTTCATGAAAAGAATAATTAAATAAACACATTTAATTATTCTTTTCGCGTACATATTTAAAAGTATTACGGATTAAAAAAAAATTATATATATTTGGTGATTTGTGTTATTCAACCAATAAAAAAAGGAATCGATTAGGATTTCAAATATTTATTAAGACAAAACTCAAATTTATTTAAATACAAACTATAGTTGAGTTAAACGATCTTAGACGCGTTGTGTCGTAAAAAAAGGAAAAAAGGAGAATTCAGCTTTTTTGCTCGTGTTCTAGTGCTAAACAAAAACATTTTTTAGCACCCGGGTAGTTGGTGCGTTGAGTAGCCGGTATCACAACGGTGGTGCAACATATATATATATATATTTTTTGTTTTATTACTATTATAATTTTCTTTTTGAGTTTAACATAATGTAATTTAATGCTTATATATTTATGCTTATATATTTTAATATAAAAAGTCATAAAAGAAATAAAAATAAGTATGTGTTAAGTAAAATGGCAAATTCATTTGCAGATGATATTGAGAGTTACATATGTCGTAAAATTTTTAAATCAAAGACAATTATCTATTGTCGTCAGATACTAAGACATTATTTCTGTCGTCCATTCTAACGACTGCAAAAGGTCCATTATAAATTTGGTCTAGTTTGAGGCCTGCTTCGTTACTAGCTAAGACTAAATCATTTTCATTAATGTTTATTGGAAAAGATTTAACCTCTGAATGTTACTTTCTTAATAGTTTCGCTTTTTCAAGAAAATCTGCTGCTCTTCTATGTGCAACTTCTAATCGGAATTTAACTTCCTTATTATAAGAGTCAATATTATGCAATGGTTCTACACGATCCTTGTTTACGAAATCTAGCAGCGGTGGTGTCTTCCCGAAGACTAGTTCAAATATTCGTGGACCACCGAGGGTGTGGTATTATAGCAGTATACGAAAAATTTTAGCCATGTATTCCAATCTGACTTATCGGTTGAGATATATGTTCTTAAATACTCGTTTAAGGTTCTATGCGATCTTTCGATAGTTCCCAGAGTTTCATGATGATATGGGGTAGAGTGTAGTTTTTCCACTTTCATAATAGTGCATAATTCATGCAAGAGTTGGTTCATGTACTCCGTTCCCATGTCAGTGAGTATTTTTTTCATTGGACCATATATCAGAACAAATTCTTCGAATATTGCTTTTGCAATACTTTTTGCGGATTTGTTTTCTACTGGTACAGCTATTAAGTATTTCGTTAAGTCGTACATTATTGTTATCGCGTATTCATGACCCGAATCAGATTTTGGAAGTGGACCAACAGTGTCAATCACTACTATATCGAACGCTTTTGTTGGGGTTGGCGTTGTTTTGAAGAGTTCTTTTGTTTTGATGGTTACTTTAGATTTTTGACATTCATCACAACGTTTAACGTAACGTGAGATATCTCTTGTCATATTTCGCCAGTGATATTTCCTTCTTATTTTCTTGAGCAAACGTGTTATTCCCGGATGTCCATCCCACACTGGATCATCGTGTTACTTCTTTATTATTTTTTCTTTATCGGATTGTGACGTTATTTTTGTCAATGGAGGTACGAGTACTATATTCAATTTTTTCAATATTCGGTTACCGGTATCTTTAAATTCATTTATGTCCTTTGTGTGGAACAAATTATCTGCAATTGATAATTGTAATCTTGAAATATTCATCTTACTAGCTACTTTTTCAAGCTGTGGAAATAATTGGTCTAAATCAATTTTTCCATTAATAAGTGGGTTTCGTGATTCATATAGTTTATTTTTTCCATGTTGGATAATAAACTTATTATTTGAAAAGTACAATCTTGGTACTTTAGAGTACTCCAGTGTATGGATTGAGAGATCAGAGAATTCTAAGCAGGACAAGGCGTCCGCTGCATAATTCTCTTTTCCCCTGATGTAATCGACTTCAAAGTCGTATTCTTCTAAGTCAAGTCTTATGCGAGTCAGTTTGGATGATGGGTTTTTCATAGAAAAAAGGTATGTTAGAGGTCTATGATCAGCTCTAACCATGAATTGTTTACGATATACGTACGGCCTGAAATATTGGATTGCCCAGTGGATGGCAGCTAGCTCTTGTTCAATCGTCGATTTGTTACTTTCTCCTCTTGTAAAAGCCCTTGATGCATAAGCTATTGGTAATTGAACCCCTTGATATTCCTGACTTAAGACGGCACCACAGGTGTGCTTACTTGCATCAGTAGTTATGCAAAATTTTTTAGGTATTGAAAAGCTTCTTCGCAATCTCTAGACCATTCAAAAGGAACAATTTTTCTTTACAGTCGACATAAATGCCGTGATGATTCCGCAAAATTTGGTATGAACCGTCTGTAATAATTATAAAAGGCTACGAAGCGTTTAGCCTCGTCACCGTTCTTTGGCGTTGGGTAATTTTTTATTACAGAATATTTGCTGTCATCTGGCAATATGCCCTTGTCCGTGCACTTGTGTCCCAGAAATATTATTTCATTTCTGAAAAATGTGCATTTATCTGGGTTTAATTTTAAATTATATTTCCGACACATGCTAAAAACGTCCTTTAGGTTTTGCAACATATGCTTAGTGCAACAACCTATAATGATTAAGTCGTCCATATACAAGAAGGCCTGGGCTGGTTTTAGCCCTGAGAATGCCAACGACATCATTCGCTGGAAAGAATTTGGAGCTACCTTCATTCCATATGACAATCTTTTTAAACGAACATTGCACATTGTTCTGCGGAGAAGGATGTTATATCCCTGGAATTTTCCTCTAACTCAACCTGATGGAAACCCGATATTAAATCCAAACTTGAAAAGAATTTCGCTCTACCCAATTGGTCCAAGATATCGTCTATACGGGGTAGAGGAAATTTGTCAGCACCTAGCTTTTTATTTATGGCCCCATAGTCGACTACCAGTCTCCATCTCTTTTCGTTCGTGCCTGGTAAGGGGTTTTTTTGGGACCAATAATATTGGACTATTGTAGTTAGAGACAGAGGGTTCAATTATATCATCTTCTAATAATTTATGCACCTGTTTATTAACCTCTTCCTTGTGTGCGTGCGGAATTCTATAATTTTTAATGTATGTGGGTTCATCGTCATTTAGTTTCAGTTTCTGTTTATAAAAATTATTTACACTTACTTTTTCCGTTCCGAACCCAAAAATGTCTATAAATTCGGAACAAAGTGTATTGAGTTCATTACTGACAAATGGTGGAAAATTTTTTGCAAGTTTTCTTAATTTTTCCTTTTGATTATTGACGTTGGTTCCCATTTGAACTATATTGTAATCATTAAGACTTTCTGTATTTATTTGGAGATTTTTTATGAATAAATTTTTGTCTGTTGTATTTAAAAAACGAACCAATGGTTGAAATTTTGATGTAATTGCATTTGCTATATAAACACCATCCTGGATCACTTGTTGTGGAACGAGAAACACATCTTCCGATAATTTTACATTAACTAATCGTATGACTTCTGATCGAGCTGGAAGAGTTATAGAATTTTCTTCTGGCGCATTTTTAAATTTTTTTTATACTGTATTTTATTGAATCTTTATATTAAAAGAAATTCACAATAAGTATTCAAATCTTATTTCTAAATTATTATTTACTAGTTAGTACCAACGTAATAACTAATTTATTGTATTCAAATCTTAAAAATCTATCTTCTATTGTGTAGAGAGAGCCGCCTCGCCAGGCTCAATGTGTCAGTTCTTCTTAGTCTCTGGTGGCCATCAAATTGCAATAAATTGCGTGCAAGAGTGTTGGGATGTGCGACTAGTTTGTTCACGTATTTGGACGTGTATGTTTTAACTTCTTCGTGGATAGTGGGAACTTTAAGATCCCTATGTATGTTTTCATTTCTTATGTACCAGGGGGCGCATACGATATGACGTAAAATCCTAGACTGTCTTCTCTGTAACTTCTGGATGTTTGATGCACATGCAGTACCCCACAGCTGAATACCATATGACCATATTTTCTTTATAACGGATTTGTATAAAAGGACTGTATATTCCAAAGCCAAAGTTGAGTTAGGACTTATTAGCCAATGCAGTTGATTTGTTCGAAGCTTTATGGACGTTATTTTTGCCTAAATGTGACGGGACCAAGTTAGGCGCCGATCTAGGTGGATACCTAAATATTTGACGTGCGTTTCCGCTGGAACCGTGGTATTAGTTATTGTGATTGGTGGATAATTTTGCCTTCTAAGGGAAAACGTTACATGAGCACATTTTGATGGATTTACCTTTATTCTCCACTGTTTTAGCCAGTCTTCTAGCTTATGAATATGGGACTGCAGCTTTTCAGATGCATCCTTTGGATCATTACTGACACTTATAATTGCAGTGTCGTCTGCAAAGGTTGATGTATATGTATGTGGGCTTGTCGGCATATCCGCTGCATAGATGATATATAATAGCGGCCCTAGCACACTACCTTGAGGTACTCCTGCACTGATTTTCCCACATCTTGAAAGCTGGTCCTTTGACCTTACTTTAAAAGTTCTATCGGACAAATAGCTTTTTATAAGCTTGTGGGTGTTTTCAGGTAGAACCCGAACTATTTTAGTATGTCTATAAATAAAGCTGAACAGTATTGCTTTCTTTCAAAAGCCGATCTAGTAATGGTAACGATTCTATGGACTTGTTCAATCGTACTATGCCTTGCTCGAAAACCAAACTGATGATCTGGGATAACGTTTTGTTCATTTAGAAAAGGAGTTACACTCGAGACGAATAATTTTTCAAATACCTTTGACAAAACTGACAGTAGGCTAACTGTCCTGTAGGATATAATCTGGCTTGAGTCCTTTCCAGGTTTCGGGATCATAACAATTTCAGACATCTTCCAAGAGCATGGGAAGAAGCCGACGCGCAACATGGCCTTAAATATGTAAAGTAAAATTCTTACAGCTGAATTAGGTAAGTTTTTTATCATTGATCCTGTTATACGATCAGGTCCAGGTGATTTCTTCATATCCGTATTTTTAATTGTCGAAAGAAGACAACCGAAATTTCATTGGATCATTCACGATGTCGCTAATAATTGGAATAGTGGAATTACTTATATCATGTGGTGCAAAAACCTTCTCTTTTAGCCCAAGTACGGTCTTCAAGTCATAGTGGGGAATCGCAATCAATAGGGCATTGTAAGTGCTTTACAGCTTTCCACAGACTATAATCCGTGTTTTTCATTGGATCCAAGTTTTTTAAAAAGTTGTCGATAGCGAATTGGTGTTTCTGTCTCAATTTACTCCGTAAGTTTTTTTGGCATAAGTTCATTTGCATTTTTATGCGTGGAGAACGACTATTTTGCCATTGTCTTCATAGTCTTTTTTTCTCAATGACGAGCATCTGAATATCTGCTGTTGCCTGGTACGTTATTATTTTAGCTGAAGGCTTTGTTGGCGTTGCAGCTATGGCTGCGGCAGTCACGACGTCTGTAAAATGGTCTACAGCTGCTTGAATATCAGCTGGATTTCTCAGTGGGATGTTCAAAGGTAAGTGAGAGCTCACATACATTTTATATTTAGACCAATTCGTGTTTCTGTTCGGGTAGAAACTAAGGGTTTTAGGTGCAGTGACAAAACTGTCGTGTAAAATAACAATTGTAGGTGAATGATCAGAAGATAGGTCATAGGATGAATGAACTAAGAGTTGATCGCGTTTGATGTTTTTTACTATAGCAAAATCCATAAGGTCTAGCAACTTATTAAAGTCTGTGGGCCAATAGGTGGGTTTACCGGCAGATACGACGTCAAGCTTGTTTGTTTCAACTGTATAATACAACTGCCTACCTCTAGGACTAAGGAGTCTGGATCCCCAATATGTGTGCTTTGCATTGTAATCGCCAGCGGCAATAAATTTTTGCCCTAGCGTAGCAAAGAACCTGGCACATTCATGGTGTTCGATTTTATGCCTAGGCGGGCAATACACTGATGAGATTGCAATTTTAAAATCAGTAAGATTTATGGTCGTGGCTTACAAAAAGTCCTCCCTGAATTCAGGCAATGGAAAATGCCTTACGTTTTTTCGGTCTATAATGGCAGTCCCACCACATGCCCTTTCGCTTGGGTGTTTGGTGTCATATATAAAATACCCATCAATTCTAAAGCAGTTTTGTATAGTGAAGTGTGTTTCAGAGACTAATAGTATGTCTATATCATGTGTTAGCAGGAAGTGTTCTACTTCATATTTATGTTGGGAGAGCCCGTTAGCGTTCCAGTAGCATATTTTTAACTGGTTCATTTTTTGCCAAGCAAAACTTGCAGAAGCATGTTTTGGGTTCGCATCATTTCCTGAAACATACCTTGCATAGTTGTCATGAAATTATTCATATTCTGTATTAAGTTCTCGATCGAGCTCGAATTGTTGGTGAGAGGTGTCTGAGCACCCTCTTTAAAGACGTGGGCATATGAATGTTTATGCGCATTCGCATTAGGTAAATCATTTCTCAGTGTTTGGGCATATGAAAAATTTGGCTTAGTGTGTGGCTGTGTAGCTTGTGTACCAGCAACAGAACCAGCATGAAGCCGAGGAAATTGGGAAGCTTTATATTGCTCATATTCAGGTTTACGTACGACTTTCTGAAATACTGAAATACTTTGCAGCCCCTGTAATTTGCTGTATGGTTTTCACCACAGTTGCTGCATTTTTTGACCTTGGGGTCTGTTTTGGAAGAAGTGCATTCCAAAGTCCGGTGCGCATCACCGCAAACAACGCATACAGATGGTAGCTTGCAGTAGGTTTTCGTGTGTCCGAATTCCTGGCAGTTGGTACACTGACGGGGACCGTTACGTCTTAGAGGCTCTTCCACCGGTTGTCTTCTGTTTAAAAGATAGCGCAAATTAATTATAGGATGAACCGAGTTTTTTGATTTAAGCTGCGATGCATTAAACATGATTTCAACACGATGCATAGGTTGGGGAACTTTATTCTTATTTAGAATATTGTGCACTGACCTTACGACATAACCTTCCACCTCTATGGCACTTTTTATCTCCTCAGTGGGAACAGAACTGTCAATGCCCTTTATAATGACAATCAAACCTTTAGCACTTTTTAGTTGATACGTATAATAGCTCTTATTATCTGCATCGAGACGACTTGCGATTAGGCGATAATTCTTCTCAGTATGGGCTTGTATCTTCGTTTCTTGTATCTGTCCTTTTCGTACAGAAGCCACATAGAAATTTTCTTTGCCTTCGAGTTGGGACAGCATATTTACAATGGCATTTGATGTTTGTTCGCGCAAGTAGATTGGTGGGGGTTTTTGTTCCCTTACAGTGGGTTCGGCATTTTCATTATCCGGGGTAGCAAGGACAGAAAATCTATATTCACTTACCGATGTTGCAGCTACTTGATGAGAACCTTTATATTGCTTGGCAGTTCGCTCTTGTTGTGAAGACTTAGGACTCGCCTTCCTCTTCGTTATGGTTATGTACCGATCCATACCAGTTTGCACGCGTTTAGATTCAGTACCTGGTTCTTTTTCTTGTGCTATTTTTTGTGTATTATTTGTTTCTTTCGTTTTATTTGTTGAATTCGTTGTTTCTGTAGCAGATATATTTATATTTGCTGATAATCAACGCGTTCAGTCAATTGGCCTGGCGGTTAAAAAAGCACTGTCATCTTTTTTTTTATTATTTATATTGTTTATTGCATTATTAGCATTTGTGTAAAAAAAAGAGTAATAAGCATTGTTGTTATTACCTTTTGTATTTTTTTCGTTTATGTTTGGTGCGCTCATGCACTCACTATTAATTGTTTAAACAGGTTTAACCATGCACTTTGTTATTGTCTTTTTTATCACACACTATATTATAATGCTTTTTATTTTTGTTATTTATTTTGTTGTTGTTACTAACTGTTAACTGTGTCTCTGCACTTGTTCAATTTTTAAAATAAAAAAGGTCACCTTAAATGAATATAAATTATGCGCTTAAAGTGAAGTACGTCTTTACTCAAACGAAATAGAAAAATAACTGGTAATGGAATTGCGATATTTGTATCGAAATGATCTGGTCTCAGTATGATGAAATCTTGATTTCGCTGATAGTCTAGCATGGAATTGTAATTTCTTACGAAATCTATTCCTATAATTCCGTCTACTGGAATTGGAAAGTTATTCTCGACGACATGGAATTCATGCCGTATAAGAATATCTTCAACTATTAAGTCAGTATAGACTTTGCCTATTGTCGTTGTGAGTCCATCACCGACACCGCTAAGGTTAGTGGTTGCATGCGCATCTATTTGTTCAGACACACTACAATTGCAACTGGAATTGCAATTTGCTAATGAAGAAGATGACAGACCGTTCAATAGAAATCCAAACAGATTCCCAAAGCGATGTGTTTAATTCACGAAGCTATGGAGATTTTTTTAAAAATCGATCCTGTCAGCGGAAGGAGTTTTGAAGTATCCCAGGCGGTAGCTACGAATATCAATATATGTATATATACGAATATCAGTATATATATACATATATATATATATATATATATATATATATATATATATATATATATATATATATATATATATATATATATATATATATATGTTGTTACGTTTATTACCACAATAAACGTTATTTTGAAGGGTTCGTTTTGTCAGTACACAGTTTTATTCGGTACTTAACACTCTTATATATCTTATATACAACTCTTTAGTACTAATTGACACTGTACACTTAACACTTCTTTTGTACACACAGATGTTCACTCTATGAAATCTCAAAGTCAACTAACTCTTCTGCGGTGGACGGCGCCTTTATATACAGGTCACGGCCGCTTCTTGAAATGTCCCGAACATACGCGAAATTGCGCATCAGTTATTTCAGTTGCTGGCTTAGTAGTCTTGTATATGTGTTTGTGTGTGTATCTTTTCTTTACTTTTTGCTTGCTGTAGAAATTGTTTTAATTAATCGCGGTCCGGGGAATTTTTGCTACGCAATTTGTTTTTGCTTTATGTTTATGTTATTGCGTATTTGCACATTTGTACAATAGGTCGGTTCACTCATGTTTGACTATCACTTTGTATATATATATGTTCCCATGTGTATTATGTACTAGGAGTTTTATTAGTTACTTAGTAACCAGTACTAGTTACCACCAAATGTATTTTCAGCTACAAATGCTGTTTACTTTAACATGGGTATGTCATTGGAGGGGGCCAATTGGCTACTCTCTGCATTATCAATATCTAGTTCGGTAACCAACTAGTTAAGTATTCAAAAAGTACTAGTTATTTGCCGCTATTTCTGGGGATAAGTAATCAGCTAAATTGATAGCTACAAATTGCTAGATCAGAAGGTAATTGGTCCAAATTATCTAATATAGTAATTCGGTAATTTTAACGCATTATTTAAACGAATTTTAAGACAAAAAATTAATACATTTTCATTAAGAATACAAAAATAAATTATATTTTTTGTAAGTGACATAAAATCCCAATATGCATATATGAGCCTCCACAAATATTTTCTATTACAGGGTTTGTTGGGTAAATGAATTTATAAAATGGTGTTACGACCAAATGTTCGTTTGTCAGAATTTTAACTAAATCATTTGCTCAATTTCTTGGCACTCTATGCTTTATACTTTAGTTTCTCACTTAGACTTAAATCCGGAACCTTTTCTAAAATTTCACTTTTAACAATTTTATCGTTTGCTTTTTCAATATTTTTTTTTGTCTTTTTTCGTTTTAAAATCAAAATCTACAATTTTAGGTCGTTTAGTAGCACTTTCCATACACTCTTGTTCAACTTGATCAAATTTGTCCAAGTAATGTTCTTGTTCCTTTTTTATTAATCTTTTTAAATGCCTTTTACTTATCATTGTTACCTTTTTAGTTTTAAATCACTTTAGCAAATTAACTTTAGCCGCACTCGTCTCGTTAATTGTACAAAAATAAAACATGCGATTGATTTATCTATTTGTAAATCCATTAGTAATGTATGATGTAGAAAAAGAGGAGAAAAAAAATTTAAACTACTAGTAACTTTATAAAAAGTCTATTTAATACTTATTGCATTACTTATAGCCTGAGATTAACTATACTATAGTGTAATTGATAAAACCTACCAATTTTCCAATTTCCACTCTAAAAGTTTCTGACAAAATAGCAATTGATATTTGTAGCTAGATTTATAACTATATAAAAAAGACAATTGACTATTTGCAAAACAAGCGGGAATGTTCAAACGTATGCATAACAATTAAAAATACCCAACCCTGGCAACAATGCATAATGATAACTCTTTGCTATTATTTGTAAATTGTAGACAAGTTCTTTTATCCCTTTTGTCCCTACTCTTCAAATTATAATTTATCTCTCCCACTCATTGCCTCTTAAGAAGCCATGTTTTTACATGCTTTTACTTACTCCGTTAAATTTTCGTTTCTAGAAATTTTTGTAGTGCGCGAATAACGTTTTGAAATAAAACACAATTTTTATTTTTGTGTCTTTATTTCTTGATTGTGATCTTAAGACTGAATTATTAAAATTTCTTAAATCTATTCTTAACATGACTTCTTCTGTTTTCTTCGTTGTTGTTGTTGTTTTTATTTATTGGGTCATCGCAATGAAAATCGATGACTCCAAGTGGTTTCAAAAAATAAACAATTATTTCTCAATACTTTTTTTTTAAAGGGTTCGAATTTCAGCCAAATTGTATTTTATGCTTTATAGCAGAAATAAAATTTGGATGAATGAAAACAATGTCATTGACTTTAAATGCTTACGAAATAGCGGAAGAATGAAATCAAATTTCAGAAAATGAAGAGAAGTGAAAAAAATTGTTTATTGAATAAAAATTTTAAAATTGTTACAAAGTGTCGTTGACTTTGTATTTAAGTTTCTTTAATGTATTTATTAATGATTGAATTTATATCTACGAGGGTTGGTTGAGTATGTGGGATTACATACGTAACTCCTCCCCCATTAGATGAAGGATTCTCCCGAATTCTTCCATTTGATTTCTTACATTTGCCATATAATATTATTATTAGTATTATTGTTATTGCCACTATTATTGTTGATGGTATGGTGTAAACAATAATCATACTGTTTAATTTTATTTCTTCAATTTCTTTCATATTTTGAATTGTTTTTATTTTTACTTCTTCTATAGTAAGTGTACTCTTAAATGTTATGTTTTGAAATTTTGGAACAATTATTTTATCCAAATACATTTTATTATTATTTGAAAATTTTTGATTTGCTATTGTTAAAGTGCAATTATTATATTGTATTAAGAGATTTCCGTTCAAAACATTGTTTGTGTTATTATAGCTGCTAGTTATTGTATTATTCTTTGCATTTTTTACTACAATTGTTTGATCGTTAATATTTATGATCTCGGTATTATCGTTTTTTATAATTTTACATGTTTTTTCTATTGTGCAATGTTTTGATATTTTACATTCAGTTAAATAACTGTTATGCTTGTATATGTATGTTTTGTTATTATACTTAAATGTATTTTCAATTTCTGCATCTATTTCTTTATTTAAGTATGGCATAGGTATAATAGTTGTTACTTGTATAGAGAGAAATGTTTTTGGAACTTTAATTATAAATATTAATTCATTAGTTTTTTCAAAAATTGCAGTTCTTAAGAACTGGATTTTACTTATATCTATATTATAGTCATCTATCTCTTGCTTTGTTAGGATGCTGGCGTCTGTTATTCCATTTTGTGCTGTTGTTATATAGTTTTGTATATGTTCTATGTGGTTTCTAATTGTTGTTAAAATAAGTAAATTTTCAAAATATATGTTTTTTGTCAATATGTCTCTTACTGATCTATGTAGTCCCTCCATATAATATATTATATTTTTCTGGTTCTGTGTTACAGTGTTTCTTATTATTTGTAGTGTATTGTTGAAATAGTCGTTAATTTTTATTTGTTGATTTAAGTTTGTTATAGAGTTATGTATGTTAGAATCAACTGTATTAAAATGTTTAATGATGTCTTCTTGGTCAGTACTGTCCATTGTACCAAAAAGGTATTTCCAAGCATGTCCTACTAAATTTAAAAGTCCACGTTTTTGCCTATTGCTAGGTGTTATTGTTTTTATCTTGCTTAAAAGTGTGTCTATCTCATTACATATAAATATTCTTTCGTTCTTTTTCAAATTATTTGAGTCACTTATCATTTGCTGAAGAATATTTGTTATTTCTTTTATATCTATGTGGTGTAAAATTAGCTCTGATTCTATAGGAATGCTGTGATTATAGTTGTTAATTTGTACGTATCCACTTGTTTCCGTTATTGGATGTAAGATTATGTTGGCCTGAGTTTGCGTTATTATAAATATGGTTATTAGTATGTGTAATATTACCTGTAATTTTAAATTTAAATGTAAATTAAGTTTCGTTTAAAATGAGACTATTGTATTTATTAGGTCTTTTAATATTGCTCGTATGTATTCCCTGCAAAGATTTTTTCCTGAACTTTGGTTCTTCTTTGTGTCTTACATTTTTATAGTGTTTTATAAAACCTTCTTGTCTTGTTTCTATATAATTTTCCCTATTTCTATTTGCTTTTGATATAAGTTGTTCTTTTACCTTACATAACCTTTCATATATTATGGTGTGGTCGATTGTGTTATTTTGAACTTGTAATGGTGTGCATTTAATTGTGCTATGATATGTGTCATTATATAACATAATGGCTTTAGATATTTGTTGTGTAATTGGTAAATGATTTTCTAAATTTAAAGTTCTTATTTTTTCGGTGATTGTGTTGTTTAGTCTTTCGATATCGCTGTTGCCAGTGTGGCTATTTGGCTTAGTAATGTGATATTCTATTCCTTCAGTTTGCATAAATGTTTTTACGTTTTCATTATTAAATTCGTTGTCAAATACCATTTTTCTTACTTTTCCTTTAATCGCTAAAAATTGTTGTAATTGTGCAACAAGTGTAATACTATTTCTGTCCATAAGAGGCAAACATGTGGCATGTTTTGAAAATTTATCAATAAAAACGATGAAGGAATGTTTGCTATTGACATAAGTGTCTACGTGAATAATTTCATTAGTAGTATGCGGAGTTTCGGTTATGTAAAACTTGCTTTTGATGGGATTTCTATCATATTTTCCTCCTGAGCATATATCGCAACTATTAATGACTTTTGTTATTTCTTCCTTGAGCTGAGGATTATATATTAAATATTTTAGCTTTTCGAAAGTTGCTGTTATACCGCAATGTCCGCTTTCGTGTTTATGAAAGAGGGCGATTTGTTTTCTTAATTCTTCGTCATTGTCGATGTCCTTTGCCAATCGAGAACATTTGACGAATTTAACATTTGGGTTCGTAGAAAATTCCTCTTCAATAATTTTCTGCACTTTGTAATAATCATGATCATTGAGGTTAGAGTATATTCCCACTCTTCCTTTATCTATTTCTTTTCTTATGATATCCAAGACTCTATTCTCGTGGATATCTTTTTTATCTATGTAAATGCGTTTAAATTTGAACACTTTTTCAATTGTGTTTCGTTTTTCCTCTATAACTATTATTTGTGTCTTAAACCGATTGACGATTGTATCTAGAATTGGAATTGTAAAGCCTAGATCTTCCTCTTGGGAATGAACTGTTCCTATTTCGGCTGTTATGCTATTGTTTTCTCCTTCATTTTGTATATCTTCCATTTGAGCATTAATTTCGTCGTTTCTTATTCGGCTCAAGAAATCGGCGACATTATTTGTCTTTCCTTTAATATATTCAATTGAAAAACTATATTCCCCCAAACTTAGAAGCCATCTTTGAAGTTTTGGGTTTATGTCTTTACCCGTATATTTTGTCATTAGCCACTTTAGTGGTTGATGATCACTTTCTAAATCAAATTCCCTGCCAAAAACATATGGTCGGAAGTATTTTACTGCCCATACTATGGCGAGTAACTCTTTTTCTATAGTAGCATAATTAGTTTCATGCTTGTTTAAAGTTCTAGATGCATATGCAATTGGGTGTCCATCTTGAGATAGTACAGCTCCAAGGGCAAAGTTGCTTGCATCTGTTGTGATTTTAAATTTCTTTGTGAAATTGGGGTAACGTAATATTGGTGAATTTGTTATTAGGTCTTTAAGCTTTTCAAAAGAAGTGATGTAACTAGGATCGTATACATTGATTGGTTGATCCTTTTTTAAAAATCGTGTCATGGGATATGCAATTTTTGCATAATCTTTGACAAACTTTCTATAGAAGCCTGTCATACCTAAGAAAGATTTTATTTGTTTTGTATTATTTGGTATTCTCAAATTTTTTATTATTTCTATTTTAGCGGGGTTTGGTTTTATTCCGTTTGTTGTAAGGATGTGCCCTAAAAACTGAGTTTCTTTTTTTAGAAAATCACATTTATCGATTTGAATTTTGAGATGTGCTTTTTGTAGAGTTTTAAATATTAGCCTTAGATTTGTTAAGTGTTCTTCCAAGGATGTTCCGAACACCAATATGTCGTCCATATAAACGACACATATTTTATTAATATGTTCATGTAAAATTTTGTTCATCAGCCTTTGGAAGGTTGATGGAGCATTTTTCAGGCCAAATGGCATACGAATGAACTCATAGTGTCCAAATGGTGTTGAAAACGCTGTTTTTGCCCTATCCTCCTCCCTTACTGGAATTTGGTGGAACCCCTTTGCCAAATCCAGTGTTGTAAAATATTGTGCTCTACCAATTTTGTCTAATAATGAATTTAGATTCGGAATAGGATATTTATCGTCAATTGTAAATTCGTTTAATTTTCTATAGTCAATGACGATTCTATACTTTTTTTCTCCTGAATTATCTAATTTCTTTTCTACTATCCATAGTGGGCTATTATATGGAGAATTGCTTTCTTTTATTATTTTTTGTTGAATCATTTCTTTAATTTGGCGTTTAATTTCTTCCTCATGTATTTGAGGGTACCTATATATTTTGGAATATAAGGGCCTTTCGTTTGTGGTAATTATTTCATGGTATACTTCGTTTGTACATGATAAATAATCTCCTTCTTTAAAGAATAAATTTTCGAACTCAGTAAGCAGCCTTAAGGTTGCCTGACGTTCTTCGGTATTCATATGAGAAAAATCAATATTATTTCTTATATTTCTATTCTCCATTTGTTGTATACTACAAATGTTATGAACATATTCGGGATAATTATATTCTTCAAAATAAAGTTTGTTGTTTAGTATTTGCACACATTTTTGTTCATAGTCAATTTTTGTATTTAGAGGTTGTAAGAAATTTTGACCAATTATAGCAGAGAAATTTTTATTTGAAAAATTAATTATTTTCCATTGGAGTGTTCCTAGACAACCGAACTCTTTTGGAAATGGTGTTGTGACTATAAATTTTATTTTATTTGTACCATTAAGTGTATTATACTGCAAAGGATTCTTAAGAGTAATTTTTGGATACTGTTCAGACAGTACTCCTTCCTTTAAGATACTTGTGGTGGAACCTGTATCAATAAGACATCTAATGGTTTGTTTGCCTATAGAAATTTTAACTATGGGTAATGTTGATTTTGAGGCGGTACTATAAAATTTAAATCATTATTTCCTATTAATTGTTCTTCTTGTAAAGTACCTATTTCCATAGGTTCAGGTACTTGTTTTGGGTTATGAGATTGAGAGCTTCTGTTAGTGTTTCTAGTTTGGTAAGTGTAATTATGCTTTTGATAATTGTTAAATCCCTTGTTAAAATTTTGAGTAAATTCTTGATTCTGCCTATTTTGTTGGTTTTGGTGTCTGTTTGTATATTGACGTTGTTCAGTGTAATGATTACTGTAATTGTGTTTTTGAGTGTTCATGTTTGTGTTCGTTTTATTATAATTATTTATATTTTTCCTGTATTTTATGTGTATGGCTCTAGGGTCGTCTAAAGCTCTGATCTGTGAATATCTTGTAATAATGTCGTTAAGTGTACTGGTTTGATCTAAATGAGATCGTAATGGAATATCTATTTTTTCTATTAAAATATTTACCAAATCCCTATCTACTCTGTCTGGCTTATAAATTAATGGTTTATTATTGTCAAATAAATATATTTTGTTAAGTTCATGTTTACATTTTTCAAAATAGTTAAAAAGTTCTCTTAAATTACATACTTTTACATTCCTGCATTTGTTGAAAACATCTCCATAAGTTGTCCTGGGCTTGTAATGTTCCATTAACTTCAGCTTTATTTGAGTCCATGTTACGTTGTCTCCCAGTTCCTGGATATATCTTCCTGCCTCTCCAACAATTTTTTCATTTGCCACTATGTTCATTGCTAGATTCATTAGTTCCATGTTGTCCCTTGGACACAGCAACATCACTGCTTCGACCGACTTAATGAATGGCATAACGCTATGATTTTCGTCAAGACATCTTAATTGTCTAAACTGCTGCAGTATGTCCTTTGGTGTAAGTAGTTGATTTTGCGATTGCTGTAATTGTTGTGCTTGCTGTGCTTGTAAAGCTTCAACTTGTCCTCTTAGCTGGTTAATAAGTTGTTCCTGGGCTGCTATTACCTCCACAATTTGTTCTCCATTGGGTTGTTGTCCCAAATTTCTGTTTTCATCAAATCTGCTCATGTTTTAAGTTTATTTTCTTCACAATTTGTTTTTCTTTTTTTTTATTACGAAGGGTTATGTATGTATGTCTTTTGTTTAACAATTTTTCAGTGCTTTATTTTTTTTATAATACATATACTTTTTCTTTAATAAGTTCACTAACATTAAACGATTTTCCAGTGTTTTATTTTTTTATTATATATGTATATACTTTTTCATTAAGAAGTTCACTAACAAAAAACAGTTTTTTAGTGATTTGTTTTTTTTTTTTTTTTTTTTTTTTTTTTTTATTTATATATATTTTGTCTTTTCACTTTTATTTATTTTAAAATTACTTCACTTAAAAAATTTTCTTTTATTTTACCGTTCTTACTTTAGGCTTTTGAGCGTTTATTTATTCTTAAGAATAAATATGTTCTTTAACTTATTCTTTGGAATAAGTTTCCGTTGACTGCGCCAATAACGTTTTGAAATAAAACACAATTTTTATTTTTGTGTCTTTATTTCTTGATTGTGATCTTAAGACTGAATTATTAAAATTTCTTAAATCTATTCTTAACATGACTTCTTCTGTTTTCTTCGTTGTTGTTGTTGTTTTTATTTATTGGGTCATCGCAATGAAAATCGATGACTCCAAGTGGTTTCAAAAAATAAACAATTATTTCTCAATACTTTTTTTTTAAAGGGTTCGAATTTCAGCCAAATTGTATTTTATGCTTTATAGCAGAAATAAAATTTGGATGAATGAAAACAATGTCATTGACTTTAAATGCTTACGAAATAGCGGAAGAATGAAATCAAATTTCAGAAAATGAAGAGAAGTGAAAAAAATTGTTTATTGAATAAAAATTTTAAAATTGTTACAAAGTGTCGTTGACTTTGTATTTAAGTTTCTTTAATGTATTTATTAATGATTGAATTTATATCTACGAGGGTTGGTTGAGTATGTGGGATTACATACGTAACTCGCGTGCACGCGTGTTTCTGTAAGCTCTGGAATAAGTTATTAAATTGGTAATTAGAAAGTGTTAAAAATATAACAAATTTTTTTAAAGCTTTGTGTTATAAATATTTAATACGTAAATTGCAAAATTTTCTCAAATATGTAGTGTTTTTTTTTTTTCATAAAAAGTGTTATAAAATTTTTAAAGCAGAGCTATCGACAGCGCAGTCTCTGTTGGTTCAACGCCATACAATGGTGGATTTGGCTGATGCGAGTGTATAAGCAATAAGATTTTGGCGCGTTTTCTTGTTCTTAATAAAGTGTGTGTGTGTATATTTGTTTATAAGCAAATGCAAAATAAAATCAAAATGAAAAGGCAAAAGCAAAGCAAATAAAACAATGAAGAGAATAGTATTTGTTTTAGTTTTCCTTATTACCTCACAAGAGCAAATTTATCAATGAAACAATGTCTTTTTTTGAAGAGTAATTAAACTGATGTGTATGAATTATGAAACATATGTATGTATGTACATAAGTATGAATAAAGAAGCAAATATAAGAACAAACACATGGAAGTTGAAGGTAAGTTCTTTTATACACAATATTTTAAAAGAAACGGAATTCAAATTCAATACCTACATATTTGAATTGCGTTAACGGAAAAGTAACGAAAATACTTTAATTGAAAATATAGGTATGTATTTTTTAATCGGAAATTAAACAAACCTTTGTTAAAGTTATATTTTTTTGCACTTCCAATAGGAAGGAATTGGATTTTAAATCCGTTTCCAATCCAATCCGTGTTTGATTTCATGAACAGGCTGATAATCAGGAAGATTTTACTCGTGATGTAAATTAGCAGTAAACATTTACGGATAACTGATTTTTTTCAGTAATTGTATTATAAAGCGCAAAAAAATTCCAAACATTTTTAATATCTTTTATCGGTTTTTATAAAAATGTGTGTTCATAGGCACAAACACTTGTATGAAAAACTTAAAAAAATTTACAAAAAACTTAAGAAAATTTTCAAAAATTAAGTATTTATGTACATAAGTCCATATGTATATAGTGCATGTATGTACATGAACGCGCAAAACTAAGTATATTGAATTTTAGAATGTATCGTTTTTTTTTGTATTCTGATGATTGTTGGCGGAGTACCTAAACTCACAGTTTGCCAGGTTATCCCACTTCATTAAGTGTAGTCCAGAAACTGCCGATCGAACTATTCTTTCGTCTAGGAAGTAGGATTCCTGAGCACCACTTCCGTGTTATATTGATTCTCCTTACTTGAAATGAAGGAGAATTCGTAACAGGTGGGCTCACCGGCGATATCAGAAATATTTGCCTCATGTTTCGATATCAAACTACATACCAAAACAATTTAAGCAAATTATTCTTTTTTATATGGAATTTGCCATCTGATCGTGAAAGGGAAGACATAATTTTAAAAAGTGAGGTTACAGTTTTAGCACAATATGCTAAAAACTAAATGATCAACGGGTGAAATTAGAATGCGTTCATTCTAAGTGGAGTAATTATGTCAAAATATTAGTCCGCAATTGATACTGTTTTAAACCTTTCTAATGGTGCAGAGTCACAATAAAGTAATATTAAGGTTGCTTATTTCATAAAAAATCTGAATCAGTTAATACAAAAGACGAAAAGAAAAATTTGGCTCAAAAAAAAAAACAAAGGACTATTTGATGTCTGTTAAACACAAGTTAGAGGAAATAGGTTGTTTTGTTTATATTTGTGATTTCTTGAGCAAAGAATCGCAAAGTTTATTAAATTACACCAAAACTCTGAAAAACTTGGTTCTCGTGTTGTTTATGACGCTGGTAGATCTATATTTTGATAATTCAAGCACTTTAAAAAACTATTTTAATAATATTTCAAGTTAATTTTTCAATGTAATCCCACTTATCTTTAATGTTATTCGTACAATTACCGCGACTACCCAATATTGTCACTATTCAAGAATCCTGGCTTGGCAAAGATTTGGTTCAGTTACCGCTCATTATATATCAGAACGAAAAATAACACTGAAGATGGTACGTAGCCGAAACCGGTTTTTCTCCATACCAAACTTGACAAGGGATGACGGAAATTCGTTCCAAAACTCTACAGCTAATTATAGCGTCATACATTGCAGTCGATCTGATGGCTATGCTGGCACCTCTGTATTTGTGATTCCAATATTGATATTTTGCACCAACATGCTTCTGAAGAGCTAATAAATTTGATGACATCGTGTGATTTCATTAATTACCACATCATGATAACATGCCCTGAAAGTTGAACATCTATTGATCACGTTTATTGTAATATATATGAAGTCTATATAGTACAAACTATCAGATCATAATACGTTCTCTTGTAGGGAAACACTATTTTCTAAACTGCCAGTATGTCGTTGATTCCTCACTACGACTCTGATAAAATAGCAAGATTATGGATAGTAGCGTAAGACTCGTAGCAAGAGAAACTGAAACAAAAAAATGCTGAAGTGAAAGCGTGAGTACAAAAACCCTAAATCCACCCAGCCAATCGCCATTTTCACCAAAATGCTTTATGGTCCGCTAACCTTTTAGTAAAAAATTAATTGTGTTTAAGAAGATTTTCCATTTTATAAAAATCAAAATGTTGTGCCGAGAATATGCAAGAGGATAAACGATTTCCCTAAATAAAAACCATTGAAGAATAAAAATTTGTCCCAGACATACATATATCCCAAGGGGAACATACAACAAGAATAATATCCTGTCTATACGGAACCTATTCAAACAATCTTCTTCCGTTTTTAAATTCGATAATAGAGTAGCGCGAATGCCCCCCGAAGGTAGTAAGAGTGTCGCGAGTGCAATCCCGCCCGTTGTATCGAGTACGTTTTTACCGTTATCTATCAGTCTTCTTTTGTTATACATTTTTTGAGAAAACATCAATAAAGATAAAATAATTAAGCTTTTCGTAAGACCGGTTTTTTGGCTTTATATATCTGCTTTGTTTACTTATTATCCGGCTCCGCTCAGAAACATAAAACTTTCATTGCTTATCAGTTAATTAACCTACTTCGGTGGTGCCGGGTTTATTAACCGGCGCTTCTTCCTTGTTAAAATCTACTATGATGCGCTGAACTAAGAAACATTTTTATATATACATACGCATTGTGCTATGAAATTAAAAGAAAGAACATTTCTTTTGCATATAATAATTATTAATTAAATTTCTTTTTGTGGAAATACACTTCTTCATCTGGTCAAACTTTTTGTTTTATAGATATAAAATAATTATTGAACTTCAAGATCAAAAATTAATTTTATTATTAATTTATTTTTTCAATATTTCACTGACCTTCGGTTAGCATTATCAGGAACTCTTAAAATAATTAAGAAACATAAAGCATAAACTTAACCACTGTGCACAATTTTTCGATTGTTCTTAATACAAAATCCACAAACAAAACTAACGTATAGAGAACCATAAACAAACTGTTTACATGTATATTCAGTTTTGCTTTCGTATAACCTACTGACTCATTTTATTTCAGGCCTAAAGCACACAGTGTTTATATTTACACGAAACCATTCGTTATATTTTTACCCCCTCATAACTTTGCTTCCTTTAATCACAAAATAATGGAACTGTAAACACAAGTACTCTACGTAACCTCATAGGCCTTCCCTAGAGAGGAAGGTGTAAAAAGTTACATTTTCACTGACTCACTCATCAATATTATGGGGCACTACCGCTGTAGCTAGAGGCCTTAGGACACAAGTAAACAGAAAAATCTCAAAACGTGCACTTTTTTTATCAGGCTTAACTTAGTTTTTTTTCTGTTTTTATTTCTTTATTAAAAGAAATTTTATGTGTGTATATATTCATACACATCTTTAGATATGCATACATACATATACGTATGTACATATGTATATCTAAACATACTACGATTATAAACTAATACCTGGTTTATACGCACATTTAATTTGCAAATACAAACGTAACGTGCTGCCGTATATTTTTTATTGTATAAGTTACAAACTGCTAAAGATGTAGGGGAACTACAAATTTTGTTAATAGTCTTATTTTACAATTCAACTTGCCTTTCGTTTATATGAGCTTTTTTTCAATGTCGGCTCTTTTGATATCTTTATATGTTCGTTCTACCTTTTCTCTAAACGCTTATAATTTTTGTTAAATTCTCGGTTTGTGGTGATAACGGAATATGGTTTGATTTCGAATTTTGATTTTTCACTGAAACTTATAGCGTTTTTACACTTGCTCATATCTTTCATCAACTCTCCACGAAATTAACTTCATCCCATACGAATCGTACAGGGCTGCGTGCGTATTCAACATCTTTGTAGGATGATCTTTTATCTATCATTATGTTCCACTAAAATGTCAAACAACATAAAGGTCGGCACAATGCAATATACAAAAGTAAGTATTAATTTAATTCCTTTTAAAACAACAAACAATTTTATTCGCATTCTATTGTCTGCTGCTGAAGCAAAGAAGCTGCTAGACATTTGGGAAACAATTGAGGGAATAGGAGGCGAAAAAAGTTTACATATTTCCCAGGAAATAGCAGCAAAGCTCTTGTATCTTTATATAAAAGAATTTATTTTTATTTTTCAAATAAAATTGAAATGAAAATCAAACTGAGCACAGTGGGTTTATTTAACGAATAATTGGCAATTCATAAAATTATACAAGGTCGTAACTTTTCTAACTTTTAAGAAATTTAAAATTGTTATTTAGTGGTTGCGGACAAGACTCTCACTCAGTCTGTTCCATTTGCAACCTTTATTTATAGCGCTATTTTTTTTATACGCGGGTTGCCTTTTAAGTTTTTACCAAAAGTGAAACAGAAACGATCAAGTTCGAAACAAAATGTTTTTTGTGGCTTTTCGAAATATTCGCCCTTAAGTTCTATACATTTTTCTATGCGCTCAAACCAATTCTGGAAACATATTTTCCATTCTGAAGCTGATATCGTAGAAACATGGTTTGAAAGTCTTTAAAAGCTTCTTGAGGTGATTGGGTTCATCGTTAAACTCCCAAACAGTAGGCCGTTGTTTGCTTTCGTCTCCTGTAACAATGTTGTATACGGATTTTCAATATTGCCTGACACCAACCAATTTTTTTTGCGCTTCGGTAAAATTATGCGGAAACCATCTAGAGTATAACTTTCTCACACCTAATTGTTCACGCAAAATCGATTGTATTACAGCCTGCGACGCTTCTATCTGTCTGTAAATTCCATGCCGATCTTCTTTAATCCTGTTGCGCACAGCATCGATGATTCTCGGAATGACAACCGGTTTTGACCGACCTTTTCTAGATTCTTCACTGACGGACTCACGACAATGATGAAATTTTGCAAACAGTCTTCTCTGGTGGTGCTTCATTACTTCATTTTTTAAATCATAAAAAAATCATCGAACGCATGCCTTCACGGGTGATTTCTATTTTGGCACACACTTGCTTCCTTTAAATGGTCCCTATCAACAATTTACTTAGTCGATATCTAAATAGCCACAGGTTTCGCTATTACAAACGTCAATGTTCACAAATACAGTGGAGCCACAACTCATTAATGCCACCTTATTGTTCGATTGTAAAAACTTAAAAGGCAACCCTTGTATACGCGAAATCTGTCTTTAAAGAATTCCGGGCTTCTATTTGAAATATTCTTCTCACAAGAAGTTCTGTTTTCGTATTATATTCGTTTATAAAAAAAATTATATAAATTATTAAAAAATATTTTACTTAAATTTGTCCAACCAGTTGGTGGCTTCTTCGCAATCAACTTATAGTGCATACTGTAGTGATACATAATTGCTTTTCTTTTTCGAGAGCATTAATTAATCCAATTACTGCAGAATTTCCAAATACTATTTCATGTATTTTTCTTATTGGCTTTAACACGTGAAAATAAATATTATAAAAAAAAGATGTTGCAAATGTTAGCGATTGTTACATATTTTCAATATCTTCCATGCATTTCTCTAATATATGCGTGAGTATAAAAAAAGATATCCGAAATTTTCGATAAATTTCACTATATGGCGAAGTTTGTTTTTGGTTATGTTTTGTTAAATTTAGATTTTATGTTAAAACTAAAGGCTTTTGGAGCTTAAAATTAATTTGCGGAATTTTCGATATTTTGATAGTTGTGAATTTTCGAGGAATGCCCCCCTGATTTTTTTGATGTTGGTGAATTTTTTAAACTAATTTTTGATCTTCTACTTAATTTCTTAATTGTAGGAAAATATCAATCTTTTGACAACTTTCCCGTAATAAATTGAATATTTGTATAATTTGTACTTTTTTGGTGAAATTTCGACAGGGTGGAACTTGAAATTTTTGCTACGATTTCTGGTGAAATTTCCAATTTGCTCAAATTCAATTTATTAGTAAATTTTTATGTGAAATTTGAGATTTTTTGCGAAGTTTAGAGTTTATTAAGTTCTAATATGTTTCAGATTTTTTGTGTATTTTTATATTTTTAAGGAATTTACCTTTTTTGGTGCAATTTGGTTTTTAGTTTGTTTTGATTATGCGGTTAAATTTTAATTTTTGGTGAAATTTCTAGATTTAAATTTTTTTGTTGATTTTTAAATATTTTTTTTTCGGTAAACTTTTAATTTTATGAGTTTTTCACTTTGAGCAAAAATTTAAATTTTTGATAACTTTTGACGACAAATTTAAGTAAAATTTGTATTTTTTGGCAAAATTTTTATGTCGTTGAAATTAGTGGTGAAATTCCAGTGTTCATTGAAATTCGATATTTTTTGTTTACACGTGTATTGAAAGATGTCCAAAGCATTAACAAATATTTCCCTGCAAACATTTTCTAACGAATTCGGCCATAAAAATATGACAGGCTCATCATTGAACCGAAAATTCGTCCAATAGTTAATACATATTGAACAGACCATTTTAGTCCCATTTTTCGTTCGTTCGGAGAACGGAAAATTACTCTAAATATGGCACATAGCCAAACCGGTTTGTCTCCAAACCAAACTTGACAAGGGTTGACGGAAATTCGGTACAAAAATGTACATCAAAACACCCTTTTGGAATGTCAAACCAAAAATCAAGAATCGTTTTAGTGCATTACCGGCGTCATAAATAGTGCCCTCTTTGGGTGACGTCATTGGAAGGTTCGTAATGCAAACTATTGCAATCAAATGTTTTTCTAATGCCACACTAGCATAAAAAAAAGCGAAAACAAATTGAAACTTCGATCGCATCGAAAAAAAAAATATTTTAGGAATTTTTCAAAACATCAAATCGGTTTGACCTATCAAAAAATCTGTCACACACTATTATACTTTTTAATCACATATGTATACAACCATACAATTTTCTTACAGATCTTGTGAATAAGTCAGATAGGGAATCATGATTCCGCATAGCGACAAAACTTTTGCCCGTTTACAAGAATCCCGACACAAGTAATAAGCATAATTTTTGGTTTATATTTTTTCACAAATTGTTTTGAGTTCTCTTTTACACTTTCTTTGGTGCTTAGAGAGGGAAAGTTTAGTCTTACGAATTATGTTCTCCTTTGCTTGGAAATATAAAAGAACTCATCATATAGAGCGTTGTAGCACACCTCAGAACAAACCGAATTTGCCGAGTACAAAAAGTCTGTGCTCCTCATCATTCCTATTACCCTTCTCTTCCATAACTCAAGACTTTGCAAACAAAACAATCCGAATGTAAATCGAGATTTATTTAAAAACCTATAACTGTAAATTCCACAGTTTTTGTTTTTGTAAAATAATATGTAAACCAGGCAAAGAGAAGCAAAGCTGGAAATGAATTGGTTTTTGTTCTTGTAACTTAATTTCATTTAAATTAAACTAACAGTTACGAAAAAGCGTCGTTAGGTAAATTTTTCGACATTTTTACTTCAAGTTTTGAATAACTAAAACTCAAGTTTAAAGTAGATCTGCATTTGAAAATAAGCAATATTGTTCAAACATTATTTAATGAAATTTCCTAGGCGTTTGATAAAGTCTGGCATGATGGGCTACTTACGAAAATAACTCTAGTAGTAAGTGGAAACTGGGACAAGCGTCTGAAAAGCTATCTGATGGATAGAATATTTAAAGAAAGCTTAAAAAATAAATTTTCAAAAAAAAGTAAAAATCTCTGCAGGAATACCTCAAATAAGTGTACTAGGGTAGATTTTATTTATTATTTACACAGCGGATATGCCAACAAATAATGATCGGAAAGTTGCATCCGAACAACTCCAGTCTCATATTAATGAGCTAGAAGATTGGCTAAAAACGTGGAGAATACAAGTAAATCCATCCATATGTGTTTATGTAACGTTTTCCCTCATAAGGAAAAATTGTCCACTTATAACAATAACAAATGCCACTGTTCCAGTGGAAACCCACGTGAAATTATTGGGGTATCAATCTTGATCGACGCCTAGCTTGGTCCCGTCATTTTGAGACAAAAATAACTGTCATAAAACTGCGAACAACTCAACTACACTGATTAGTAGGTCCTCACTTAACTTTGGCTTTGGAATACAAAGTTCTGTTATACAAAACCGTTATAAAGCCAATATGATCATTCAGCTGCGCATCTAATACTCAGAAGTTGCAAAGAAGATATGAAAATATCTATAGAGATCTAGAAGTTACCACTATCCAGGAAGACGGAAAAACATACACGTCAAAATATGTACGTAAACAAACTATAGATCCACCCTAACACTCTTGTACGTAAATTATTACAATTTCCGGGGCACCAGAGACTTAGAAAGACTGACACCTTGTATCAGTCAACCCAACCCAATAACAGTTAGTTTATTAAGATTTGAATACAATAGGTCAGCTATTACATTGGTAATACTTAATAAAAAAAACATTTTAGAGATAAGATTTTAAGACTTATTGTAATTTTCTTTTAGAAAGATTAAACAAAAGGCTTAAAGTGACCTTTTCGTTAATTTAAAGTTCATTAGAAATTCCAAAAAGTAGACCAAAGTTCTTAGCCAGAGTAAATATTGCTTCTTATAAAATTTGCCAAATTTCATTAAGTAGCGCCGAAAATGTTACTTTTTAGTCAACAGGTGGAAGATATCACTTCCCTCTGCTTGCAGGGTTACATTCGTAGGCAATGAAGACAAGTTCAACAATGTTAGTATCTACGCTGTACTCTCAGTTTTGTCATATTTCCTTGTATTCTCTTGTTCGTTAAAAAGTTGTAATGCTTTATATTAAACAGGAGCTTATTCAACTTATTCCTTTGGGGTGGTAAACTATAAGGAAAACAAACAAATATTACAATAATTTTTTATTCAGTTTTAATCGTTGTGAATAGGAGGTTAGCACCAATAGATATCGTGCAGCCAACGCGTAACAAGTTTAACCCAAAAAAAACAAATTTCAAAACACTGCATAACAAATATTTTTTGAATTCTTAATTGCACCACCGGCATAAATAATTTGTACGTTTAGTTAGACACGTGTATCCTCTGAACTTAACACTCGCATATACGATACGGACGGTTAAAATTTGGCGTTTTTAAAGTGAGAAAAAAATATAAATTATTATTATGTGTCATAAATTAATTTGTAAAATATTTACGTCTTTAAAAAAAGAATGGGTACCGGAAGCTACCTTTTAAAACAAATTAAAGTATTTAACCTACAAAATTAAATGAAAATAAAAAAGATTATTTCAACTGGAATGGCTCACTTAACGAAGGATAACATAAGCCTTGGGGGGAAACGTTTACTAAGGAAACAACAGTGTAGAATACCTCATAAATATTCCATTAGGCGGGGAACAGTGATAAATATAACGTCATTAAGCTCTGGCATGGAGAGACAAACAACTACCTTCATGTACAGACATACATACTTACATATGTAGATGATTATCTATGCAAAACATTTCAAAAAGGCACACGTTTGACTGAGATTGTCAGCCGCATAGAAGATTATTCAGTAAGTTTGATGGCATGATTGTTATGTGTGAATATTTAATTTTTAAATGTAAAAAAACAAAACAAACGATAAACCAATTTAAGAGTTTGATATCCTTGCGTGGCTGTTTAACTGACTGCAGCAGGCATGCCGGGTTGAATATATTATTTACAGTTTTTTTTTTCGTTCGTGCTTAAAGTCTTTTACTGCAGCAAAATAGACAATTATTATATTACTTTTATTTTTTGGTCGGTTGACATCAAAGATTCAAACAAAAACCTACAGAGTAACAATAATGTGTGTGTGCGTATTCAGCCGTAACCTCACTTGTTGCACTCACTAACTTGTATTATTCATTTTTACATATCAGACCGTACGATCGACGAGTGTTTAGAACTTCAACAATTATGAAAAGAGGATTAAAAAAAATTAGGCGTGTATCGGCGATTTGCTGTTGCACGTCGGCATTTCGAGAAGTTTAATTTTTATATTTTGAATTTTTATTAAAATTGTTTTATCTGACGGCTGTCATAAGAGCTCAATTCATACCTTGTTATGACACTTTATATCGTACGACTAGCTTTTGCCTGCGGCTTTGCTCGCAAGGAAAACCTGCCTAATGATTGAGACTATTTACATGTTTATATATTTTAGTTTATATTTTAAATATCTTTTTATACACTGCACTAAAGGTTCTGCCTTCAGGTGCTAGCTGAGCTCAACCTCGAGCAGGCCACGCAATACTGCCCCTGCCGATACCAATTCAACATAGCGATAGATATAAAAAAAAATTGCCCTGCAGAGACAAATTCCTTCTACAATTATAGAAACTGCGGTGCACCATAGTGCCACCAATTTTCAATGATTCAACAGTCATTGTGATAAACAGCTGTTCCTTCCCTCCTACCTTCCCTCTTCTATAGTAAATTTTATTTTAGTGCGCACTGTTATTAAATTGTTTTAAAGCTTCTTTGATTTCACCTACCAAAAAGGCTCGGGCAACATATTTTGTCAGTTAACTTAGTCTCAACTTTTCCATAGCTTTTTTTTGTTAATCCATAATTAAGCCATTGTGTTGTGTGTATATTCTCTCTGTAGGTGTATAATTAATAACTATTGTTTTCCTTATTGCCGGATTTAAAAAAAACCCTTTAAATAATTCTCTAGTCATCGATGTGTGTTTTTTTTTATATCTAGCGACGAATTTCTCGATCTCGGTATAATTTTGGATCCAAAGCTTCTCTTTGGCAAACATAGATCAGGATAGTACACCTCCTATGAGATTATTCTTGTTGTTGTTGCAATTAATGTATAGCTGCCTTTTGATCGAACATTTGATCGTTTATGCCTTTGTGTAGAATTATGAGGAAATAAATTACTTTACAAACTTGATTTAACAACCATTTAATAATATATGAGAAAAATATGAAGACGTTTGTCATAATACAATGAAAGTAGTTTTAAAATATTCAGAAAAATATAACAAAAAAACTAATACAAATTTTTCATTCATATGTGCAGGGTGTCCTGTCCGCCAGGAAGGTATACTTCTTTGTTTGTTTATAATTTTTGATTAAATAAAAGAGAATGGATCGTATATTGATAAATGTTGGATTTAATGTCGCAAACGAGCTCTTTTGAACACACGCGGTATTTCATTAATTTCATCACGAATATTTTGTTTGAGTTGCTCCAGCGTTTCTGGTTTGTTTGCATAAGCTTTGCTTTTCAGATATCCCCACAAAAAGATGTCCGGAGCAGTTAAATCAGGCAACCGTGGAGGCCAATCAACATCACCATTCCGTGAAATAACTTGTTGTGGAAAGAGGTCTCCATTGTAATCCTGGCTGTACGCGATGAAACCACATGTTAGTCAAGCCCAAAGCGAGCTGTAGCTTCCTATTGGCATATGTAGGGCGGCGCAAAAGGAAGAAGCTCTTGTGTCAACTGAATCTTAAATGGAAACAAATGCAAGTCTTTGTGTAAAATTGTGGCCAAAGTTGTTCTTTGAAGACCAAGCTCCTGAGCACGGTGTCGAATTGAGGTTGATGGATTGTTTTGAAGACTTTCTTGAACAGCAGTAATGTTTTCAGCCGATCTTGTAGTACGTTGTGGTCCACGCTGGGGCCTATCAGCAACAGTCCCTCTTTCTTCGAAATCATTCACTACACGATAAGTAGTGCGTCTTGTTGGCACCTTGTTTCTTCCAAAAATTTCACGTAACTTTCTCATCGTCACAGTAATCGATGATTGATTTTGATAAAATGTTTTAACGGTTAAAACACGTTGGTCTTGCAAAATGTTTACCAAAATGGCGGCAAAACAAAGTAGTATACCTTCGCGGCGGAAACCCTGTACACATTTATGTGTGTGTAAATTTTTTAAACAAAACTTATTTGTAAAAACAAAAAAACAACAAGCAAATTATTTAAAATAATTTTATGTTATTTTATGTATTAAATGCAAATATAAAGTATAAATAATGAAATTGTGTTACAAAAAAATCCATTAAAGACCTAAAAGCTTGAGGAATAAATAAGATTAAAAGTTCAAAAAACTAGAATGCCTTATACATACAAACATACATACATACGTTGCTCGCGTACGCACTGTTTGTTGCTGGTAACGAGAGCATGGAACGAAAAGCTTCCTTTATATGGCTTTCGCTACTTTATTTTTAGTGGAAAATACGCTGTATTTTTGAATTATATTTAAATTACACACATACATACATATGTATGTATGTTCAGACGTATATTCATTGAGCAGTCGTAGAAAAGTGTTAAATGTAAAAATATTTTTAATTAAGGCGCCAGACCAAGTTCAGACCTGAAGAAAGAAAAAAATTTTACAAAACTAGCAAGTCGTCTTGGTGTGGGATGGTATTGTACATATAAAGAACTTGGTCTTCATTTTGATCTCAAGACTTTTTATGGCCGACATTTTTGGATATGAACTTGGCCTTGTGTTCACATTCATGTTTTTCTATTAATGTAGCAGACCGCTTACTTTATGGATTCATTTTCTACTCCCTTCTTTCAGCGAATTGATTTCGGCCAACCGATTTGTAATTTACTATAACCTCGTTTTCATTGAGTCTTGAGCTAACTCTTGACCGTAGTGATTTTAGACTACCGACTACTAACTGTCAAACTTCCTTCTTCCGACGGAGTCTCTTGTAATTACTAGCATATATCTGAGGTTTAGGTCAACGATGGCATTTACATTTACCCAATGTCTGCCCGTGGTTCTTATCCTTATGCTAGTCAGTGCTGGACATTCACACACAACGTGTTATGCGTGAAGATAACTGCGCCACGACGCTTTATACAATAAATTTGCTCACTACAGATTAAGTCAGATATGATAAGCACATCTCACATATTTAAGGAGTGACCTGAACAGAGCAAAACCTTTAGAATTACACTTGCTATTATTACACAAGTACACACACAAAGGTTTGTACTGGAGCAAGTAAAAGTTGTTTTTTAATGTAATTCGGGGTGCTGAGTTCTGGTTTCCGACATACACCGTGGTCTGCAAAAAAAAGGAAGTGTCGCGACATATATTACTATAACTTGAGGGAAGGTCTGTTATATTTGGTTGGGTATAAAATTCAAAAATCTGCATAAAAATTAACTTTCAGTCGTACTAACGTTATCCCATATTTTAAGAAACGTGCAGACGAGTTTTTTAAGGATCAGAGTCAGTTAAAACCACAAGAAACAAGGAGAAATGTACATAACGAAATTGTAATACATATATATATATAAGACGATAATACCATTTGGATAACAATCAACTGAAATAACTATTAAAGGTCAAGTGAACAAAATAATACTCAACTTTGCTCAACACTTTGAACATTAATGAATATTCATATTATTAATAGAAATCTAACGGACGAATACCAACTAAAAATAACCCACGGTCTTAATTAACTATACAGTAGTTACTGTTTATGTGGAGGAAGATTTTCATGGAAAGATGTCTAGACATATGTATAAAACGTTATTTTGATAATTGCCTTCATATAATTAACATTTAGCAAATTTGAGTGGACAACCGTTTAAAGCCGGTTCAGCTTAAAGAACAGTATTTTTGATTATGAAAGCAAAAAAGATAGTAAGAGCTTTTTAATTTTAAGTCTATTTAACAACAGTGAACTTTATTGTGTAACCATGAATACAGGCTATTTAAATTTGTAGTTTCGGAGATATCGAGATATCGAGATATCGTAAATAATAGAAAAAGATAAAAATCTCACTTAATTGCTCCACTGATGATATAATCAGTTTGCTCTTTTAGTTTGACACGTGTATGTATCCTTCGACTTTAACACAACATCCGCTGATGCGATTGAGACAGTTAAAAGCCATTTAGCTTATGAAGTGAAAAAACTATCGAAATTACTTTCGTGTGTCATGAATAAATTGTAAAATATGTTCATCTTCCAAACAAAATTTTACTAGAAGCTGCATTTTAATCTACAAAATGGAACAGAAATAAACAAGATTATTTCTACTGGGGTCGCAAACTTAAAAAAACAAAACATAAGCCTTCGAGGGAAATCAATAATAGTGCGGAATACCACATAAATATACCATTAGGCGTGAAACAATGATGAATATAACGTCTCCCAGCTCTGGCATAAAGAGACAAACAACTGCATTTATGTACGTAGATGCTTCTCTATACCAAACGTTAAAAAAAATCACCTTTGATGTTGTCAGCTGCATACGAAATAATTCACTAAGTTGAATGACACAATTGTAGAGTGTGAACATTAAAATTTTTAAATGAAAAAAGAACAAACAAACAGAAAAAAGTACAATCTAATCTTTATGATATCCGTGCATGGCTGTTGAACCGACTGAATGTATGTTGAAGCTTCATGAGGGTTTTTTGAACAGGATGGGCAAGGGTTTAGGGTGCCAGGAACCATTCGTTCGCGATAGCAGTTGAGTATACTGCATCCTCCGCTCTCAATTGTTCTAAAATTGATCGGTGTGTTCCTGGGTAACAGCCTCTCATTATCCGAAATAGTCGGGCGATATTCATTCAGGACTTTATAGCATCTATATTCATCTAAGACTGATGTGACCACCTGCTGATGCAATAGTTCTTGGGCTGTCGCTATGGACATCCTGTCAGCTTGAGGTAATATAACTTCCTGGACGTCTCCGAGGTAGCGCCGGAAGCGTCAAGAGGGAGATCTTGGAGGAGTATCCGATGGTTTGTATGGCTTGCCAGGTAACATGCCGTTAAGAATTGCTTCCTTAGCATCTCATTATGTTATCTACTCTGCCGGTATCTTGGTCTCCTCATGTAGATGATCCACATTAGTCATCTTGACACAACCAGTGGCTTTTGTCATGCCCCAGGAGGTGCCAGCAAGAGCTTCTAGGACCTTTTTTTTCTTGTTCATGCTTAAAGTGAAAGTTCATTTTCTGTTACTGCAGGAATAGAAAAACATATGAATTATAACAAAAATAATTGTTGAGCTTAAATTATTTTACTTTTAATTTGCTAGTGACTGACAATAAACAAACTGTGTGTGAGTCTGTGTATGTCTGTTCATGTATATTCAGCTTTAACTTCATTTATTACACACACTAGCACCAAGCGACTCTTTTTTTTTTATTAAATTATTTTAATTAAAAATTTAACACAACAGCCAAATTTAAATTTTGTATTCAATTACAAATTTATAAATCAAAATTACAAAATAATACTTGTTTCAATGCCAAAGCTAAGCTCTTAATTCAAGTATTACTTGAACAAGTTTTTCGCAATAACTTGGCTTAATTTTTTGCCATTCGTCCTAAAGGGCTTTTTTCAAGTCGTCTTTGTAGCTAATGGCGTGCTGACAAATTTTCTATTAAGATAGCTCCATAAATTCTCAATAGGATTTATGTCTAGACTCTGTGCTGATGTGGACTATTGTATTGCAACCACAATCGAACATTGTAAGCCTTATGCTTTAGGGCACTGTTTTGGTAAAAATATAAATCCTCATAAAGCTGATTCATAATACTTTCGATGCAGTGCAACACACGAGGCCCAGATGCAGAAAATGAACGCCATGGCTGAGCGATATCCATGCTTTACAGTGGCTTTCATAATTTTGGCAACAGTCGCTTCATGTGCCTTATTCCACACATGGTCTACCATAAGAGCCAAACAGGTTAAATGTGTTTTTATCTGTAAAGAGCTCGTTCCTTCAAAATAAAAATTATTTCTCCTGGTGCTCTTTGGCAAATCTCAGTATTGTACTTTGATTCCTTTTATTATTAATGAAAGGCTTACGCCTGGTTCTTCTGCCATGCCAGTCAGCCTCGTATTGGTTCTGGGTAACATTTCTGCCCTAGGTTTTTTGGGCGATTTCTGCGAACTTTGGCCTACTTAAAAACGGATTCGTTTTCACCAGCCCTGTTGTATATTGCTTATCACATGCGGACAAAATAGTACTGTTGGCTACTTTTGGCTTTTCAAGTCTCTTATCGTTTCCTTTCGCAATATCTTTCGGAACGATTTTTTATTATCGTATTAATACTAATGGCAACTGCAATTTTGTCTGCCAGACCCGGCTTGTCTCTGTACATAAGAGACTTCATATATTCTCTCAAAAATAGTCTAGTGGGGTCAAATGGCATGATCTTGTTGGCCAATGAACCGCTCCAAAATGTGAGAATAATTGCTTACCAAACTCGTCTCTCAATAGTTTCACGGTATCGCGTGCCGGATGGCATGTGGCACCGTCTTGTTGAAACTACATGTCAACCAAGTCCAATTTTTCGATTTTGGGCAAAAAAAAAGTCGGTAGTATTCGCATGATACGTTGCGATTTTCATCGTTCTCGAGGAAGTACGGTCTAATGATACCACCGCCCTGCCCCGCAAACCACACCAAACAGCGCATCTTTCAGGGTGCATTGGCAGCTCTTCAACTGTCTCTGGCTGTTGTTTGCACCAATGAGCTTCATCGCTGAAGACAATTTTTCGCTAGACAACACATTTCACGAATTCAATGATATGCGAGCGTTGTGCGCTTATTTGTCTCTTCAAGGTGAAAACCTTAGCGGGAATTTTTGGCATTGCCGCTAGTCACGACTCTTTTTTATAATCCTAAAAAACCAAACAGCAAAAAAATCACCCCATATATGGAGAATTTTTTGTCAATTAATGTCATCAATTTTACACTTTTAAATAAACTTTTTATGAAAACATAATTTTTCCATATATGACACAATTACAGCCACTTCCAATTATGACAATGCGCCACCCTAACACAAAAAATGTCGCTTGAAAATTTTCAAAAACATTTGAATGGAATTTCCAAAAATATGAAAGAATGTGTGTGTGCTTTCGCTTCTTCCCTGCCAACATTTGGAAGTTTCTTTTATCGTCCATCGTCAAAGGCGTTACGTCTTACTCACTTCCAGACGTTAATTGGAAGATAGTTTGAATTTCACAATAACAATTTACATTGCAGTCGTCTTTTAATGATCCAGACGAGGTTTGGAAAATAGTTTGTTGTTTAGAACATCAACCGAAAATGACATGTGCCGTTGTGGATATAATAAACAAAAACAACACTAAGAAATAAAATTAAAAGAAGTTTTCGACATCATCGAGATTAGTTTCTTTTTGTGTTTTGTTGTGGACGGTCAGTGGTGAAGTATGACTTTGTTTTCTTATTGTTGTAGTTTTTACATAATTGTTAATTATTTGTTAATTTGATAATTATCCCATAGTAAATATGAATGAATTATCTGTAAAGGCAAAAAAAAAAAAAAAAAAATCAAAAGCAAAAGAATTCGACTTCCGGAAGATACGATTTCGTCACTATGACGTGTCTTCTTGAAATAACGCAGAAGTAACTACGTGAAGTTACTTCCGGGGGGTACAACTTCTCAATACGGACGACGCTTCTACGATGAGAAAATGGTATCGCAGACGATGAGTTTCAACTTCTTAGCATCACTTCTGAGTCACTTCCGCGATAGAAAATGTTGGCAGGGTTTATACAGGTTGTCATAACCCTGCCGGAGATAGTACCAGTACCTAACTAGTACTAAACTAGTACAAAAATCACCAGTACTAATTCTCAACTGTAAACTTTTCTATATCATCTTAATGCTCAAATTAGCATTGAGTGTGCTTGGAAAATTACTAGAACAATTGATTCTAGGCGAGTACTAGTACACATGGACCCAATTGGGTGCTTTAGAACCAGTTTGTTACTAGTTTTTTTGCATAGAAAAATTTCCCATAGTGAAAAGTACTATTAAACCAAATTAGTTTTTTTGTTTGGTTTTGTTTATTAAAATACTTATAATACAAAAGGAAATAACTTAAAAATTAAATATGTTGCACACATTTTTTCAGGTATTTCAGTTAACATAAAAATATCATCAGTTTTATATTAAATGTAAGGTAAAGGCCCATTTTTTCAAGGCTGGCTAGACCTTATGATAAAAAAGCAACATATAAATAATATCACTAAATTTGTATTTTAGTCGATTTTTCAGTGTCAGTTTCCACATTGTTTTCTTTCTTTGACTTTTCCAAACGATTGGATTTAAACATTCTTTTTTTTTTTGCAGTTGAAATGCCTTTCTCAACGCGGTGTCAGGCTCTTCAGAAAATGCAGCAATATCATCTAAATATATATATATCATTATATATAAAATTTAACGGTTTTAACGGTTAAGAAAATTGTTAATTATTAATTAATTTACCTATCAAAGAAGAATAAAAGTTTTCAAATTTGTTAAGACTCTTTTTGCCATGCGTACCATCAACGTTAAAATCTTGAATTATGCCGTGTCCCAAAATTTCATTTAGGTATCGCCCAACATTTCCTTTTAACAATGATTTCATTCGTCGTAACTGCGAAAAAGAAAACATTAATAATATATCTATTTTTTTTAATTTAACAGATGTACTTACATAGGGATCTGCCTGCGACTGGATCAAAACATTTAGCTCACTTAATTTATCTTCTGACAGCGGAACATCCATGCCTTCCTCTGACAAAATTGCAAACAATTCTTCAGCGCAGCTTCTAGTAGGTTTAGTTTTCATGAACCACTTTTTTAACTTTTGTTTCAAGGTAAGCTTTGGTAATTCTGGAATCTTTCGCAATTTGTCTTCTTGTTTGCATTCTTCTTCTAAGCACGGCGGAGGGCTAATGTTATTCACAAAATCAAATTCTTCAAACTCTTTTAAATTTTTGCGGTGCAATACTCTACTTTTATATACAATTATTTGTTTTTTTAATTTTCTTTTAAAATATCTTTTAGATGTACTCATTTTAAAATGTTTTACAAATACCTTTTAATAAATTTTGTAAACTAAACTTTTTTATGCACAAGCGACTTCAATAAGAAAAACACACTAAAATAAAAGGGAAAACACCAAAATATAATGTTTCTTCTTTATGCATGCTTGCCACACATTGTTTTTATTATTTAGCCGGTCACCGTGGTTTTTAATGTATGGATGGCAGCACTTAAAAAATCAATGCAATGCAAATGAAAATAGTATTTTGCACTTAAACATTTTTTTTATAATAAAGATGGTATAAATCATCGATTTCAAATCAAATTTAAGATGCAGTATCAAAATACAAACACACAAATTTTTGTTTTGTTACACAAAAATTCTATCAGTCCACAAGTAGTTCCCTTGTACTACATCTAGTACTAGTACTCATAAGCACTAGTATTTTTATATAAAAATTTTAACCCCGTTTGCACTAGTACCTTTTGTTCTAGTAATTGTACTAGTAGCTTTAAGACAATTAACTTTCAATCTCCTGAAGGGAAGGAAATCGGAATATTTGGATATGTATGTGTGTACATATTTACACACATGTATGTACAGTCACTCACATAAATATTTTGCTTATGCGAAATAAAGTAAATTAAAAAAAAAATGCTTCATAAAAATATACTTTTCTAAAAATCTGTGTGTTTTTTATTGAATATTATTAAAGGCAACGTTAAACTTGAATTCTCCTTTTCTTAAACTTAAAGCACATTTAAAATACTGGAGATATTTAAAATAATATGAATTAGGTGGCATTTTTTTAGATCAAAAACGTATTTTGCTTTTATTAATTTTTCCCATGCGTTATATTACTTTTGGAATAAAAATGTTAATTTTAATATTTTGCATGGTATCCATTGCTTACTAAAACTGATTCTAGACTTTGGGGCATTGATTCCATTAAGTTTCGAAATTTTTTTGGCGGGATGTTGTACCACTCTTCTTCCAATAACCGTTTTGAAGTTGCTTTAGAGAAAATGTTCTGTTCACGGGCTTTTCCATCCAGATAAGCCAAAAGATTTTCAATAGGATTCATGTCCGGGCTTTGGGGTGGTGTGAGCAGATATTTGGTGTTATATAAGAGCCATAATTTAACGTCCGGGACTCTATGTTTTGGGTCATTATCATGTTGGTAATAATAATCATTCCTAGATAGCCCCACTTTTTCAGCACTTTTAAAATTGACCAATACACATGTTTATCCCTAATGCTATCAATGAACACCAACTTCCCCACTCCAGACGCCGACATACAGTCGCACACCACAAGAGAACCACAATTATGCTTTACTGTTGGTTTCTTTTTTTTTGAATTGGGAGATTCGTCGTTCATCCGATCCGAATAAGTTTAATTTACCTTCGTCACTGAATATTGAGTATTTCCAAAAGTCGAAATTTTTAGTTTTATGGAGCTCAGCAAATAATAAAAGGTCTCTTTCTTGTCACACGACCGTTAATATTATTGGCTTCTAGAATCCTACGGATTGTTTGGTCACTTATGTTTGTTCGTTGTGTCCTCCAACACTGCCCATTAATTTTCGGGGTAGATAAATGGGGATTGGTTTTCCTCAAGAATTTGTCTCTGGTTTTCAAAAGTCAGTGACTTAGGACGTCCATTTCGTGAAGTATTTTTAATGTTACCACATTCCTCTTCCCATTTAACTATATTTTATATTGTTTACCGACATCGGTCAAACATATCATAAATGTATTTGATTGTTTTGCCCTAATTATGGAGGTGCAACATAATTTTTTTCTGAACAATTCAATTCCTTTCCTTTAGGCCTTTTAACTACAAAAACTTTACGACTGAGCGCAGTAAGAACACTATTTCAATTAACCGTGATAAAAGACATTACAAGTGTTATTGTAAGTAAAAAAAATAAAAAATAAAAAAATAAATCGAGATAACCCAAAAATTTTTAAAAATAAGGGCGATCCTCATTAGGCAAAATACTTTGGCGGCCCTTAAATTGCCCAGTTGTTAAAAGAAAGTAATAAAACCTTAAGCAAAATGCAAGTTGGGGTAATTGTCGTCCAACAGAGTGTGTTTCGATATTACTAACCATCAAAAATGAAATGTAAGCAATATATTTTCGTGAGTAACTGTACATATTTACACACATAACAAGACATTATTAAATTCTATCTTCCTGCTCGTTTTCCAAAAATATAAGAGGTTGTTTGTTATTGTGCTGCCTCGCAACGAAGAGAAAACTACAAAAATTATTTAAGAAAAAATAAAATAATATGAAAGGTGTAGGAGCCGGCTTGCGTTTCATGTCATTTTTTGAATATGTAAATGGTGATTTTATTTTATTTGTGCTGCTACATTAGTTTAAGATTATTATTATAAGTGCTAAATATTAATAAGTAAATAATTGAGCTTTCGGTACAATCGGTTATTTAGTTAATATTTTTTTTAAAGTTGCCCTTCTTTAGTTTCTTATTATGAACGCTGGTACTCGTACGTATTGCAAAAGTCTTTAACAATTCAAAAACTTTTGTTTCAGAAAAACCACTAAACATGAATTGACATTAAAAGCATTTTAGGTGGCTGTGTTAAGTTTCGAAAATTCGTCTTGTATTCACTCTCCTCCTTTTAAGCAACAAAGAAAAGCCTTAGTCTATCATCGAATCATAAGTCAAGTGGGTAGGCACACACACACACACATACCTACATATATAAGACGTATAATTGGCTTTGTTGGTGCAAGAGTACTCAAATACATCTAATCTTCTTTTTACACGATTGATTCATTGCACCATAGATTACAACAAACATATCGCAAGATATCAAATTAATATAACGCTGCGCCGTAAGTCAAATTTTGGCCTGCTCCATTTGTTAAGAAAGAAAACAAAGTAACTTAGGGGCCTGTCGTCAGCTGGCATGTCGTAACTGTCAGAAGTTCTGACTTGTACCTCCACGTGGTGGCTGCCGGTCACATGTTCCTGTCTCTGTAAGGAGTCTGGAGAAGTTAGCACTCTCTTATAAAAAATCCCTAATGCACGGCGGAACAGCATACGCCAGGTATGCGTGGTCAAGAGGGTGCTTGGTCTCAAGAATGCGAGCTCTGGATACCAGTTGATCTCCAGTTTTAATACAGACTTACCCGTGCCCATGGCGCTCTGTGTGGGTGAACATATTTTTCTCCATTAGAGTGTTTTAGTAGGCCAAAGGAGGAATCCGGAAAAGATGAATAAGAATGCCTCGCGAGGGGTGGACGCGTCAATCTTTAAGGGTACTTCTAAGGCGATAGACCGTGAGATTCCGACAGGAATAGACTCGCACGAGGTGGAGAGGTTAATCTCTGTAGGAACTCCGGTGTTTATTGACCAATTGAGGAATTCTGAAGAGTTGGACAATAGAGCCTTGCAAGCGGTGGACGGGACAGCCTTTAAAGTTACTCTTGAGGAAAAGGCTGAGACGGTAGCACACGTTGTGTGTGAATGACGTTAAACAAATGATAGCAATTACAAGAGAATACGTGATAAGGAAATAGGTCGACATCAGTCGGCAGTCCGAACTCACTATAGCCGATAGTAAAGGCTAATGGTAGCACGAGACTTGATTGAGGGTAAGGTAATCGTAAATTACAAATCAGTACAATTCATTAAGTTGTTGCTATATTCGTTAGAAATTAAATAACCTGCAAGCTCTATATAAAAACTAGTGAAAACGATAAAGTTGAAATCTCATATTCGGTATGAAAATGTTAATGGGTTGTGCGTATAGGCTCAACAGTACTGTTGATTGTAGCAGCGTCATGGCTAATATTGAAATGTACGTCATGCGGTGTAATGATGTGCTAATTGCTGGCAATTTTAACTCTAACCGTTTTGCTGAATAAACTTTCAAGGACAAGATGACCGCTACATGTGTCCTTGTGACAAATATAACTTTTCCTACAGACTTTATAGAAAATAATAGCATCCTCTTGCATATTATTTTTATGTGGGCGACTCTACTAATATATTACTTAATGACCAAATTTCTGCGTCATGTTTTCCCACGCAGACTATGAATTTCAGTTCGATTGCAGGGATAAATTTTTCCCTTTCGTGATTTTAGAAATTTGATTCGGGACATTTTTAACAGAAGCTTAATACGAATCAATTGGAATTGTATTAACATGCCTTCTAATGATGATGAGCTTTCATTTCTTTAGTGCAATATATTGAAGGTCTATGATGATGCAGTATCCACAAGAAGAAAAACAGTTACAGTCTATTAAGCGTAGGGATCTATCATACTCGAAGTAGAAGCGTTTCCGAACGCATAAACTCGAGGTTTGTCTGCTAGAAGGGAAAATGGCTAAATCTGACTATAATGCGAAAAGTTATGACTCCGCTATTGATTCTCAGTCCACATGGAAAACCATTAGGTGCATTGGGATTGGAAATATGCAACCGACTGTGGAACTTAACACAATATTGGCTAATAATAGCAGGAGATGTCACAACAGAGTGTAACGGTGTTTCAGTTAGAAATTAGTCTAAATTAAAAAATTGCGTCAGTCGGCTGGTTGCTCTTTCAAGGTTTGCGCAAATAAAGTGAAATGCATAGCAAAATTATAAAAAGTATGTTATCTACTCTTCCATCATAATTTATATTGTTTTAACACCAACATTACCCCAAACTGTTTTCCCGTCAAATGGAAATCCGAATGCATATCGTCCAAGAGCTATATTAGGCTTCCTTTCGAAACCTCTAGAAAACATTTTTGCACCAGCAAACAAGTGCTTTTATTCATAATAATCAACTGTTGTCTGATCAACAATCAGGTATCCATCCACTTTATTTATCTTACATCAGGAAGTTGGAAAAATCCACTTTGTAGGGCTTCATTCGAAAGCATTTATTACAGTTAACCATGAATTATTATACAGCAAAGGTAGATCTATCTTTAATTTTTTTTCGGCTGCAGCAAAACCTATGTTGTCGGAGCTTAAAGATTGCACACAATGCGCATATGCTAATATCACAGTGTCGAATCCAATAAAGCTAACAAAAGGTTGGCCTCAAGGGTCAGTTTTGCGACCATCACTTTTTTCAATTAACGCTAACGACTTGCCAAGTAATTTATCTCACAGCAATATTCACATGTAGGTAGATGATGTACAATTATTGATCAATAAATGGTGGATGACATCAGAGTTAGATAAAATATGTGGTCAGCTGCAAATCGTCTTCATTTTTATTCTAAAAAATCGAAGTGTCTAGTGACTTAAAAGCGAACCACACATCCATTAATTAGTGAATACTGCAAACAATCTTGGAATTGTGTTTAACACAATTTAACCCAATCTTGACTAGCCAGATATTTGTTAGCTCATGACGAGAGCGTCGGCTGAATAACGAAAAGAAATTTGTTCTTGGTCTTCTATGTAGAGAACACGTATAGTTGTTCCTGTTCAGTTTAAGCATAATTTTTTGCTCCTCATCGATATTGCTTCCCTGTTCTCAGCATAGTTTATTTGCGGGTGTTTACAGGCCAGCGCATACAAACATATTTTTATATTGTTGTTTGAATAAGAAACGGAACATCAACAGCGACGGTCTTCACGAGCCAAATTCATGTGCGAGCAATCTGCACGTTGGCAGAACAGATTTATGGCTAGTCAAGATGGCATGTAACAATAACTTGACATGGTCAAGTCATGGACATTTGGACGGTTCAATGCGTGTAAGAATGCTACTTGCTTAAAAGATACTTGGTTGCAAGTCCTGTTTATGAAATACTGCCATATCACTGTTATGAAATTTTCAAGTTTTTAATATAGCGATCTTTTCGGCATCAATTTATGGAATAACTTACGACCTTGTTGGCTATTTCTGAAACAAATTGCAAAAGTAAAAAGCTTTTATTTCAAATATTTTATATTTAGTTTTCTTATATGAAAACAAAAATTATCGAACAAATTCAGAGAATATTGAAATTCGTAATGTCGACAAAACAATTCGCGTACAGCGAGAATCAAGTGCATTTTGTTTATCATTTTAAAATAAGAGATTTACTATGAAGGTGATTGACAGACGTTTTATGCGTTTAATTTAAAAGTGATGTAAGTAAGTTTGTCCCTAACCCAAATCTACACAACTGTCTGTTTTTTTAATCTGTGGCCCCATTTTACATTTATTTGGTTTTCCTTTTAGCAAGCGATGGATGACAATAGAAAAGAGTATTTTATGTTAAATCAGACCTCTGCTATTATCCCCTAATATTGTTTTTTGTAATAAATACCAGCAGCTCTGCCGCTCGCTACATCCGTTTGAAACTTAGTCATTTCATTTTTTTTTATTATTCTATTAAACTAAGAATTTTTATTTTAATAAAATAAATTAATTCATATTAAACGTGTCGCAACAAGTTCCGTGTTTTTAGGGCGCTAAAAAAATACCTAGTAACATAAGTGGGCACCTTGACAACAATAGCTTAAACCAGACGAGGATGTTTCATTTAATAAAGATTTTTCCCAAGCCCCTCAAAATCAACATCAGCTAATGCGCCTCACACTACTGTAGTAGGTTGCTTATCTTGTTTACGCTTGTTAAATCTTTCTTAATAACTACAAAAGAAATCCCCCACATGATTTGCCTTCGTCTTGTGACAATAACAATACCTGCTGTATTAACAAAATTCCTGTGAACTTGTCACAAGAAAATTTGACATTCCCAAAAAAACATAGGATGAGCATTATAACCACTCAATCAATACCCGTAAAAAAAACAAAAACAATTTATAAATAAACTAATGTGTGATGGATGGATGTGTCTGTCTACATACACGTATGTATGGATGTATGGATGTATTGGTGTGTGCACATACGCATGTTTACAACACTAATAATAATAGAATGCAATGAATATAATGGAATAGATGGAATCTAATATATTCCAACACAACGGATTCGATTCGATTTGGTGAAGGGGTGTGAGTGAGGGACCAGAAGGGTATAAACAATGTATCACTTGTATTGCTAGAAAAAACAAATCAAAGCATCATACAGCCATACATACACACATACATACATACTCGTATTTATTCATCTTCTTTCTGTTCCCCACGACACTGAATACAATGTTGCGACAAACTAATTGAATCAGGGGTTAATTCCTCGAAACAAAACAATGTGAACTTAAATTAGAGCTCTATTGTATTTTTTTTTTGGTCTTTGGTTATCGCTATGATGATATATGATGCTCCATCATTATTGTATGCATTAGCCCACAATTAAGGTGACAACCCCTGGAAGTTTAATTTTCGAGCCATTGACTAAAAAATTAATGATTTCGCCGTTACTTATTGTGAATTATTCTACGTTTTATACATTCTAATGAATCCTAAATTTTACGAAAAATTTAATAAAAACTCAATTTTTAGTTGCTTGTTACCTTAAGCAAAGAGTAACGAATGAATAAGTCGAATTTTAGTGTTTTTTATTTATTTACTAGTGGCCTAGGCTGACATTGTCTTGCCGCGCAGGCTGTCTTTTATATAAGCTGGCAGTTTCTGGTTTTGTCAGATATTTGATGCATTTGACATATGTGCGTTCTACAATTTAGTCGCAACACAACCTATCGAATCATTCAGAGATTCACTCAACTACACACACACACACACACACACAACATGTTCAGTTACATACAATTGCAGAAGTATTGTAGATATTCACTTATGTATGTGTGCGATGCCTAAATTGACAGCTAGGTACCGTTTCTATGGGTAGAAGAAAGGTGGGCGGTTTTTAAAATTCCAGCAATACTTCAAATTCATCTTTGCATACCATACAAAAAAAACTGTTAAATTCGCCCAGCCGTTCTCCTGGTTGTGCGCTTTGCAACCCATTTAGCGATTCATTTTTATTTACCTCCTATAGATGACTAGAATAGGATGGGTATTGCACATAACCAGAGCTTGGTCCTCATTTCGATTTCAGTACTTTTAACGGCCGAAATTGGCCTTATTTTCACATTCACCAGGAATTCACCAATAAATCGGAAAGTCGCAAAATATGTACAAGTAAAGAAACAATCTTAATTTTCCAAAAAAAAAAACAGAAATTTCTCACGGAGACAAATGCTTTGCCTCTAGAAATCAAAATATTCTCAGGTGTTTATAGACGTGGATAGGAAACTTTAAATGCGAATGAAAAACTCAAAATTTAATTCATTTTATCACCCAATCTGACCAGTTCACATATCTTGGCAAGCAAATTTCACTAAGTTCAGCAATCGGGAACCGACATTCACGATTTCATCTGTTAAAACTTTTATAGAGGGTTTGCCAGGTATGTGGAGCTTTTTTCCAATGGAACAATAAATGCATCCACGAAGCTGTGATTTGCATTTTCTACAGCAATAAGTTGTTGGAGTTTTTGGTTCTCTTCAGTTTTCATGTCAATCCAGTGATGGACAATGGAAATGTTGTTGACCCACCAAACCAAAAATTACTTTTTGCAATATTTTGGTGCTTTTTATTAAACATAATTAAGCTTAATTTATATTAAAAACAAAACTACACTGAACTATTTCACATAAATAATACTGCGGCCATTAAATGCAAAAAAAGACAAGAAAATTTATAATTTGCTTCTGTAGTTAAGAAATAACTAAAAGTATGTTTGGTTTAAAGCGATCTAGAGGCAAGTGGGCACTTTTAAGGTGTAATTTTTTGTTTAGTCTTTTGCTAGTAGTTTTAAAGCTATGTCTCCTAAAAATGGTGCTAATTAGTTTTTACGTAAGATCAACCGTTTGGGAGTTATAATGCCAAGAAAATAATAAAATAACACGTTAAATATAACATTTGAATTTTAAGTTAGGAAGAAAGCAAAACAAAAATGGCGACTATAAATGACGCCGGAGTACTAAAAATAGTACAAAAGTACTGAATTTTTCATCACTGTGCCAAACTTTTCACTTGGCTCTTAATTTAGTTCCTTAGTTCCATAGGCTGGTCCAACCAAAACGCACGATGTTAATGGTGAATAAAACAACACGTTTTCAGAGAATTATTTCAATATTTTTCATTACGATTGGCCTAATGTTCGCCACGGCTTCGGTGGTCGATATTTTCAATGACTCTGAGACATAATTAAGGTTCAATGTCGTTAATTAGCTCACCTTTTAGCTCTTGAATTGTTCTTGGCTTATTGACGTACACTTTTTCTTTTAAATATCCCCTACGAAAGAAGTCCAACGGTGCCAAATCACGCGATCGGCCTAGCCAATTAATATTGCCATGACGTGAGATAACACACAGCCATTGTTTTGAGGGCAGTGTGGAATGTGGCCCATATCCTCAATTTCTGGCCACAAGATGTTCGTTATCATCTCGCGGGTGTGACTCACAATTAACATCGTGCATTATGGTGGCGCCACCTTAAGTATTATGTTGGAATAATGTAACGAGTCATATTATTTAGAATTGTACTAATGTTAATTTCGAAATGTGTTACAATCTGTTGAATGAACTTAACAAAAATTCTAATAAACCATTCCTGAACCTTCATTTCTTCCTAAATTATAAGTCCATCTACCACCCAAAGTTAATCCTTCCTCCTTAATTATTACTATAATTATCCTTATACATATAGGCCAAACAATTATCTAACTCCTAAAACCAACTAACTCTCAAGGGTCACAACAAAAAATTTCCGTAAGGGTCCACTCGATCCGTCAAGAATTGTAACCAGTCAAACATCAATCTCTTTCGTTGTGATGGCCTCATAGAAGAATAAATTCTTAAAGCCCTATTGAACAACATCATCATATTTATTCGGGAGCTAATTAAGCTCTTTATAAATTCACCAATTCAAATCAGCCTCCCTACACATGCACATATACACATACATACACATATCTATTTAAGCACACAAAAATAGTCATAATCTCCAAGACTTAACATAAACTTGAAAACAGTTGAAACGCATTCCAGGAAATTCGATTTGGTTTCATCATCATAGAACGCACATAATTATATTTAGTATTTATACGGCGTGCAAAAGAACAACAAGTGTCTGTGTGCTAAAAAAAAAAATAAAAAATAAAAAGAAAGTTGAAGCAAGCAGAAAATTAAAAGTTAATAAAATGATTAAACAATTAACATAAAAGAAATTAAAAAAAGGGGAAGTTACATACGTGTGTGTATGTATGTATGAAATTATATATAAAAATTATAATTAAAATGTTCGCGAAACTGAAAATCAAAAAGTCATGCCGGTAATGACTATATAAATATTTTTATAACGACTAGTGTCCGTCTATTGGTCGAAGTTGGCCCACTCCATGTCCAAGGCGTGAAAAAAAGTAACGTTTTTTGTTGATAACAATACTCTAATGTTTTGTCTTTGCCTATGTAAAGAAGGTACCTACGCATATAGATTTGTGTGTTTTTCCTTCAAGCTTTTAGTGGTGGCAACTTTAGAAACAATTTATTCCCAAAATACTGAACCGATTTCAGTGAAATATATCAATGGTGCACTTAAACTCGACTGTACCTAATTATAGGTAAACGAATAATAATAAAAAAAAGCAATTCACAAACAGAGGAGAAAAAGGAACCTGCAGTTTTGTCTTTTGTTTATTTATATAAAAGCTGATTGCACTTTGACAGCAGCCTTCGGAGAGTGAGATTTCAAACCAGAGTTGCCAGAATGTTCAGAGGTAAATTTTGAAAAATCATTAATTTTTGAATAAAGAATGTTTAACGCCAGCTTCTAATTTTTAAAATTCAAAAAAAAAATGTACTCTAACATTTTTACATAAAACCGAAAGTACATTACTTTTGATCCAAATGAGCCCGACTTAAATCAATATTTATACGAGGGCGAAATTTGTTAGGTGATCTTTCAAGTTCATAAACAACTGAATAACAAGATTATTTATTTTTGATTTTATCATTATAAAATTAATATAAAAAAATAAAAATATTTGAAGAAAAATTGTTATTTAAGACCTTAAAGTTTGAGGAGTTATTGTAAAAAATAAATGTGAAAATAAGGCCAAATTCCTATCGAAAAATTTCAACCGTAAAAAGTACTGGGATCCTAATGATGACCAAGTTCTTCATTCATGTACAATACCATCCCGTTGCTAGGTAACTTGCTGGCTTGGTAATATTTTTCCCATAATCCTTTCCCATATTAGAAAGTTAAAAGAAATGTTGCCAGGCTAGTAAGTTGCCTAGAAATGGAAGGGTGTTGTACATATGAAGAACTTGGTCCTCATTTTGATCGCAGTACTTTTTAAGGGCGAAATGTTTGTATGGGAATTTGGCCGTATTTTCACATTTATGTTTTTGTGCGGATATGAGTTCTTTTTTCCAAGTTATTTTTGCTTATTAATGCATGTATGATACAACTTTTAACTTAAGGCTTACAGACGGTTGACTTATATCAAATTGCAGCTCTCTACCTATAGTGGAAAAGAGGGAACCCTAGTCCTTTAAATGAAAACTGACCATTTTTCTCATTACTTATTCTCCCAGGCCTACATGTATAACAAATTTCAGCTCTCTAGCTATTGTGGAAGTGTCCCACACAAATAAGGAGGAACCCTAGCAGGACCAAAACAAATTGATAACAGGTAGACTCATGGACGTATTCAAAGTATGTAACGGAAATAGTGAAACATTTTTTTTTTATATAGAATTTGACATCCAAACCCTTTAAAAAAAGTCATCAGCTGAGATGGTGAGTCTACCTGTTAAGTCTACCCTGAGCAGGACACTTTATGTAAACATTTTTATTTGTTGTCTTCCCAATAATCGTATTATGTTTTAATATTTGAATGCAAGAGAATCTAATAGCCACCTGACCAAAGTTTGTCAGTTGGGCATGTTAGTAGCGACGATATAAAGATAGCAGCAAGTAAAACAAAGAATACAACGGTTTGTAGGAATGTAGGGCACCGTATACCTATTTCATTGTTGTATAAATGAATATATATATTAGTAGGCACCCAAGTGTTAATATCTCTATGAGAAAAGTATCACTTTGAGTACTCTGAGTATTAGCCGTCAAATGTGTATGAATGACTCATCATATTCAAAACAAGAAGTACAAGTAAATCGTGTATTGGGCATTTGGAATATCCATAACAAGTAGTTAATACTCTTCAGTATACATATATATGAATATACATGAGGACGTGCACAACAATTATGCTGGAGTAGTGGCCTTCAAAGATTTTTACAGGGATGGTAAATTTAATTAAAAAATGTTCAACTCTAATTGTGGAAAAAAATATTTCAAAATTAAAATTGCGAAAATTGTTTTAAATTTTCGGAGGTATAAACAAGCACTAAACTAATGTTGAATCTCAGCTTTGAGAGGGCATCTTTACACAACTCCTGTATACTATTTCAACTATTAATTAACACAAACTTTATAGCGTAACTCTAGTGTTTTCGTAAGGAACTTTTCTTTCATTATACAAATAACATAATTCCTTCTTTACGCACAAGCTTAAACTGTATTTTTGTTCTTTTCAGTATGCTTAATCTTAAAATTATTGTTCTAACAAATAACTAACAATTCCTACCTCTTTTGTGTTCACCACTTGTCTTCCTAAGTGTGTCCCTTTTCATATAGGATAACACAATTGATAAGCAGGCAACAACTGTCTAATGTTAATGACTAATGTTTTGTTCGATTTTTTTATTTATAGCAATTTTGGAAATGCCATTTTCATTACAACCACGAACATGAGGAGCAACCAATTAAATAAATATTATAACATTATTTGAGCCAGAATATTCTCATTACGCATGAATAAATTTGTGTTTTAATTAAAACATATTTTTATGGACAAAAAAGAAATAGTCCCATCTCTGGTTCACTAGTTAGAGATTGTAAAAGAGCTCAATCACTTTTGTATGATATTTCATATAGACAATTACTCACGGTACGTATGTGAAAAAAATGCTTATGGGTAAAATGAGTACTCACGATACCCATTTGGAATTTCCATTCTTTTTAGGTTTTTCATACTTAGCGGTATCAGTACGAACAACACGGCTATATTCTGTTGTGTCTAATCTTATATATATTTCACAAAGGTATAAACTACTACAGGGTGTCCGCCGGGAAGGTATACTACGTTGTTTTGCCGCCATTTTGGCAAACATTAGCCTTGACAGTTCATATTTGGCAGTCGTGAAGTAGAGACGTGGCAAATTTATTATGGAAAAATATTCAGTAAACCAACGTGTTTTAATTGTTAAAACATTTTATCCAAATCAATCATCGATTACTGCACTATTTATCATGTAGTGAATGATTTGGAAGAAAGAGGGACTGTTGCTGATAGGCCCCAGCGTGGACCACAACGCACTACAAGATCGGCTGAAAACATTACTGCTGTTCAAGAAAGTCTTCAAAACAATCCATCAACCTCAATTCGACACCGTGCTCAGGAGCTTAATATTCAAAGAACAACTGTGGCCACAATTTTGCACAAAGACTTGCATTTGTTTCCATTTAAGATTCAGTTGACACAAGAGCTTCTTCCAGAAGACCATTTACGCCGCCGTACATATGCCAACAGCTCGCCCATGACAACCCCGATTTTCATGAGAAAATCATAATGATTCTTGATATGTGAATAAACAGAATAGTCGGTTGTGGGCAATGGAAAACCTTCAAATATTCATCACTCACATTTGCATCCATTAAAAGTGACAGTCTGGTGTGCAATTTGGTAGGGAGGAATCATTGGACCTTACTTCTTTGAAACTGAAAACGGAGTAACGGTAACTGCATGCTTTGGGTTTGACTAACATGTGGTTTCAACAAGACGGTGCCACATCGCATACAGCCAGGATTGCAATGGAATTACTGCGAGACCTCTTTCCACAACAAGTTATTTCAAGGAATGGTGATGTCGATTGGACTCCACGGTCGCCTGATTTGACTGCTCCGGACTTCTTTTTGTGGGGATATCTGAAAACCAAGGTTTATGCAAACAAACCAGAAACGCTGGAGTAACTCAAACAAAATATTCGTGATGAAATTAATGAAATTCCGCGTGAAATGTGTGAGAATGTAATGAAAAATGTGTTCAAAAAGGGCCCGCATTTGCGAGGCTAACAGAGGCGGACATTTATGTGATATTGTATTCCATATATAATTTGTCGGCAATTAAATAAAACATTTATCACTACACGATACATTCTCTTTCATTTAATCAAAAATTATAAACAAAGTAGTATACCTTCCCGGCGGACACCCTGTACAATTATACTACAGATTTTTTCCGTTGCAAAGGATTGTTTTAGATATTTCATTTTGGCCTCCGGTTTTAAGCGTCTTATTTTATATTTAAACTCTCCTTTCGTCGTAACATAAGCACTTTCGATCGGCGTGTTTTTCTTTTCTCTGCTTGCTTGTAAATTTTTTATAAATTCTCGACTCTTTGGTGAATCGTAGACAATATCGGAATTGGGTTAATAGTAAAATTTTTAATATTTGATAAAATTTTGAGTTTTCGGTGGAATTTTCAGTTTCAACTTTTGCGTTAGTTTTTTCGCTAAATTTAAAAATTGGATGAAGTTTGTTTTTTGTTACTTGTATGACATCTTTTTTATCAAAATTGCAAATTTTTGGTGAAACTAAAATTTAGTTTTGAAATTTTAAAATTGAGTGTTTTTTTGGTTTTTGTGATATTTTTGGAATTATTTTTTTATTTATTTCGATTTTGTGGCGAATTATCAAAGTTTTTGTGAATACAAAGTTTTTTCGGTTTTCTTGAAACTGCTTTTCAAAATTTCCTTATTTGGATAATTTAATATTTTTAGACTCTAGTTTAGTTTTGTGCAGAATTTTTAAATATTAATAAAATCCTAAATTGTGTTAAAATTTGTAATTTTTTTATTTCCCGATTTAATTTAGATTTTTCGTAAAAAATTTATTTAATATGATTTTTTTTTTAGTTCGATTGTTAAATATAGGTTTTGTACAACTTCGTAAAATATTGATTTTTTGGTGAAATTTCAATTTTTGGTGAATTTGGTTTTTTCCGCATTTCTTGGTAAATTTTCGGTTTTTAAGCGAATAACCCCCTTTTTTATTCCAGTTTTCGATATAATGGTGAATCCTCGAATTTGTGGCGAATTTCAAATTTTCGCCAAAAGTCGAATTTTTGGAATTTTTTTGCCCAGTTTCAGGTTTATTTTAAATTTCAAAATTGTGGAATATTATGTTTTTTTGTAATTTAAAATTTTTGAACTATAGTTTGTGGTAGTGGGTAATTTTGGTAACTTCCATTTATTCCATGATTTACGTGTGGCTTCAATTTTGACCTCATTCGCTTAGATATGCTTTTCCTGGATTCGCTTTTCTCATTCTACTTCCTGTGCCTGTTTTTGAAACTAATTTAAATTTTCATAGCAACATTGTTTGCTAATTAACTGGAACTTGATGCTAATGAATTCTGAAAGCACAAATAGAGAAAATCAAATATGTAGAAGATAGATTTATGAAAAAAAAGCTACATATTGAAATATGTTTTAATATTTTGATTTATGTTGGTTTTAAGCGCTTTGTGTTATGTGCAATGTGTCCGTCCATGTAACCACAGAGATTATTTTTTAAAAAAGTGGTGCGAAAAATTCTTCCACATCTTTGGTTTAAAAAAATAAAAAAAAGCTATTCCTCTGACTTTCCTTAGTTTTAGTGCATTGAAATAGTTAAGGTCTGTTTGTACTTAAAAAATGAAACAGATTAGCGATTTTCACGCTTCGTAATTTTTTACACCCCTTTTGAGTTTATGTATTTTTTTCAAAGCGTGAACGCCTTCTTTAGTTAATGTGGCAAATAAATTAAAATAGCTGTTTCCGTTGTGTTATAGCTGTTTCCGTTCAATATGGGGATGTGGAATTTTTTTCTCATTTGGTAACCTATTTGCGAGTTAAAATTTATAATTTTATTTATTCTTTTTTTTTTTATCAATACCGAAGTACCACAAAATCAAGAACAAGTAGAAGTGTTTTATTTTGGTTAAACACGACAAGTTTGCAAACACACCTATTATTTTAACGTTGGTTTTATCAACTTTCCAGACGTTTTCACTTTTATGGAAAATATACTAAGTTGAAGATTCAGATGCAAGTGAGTGCAAATTTAATTACATATTTACTAAATTTAAAAAACAAATGTGTGAATATATTTTCCTAAAAAAAAAAGACTTTAAATTTAGTTCTATTAATTTTGAATTGTTAAATCTTTTTTTCAAATTTGGCTTACACAAATTTTTTGGACATGGCAACACTGCTTGTACATTTAAAACAATTAAAATTTCGACGGTTTTTGTTCTTACGTTTTTTAAGTTTTAGTAAAGTGAGTTGCAATGCGTTGGTTTGTTTCTATTATCTTTAAAAGGGGTATAGTTTATTTTTAAAGGGACACTTTAATACGTCACGAGAACTACCCTGATTGTTATAATTATGTTCGCAATATGGGAGTAAAATATATTATATTCATTTTACGTAATATTATGTCTATGGCAGTGAAGAAGTGAAATCGAGTCATAATCAAAAATTATACATATGAAAAATAAACGCTTAAGATCTTATTTTCTTTAAAAAAAATATAATTTGTCCCGCGTTGCACTCAAAGCGGGTGTTTGAAACACCACAAAGGGGCGGACCCCTGTGCGCAGTCAGAAGCAGGATAAGCAGAGAAGTGTTAGTTAGAGAAGCCGGTGTTCGAAATACCACAATGACACTGAAGATGGCACATAGCCGAAACCGGTTTGTCTCCAAACCAAGCTTGACAAGGGATGACGGAAATTCGTTCGAAGAATCTACACATGAATACACATTTCAACTATAAATGATTAAAGGTACAATAACATGACAATGGTTGTATCTCACTATTACAGTAAGAAATAACACCCTTGCCGTTATAAGGGCCTTATTTCTCAATGTAAAGTGAACTAACGTTATATGGCTTAATTGTCTATGAACCTATAAAACTGACACGTGAACATATTTCCTTCCCTTCCCAACAGACTTTAGACGTTGTTTATAGGTCATAATTCTCATTCAGTTTATACTAAATAGTGGATATAGTGTGGAGGCTTGATCATAAAAAGACGTTCAGTTATCACTGTCGCACGAACTATAGTTACAAGCAGGTCATTTGCGCTATAGTCCGAGAGCTTTACCAATCCTTGTTCCAACTGTAGTAGAACCTTAAGTAGTAGATTTGCCGAATGCGAGGTCTTCCGAAATTATCTTGTATTAGGCGCGGATTAGTCGCATGGTAGATGGCTATAAGGTCTGCCAAAAATATCATACATTCTTCGTATTGAATCGGATTTTGCCGAATACAAGGCCTACCGAAATCGTAGTTAAGCTGCATGAGGAATATAAGGTTTCCCGAAACTATCTTATATTCTTAGTATATAATCGTATTTTGCTCAATATATGGCACCCGTTTTTGACTTGTATACTTCATATTTATTCATATTTTCTCGAATACAAGGTCCCCTAAAATTATCTTGTACCCAACATAGTGTGATCGTCTAGAACACGAATATAAGGTTTACCGAAGTTATCTTATATTCATTCATGCATTTTGCCGAATACAAGCTCTTGCGAAATCATCTTGTATTTGTTGTAACCTCGTAAGCAATTACACAGGTCTGCGACCAATAAAACTGCATAGAATTTTATTACATTTTCTTACAGATTTTGACCACCCAAAAACAGAAAAAATATTCAAATTATTATATCACATAAGTTTTTATGTATTGATAATAAACCTATATGATTTTTATTTGATAATGGAGAAAAATAACCTGAGCTGTTGGTGAGACTAGGAATGTTTTAACATGTTGAGACAAGTCAAATGACGTATATCGCTTGAAACAAAGAAAAGCTCTCAGTAGACATACTGATATTCAAGTGAACAGTGTTGTTGTCTGTTAATCATGGATACATCATGGTTGTGTTATTTCTCCAAACAGTTTTTGTTATATCTGTAGTGAATTCACTATTAAAATTCAACAGAGAAATATAAGTGGTTTTGTATGGAAAGTTTATTGTGCCTAATTTAAATTAAAACTTGCCCCACATAAGGTGTGTAGAAGATGCGAAGAAGATCTTCGTTTGTGGTTTAAGGGAAAGAAAAATGCATTTCGATTTGGAATTCCTATGATATGGCGTGAGCAGAAAAATCACACCACTGACTGCTACTTCTGCTCAGTTGACGTAAAGAGATTCAATTCAAAAACAAAAGAAACACATGTTATTCTAATCTTGACTCAGCTATATGTCCAGTGTCCCAGAGCTCCGAGATATCTATCCCGCAGCAACCTTCCAGTTTGGATGAATACCCTAGTGAGTTGGAGGACGAAGCTACATTACCTGCTCTGGGTGAATCAAGCTCAGATTTATCTTTTGACGAAGATGGAAGGCCTCAACTATTTTGTCAAGGTGAGCTCAATGATTTAGTAAGAGATTTAGGTCTTTCAAAAGATGCAGCCGAACTGTTAGGTTCTAGATTAAAAAAAAAAAACCTTTTATCACCTGGCACTTCTTGCTACTCGTACAGATACCGAGAAAAAGAATTTACCCAGTTTTTCTCAATAGAAGGAAATTTAGTTTTCTGCAATAATGTGGAAGAACTCATACTCATCGCTTTGATATAAAGTATGACTCGTCTGAATGGCGCCTATTCATTGACTCATCTAAGACTAGCCTTAAAGCAGTATTATTGCACAATGGAAATAAATTTGCCTCGATTTCGATTGGACATTCTGTGCATATGAAAGAAGATTATAACGATTTGGCCATTATCATGGAAAAAATCAAGTATCAAAGCCATCAATGGATGATTTGTGGGGACTTCAAAATACTGATAATGCTTCTGGGTCAGCAGGCAGGCTATACCAAATACCCATGCTTCTTATGCTTGTGGGATAGTAGAGCCAGAGAACAGCACTGGAAAAAAAGTGATTGGCCATCCCGAGAAACTTTAAAACCTGGAGAGAGAAAAATGTTATAAACACTACCTTGGTACCACCAGAAAAGGTTTTGTTGCCCCCTCTTCATATCAAATTGGGGTTGATGAAACAATTTGTAAAATCGCTGCAAAAGGATGTTTATTTTTGGGAAATACTAAGGATCCTAACTATAAAACCATTGTCCAACGGATGCTAGCAGCATACGAAGCTCAAGGCTGCAAGATGAGCTTGAAGGTCCATTTTTTACACTCTGACATAGACTATTTTCCTGAAAACCTGGGAGCTTACAGTGAAGAGCAGGGGGGCGATTTCACCAGGATGTCAGTCACCGCTGACTGACAGTATAAAAATCGATAATAAAGGTAAAAATTTAACATGTTTTCAGAAAACTTTAATGGATTTTATTGAAACAAGCGAAACATAAAAATGGCTGTCCCTCGCAAGTGTCCCAAAATGTTAAACCTGTTTGGTCAAATTTCGTACTATTTTTCTGCCACTCTGTGCCGCATTTACTTCATAACACGCTTCGCAATATTTTCGCACTGCTGAAACTCGCGCGGCCTGACGGGGAAGTCGCTATAAAACCGCGTGGCACTCAACGTGCTAATAACACATTAGCGTTGTTCGAGATGTTTTTCTTAATAATTTCAAGATAATAATATGTATAAGATTTCAATTTTGTGAAAAGGAAGACGCAATTCCAAATCACGGCAAGTGATATAATTCTCAAGCATTCGCTCTATTTGCTCCTTTGCACACATACAAAATGTTTGCCACCACTTTTATGTGTAAGAAAATCCCTTTCCATTAAAACAGACCAACCTAAAAATCAACAACAGGCAAATATGTAAGTATGTTTGTGTGTGTGTGCATAAATTTGTTCTATAAAAATTTATTTACTCTCTTTCTTTTGGAGTAGAAATTCCTGCTGTTACGTACATATTTCTCCGTCTTATCCAGAAGAAGCCGAAAATAGTCTTGAACAAAGTTTTTGTTTTTGCACAACAATAAGCGATGATAGAAAGAAGGGGGGGGGGGGGGGGGGGGGAATTCAAAATCAATGTGTTTTGTTGGTGTAAGATAATATCATTCCTTTACTAGGAAGTGTCATATCTTATAATTTTTACTTTCCAATTATTGACATGTAAGTTACTTTGGTGATGTTTTATAAATAAAAAAAAAAACACGAATTTCTGCATATTTTAAATTTCACAATGAATTTCAACAAAAATTCGATGTCACACAAAACAAGAAAATTTTATCACAAACTTTGAAATTTTATCAGTTGTAACGACACGTTTCCGCTGGTTTCTGGTGTATGTTTGGCGGAGTCGAGGGTCATTGAATAAAACATACTTGTGTGCAAACGTTATAATAAGTGTTTAAAAGTTACTGCCCCACAACAATGCTGGCAGCCGTCAGATTACGTAGTAATGGTATGTGAAAGTTACGACTCTTATGCGTTGCTGCTGTGGTGCGATTTGTGCCCGTCTGATCGCCTGCAGTGGACTGTTGCTGATGAATACTAAAAGGGGAAACTCTCAAAAAAGTATACGTTCACTACTGGTCAGCTATGCTCATAGTTAAGCCGGATCTATAAGGAAAGAACTCAAAACGGGAAACTCACACAGACGTCTCCTTCATCTTCAGGTCCGCGGCTCACAATGGCTGCTATCTATATGACCGAATCTGTCCGCAAGGGCTACTGAAAAGGAAACCCACGAAGAAGTTCATCTTCACTCAGGTCAGCTGTGTCCATACAGCTCCTACTGGTATTCCTACTGGTTCATGATAGCTAAATTGGGGAGCAAGACTCTCAAAAGTGGAAGCCGACACAGAAGTACACTAACTCCACAGCTCGGCTATTTCACTGGTCCACTATACCTGAATCTGTGCGTAAGGAATACTAAAGGGGTAACCCACACATAAGTATATTTTATACACAGCTCAGCAATTATCCCTGGTCTACTAGGAGTTGATCCTGGTGGTAAAAAATACTAAAAGGAAAATACACACAGAAGTATTATCTTTGCCTACAGTCAATTAGCGCTTCAACTGTTGATAGGAGAAATAGAAGGGAAAGCCACACGCCTGTATTGTAATTACCTACAGGCAGTCTGCGCACCCACTGCCCTCGAGTTGAGGATTTACAGGATTTTATTTTATTATCAGAAATTAATTTTACCTTGTTTTTTATTTTAAACTACATTTTTTATTTTAATTTTCTTAATAGACTTTCAGCACTGTTCTAAGATTATATCACTCTTAATCAAGTTACATAACATCTTAGCATCTACAGTAATTTCAATTATTGTCGTAGATTTTTGGAACGAATTTCCGTTATCCCTTGTCAAGTTTGGTTTGCAGACAAACCGGTTCGGCTATGTGTCATTTTCAGTGTCATTTTTCGTTGCTAGAATACCTCAACAAACAACACAAAAACGCCAAATTCCTAATGGAAGCGGAAGAAGATAACAAAATAAATTATCTGGACCTGACAATAAAGGTAAACAAAAATACCAACAAACTCGAATACGAAATATACAGAAAGCCTACGGCCACAGACACAAGCACGCCACGATCAGACAACTAATAACTAGACTAGAACGAATACCACTAACAAAATAAGCCTACAACAAAGAATTAAATACGATTTATACCACGGCAGCAAACAACGGTTACAAGAAAGACACTGTAGACAAAATCAAGAAACGAGAACGAAGGAAACACATGGAAAACTTTAACTTACACCTGAAAATCAACACACAAAATAGCCAACTTTGTCAAGAAATACAACATTAATATAGCATTCAATACAAGAACAACCTAGGACGAATATTAAAAACCAACACAAACAAAGACGACCTGGTAGATAAACAGGGGGTTTACAAACTGACGTGCACCTGTCAGCACAGCTGCATAGGGAAAACAGGACGCAAAATAAAAACAAGATTTTGTGAACATATAAGAGACTATAACAAGAGGATGCGCAATCCCGGCTCGACACCAGAATCTAACTTCGCGAACTGCATGTTCAACAACAAATGTAATCCAGCGCATATTACTACACACGCAGCGCAAAGGACGACGTCTAAACATCTTAGAAAATATGAAAATATACAAACAGAAGATATTTCACGGACGCATCATAAACGAACAAACAAACTCCGATTCAGACGTTATATTCGAGCCTCTAAAATTAATCTACAAAACACAAAACAAAAATAACGAACAAGATGCACTAAAAACAAAAAAGCACACATTACAAAAATAATAAACAAATTCATAATCACTGGCGTCTTTCAACCCCAACAAAAAAACACTATAAGCAATTAAAAACAATGTTCACATGACGTCCGCACCACAAATTCTGACGCAATAAAATAGTAATCACAATCGTCTACCAATCTATACAAAAACACTTGACCTGCTACCAGGTCCCAATTACAGGTGGCTACGTGAGAAAAAAAAATTATGCCTATAACAGCTACCTGGCAAAGCAATAAAACAGTCATCACTTACGGTTTGCTGGACCCGACGATGTACTCGACTAGCTCAATTTGATCTCGGGGGTTCTCAACCCTATCGTCCGGTATGAAAAAGCAACACAAAAATTTCATTAATAATTCTCATAAACAATATACAAAAAAAAAGCATTTTACTATACATTTAACCACGGGCAAATCTTAGCGACATGTGTTGGTCTCTGTATAGCCCTCCCAACCATGTCGCAAACGAAATCCTTTCATACTTTTTCAGCGACCCAGTACCCGCTAGACCGAACTTCACTACGCACCAGTCCATTCTTGCCATTACCCTGTGGAAATTACTCAAACATATTTTTTTTCTTCTTCTATTCTTAGATTAAATACAAATATTCACATCTTTTTATTGACAATTTCTAATTAATTTATTTAAATTGAGGAACTATTATTCTCTAACTCAATTCTAACAAAACTTATTATACATTTTTTTCCTAAGTTCTTGATAAGAATAATTTGTTTCTTTCTGTTCTATCGCAGCTCAAACTATCATTAATTCCTTTTTTGTCTGCAGGACTTTTCCCGCTAATATACTATTTTTTTCCTACGCCTAAAGGAGCTCCGTGAAGCGTATTTATCACTATTGGCACAAAAATCGCGATATGTGACGGATTTGAAGTATATTTCTTTCTTACAATTAAGTTATTTCCTTTCGCTAGCCCTCGTTATCTATTATCATTTTTTTTTTCGGTAATCTCTGCGATTTAAAAAATATACTGGTTTTTTTGGCCGTTAAATCTTTTTCACTTGGCACATAGAGTAGATAATTTTAAACGTAACTACAAACTATTACGTGGCTATTTTATCCTTGCATCGTAGCTAGGGGCATGAGTTCTGCGACACTACAGTAGAAAGCAATTAATGCGTATACGCCAGGCACCAGCCATTGCTTACGAATAACAGGAGTTTCAAAATAAAGAGCCTTACACTTTAACGGGATTAAAATAAAAAACTGCCAGTTAACGGTGTTTCCAATTCTGTTGTTAAAACGGAAAAAGAAACAATAAAACCAACTCCACATACACACACACATGTGTACAAATATTCGTTACCGTTAAGATCTTTGTATGTATGTATGTAAATTTTGAAAATGTGTTTTTTAAGTATCATTGTCTAATGCTCTCCTCGCTATTCAATGTGTAATTTTTTGTCAAAACTTCGACTTTTAGGGCTTTACGTCCGAATTATTTACAAGGGGCTAGTTACATGACCTTGTATTGTAAAAAAATACGGCGTTGGGGGCCAAGAAATATATTGAACTTTTACGATTTAAAGCAATTTGTTCAAAACAGGGCAATATTTGGCCATTGTAAAAACCTACCCTCAAAATTACAAGCACTGTTTAACACTGCGTAGTGTGGTTGGTGGTGGTGGTGGTAACGCACACATATGTATGTATGTACGGATGCAAAACAGGTTTGACAAAACTGGTTTGCCGTACATTTGTATATGAGAGTTTGTCTAAAACGAAAAGCCCGGTCAGATGTTATGAAGAATTATGGTTTCTGTAGATTTGCAGTTAGTGGAACTGGCTAGTGACGGTTGGCGGGCCTTTTTTAACACAGATTTTACAAGTTTACTTCGTTCAATAACGACTCTACACTTACGTATCTATATATGTATATACTATAGTTATAAAGATGTTGCACTATGTCAGCTAAACAATTTGTGGGATTCGTCATCTTCTGAGAGTGGTCCAGGCGCAAGAGTTCAAACCCTGTAATGAAACAAAATACTCAATACCAAAATATAGGTTATTATGCCATATCTCTCTCTCTCTTCACAACAACAACGATTGGCCATCAGATTAATACTTTGTGACCTGTATTTAATGAGTATGTGTGCGTGTGTGTGTGTGTGTGTCGCCAACGTGACCAATTTTCGTACTCAATATTTGGAAAGTTTTACAGCAGGGCTCTTTATGTAAAAAATTGTATTTGTTTTGTTGTCTTCTGAATAAATAAGTTTCATGTTTTAATATTTCAAACATATTGTTGCAGCATAAAATTATAAAATTTGCAATTACAGTGCTGAATGTATCGAGTGATTTTTTAACGTTTGGATCTTGAAAATGTAAAAAAAAAATCCAATGAGTTTTTAAAAGTGAATGCAATAATTATTTGGATCGATAAATGAATGCCTGCCGTTAACTTTGTAAAGATTATTTCATATTAATGTTGCCAGCGGCTATGCCGCAGATGATCCATCAGCGCGCTACAATTAGGGCATACTTTTTCCAGCAGTTCGGCCGGTAATACGTTCATGGTATCACGTGCCATGTGGTACCGTCTTGTTGAAACCACATGTCAACTAAGTCCAATTCATTCAGTTCGGCCAAAAATAATCGTCATTCATCGCACGGTACCTTGCTCCGTTGACTGTAACAGTGAATCTTTCAGGCTGCATTAGTAGCTCTTGAACTGTCACTGGCTACTCCTTCCATCAAATTCGGCAATTCTGTTTGTTGTCGTGCCCATTGAACCAAAAAACAGTTTTGTCGCTAAAGACAATAAAGACAATCGATAGAAACACATTTCTCACACAGTGTGAGTTTCAATAGTAAAGTTCTTTTATTTGCAAGCGTTCTTCGTTTGTTAGTATATTCACGGTGAAATAGAAAACCTTAACGATAATTTTTGGCTTTACCACATGTCACGAATCTTTTTTTTTGTACACTGCAAAACTAATAGCAAAAAAAAAAATCACACGATAGACTGAATGATGATTTCATAGTGGAGTGAAATAAGTTCGCTAGTTGGTCACGTTAGCGACGATATAATGATGATGGCAGCAAGTAACACAAGTAATGGTAGGATTAGTCAAATAAAAAAAGCGCCTTACTTTTTATCTAACACGTAAATTTTGTAGCGTAAAAATCTACGGAAAACAAACTTTTTACGGGTCGAACATCATACTTCGTTGTATTGGAGAATGCATAAGCAGACTCATTTGCTTTCGTTAATACGTTCTGAGTAATAGTGGAAAATATGTTGAACTGCGTCGAAATGTTGATGTCTTTACTAAAGATCTGAAAACATGTTTAAGTTTAGTCACTTCAAATTCCACTGGATTTCTTAGTTTAAGCTCGCAAATTTACATTTGTCTCCATTCTCTGATTTGCAGTTATAAGTCGCCCTTAGTGGAAGTATAGAAGTAGTTCTAGCTAAGTTTAATCTGCACAAAAATATAAATGTGAAAATAAGGTCAATTTCCTATCGAAAAATTTCAACCGTAAAAAGTACTGGGATCCAAATGATGACCAAGTTCTTCATTCATGTACAATACCATCTCGTTGCTAGGTAACTTGCTAGCTGGGTAACATTTCCCCATAATCCTTTCTCATATTAAAAAGTTATAAAAAAATGTTGCCAGGCTAGTAAGTTGCCTAGAAATGGGATGGTTTGGTACATATGAAGAACTTGGTCATCATTTTGATTTCAATACTTGGCCCTATTTTCACATATATGTTTTGTGCGGATCTCAGTATAAAACCTCATAACCTGAACCTTACAGACGGTGGGGTTCTATCAAATTTCAGCTCTATATCTGTAGAGGAAATGCTCCATACAAGTAAGAGGGAACCCTAGTCCCCCTAGATGAATAGTTCCCATTTTTCGCATTACTCACATTACACTACCTGTATAACAAATTTAAGCTCTCTAGCTATAGTGGAAGTGTCCCATAATATTGATGAGTAATTCAGTGAGACAGTGAATATGTACCAAAATATGCTCTTTTTACACATCTCGCGAAGCTTTTATGGTTTATGAGGTTACCTATTCGGCCTTTACGAATTATGTTTCAAGTTTCATTATTTTATGATTAGAGAAAACAAACTTATTGGGGGGGTTAAAAACAGCGCGAATATACACGCATTAGGCCTGGGGCGCCTTACCGTGTCATTTGAGATTTTTGTTTCTTTATATTATATTTTCCAATTAATAATATTTAAACTTTGAGAAAAGGGAGATGTGATTCCAAATCATGGCAAGTGCCATAATTCTCAAGCTTTCGCCCTATTTGCTCCTTTACACACAAACAAATTGTTTGCCACCACCTTTAAGTGTAAGAAAATCCCTTTTCAGTAAAAATAGACCGACCTAAAAATCACCAACAGTCAAAGATGTAAATGTGTGTGTGTGTGTGCATAAATTTGTGATATGAATATTTATTTGCTCTCTTTCTTGAGCAGCAGTAATGTCTATTGTTAGAAAGTTCTCCGCCTTATCCAGAAGAAGCCCACAAGATTTGTTGTTTGCTTAAAATGTACTGGGTGCAACAACATCTTTAGAAATATTAGTAGAGTCAGTCTTTGTTCCACGCAGTTTTCTGTTTTGTTGCCAAAAAATAAATAAATAAACAAGACAGAGCTGAGAAGAATTCAAAATTAAAGTGTTTCGTTTTTGTAAATTAACTTCTTTCATTTACTAGCAAATGTCATCTCTTATAGTTCTTTCTTTACCAATTACTGACCTCTAAGTAAGTTTTGCGATCTTTCATAAACCTATAAAAACAAATTTATCCGTGATCTGAAATTTCACTACAAATTTCACCAAAGAGAAAGAGAGAGAGAGAAAAATAGCCATCGCTACTTTTTCCTTTCTTTTTATTATTAACTCATACCATTTTAAAGGTTTTATAATCTATATCTTTTCTAAATTGCTACTAATTTATGCACAAATAGTACGTAATGTATGTGTGTAATGGATGTGTCAGGTTCAAGTTCAAAAGTAAATAAAATATGCATGTGTGAGTGCTCGTCCATCCCACTTGTTTTGACAAGGAAATGAGTAAACAACCATAAATCAGTGTATTTTATCTGCTTTAAATTATTACCCAGCAGGCTGCCTAGGAATAAAAGTGAATAAATAATATACCTATTATCCCTGTTGGCAAATTGTCTCAGATGAATTTGCCTTAACGATTTCTCAGGGACGTTTTAAAAATTTTCACAAGAAATTTGTCACTGAAGTTTTCTTTAATGGCAGCATAGTGGAGATTAGCATTAACGAATTATTCAATAAACTTTAATAAACACTAATCGTATATGAAAGCTCGTTAACGACAAGTGTACCGACAAAATCATATATATTTTTTTTGGGTTAAACTCTGTTGATGACAGGTTAGTCATATATAGAACTCAGTTGAGGACAATATGACCGCTAACTTTATGGGTCCCTTTTCCATCCCCTTCTTTCCATGAATTGATTTTAGACAACCGATTTGTAATTTTCAACTACATTACTTTCATTCAAGTCTCGTGCTACCACTAGCTTTTACTCTCTTTTGTTAATTACTAGCATTTATGTAAGGCTTAGGACCACGATGGTAGCTAGTACTGGGCTTTAACACACTGAGTGCGCTACCGTCTAAGCCTCTTCCGCAGGAGTATCTTTGGAGTCTGCCCCGTCCACCCCTGACGAGGTTTTCTTGTGCATCTCTTCAGAATTCCTGCAGTGGTCAATAAACACCGTAGTTCCAACAGAGATTAACCTCACGACCTCTTGCGAGACGTCCAACGCCTTAGAAGCACTTTTAAAGTTTAACCCGTCCACCCCTTGTCCGCGTCTTCCGGATTTCTCCCTTGGCAAATTAAAACCGTAGTTTCTTCAGAGATTCGTCAAAGAAGTATAAATATTTAGATCGAATTTCCGTTAAACCGGTTTCCATGTCACTTTTCGTTCACCAATCACAAGTTAATAATTCCGTATTGGAAAAATCCTTAGTTCAGATAATTAAAATAATAAAACTTCAAAAATACTAAAGCCTTTAGCGATTCGTCATCTAGAGGAGATCGTAGTTTTGTGCAGAAGTTAGCGGTTATAGAAAATAGTCTTTCGCATTTTGTGGTACGCGGTTTCACTGTTTCACTGTGTATTCACCATTACGATTATGCTTGCTTTGCAAACGCTAAACGTAATGCAAAAATTTCGTTCTCCGCACACATTAAAATAATTCAATATTTTATTGCGACATATCAATATTGATTACCTTGGCCTGCAGGGCAGTATTATAGGGTTGGCATAAAAACAAAAGAGAAGAGAGTTAAATAATTGAATAACAAATAGGCAGAGACAAAGCAGTTCCTTGACAATTTTCTCCTCTGTTTGTCAACCCATTTTTTCCTACATATTAATTTTCTTCAGTAGCTATTCACGTTCTTTATATTGTAGTTATCAATTGAAAACCAACTGTTGGTTATAACCCCACCTTACACTTGCAGTGGGCGAATTTCCACCAATAGGCGAAAACTTGTTATATTTAAATCCGTTACTTCACAAAATATTCTCAAGGAATTTTTCAACAAAATTCAAAAATTCACAATAATAAAATCTAAAAGCACTCGCAACAAAAAGTTTTGCTTAAAAACAAAATTAACAAGTAAAATCGAAAATTCGATAAAAAAGTTTGAAAATTGGAAAAACAACCAACAAAAGTTCGTAGATTTTAAAATTAAAAAATCAACAACTCAACAATTCATACGAGCGGTAAAAGTGTTCAATAAATTCAAATTTCAGTAATGACTGAAGTTTAATAAGAACATTTAAATTCCACCAAAAAAATCGAATTTTCCAAAAATAAAAATTCACAATAAATTCGTATCGAATAAATCGGAGAAGAAGTAAAACATATAGACAAATTCAAAGAACGAAAATTGAAGGGTAGACATGGATATCAGATTCGGCACAGCAGTTTATTAGTCTCTAAGGATATTTAGTGTTATCAATCATTATACCCTTCTCAAAAATGAAAAGGGGATACTCGTATATAGGTTTGTCATTACGTTTCTACAAAGTGTATAAATTCTGGATCCTTTAAGGTGGGGAAGTTCAGTTAATGATGTCCGTCTGTCCGTATGCTCGATGTTGATATCAATTTTCTGACGGCACTAGACAAGGCACGATCTTAAAAATTGGTTCATATTATCAGCGCATAGGACGAATGTTTGCTTTTTGAAATCAACCTTATCGGTCTACATCTTCCCGAGATATGTGAAGAAAACATTTTGCTGGGTTAGTTGGTGTTTTCCCTCTCACGGAGAAATAATTACTCGCTAGCCCATGAATCCTTGCCAAATTTGCTATAAGCTCTCTTTAGGGAAATTATCAATCCGTGGCTCCCAAGATAATTTACGGACTGAAATTGTGGGACTGAATTAACAATTTTGTTTAACTAGTTCCTCCGAAAACCGAAATTTCACAAAAAAAAAATTTCGTATATTTCGAAATTTTGTCAAAATTTTAAATTCACCATAAAATCGAAAAACTGGAATAACAAATAAAATTAATTGCCAAAAAATCAATGTTTGATAAACAACCGAATTTTAGCAAAAAAATTAAAAAAAAAATCAAAACTCACCAAAAATTTAGGTTGCACCAAAATTCCGTATTCACCAAAAATGGATATGGGATGGAAATTCACCAGAAATTTTAACACTCATAGTAACCATAAGTTTTAGTAAACAAGTAAATGAGAAACAAAATATAAAACGAAAAAGCGAAACGAAACTTCAGCATAAAACTCGAAGTTTTACTAAATTGAAAATCCGATAAAAATTCCAAACCTCATCATAAAATCAAAAACTGGATTAAAAAATTTGTTTGCAAAAAGTTGAATAGTTAATAAAATATCGAATTTAAAAAAAAAACCTCAAAAACCAAAATTACGGAATTTCGCTAAATCTTCGCGAAACTTTGGAAAAAAAAACAAAATTTTACTAAAAACGCCGAAGTTTTAACATAGTCTATGTTGCACAAATTTGTAAAAAAATGTAATTTTCTCGACAAATCGCTAATACACCGCGAACTAAACAATTCACTATAAAATTAAAATTTACCAAAAAATTTTATATCATAAAAACATTAAATTTTATAAAAAAAATAACCTTAAAAACCGGCAAGGTATTGGAATTTAAAAATAATCCGAAAACTCAACACAATAACTAAATATGCCGAAATAAAATTAAATTACCAAACGAATAAATTTTTCAATTAAAAATTTGATATTCAAAACAAAAATCATAAATTTTATTAAACTCTGAACTTTCACCACAATTTTAAAGAATATAAAGATTTTACCAAAACATCGTAGATTAGAAAATTTGCCAAAAATCAAAATTTAATGATCAAACAAACCGAAATTGCCACATAAAATATCACAACAACCAAAACTTGTTAATTTCGCCACAAAAAGTTTCACATAAAAGTCGAAATTACGCCAAAAATTTTAATTATAAAAAAATTATTAAAAAAATTCAAATTTCAGCACAAATTGGAAACTCAACTAAAGTTATAAAGTTCACTAAAAGTTTTAAAATGATGAAAACAATTTAATTTCAATGAAATCTGGGAATTCACCAAAATCGCAAATTCATGACAAACCCAGAAAATTAAAGAAAAAATTCATTACACAATTTTCCAAATTTCACAAACGTACTAAGCTTTGAAATTTCACCAAAAATAAAAGAAAACTCAAATTTCAAGGAACCCAATTTTTTTCGAAAAAGTGCAAATTTTACTGAAAAAATTTATCAAGCAAGGGCCGGAATTATATCACGAAAGTCGCCACAATTCCCAAATTCAACAAAAATTTTCAACTAATCATAAAAGTTCAAAATCACTAAAAATAAAACAAAAAATGAATTTCACAAAAACGCGAGAATTCCCCAAAACCTCAAAATCCATCCCTTCCCAAAGGCCTAATTAAATTTGACCCAAAAAACATATTTTTACATATAACGATAAATTTCACACAAAGTCTAAAATTGCACTAAAAAACTCAAAATTTTATGAAAAATTCGAATTTCGTTATGATCTGCAATTCACGAAAATTAACCGATCGAAATTGCTTATATGCACAAAAAAATAAATGTGAAAATAAGGACCAGTTCCTAACCGAAAATTTCTGCCGTAAAAAGTACTGGGATCAAAATGAGCACCAAGTTCTTCCTATGTAGACTACGGTCCCATTTCTAGGCAACTTGCTAGTTTGATTACATTTCTACCATAATTCTTTCCCACATTAAGAAGTTGGAAAAATATTGCCAAGCTTAGCGAGATGCCTAGAACTTGGCCAGGCGCAATAACATGCGACTTAATACTAAAATAAAACGAAAGGAGCCCAAAAATAAGATCGCAATCAATACTTTGCACGGGGAAACATCTGTAGTACATTTTTAGTAGTTCATACTTTTGTGAAGGGTATATAAAATTCGGCCCAGCCGAATATAGCTCTTACTTTTTACCCTTAATTTCCTCACCCTACCCTGGACGTAAAATTGTCGAATTTTGACCAGTAGGCGAACACTAGCTAAATACTCGTATAAGAACTTAAAACCAGAAGACATAAAAACGAAAGAACTAAATAAACAAATTCAAAAAAGCATGCTCACACACACACACACACACACACACACATAAAGTAGACAAATACCAAATTAATACACATGTACTTACATACATATGTGTGTAACTTAAATTTACACGCATTCAACGACAATAGGAAAGACGTCATAGAAAACTGAAATTTCGAAATGAAATATGACAGTAGCAGGAAGACGTCTGCTCGGGCTCACTAGTATTTACAATAGTGAGCCCAATGCAAATAGCACGTCTTGTATAATAAATTTCAATTAATTTCAGTTTGTTTTTTAACGCACTGTTGTTTAACTGTTTCCCTTTCCTTTGCTTTCGTTTAAAAGTATTTTGACAACAACATTAAATTAAGTTTTGCAAAGAAACGCTCTCTTGCTAGCGATTTATTCGATAGCACTTCACTTTTCCTAACTTCTTTATAGAGTTTGTACATTCAATATTTTGTAGGAAAACCATTATGTTTCACGACAGCTGCACATCGATTGTGCATTGAGGAAATTAAAGCAATAGATACGGAATTCCATAAAAATTTGTGACTTTCGTGCGATTTACTTCGTTTCATAAATTCTTTATCGGATTTAAGTCCAGTAATTGTGCTTGTCCAGTGCCCCACCTCGATGTTTTTCATCACAAAGCCACTTCTTAACGGACTTTGCCGCATGTTTTGGATTATTATCTTAGGCCAACTCTAATTTAATGGGCAATTTTTCCTCCATATAAGGTTGCATTCATCATATACATGTATTCCTATACCCTCTAGTCGTGCTGTAGTCAGAGCTGTAAACGAATGATTTATATAATTTATTTAATTCGCCATAACTTGGAGGAATGTAAATGCATGCAGTTTGCACAAAGTTTAATTGAATTGAATTCAAATATGACTGGGTTCATAATGAATTAAGTTCATAATAAATTGAAATAAAATTTTATTGAATTTATTAACTAAAATCTCTGGAATACATTCATTTCAATTAGATAATTGAAATCATTGGGGATATTTCATTCACTTTCCTACTTATGCTTATATTTTATTAAAATCCTCCTGGATTTATTATTATTAATTTCACGTTTGATTGAGTATCTTGATGACAATTAAGCGTAGAATGGAATTTGGAAAAAATTTGGTTTCAGATGGATTTCCCCTTCCTTTAAATCCACGAATTCATGCAATTTTAATTGAATTTATTACCTGGGAGGAAATGAATACATTCCAGAATGTTTAATGCATGATGAATTAGTTCAAATTTTACTTCAAGTTATTTTTTTTGTGAAATGAGAAGAATTAAGATTTTTTTAAAATTATAAATGCATTATTATCAAGTCATATTTTTGTCAAAATGCTTGCAGTCTGAATGATCGATCATCCTTCATTCTTAAAAAAATCATTCTTTTACATCTCTGTAGGTCTTATTCCGTGTCACGAGAAACACCGCCAATTAGTTACACTTCCACCACCAAATTTAAAGTTTTTATTTCGGATTTCGTCTTCCATATTATCTTCCATCTGAGCCGAAGCGGTTATACTTCGATTCATATATAAAAAGCATATTTTTCCAATAGCTTGATGGGCATTAGCAATTGTCATACGTTTTCTGCTATTTTTTAGGTCTGGCAAAGCGAACAACCGAATTATTTTCGCGTAATCTATTTTCTCACAGTGCAATCTTTTCCCGTATCCTTGCACTCGCGAAATTATTCTGACTCATATGCACTATTGTTCCATCTGTCCTTTTAGATAGATGTCTGTCTTTAACAATTATCTCAGAGTTGTGTCACTCACGAACTAGTTCGCTCAATTGAGAGATTATTTCAGAAAGATGATAGCAGTTTCATGACAATTACAAAAAAAAAAAAAGAAAACACACAATTTATTTTGCTGCTTCATACACAAGAATTGAAAATTGCTAGTTGTTTTTGTAATTATTGTAAATTTTATATCATTTTTCTAAAATTCTCTCTCATTTGAACGGACTAGTACGTGACTGACACAACTATTAATTAAGTGTAAGAAAGACTGTCCTGGCGATATTGTAAGACAAATTGTCTGCTCTGTGTGTATTTAGTTTCTTGGAAACTTGTCTGAGCTTAAAGGTATGGTGTTTTGTTATTATTACAGCGCTATCTATACAGTGGATGAAAAATCTCGTCGCACTCTTAATTTGTGGAACTTTCTGTACATTGAGTGCCACCAGTAGTCATACCACTCAAGTCTTACAGGTTAGAATACTTGTTCGCGCTTATCATCGTAAAAATATCTTTTTTGGTCAATTGCCACACAGACAACGAAACAATGGCTCTTTTGGGTTCTATGACAGATATGTGTGAAACAAAATATTGGCCGAATGCTCGGCACGGCTTCGGTGGCATACCTCTCTCTATCCGATTGTCGATATTTGCAATGAATCTGAGACATAATTGAGGTTCAATGTCGCTAATGTGCAGAGTCATCTAATGTTTTAGCTCTTGAATTGTGCCTGGCTTATTGACGTACACTTCTGCTTTTAAATATCCCCAAAGAAAGATTCCAACGGTGTAAACGCACGTGATCGTGGCGTCCAATTAACATCGCGACGGCATTGAATTTCTCGCGCAAAAGAGCCATGCTTTCGTTGGCTGTGTGGCAAGTGGCACCATCCTGTTGGAACCACATATCGTACCGGTCCATATCCTCAATTTCTGGCCACAAGATCCGTTATCATCTCGTGGATGTGACTCACAATTAACATCGTGCATTATGGTTGGACATAGTTTTAGAACATGACGTTTGGTAAAGAAAAATACCGGGATTTATTTGCTCTAATCCTGAGATTCATGATTTAACAAAACAAAAATCTATGGTTCTCCATTTTATTGTTCTCCATTCCTAATACACATACATAAGTATGTATGTACGTCTGTATTTATGTAAGTAATCCTGCCATACAACCATATTTATGTACATATGTGCAATTTAGGTTTTCGTATAGTGACAAAAATAATATCTTTAGGCTGGACAAAAAAACAACACGTTGTTCTTACCTTTTTCCAAGTAAAACATTCAAGTGAAAACAAAAAGGAAAAAAACCACTAAAATAAAATCAACAGTTGTATATAGAGCTTACATACATACGCACACACACATACAAAATGAGTGAAATAGTTAAGATCATCCTATTCACACTTTATTTAACAGACAGGTCAGCATGTGTACATACACTCGTACACATGCACATGGATGGTAAACACAAATTTAACAGAAAGCTCATTGCGTGTGTTGGTGGGTGGGGTGGTAATTTAGTTAACATAAGAAAGCTTTTTTTATCAATAGTGTTAACTAACATAACAGAGAGAAACCGGCAAAAACTTTAACTGTTTTACATATTAATTTTTGCGCTTATGAAAAATAACTTAAAGCCACAAAACGGGAGAGTCTCACCCGCGAGATGATAACGGACTTGTTGTGGCCAGAAATTGAGGATATGGACTTGGACGATATGTGGTTCCAATAGGATATGGTTACACTTGCCACATAGCCAACGAAACAATAGCTCTTTTGCGCAGTGTTATACCACATCGTGGCGGTGATATTTGGCCGTCACGATCACGTGATTTTGCACCGTTGGACTTCTTTCTTTCGGGGATATTTAAAAGCAGAAATGTACGTCAATCAGTCAAGAACAATTCAAGAGCTAAGGCATGAGATAAGTCGGCACATTAACGACATTGAACCTCAATTATGTCTCAGAGTCATTGAAAATATCGACCATCGGATAGAGGTATGACACCGAAGCCGTGCCGAGCCTTTGGCCGATATTTTGCTTAACACATAATGGTCATCCTTCTATCATAACCACCGTATATAAAAACAAAAATTATGATTTATAAAATTGTTGTTAATATTTATGAAATATTTAGGCATTTTAAAATTGGCAGCTATGTAAAGGAATGTATACATGCATATCTAACTAAATATAAAATATGGTTAAATTTACTCATTTTTAGAAAACGTGAATAGTTTGTTTATTTTGCACAGTTTTGCAGTGCTGTGGAGCAGTACCGCTGTCCGTGGTATCTTATTTTTCTCTAAGTTGGTCGCGTTGTTTGCCTTCAAATTAAAGATGGGGAAAAGTGTCGTACACAGTACATGTGTATAACCAGCATCAAGTCGTTTGTAAATGACAAAACTTATAAAGAAAAAAATGTGCAACGAAGTGGTTGGTTTTGATTGTTTTCTCTGATTTTTTTTAACCTAAAAAATAATATTTAATTTATTAAGAAAACAAATAAAAAGAAATTGTTGTTTTGTCTTCTTCAATATTTTTGTTTTTAAACCTGAATGAATACTTTATACAAATATACAATAAACAAAAAGATTTTTTTTTTCATTTGTTGCACAACATCCTCATCTTTCTTGTCTCAAAGAGCCGTCCCATAACGGATTAAAAAAACTTCTAAATACAATTTCAGGAGCATGAAAAAGTTGTGCAACAAGAGGTGCATAGTTTGTCTTCATTTTCGAATTATTCCTATTAACTGAGACTAGTGCGTAAAATTAACCTGTCATCTCTCCTCCTTCTAAATATACCTAAATAATTATAATAATAAAAATGATATTAATTCCTTCAATTGCAAAAGTTTAAATTGATGTGTACGAAATTTTTTAGCCTTCTATAAAATAAATAAAATGAAATTAGTAATAATTTTTTTGTAAAAATATTAGTGTTTTGTAAAATAAGGTTTATTTTCATTTAAAGTAACTTAATATAGTTTGGATAACAGCAAAATATTTCCACTTATAATAATATTCACACACATACTATATATACATACATATGTATGTATATGTACAAATATATTTTTGATGAGAAAACTAAAATATTACACCATCATGTAAATTGCACCGTATTGTATGAAACACCCCCCAAAAATAGTTGCAACGTACACGGATATTTTTGACGTTTCAGCAAAGTTGTCATTCCGTTTGTAATTTCTACATTATTCGTTTCCGACGCCATTACACATTAGGGTGGATTAGTGCACGACTTTTCATTTCGATACGCTGGAAACCCTAATTTCGTGAGCTTCGGTTAGAATGCATGAGCCAAAAAATAGGTGATATTGGATGAGAGCAAATGGTTCCTCATCGGATTTAAAAGTGAGAGCAAAGTGACAAAAATCTACAAAAATCCTCATAATTGCCCTGGAGTCACTCCTAGAGGGGGTCCTCATTAATTTTGCCACTGGTCTTCATACAAAAATTACATTTTTATAAAATTTGCTCCTAACGCTCTAACTGACCCAAGACTGCTCCAAAAGGTGTCAAATGTATGACTAAACCCCAATGTTTTTTTCAAAGCAAATATTTCCTCAGAACATGCAAAAGTTTTATATTTTATAATTTTTATTTTTTTTATGAAATTAGTTGCAACAACTCTAATAGTGCCTCCTTGAAATGCAGGATCGTCCGACTTTTATTTCTCTTTTTTAATTTTTTTCGAAACAAATTAATACTGATAAGTCTGGTGTTGCTCGAGGTTTGAAGCATTTGAGGGTTCGGTCATACATTTGACTCCTTCAGCCACTCTTGCAACAGTTAGGGTGGCTGCAAATTTTATAAATATTTTATAATCCGGGGTTTGTATATATTTTAGAAGTTCCCAATCTGTAATAGAGAAATTATACCAATTTTATGAGAAATTTGGTATTTTGCCAAACTAAAGTCTACTCAACTCAACCCTCAACCATCGCCAAACATCAACTATCTCCATGATCCTTGTCAGCTGGAAAATAAAAAACAAAAAGATTTAGTTGTCATCACTTATGTGCACAACAGCAGAAGTTTAAAATGTTTATTCAAAAAAGCTTAGCTACCTACCCCTGTCTAATGCTTTTTGCTTTCGCTGATATAAACGTGTGTGTGTGTGCGTGTGTGTGCGGCTTTACAGAATTGTTGTTGATAACATTTAAGTTGTTATTAAAAGTATCTGAAAAGCTGAAATAGGCAAACATACCCAAATTCAAACGCCGGCAAAATGAAACAAAACAAAACGACGGATGGAAAAGGCGATTATTACCGCTGTGTAAAAATCAAATAAAAACTTAATTAAAAGTAAAATTAAAAAAAAAGAAAGTTTGTTACAAAAAATGATGTATTTATGGAGTTTTTTCTATAAATTCTCAAATTTTTGTTGGAATTGAAAATATTGGAATTAAGATATTTTGTGATTTTAGAGTTTGTTTTGAATTTTTTTTATGTGTAATTTATACATTAATTCCGCAGTAAAATTAATTTTAGCTCAGCCCTTTGCTTGGTAAATATTAGAATTTTTTAAAGAATTCCCGCTTTTTTTAAATGAAATTTTCAGTTATTTAAGGATAAGCAGTGACAATCCAAAATTTAAGTCGTTTGTGCTTCTTAAATTTGTTGGTGATATTAATATTTTGATTTAAAAATTTACTTATTGGTGAAAGTTGAAATTTTCAGTAAAATTCGATTTATTTTTTTGGGAAAATTCGTTATTGTTGGCAATTTTCGGTATTTTTTTTGGTTTAGAATTTCGGTGAAAATTTAATCCAAGTTTGTTGGGATTTTTATTTGTTTTTTTTTTTGTGAAGTTTCGATTTTTATACCCTTCATGAAAATTAAAAGTGTTTATAAAGGTTGGTTAATCCGTTTGTAATATATTAGTATATATATTCTGGGTCCTTATAGGTTGGGAACTTTAATTGACGATGTTCGTTTGTCCGATGCTGAAATCAAGTTTCTGACGGCACCAGGATTTTAAAACTTGCTCCACTTGATCAGTGAGTTTGGCGAATTTTCACTATTTGAAATCAGCCGTATAGGTTTTTTTTTTGGTATTTTCACATGCGAAATTAAAAAATTTACGCAATTAAGACGTTAATTGAACTCATTTTAATATATAAGAATTCAATTAATAAATTGAGCAATTAGTACTTAAATACATCGTACATTAAATAAAATTCACAAAGATACTCTGGTTAAGAGTGTTAAGTAAGCTAAAAATTATGTGAAATGAACATATTAAATGTAATAGACCGCTAACTATACTCAACAACTTACAACAACATTATCGCGATTCTAACAACAAATCTTATTGCTGCCAATTCAGCTATCCCTTTGATATTATGGCGGTGAAAACATTTTCAGCTATCAAAAGCTATTTGAGTTAGATAAATTGTATGTGTGTGGACATCAAATTCTTTAAGTCAATTTAAAATGTCATTGCTCAAGTAGTGAGCATGTGTGAACACATATTGTTAAATTCGGCTTGAATATTAAAAATTAACAACATTAAATACATACATACATGTATGGTCCTAACAAAATATTACATGTTTGTGCATGCATGAATACGTTATATTTTAATTGGCTATATTGCTCGAAGACCAGATATTTCTTTTTGTTACACACTTCATCCTCTTATTAGCAGCAGGTTACAATTTTTTTTTTTGAAATATGATAAATATATATCGTATGCAGTATAAGTGTCATAAAGTCATAGGAAGAACAACGCTAACAAAAATTTCACCACGAATACCAGAAATAAATTAACCCCCCAAAAAGTAAAACTAGAACAGAAAAACACAGCAAATTAAAAAATTAATAGAGCAAAAAAGATTTTACTATTTTATAAGATTTTTTGCTTAAACAACAATAATTTTAAACTGCCGTAAAATATTAGGACATTATGACAATATTACACGAATTCGACAATAGAGTCTTTGCTTCGAGTCGTTCAGCAGGAAAGAAGTGTGTACTTTTATTACCACCAACTAATCAATAGCCATCCTGCAGTAACATCGGCAGCAAATAGTTCAACAAATTCTACAGCAACGGGTAAGAGTGTTCCTACAGCTGAAAATAGTAATATTTATGCACCTCAACAACATCTTGTAGACTCACTCACCATCAATCATCATCAGAGCAAGTCGGAAAAATCTTGTCAAGCAAAACACGGATCAGGTATGTTTTTGGTTTCATTGATTTGGCTACTTATCTGATAAAATTAATTTTAATTATGACCTCTGAGACTTGACTTACAAACATACATCTAGTTAAATTAAGCGTTCACTAAGCAGCAACACAAATCCATTCACACCGACTCGTTTATGTATGTGAATTTATTGTTGAATGTGAAAATAAAGCGATTCCCCCTCCTATTCCCTTGTAAGAAGGTTAAAAAATATATTGCCAAGCTAGCAGCTTGCCTAGAAATGTGATGGTGTTGGTCGTATCTAGAATTCGGTCTTCAGTACTTTTGATGGGCGAAATTTTTGGATAGGAACGTGGCCTTATTTTCACATTTACTACTGTGGGTAAAAAATAGTAAGACTTTGTATCATAATTTTAAATTTCTTTATTTATTCTGCCAAATCTATTTCGTCCCCTCAAAGTAATCCCCCCGCAGCTGCAATACACGTATGCCAGTGTTTTTTCCAATCCTTGTAACAGTTGTTAAAGTCAATTTCCGGAATAGCCTTCAATGCGCGGAGTGGTCGCTTGAGTTTGCTGAACAGCCAGAAGTCGCACGGAGCTAAATCAGGCCAATACGGTGGTTGTGCAACGATATTCATTAAATTTTTAGCCAAAAACTTACGAAGAATCAATGCGGTATGCGACGGTGCATTATTGTGGTGCAAAAAACAAGAGTTGTCGGCCCATAATTCCTTTTACGAATAGCTTCGCGCAAACGACGCATAACAATCAAATAGTATTCCTTGTTGCCAGTTTGGCCGGTCGGTAGGAATTCGGAGTACACCACACCTCGATGATCGAAGAAAACTGCCAACAAGATCTTGATTTTTGACTTGCTTTGACGTGGTTGTTTCGGCTTCGGCTCACCTTTGGAACGATATTCGGCCGATTGTACATTCAAGACTCGTCGCCAGTTATAATACGTTTACTGACATCCTGGTAGTCGGAAAGCATTGTTTGACAGGCGTCAACGCGACGCTGTTTTTCGAGAGAATTGAGTGATTTTGGAACCAATCGTGATTTCACTTTTCTTAGGCCCAAATGATCTTTTAAAATGGTTTTCACTAATCCCTCCGATATTCCAACGATATCAGTAAGATCTCTGATTGTTAGTCGTCGATTCTCGAACACCAATTTCTTGATTTTATTGACGTGTTGATCATCAGTTGATGTTGATGGCCGTCCTGGACGTGGTTCGTCGTCAACGCGTTCTCGACCCTCTTCGAATAATTTGTACCAATCAAAAACACTTGCTCGCGACATACAATTATCACCGAAGGCCTTTTGCAACATTCTGAATGTTTCGGCACCAGAAATTTCATTCCGCACACAAAATTTAATTGAACTTCTTTGCTGAATAATTTCATTCTTTGTAAAAATCGCCGAATGCCCTTGTTGTACTTCAGAAGAACAAGCGAATACTAAACACTAATGATTACTTTGATGTGCAATTTGGCACGGATGTCACTGACAGTCATACCAACGTTGAAAAAAAATTTCGGCGAATGGATTTCCGCGCGAAATTTAAATTAAAAAGTCTTACTATTTTTTGCCCACAGTAGTATGTTTTTGTGCAGATCTAACATCTTTTTTCCAAGTTACATATTTTTTTTTTGTGTGAATTTAGATATTTGTAGGTATGTATAAAACTTTTTTTAACTTTAAGCTTGCAGCCGGTTGGGTTAAATTAAATTTCAGCTTTCCACCTATAGTGGAAAAGCTCAATACAAAATAGGGTGCACCCCAGTCCCCCTAGAGGAAAATTGTCCGTTTTCTGATCACTTATTCCACAAGACCTATCTGTATATAAAATTTCAGTTCACATAATATTGATGAGGTAGTCAGTGAATAAATACTAAAATATGTACTTTTGACATCTTCGTATCTCGGGAAGCTTACATGGTAAAACTTGATCTGAGAGGTTACCTCTACGTATAGAGTCCTTATTGTAAATAATAAAATACTGTTTATTATTTATTGTATGTAATTAATTATTTATTTATTAATAATAACTTTATTATTAATAAACCTTAATTTATATATATAAAATGACGATAGATAATCAGTGTGTCTGGTCAGCACGAACTCTAACAACGGAAAGAAGTGTCTGTATGTACATACGGGTAACTGGTAGTTGGAATGTGAATGGTTGTATTGATTAGTAGCTAGTATAAGTAATTAGCAGCTGTACGAAGGTGGATCACCTTCTCACTTCAAGTTTCATTATTTTATGAATAAATGAAGCAAAAGTTATGAGAGGGGTAAAAACAACGCGAATGGTTTCGTGAAATATACACACTGTGTGCATTAGAACTTAACTTGGTGCGCCTGAAACACTACATTTACATACACGATGGGTAAGTACACATTTTACACTTAAAACATATGTTCACACATTCTAACATCGAAGTTGTTACTGTAACGTTACATTATTATGTTAAAAGTCAATGCAAAAGACTCATCATGCCAGAGAAAACGCGGCACTAAGTTAAGATTTGAAAAATAAAGCTCAACAATTTGGGCACGTTGTTCAATTGAGTACTGCTCTATTTTAAATTCCCTAAGCCTTCTTTACAAAATACTGAAAAGAAGCAAAAAAAAAACATTATAATAAAAAAGTTATAAGCAAGTCATACCCCTTCGGTAATTTTGGGCCACCCTGTATAAGTATGGATCGTTTTAGGGCCTTGCTGGCGTGCATAAATAGTACCCTCTTTGGGTGACGAATTATTGTTGTTGGAAAGTGCAAATAAAACGTATCTCAATCAAGTCGTTTTTTTTTTGTTTGGAATTTTCATCGCTTTTATAACAACTTATATCATTTTTATTTTTGACAAAAATGGTATATAAATGTCGCCATTTCTGTGTGCTTGTGTTTCCTTGTAAAACATATGCAGCATTTATTAAAAAGATTGTGCTCCTTTCTAAATATGTTGCCCCAAAAACTGGCGTATATTTACCACTTTTTACCCTCAAGTTAAACTTTAGGATTAAATTCATTACGTTGATATTAATTTCGTTTTTCGGTAAAATTTATAATTTTTATGATCTTTAAATTTGATGTTTTTTTAGTTTTGTTCTGAATTTCCGCCATTTGTGATGAAATTTGTTTTTTTTTGTTGTTAGATTTTAGTAATTTTTTTTATCAAATATCGATTTTTTAGCAATTCAAATATTCTCGAACTATAGTTTAGTGAATTTTCGAATTATGGTGAATTCCCAAAATATGGTAAAATTACATTTTATTTTTCAGATTGTAGGGTATTTACCTATTTTATAATATCAGTATACTTAATTTGATTGAGACAGTGTTCATTGTGTTTTAACGCTCTTTCTTTGAGTACAATCATTGAGTGATTTTTATACGCAGTTGTATGTATGTAAAACATATTGTAGTGGTATGCAGTAATTATTAAAGCTGATAATGATCATGGCATTAACAAAGCATTAACGGTGTTAAATTCTTGGCATTCCATTGCTTTTAATAAATAAGTTTTAGTTTAAGATTATTTCGTCATTAGATGAGAAAACGTTTAACCAGTTACTTGCTAAATAAAAATTAATTCTTGAAATTAAAAAAAAGAAAGAACTTTTATTTGAAACGGCTGAAGTCATCACACAGATTAAGTGAAATTTTTAATAAAAAATTTATGATTTTGAAATTTTTGTCAAGTTTTTAATTTTTTGGCGAATATTTTTATTTTTTGGGAATTCACCACTTGTGGTGAACTTTTGAATTTTGTATGTTTGTTTGTAGGTTTGTAAAAATATTGATTTTTTGTGAATTTTTGAGGTGAATATTTAAAATTTTGTAAATTTGGTTTTGTTAAGTTTCGGTTTTGCATCGAATTTTGATTTTTAGAAAACAAACATTTCTATGTGCCAGTTTTTTTTTTTGATTTTGTGGTAAATTTGAAATTTTGACAATATTTCGGATTTGTTGAAATTTTTTTTGAAGTTTCAGTTTTTGTTAGTTTTGGAAATGTTAAAGTTTTTTTTTAATTTTTAATTTGATCAAACATTTAGGGCCGTTGGTTATCTGTGGGCCTCGGGAAAATAAATGCTGTAGGGGCATTCTATAGCAAATTTGATAAGTATTCGGAATATGGGAATGTTTTGGGCTTGCGTTTCCCTGGTACATTATAATTCCAAACTACCCAGAAGAAATGGTTTTTGGCCTATATCTCGGGCTGTATCCGAGATTGTTTGTGGGCTTGTTGTATTAATTAAGTATCTCGGTTGTACGAAAAATCTAAAAATTTAAATTTTTTTGGCAAGTTGTAATGTTTATGAGGGTGTGTGAAAAAAGGAATTTTGCACTTAGTATGTGTATGTATGTGTATTAGTATGAATGAAGTTGTAAACGAAGATGTATGATTACCAATCGAGTCGCAACGAATAACATTTCGCTGCAGTTAGTTGCAATACACAATACGACCATGGTGAAACAATTACAAAAATGTCAAGGCGAATTAAAATAGGAAAACTGACCAGCGCCGTTGGTGCCTTGCAAAACCGATGGGATTGCAAATTCCATATATAAAATTGTTTAACCATTTCTGTCACTTTTCTATATGGGATTTGAAATGCGTAACTGAGCCAAAAATGTCTTGAATTCGCACGCAAGTCTATTTGTTATCAATTCGCCCTGAACAATTTCGAACTCGTTTGGATATCGCACCATCAACTGGTACACAAAAAGACCTGAACCAAAGTTTAAAGGCATTTCCATTGACTGCCATAATCATAAAAAAATAATGAATTCGAACAATATCTTTTCACAGCCAACTGGTGAATATTCCTTACAAACGCACAGGTTTCAACAAAACAATACCTGGAAATAGGCTGCCTGTGAATTCAGCAGATGCGTTGTTACATTTTTGATAGAAGTGTTTGTGATAAAACCAGTCCTTACGATACTTAACCAAAATCAAAATATTATATTAACCCATTAACGCCCACTGTACTATAAATAGTACGCAACTTCAAGTTGTAATAAAAGATATGTAATTAAGTTTTTCACTCTGGCAACGATTTTTATCTGTCATTAATAATACATACAACAATGATGTAGTAAAAATATTTATAGCTATGTGATCAAAATGAGGGGAATCCCAGGTTTGTGTAGGCAATTTTTTCATATTGGCAGGTGAGTACTATTTTAGTTTATTTTAAAATATTTTGCTGTAGAAAGTGGTAAAAAGTATTAAATTTATTAAATGACACTACATTTAATAAAAAGCACATAAAACGGCTTAATTCGTATAAAGCTTTTTCTCACTATAGCGTATAAAGTGTAGCTGTACTAACTTTAGTACACTGGTCGCTTGAGGTAAAATAAAGTAGTAAAGTAAATACATATTTATTTGTCTTATATGCTTCTGGGCCAAAATTTTCACTCATGTTTGTTTCTTATATTTTCAATTAGTGACATTTTATTAACATTCTTACCGGTAAATTAGTACAAAAGGTATTTATCAAATGCCGAAACGATATACTTTTACACACCAAAAAAACTATTTTGGATTACAAGAAGCAATAAATGACATCATTGGCGACTGCAGTGATGATGATGCTACATACGACGTGTTTATGTTGCCACCAAATCAAGGCGTTATAACCGATGAGGAGGAAGGTGGAAACGATGAGTTAGATGAAAACAAATTACTTCGAGATATTCCTGGTAATGTAGAAGTTGTTACTCACAGACAAACCACTACCGTCAAAGATCAATGGAGTAGCGATGACGATGAACCTCTTAACACATTAACGTCATCTACTTCGCGTAATGTACCAAAAACAAAAAGATTTAAGAATACTGAGTTACCAAATTGTAGAAAATGTACGCAAGTTTACTCAGTTTATCAGACAACTCCTGTTCAAAATTGCATTGAAGAAAGACGTGGTTTTGTTTCCGATATTTTGAAAGACATGACCCCTGTGAAAGTCCTTGAGCACCTTCTTGATGATGAAGTGCTGGGGATTATAACAACGCAGAGCACAATATATGCTGGACAAAACAATAGGCACGACACTTTTTTTACAAAAGACGAACTCCCTAAGTTCTTGGGCATACTTATACTTACCGGATATCATAAATTACCTAGTGAAAGATCATATTGGAGCTTAGATGAAGACCTAGGAGTGCAATTAGTTTCAAAGTGCATGTCAAGCAACAGATTCTTGGAAATTAAGAGAAATCTGCATTTTGCAGATAACACTTTTATTATGAACTCAACTGATAAGATGTTCAAAATGCGTCCACTTTGTGAAGTTTTGCAAAAAAAGTTTTGTCAATTCGGAATGTTTCATGAAGACTTATCGATTGACGAATCAATGGTTAAGGACTTTGCCAAACAATTTATAATTGGTAAACCTGTGCGATTCGGATATCGTAATTGGGCGTTGGCCAGTTCTGACGGTTATTGTTACACATTTGATGTATATTGTGGAAAAACTTCTGAGACTACCACTGTTCCTCTTGGCTCCCGTGTTGTAAAGAATTTGCTGGCAAACGCACCAACAAAACCAGGAGAAAATTCTGTTTATTTTGACAACTTTTTACAAATTACGATCTGCTTGTGGATTGAAGGAATCTTGAGTACAGAGCTACTGGCAACTTGCGTGAAAATATAGCAAAACGGTGTCCATTACTTTCATCAAAAGGTATGCGCAAAAGGCCTAGAGCCGAATTCGACTATAGGTTTGATAAAATAAATGAAATTCTTATGGTTAGGTGAAAAGATAATAATGTTTGTACGATTGGAACTACAGTATCGAAACTGTAGAACCAATAGGAAAAGTCAAAAGATGGTGTTCCATAAAAAGCGAAAAGTGGATGTAGACATGCCTCATGTATTCGATAATTATAACAAATGCATGGAGGTTATACTGCATTACAAACCCTGATAATCGCATGGATCAGTTATCGTTTCGCAGACATAAAGCACGGACATACTTGAGCGATAAAAAACAAACCGGTAAAGGAAAGCAATCGTCCTCTAGAATTGACGGAGAAGACAGGAAAAATAATGGTCATAACCCTCAAACAATAGCTAGCCAACTTAGATGTGCTTTATGCTCAATTCGAGTTAAAACGTCGTGTGCCAAGTGCCTGAAAACGCTTTGTTTGGAAAGAGGTTGTTTTGCTAAATATCACTCCTAAACGCCCATTGTACTAAACTTAGTACACCTCTCTAAACCTGACTTTCAATTATTTTTTGTTATTTTTTCTTTTGTAGTAGCTTAAGACAAGTAATTTTACACTAGTATTAAAAATTTAATTGGTAAAAATGTTCATAGTTTTCATTTGGGCGTTAATGGGTTAAAACTGTTTTGTGGTCTCAGCTCCTCTCTTTAATTTTGCGCTACATTTTTTCTTCTTTTTAAATTACAAAGTTTGTTTTGTGTTTTTTCTTTTACATTCATTTCTAAACATGCCGGTTTTTAACACTTACTCGCTGAGAACTGCTACGTTGTGATGTTTATTCTTGATTTGATATTCCGACAGGGTGATTTGATGCAGGTTTTTGGCATGAATTTGGAGATAAAACTGTTTCGTAAGCGAAAAATAGCACTGAAGATGGCACATGGCCAAAACTGGGTTGACTCCAAACCAAACTTGACAAGGGATGACGGAAATTTTTGGCAAATTTTGCCCTGATATTTGGATGAATCGCGGTTGTTTAGTTTTTTCTTTTTTAAAATTTCGAATTTTGGCAAAATTTTCAGCTTTCAGTGGTTTTTAATTTTTACGTCTTTCCACCAATTAACTGCTTCAAAACGTGAGATTAATTGCTCACCAAACTCGCCTCTCAATAGGTTGAATGGTATTGCGTGCCATGTGGCATGTACCACCGTCTTATTGAGACCACATATCAACAAGGTTCAATTCTTCCATTCGGGCAAAAAAAGTCGATACTAGTCGCACGGTACCTGGCTCCATTGACTGCAACGTTGCGATTTTTATCGATCTTGAAGAAGTACGGTCCAATGATGCCGCCGCCGCACAAACCGCATCAGGATGCATTGGCAGCTCTTGAATTGCCTCTGCTTGATTTTCACACCCAATTACGCAATTTTGTTTGTCGACGCAACCATGGAGCCAAGAAAGAGCTTCGTTGCTGAAGACAATTTTTCGATGAAAAACACATTTCTCACACAGCACGAATTTTGTTAATAAAATTCAATGATTTGCAAGCGCTGTTCGTTTGTTACTCTAGTTATGGTGAATTATCAAATCTTACAGAACCTTTTTGGCATTGCCACCTGTCACAATCTTTTTTTTTACACTGAAAAAATTTACACTGAAAAACCAAATAGCAAAAAAAAATCACCCGATACATTTGGCAATAAAGTCGCGGCCTGTGGCTGCGAATATCGCGCTCTATAAAAATTTAATCGCATGTTGAAACTAATTTGGCAACCAGCTGAAACTGAAAGATATATGCGCATCTAGTCACAATATCAGTGACAGATCCAGCATTCTTAAAATATATTTTATTTTCTAAACACTTTTAAACCCGAGAGAACTTTATTTCCTTCTTTCTCTTTTGTTTTAAAAGTAACCTTTTACCAATAATATTATTGAAAACCCATTCACCGAAATTACAATCTGGCCGCTAAAAAAAAAACATTTAATTAAAGTGTAAGACGTAACCGGAACTTTGCTGTGCTGTTCCCCTTCATGTAATTTTTTTCAACGGCAGACATCCTACATTATTCACCCTTAATGCAGAACCTTCATCGTCGATACTGAGTCTTAAGATTACTGCTGCTAAAATAATTGGAAATCTGATTTTACAGACTTTAATAATTATTTTTCAATAACTAACATCTTGATATATTCAAAATAAGCCCCTCCACTGTGTAAAACTGGAAGTTTCTTTGGCTTTAAATTAAATTCAAAATTAATGTCCTCATTGGTGATTCATTTGGTGGTTGTTTCCCTTTTGCTTTTTTTTCACAGATCACTTATGACTGGTGTCATACTGTCATCGCATTTCTATTAAGTATTGTTTGACAACTCATCATGGAAAGAGACGCACCGCAACAACGTCTCCAAATTATTAACCTGTGGCAGCACTTGAAGCAAAATAAGATGTGCATAATCGATCTTTCGCGCCCACTATTGCATTATTGAGACAACGAATCGGTGTCTGGGCCTGAAAACTGGCCGCCTAGTTCGCGAGATATCACACCTCAGGATTTTTGTTTTCGTTGCAGTTATGTGGAGCCAAAAGTCTGCACCCATGAGTCAGCTACGACTCAATACTTGAAAGCCAACTTTTAACTCGCGTAATTCGCGAGATACCTGTAGCAATGCGGGAAAGAGTGATTAAAAATTTGTCCCATCAAATGAGCCACCTACAGCGTTGTCGCAGCTAACATTTGAATGAAATTTTCTTTTAAACTTAGATGTCAGAAATTGTTCTTTTTTTTATTTAAAATAAAAAAAGTCTAAATGGGTCACCAGACAAAAAGCCACTAATTTTTAAATTAATATATCGACAAATAATATATAGACCTTAACTGTATAATTAAGATGCTTTGCCACTACTCCGAGTCCAAGGTTTACAAACGCTGCCCTACTTGGTAGAGTTGTGTCGCTCATGAAATTATTACTTCAATTATGAGATTCTGTCAGAAAGGTGATAGCATTTCTACAACATTATGATAGCCAGTGCTGGATTCTCACACACAATGTGCGCTACCGTCTCACACTGTTCCAGGCACAGTCTGCAAGTATCATCATTTACGATTTTTATCTTGGCCAAATTATATTTGAAGTTTCCATGGCTAGTCACTAACGCAGTGATCCAGCTTAAGGTTGCCTTATTTTATCTAAGCACGTACTGGCCTTCCTTCCGAGGGACTTTGTAAGCATCATTCGAACCTGTCAAGAGCGTCCTTCTACCTTTTCAGGCGTAATGAGTTTACCCATTGATGGGCTTTAGTTCGAACTAGGCCCTGCCCCAGCACAACTCTGGTTTCTGGTCCACATCACTTGCCCTTTTTGCTAGTTCGTCTGCTGCTTCATTCCCAGCAGTGCCTATGTATTCCTTAACTCCCCCTTCTCGTCGTCTCATTCAAGGAACCACATCTGTTTAGTTTTACACGTACACTTGCATTATGCATTTTATAACGGACTGATAGTCAAGTGTTATGAGAACCTTTCTACCACGCACCCGACGCACGAGCAGCTGATGCAACGCATGCAGCCATCCAAGCAATTCAGCAGACTATAAGACAAGTTTAGCTGAGAATACAGCTACTCGTGCCCTGCAATTCATAAGAGAACCATGAGTAAAAAATGCTGATGTCGTTCTCCATACGCTCATTGTGTATAACGACTTCCGCAATGAGTGTCTGATGCAGTCTTTCGACTAATTTCCTTTTACTCATGCATTCCATCGGCATCGGAGTTTCCTTTAGGAGGAACAGAATACTCCTATGTCCGCGGTTCGGCGCAAAGCTATGCCATAAGACATCGTTTGTAGCAATCCCCACATTGCTTCAATTGCCTGTATTGGCGCATAGCACCACTTATAATCACACAGACATTCCTTTGAACCCCATCCAACTTACGCTTAATAGTATAGGATGCATAAGTTGTTGTGGGCTGCACCAAAATTGTGCGAGATTCCCCACTTACAACCACACACTCGTTTACATTGATGCAAGATCCTCTTTGCTTGCTGTACCTTCATTTCGATGTGTTCATTCTAGATAAGTTGCTTATCCCGGCTAACGTCTATATAATTCAGCGTCTTGGATACATTGATTTCCGATTAAGGATTCAATCCCCTTACGAGTGCATAAGGTTAACCCCTACTCTACTATGTAAAACTCTTATTACTGTGGGCAAAAAATAGTAAGACTTTTTAATTTAAATTTCGCGCGGAAATCCATTCGCCGAATTTTTTTTTCAACGTTGGTATGACTGTCAGTGACATTTGTGCCAAATATCACATCAAAGTAATCATAGGGTTTAGTATACGCTTGTCCTTCTGAAGTACAACAAGTGCATTCGGCGATTTTTACAAAGAATGAAATTAGAAGTTCCATTAAATTTTGTGTGCGGAATAAAATTCTTGGTGCCGAAACATTCAGAATGAAGCAAAAGGCCTTCGGTGATAATTGTATGTCGCGAGCAAGTGTTTTTGATTGGTACAAATTATTCAAAGCGGGTCGAGAACGCGTTGACGACAAACCACGTCCAGGACGGCCATCAACATCTACTGATGATCAACACGTCAATAAAATCAAGAAATTGGTGTTCGAGAATCGACGATTAACAGTCAGAGGCCTTACTGATATCGTTGGAATATCTGAGGGATCAGTGAGACTATTTGGGCCTAAGAAAAGTAAAATCACGATTGGTTCCAAAACCACTCAGTTCTCTTGAGAAACAGCGTCGCGTTGACGTCTGTCAAACAATGCTTTCCGACTACCAGGATGTCATTAAACGCCGAGTATCGTGCCAAAGGTGAGCCGAAGCCGAAACAACCACGTCGAAGCAAGTCAAAAATCAAGGTCTTGTTGACAGTTTTCTTCGATCATCGAGGTGTGGTGTACTCCGAATTCCTTCGGACCGGCCAAGCTGTCAACAAGGAATACTATTTGAGTGTTATGCGTCGTGTGCGCGAAGCTATTCGTAAAAAGACGCCGGAATTATGGGCCGACAACTCTTGGTTTTTGCACCACAATAATGCACCGTCGCATACCGCATTGATTCTTCGTAAGTTTTTGTCCAAAAATTTAATGAATATCGTTGCACAACCACCGTATTCGCCTGATTTAGCTCCATGTGACTTCTGGCTGTTCAGCAAACTTAAGTGACCGCTCCCCGCATTGAAGGCTATTCCGGAAATTGACTTTAACAACTGTTACGAGGATTGGAAAAAACGTTGGCATAAGTGTATTGCAGCTGGGGGGAGGATTAGTTTGAGGGGACGAAATAGATTTGCCAGAATAAATATAGAAATTTAAAATTATGAACAAAGAAGTCTTACAATTGTTTGCCCACAGTAGTACATATGAAATTGGTAAACTTAATACACAGACTCACACACACACACACCGTTCAGTTGTTCAAATGCATACATACATATGTATGCATGTATGCATGTACGCAGCTTTCAATAGGTTCTAAGAATTTTCCAGCCAATATTTTTATGATAAACTAACAACTTTTATTAGCAAATGTGATAAACATACATAAATCTTAAGAAGTAGTTACCTCCAAAGTATTAAGGAAAGGAATAAAATACGAAAACACTTTAATTACAATAATAATTATAATAATAATAATAATAAAATGTTAAGAATGAATAAATGCCGCCGATCAATAATAATGACACTGCAGAAATGAAATTTAGTATATTTTTTTCAACATGCAAACTATATGTCCATGTTTTGATTTTATTTTCAAAATACATTATGTATGTAAGAACGCTTTGCAAAATAGGGTACCTTCAATTATCGAATCCTGGTTATATACAAGGTCAATGTTTTCTTTTTTTTTTTTACAAGTTTTACAGGCAAGTAAAATCGATTTTTAGGTTCTTTCCAAATTAAGTTGATAAAGTAAGTAATTTAATTGCTATTAATAATATTTGTATATGTATACACATATACATATACATATGTATACATATACATATATTTAAAAATATTCCATATATATATTTAAATAGCTATGTATCTCTTTAGTTATGTTGTTTTTTTTTTATATATAATTATGTATAAACGTATGAAAGTCTTTAAATTTGCATGCAAGTATGTTTGTATGGCCCTGTGTTCCTTATTTGAACAACGGGTATAAATATATCTATATATATATGTATGTAGGTATGTTTGTATGTAGGTTTTGTCACATGTGCCTGTGTGCGTAAAATGAATTAATTTGTAATCTTCATTAATTTTGTTGTTTAAGTTCCTGCTGTTGGTTCTTGTCGTATCTCTGATTTAAGCTTCACAAATTCTTTGGCGACTTCATCATTATTGCGCTGCGATAGAATACGTAAAATGGTCCAGCCTGTCTCATCCATTTGAATTCTACTTTGCAATGATAGCCAAGATGCAACGGAGCCCTAAAAATAGCAGCAACAAAATTAGTTACAATAATCAAACGAACACTGGCCAAAACATAGGCGCCGTTTATTTTGAAAGCGTCAAAAGTCAATTTATTAGAAAAAATGTTGAAAATATTATTGGAAAAAGAAAAACAGTCCAAAAAACACAAAAGACGAAAAACGTTAGTTAGTGAATTCGTTTTTAAAACAAAGTCAGTTAGGACACTTTGGAAATAAACAGGCCATATATTTGCCATATAAAAGCTTGCTTACCTTTTCTTGTATGTCCTTTAGCGGTATTACGGCAACACCCACTAAACGATCGTCCCGCGCAAAACAATAGTCTTTGACACAAATATGCAATTCGAAAAAATCCAGCTGCTCCTCAGCACCAACGGTACTTTAATTTTCAATTTTAAAAGGAATTTCAAAAATTTAATTTTGTTTAACATTCTAACCAAATATTATTGACACTTACAAATTGAAGGATTCGTTGTACTTTGGCGACCAGTTGTTTGATTTGGATTTGGTAGCGAACCTTCGCTTCTTGTCTTGCAAATGTGGTCCAATAAGATTAATCTCCACAAAGGGTCGAAACATGCCAGATGGTATCTGCCACTTGAGATCATTTGCAGCCAACACTAAGAAGAAAGAGAAGGTTAGGAATGGCATCAGAAGCCAATATGTGTTTTATTCAAAGCAAGTTTGTCAGTTGTAGCACCCGCGGTAAGGGGGGCTGAGGGGGACGAGAATGAAGAAACTGCCTGATGCTGATTTGTATCAGTTGTACTAGAGTATTTGAGTTTTGGGCAAGATTGTTGGCGAAGCCATGCATTAAGTGTTTGAAACCTCTTTTATGGCGATTTGGGTCCAAGGTTCCTTAGCCACGTTAGTTCGCCTGAGCGTGTTCGGCAACCGTAAAGTTTGTCCATTGTCAAATTTCGTCTGTCAGTTGGGGACGTAAGATAAGCATAATAAGCATATTCCTTGCATAACACTACATGGAGCTGGCGTGAATCGCAAAGTACATGAGCCACCGACAAAAGCCGGTACTGTAATTAATTTTAGCCCCGCGTTGTTCAAAGGTGTACACAATTTCAAACCAACTTTTAGCGAGAAAACCACGTCTCGAGAAAAGCGGTAATTGGTGTAAAACTTTCTTCAACACTTTTGAAACGTGCCCTTGTAAATCCTGAAGTTTAAGGCCTCAGCTGTAAAAGTTTGCGTTCGTTAACGAGCACGCTTGCTTCTTTCAGTCGAATCGAACAACTCGTAATACATAAGGCTGAGTTGGCTCTAACCCATGCAAAAACATACAAACGTTTTAGTACGTTTATATTGACTAATGCCAGGCAGAAAATAGGTCGTCGTACACCAAACCAACCCATGCACATGAAAGCTGAGTGAAATTGTTAGGATCGCTAAAACAGAAAAGGACTTACATCATATCGGTCGATTAGTCGTCTGGCAATTTTATTAAAACTATTTGAATACAAATTCTTGTCATGTTTAAATCTTAATGAGCAACACGCTAGCCAACTATTGAGCAAGTCCATAGAATTGTTGCCGTTAGCTTTATTCATAGACATACCCCCGGCTGCGCACGAATTCAAAACTCCAACAAGATTCATAAAGACCAGTTGACACAAAAATAGAATGATTAAAACCTGGTCAAAGTTTCAGTTTTCTAAAAAGGGGAAAAACTCTGCAGACGTATCCCGAGTTAATATGGCCTCTATTACGCGTATAGCATCCATACAGCGGATGCCAAACAAGTCCACGTTTGCCGACAACACTGCAGTAATATTCGAAGGTTTCATCTGACAAACTTCAATCTCACCTTTAATATTTGGATAATTTACCTTTTACATTTACTTTATATTCTCCGGTGCCAGGGTGTGAGTATAAATCAATTTGTACAGATATTTCGCCAACTCTTTCCTCTTGATTTTCTGGATCAACTGTTAAGAACAAAAATATTATGACTTGTTAATTTTTTTTTCGATTAACTAAAATCACTAACCTTCGTGCACTTGGCTGGAGATGAAAGTTTTGATAAGCGTATCAGTCGTTTGAGTATAAAGACTCAATGCATAACGTAAACTTTGCAGTTCTGATGATTTTTCAAGGAACGTTTTCTTTAATCCATTGCCACCGGCATGGAAGTACTGTTTAATTGTATCCAAAGCCACGTCAAGAACAGCGCATTGTTTGGGTGATAAATTCTTTTCGACTTCTTTCGAAATGTCCATGACACCACTTAATGCACTTTTAACATCCTGCTTACCAGCCATATGTGACTTAAATAGACGACCCATATCTTCTATTTTCGCGTTGGAGGCGAGGTTTTTGGCATTATCGGTGAGATGTTTGAACATCATCTGGAACATACAAATATTATTTTAAGTTACTTTGATTAATTTTAAAATCACTAATACCGTTTTATCCGACATGGGAGGCAACACAATAGTCTTCTCTAGAGTGCGCATTACAATCTTCCACAGTTCCTTGAGCAAGCGCTTCAATACGGTCTTTTCGCATGATTGTGCGTACAGAGTCAATGAACCATCTAGCAGATCCATGAGTGGTCTCAAGACCTCATCGGCTTCAACGGCTACAGCATTACGTTGTGCCACTTGATTTTGGCTATTTATATTACCACTGCCGCCACCGCCTTTAACAGCGAGTAGTAAATCTCCCAGCTCTCGTACTGATTGGGTAATCCGTGGCTCCAGACTAAAATGATTGTTAAATATGAGAAACAAATGAATTTGTCATTCAACAACTTTACATCCTTCCTTGCGTCTGCTTCTGAGACAAGGAATTTGATTTGGAAAAAAATTGGGAAATTGGTATAATAATTTCGACAGTAACAACTTTTTTTCCGTTCGAAGCAAGGGGAAGTAGCCAGATTTTGACGATTTATTCTCGGAAAAAGAAATCACCATTTATTTACCTTATCGCAAAGAGACAAGCCAAATCATCTAAAGCAGAGTTAAGATTCTGCTGCAGCTCCTTGAGTATATTGGCCGCATCTTCTTCTAGTTTATCGCCACCCATAGACTCAAACATTTTCTCCAACTGTACCCGCAATTGCTGAATATTGTTCATTAGTATGCACGCCTGGAAATATAATTGGAAATGGATAGAACGTGCTGCGAAAAATGAACCTCTTATTTCTTTTTAATTATGAAATTCGCTCGTGGCATGTCCACGTCACAATTAGAATAAGAGCTGTGTCGCTCAAGAACTAAGTCGTTCATTTGAAAGATTCCATTAGAAAGGTGGCAGCAGTTCTACATTGTTTGCAAAAACAACAAACACTTTTCATTTCGAAATAATTTGTATTTTGTTGAATTGCTGCCAACTTTCTGTTAGAATCTCTCAATTGATCTATTAAGTTCACGGGCGACACAGCACTCTATTTCGAATGGTGAATATTTTTTATTCAATTTTCAATACTTACAATACGTTCATCCTTCATGTGTTCGGGAAATTCCTTTTTCACAATATCGGCATATGCAATTAACACCTTTACGATTGTTTTAGCAAAACGTCTCATGTAACGTTTCCATATTTCAGGATCTGGACACTCGAGTTTGCTAACAACATCGAAACATTGTGTCAGTTGAGTGAAAACGTCAACCACCGAATTTGAAAATAGCGCATGTTCGCTACTTTTTTGAAACTGCATGATATTGTCAATGAAAATTTTAAACGATTAAAAAATGTCAAATAAATAATTTCTGAAGTAAATAAATTGTTCACTCAATTATGTCAAGCCATTGGAAACGCACTTACAAGCAAAGCAAAAACATGGTTGTGGCAATCATAATCTAAGCGCAACTTGTTATGATTGAGCTGTATGATTGTAGACAATAATAATATGTGGTCTTCTTAGATATATAGCCAGGGGCTGCGATACGAACACAGGCGACTAAAGCCAACGCGCGGCCGTCAGCTGACAGGCACAAAGATAGCCCTTGTCGTAACTAAGTGCACTGTCAGAAGTTCTGACTTATACCTCCACGTAGTGGCGGCCGGCAAGAAGGTCCTATCTCTGCAAGGAGTCTGGCTCAAAAAGTTGAGCGGAGAAAAGTTAACACTCTCGTATAAAAAATCCCTAATGCACGGTGAAACAGCATACGTCAGGGATGCCTGGCCACGAGGGTCCTTGGTCTTATGTACACGAACTCTCGATACCGGTCGATCTCCAGTTTTAATACAGACATATCAGTGCATATGGAGCTCTGTGTAGGTGGACGGACATTATTTTATGAAGCCGGACGGACATTGACTTATGAAGCCTCGCAAGAGGTAGAGAGGTTAATCTCTGCAGAAACTACGGTTTAAATTGACCAAAGGAGGTATCCGGAAAACGTGGTCATCCTTAAAAGTACTTCTAAGGCGTTAGACCGTCAGACTCCGACAGGTATGGATAATGAAGCCTCGCACGAGGTTTCTCTGTAGGAAATCTGGGATTTATTGGCCAATGGAGGAATTCTGAAGAGATGGGCAAGAAAACTCCCAAGGCGTGGACGGGAAAGCCTCAAAAGGTACTCCTAAGGAAGAGGCTGACAGTAGCACACATTGGGTGTGAATGTCCAGCACTGGCTAGCATAAGACTTAGGACAATGAGCAGACACTTGTTAAGTGTAAACGCCGTTGTGGTTACAATAGACTACGTGATGAGGAAGAAGGCTGACAGTCACCAGTCGACAGTCTGAAATCACTGCAGTCGAGAGTAAAGGCTGGTGGTAGCACGATACTTGAATGAGAGTAAGGTAATCGTAAATTACAAATCGGTTGCCTTCAATTCGAGGAAAGAAGGCGGTCGAAAAGGGATCCAAAAAGTTAGCGGTCTGCTTCGGTGTCCCCTCTACATTCAAAAAAGCGGCCAACGCGCCAATCAATTGAACCCCCATACTTTGATTAAATACCAAACGAATTTTATATATTATGTCCATTGAGAACATTTTATGGTTATATTTATTATATTATTTTTGTATAGTTAAACTACTTTCGTTGTAGTTTTGTGGGTTTAGTAAAATGTGTATTTGCAAATTTTATGAATGGCAAACAATAACTCGTTTATGGCAACTGAAGTAATGTTTCCAAATAACTACTACATGTTTGCCACAGCAATAATACATTGTAGCTAAGAACAAGATATGGTTGTCCTGATCATGCCAAAATCATGTTTTTCTTTGCGTGTGTGTATTTTGTATTAAAAACAAATTCATTTTTAAATACGTGTGTGAAAAGTTTGGCCTCATTCCTATAATTCCTATATAGAACTTTGGGAAAAACTAATAAAAATTATTTATATTATTTAAAAACGGCAATAGGTTACTTCATATATTTTATACAATTTTAATATCAAGCTTCAGGAAGGCAGTCTTGCCATGTCTCGCTGTTTTCAAAAAGCAATTGCAATGGAGATAATCAGGGTTTAAATATACAGCACTAGCAATGTTTTCTATTAACACGATTATGCAGTAAATGTGAAACTTTCTAATTGTTCATCCATTCTGCTACAAGAAAAACTAGTTCGAAACAAATTCTACTAAAATTTCAAATTGTGTTTGCCGTTTCTGTTAGAAGCAAGCAAAATATTTTTTTGCTGTTACAGCAGCGCATAGGAAAATTTTTCAACGAATGTCGCCAGTATTTATTTTATGCAGCAAACAGCGTTAAACAAGTATGTGGTTCTGCAACAGCCAGTAGCTGTGCTATAGCATACACACACAATACTAGCAAAACACAGATACAGTTAGTTGCAAAACACACAATTTTTCATTGCTGTTTGTTGGAGCAGAAAACAAAATAAAAATAAATTCTGGCGGCTACTTGACTTGAAATTTTTTCTAAATATAAAATTTGGCGTATCATAAAAAATAAGAGGAACCGGCGCTTTGTTCACGCATTAAACGCATTCGCCATTTTTTACTTCAAATTATGAATGCTGGGTCGAGCAACCATCGTACTCATCTAAAATTTGCAATTAAATTTGCTAATAAAATCCTGCATGAAAATGTGTCGTTGTGCAAATCCCCTCGTGCTATAAATTTTAAAATAAAAAGTTGAAAAGGGGGGCACTCGTAGTACCAAAGTATGCAGCGTTAAAATCATATTGTAATTGCTGTAGAATTACTCTCACCTCTCTGGTAGAATCTCTAAATTGAACTACTTAGTTCAAGAGCAATACAACCCTGTTAGTAGCCTTGCAATGCAATAAGAGACTTGATGAAATAAATTTGAAGACATGCCTGCAAACGCTACGTCTTTCTCCTGCCTGCAACACAACACACAATTCGAAATAATGCAACACGTTCTATCTGAGAAGCCCTTTCGCTTTTACCAAGAAAAATAAATTCGATTGATTTGTGCAAATGTAGGTACGAGATCGATTAACTTCGGCCCACGCACGTTGATACTTCAAATAATACTTTTTTATTTATTTAGTTAAGCAATCGATACAGGTGCAACTAATTAAGCAACAACAAAAAATTATTTATAAAGTTTTTCATAATTTAATTGAAATGAATGACAAAGTTGTAGTAAATTGAGTGTGTAAGAAAAATATTATCAACCCTGTTTGCGTTACAGCTTACCCCATCTTTTTTGTCGCGATTGAAGGCCCCGTGAAGGTACTCCAACGAAACGTCATCATTTTCATTAAGCCATTGCATAACGAACGGCTCAAACCATGCGGGATACTCGGGTACAGCACCTTTGTACGGTGGAACTTCTTTAACATAATTACTATACAACCATTTTACACGAAAATGTAAATTCATATATTCCGATGATTTGCATAGACGATGTTGTTCGTGTTCTTCCAGGGCATATTTCATATCAACAGCGAACAAGCCCCACATAGTAGCGGCAGACAACTGAAAGTCGTGCAGTGAAAGTTCAGTGATATAATCAAAACATTAATACTTGACTATAATATTTTAAAGTTTTGCTGTAGCTGACCAAATATTTCACTAGATTAGCATAACTGCTCTTTTTGGAACATGAACTTGGCCAACCAGCAAACCCTGCTTTAAAAAATAAAAAAAGGAATCTGACATACTTGTCCTATATTTAGTTCTTGTGGAAACTGATTCAATACAGTTCCGTAACTATTTTTGTCCTCATCAATCACGGATACGATTAGTGCAATTAACTTATGCCAAAAATCGACACTATCCAGTTTTGGTCCATGGTCGTCAGATTCACGTTTAGCCTCGTTTGGATCCACCTTTAAAAAGATAGCAAATGTCACAAAATTCACCACAAATAACAGAAAAGTCCAAGCGTTGTGCCACCAGTTAAGAGCGCTCTATATGAAAAGAGATAAATTCTTCAACCTACCTGAAATTCCCTGTTAAATAATTCATAACAGTTCTCGAAAAGGAATTGATAAGTGGATCTAAGACAAGCTTTGACGCAATCTTTAACGACAGTACTTGCCCTCGGTGGACTAGATAATTCTTGTACCTTAAAATTTATAATAGCATCATGGGCATGTTTAGAAATAACCATATTCAATTAAAAACATGGTTGGTACATGTACTTACCTTCATGCGGAAAAAGGTTATGCTGGTCAAAAGGTCCACAGTCGATTTCAAATCCATAAGCTTCTCCTGACTGGATGCCGGAAAATTATTGCGATACATTGATAAATCAATTCGCAATGAATTGTGCAGTTGGTCCAAGAGTTTAACGAACTTTTCTTTCTTTAATGTAATAAATTGTAAGGCATTGATTAAATTAGTTGAAACAATTATTTATTTATTTGCCGCATTTGATAGAAATAAGCTATAAAAAGCCTAATTGAATTATTTGTTTTAAAACGGAACTGCATGTGTTAAACATGATTTCTTCGGTCTGGCAACACTGTTAGTGTCGGGTGCTTTAAAAGTCAAAAGTTAAACATTTTTGAATCGCTGATGAAATGATAGCGACGCTCAAAATACGCTTTATCGCTATTAGAGATGAGTTGCTTCGAGCGGAGATTTTCAAGAGAATGGATTTTCGAAGGTGTAGACTAGAAGGCATTATGTGATAAAGGCTAAAGGAGGGTCAATCTCGAGTAGAATTGACATAATAATAAAAACATGAAAATTAGTTAAAAATACAATAGGTGTCAGTTTGGCTTAAACCTGAAGAATCTTGATCGTAAAATATCATTCCTTTGCCATGCAGAGACGGCAATTGGCCGGAATACTATCGCATGTTGGTAACAATGGCCACATATGATGGCCTTCAGAAAGTGTTGGGATCATTTAGGGTCTCCTTCAAAAGATAAACAGATTTTAGGACTCTACATACACACGTCTAAGGTGGGGTGAAAAATGAACACTAAATGATTAAAAGGAATATGTCAGTTGGCCACTTCAACGTCACAGTGATGAGAGAGAGAGCGAAGAGAACGCCAATAGTATAAGCTACAATCGTAACCACAAGTGTTGCCAATTATTTTTAATGTTTATGTTTTTGATAGTTCTTGTTGAAAATCAGTGTTCTTTATACTTCTGGTACAATTTTTGTACAATTCAGACTGCAGATTTCTCACCTCCGCTATTAATTACTCAGTTTATTAATATGTTTGTTAAAAGATTTTTTCATTATGCGCACTTCCTTTATTTTAATTTTTATTGTTTCAAAATTTGTTAAAAAACATAATTTACTTACCCCAAAATTGCTCGCTGCGAAGCGATCGCTTGCCGAGACGGCCGATGAAGCGGTTGTATGAGCATAATAAGCGTTTATATTGGCCAATAATGTACTCATAACTGCTGGTACTCCGGGACAGAGATATTTGGCTGAAAGGCAGTGAAAATGTGTCATGGCCTGATAAATGTTTTCAATGCCGTAACGCATAGCAAACTCGTCCACAATTTCTTCTGGTATCTCATCAAAATAAAGTTTCCATGCATCATCTCCCTTTTGCTGTGGCAACTTAACCTAAATGCAAATAATTAAATGTGTAATGGAATGAATTAATTATTAAGTTCAATTAAGGAGAACACACACACACACACGAAACTTTTCTCATGCATTTCGCTATAAGGTGTCGGCAACGCTGAGACTGAAACATTTGGCTAAAGTGGATCCATTGCCACATTGCGACATCAACAGACCAAGCCTCTTAGAGATTGGGGGCATGAGGCACCGCATGAATGATTCATTAAATAGTGATCTTGTGATGATCACAGAATGGGGTCGTGCGTATAGGGTCGATTTTAACCCCAATAAGACCCAGTGTTGTATGCTAACACACAGACGCACGACCAACTTTGCTGCTCCATCTGTAGTTATGGGTGGTATAGATATTGAGGAATCGGAAGCTCTTGATGTTCTTGGCATGAAGATTCAATGGGATGTCCGATGGACCCAACACATCTTTCAAGTGTCGAAAGAAGCATTCAAGTGCCTAGGCTTCCTCAAGCGGTGAAAGAATTACTTCACCCCATCTGATCTCCTAACTATCTATACAACTTATATCCGACCGAAAATGGAATACAACTCTCATGTATGGGCCGGTGCTTCAAAGTCTATTTTGGAGTTACTCGACCGTGTACAGGAGAGGGCGAAGGTGCTCATCGGTGACAGTAGGGTATCCAACTCTATTGACTCTCTCGAGCATCGACGCAATGTGGGGTGTGTTTCGCTGTTCTATCGCTACTACAATGGATTGTGCTCTGATGAAATTAGGGATATTATTCCCGAAACCCGTTCATTCATACGCACCACACGTACTTCACCAAGAGCACATCCATTTGTACTCCCTCTATCCTCCTTCCCATAACCTCTTTTCCTAGTTCTAGCACAATGCATTGCATGAATAGGGGTCATCCCCTGAGTGCTGGTCCTACCATAAAAAAAGCAGTGCAATGCATAACGCACTTATTTACCCTGTATTTCCACATGCAAGTAATTTTATAAAAGTTTCATATTGTCCACCGAATATTTCGAAAAAATTATCCTGCAAAAAAATGCTTTAGTTCTAGGACTAAACAAGCTGGAAATGTACGAGGGGTAGCTGATTAATTTGTTCATTGCATAGTTGACTTTATAGTTGCAGAGTTGCCATTAACAACACATATATTTATTTCTAGGGAAACAGTAGACATTTGTTTTTATTCTTTTTATTAGATTGACGTTCTGAATTTGAGATCAATTGCGTTTTTGATTAATGTTAAAAAAATTAGTTCAAATGTTTTTTAATAAACATAATATAAGGTAAAACTATAATTGGGAGTGAGCCAGGACAAGTTCAGTCCTATTGCACACAGTGTTTATATTACACGAAACCATTCGCACTGTTTTTACTTTCCTCGTAACTTTGCTTCCTTTAATCACAAAATAATGGAACTGTAAACATAAGGACTCTACGTATAGGTAACCTCATAGGCCTTCCCTAGAGACGAAGTTATAAAAAGTGCATATTTCGATAGATATTGACTGACTCACTTGCTCATCAATATTATGAGGCAATTACACTGTAGCTAGAGAGCTGAAACTTAGCATTCAGGTAGGCCTTAGGGCACAAGTAAACAGTAAGATCTGAAAGTTTCCTTCGAGTGTGGAAATTTGGTGTACAGGTAGGCCTTGGAGAACAAATAATGAGAAAAATGGGCACTTCTTATCTAGTGGGTCTAGGAGCATTTCCGCTATAGGTAGACAGCTGAAATTTGATAACCCAACCGTCTGCAAGCTTTAAGTTAAAAAAGGTTTTATACCAACTGAAATAATTTAAAAAAAAAATGACTCAGATAAGAACATAAATGTGAAAATAAGGCCAATTTCCTATCAAATAATTTCGGCCGTAAAAAGTACTGAGATCAAAATGAGGACCCAGTTTCAATACAATCCCATTTCTAGGCAACTTGTTAGCTTGGTAAAAATTTTTTTAACTTTCGAATATGGAAAAGGGTTATGGCAACTGTTACTTGCATGTGTAAACACGTAGGTTAGTTTGGGCTGATCATATACAAAATGATTTAGTGCTTTTTTAAAGATGACAATACATTAGTACGCTAGGGCGGTTCACTATTCGTATTAACGATAATCGTATTGTATTTGAACGTCGCGACACTGCTATTCAGTAGCCTCTTTCAAACGATAGTCGCTAACGTTAGGTCAGCTGTTATTGTTATCTAAACGATTATGGAGCAAATTTACCGAATATTTTTATGTGGTTTGTTTATTCGGCAAACTAAAATTCATGGTCTCTTACAAGGCGTCTTGACTGACCATAAATGAACATCCTTCGTACATTTTGCTGGTCGCACACTAGTTTGGCTAGTGAAGATCGTGGCAGTTTATGGTCAGTTCGTGTTCAAACAGACCGTCGCAAAATAAAAAATATGTGTGTCTGCGTACATAAACTATAGCGAGAGCATGGAAACGATCTCGCTGAGAGACAAAAAATATGCTCAAACTGAACAGAAACATCTTTTTCTACAAACAGAAGACCCCGTACACATTTTCTCCCGTTATTTTGCAGACGCTTTCTCAATGTGCGAACAAATTTGTAGCTAGTCAAGACGTAGTGTTAGGGGCAGTTTTAAATGGTTTCTAAAGTATTTATAGACCACAAATATTTTTTATGAAGATGGCAGGCAACAAGTATATACTACATGTTGAAAAAACCTCCCAAGTTTTTTATTCACCTTTTCCAAAAATAGCTAAACGCATGAAAAATGTTATCGATAAAATTTGAAGCTAGCATGAATTTAGTTGTTTTTTTTTTAATTCTTCTTTGTGCTTTTCGCTTATTTGTTTGACAGAGCTGCCAGTTGATATCAATTTGAATAAGCGGAAGATTAACGATGTCTACCATCGTTTGCGAGTAGTTAGTGAATCACATAATCGCTAGTGCAAAAACAATAATTTTCGACAAATTGTGCGACTGTCGAACCATTAAAAGTGAATCGCATTACTGTTATCGTGGCAGAGTGTGGCAAGTCTGTATGTAGTGAGTTCGCTGTAAAAGCAGAACAAATAGGGTTGCCCTTCTCGAAAAAGGCGTGTGCAAAAAAGCACGTTGCTTTCATTATTCTCTATCACTGCTTAAATTATGTTGGATCGATGATACACTGGTAAACTCAATCCAAAAAACCACAACTGTTCTAAACTATATATTTTAAATACTGTTTACATATGTATCTACAGTAGCTAAATTTATTAAAAATATAATGGGAATAACGGAAGTGTGATGGCTTGGAGCTGTATGTCAGCCGCGGGTCCAGGTCAGCTGGTTTTCATTGATGGAATTATGGACCAGTATAAGTATATATAAATTTTTAGAGAAAATTTGGCAGCTAGCGTTGAAAAAATTGGCCAATTGGGCAAACATAAAGCCCACAATACTCGAATGCGGTTACTGTATAACTGCCCACATGTTATGGAAACTCCGCCACAGTCTCTTGACATTAACGTAACAGAAAATCTGTGGCATTATTAGGAAAACAAATTGAAATCTAGCTAAAACTTGGCCTTCAGGAAGTATCGGGAAATATTGATCCTGCATAAGGTAAAAAATTAGTGGAATCAAGTCCTGAGAGGCTGGATGCTATTCGCAAAGGCAAGGGAGATCCCACAAAATATAAATTATAAACAAAAATTGAACAAATGAAAAACTGAATGAATTTTTTAATTTAAAATCGAAAAGATGTGATTAATGGGGAAAAAACTGTTCGACATATAGCTGTCGGGTTACTAAATTGAGCCACTGTACATATGTAGAAGAAGTTTAGCAGAACCATATTATGTATTGTATCTTTTCCATCCGCTAAATGTCACGAATTTCAGTGGCTTTTTTTGGTGGCAAAATTAAATAGTTTTTAAAATCCCGCAAAAGAATTCATAGTTTTAATTCCGACAGATTTCCCAAGGACTGACGATATGAGTTTAGGTGATTAGATAAATTCGAATGCAGATTTTTTTTATTCTAATATTTGTTTTAATTATAAAATCATTTTGCTTAAACTGTTACTTACCATGCCGCCATTTTCTTCGCACAGATAATGAAATAAATTCTCATGCAAGCAGGTGTACTGCACGTGGTATGGTGCCACCTTCTCTTCACCCTTTATTTCGACTGATATGTGCAGGCGTATTGCTCCAGATACCGCTGATTTATCCGTACGCTTTTCCAAATTATACCACACATCCATTTCGCCAGACAGAGTTCGTACTTCAATAATGGTTTGACCAAGAAAATCATCCGATTCGCGTGTTAGCTTTTGGCGCAACTTCGATTTTAAATCATTGTCTTCATCCCAGACCCGAACCTTAATGCGGTCTGATGAATTGTGACACTCGCTAAATGACGACATTAATTATTTTTTAATAAAGCAAGGAATAAACAATAAGTGACACTTTAGAAATATTGGGTGGATTATCCAACCGCTGTTATTGTGTATATTGTGTATATTTTCGTTAAATGTGAGCGTTTCTCAACATTCGTACAAAACTGCTAAAGTAAACGGTTGGAACATAGGGGGCGAAAAATTCACAAACGAAATTAAATTACAGTTTGTCAACAGTAAACGAAAAAGTTAACAAATGTCGATTACTTTGCCAAACCGAGTCCAGCGTTAGCCAAACAAATGCAATATGTCTGCCTGTTTGTCTAAAAGGAAAAATTAGGCGAATAGGTCAATTTGGTCATTTCCTTAAAACCCCGCCCTCAAAAGAACGAACAATTAATAGCTTTAGCATTTCTCTTAACAGCCCTAGCTTTTAGTCATACGAGTGAGGTTTGGGCGCCCACCCCCTGTGTTTTCTTTTGACAAATATTTATGTTTTGTTAGATTTTTTACACAAACTGAGGACAATAACTTCTACACAAAGTTGTAGGTTATGTTTAAAATTTATATAGTAAAAAAAAGAAAAAATATGGTCAGGACAACCATATTATATTCTATATAACAATGTATTGTTGTGGCAAATATACAATAGTTATTTGAAAACATTGTGAACATTATCTGCAATAATCATATATATGATTACAACCATATAATTCAATTATAATATGTTGTTCTCATTGTTCTCATATTTTGGCTTTTCTTTGCGTGTAAGAAGCTTCTAATGGTAAGAAATTCTGTTGGATATAAAAGATGTTTAAAATCATTAAATTTGCCGTGTAACATGTTCAATTGTTTTCTAAGTTGTTAAAAAAAATACTTTTGTATCCATTTGAAGTGACGGGCTTTCTTATTTTCAAAAAACTTACCATATTTTAAAAACCAGAATCTCTTGTCAAAAATCTAAGAAAGGAATCTTTATGCGAGAAAAATGTTTGTTTTTAAAGAATTGTTAATTTAAATAATTTAATTAAATTCTTTTAACTTAATCATTTGTAGGCGTTTTCATTACTTAGACTGGGCAATTTTTTCTGCGGTAGTGTTGGCAACCTTCAATTTCCCAGTTGCGTTGTTGATCAAGCGAGATTACATAATTTTTCAGCAAAGAAATGCGTCGTACTTAGATTTTGCCTGCCTCTTAGCAAGTCTATTTTAAGTAAAGATGGATAGATAAATAGCAGAGATCAGCAATAAGTACTGTAGAAGTGAGTAGATTTGAATCATGACTCATATTTTTCATTACACTGTTATCCAGTCTCATCGCCACTCAAAAGTTTGAGGTACTCACCATTCTCATACTTAACAACATTTAAGACCTTGACTCTCTTTTACTCAGTGCATATAGACGGCGTCTGATTCATATTCACTGCAACTCATACTTATAAGTCAATGTTGTTGTGAGCATGAGTACTTCAGATTACTTGAATATCAGTGATCTCTACTCACTTATACTTAAAACTTAATGAGTGACGCTGAGTAGTGAAGACACGATTCATTGCTGATCGTTGATACATACATAGAATAAGAATGGCAACAATAGTTGATGATGTTATAAACTAAAAATATTGTTTTCTGAAAAAATGTTCGACTTTTTTCTGAATTATGGAATTTTTTCAGTTCTTTTTTTTTTAATGGTTTCGGTTAAACTTTTTTTAATCATATATTTAGCCGATTATCTATAAAATTGAACGAGAAATATTTTTTTGCTGTCTACTCAATCGACAAACTTAAATTCATGGCTTCATTTAGCGGCAGTTTTAGTTGTTTTATAAACCAAATTTATTATTATTCATTTCTTGACAAGGCAGCATGCCTCACAATTAAGGTTGCTACCACCTTTCTGAAATAATCTCTCAATTGAACTAGTTCGTGAACGGCACAACTCTAACAAGTTGTTGTGGTGCCAACTGCAAGCAGGGTGCCAGACGTGACAATTTTGCGTAATTTTGGCGGTTTTTGAAAAGGAATTTTCCAAAGTGGCGCTCGACGGTGTTTTATAAAAAATCCTCAATATTAGGGGTCCTGGCTTATCTAATATGCGTTTATACGTACGTCTTATTTTTATTGAAACTTACTAACTACGTCATTGGCAAATACAGCGTAATATCCCTGAGAGACAATAGCTTGGTATACTTAGGGCTAAGCAGTATTTGAAATACGAGAGCTTAAAAAGAAGATTTGATAAATTTTTTTAAACTGTCATCAAAATGCGTTGATTGCCAGGAAAAAGGCAAACAATGCAAAGCCCTGCAATTCAAGTGTTGTGGCAGCAGCACTAACAATAAAGTTAGGATTCTATTGTGTTTGTGAAGAGGGAAAGTGATGGACCTAAGATATCAAATTTGGAGAAGGAATTTTTCAGTTTCCTCAATGACAAAAGCAAAGAGCTAATAATTCTTGAAAGCTATTCAATTATCATCATCAGGAGCTGTAGAAAGGTTATTTTCCTTAGCGGGTTGTATTTATGCCTCAACAATAGGTTGTTTGTTTGATGATACATTTGAAAATCTAGTATTCTAGCTTACATGCAATTGCGAATAGCTTATGGACAACTGAGCAGCTAATATTGAAAAAATATTCATGAAAATAAATTTAGTAAAAAAATGATTAGAAATTTATTGCAAGCAGAAAACCGTAGGATTACTTCAAAAATTATAAATTCAATATTTAGTAAACTGATTTTTTTTATGTTTGAAGCCTTGTAGTTTTTTAAAGCCCCAGTTGAAATGCTCTTGGTGAAATAAAAGTTTATTCCTGCCACAAAACACTATTATTCATTTTGCACAGACGATTTTTTTCGTGACGGTTTTTTTTCTGAAAATTAATCTGGCACCCCTGAACGAAAGATGTGAGGCATAAAAACATAGCCCGTTTCGGCTCAAGCGATTACGACACGCAAAGAAAAAGATGATGGTGGCATGGTTACGACAACTATATAATATTCTGTACATTAATATATGATTGTGACAAACATGTCTATAATGTAAAATTTTTACTAAATTCTAACCACAAACATAGTATTTTAACTTTACAAAAATAATATAATAAACCCTAACCATAAAATGTGTATTTAATAAACATAATATGTAAAATTCATAGGCTTGCTTTTGAAAAAAATTCTTACTCTCTAAGAAGGAGCATATTGTTATTGCCTACAATAATATTATGATAAAATTATGGCTTTCTCTTGACCCTTTTTAATTCACTTTTATTAAATTGTTCAAGCTTGAAGGCATTTTTTATGTAAAAACTCTTTTAGTCTTCCCGATGTTTTGCTACTTCATTGTATAGCACCATCAGGGGAAAAAATATCACGAAATAATATAGTTTCTTTTCTGATCATGTTACACAATAGAGTAGCAAGATATCGAGAAGAATAAAGGAATTATTGTATAAAAAAAAATCAAAAAGCTTGAAGAATTTAATAAAAGTAATATTATGATTTACTTACAAACACATATTTTTTCAATTATATTTTTTCTTTAAGTGTAATCAATTGTAAATTTTAAACGTTTTTAAATAAAAATAGTAACACATCACCTGCAAGATTTTCCCTGGAGTTAAAATATAAAATATGTTTTTAATTCGAGGATTTTTTAAAATATTTAAAAATGTTATTTCGTTTTTGGTGAATATTGCAAATGAACACAAACTTGCAACTTTCACATTCATCATAAACCATGCAAAGGTTCAAAAATAAATCGTCGCAAATTAAAGGTACCAAACATTGTTACGAGCCATTTGTATGCAACCGCAGCTGCAAATAGATTTTACCACAGCAACGCAAGCATGAATAATGGAGAAATTGTTATGTTTGTCATTCCATTGCTATTGTGATATTTTACTAGAACATTAAGGGCCATTATTACGACTTGCCAGTAGTTAAAGTTGGCATGTTAAACTAAAATTGAGCGATAAGCTAAAGCAAAGATCTTCCCGCCTCTAACGTTTGATATTGAAAGTCGCCATAATACGAAGAAGCGGTTTTCGATCGGACACCGCCATGTTTTAAAAAAGATTAAGTTTATTTTACAAGCAAGTTGTAGTAACGAATAATAGTTAAAGATCACTTTAATCTTTACTTAAGCCAAGGTTACCTGTTACTAACAGGAACTTTATAGGCAAGTTGTGTTAATGACACTAAAAGACACTTTTAAGTTTCCAAATACGAGTAGAAGTCCTAGTTTCAGTAGCCTTGATTACATTTGTACATAATACCTAATCGATCTTTCAGACATGGAGGGATTTGATTTTACAATGTCAGTAAAAAAAAATGTTGAATATTGCAAAACAATTCAAATCTTCCAAAAAAATGCTTAAAAATACTTACAGGAATAGAACACACGAGTTACAAGAGAGTGGGAGTGGGGGTTATATAATTCTCTTGGATATACTACCCAAGATTAGTGCTAGTGGTAGTCGCAGTAGAATAACCAAACATGTTACGTGTTAATAAATGTTTTGTAGTGGGTTCGAGGCCTTAACAACATATCGCACACCCCATTGAAAGTTGACACAAGCCAAAATATGTCATATTTCAGAAAGCATGGAAAATTGTTTTTGAGCTTCTAAAATATTAAGACTCTTTTGCTGAATACTAATTGTAAAGTAAGTGAAAGCAATTAAAAAAATTAAAAAAAAATAAAATAAAATTAATATAATTGCCAACTCATGTGTAGAGCAATTAGTGCGAATTTTCATATGTTAACTCGAAATTAAGAAATTCGAAGTGGATGTGCGAGCTGTAGCATTTGGACTCTACAATCAATTTCTAAACACCATAAAGCCAAGGAAATAATTTTTGCCATCTTGGTTCTTGCGGCTATATATATATATATATATATATATATATATATATATATATATATATATATATATATATATATATATATTTCTTTCCTGCTGAACACATTTTTAAAATCCCTACTTATGTCCCTGTTAGTATAACATATGATTTTGTGTTGAGTGTTAAGTTGAGAAACCGTAAATCGCTAACCTAGAGATATTCTAAGCGCTTTTTAACGAAACAGCGTTGCCGGAAACGTTTTTTAACAAGCATATAATCTGTTTGTCATATTTACATAATTAATTAAGTAAATAAATTTGGAAATGGAACATAATAAATATTTCCCTATTCCTTCAGATAATAAACATAGGGCGATGGTTTGGAAATAAAGTTTCATACTTTCAATTTATCATATTGGCAACGCTGGTACAGAATTCCCTAACTGTTCAGGGGGAGTTAGTTGTTGCTGTGTAAATCGCTTTGAAAAGAAAATTCTTCGTATTGGCAAACTTGATACCAATATTGTGTTTCGAAAATGTTTTCTTTCGACACGAAGTACACAGCAACCCCAGTGTAGTGTGTTAAAGTTTTTGGGTTGTTCATGTTTTCAAAAAATGGAGTAATATTGCTCCATAATACTCACAAATGAAATTTTTCATTCCACACAGGATTTAATTCCTGGGGCATAGTACGAGTACGCTTTTTCACCTTGCTAACCTGCACCGTCACATATGGATCACTGGTACCGCTTTTATCCTTCGCTATCAGGCCTTGAGCACATATCACTGCGCAGGTTTTATATAATGATTTTTTAAGCAATTAAAATGTTTATTTTTTCAAGAGATGAATCGCATTTTTTTAATGAATTTTGATCAGCGCCAGCGTTGGTTCGTCGATGTTCGTTTCAATATTATCAACAGTTTTTGGCATGGGGTATGCGTGAGTGCATTATATATTACGGTAAATAAAACAAAAAAAAAAAAACAAGAGAGAACATTTACATAATAATTAATTATTAATTAATACCAAAAGTTAGTTGGTCGTTGTTAAATAGTAACACATTTATAACATTCAAATATGTTTGTGGTTGTTTTTGTGGACATTGTGCAACAACAATGTAAATATTAATGAGTATAAGTGGTGTAATTAGTTGTTTAGCACGTTTGTTTTTGTTGCAAAACAAAACAAAACAAACCACAGTAGTAACATGAGAAGCATTACAATAATGATATTAAAAAAAAAACAAATGTATTTAGAAAGAGCCAGCAAGAGGAAAAGTGGGCGGAATGAAGAAAGTAAGTGTGAGAGAGAGAAAGGTATTTATTAATTTCTCAATATTTTAAAAGGCAACATAAAAAAATTTTTGAATAAATAAAACAAAAACAAAATAAGAAGGAAACAGTTAATGTGTTATGATTTAAGTGAATTGAGAAGAGACTTAGTGCAAGTATGTATGTGTATGTGTGTGAGCATATAATAAATAAATATTTCATATTGCATGTTTTTTTATGCACACAGAGTAAAATTCTCAGAAGAGTTGATGGCGGCCATTTATGTAAAGAAAGTGAATTGGTTGAGTAAAATTTATTTTTTTTAATATGCACGCACATACACACACACAGAGTTTTTTTTTTTAGTTATTTTATTGAATAATATGAAACGAACAGAACCATAAAGTTTTATTGTTAATTTACATATTTTTGTTTCAAGGAAGAAAGAAGAAGAGAAAAAACGGAATATTTTTTAGTAAATGCATTTTTTTAATTTTTGTTAATTTTATTGAACACACATATATACAAATAACAACACAAATAGTTGCGAACGTTTAGTAGAAAGAGGAAATAAGAAAAAAAACACATTTTAAAGTGAAAAATCAAAAAAATAAAAATGAACTAAATACATTAGTAACACAGCCCTAAAAGAGTTAGATTACAGAGTATTTCATTAGTAAGAGATACGTTACTTAAATACACACATACGCAATGAATAGGGTGAACATTACATTTTCCGTTAATACATGAAAAACCACTTGCTTTGTATTCTATATATGTATGTACATGTATAGGTCCATATATTAGGGCATTAACTTTTAAAATTTTTTGCAAAATATGAAAAATGGCTTGAAAACTGGTATTTTTTCCGGTCATTCTAAAAGTTCACGCACTAAAATTTCCAATACTGATTTTGAATACATTGTTACTGTCTGTAGGAACCATAATTTATTTAAAATGTGCAGAGAAGTAAGATTGGCGCCTAACATGCATTGGACCGTATAAGTGTGTGCTACCAGTAACTTGGAACAAGTAGATGTCAAGGTTGGAAGTAGTAAATATGTACATACATATGTATGTTGTAACTATGGCTATGTATGTAACTATGGTTGAACTCTACAATCATTAACAGTTATTTTGTAAAACAGATCTTTGTTTACTTGTCAGCAAACGAGTTCGGCGGATTATAAATACTCCCAAACTGGCAGGGTAAACTGCAAATTTGTAAAAATTCCATCAATTCTTTTCTAATCTAAAACTAACGCATGTGTTCACTGAAAATCCACAACAAACCGCAAATTACTACAACTATTCATGGTCGCCAATCTTACATTATCTATCGCTCTATTGGGCTGTGTTATAGGTATCTAGATATATTAGAAAAGTTTTAGAAAAATTTTAAAAAAATGTACAAAAAATCAAAATATAATTTAATTTTGTGCACAGATAGTTAAAAAATTAACTAATCAACATTTATATTGCAAAAGAAATAAAATAAAATAAAGGAAATGTGTTTTCTTTTTGCAACAACTCATAAAATTTTTACTAATTATTTTCTAAGAAATTAGCATACTAATTATTTGTTTATTTTTTAGAACCAATCATTAAGTTACGAAGATAAAAACTGAATCACACTTAAATGAAAAGTAACGTTTTTAACAAAGAAATCAAAAGGTTTGCAAGTATTTGTTTTTTTTTGAAATATATATACACACACGTAAATACATACATATATTCACATGACAGCAAGAAACTGTAATTAATGGGTTGGTGGATAGTGGGTGGTTAGTGACTGTTGGGAAGGTGTTTAAACTGTCTTTAATCTCTTAATCATTGTTTTAACCATATTAATGCCGAATTAAACAAATACAAGCAAAATTTTTTACAATTACAAAAGAAAAGTTATTTAAAAATTTCTTTTCAATAAACGAAGAAATGTTTTATATAAACTCCACTGTACAGTAATTAGTAAAAGGTATGGTACGTTCTTTGTTCTTAGGTTAGGTTAAGTAGACTGTACATATATGTTCCACTGTGTAAAATCGAGCTCAGAAACGAATACTAAAGTCAGTCGGTAGATTTAAAATCGAACGTTCTCGCTCAATTAATTGTCATCCTCGTGCGTAAGAGCAACAAAACTGAGGGCACCATTAACGCTGTCTGCAATATAGTTCTTAGCTCACATACATATGTAACTTGACCCAAGACGCATTCCCATGTATCTTGCTCCGGGTGAAATATTTAAATAAATAAATTCTTTTCGTTTTGTCTATATGTATCTGACGGCAGTCTTTTATTAACGCGAGCGGCTCAAGTCTAATCAAAACTAAGTTCCCTTCTCTTCCTTACCAGATTAGTGGAGTATATATACGATTCGAAGCATTAGAATATTTTCGAATCTAACACTCTTTTCAATGTTTCAAAGCCAATTAGTTATAGGTGCAAAAGTTAACTGTTGAAATGAAAAAAATTCGACTAAATTTTCCTTAGATTAAAAAAAAATTATAAAATTATTTCAAACATAATTTCAAATGGTAGGAAACTGTTGGAAACATTTTATAAAATGAAAATATAGAAAACATTATATTCAGATATAAATATTTTGTTCTGTATATTTTATTAGTGTACCACTGTCCACTGTTAGGTCAGCATCTCGCACTGTGCTACCAGGCCTGTAAACGCACTGCTAACTTGCCCGCGATAAAGACTGGACTGAACGGTGTTCAAAGACAGTCTCTAATTGCATGCAAATTTGCTTGTTGAAATAACGATTTGAGCATAAACTAACTGTCTAGAGTTAAAATTGAAAAAGTTTTTTCGTTTTTTTTTTTATATTGAAAACGTGTTATTTTTAAACAAAAAATTAAAATAAACTAAAAAGGAGTTTTCCTCAATGTCTTCACAGCTTTACTTTGTACTTGGTACAAGTATTGAGGAATAGTTTTTGTTAGATGATGAATTGTGTTTATTGGGCTTTATTAGTTTCAAATGTATGTATTTGTGTTGTATATTTAAACGCTTTTACTTGATGTAAAAAAATTAAAAAAATAGCATTTTATGATCGTTATGTGAGTGGTATGTTGGTGTTGTGGATTTACACATCTTAACGTAAGTATGTAGTTATCCAAACGGACCATCATATTACTTAACTTTTAATATTTAAGAAACATTTTTTCAAGAATTCATAGTAGTAGATATAAGGTGTACGTGCAACTTTGCCTGCGCCACTTTACCTAACTATAACTAGCTTTAGCGGTTAGCACTGCTCGAAATAATATTTATACATACTTATGTATCGAAAATAAAATAAAAGTCGATTTGTGTATGAATCGCCAATGTCGAAAAGTAATTTTAAAGTGCTAAAAAAGTACTGGATTATGTTTGTTTTTTTTTTCTATGTGACAATTTTATTGGAGGTAAAAAAAATCTGTTTAGAATTTCAAGATGTGAAATTTTCTGGAATCAGCAGAATTTCGCCACATAATTCTTTATTTGCTCAATACAGCCATTAGCGAGAGCACACTCATTAATTAAGTTGATTACAATATTGTCTGGAAAAAAGTATTCTCTAAGCCACAGTTCGATTTGAATTTTCAGATAACGAGATTGACGCTTCAATAACTAGTGGTTTTTGCGCTGAACTTTGTACGAAGATATTTGCGATTCCTAAAAAAACTTGGGCATCAATCAAATGAAAAGAATTAAGATGGAGTAAGGGGGATAAAACAGGTGACTTTTTCCTCTTTAGTTTTTTAGCGTAAATTTTTCCAGTGTAGAAACAAATAGTCGTGACATGTGGCAATACCAAAAATCCCCAGTAAGGTTCGCTTTTATGCCATGGATAGACTAACAAATGAGCAACGCTTGCAAATCATTTTATTATAAAAATTCAAGAAGTGTGAGAAATGATTTTTCTATCGAAAAATTTTCTTCAGCGACGAAGCTCATTTTTGGCTTAACGGGTACCTCAATCAACAGAATTGCCGAGCAGTCAGAGGCAGTTCAAAAGCTGTTTGGTGCGGCTTGTAGGTCGGCGGCATCATTGAACCGTACTTCCTCAAGAACGGTGAAAATGGCAACGTTACCGTGCGATTAGTGTCGACTTTTTTTTTTGCACAAAATGGAAAAAATGGACTTGGTTTATATGAGGTTTCAACAAGAGGGTGCCACGTGCCATACACCACGTGTTACCATGAACCCTATGAGAGACGAGTTTGGTGAGCAATTAATCTTACGCTTTGGAGCAGTCCATTGGCCGCCTAGAGCATTTTTTGTGGGGATGCATATAGTCTGTCGTATATAGGGATAAGCCAGCCGTAATTCCAGCCCTCGAAGACAACATTACAGTTGCCATTTGGGAGATACCGGCCGAAATGCTGGAGAAAATATGCCGAAATTGGAGCTCATGCATGGACCACCTACGGCCTAGTCGCGGGCGATATACACATGAAATAATCTTTAAGAAGTAAATGGCAGGCATTCGTTTACCAGAGTAAATAAAAATATCACACACTTTTGCGACAATTAAAATTGTCAAAAACCAAATCGGAGAAGTAACAGCAGCCAACAAGCCAGGACAGCAGACGGATAATAGTATTTTGTTTTAATATTTGAAACATATTGGTGCACCATTAAATTATTAAATTTACAGTCACGGTGTAGAAATACAAGAAGAATTTATTAACGTCTAACACTGACCTGAACTTGAGTTAGTTGATCATGTTGGCGACTTATTAAGGCACTTTACACAACAGTTGGTTGTTGAAATGAGTATGTATTGCTTTGCACCGCCTTAACTAACGATCTTTTACAGATAATTTAGAACAAAAAAAAAACGTGAGGGAAAGAAACTTCATTTTTAATATTCAACTCAAATGATATACATACCTTTGTATTTATTATAGAAAATTATGGAGAGGAAGTTGACTTTGTGTGGCGCCGTCCGACTTGTTTTTCGAAATATTCCAGGTTAAAATAAAAGTTTTGGAAAAATATTTACGAAAAACTAAACCATAAAAATTAAAAAAATATCGAAACTAACACAATTAAAATTTAAACAAAGTAATAGGTTGGCTCTGATGGGAATAACATTGGCTGTAAGCAGAGAATAGAAATGTTGAATCTGCTTTACTATGATAACAATCGACAGGAGCGATCTATAAATACCCATCAGCGAATGCAGAAGAATATTAAATTTTGGGAGCATTAACAAATCTATACAGTAAAATTTAGCAAGAAAAGATATTTAAATTTGAACATAATTCACCACAAAGTCCTTGGACTTGCTTGAAAATATTGCATCTTAAATGGGACCGCATAACAGTTAAGCGACATAACACTTTGCAGATCGTTAGTAAAGACAGCAACACTTTAGTGCATACGAACAACAAAATAGGTGAAAAGTGCCTTACAATCCAGCAGTACGTAGCTTACTTGATGATACCACCAGCCATAGACTTGAGCAAGACAACAACATAACGTTGGCAGCACAACAGTAATAAATTGTTCATCTTCTTCTATGCGGTGAATACGACATTGATGTTCATGTTCTGATTGATCAGAATATTTTATAATGAGAGTGAAGCTGTCAGACTCAAAATGACATTCAATAACGAACATCATGTCGACTTTGATTGAGCCAACAAATGTTCTGACAACGATGGTTGCACATGAACGAAATCCGAACAAGAGCGATCTCCACAAGCCCAACTCATATTCGACAAATGGGTTTGTTCATTGTTCATACCAAGTCTATGGCTAGTGGAGACCGCTAGTTATAGCATCGCCAATACGACCCACTGGATTAACTTAGTTCAGTTCGCTATTCGATTTTATTTCATTCAAAGAAAATCAGGCTGCAAACGATGGCATGAGCAAACAAAATTTCTAGGCATGCATAGGCTTGTTCTAATTTGGTTACCAACTTAATATCTGTTGTTGTCAATAGTATTTTGTTTAATTAAAGGATTTGAACTTTTGCGGTTGGACCACTTCCACACTGGGTTATGCACATTTTATCGATCATACGAGTAGTACAGCGTATGTCAGAGCAACCAAACATCTTTATAAATATAGTCTTTGGCTAAAATATCTCTACCATCAATGGCAGAAATATGTTAAGCGCCATTTTTACTACATGGCGATAGTTAACGTTAGGCAAATTGTATTAGTGGCTCTAGAGACATTTGAGCCATACTATAACGTTGACAGCCAAACTAAATATACATGGCTTTAAAGTCATGATCTCTAATTAAAATTATTGAAACCATTGACAGCCTATGCGCTGAGCATTGAACCGTGGATTGTTTCAAATACCATCAGTTTTAAAAAATGTAGTGAATTTTCATTATATCAGTGTTTTACATAAAAGCGTCTAGTTTTTGGTAAAGCGGGGGCAGGCAAGTTTTACACCTAATAGGAAAATTAACAAAAAAAAAAAAAAAAAATCAACTATTAAATTGTTTTTTTTTTTCAACTTTTTCAATTCCAAATATGTTATGGAAAATTCAATAAAAAGTCTAAAGTAAGACACAGAGTTTAATGGGTTTTATTTTTGGCCAGTACCTGCTATAATTTAATTTAAAATCTAAGACACTGTGTGTGTTGTTTGGTGACATTAGTATTCTAAACGTCTTGATACAATGTGAGTGCTAGATTTTTTTAGTAAATCGGTGAATTTTAATAATGATTATCGCATTAATTGTGTAATCTCTTAAAAACCATGATCTTTGATATTTTTTAGATAAATCATTCACTGTCAAATACATAGTTTGCAACGTGTTTACACCGCAATAATTAACTCTGTGTATATTCACATATGACACGATTTTTGTTTTGTTGTTAGTTCTATTAAAAATTATAAATGATACGTATGTATGTATGTATATGTATAAATATAATATACATAGAAAATATAACGTATTCTATTTAGTTTAAACACATTCCGAGGATTAATAGAAAATGGTGCCAGTGCATTTGTGCGTAAAACTTGTGTAAAGACTTTTGGTTAAGGAACGTTCCAAAAAAAAGTTTTTCGTCACTACATTGAACAATTAAGTATTTCAAAAACAACAATACAAAAATACGGAAAAAACGTGTGTTATGAAAAACTAACAAATGACTAAAGTAAATTTTTTTATTTAAGAAAAAAAAATGCTGCTAAAAAAGAGCAAGTCAAAGTTGCAGTAAAAAGTTATTTCTGATCAAATGAAATGAATTAAAAATGGACATAAGCAGCAGGCTCACTTAAAAACTTAACCGAAAAGCAAGAAGTTACACCCGAGAACTACGGAGCCAATTTTTTTTTGTTTTTGTAAAACTCTTAAACATTTCACCTAGAGAAAACTTTGACTAAATTCAAGCTTGGAAGTAATAAATTAACCACGACCTAATATTCAAAAATACATGACAGCCAAGGTAGTGCAATTAATATAAAAATTTGTGGAACATAAAAATAAATCCTGAAAGCTTGTTATAGATAACGCTGGAGAAACATTCTCTAGTTTTCAGAGCAAGTTTAAATACCGGAAATCTAAGCCTACGTAAACATACTCTCTATAGATAAACAGACACATGTTTCATCGTTTTATTCCTTTTTTAATTCAGCATTCAGCTACAAAACAACTCTTTCTCAGCGAAGTAAGTTTAAAATGAAAAAAATAGAAACTTAAAATTCATTTCATTGTAAAATGTAGCATTGGAAAAATTAATAGAAACCTTAAAATAATCCAATAAATTCCTTAATTTAGGCTCTAACTTTTCGCAAGTTAGATGAAATAAAACACGCGCTCTGAAAAGACATGGTTATGAAAATATGGTCGTTACAACAACATATGCTTGTGGCCAACATTTAAGCCTCACCAACCATAAAAACTGCCTTAAAATTTTTACAAAAACTCCCAAACACCTCCAAAATATTTTAACTCTAATTAAATAATATAATAATTCGAAGCCTGTAGTATTACTAATATACCTACCTCCTGATATGTAAGTTGTGTTCTTTTGTTTTTAATCAAATTATCAGCCTGATATATCTTATAGAGTTTGTTTTTGAACAAGTCTTGTTCTCGAACGCGTTAGAAAGATTTTCTAAGAAGCATTATAATTTAATGATATGATTTGTTTACAATCCTTATAAAGTTGAGTCATAATATACTGGTTACCTCAACCATGTTAATGCTTTGAGTGCAAATATACTATAAGTTTTGCAACGCAGCAAGAAAAACAAACATTACTGAAAATAATTTTTTTTTGTTTGCAGAAGAATAATTTGGCTAAAATTAACCGGGACGTTGTACATGTTGTAGTCGCCTGCCACTAAACAGTTTCCAAGCTTATGTAAAGAGATAAATTTAGTCACCTAAAAGTCTGGTAAGCTTATAGTGTTTATAGTCTTAAAAACAGCGCTGCTATTTGGACTCTTCAACCCAATTCACATTTCCTTCCTCGTTACGTATTTTGTAAATTAGACTGAATGTTTCTATTATTTTTTCCAATACTGTATGTTTGTGTAAATGTTTCTTGGCTGTTATTTTTGTAAATAAATGGATATTTTTGATCGATGAATTAGTGTAAATATATATGTACATACACGCATACATATGTACGCATGCATGTTTGCACAATTTATTTTATTCAAAAAACTTCTTTTGCATTTTTCATACATTTAGGAGTTTGTTTTTGTGTCTTTTTTTTTTTTTTTTGTTGGCACTTTGAGTTCTTAAAAAAGTGTTAAACGACGTCATGACTGTTAGGTTTGACATTTTATAAATCATCTAATACATACATTTAGATATTTCGTTATAATTCTTTGTTGGGATCCATTTATTCAGTTCAATGAAAAATACAACACTTGCCCGGTTGCCATTAAATATGTGACAACTTTTATTTCAAATCGTGCTATGTGGCAACAAATTATTGTATTTTGATTGTACTTTTAATCAGACTGAGCGGCAACATAGGCTGAGCTGAATAGGTCTTATTCGTTTTTCGGTTTCTTCGTTCAATTTAAAGTATTTGAATTGAATAAAACGCTAAACGTTTTAACAGTTTTGCAAACTGAAAGAAAAAATGTGTAATTGAAAAATGTTTGCATAATTTTAGGCGCCCTTAGGTGCACAACTTTTCTCCTGCCGTTTTCCAAAAGCCTATAAAAATATTTACTCAATTAAAAAGTTCTTTTCGAGCAAACAAGTCAGTTGGTGCTATTGGCGAAATAAAAACGTGAAGTGAATGACTGAGGTGCCCCAACAGAGTTACTTGCCATGCAACTTAAGGGTGAGAGAGAAATAGAAGATTTTTAGAAATACTTGTTGCAGCTTTCATAAATTCATAAATTTGATTTTTTACGTTCTAAGGAGAAAGTTATATTTTTAACCAATCGCTATTATCAGTTACTATTTTTTGCAATTTCGAAAGCCAAGCCAAACGAAGTTCATACCCTATTTTAGTCGCCTTTGCTTTCCATCCAGGCACCTTTGACTGGCAGTAATGTAAACGTAAATTAAGAGTAGTAAAAATCGAGGCACGCTCGACCGTCAACAGACAAACCGAATATTGGTGGGACCAGTTCAACGTAGAGTGCTGCTACATATCGTCAATCTAAGGAGTAACATATGCGAAGTTCATTAAGACATACCTGAAAACACCGAAATATAATGTCTCCTACAATCTGCCGTACTGTTGGCTATCAATCAATGTCACAAGGCCAGACTCTGACTAGCACTTCAGTTATTATAGAAAATTTAGAAATTGAGTCATAGATCAGCATGCAACTTGTGTGCTGCACCATCTTCGAATGTCGGGTATAAACGGCTGGCGGAAGCTTAGTTGAACACCTAATAGTTGGGTTAAAAAAGTTGCCATATGACTGACCAATCGAGTATCATAAAACAGCTGTTATATGTCATATATAGGACCAAATTTCAAGGGGATAATTCCAATAAGTTAAATACCCAACAATTTTTCAAGTTCAAGCTTACGCTATTCTCATCTTGACTGGGGAATGCTGGTGGAGAAAGTCACGGGGTATAAAAATCTTCGTAATATCAGACAGTCAGGTAGCACTCTAGGTCTTATATTCGTATGATCTGATGGCTTGATGCTAAGCAAACAGAGGGCCCTAACATGGCTGGCAACTTTCTTTGGAATAACAAGAAAATATACTACTGACAATAATGGTTCCTGGGTTGCAGAGGAATTTTCTGGGCACTGGAGAGCTATAGTCGGACTTAAGCGGGCAAAGTAGTCCATTACGCTGTACCGTAGAAAATCCCAAGGATTCTGATGCTGGAAAAGCACGAGGTGGTTTATCGGACACCGTGGTCTAACACAGCAGCAATTGAATTTAGAGAACTCAGAGACCATCAAATGTAAATTCTCCGACCTAAATAATGACACATCTGAGCATGCGCTCTGCAATTGTTCAGCTCTCAATTCTCGCAGAGTAAAAGTCCACATTAACTCCAAGAGAAGCTTATTGTATCTCACTGAACAAGTAATCGGCTTTATTCGTAGTCTGAATTTGTTTTTGGTGAAAGGTTAAGGTTATACAATAGATCCTCTGAGTCATCGTGCATAGGGCCTCGACAGCATTAATACACGGCATATTTGTATTTATAAGAGCCATATTGCAAACGGAAAAGTATTTATTTATGGCAGGTAATGAGAGACCAACTCTTTATTCCTCTTATGTTCACACCTACAAATTTTTTGTTTGTTGTCTATTTTTCAGGTTTTTTTTTAAACGTATTTCTTATCAACAGCTAGAAAAATAATTTAATTTATTAAATAAATTTTATTTTTTATGAAATGAATTAAAACTCTGGATTTTTAAAATGTTTTCGAAATTCCCCTGATTTAAGTTTCAAACATGTTATTTACATATTTTTAGATATAAAAAATTAATAAATTTCACATGCGCTAAAGTGATTGGAAGGGAGTGGGTTAAAAAAAAACTTTTAGTATCTCAAGTAACTTTCAGTAAATCAAGTAGAACTAAGACAGTATAGAAGAACTATGTATGTCACTAATTTAGTGCATTTATGTCTTATGAGATCTCCACTGAAGATTGTTGGCTTTTTTTTTTAAACCAATTCGGAATTTGGAAGTGAAAGAAGATCACTTGACGGTAGTGTATATGTCCTTTGTGAGAGAGCATATCTGATTACGTCATTGCTTTCGCCGATTTCCTAAAACTGGCTGTAGACGTTCTTTTTGTTGCATAAACGATATGGCGGGAGTAGGAATAAGGTCAAAATGAATGTGTTTGCTCGATCATTGCGAGTTGCTTAAAAAAGGAGTGCTGCCGAGGAATTATAAGCCAGAGTTGTTGGATCTATCGGAGAACATATTAGACAGCAGTAGACAATTAATGATAAATCAATCATATGTTTGCAATAAAGCCCTCGAATTTTGGGAGAAATGGTGAAGTTAAAGATATGCGCTCAAAGTTGCGCTTATTTTCTTATTGCCCCAGCAAAACCTGCCTCGGCGGCATGTATTCTTAGTGATCCCGCCAAGAGTCTCCGCGACTCGCTTGAAGCATGAATTTAAAAGAGGAGAACTTTTGCGGTACGACTGGGGTGGCGGTGGGCTTAGATACAAGTCGCGGAAAGATTGTATGATCCATGTAGTAGAATAGCTATGAAAACCCCACCAAGGGTAGGTTTTCAGTTACAGGTTCCCATGTTGTTATTTATCCAATTTATTTCCAAATTTATTGTTGCTTTCAAATATTCAGTAGAAATCTCATTTAGCTTAAAAGTAAGTAAAAATTAAGGGATTAAACAAACACGATTACTTTGAGAAACGTAGGATTTTATAATATAAATTGTAGAAGTAGTATTTTATTAGTTGCACAGTTTAGTAAGAAATAGTGGTAGTAAAATATAGTAGTAGGACTATTGCACTTAAATGCGCGTTTAGTTATATGTCGATATATGTTTGTATATTTTAGAAAACGAATTAAAGAGACATAGAGGGCTATGTAGTAGTGGAGAGGGAAATGCGGCACCTTTAATGGAGACATATTATTGGTTGGATTCTTATATAGAAAAAATTAACATTCTGTCCTCCCTGGAAAAGATCCACCTGTTATTATTTTCGGGCAATTAAAAAAAAAAAGGTAAACTGTTTACGACGTTAGACAACATGTGCTACTGGCAGGTGAACAGTAGTGCGATTCACTATTCTTTTTAAACGATAATCTTAACGTTAATGAAAACCTTAACGATAAAATTAACCATGTTGTTATTTAAACGATTATGGAGAAAACTAAACGACAAATATTTTTGTGTTGTGCGATGAGTTTGTTTTATAAATCTCTTATAAGCTAAAAATATTTTTATGAAATAATTAAAAATATTGCTTCACATTTCTTTTAATTAACTTTTACAAAAATAGACACATTTCAACCATAAAATGTTTTGACTAACACAAGTGGGTTTGTGCATTACGCATATTTGACAGAAAAAAAAAAACAGAAATTCAACGATGACTACTATCGTTTACGAGTAGTTAGGGAATCACATAATCGTTATTGCAATTAGCAAAAATTGCTGGAAAATGTTGCGACTGCCAAATCGTTTAAAGTTAGTGAATCGTATTTCAGAGGGTTTCAAACTTGAAATAGAGGTTATTTAAAACTCACTTAGAACTTCGAAATATGTTAGTTTGAAGCCCGCTAAGTTAGATGCAGTTTCTTATATAGCAGCCAAGTTATGTTGGCTGCAGTTCGCGGGCATTGCCAGATCGTATGGCGGGCAGTAAAGTTAAGTTTTGTTTTCTACGTTTAGGTTTCTATGGACAACAGTACCATCAACTATTAGGGGGATAGTGATTAAATAAGTCCTTGATAGGCCAATGTATGCCATTATATATGGCATACAAATCCCGGTAACGCAGATTCCAGAGATCTTATTTTCAAGAATTGTGCCGCATATAGCTGGCTGAATTTGAGCTATGATTTCAGCAGGGTTACCGTTCCTCGACTAAAATTTCAGTTTGCAAATTTTGCTTTTAATGAAGAGAGCTCAAGGAATTCCTTTTAACATTTGAAACTTCCAGATGGCTTACAATACACTCATATACGGATGGGGACTAAAATTGACTTAGGCAGAGATACTCATTTAATTGACTTAGCTAGTGGCTAGTCTTGGACCTTGACTTCCTACTATTTGAGGCTGCAACCAACACGAATACATTTTACTTTTCTTATAATATCAAAAATCTATTTTACAACGCCTCATAACTGTACTTTGTTATGAGTATCTTTTCCGAGTCAATACATGTCTTTAGTTGAAGGCTAACGTGTCAGTGTATTATATATCAAAAGTACTCTTTATTTGCAACATCGTTTTATAGGGTGGTCCAGCCATAATGCACGATGTTAATTGTTAGTCACACCCATGAGATGATAATGGACTTTTTGTGGCCAGAAATTGAGGAGATAGACCTGGACGATATGTGGTTCCAACAGGATGATGCCATTTGCGACACAACCAACGAAACAATGGCTCTTTTGCGCGAGACATTCAATGGCCGCCATGTTAATTGGCCGTCACGATCATGTGATTTGGCACCGTTGGTCTTCTTTCTTTGGGGATATTTAATAGAACAAGTGTACATCAATCAGCCAAGAACAATTCAAGAGTGAGAGGATGAGATAATTCGGTACATTAACGACAATGAACCTCAATTATGTCTCAGAGTCATTGAAAATATCGACTATCGGTTAGAGGTATGCCAACGAAGTCGTGGCGAGCCTTTGGCAGATAATTTATTTCACACATAATTAAATTATTTTTATTATATAAAATCAATTCTCTAAGAAATAAGTCGCAAATTATAAGACGATAGAAAACTAGTGGCTATATCACTTCGCATAAACCTTTTATTTAAATATATTTTCATTTGAAAACTTCTTGCAATTTGAACTCATTCAATAAGAGGAAATTCTTATTGATCAGATACTCTTTTTAAATAAGGACTACATGTAGAGTAAATAACAGAAGCAATCTACGATTTAATAGGAGTGTAGTCTTTAAGAAACACATGACACAACACATGGGTGCGATCGATCTTGTATATAAAATTCGTGATATAGAATCATTTGGGTTTCATATGCTTGAAAAATATGTCTTCCGGGAAATTTTAATATTAAAAAAAATTATGGATAATAAAATTTTTATTTGACATCATTAAAGACAATAAAGTTTAAGTGCCGCTGGTTGATTTATTTCATCAGGAGTTTCAAAATTATTTCATTTGCAATTGAAGTTAAGAGAAACATTTGTGCTTAAACTTATAAACGTTGCTATTGATTAATAACAGAATTAATAGTAAAATAAGTTTTTAATTTGAAAGAACAAATAAAAATAAAGGAAATTATTAAATAAAACAAAAAAAAAACATTTCATGTTGTCATATTTATGTTAGACACTGTGGCATTTGCAGAATCAAATATAACAAGTGGATCATTTGATCAAGAGAGGACAGAAGTGTGAATAGGTTAGATAGCATAGAGAGAGAGAGAGAGAGTGACATAGAGAGAGAAAGAGAGATTGAGAATAAAAATCGCCACAAAAATATGTAAGTACTATATACATATTTAAAAGAAATATTTAAAATACTGTTTGGTTATTTGAGAAAATGATGTTGCTATGGTTGTGACTTGATTAAGTGGAAATACATATTATTAAGGACAATGGCTCTTTAATATTTTTTTTCTTATATTTTTATTTTGTTGTGTACCTGTAATTATTAATTTGCACGACCATTTTGAAGTCCCCTCAACAGTTGCGTGCTCAGCCTGTTCTAAGGAATCTATGTGTGTATCTGGATCCACACCAAATGTCATCCTTCAAAATTAAAATTTCATTTTACTTAAATTTTCTCATTGATTTTAGGTTTGTTTATTCATACAGACACATACATATTTATATAAACATATATAATTCATATGTTTATATACATATGCATATAAGATTTTTTTTTTATATAATTTGCCTCTTTTTTTTCTTGTGCTGTTTGCTGGAGATTTGTCTTTGGACATGTTTTTGCTTTGCATCACTAACATGTTTTTGCAGGCATTTAATTAAATTTTCAATTGATTTCATTAGGTGTGTTTTAAAATTGTATTAAAATAAACAAAAAAAAAATACATAAGTTATACCTACCTATAGAATAGTGTAAATACGTAAAGGACAAGAAAACAATTTAAAACTTACTTTGTACGACGGTAAAACATACAGAAATCTCTTTAAGAGTTGCCACATTACGGCATTTTGTGTAATATCAAACCTTGCTGATACAAGTTACACAAAACTTTCTTTTTTTCAAAATTATCCTCACAGGTACATTTGTCTTCAGCTCAATACTTACAGCGACAACAAAAATGCAATGAAAAAATTTTTTAGGGCAAAAACATTTTCCAAGAGCAACCAAAAAAAAGCATTTGTGCAACTTGTTTAGTGTGAAGTTGTAATTCGTTATTGCCGTTGTGCACCAGTGTGATCGTCATGATCGTTATTTGATTAGTACTCGTGAAATAGTGAAAACATTTTAAAAAGTGGGAAAATAGTGATAAGTTACATTAAAAAGAAAGTGGAAAAAGTAAAACTAAGTAAAGGACGAATTGTAGGAAATTTAAGGCGAACTTTAAACAAAAGATCGCTAAAGTTGCAGAAACTGAAAAAAAGTATACAAAGCCGATCGACGTGTGTTCAGGGATGGTGTTAGGCGAACGTTGGCTAGCAGAATGAGAAATTAAATACTTAAAAGTATCAGTGAAAATAATATAGACAGACAGACAGACTTCCTTAATACATATAAGACTGGGCACAGTGGTGTAGAAAAAAAAAGAATTTTCTGAATAAATCGGCCAATAATCTGATGGTGCGTTTGATATAGAATTTTACATGGGCACTTTTACTTTGCATGTCAGGCAAAATAATTAAATAATTATCTTGGTAGAAAAGGGCAGCCGGGTTTGGCCTATTAAATATTTTAAAATATTTTGAATTTGAAAACTAAAACACAAATAATTGTGCAACTTTGGAGTTTTATAACAAGTAGCATAAATCCGAAATCAGACGAGAATTTAGGGAGAGAAGAAAATGTATATTTCCAACAGCAAAATACTCTTTTTTTTCGAACAATAAATGGTTGTGACAAACATATTATGTTTGACAAAAGAATTGTAACCATAAAATGTAGACAATATATAATAGTATTTTGGTGTTTAATCAAAGTATGATTAATAGGATTTGATTAAAACCATAATATGATTGCCCATAGATTGTGGCTACCTCAACAGTTCTTTTGCTCAACAGAAAATGGTTGATAATAAGAAAAACTCTGTTCGAATGTTGAAATATTTTAACTTTTCTTCAACGTAGATTTTTGGAACAAATTTCAGTTATGCCTTCTTAAATTGGGTTTGGTGACAAACCGGTTTCGGCTATGCACCATCTACAGTGTCATTTTTTGTTAACCCTATAGCTGTAAAGGACCCTAAGAATGTATTAAATTGTGTTCATTCGGGTGCAAACACAATTGCTAGCGTTTGTAAACTTATGCCTCTGCTTAGAAGGACTAGAGAGTTTTTCATTTAAAATAAATTTAAACTGTCCTTTTTGCAGACCAGCCTTTTAGATATGTTCCACTCATTTTCGTAATAAATATTTTGATTTTACTGCACTGTGCAAGTATAACTAACCATGTGCTCTCTGCGTGAGTGTAAAGAATAGATACCGCACCATGTACCGAAATAGTTTGACTACCCCAACAATAGCCGGACATGTGTAACACCTTCGCTGCAAATTTTTAAACAAAAGCCAATGCATTCGTAAAGCAATGTACGTGGCCTGCGGTAAACGACGATGATCAGCCATTCATTTTTCCGCTTGAATGTGACATTTTGCAAAGTTAGAAATTTAAACCAAACTCTATATGATACATGTGTTTGCCTACTAGGCAAACCACAGAAAAAAAAATCAATTGACAAACAGAGAAAGAAATAAGTCGCTTAAACTATTTCGTCTTTCCCCATTTATTAAATTTATTTTACAAAAAAAAATCTAATTATTGTTTTCTCATTTCTTTGTTTACAGAAAGTGGAGAAACTGTCGCCCCCATGTTCGTTTGTTAACTTGAAGCTAACATATCCCTGGAAGCATATGGAAGTTGAGTTATCGTGTGATTGACTAAAAAGTAACGTATTCGTCGCTTCTTAAGGTAATTTGGAAAATTTTTCAAAAACAAATACTTTTCATTTAGACCTTTTGTCCAATTTTTAGAATTTCTAATAAACGCTAAATTTACTAAGAACTTTTAGTTATTAGAGTAACGTCATTATCAAACGTCAAAATAGGTCAATAATTGGAAAAAGTGAAAGTTAAAAAAAAAAAAAATAATTCACCATCAGATTTAGTTGCAAAAATCGTATGTGTGCTGAAAGAGTATGATAGTATAGACTTAAAGTCATTGTGTGTGTGTGTGTGACAGATTTTTTGAGAGTTCAACGTTTTCTAGGCGATCAGAGTTAGCATCGTATTAAATTCTTACGTTTGATCGCGTGACATCGAAACAGTTTTTTGATACGATATTTTTTGAGTTGAATTAAATTCTGTTCGTTATTTTCTGATTGAATCGTACTACTATGTAGGAGAGTGAATGATGGCCTTAACTGATTATTATATTTTAATAAGATCAAACCAACTTCTAACAAATTCTTTTAAACAAATTCTTTAGCTGTTGTTAAATGAAGTGACTATTTTGGCACCCCCAGAAAGGCACTCAAATTCAATATCTGGCGAATTTTGTGGAATAATATGACAAAGTTGGTGAATAAGCGATGAAGTATTTGACAAAAAACCACCTCAGACTCATCGCTGTATGGCCCGCGTTTGTCTATTTCTTGGAAAAGCACTAAAAAAAATCGCTTAAATAGCGGTGTATCGGGCTGAAATGTCCTACAAAACACCGGTCGTAAAACTCTACTATAAGTCTTCAAAGGCACGAATTCAAAGTGAAGGCCCACATAAGTCAAAATCTGTGCCAAACAATATTCCGCATATTCCGGTTAGGAGCGAGCGAATACTCTTGGTTTAATATAGTTTTTCCATAGGTGCACACGTGCAACAAAATTGTTCATTGGATTCTGCTGCCAACTGACGCTTCAAATAATTCATATGGGAATTCAAGAAATGACTTGGTGTCATATGACATATGAACATCTCATTTTGCAAAGCCCTTTGCATGGCGTCGACGTACATATGTATGTATATATACGAGCCGCAGGAGAACGATTTTCGCCTAAGACATTGTGAATTTCTTCTTTATTGGGTTTTCATTTAATGATTTTTCCGCTCAACTAGTGGGACTATTTACACACGCTAACAACTTATTTGCTCGCTTGCTTCCGACTGGTGAATTTTTTTTGTGTCGTTCACGAACTAGTTCGTTCAATTGGGAGAGTATTTCAGAAAGATGGCAGCAATTTTACAAAGAATTACAAAAACAACAAACAATTTATTTTGATGTGGCATATATACAAAAATTAAAATTCGCTTGTTGTTTTTGTAATTATTGTTAAGTGGCTATCACCTTTTGAAAAGAATATTCCAATTGAACGAACTAGTTCCAAAACAACTCTATGATTTTGAATACAATAAAGTAACGTGTTAGCGCCAATTTCCAAAGAAAATAATGTTTGTGGGGATACGTTTTCTGTTATATAACATAACGAAAAATTGCCTTCGCTACTAATTATATTGTATTTATCAATTTAAAAGTTACTATGCGTGTGTGCGTGTTGTACATACGTACATAACATTTCCAAATTGTGATGCGTCAAATACTATTGCCAACCGCTTCCACATGCGACTTTTAATTGCCTACCATTAACATTAATTATGGGATACTGTATTTTTTTGTTTTCTTTTAATTATTTAATAATTTTTTAAATACGTATTCGAGTTTTTGTCTCTTTTTTCCCATATTTATGAGTTGTTTGTAATGCTGTTGCATTTAACCGAAATGAAAGTGGATTTCAACCCTTCCAAATGAAATAGTCAAAGGTTGCAGCTCTTAATTAAATCTTAATTGCTGTGCAATAACCTGTTAGAAGGAAGTCAACCATATAACAATAAAATGATTAAAATTTCTGGCTGAGGTTTTCTGGTTTGAAATAAAGTCAATAAATGAGGAACGATTCGAAATAAGTTTGCACAAGAATCTATGACAATGTCATACATAACGGAAATGTAATTACATCACGTTTCAACTTACAGATTCATACACATGTACTTATGTATGTGTGTATTTATTGTTAAAACAGTTAAAAGACAGTGTTACCGTATTGTGGGTGATTGAGCAAATCGGTAGTAATGACGATAACCATCTGCAAAGCGTGTATAATTTGTGGCAGGTGTAGTTCATGGATAATTCTTTTGTTTTTTAATACATTTTTTTTTGTATTGAGTACTTTTTTTTTGTGGTTTTCAACACTTGCCAAGTTTGAGTTGCAGAATAATTTTAGAGCCCGAAATTTGTTTTTTTAAGTCTTTAAACTAAAAAATTCATTGGCAGAAAAGATATTTTCAACATCGTAAAAAGTTTTAAATTTTATATAAATTTTGCGTGGGGAATATTCAGCAACCCTAATAATTGTCAAACTGTTCTAAAGAAACAATGATCGATTGTCTGATTCCGTTGTTGCGATTTTGTGTACTTGAAACACGTTATAAAAAATGATAGTGAAAATGTCGAAACTTTCCTTTATATAACTTTGGCTCCCATTACACCCAACTCTGATTATCTGTTTTGGGTTACACTGAATGCAAAGCACATGAGATAGAGTAGCCAGATGGGGAAATGTAGTTTCAACCATTCGGCAATGGTGCGTTTTGATAGAACAAGTAGGCGCAGGGCTCTCAAGCTGATTAATAAAAACTAAAATTAATATATTCGAGAATTGAAGCGAGGATTAAATTAGTAGTAAATGCCTTAAATACCTAAGCTAGGGTACTCGGTAAAGATAAGTAACACTCGGGAAATGTATGGAGTAGAGAAGACAGGTTGAAAAATAGAGGAGTAGAACTAGGCAATGGCGCAATAATGTCTTTGTAGGACCACGTTCTTAAGCCGCTGTGCCGGCGAGGGAACTAATAAAACAAATTTAGATACGTATATTTGAGTTTTGAACCAAGAATTTAAACCTTAAGGTGCTTAGTAGCAAAACCCCTAAACAATTAAACTACGTTATCTACGTGGCTAAACGCTATTCAAACCAATAATACGGCAACGAGTTAATTTATTGTTTTCATTTTTATGTGAGCTTGATAAGTATCCTACCACGAGGGATATACATATATACTATTCTCGGGCGATCTTTGTTCGGAGTGTCATTTAGAGCAAATCTTTTTTTTTTCTTTGCTGTAATGCAAACAAACATACAAACGCATACAAACAATTGCATTTAGATAATCATACATACATACACACATTCTCACTAGCCACCGCACAAATATGTAGTATTTATTATATTTTAAGCATAAAAATGACAATCAAATTGTTTTCTATTAAATATGAAATTGAGTAAAAAACACACACACACACACACAAAATTAATATAAATTAAGAGACATTTAAGAAACTGAATATCCATATCCATTAAATTACAATATATGTTTTAGTATTTATTATTATTATTAGTAGTAGTAGTAGGAGTAGTAGTAGTAGTAGGAGTAGTAGTAGTAGTAGTAGTAGTAGGAGTAGTAGTAGTATAAGTACATAGTAGTAGAGTAGAAGTAGTAAAGATTCAAACCTGTTATTGCTATTTTAGCAGACCATTTGCTGGTTCCATCCAAAACGCTTTGTTTCACAGCTTTCATATGACCTGTATGACTTATTTCCTCTACGTTGAATACCGTTCTAAATATGATTATGAGTGATTACAATTATAATATACTCGTGTATATATATATATACTTATATAAATATATATATAATAAGGAAAGTGGTACGCTGAAATTTTGTGATTATATAAATATTAAAGAAAAGTATTAAATTAGTAATAGAATTCCTAACATAAACCTTAGTCGGAAATTAAAACCGACACTCCACTCTACACCAGACACTGCTGCGAACCAGAGCAAGAAGGCGATCGAATAAAAGTTAGCAAGCCGCCGAGGCATGTTGGGACCACTTATCCTAAGCCTTTTTGTGCAACTCAATACGTCTAGCATTATTAGCCGATTACGTTTGTTTTTCTTTCGGCGTTTTTGTGGAATAATATTATAGGGTATGTTGTTTAATTAAATATATGGCAACGTTATTTGCCCTACACTGCAGTTACACGTTCAAGATTTTACTTTCAAATTGATCACACATACTAAAAGTGGCGCCGGAAGTAAATGATTTAATTGAAAAAGAAAACAAACAAACAAATAGACTGTCATGTCGCAAGACTTAAATTGTTTCATTAGTTATGGTGGAACATTTATAAAACGAAACACGAAAATTTAATTACAAACGTGAATGTGATCAGCTGTTTAACTTGATTATCAAATTTAAATCAAATGCAGGGTCAATTTTGAAAAGTGTGAGTGCATTGAAAACTGAAGGGCGAAACTGTAATGTGTAACCCCCAAGCTACTTTCGGCAGCTGACAAATGTTGAGGTTTAGCTGAGTTTTGAGCAACGTGACGGATATTTTTAAATAGCTGCCGCCGGTCTTAACTATTACCGGCTTCGTGCTCTGTTTCTAACTCCAAATAACCTGCAGTGCCCGTACAGGCTTTTAAACATAGCAGTAATTGAATAAACATTTTTTTTTGCAAATCTGAAGTGATCATACAGTCTATGTCCTCTCTGCAATTTATGAATACAGTGTCAGAGAAGTAGTTCCTAAGGGCAATTGGCTTAAGACTTTAACGATACGAAGTAATCGAACTAAACAGTTCACAGATACTATGCAATAAGTTTGGGAGGATTCTTTCTGCTTCTTTGGTTCTATTATAAAGTTATGCTCAATATAAAATGTTAATCGTCGAATATTATTAGCGTAATAATGTGACACGAATGGATGCAGAATGAAAGGCGCAAGTTGGTGAGAACTTGTGCCAAAATTAAAACGAATTCGAAATGATTTGAAACTATAATTATATGTTATAACTTCTTTATTGTGCAGGCAATTAATTCATACTAATTAATTGTTTTACTTTCTGTGGAAAGTAGAGGGAAGGATAGAAAAACGGCAGGGTTTAATAACTCCGCAATTGAATTTTATGTTAATTTTTGGAACAGTATTAGTTCTGTATTATTTGAATTAATTATAAGCTAGTTTCGCCGTTTTCATAATGACTTTACTGCGGCGGCGACTTAGCGCTTAGTTTTAGTGGAAACTAAAACATGTCATAAACAATTTATGTTACTGACACTGTGGCACCGGCTTAAGCCAGAGCAAAGATCTGGTGTTCAATAACAATTTGCAAATATAATTTCTATTTTGTTTTTGTAGAAAGGAAAGTAACACACAGGCGGCAATTAAAAAGGCTTATTAATTAATTAATTGTGTCACTGTTAACTAATCAATTACGCTGTGAGCCAATTAACACTTGCTTACAGTAATAAAAGCAACGATATTAATAAGTGATACTAGCAATGAATGGTTAATGAGCAAAAAAATATGTTATGAATTAAAAAAAATATGAATTTGAGAGAAACTTTTACAAGCGATATAAAATGTGGGTGGGCCTTCGAACGTTTACAGCGGCAATAAAAAGAAAACTTAATTAATTCACTAGTTTTGGAATTCACTAGTTTTTTGTATGGCCAAATCCGATTCCTATTCCAAACGATAGATAGCTGCTCTATCTCTATATTCAGTAATTTTTTTTAAATAAAATCTGCCGCATTTGGGCGCAGAGTTATAATACTGCAGAATCGCTACAATGTGTACGCCGCGTTAATTTGAAAATCTAATTTAAAAAAACGCTTTGATTTCTAAAAATTCTATACAACTTGGCGCCCTTCATAATTCGATTTTTTTCTATTATCTCTGTGTAAAGCGTAATCGGTAGTTGATAAGCTCTTGTAATTCGTAGAACTATGTTTTGTAGACCTGTGCCATCCACGAACTAATTCGTTCAATTGAAAGAATTATTCAGAAAGATGGTAGCAACTTTACAACAATTTCAAAAACAACACACAATATATTTTGTTGCGTCATACGCAAGAATTTAAAATTGGTTGCTACTTTTGTTATTGTTGTAAAGTTGCTACAATCTTTCTGAACGATGCTTTCAATTGAACGAACTAGTTCGTGGCGGGCACAACTCTACTGCTTTGAGCAAAGCTTTTCCTTCTTTTTGTCTCCTGTCACATTATGAAAGTTTTACTTCTGAAATGTTTTTTAATTTCGATTTTTCGATTGAATTTCCTGCATCCCTTGTCATGTTTGTGTAGTAGACAAACCGGTTTCGGCCATCTTCAGAGTCATTTTTCCTTCGGAGAAGTTTGCATCAAATCGTTATTGTTTTATTGTTTTTTCGTTTATTTGTTCTTTAATTCTCGTTTAAACTTTCATTCATGTCTATGGTCACTTTAACATTATTTTTCTTTTTTGACATTCCCAAGACAAAAACTAAAACGTGTTCTCCCTGCTCACCGATAAACTCAGACTTTCTGAAAGAAAATTTTCATAATGTGAACTGATACTACGCTTGTTATTTAACTCTCTTTGCATCCATCTACTAATTTTGTGTCCACTGTAAACATTCTACATGTATTTCGGCCAATAACCAAGCCAAATGGAATTTCATGTTTTTTGCCTTTTATTGGGGTTAGAACGAAGTTTACTCCATTTTAACTTTTTTTATTGTATATACGCAGTGGCGTTGACAAAAATAGCACTGTTATCAATATGAATAAAGGCCTATATACAAATCTCTAATGATTTTGACCGTGATCACTGAGAAGATGATGTTTGCTCTCATAACATTTTTAGAGTGAAAGTAAAATCTAGTGATAAAAAATTAACAATGAATATTAATTCGAATAAAAACTCGGTTTTTAGTGAAAAATGTCTTTGTGTGACAAATTATAAGTCGGCGATAAAGCTATTGGGAATATAACAGCTATGAGCCGTGGAAAACACTGTGCGCAGGAAATGAGAAAATTTAAAAAAAAACTTATAGGCCACTTCCTTAACTGATCAAATGAAATGATCGGCAACACAATAATTTATACCAAAAAAGTTGAAACGCGTAGGCTAGCAATGACTAATTTATGGGTCAAGTCGGGCACAGAGTTAAAAAGTATACTCGTAATCACATGTTCAATCACGTTTTAACAAAACATTGCGGAATCAAATTGCGAGAACATAACTTGAAGACTGTAGCTCACGAAAAGTTCCACTGTTGAGGTTTACACGAATCTTTTTATGTGTATTTAAGTTGTATTATATTAGAATCATCGTGCTCTTATTTTACCGATTAAATTTTAAGTTCAAACTGTATTTTGCGAATAATTTCAATTAGAATCAATTTGTTTGGGCGAAATGATTTTTCTATAACGAAAGTTTAGAAAGTTAATTGTGAGTCAAACCCGCAAATTGATAATGGACTTCTGGTGGCCAGAAATTTAAGATATGGATATGGAGGATAAGTGGTTCCAACAGAATAAGGCCACAGGCCAAATAGCCATTGTATCTCAATAATGTCTCAGAGTTATTGAAAATATCGATTATCGGATAGAGGTATGCCACCGAAGCCGAGGCGAGCATTTGAACGATATTTTGTTTCACCCACATCTGTCACGGGTCCTTCTATCATCATTAAAAATATTAAGATAATTCGAAAACTTTTTATTGGTTTTAAAACGAATAAAAAATCACCTTATCGGGTTACAAGTCCTTTTAGTTTTTGTTAAGTTGACTTAATACCAAGATTTTATTAAAAAATCTAAATTTACTTTATTTTAAAACAATAAAAATCAACTGACTACCCGGATAAATTGTGGCATTTTGGTGCTACAGTCGCTTGAAAAGATGAACGAAATAACAAAATATTCGTTAGTAACTGTTTACGAATACAGTTTCATATCAATGGTCCAATAGCCTAGATGTGATTGTTAACTAAAGGGTACTTTAAGCGTTACATATTTTTTTTTATGAATATTTATTGCATTTTGTTGTTGTTTTCTCGCGTGTGAATTTACCAGCAAGCGATTACAATTTACAAGTGATTGTTTTGCAAAAAAGAAAAAAAAAATACGAATTACCGGGGGGACCAAAATGTTTGGAATTTTTAGCAACTAAGCGATTTTTTCATTTGTTTGAGTTTAATTAAAGAAAATTTGATTTTAAGATTTATATTTTGCTTGGAAAATTAAAGTCCTTTTGTCTGCAAGGAAGTCTTCCCTAAAACAAATTTTAACTGACTTAAGGCCAATATTATCGCCAGTATACGGACATTTTCTTGGTCTGTATAATCAATTGTTTTCTGTTTTCTTATCACTTTTACGCACATTTTATACATCCGATTTCGACATGAACTATATAATTTGCAGATGTGCACATTCTATATTTTAATAAAATCGTGTCAGTATTTTAAGAGCTATGAGTACACTACGTTGACTACTCATTTTTCTCTGTCATTTGTCAAACGATTTTCTTCACGCGCTTTAATTATTCGCTTTAGAGTGGCCGCCGAATTTCGAGCAGCATGCAGACACTAGGAACGATTATTTTCCCAACAAAAATTAAAAATTGAAAAATAATCATTAAAAGGAAATTTTATTTTAAATAAAACTTTAAACGTGACAGTTCTTGATCTTTGGATGGAACTAACAGTTTGTTGCGAATTATATAGATTTTCGTATGAACGGAGTACCATTTATAGCAGTTCTGTGGTGGGTACTGTAGCACGTCAGAGTTTTGCGAAATAAATTTTTAAGAGCAAAATCTTGGCAACCGCAGCAGATAGAGAACCGATATATATCACACGATATATAATTTCAAGGTCGTTGCAAAGTAAAGTTAAAAAATAAAGTAAGCTAAACAATAAATTAACATTTATTTCTTGTATGGGGGCACCCTTTTAATTTTTAACATTTTTTACTTTTTAGTATTTACTGTGGCTAAATTTTCAACTTGATTCTATAAAAATTTCGGTGTTGCTCTCAAAAACTTAAAACTGAAAAATCATATTTCGCCAAATGCTGACGTGACGTGCGTGCTATAGCAAGTCGCTGAGACCGCTATATTTTTGCCAACTTATTTTAATTTTTTTTTTTTTTTGCTCTGCAAAACACCTGTCGGTCGTACTGTGTGTTATTTGATTCATTTACAAACTCTTTGTTCTTTGTGAATAATTTGCTAATCGCTAGAAAACTTGATTTTTATACCGGCACAAATAATTTATCAGCATCAAATAGTGATTTTGAAGTTACATTACCTATTCCCAGTAACTTGAAAGTTTGTTTCCTGATCTTCCTGGTTTTCGTTAGCTCGACTCTCAGAACAAGCCTCGCCCTCCAACGTCCATTCCTCGTAGATCGTGTTCAGTTTCTCATTTACATATAGCACAGGATGAGTGCTTCCATAAAGTGAATTTTCGAATTCGAATCTGTTTTTAATACATTTTCCGCGACTGTAATATTTTGCGATTCTTGTTGTCGTTGGATATTTAACACGGCTGCTCTCGAAATCAATATCGCTTCTGTTTTGATCTTCTTCTAAAAGTTGTATTATTAGCTTCTCAAATTTTGGCAATGCCTCACCACGCTCGAAGGCAACCAACATGTATTTTAAATTGTCCCGAAGACTGCGTAAAAGAAATACACTCAACATTTGGTCTGGCAAAATAACATTAAGTGCCCTTAAAGCTTTATCAATATCACAAAAATTATTTATTTGAGAAGAAACTTCTTTAGTTGTGTCAATCTGGAAAACCGTTAGTTTATACAATAGGTTCCATATTCCAGCAGGCCCTTTTTCTTGATATATGGTATCAAGTTTTGACCAAGCTTCTTTAGCTGATCTGCATTGTTTTATGTACAAACGCGTCGAAGGGTCTACGCTTGAAAATATAACCAACAGCGCCTTATAATCAACAGCTCGCCAAGCAGCATATTTTTTAGACTTTACATCCACTGGTGGACATTCCAGAACACTCCAATAGTCCAACGAACTGAGTAGACTCCTCATGTAGACCGACCAAGATGGGTAATCTTCTAAATTCAATTCGTCTAACTGCATTAAGTGACCCGACATATTTTTTATTTATTTATTTATTTATTTTTACACAAACAAAACAATTAACAATTAAATTTTGAGGATTCAAATTTCGAACTTATTTCTTTGCCAAAACGCGTTGTAGCTGGTACAATAAACTTTGTGAACTAAGCCGAATAAAACACTTCCTGGCAGTTTTAAACCTTTATTACAACTCAATTGATAGGAAAGCCCAAAAAAAACAACAAATGACAATGTAAACGCGCGGCGTGGCAATGAAAAAAAAGTAATGAAACTAATTGGTGAGACGAACGCTGAATGGTTGGTTAATAAGCAAAACAAAAAGAAATTATTAATTTGTAATATTCGTATGTATGAATGTGCCTTGAATTGATTGATTTGAGTCGCTACTTATACAAATGCATATAAGTTACTTTCTGTGGAAAGAGACGGAAGAGGAATAACAGGTAGTGAAATAGAGGGAGAGAAAAACTTCAATACAATTGACAACTTTGCAATTGCGCGTTATGTTTACAGATTGAACGGGGTTTCAACGCCTGCGGTGTTATGTAGGCGCTATAAATTTCACTAATTGATTAATACACAGTCAGGGGACACTGACAGGCGAAATATCTAACAAATAAAGGCGATTGGTGCTGGGTGTCGCGCATTCGGGTGGGACAATTTGAAATGGAACACAACAGTTACGATGGCAAATTTATCAATTAACGTTTTAAGCCTTAGATTAAATAATTCAAACTTAAGTTTAAATTGATCATCATTATTTCGCATCTTACCAAATCAAATATAAACCTTCGAAATGTTGTAGGAGGAAGGAACTCTTGTGGAGTTTTCTTTTCTGGCGAAAATGTTGCACATGCATGTAAATTTTTATGTTCTTTTCTCATGCCTTCAAAAGCATGTCGACGACCAGTAACGATATAAACACTGCTACCACGTGAACACAAGCTCCAGTATGGTGGCTGGTTAGGCTCCTTTAGGAGAACACATAGCACCAAACCACGGGAATTGGTGCAGAATCAATGTGTCATGGCATTAGAACGTAGGTTGCTAATAGAATAACTATTGCCAGCAGGAGGATGGGTAGCACCAAACGTACCCACAAGAGTTGGATAGGAGGGTACAGGCTACATATACAAGTGCGTATAAGGGCATTGGTGGGCGAATATTAATAATACACCCACTGCTCCTACCACCATTGGATTGTATTGCAAGACGGGTGCTCGAAGTAGATAATGTCATTATCTTTTCTGTTCTATAAAAAATGTTTAAACAATATGTTCTTTTCTAAATATGTTGCATAACATGGTGTATTTAAAATGTAAATTTTTATAACGAATTTCCGAGATCCCTAGTCATGTTCAAAAATCTACATCAAATCACCCTGTGTCGCCATATCAAATCGAGAGTGCAATAAATGTGTTTCATGTTTTACCCACAATTTCATTACACTGTTGCCCTGTATTGTACGTATTGTATTGTGATCATAAAGAGTGTACCACTTTCTAGAAATGTTACGCATTTTTCTGCAGAAAAGAAAACGCCATTAGATTTCAGGAGTATATCCCTCCTACCGCAACAGATTTCCAAAAATTTTGAAGTTTGGGAATAACTGATATGAAAACTATTCATACTTCATTTCTATGCCTTCAATTTACTGCGCACAGCGCTGCCGGCATATATGTAGATCACAGGAGCTTCAGCAGCGTATGGTATAGAGTGGATTGGTTATGTTTAAGTGCTAAAGCGATGGAAAAGCAAATCCATAGGTGTAGATTGGTTGAGTAGGTTTCATACCAAATAAATAGCAGTATGTATAGACGTACATAAGTTGGGAATTAATAAAAGTCAAACGAAAAGAAAAGAAAAGTAAAGTAAAAGCAAGAATTCATTTCATATACGTTAAAGACTGAAAACAATCAGCAGACTATAGAGGGAGAGATGACATAATATGTTTTGATCTTTTTTTTGGTTTGCTCCCAATGGTGCTTAGCATAAATGTTAAATAATTTGTTTGTGACGTTTGCCTAAATGTTGGATATTTAAGCTTAACGAATATAGAAATCAAATGAAAACTCAATTTGTCACAATGTTGCTCGAATTTTCAGTCGCAATTTCACTGACAGTATTTTACGTTCATTCAGCAATAAAATTAATCAATATTAACATATTTATGTACATGTAATGTACATACATATACATATATGTAAATTAGTGTATATTAGATTTTACTTTAGTCAGTCAACGATTTACTTACCGTATAAGCTCGAATATTTCAGGTTTTTCTCTTTCGCGCTGCTTCATGCGCTCCTTCATGGCGGTTATAATTGAATGTGCCTTGTCTTCAGCGCCGTGTTTCGAGCTTTTCTCGGCCGCTCCTAAACATTTGTGTAGAGAATAGTTAGAGTAAATCAAGTCTGATTTTTCATTTAAGTTTGCAAAATAATCACTTTGTAAACAATCGGCATTTAGTAGGTCCTTGCATTTTTCGTGACATTTTACGCCGCACTCCGTACAACGAACACCTTGTCGCGCTATACCCCATAAAAGTCCTTCACATTCGTAACAATAGGTGGGTGATGTTGCAGTCCATAACACAAAATTGTGTGGAGTAGTCGACGAGATGGGATATATCAACGCCTGCAATGCCTTCTTATACACGTGCATTTTCTATTCAATGATTAACAATAATAATAAGTTAGTAAACTTCCAGAAGAAAATAGGAAATCATTCAAATATGTTAGAAAAAAAAATATACATATGTATGTCTTCCAATTCACACTCTTTTAAGCCACAAAATATGATGAGGCCTATGTAGGAACTTATGTCGTAGTGTTTGTGGGACTGAGAAGCAAAAATGCGAAAAAAAAGGCTTAAAAGCACTTTGATGAAAAAATTTTCTGTGTGGCTGGCAGTAGGAAAACAAACGCTCTGCTGGTCCTAGCAGAAGACCAGAATTGAAAACAAACTAAAAAAGGGATTAAGAAAAATACATGATGTGTCTTTCCCAGTTTTTAATAGAAAAGTCAATTTAGAGCGAAATTTACCAATATGACCCAGAATTAGGGATGCAACCGATAACGATACCGATACCGATATATCGGCGATGTTTTCATTATTATTTTAAAAAATACTGGTACATTAAGTTAACGCGGTAGGCGTTCCAAGTAACATAAAAAACATGCATAACGGTTTTAATTCACTAGCAAATCGCTATCGATGCATCCCTAGTCAAAACATAAGCTAATGTTAATTACGCCTAAATGAGAAATATTTTGCACAGCACACGCAAAACTCCCTCAGGCATTACAAGAAAAATGTGATCACGCGTATGTAAATACACGCAAGAAAAATGCTTGGCTGAAGAGCACCGTATTACGATTGAAGCGCCACCCCCCCCCCCCCCCCCCTGGAAATATATTTAGTAACTTTATTTCAAATTCACTCGCCATACATGAAAGAAGTACCTATTCACCTCCAAATATGTAAAAGTTTTTCCTTGAATTCACATTTTGCGTTTTTATAAATTTCGTCAATAATTAATAGGCTGGCCGTAATCATTTTCAAGGTAATTATTTGCATATGTGCACAAGCCATATTTTAATAAATGGGTTTAGTATTTTAGGCGGTAATAGGATTTAAAGCTGCTACTAATACTTCCCCCGGTGTGTTGGCTTTAAATGGAAAAATAAACAAAACATCCATGGGGGCGTATGTTACTTCAATTTGTGGTTTGCAACGGAATGGGAAGACAACAGTAAGACAAAGCGTTTTCTTTGCTTGAATTGATTGAGATGTAGGGAGGCCCAATAACAAACGGCAGGAGAATTAAATAAATTGAATAAATAGGGAAAGACAACACAGTTCAGTATAATTTCTTACTCTGTTTGTCAATGGATTTTGTTGTTTTTTATAAATTTTGTTCAGCATTAAAGGAAAATAGACGCAGCGCTCGAATTTCAACTACTAGGCAAGCATTTGTTTGGAAACAATTTAATACAGATTTTTAAATGATTTCCAGATGGAGTTATGTATGTTATGACGTTATGTTATTTCACCGCGAAACAGAAATTTCAAAAAAAATTCGAAAATTTGCAAATCGAAACTAAACCGAAAAATTGTAGAAAAATTTAAATTTCACAAGCAAAAATTACTAAAGGAAATAAATTTTCAAAATTCCGTCATCCCTTGTCAATTTTGGTTTGGAGACAAACCGGTTTCGGCTAGATGCTAGTTGGTTTGTCTCCAAACCAAAATTGACAAGGGAGGACGGAAAATCGTTCCAAACATATATTACATTTTATTATTTGTTTAAAGACCCAAGAGAATATGCCTTGATTGTAGATAGTTCTGGGTATTTAATTATGTATTTTTTTTTTTTTTTTGGTATTATTAAGGATCTACAATCAAACAAGTATTGTTTGAAACAGTATTGAGTCAATGCATGTGTATGTGTATGTATGTTAATTAATTTCAAGGTGGCTTTCTTCTCACGAAAATAAAAACAAAAGCATAAGTGAAATTCTCCTTATACATATGTATGATTGTACATACATATATATTTATAAATAAACTCAAACTTTGGTACCTCCCTATGAGTGGTTACGCCCCCTGAACTAATTAAGCATTTTTGTAATTGAGTAATAAATTTATAGTTTTGAAAATATTGGTTGTATTCAGCAGCGATAGATATATACAGTTAGCCACTAAAGTAAATATACACCGTCAACTTCTAGATCTATCACAGTTTTTTTTAAATTAGTAGTTAAAAGTCTGCTTGTTGCTATTTACCCTGACCATGGACCAATATCTGATCATGCATTTACTATGAAAAAATGAGGGAATATTTTCCATATTTTATTTTTGAAAAAAGTCACACATTTACACGACAAAAATTATTATGGAAAATTATTCCAAAAAAGTCTTAAGGGTGGCAATTTTGTACAATTAAATGAAAATTATTTAAAGTGCCATAAACACGGGGTAAGGAACTTTCGAGAGGCCCGAAAGGACTTATTATAAAGTACTGCAAACATATGAAATTGGTACTGGCAATTGCGAAAATTGTAGACAACAGTCCAGTAACCGTACAGAAAATAATTAAGTACACAACTGAGGGTGGTACGAAAAACAAGCCATAAAGACCACAAACACATTAGTTTACAGAGCAGGAAAGAAATAAAACAAAATCCATTACCAAACGCTCAAAAGATAAAATCTTTTAGAGTCGGGAATCAGACGAAAATCCCCGCCATTTCTTATATAAAACAAACCGTTTACAAAAATAAAATTCGCAAAACAGCATGAGGGTTTGGGAGAGACTGGTACAGGATAACTTTTTCCCGACGAAAGTAAGTTTAATATTCATGGTACGGATGGACGTGAAAAAGTTTGAGGAAAACGAAATGCAGTTACACATACAGTAAAATATTGTGGTGGATATGTTATAACACTCGTATGTGTCTGTAAGTCTATTGGAAACTTAGTATTCATCAACACTATAATGGACCTGGTCATACTCGTATTAAAAACTAATTTAGCTGATAGCGTCAAAAGAAAATTGTTCGCGAAAGGTCATTCATTTTTCAACACGACACTGACGACTAGGATCGTCGAATTGAGAAACACGACATAAGATCTAAAGATGACATAAAAAGAATGGTTTAATAATTGACCTACAGGTGATCTAGAACTTGGAAAAATTAAGGCCCTCAAAAATTCAGGCAGTATTAAAATCTGTGTAGAACATAATCTTTGGCGTAGTGGCCTGAAGTTGAGGCTCCAACAGGATGGTGCCACTTGCCACACAGCCAACGAAACAATGGCTCTTTTGCGCATGAAATTCAATGGCCGTGTTATCTCATGTTGTGGCCATGTTAATTGGCCGTCACGATCATGTGATTTGACACCCTTGGACCTCTTTCTTTGGGAATATTTAAAAGTAAAAGTGCATGTCAATAAGCCAGGAACACTTCAAGAGCTAAAGGATGAGATAATTCAGCACATTAAGGACAATGAACTTCAATTATGTGTCAGAGTCATTGAAAATATCGACCATCGGATAGAGGTATGCCATCGACGTTGTGGCGAGCATTTATTTGGCCAATATTTTGTTTCACACATAATTTTCATAGATCATTCTAGGGTTGGACCACCCTAAATAAAATATGTTATACAAAATATTCAGAAATATTATTTTTTGCTGTTACTTTTAAACTCAATATATCTAATTCTCCTTTTAAACAAATTTTATTAAACCTATACAAAAATAATTTTTTCTTAATAAAATGCCTTCTTCACAAATAGCCAACGAAATCGCCATTTATTTTATCAATCGCTAAACTCTCATCATGTCGTCAAATTAAAAATTAAACCGCCAAGCATAAAATTTTATTATCTTTATTCGACCACTCCTTCTTTTAAATCAATTTCAATATTTTACCTAGTTACGTTTTTCAAATCCTAATTATTAGTGAATTAAATTATTAGTGAATGGTTAGTGAATTATTAGTGAAAAAAAAATAAATGAAGTGATTTATGTTTAAACATCTATAAAAAATAAATTTTTAATACTCTATCGTTTTTTTTTCAGTTACTTTTTAGGCGATCTGGAACCCACTCGTCTATTTTTCGATTTATTTATTTTACACCAAGTTTTTGGGTAAGTATCTATCGTTTAGATTTAGTTGGCTTAATAAGTACAAAATGAAAATAAAGTGATTTACAAGAAAATTTACTCTAATCTTCCCCAATGCCGCTGTATGAATAATCGTCCCAGTGAAAATCGCCTAGAAGAACAAACTGAGACCATACACCAAAAAAAAAATGTTTGTAAAAACAATAATCAGGCGTTTGTCCAACAACTTTCGGTGGTTTTTCATTATGACACATGAGCAAAAATTCTTGGGTGATTTTTCATTTTTCATTCATACAGTCTTTCGACGTGTAAACGAACTTTTAGTGATATCTTGATTCCGCTTGATGATGCCACTTTATTGGGCTTGAAAAGTCAAACCTGTATGGCCAGTTTTAACGGCCACCCACTGTTTAAGTTCCAAACAGCATTTGCTACAAATATTTAAATATAAAACGGCTGAAAGCCTTTGACCACCGCCTTATTAAGCTAAAAACGATGTTCTTGCGATTATCACACATATTATGCTTAAATTTAATCACTGACATATGTACGTACATGCGAAATTAAACATTAAAATAACACATAGACATAAATATATGTTACGCATAATTCTAAACAACAACAACAGTGAATAATACCACAGACACTTACACAAAGTAATACTAGCACTGGAAAGTATTCTTAATCTTATAATAATGACACAACGCAGAATTTGATGAAATTTGATACGAGGGTTGTCCTCATAGTGTTTAAGAAAATCACAGTGATCTCAAAGTTTCCCAAAAGCAACCAATTTATTTTGTTATCACCATAGCTTTACTCCCAAAAAGAGCTAGAGAGATGTAATCGGTGAGTGTACATATATTTTTGACAGCAGAAACGAAAATGCTTTGTAAAATGCTGTATTGAGGACAAAGTGATGGGCAACTGCATGCAGTTTGTCGTGTTTCCAGACGCATTTACGACGACATGAGTGTCAATTGCATCGATTGGGTCGCGCTTCTGGAAACGTGAGAAACTTTAAGTTGTTTTCATCAAAGTTTTTTAGCAATTCTCTGATGACCCAAGAAAACATAATAAGCTTAAGAGGAAATAAACGAAACCTTACAGAATATTCTTAGAAAATCCACATGTAGGTGTTCAATTAAAAGAAAAATGTTGAGAAAATTAGGGGATGATATACTAAACGCTTTAAATTTAAATGGAAAGAAAGCCAAGAGCCGTTCATTGTCCGATTGTTCGAACTATCCCGAGTTATATTGCAATTTTGGATTAAGAAATTAATTGAAAAATTGAACAAAATTCTTATAGACATCGACTTGGTTTAACTAGACATCGGAATAGTCAGACTGGCGCTATTCAAAAATAAATCGCATTCGTACCTTCGGGATTTATTGAGGAGACAGAAAACGAGACAGCATTATTTCGCGATTTTGTGAAACATAAGACTGCCGAAATTCGTATCCAAAAATAATAATATTCCTGGCAGAGCTTTTATTTGTGACTGACGCCCACACAAGCGTCAGCTACAGTGCGGTACATTGCACCGGCGCACAGTTGCTCATTTTGCTAAAAACCGCAGAAAAAATCGTCTATATAAGCAGAGGATATTTTACTGATCAAAAATCAAAAAGCCTTTCTTAAAAAGTATGAAAATTATGGGTGTTGTGGCGGCTCAACGATAGTAATTTTTTTGACTGTCGATTTTCGACAAAAGTTTTAGGCTTCAGTTTTTAATGACCGAAATCCTAATCCTGCGACATTCCTGAATATTCACTTCTTCATCACTGCTACTGTCACTTCCAACACTGATAGGCCTGAATGCATTGCTTGTTGTACGGACTTGATTTCCAGTCGCTGGAATCAATATCCTTATCTTCTGCCTTGTCAGATTCAAAGTAGTACCAATCAATACGGTCACCATCGAACGTATCGTCCGTGAACTATTTAGAAAATATATGAAGAATTAGCTAGTTTCTCTGGTAGCGGCAAAAAAATTGAATCAACTGGCTCAGAAGCTACCATGGTCCCTCATCCACATTACACAGACTAACGCGAGCCTCAGCGCGTTTTCAAAATATCCAGAATTGTTTTGACGCTGAAAAAATACGGTAGCAGTACGAGAGACATTTTTCAATGATGCAGAATTGATTATAAAGAATTGTAACAAGATTGTGGCATGGTCACGATAACCAATATTAAGAGAATATATTGCTGTGGCAAACATATTATGGCTTTTTGAAAACATTTTAAACATTATTTTAATTGCGACAATCAAGTTATTGTTTATATTTAAACATAAAAAAATTTATTTTAAGGAAAACTGCAACATGGTTGAGTTGAACAAAAGTATTTTAACTATACAAAAATATTATAATAACCTCAACCATATTCTTACTAGACATAATGTGTAAAATTCGTTTGGTGTTTCATAGCGATGGAAAAATTAACAAAGTTAAAGAAAGACAGTAAAATCGCACAAATCCAATATAAATTCATAAAGATCAACAAGAAAACTTAAAGATTATGTTAGAGGAAAAAAGGAATTGCGCGCAGTGTAACACATACTCGCAAGTATGCAGTACACCAAGAGATAAGGCGGAACAACAAGTCTTTAGATCTCATAATTCAGTAGGCGACAAAAACGACACGTGATTACCAATCTTCCTTCAGTCAATCATAACCAATTAATACAACTAAATTCACAGAAATTAGCCCACCAGCTCCCACAGCGTTGAACAACACTTTCGTCCCCCTACCACCATAACCCCTGTAATGCGGTAGCCGCTCCTAAGAATTTCGTATTATTTTTTCTAATTTTCTTAACATTATTGACTGCTGACGATAACAATTTTTTTAAAAAACTCGGAAGAAAGATATTATTAACATAAAGGTGCGTTTACACATCATGTTTTGGGTTTTTGTATTTTTATTGGGAGGCTGTGTGAATAATTGCCCCAGTGGAAATTGCCCAAAATCGAGAATTTGTGCTCATAAGTCATAATGAAAACCCCCGCAAAGCGGGTAAATAATCGCCTAATTTTTGGGTGCTTTTTCATTTTACTCCTTTGAAGCGATTTTCACTTTTGCGTTTAATTATACCGCCGCACTGGAATACATTAGAACCAAATTTCTAGCCGATCACTTTGTTTTTATTTTTAACTTATTTATCGCTACTGAATAAAATTAGTTTATAAATTATTTGTAAATCCTCCGTTCATATGGTTATTAAAGCGCGTATGTTCTTTTAATTTTACAACACTTTAATTATTTATGACTCAATTATAAGAAACAAACAATGCTTAATTGCATGAGGGACGTAGCTAGTGGGCGTAGCCACTCGCAGAGAGCTACCAAATTTTAAGTTTAAAAAAAATGAGTGTATGAGTGATTTTTTTTTTTTATATTTCAGTGAGAAGCAAGGAACCTTGAAACTTCTTAACATACACATGCCTTCACTCCAAAATTGTTCTTAATAAAAATATTTAAATACCCAGAATTACCTACACTCAATGCATATTCCCCTGGGTCTTTAAACAGATGAAGAAACTTCTATAAATTTTATAGTTAAAACCACAGTAGCCACATTTGGGGAGGGCAGAAATTGGGGTTTTAAAAACTTTTTCTTAAAGATCCGACTTTTTGCAAAATTTAGTTCTTCAGTGGTAAAATTATTGGATTTCGAATTTTGGTAAAATTTTTATGTTTTAATGACTTCAACCGGTTTTTGTTGATTTTTCGAAAGTTTGTTTGTGAATGTTAGATTTTTTGGTGAATTTAGAAATTTGTGTGAATTGTCGAAATTGGTCGAAAAGCGTCCCAAAAATTAAGAGGACTGCTTCGATATCCCCTCCTATATTAATTAATAACATCGATTTGAATTATTTTAAAATTTTTTTGCTGGTAACATCGATTTCCGGGAAAATTTACACGCTTTTTAAGTTTGCAGAGAATTCATAGATTTTGTTGGTAACTTAAAACTTGTTTGCTGCATAACTTTACGGGAGCGAATCATGAAATAATCATATGTTATGTGGTATGATAAATTAACTATTTTCCTTTAATTGACAACACTAAAGTTCGTCAGTAGCTACTGAATAAGATAAAAAAAGAAAGAAAGTCGGTTGTTAATGCAAAGAAGAAAATTATACTGATAGGAATCGAATACATACATACATATAAAATATATTATTTTCGCAAGAAAAATAATTCATTCCTTTGAAGGCATGTCATTTCAACTGATACAATAAATACACATTAGTTACCACGTCTGTATGTTCGTACAGTTGCAGTAAAAGCAACGTATTGTTTCTACGTGTGATAACTGTTGTGTTTTTTTCTTGTATTTTGGTGAAACAAAAAATCCAGTCTCGTCCACAAACAACTTTGGAGAGAATTGTTTGCGAAAAAAAAATGAATAAATAAATTTTACACAAATTTATAATTTTCTCGAAACATTCGCTAACGAAGTTTAAAAACAAAATAAACTTGTTCTGCAGCATATAAATGAAGAGATTATTTTGCTAGACTTCGACAGATAAATGCCATAAATGTTTAAGCTTGTTAAAACCACTGGAGCATAAATTGGATAAAATACTTTGACAAGATCTAAATAACAAAAAAAAAAAATCATTTCCCAATAAAACACGAATGTGGACCACATTTTCTTTTTAGTTTTAATTCTTTCATATTCATTTTAATAAATAAATGTGTATGGACTCGTATGTATGTGCATACATGCACGCACACACACACACACACATACATAAATATAGAATAATATATTTGTAAATAATAATAATAAGTAAAAACTAATAAACAAAATACATTCTTAAATTTTTAAGGGGTCTTTAATTACGAAATTAATTATAAATGTAAGAATAATAGATGTATGTACGAGGTTTGTTCAAAAGAAAAGGTGAATTTTGAATGTATTTGTTATGTTGGTACACATGTGTTAGTCATAGGTGGGCATTCTCGGCCAATTTGGATTAGCAGTTTGTAGTTGACAACTGAAAAGGTTAAGTCACGTTTGTGTGTGTTCTTCGACTTTTGGCTTATGAAAAAAATGGATCAAATTCTTGGCCAAAAAGCCCCTAAATACGCCTTAACCACCTGATCCACCAGGTTCCGACCTTTTCCTATTCCCAAACTGAAGAGACCAATGAAAGGAAAGCGTTTTGCCACTATTGATGAGATAATGTCAGAATCGAAGAACGAGCTGATGGCCATAGCGAAAAGCGCATTTTAGAATTGCTTCCAGAATTGGAAGAAGCGCTAGCATAAGTGCAATATATCTGAGGGGGATTACTTTGAACGGGACAACATGGATATTGATGCATTGATAAATGCTTTTCAAAAAAATTCAAACTTCACCGTTTCTTTTGAACAAACCTCGTATGTATTAAAAAAAAACTAATGAATTCGACCATACGTTCGACGGACAGACACATTAAAATAATTCATATTGCGCCAGCTATTTGTTTTACCTTCCTAATTCTTATTGATTAACCGTTCCTGCTGGGTATTTATTTAACTCCCCTGCCTTTTGCTTTTAGGCATCATTACAACTCGATTGAATTCTCATTCCCTTGCCAACACAAAGAGGAGCGACCAACACACGCACACCTACATGTTTTGTTTCATTTTCTAACTTGGAGCGAACATATCCCTCTGCAAACAATTGGCGAATTTTACAAACACAAATAAATTAGTTGCGAACTTTTATTCGAACTTTATTTCACTTGAAACATTAAGCCCCATGAGGGATTAGAGTCACGTCATTATTGACTTGAGGTCAATAATTGGAGAGTGGAATTCACAAGAGGCCACGCTTGCTAGCAAAAGCATGAAGTTAACTTACAAAAACAATACATTACTTTTGAATCTTGCTCCTCTTTGCTTTGCTTTCTTATTACTTTCTCAAGAGAAAAACGGTACAATTACCGTTGAATGCAGGTAGTTGACTAAGCTTTAAACGAAAATAGCTTCCTTTTCAATTTGTACCAGACAGATGGATGAATTTATTATATTGTGATCGCATAGTATCCCTTCAGTTTATTGACTGCTCTTGCATCTGCTATGGCATTTGCATAAAAACAAAGATTTTGAACGTATCTAGCCCGTATCTCCGAGAGGAAACTAATGAGTTTAAAGTCACAAAAGTTTCGCCACTCGCAGTCTTAATATTTTACACTGGTTGCTGTAAAATATTTTGTTTTTATTAAATTATAACTTTTCTACAGGCCAATTTCTGTAATGTATCTATAAGGCTACAACATTCTTCAGAGTCATATTCGCTATTCCTTGTAGCTATTAAGCCTTCAATCAAGGCTTAATATTAGTGCGCCAGGTGCTCACAGTGTGTTTATTACACGAAATCATTCGTGCTATTTTCACCTTCCCTCTCATAACTTTGCTTTCTTTAATCACAAAATAATGAAGCTGGCAACATGAGGACTCTATGTATAGGTAACCTCTGGGGCCAAGTTTTACCATAAAAGCTTCCCGAGATATGAAAGCTGCCTAGAAATGGGATGAAGAATTTGATCCTCATTTTGATCTCAGTACTTTTTACGGCCGATATTTTTGTATAGGAACTTGGCCTTACGTTTTCGTGCGGATACAAAATTAGCGTTTAACCACATTCGAAGTTTTAACTTATTTCTGGCGTTCAAGTTGAATTTTGAGCTGTGCTGTCATTAAAGACTTATATGGCAATTTTATGACAAACATTTTTGCAGACTATAGCGCTGTTCAAGAGGAGTTTCTCTCTCGTACAGTTTACGTGAAGTTGCTGAACACTCATTATACCTAAAACGCTGGATTTCCTATGCGAATTTACTATAATAATGTGCAAAAGGGGGGAATTTTAGCTCGCCCTAAAATACAGGCCAAGCGTAACCTTTCAAAAATGCCGCCGGACGTAGATTTTATTAGATCCCCTCTGCCGGAATCTGTTGTCAGAATCTTGTTCTTTTGCAAAAAACTTTGATTTCGTTGCACAATGTCTCATAAAAAGGGCACTATTTGCGCACGCCAGTAATACCCTTGATTATGGGTCATTTCTAAAACTGTAGATCAATTAATTCGAAAGAAATGTGTTTAAAGAAATTTACTTGCCATTAGAAATTATTTTATTTTAACCCCTAAATAACTCTGTAACTCGTTTGAAGAAGCACATAATTGTCTCAGAAATTTTGCCGTCTAATATCAGCGAGAACGACCCATAAGTGATCGCTATCACTTACGAAAATAACTGCAATTGCCTCTGTTTTTTAAACTAAATTTTAAATCTAATTTGTGCAGTAATAGAAAAGTTATAGCCTAAAACATACTCGAAAAATATCGATCATTAAATAACACACTCTTACACTCATAATTTCTTTTATTTAAATTCAATTGTTTCAAATATTTTTTGTCAATATTCCATTATCAGTTCTGTATTATTTTTACCCTCTAGCAGTGCTTTTGCTTTTTCCTATAGTCCGGATGTTCTACTTTCCATTGATACCGGATACTAAAGATGAACCGATCTGATGTTGGCAATAATATATTTAAAAAAAATCTTAATTTGAAAATGTTCCTGACATTTTCCATTTATTGTGCTCTCTATATGCAATCCTTTGTCCTTCTTTCCTAGGTCCACACCCACTTCCTTGGCTCTTGCGCCATCATTTATATTGCCTTATCTTTGTATTGGTTGATCTATAATCAACCCATAGTTAAGAAATATATCAAAGAAACTGTACAAATAGGTGAAACAAAAAAGGTTTACAAACTAAAAAGGTAAAACAGCCCACTTACAGGGCTGTATATAAGTATATTAGAGACACATAAACAGGTAAAATAAAAAGGACAACAAAAATTAAAGACCTTCTTAAATTTATGACATTAAATTACAGATCGGAGGAAACAATTCCGGGAATTTTGAAAATTACCACAGTTGATCTTAGGTACATATATTGGATGAACTAAAGAGTCTTGAAGGTTGGGGGCAGGTTAAACGGAAGGGGGCCATTTGAAAGTGATGTTTTTTTTTTTAGTTTTCTACTAACAGACCTGTAACTATAACGTTCAGGAAAAATTTGCGGTTTCTTGTTTAATTTGAACTAAAGAACATTCTTAGCAAACCATTTCATACTAATAGGCAAAAAAATAAACAAGTAATTTCTTTAATATAAAAACGGGTCCAGGCGGGTACAAAAGTATATATAGGGTTAAATAGGACACTTTCACCCTCTCTCCGTGTGGTTTAGAATTCTTGCTCAAATTGTGGCCCACGTTTGCCAATTCCTAAAGACCACAATCCAACCAACTTAGCAAAAAAAAGATAGAAAGAGCAGCTCATTATCGATTATAGCTTGTGGGGTATATTTTTTTTTTTTTTTGGATCAAATATAGGGTGGTCCAACTAGAAGTTCAAGAAATGAATTTTGAGTTGAAAGTCCATTTTCAGAAAAGGCTTCAACAATCTTAACACGCTGCTCAATTGCTAAGGTGTGACTCTCAACTAACATTGCGCATTATGATTGGACCACCCTATATAAACAAATCATCAATTTTTTTTTAATACCATAAAGAATCTGTGTGTAACGACATGCCACGCGTACCATTTCAAATATTTTAACCTAATTTTTTGCCCTCCTTAGTTTTGGATGTGCTAACTATTAAATGACGGTAACATTTTTAAAATCGATGGAAATCATACAAAAAATCTATATTCAGTTTTAAAGACAACCTGTTAGATATTTTAAGGTAAGTAGGTGGGGTGGTACTTCCCTCAATTATTCTTGGTATTACAGGTTTTATCAGTAAATTTCCTACAAGTACTATGATGTTAAAGAAATATGAATTGGCGGACAAGTTGTCCATAAAATGTTCATCATAGCTACTATTCATAAAGCTACTAAAAATATTTCCAGAGGGGGCGCCACTAAGGCAAAATGCAGCAGGCGCTAGTTATAATTGCTACACGCAAAGAAAAAGCATGGTTATGACATGGCCACGATAACTATATTGCGTTCGCTTTAACAATATATAATTGCGGTAAACATATTATGGTTATTTGAAAATATTTAAACATGAAAATATTAGCAAACAATGTTGAGCAACATGGTTGAGTTGCACCATAATATGGCTGAAGGCTTTACTATGGTTCTAATGCTTTCATAATACGATGGCAACGATATAATTTAAACACTTAGATTGAGGTCATGTTTTTTTCTTTGCGTGTTGAAACATTTTTTAATGTTGCATAGGAATATGAAATATTATTTAGATATCCATATAACATGCACACATACATTCATACACATTTTATTATATATAGATTTTTTTTGTTCAACATCAAATATTTAATATTATGAAAAGATATGAAAACAAAATATAACTTACCAATTCCTCATCGTTTAGGGTGGCTCTCGGTACAGCAGATGTGAGGCCAGCGTTACGTTTGGTGGCGGCCATAGTCTACAATATTTGGGGAAACATTTATATTATTAATATTATCGTTTAAAAATGTTCGGTAGTTTATTCAAGATCTACTACATAAATAGCTGTGGAAATTAAAAAAAAAAAAAGCATTACAGTTACTCACTACAGTGCATAACAAAAAAGTGATAAAAGTATTAAAAAACAGAACAAATAGAAAATTTGAATCAATAAAAGATCACTACAGCTAAAAACTAAATTAAAACGACGCTTAAGTGCTTGAACAATAACTACAGTAGTTAAGAAATAATATCTAAAAAAAGAATACTTCTTGTTTTTTTCAATTACGTTGTAACATTTGTAACAAAAACTCGACCAAAAAAAAAAAGAATAATAGAAAACTACACAGTTTCACCATTACAAAATAAAATTTCGATTAAAATTTTTAAGACATTGAGTTAGAATATATTTTGTAACATTACCCACTCACTACCAAAGAGCTTGGTAAGGAAGGCGGTGACGAAAAATGCCGCAATTCGTGTGCGTTGTACTATACAATGGAGTGGAAGCACCTTCTGCAATTGGTTAAAAATTGTGGTTGAAGGGTCAGGCCTTCTTGTAACACTTTACTGTAGTTACACAACGGTGTTACCTTCTCTGGATCCATGAAAACACGTTACACCAGGCAGCAAGAGACACGGAAGCTCCTGCGCTGGTGATTTCAAATCTTTAACTCATTTCAAATAGGCTCTTGGAAGCCGAATTCAATTAAAAAAATCTTCAATTGTTAAAAAAAATATCATTTCAACAGTCGCCGTAAACATCTGGTCCGACCTTAGAACAATCGCCATGGTTTCGTTGCAGCTTCGATTAAGGCTACACATATCACACAAGTGGTATATGTCATACCTCATACAGCTAATACCTACACACAGCGATTGGAAACATTTAGGCAGTTGCAAAACGTCTTGTATTATTGTATCGTAAAATAAGTTAAACCTTTAGTTTACTTGTTTGTGAACTCTCAATTTTATTGTATTGTGGTACTATTATATTGCTAATGTGCAAAAATTGCAGTGGAATCATTTAATACCAAGAAATTGAATCAGCCAGGGGAAGAACTAAGAGTTAACTAAATGCAATTAGCAAAAGATCAGCTGATAAATAATAGTTTATATTTTAAAAGAAATTTCATAAATAATTTACAGTTTTTTAGCTGAAGAGTTTTCGCTTAATTGAGTTGCGCTTAATTGATTTACGGGCTTAATTGAAGCAAAAAAAAGGTCAATGTAGAGAAATTCCTTCTTAAGTGAGTTCCGTTGAATTGGGCTACTCCACACAAAAACGCCTGTAAATTGTCAATGGAATAACTTTTCCCCAAAAATTTAATGAATGAATCACCAAATAAGTTTTCGGAAAAAAGGGAATTTTATACTTTGGCAGCCGGTAACAGGTTCCTATCTCTGCAAGGGGTCTGGCTAAATAGGTTGAGCGGCGAGCGGTTAACACTCTAGTATAAAAAGTCCCTAATCCACGGTGGAACAGCATACGCCAGGGATGCGTGGCCAGAGGGTGCTTGATCTCAAATATGCGAACTGTGGATACCAGTCGATCTCCAGTTTTAATATAGACTTACCCGTGAATTTGGAGCTCTGTTTGGGTGGCCAGATTATTCTCTACTATTGGGATTTATTAGGAAGCCTCGCAAGAGGCGGAGAGGTTAAGCTCCGAAAAACCAAGGGGTTTAATTGGCCAAAGAAGGAATCCGGAAATGATGGACAAAAATGCATCGCGAGGGATGAACGGGACAATCTTCATGGGTACTTCTAAGGTGTTAGACCGTGAGATTCCGTAAGGGATGGGCAATAAAGCATCGCAAGAGGTGGAGAGGTTAAACTCTGTAGAAAAACTCCAGTGTTTATTGACCAATGCAAACATTCTAAAGAGTGGGATAAAAAACCTCCTAAGGGGTGGACAGAACAGTTTTCAAAAATACTCTTGTAGAAAAGGCTGAGACGATAGCATACATTGCTTGTGAATGTCCAGCACTGGCTAGCACAAGACTTGAAACCACGGGCTCGACACTTGTTAAGTGTAAATGACATGGTGGACCTAAGCCTTAAACAAATGCTAGCAATTACCAGGGACTTCGTGATGAGAAAGAAGGTCGACAGTTACTAGTCGACAGTCTGAAATCTATAGAGTTGAGAGTAAAAGTTAGTGGTAGCACGAGACTTGATTGAGACTAAGGTAATCGTAAATTAAAAATCGGTTGCCTAAAATCAATTTACGGAAAGAAGGGGGTTGAAGAGGGATCCATAAAGCGGTTTTCTTCGATATTCCCTCTACATTAAAAAAAGGGTTCAATGGTAAAGCAGTCAAAGCCAATATTCTGTTTAATAGATCATGGTGCGTAATTAAACGAATTTCTCCTAATTGCGTCATTGAATCAATTAACAGAATATCGGATAAATGACTTTTCGGTTAATTGCATCAAAATCTGGGCAATTTGGAAAATTCAATTAAGCGGAAACTGCTGTAGACGTAAAAATAGAGATTCGTCAACTTATTTAAGCACAGATTAATCAAACAAATAGCATAGACCCTGCTAGGGTGTCAAAAACATATGATTTGCAGCCCTACTATAATGTTAAATTTTTTCATGAAAATGAGCAACAACAAATATACAATCTAGTATTAAAATAAAATTATTTAATTGATACAACAATGCAAGGCGTTTGTGAACTGCACAATTGAAGTGATTTATTTTACGGCGGCTTGTACGCTTAAGTTTCATGGTATCACAATGGACCCCAAATGGACGTTACATTTGTACCTCCCTAACTTAACTTAACCTGACACCAATTTTTTACATAAACTTGATCGGTGTTTTAAGAGTTTAATTCTCTTACAAAAAATGTAAATTTTTTTTTTTTATTATTAATTTTGCATGTGGGCAAAATTTTACCCAACCATGAACTTGTTTTAATAAATAACCAAACTTGAATTAAAATAAAAATATTTAATTGGGAAATAAGTGGAAATATATTCAGCTGGAAGGGACTGTGCAAAGACCTTTAGTGCGATTCACCAAAATTCCTTTTTAACGATAATAGTATCGTTAAAAATTTTTAACGACAAAATTAACGATGTTGCTATTTCGTAACCTTTTTAATCGATAGTAGCTGTCGTTAAGTGATCATTTGTTATTATCTAAAGGGGTGTGGAGAAAACTAAACAAATTAATGCTTCCAAGTGCCATATCGATTAACTCCATGAAAAAAAGTTGTGAATAATAAAATTATGGACGACATTGTTCTAAAAAAATACCACTTATAAGATTGAATCAAATAAACGTTAATGTGCTTTAAATTCTGGATACAATGGTTTAAAATTAACACTAAGAAATAATTAGAAAATGGAGTTAATCGATTTAGAAACGCAGGCATTAAATATTCAATCGACAAACTAAACTTCATGGCATCTTTTTGGGGGCAATGTTAGTAAGCAGTAACACCCAATTTACACGCTAATTTTCTTGCCTGCGTTTTAAGGCGTGACTTTTTTCGTAAAAGGCTTTTGGGTGTAACTTTTTTAAGTTCCTCTTTACGCAAATTCGTGCCTTGTTCGTATTTTATAATTTACTCTCTTTATTGTTTTAAGGTAACAACAAGTGCTTGTAAAACCCTACTTGCAAACATAAGAAAAAACCAAATTTATACCGCAGATTGCATAAAATTCTTAAGACGAATGAGAGAGTAAAGAAGATTTGCGGATTATAGGTAAAAAAAAAATTTAAACTCTACTGCAAGAAAAAAAATCAGCGTCCAATTCAAAAGAGAGTTAAAAAAAGTCATGCCTGAAAAATCATCATGTAATCATGTACTTAATGTTTTTCCCATTCTTTTTTGTGCTTTTCGCTTATCTGCCATTTTGTTTGACAGAGATGCCACTTGATATCGATTTGAATAACCCAAAAAATTAACAATGTCTACTACCGAGTAGTTACTGAATCACACACAATCGATAAGTTTTGCATCTGTCGCATCGTTAAATATTAGTGAATCGCATTACATGTGTAAAATTCAAAGCAAATCTTGATGTATGCTGCGTTAAATTGCTGTGAAAATAAGTGACAAAATAAATACTAAAATTGTTATAAGATTCGTTATGTCTGTTTAAGTTTTTATTCGATTAAAACAATTTTTTATTCAATTTGTTATTTATACTCATATTTAGTTTACAACTTTGTCTCTGGTGTTGTCTTTAGGAGGGAGGGATTGAGCGGCAAGTGGCGGTCGCAAAAAAATTAAACACATGTTTTGTGCCACAAACCAGGGCATCTATCTGCCAACATAACCTTAAAAAACTATTATTCGATTTCAAGCGGTATCGTAAAGCAATTTTCGATTTATAGAAAGAGTAAAGTAGGGTTGCTCATTCCCTGGCAAATAATGAAGCCCGGGCAACAAAATTATTCATAAATATTATTTACCATTTATCAAATGTTCAACTATGAATGTTCGCTACTCGTTGGCAACACATATTGTTTTGCTGTGATCGGTTCGCTTAAAACTAAAAATGAAGAAGTGCAAAATATATTTTCTTTGCAAGGAACAAAGAATATTTGACAACAATCAAACAAGTATGATTATGAGTATATGTATATCGAGTTCCCAAAGTGTCTTATAGTCATATGTTTTATAATAGTAAAAGATGAAAAAAAAATATAACTGCTCTGAAGAAGTCCTCATAATTTAGTGTTTTATTTCATATTTTCTGCATATTTTGGATGTAAAATGAGCATAAAGCCATTCGCGTATTTATAACTTGTGCGTGTAAATATGTTAGCGAACAAATTCTCCACACACATCGAACAAATCATCGAACAATATGAAATGCGTAGCAGATGACACATTTGATCTTTTGATTTGATTTATGAATGCAAAAAAAAAGTAAAAGAAAAAGCAAGTGGTCGTTTGACTGGATTTTTTTTTCTTTAAAAATTTCAATCAATTCTATTAAAAATACTAAACTAAAAAGAAAAAAAATACATCAGAACAGTGAAAATAGTATAAAAATGATTGTTTTATTTTAGCACGCCTTTCCTTTAATTTTAAATTACTATAAAATATTTGGACATTATGACAATACGACATGATAGCATATCTTGTGAGTTCCATAATTGTAATAAAATACATTTAAAATTTTTGCTATTGTAAGAAAATGCAGTCTAATTTTAGTATTGAAATCTTGTTGTAAATTTTTAGACAAAAAAAAAAAATTTAGAACAATAACAATTACATGTTGCCTTTGGCATAGTTGTATCATTGAATGTGTGCACTTTGTTTCACGACTTTAATACAACAGAATCCATTCAATGTTTGGTGGGCTATTAGCCAAGGACTATAACAATTACGGGCGTAATCATTGTCGATCATGAATAATTTTCTTCTCAACTGATTACTGCATAATGTTGCAAAACAAAGCATTTCCCCCAACCGACATATTCTCCAAGCGTTACGCCCTCTAACTTCAAATGTTTCAATCGGTCTGGTCGAAGTTAAAGTTCTTCGAGCATTCTAACGAAAACTTTCACTTTGCTAGCAAAAAAATCCATAACCGCTAGCTCGATACAGTAGCACACAGTATTAACTAACCTAACGGCCACCCTTTGGAATATGTTTTTGCCCGACATTCGTTTGGTGTCACAAAGACAAGACTGCGATAATTCGATTTATAAGTTTGTTTACCAGCTCTTTTTATAATACAACCTCCGGGAGTTTGGGTAAAAAAAAAAAACGGTGGTTAAAGACAAAGTTGTAAATAGTTTAGTAAAGTTTTTAGTGAATATTTTAGTAAATATTTTAGTAAATATTTTAGTGAGTATTTTAGTGAATAAAAAAAACTTAAACAACAATAAAATAGTAAAAAAAGCAATTGAAATCACAAACAAACTACTTGTATGTTATTAAAGTTTTTCGCACTGTGTATATTAATATACGAGCACATACTAAATTACTAGTGCTAAATGTTTTTCATATATAAAAACTACTGAACAAATAACGAAACGAAAATATTTTTTTTTTTATTTAGAGTGAAGCTGATGTGAATCAAATTCTAATTAATTGTAAATACATTCGCAAAAAGTATTATTTAAAATATCAAAACGTATGTGAAAAATTCTCTATAAGTTTAACAAGAATATATTTCTCATATACGGAGTTAGTTGCTTCGAACAATCTAAAATATTTGATTGCTGTTATTCCATCTAACTATCACCTATTTGCATTCGAAGTGGAAACAAAAAGAATTGAAATGAATATCTGCTGTGAAATGATCGCTAAGACAACATTTGAATAATTAATTATGTTTCGAATAGAAAACTCCAAAATTCGTCTGACAGTTAGAGGTTGTCAGGGAATGTATTATCTCTCTACCTGAATTTGGTACCCGCGCAATAAAATTACATTGTGCTGGGTACCTTGAAACTTTCTTAGCAATAAATTCTAGATGCACTGGGTATGTGTTGGAATTTACTCAGCACTAAAAAGCTATAGTCGGACTAAAGCCTGCGCTCTGCTGGCTGATTACGCTGTCCAGTTGGCAACTCCAAATGATTTGGGTGCTAAACAACAATGGGACTAAGATGCCACCAGTTTAAGATAGAAAATCCAGAAAACCATCAACGGACATAGGTTATGCGTTCTAAATAATGAGACGTCTAAGCATGTGCTCTACAATCATCATGATATCACGTTACTTGGCACGTCCGTATTGACTCTTAAGAGATGCCAGGTTCTCCGACTGAGCAAAGGTACTTGACCTTAATCGTGGCATAGGGACTCGATAATAATATTAAAATTAGAATACTTGTTTCGTTTATGAAACTAGCGTGCTTTTTACGAAAACCACGATTCCGTTGGAGAACCTCATCGCGTTTGAGCAAAACTTCCGTATTTTAAATGAAGATAGGTCACAAGCCATAACCGAAACATTCGGAGGAAGTCACATTTAATGGGGTCGTGATCACAGGCTTTTGAATGACCGAGAATTGAATGAACTTAATGTGGCGAGGCAGCGGTTTCAACTAGACGGTACAACATAACACACAGCGCAATTAATTTAATTGGCCAACTATAACATGCGATTTAACTCCGCTGGACCATTTTTGTGGCTAAGTGAAGTCTCTGGTCTACGCCCATAAGCCACTGACGATTGACGCCTTGGAATACAACATGCGCCACGTTATCACTGACATACGGCTTCCAATTGCGAAAAAGTTATCGAAAACTGAACTTCCAGATGCCAGAAATCAAATTCAAATGAAATTTGGCGTAGAAGTCAACTGTGTTTAATTTCAATTTAAAGTTTTGCCGGTCACGAACTAATTCGTTCAATTGAAAGAATATTTCAGAAAGATGGTAGCAACTTTACAACAATAACAAAAACCACACACAATTTATTTTGTTGCGTCATACGCAAGAATTTAAAATTGTTGGTGGTTTTTGTTCTTGTTGTAAAGTGGTGGCATCTTTCTGAAATATTCTTTCAATTGAACGAATTAGTTCGTGACCGGCACAACTCTACTAGCAATAAAACACCCTGTATCTTCTTGGCAAGTCTGTGTCATTTAGTTGTTCTTTATACATTCGAAGGCAACAATTGAAAAGCTCCTATGGCCAGATATTAAATATCTTTGTTTCTGGTCAAAGCAAATGGGTGATATTTATTGGAACAACATTGTCAAAACTCCGCAAATAAGATTTTGTGCTACAATTGAATTGTTTATCAACGCATTGGATTAAATAAATCTGTACCTTGAGCACCTGCAGGTCCATTTAAACGGAGACATCCCGTATTCATTACATACAATCGGTTTGAAAATAAAAACGTAAAGAGAATCCAATAATTAATTTATGTATAGAAAAATTTCATTTGTTTTATGGAAAGTGTGATTTTTCTCTCGAAATATTCATGCATCAACTTAAAACAGGTACCACAATCAGTCCTGTAAAAGCAAATAACACGGAGGCAATTATTGGCTACTAATTAATTGCATCATTTGTGCTAACGCCTTCGGAAGGAATAGTCGAAAGAAGGCCAGGCGGTGAAGTAGTGGAAATAGAAAAATGTGATTGCGCCTTATGTTTCCTTTAAAAACAGTGTTGCATTGCAGCGTCTCTGGTGTTATGTAGGCCCTTTACTTGGATACAGTATATCCGTGTTATTCTTTAATTGACTTCGCGGACGATTTGGTGCAGAAGTGGGGGACACTGTACGCATGGCAACAAATCTCTACTTCTTACTGAAATTTAAATATAGAAAACCTGTTTCGTGATCTTGAACACGTCGCGGCGTGTCTGAACACTTTTAAACAGTCACAACTAAAAAGACTTTATTATTCTATGATGCACTTAAAGAAAAATCACACTATTTTCATACAAATGTTGAGTTTTATTTTTTTTAGTGTTGTAGCAGTAAAAGTAGTAAGTGGGTACCGCAATATGGTGCATAAAGTTTAGTTTAGTCAAATTAAAAAAAACGTACGTATAACGAAATTTCTTAATTTATGTTGGGTTTTGTTTACACAACTTAACCGGAAAGAAAGCACGAAAAACGATCAAAATTGCGCATAGAGATTAAATACAAATATAAAATTTTATTATACAATGGCAACATTGTAATTTTCCAATTTTTAATTTATAAGACAAACTTTAAATTGCCGATTGGTCTACTGGAGATATCTCAACACGAGTAAGTTTGAGCTACTGGCATAACGTTGAGGTGGTACACCGCCTATGTGTAAGTTAAAGTGAGTGTGTTCCCTTCTCCTAACGTTGCGGTTCGAATCAATATTTAGAGACTTACGGCCGTATTCAAGAAGAATTAAGAGTTTTAAGTTTAAATTATAAATTATTAAGTTATCGTCTTGACGTGGTCTTCAGTGTGGAGAATACGTGTAGCTGTTTCTGTTCAGTTTAAGCATAATTTTTTGTTTCTCAACGAAATTGTTTCCATATTTGGTTTGTGTGCTGACGAACACTTGTTCGGACAATGTTATTTGAACGCGAACAGACCATCAACAGCGACCAAGCTCCTGTGCAAACAGCAATCTGTACCTTTGGTTGAACAGATCTATGGCTGACTAAGGCAGCATGTAAAGGTTATGTGTCACTTAAGTCTCACATGGTGACACATGTCGGTTATTACTGATGTATGCGTTAAGCCTACGTATCTACGTACGTATGTATGTATGTGTAAAATAATTATTTCTTAATTGGCTTAAGAGCAATACAGTGTTTTTATAAAATTCAAGATTTGTTCTACTTTGTCCTTGGAGTAAATTAAATAAATAAAACGCATTAATACACACATGTGTATGAATGTCTCATATGACTTTTTCCACGAATACAGCCAAATTTGAAACACAGGATTTTTCATATGATTTGATTTGCGTTTTTTACACATGACAAATTTCAACATTAAGAATTTTACGAAAAGGAAAACACATGCATAAGTGCATATGTATGTATGTACGAGTATAAATATATTAAAGAATGATGAGTAGGAAGACCACACAATTGTGAAACAAATTAAGGCGCACAGTAGTGCGCCAGTCCAAGTTCAGGCCTAATGCTCACAGTGTGTATAATACACGAAACGATTCGCGTTGCTTTTACCCTCCTCACAACTTTGTTAGATTTAATAATAAAATATTGAAAAAAGAAATACAAGGATATGCAGGTAACCTGATAGGTTATGTTTGAAAGTCTGACCACAAAAGCTTCCCGAGATATGAAGGTGTAAAAAGTGCATATTTTAGTACCAATTCGCAGGCTGACTTATCAATAGTACGGGACATTCCCAACATAGCCAGAGAGCTGAAAGTTGGAATACAAGTAGGTCGGGAAGAATAAGTGATCAAGAAAATCTGAAAGCTGGCACTTTCTATTTAGGGGGTATTGCGTACCTCCTCATTCGAATGGGACATTTGCACTATTTGGTGTAACCCAATCTTCTGTAAACTTTAAATTAAAAGAAATAACTTGAAGAAAACGACTTAGACGCGCACAAAAACAAAAATGTAAAAATCATGCCAAGTTCCTAACCAAAAATGTCGGGCGTTAAAAGTACTGAAACCAAAATTAGTACCGTGTTTTTGTTATGTACAATACCCAATCATGTCTAGGCAATTGGCAATATTTTTTTAACTGGCTAATAAGGAAAAAAATGTTACCAAGCTAGCAGGTTACCTAGAAATGAACTTGATCCCCTTTTCACTCTAATGGCCGAAGTTTTTGGATAGTACTTGGCCTTATTTCTACATTTAATTTCTTATTTATTTTCTGCGGCTCAATATTTTCGTTTGTTTATAATACATGCTTTATATGTCTGTGTGCAAGAATCCGGTTCTCATTTTCCAAAATTGAAGGTAGATATTTTGTTAACAAAACGAGCCACGTTAAATTGAAATCGCTGGACAACTTTTGGCTCTGTTGTGTTCCGTACGGGTAGGTACTAATTTCAAAATGGATAAGTGCTCTTCGTAGTTACGCTGACATACATGGTTTACCACCATAATCAGAGTAATTTCAAAATGCGATAATACGCGACTAGTTCACGATTGAAATCTGCATATAACAATACTGTACATTTGCACTGGCTTAAAAATACTTCTGACATCACATCACGTCTGGAGAGCATTTCTGATACTTCGCTTCTTGGCTTATTTTCAGTAGAATTTGTATTTTTATGACTGTTTATAATCGTCTGGACCGTACTGCGACTCAAATTTATTAGTTTTGAAATTTCTCCATTAGAAGAAGAAATTATTTTGTATTTTAAATAATTAACACGGCTGCCAAAACACCAAATGTCAAATAATAAACTTGATTATTCCTGTATGTAGAGTTTTATCCCTTACAACATCGACGAAAACAGTTGTTGCCTTTTGCTTTAAATGATCAAATTGTAGTTGGTAAGTGGACTGTTGTCCCTGTATTGATTACGATAATATTATCTGTATGGGCGAATTAATTGATGCTTTCCGTTCAGATTCTCTCTTAATATTTCAACTTTCAATAACAATTTCATAAAAATGTTTTCGAGGAAATGTTAGAAACCAGTGGCATAAATGAAAATGTCACCTTAAAGTCAGTTTAAAGTAAGTGCGAACGCACTTTAAATTTTGTAGATTTAACAAAGTTTTGTAGTTGTAGAATTGAAAGTAGAGTTGTCTCACTCACGAACTAGTTCGTTCAATTTATGTGTCATACGCAATTTTCTTGTGTATGACACATAAAAATAAATTGTGTGCTGTTTTTGTAAATGTCGTAGAGCAGGCTAGCATCTTTCTCACGAAATCTCACAATTGAACTATTTCGTTCAGAAGCGAGACTCCTCTAATGGTATGCAAATGCTATTTTAAGCAAGTATTTTTTATTTTAAGACAGTCTGCTTAGTAAAATGGTTTGTAGGCCTGAATCAAGTTTTTTGTTTTGAATACGGCCGTATTGTGGGCCTCTTGCAAATGTACCAACAACGCACGCTTATTTCGTATGACAGAATAAACTGCTCCCTAAGCAAATAGGTAAATTAAAAAAGGAAACTACATGGTATGAAACACTGATGGTAAAGAGGATATTGTTGTTATTATTTTTACAGAGAGTGTTTGAGGTGAGAGATGAGAATATGTATTTGTTAATTAAGATACACTTACATCTTTAGTCTTGTGTTATTTACATTATTAGTGTGTGTGTGGCTTAATTCCATGTTAACTGAAAAACCATAATTTAGAATATTTTAATTTCTAAAATAAGAAACATGTTTCAATACGTAACATGGTTACAGTACGTTTATTATTTTTGTTTTTACTGTATAACACAGTGCTGCATGTTTGGTACCAAAATAATGTCGCAAATTTGTTTGGTACTCTAGCAGGTCAATAACAAAAACAGCTGAGCTGTTAAAACACATACATAAGTAAATAACTGGCGGGTAATCTTTGCAAAAAAAAAGCAGTACCCAACAGTTTTCTTAGTTTTAGAAATTATAATTTTAATTGAAGCCGATAAATGTTTATAGCATTCTTGCATTTCGTTAACATGAAATATTAATCCATGTACAGTCAGCGGCATAATTACATACACACATACGTAATCTGTAGCATTTAGATATGACACAACATGCGACAGAAATTGAAAGTTGACCAATAGTTTGATCGCCACCCTACAGATGTTACTAATTTTTTCCGTTGACAGATCATTTAAGTTCGATCGATAAGGTGAAAGTACATTCCACGCGTTTACGTGCTCTTTCCTGTTTTTTGTTCCATTTTTGCAATTGCACACCCCGCTTCATATGAACGATTTTTTAAGAGTCGAGGCGATGTACTTGCTAGAGTTTAAAACCGTTCATTTTCTATAAAATTTGTTACACGTGTTTCATTTAATGTTTCTTGTGTGCATTTGTCCTTGTGTGCCCATACAAATTAAAATTACTCCAATTAGTAATTTAATAGATTTTTTTTTGTTAAATAAAAATTCAAAACTACACAAACACAAAATTAAATATAAGAAGAAACAAAAGAAAAGAAATTTAGAGTGCTTTTTTTTTTAAATAATTATTTATTTGTTGCTCTGCACTTAGTACAAAACAGTAAAGATACAACATTAATAATGGTAACAGTAACAGCCAATTCTTATTTTAAACAACAACAAATAACACATATAATTTTCAAATAGAAACACCAAAAACCTGCTCAGATTAAATCAGAAAAACTCTTCCAAGTCTTGCGAATGAAGCTACTCAGAAACCTGATGAGGGTCTGTCTGTCTACATTGGTGCTGGCTGGTTAAGCTTAATTCACTTGGCATGTTTTTTACATCCGACTTGTGAAATTTTCCCACTGTAAAATTTATTTATATGTATGTATGTACATGCCGCATGAACTTCTTTGAAATATTGTTTGTATAAAAGTTAGCGTACAAAATTTCAGTTGGAGGTTATGTCAGATGTAAATACATACTTTTGTTTGAATGCAAAAAAATTGTAAAATGACGATATTGACATATCAGATGTAAAAAACATGTCATGTAAAAACAGCTTTAAATTGTAGAAAAACTAGGGGGGGTTTTTTATGTAACTTTTTTCAAGCTAGAAAGTCTACATTTCTGGACATCCAGCAGGAAATAAATCGAGACAATTTTTAGCAGCCAAAAATGCTCATGAAAATCCTGCTGGTGATATAAACGAAGAGCCAGTCTGCCTCAAAAACAGATTTGACCACTTTTTGGTCTACCACCCAAAAAATAAAAACATCTTTTCGCATAACGAAACAACTATAGAAGACATAAAGTATTACGTTAAGGCAAAATTAAGGTCAAATAATGAAATCTTACACTACATACTTTCTTATGCTCAACCAAGAAGAAGTAGAACATTGTTCAAGATTAAGTTCACCGTGGTACAGCCGGGTTTCCGCATACAGCGTAAGCGGCGCCGAAAACTGAAAGGGAACTATGGAGCCTAATTTTTTGTTTGCTCTTGTGAAATAGAATATTGTGAAGAAGTTGCTGAAATTAGCGGAAATCACTCTTCGTTGCACATCTGCTATTTATGATTTTCTGCCACAAAGCGTCAGTGTCCTTTTTAAGCGTTTTGCCAATTTATTACAACAAAAGTTGTCTAGTAAAAAATTCGATATTATTCTTTAATTTCATCAGCCGGAAATCGCTTATTGTTTGCTTTCTGTTTTATTATTTTAATTTTCTTTTTAATTTCTTCACAGAGGTTACAGAGTTGCATAACTTGCGTAACATTGCCGCATGCAACAAGCTAAGCCGCAGCCAGTATGTGAGCGCCAACGGCGGCTCTAAAATAAATTTAGCTTCAATTTTAAGTCTTCACAGATAGTTGTTGAGACGGTTCTACCGCCGTGAAACTTTCTAAGCGCAGGAGTCTAGTTGCTTTGATTTAAAAACTAAAATGAAATACACAGCATTGCAAATTACCAAACTACAATAATTTTGGCCTTGCTACATTTACAAGGTTTGCATGGGTTGTTTGCAACCAAGAGTGAGTTCCCCTATTGAAAGCAAGAAAAAATATTCATGGATGTAAAAATAGCCGCCCAGCTAAGGAGCACACAATTGAATCTTGATTGATCGGTATTTGATGAAATGTTTCACCATTTCACCTTCACTGTCACGGAATTTCGGATGACAAACATTGTTCAAAACTTCATTAAAATAACATGTCAAAATATGACATTTCGTTGCTACAGCTCCGAAAACAAACTACGCGGTCTTGTTTTCGCTCCATCGCCAAAAGCCTAGTTTTTCGTTACCGTGTTTTCGGATACCCGGCTTATCAACTGTGCCTCAACTGCTGAAAAATAAACAAAAAATTTTACGTACCACTATGACCGCTTAACGGCAAATCCCCGGATTTTCGGACCCCGGACTTAATATTTATAAAAAGTGTGATTTGCAAATGAGATATTTTATGTCTCCTTTTTTTATTTGATATTATTATTATTATTCTTGACTTAAATCTAGTACAGAGAAAGTGTTTTTTATCTCCACTACGTATTCGGATACTCAGTAGAATATTAATACATACGTTTACCAACCAATACAGCATTTTCCAATCCAGACATCTCAGATTCTATGTAACATGCAAGAAAAAGTGTAAAATTATTACACTGACTTTAGCAAGACTTTCGAGAAAGTTATTATTGAAAACTGGTACTTGGAACTAGATGACTAACATAATTTTTAAAATATTCGTCCACTAAAACGAGTGTTTTGCCAACTAATGGATACTTGATCACTACGTCTATTTTTTTTCATTTGACAATATTAAAGCTCGTCAACAGCTGTTACAAATAAAACGACTTGTCAAAAATTCAAATATGATGACAAAGTGTTTGAGTGTGGAATCAATATGTTTTAAACTTACACAAGTAGGAATGGAAATTTGACAGTCGTATGGCTGTCACAATTTTTAGAAAAATTTCAAAAAGCTTAGGCTCTACATTTTATCAGGGCTGCCGTTTTAGAGAAGTGCGATGGTGTAGACAAACAAAGTGTTGAGAATATTTTAATCTGATAGAGTTTTCTAAAAACCTGTTATTTCAAGAAACCGAATTTCGGTTTAACCGAAAAGTTGTATTTTAGTAACAATTTTAGTTGACAAACAAAAACTGAAACATTTTATCTTAATTTTTACAAAATTAATTTCGTAAAAAATTAATATTGAAATAATGAAACCATTTTTTTTTGCTTTCTAAAATAATATTTTAGCAATAAAATGCAATTGAAATTAATAACTTTGAAATGTTTTGTATCCTTATTTATTATAACACTCTATCTAGTTAAGAAGAAAACCCATTCACTATTTGTGAATAGATGGATATATACCATTTCATACAGTGTTGTGCAAAACAGAAGCAAGAAAATATTTATTTAACATTAAAATGCGATATTTTACACCTTTGCCCATTTTAAGCAACTCATTCTGTCCACTTTGCTAAGCGATTATAACAGAAAACCAATGGACTTACTCATTTTCCCATACTAAGTTCAACAGATAGGGCAAAGCAAAGGCAACAAATGCAAAAAAGGAAACTGTTTCAAATAATGCAACATTTCCAAAGTGCAACCATCTAAGTAAGGTTTATTATTCTTTACATGAAGTTTAAAAGCTAGTTGTGCTCAACTTTATTTCTACTGGTTGCTGTTAAAAGAATCACTAGAGATAAATGTTCCGTAACTTTTAAATCTCAAATAATTGAGGTTTAAAAAAAGGGAGCATTTGTTGCAGTTTGTAAAAGCAGAACACGTCGCTAAAATTCAACTTAATAAATTCGAATGGTAACAGTTCATTCAATAAGTTTAACAAAACTCGATTCTATTATACAACATAGTAGCCTTTGAGGGCAATACAACGAGTATAGCGATTTTCCAACTTTTTGTCACCACTTTTATGGTACTATTTTTCTCGCTCGTCAAAATAGGCCTCAGTTTCAGGATCTCATTCTCTTGAGATCTGAAGACAGGATAAAGTCGCTGGGTGCTAAATCTGGAGAATACGGTGGATGGGTAAGCAATTCGAAGCTAACTTTTGCCATCGTTTCCATCGATTTGTGACACTGTGCATTGTTTTTCTTCATTTGTAAATGTTGCCGTATCTTTGCCTTTCGCATACTTAAAAGTTTCGTGTAAAATGGTAGAAACACTATCATCTGATATCTTTACAATGTCAGCTAGCTCATGCACCTTCAATCTGCGATCGTTAATAACCAATTTGTGGCTTTTTTTATGTTTTCGGGAATAACAGTATCATTTGGGCCACCACTGCGCTCTGCATCATTTGTGCTGGTAGGACCACGTTTAGATTCTTCAATCCACTCTCTACCATTGGTCTCGATGTAGCAGAGTTCGGCTAATTTTTATCAAGCCATTGTTTGGTTTTCACTGTATCTTTTTCATCCAAAATCAATGTTTTATCAAAAGTCGAAATTGACTTTTTTTCTATTTCTTTTTTAATAACAAAAGTTGCTTTACACAAAATCCCATAACTCACGAATCAATGGTCAGCTTGGTGTCCAATTTATACACGTATCGTTTGAAGGTTGGTACAAAATAAAAATCATATGGTCATCCTATGGACTTTTTGAACCTGGTGAAAAGCTTGAGCAAAACTAATCTTAAGTATGGGGAAGGGAACACGATGGTGAACAAATTGTGATATTTCTCAAAATATTCTCACTGAATCTATGCCTTGCAGGTGTACCGAAGTTACAAACCGCAATGCATCATATAGGAAACAGTAAGTGTTGCTTTCAATTCGCACACCTACCTGAATGGTTTTATTTTTTTTTAATTCGGTTTTTAATAAATTTCTTGTTTAGGCTTAAAAAATATAAATAAATCATGGAGCCAAACTTTTGTTGGAAATGAACCGTATTGCAAAAAAAAGGATATTATTTTTGCGTAGTTTGTAGTACTTCTTTTGCACAACACTGTATGTATGTATATAGGTATATTCTTACTCTTCTCTTCTTATTAAGCCTTACAGTTTTTTGCTTATACTCAATTCATGCTCACTATCGCGAGATGATAACGAACTTCTTGTGGCCAGAAATTGAGCATATGGACCTAGACCTGGGCGATATGTTGTTACAAAAGGATGAGTGCCACTTGCCACACAGCCAACGAAACAATGGCTCTTTTGCGCGAGAAATTCAATGGCCGTATTAGCTCAGGTGGTGGCCATGTTAATTGGCCGTCACCATCATGTGATTTCACACCGTTGGACTTCTTTCTTTCGGGATATTTAAAAGAAAGAGTGTACGTCAATAAGCCAGGAACACTTCAAGAGCTAAAGAATGAGATAATTCAGCACATTAAGGTCATTGAACCCCAATTATGTCTCAGAGTCATTGAAAACATCGACCATCGGATGAAAGTATGCCACCGAAGCTGTAGCAATCCTTTGGCCGATATTTTGTTTCACACATAATTTTCATGGATCCTTTTATAATAATAAAAAAATATCAAGACAATTCTCTGAAAACTTTTTGTTTTATTTACAAATAACATCTTGCGTGCGCCGTCAGCTGGCAGGCACAAAGCTATAGCTTGTCGTAACTGTGTCGTAACTGAGTACACAGCCAGAAGTTCTGGCTTATACCTACCTCCACATGGTGGCGGCCGGTAACAGGTTCCTATCTTTGCAAGGAGTCTAGCTAATTAAGTCGAACGGAGAGAAGTTAGCACTCTCTTATAAAAAATCCCTAATGCACGGTAGAACAGCCAACGCTAGGGATGCGTGGCCAAGAGGGTGCTTGGTCTCATGTATGCGAACTCTGGATACCAGTCGATCTCCAGTTATAAGACAGACTTACCCGTGCGTATAAAGTTGTGTGTGGGTGAACGGACATTATTTTCCCCATTGCGGGGATGACTTATGAAGCATCGCAAGAGGCGGAGAGATTAATCTCTGAAAAAACTACAATTTTAATTGGCCAAAGGAGGAATGCGGAAGAGATGACAAGACTGCCTCGCGAGAGGCGGACGGCTCAATCTTTAAAGGTACTTTTAAGGTGTTAGACCGTGAGATTGCGCTAGGGACGGACAATTAAGGTTCGTAAGGTGCTTATTGACCAATAGAGGAATTCCGAAGAAAGGACAAGAAAACCTCGCAAGGGGTCCAAAGATACTCCTGGGTGGGAATGTAGAGCACAGGCTTAGGTACACCGGCAAACACGAGTTAAATGTGAATCGTATGGTGGATCTAAGCCTTAGATAAATGCTAGCAATTAACAAGAGACTCCGTGATGAGGAAGAAGGTCGACTGTGTGAAATCACTACAGTCAGGAATCGAAGCTAGTGGTAGCACGAGACTTGATTGAGACTAAGGTAGCCGTAAATTACAAAACGGTTGCCTAAAATCAATTCGTAAAAAGATTGGAGTCGGAAAGAGACCCATAAAGTTAGCGGTCTGCTTTTTTATCCCCCCTACATTATAATAATAATAACAACTTGCGTTTTGGTTGGACCACTCTATAAAAGTGTTATGGAAAAGGGAAGCCTTATAAAAGTGTAAGTGTTTTGACTAGAAATCCAGGCGATAAGTCAAAAGGGACAAGCCCCGGTTAACCGTATTAAAAAAATCCGAAAACGAACATAAAAAAAGGAATAAAAAACAAAACCTGTTAAGCCGCTTTCGAATACTCTAATCCTAACAATTATCATGAGATTTCTCGCTGCGAAAATCCAACAACAATTTATACACTTTTGTATTAAAGTGAAATGGGCGCTTAAACAAAATCGAAACGAAGAAAATTAATTGACCAACAGAGTATAAATTGTATTGAAGTCTATTGTCCTGTGCTGGGAGGTATGTGGCGATAAAACTTTTGGAATTGCGATTGACAAGAGCTTGTCGATTTTTCCGTTACCTTGTTTTTTATTTCCCCTACAGCAGAATTGTGTACTTTCATGTTTATGATTTAGATTATGTTGCAATACACTCATGCCACGAGAAAATATGTTATATAAATGACAGAGATAAGAAGTGTATTGATAGTAATGAGTATGCAAATTTTGTTACAGATAATTGATATGTGAACCTAAATAAATTTTCTTACTTTTAACCTCCAATAAAACATTTCAATATACTCGTACTATTTTGATTTCGAGCTTCTAGCCTTGAGTCACTGGCAACCTTTATTTAATTTATTTATTATAAGATCGTATACATACATTGAATTATTTATTTTTTTATACACATAGAATTTTTTACACGCAGAAATTTATAAAAATATATTAAATCAATTTACCTTTTATAAATGGACTCCAATTTTTTTATATGAAAACTTTTTTTTTAATAATTTTGAACAATGCAATTTTTACGCTTTATGATAAACGAGGAAGCTTAATGCATTTTTAATATTACAGTAGTAATGATGAATTGATTTTTTTTTTTTTTTTTTAACTGAAACTACTCTTATGTTGGCGATATTTGGGTAATTTTGGCGATATTCGACAAGCCATTTGGCGGGGAAGGTAAAAAAAAACTGACAATACTGGTTTTGTCTGTGCCTCTTTATTTAAATATTTAACTCTCTTCTTTGGTACTCAGCCTTTGCTACAACCAGAGCTGCCAGATCTGGGGTTTTAACCCCTCAATTTGTGGAATTCTTTTTTGTTAAAATTATAAAAACTTTAATTTGGTGTTTTTATTCCTAAGTCCTAAATTTTTTTTTTAATATTCTTCAAAATGAAATTTGTAGGAATTCTTAGGCAACAAAAGCCCAAAAACTCTTGTATCGCAGACTTGGGTATGCGAAATCATCATGAAAGCCATAGACGTTGCGGCCGCTGGTACAACTCGGTTGACAATCAAGTTGGTTGTTTTGCCCATTTTGAGTGAAGCTGGTAAATGAAACTTCGTGGCAGTGATGTAAAATTCAGTACTATTGTAAGATTCTTAGTACTTTTTGATTTGCGAAATACCGTAGTATCACCACGATGTAAAAAGTACTTTATTTTCAATCACCAACCTTAAACAAGATACTGCACGAAATTATAATAAATTCATATACATTTACAAAAACGGCTTAATTTGTCTCTTTGCATTTTTGAAATGGTACTTTCAATGTGGCAAAAGGTGGCTTTTAACTAAAGTTGAGTACGATTTTGAAACTTAACTTTCCATCATTTGCATTTATTCGGGGCACCCTTGACAAATTACTTTTTGTAGTTTTGAAATTTAAAAAATTAATTACCATTTAAGTAATTGGAATTTTTTTATCAAGTACTTGCAATCAGTTTAGCAATTACGTTTAATTGATTGGCAATTATCAGATATTTAAATATTTATTCCTGAAACTCCTATAAGGAAAAAAGTCATTCCAAGCAATTCTATTCCTAGCTTTTTGTTCTATTTCGGCCCAACTGCCTCTAGTCGAACTGATTTCTTTCTCAAGCTGCCTTCTACATGTGGGCACTGGCCTTGCAACACGTCTTTCGCGGTTCCAGCCTAAACAGTTCTAGTAATATCGCCGTGTAGTTTCTTCGAGTGCAGATTTCTGCCATTTCGGCCATTCAATTCGCAGTATTCTGCGTAGACAACGGCTAGCAAGAGATTGGATAGAGTCAACATTCTTTGGTGCGGCGTTGCAAGATTCGCAGCAGTATAACAATATGGACTTAACATTACTGTTAAAGTTTCTAATTTTAGTGCCAGTGGAAGGTCGGGATACCGCGTTAAGTATGCCGTACGCAAATTAAGGTTATTTTATGTCTTAGGAATAGTCTGCTGACTTTGAAATGATAGGCTAGGTATACAAAAGACCCTACATCATCAAGAGAGCCATCAGACAGCTTAAAGTGTTTTTTATTATCTGTCTTGATCCGCCTTGTTTTTTTCTTTACATCTGTTAATCTCGTGGAGTGCCGGTTTTTATAAAACGTTGGGCTGAGGAATTCAAAGCGACTGTAAAGCTACTTAAATGTTTGTACACATCTCTAGGAAGGCCTATTAAGTCATAACGGTTCTATAATCCGGGATCCCAAATGCAAATCTTATCCACCATACACTGCAAGGCAATCAAAAATTATATTCCAATGAGTAGATTCGTATCGTGCTGTTATGGATTAGCTGGCAAAATCAGTCATCTATATCAAGCACATTACGTAACGTAACTTTTGTAACGTAAGAATCTACCGCAATTAAGATTTTTACTTTACAAGCGTCGAACTTTTTAATGTTGCAAAAACGAAAAGCTTACGTTGCTTTCGTTAATACGTTGTTGGTACTTTAACGATATTGAACGTTTCAACACCTCCAACATCTGAGCAACAAGTTTGACAATTGTCGAATTCTATGCCAACATATCTGAACGTGTGAACCGCATGATTATATGTTAGAACACACTTTCAGCAAGAATTGTTATAATACGTTGCTCAGCAATAATCTTTGAACACAAGCTCTCAAATTCAGTTGCCAATTGCTTGACCATTATTTTTGTTTTTTTGTTTTTGTGCAAAGAGAAAATAAATTAAGAACAACGCTAACGGTAACGTATGAAAGAACGGCACAGAAGAAACTACGAAAAAAATTAAAAATAAAGTTGTCTTGATCAAAATGTTCAGCAATTTGATGACGTAGTTCTGCTCGTGTGGTTGGGGGTAAAGTAAAGCGATACGAAACTCCTAATTCTACTATTAGACAACTACCTACGTTCGCAAGTAGAGCTGACGGGACCTTTCTAGTTAATTTCATCAACCAAATTTCAAAATTTCTTAAGAACTACACTCTTATGCAATATTAACTTCCACTTAACGCAACAAGATATTTTACTCTAACTCCTTTCAAATAACTCACACTACAGCCAGTGCCAAGAAAAAAAACGTCACACCTCGAATATTCACATTGGTCCCGTTTACACGTGAAAAATTTCTCAGCTAAAAAATTACAAAATGTTACAACATTTTTACATTAAACCCAAAAAAAGATCGTTACTTTTATATTTTGGCATTTAGTGGTGAAAATTATTGCAATAGAAGAATTTCGCAAATAGTTGGGTGCAACGAAAGCACTGTGCGATGTTTTTTTTTTTTTTAAAGTTCAACAGACGGAAAGCACAAAAAGAAAACCCCCAAGTGGAAGACCAGAAAAATCTTGGAAATAGGTTTTTTTAAGCCCAGCCATGCGACGCTGAATTATCTGTCTGCAGAAGAAGCTCATAGGGAATTAAACAGCCGATAGCTTGGCATGGAGACCAGCAATCTCTTGAAGCTCATTGGCCGACCAGAAAGCTTCTTCCAACAGCGGCTATGAAGCAGAAACGCTTGGAATGGGCTGAAAAGCATAATGAGTGGATAGATTCCGATTGGCGGAATGGAATATTTACCGTCCAACCAATATTCACCCGACGCAAAGACCACAGTTCGGAGTAGAGCGAATGTATGCTTTTGCTACGAATTCCGATGCTAAAGGGTTACGGAGTTTACCTGACGTCTCCGAAACCCCTATTTCTCAAGGCAATTGTGCTTGCACCTTGTCAGCATGCTCTCGTTCCGTAGGCAAATTTTTAATTTTCCAACGAAAATGCAAACGCTGCTCCATTAAGAAGATTACATAAAATTTATAACAATTTCTATAATTATATCGATTAAATGTTAATGTTTAAAACGTCATATAATTTTGGATAAGTCTATCTGCATATGCAGGTATGTGCTTAGTTGAATTTTAGTCAATTCGTAGACTTTAAAATAAATAAATAAATCAATAAGTTTGAAAAAAAAGAAAAATTTATATTCCTGCGTATCTTTAAAGTTTTTCCTCCAAAGTTTAAGAAATGTGTTTTCTGTTGATTTAATTTTAGCTACCAGCTCCTCATGTATTTGCTTCACACGCGTTGCAAACTTCATTGTGTGCCTTGCTTCATGAAAACAAACTACATACTTCAGCTCTTTTCACAGTAGTCCATGATGCATTGCGCCGTCAAGCGCGTGGCATGTACATACTTCAATTACATTTTCTAATTTAATTACATGGCAATTACATGTTATGGCCAATGGAATTCACCGATTACATATCCAATTACACAGTACAGTAATTGAAAATATTGAATTACATGTACAAAGTCACTCCAATTTCATATGAAATATGTGCTGGCAATGATTGTAATTGAAATGTAATTAGGTGACACCCAGGGCTGGTTATGTACCCCTGAAATGTACGACGCCTGTACTTATATATACATGTGTGTGTATGTGTGTGTGTGTATTGTGAAATAATTATATCACAGACTTTATTTAGTTTAGGTGTGTTCTAAAATAAAACTGTTTTTTTACTTACAAGTTCCGATACCAATGGTATAGATTTTCGCCGTGGTCGAATATCCGGCATACTGTCGATATTACTGTAAAAAGGATTGTCGCCAGGATGGTCATTACCACGCAAACCCAGATCGCCAGAATCGCCGCTACTCTAAAATATACAAATAGAAAGAGTATTGAAGTAAATGGTATCCTAGAATTTTTTGGGAACAGTTTGTAAAATTAATGTATTCTGAAATTACTGCTACGTAAGTAAAGTAATAAATATATAATTTTTATCCTTGTTCACATTTTCTCACGAAGAACTAAAGAACTTAGCCTAACTTACCTTTTCACGTTCTTTGTTAAGCTCATCTTCTTTGATTTTTTCTTGATTATTGCGCTCCTCAAGCTTGCGCTCTTTTAGGGTTTTCAATAGTTTCCACTTACTACTACCGAGTGCTGAGCCATTAGATTGTGAAATATCTATGCTAGAATCTTGACTAATTAGCTTTTGCATAGATTTTGTTTCAGCAGTCTGTTGTGGGGGAGACGCTGGTTTACTAGAGTGATTATCAGAGTGCTGTTGCGTTGAGTCTATTACATTTGGATCCTCTACAGCTTTGTTTGCAGCTAAGCTTCCTACAGCGTTCGAAATATTTTCATCGATTACTAATGTGCTGCACTTTTTATTATCCCGCTCGTCTTTATCCATGTCATGATTGTCGCTGTGTTCTTCTTGATTGTGGCAACTCTGTATGTCGCTTGTCTCAGTGGTTGGTGTTATTGTTGGTGGTAAATCGTGTTCAGTTGTCAGTTGGCCATTAGTGCTATCGCGTTTTTTAGCCATTAATAGCTGATTGTTTTTGAAAATCTGATAGTTGGGTACAGTCTTAAAAATTTCATCCTCGTCATCATGATCATTCACTTCTAAGTCATTGTCCAAGCCGCTAAGCTCTGCCGGACTATCCGGTCCTGAAGTGGCGCCAGAAGATAAACTGCTATCGTTTAGCTTGACCTCTTCGTCCTGCGAACCCGCCTGTTCTGACTCATTTAATTTGTTTTCAGCTTTATCACTAGACGAGCTGTCGAGTGGATAAATAACATCTTGCTTTTGAATTAGAGATGATACGTTAATCGCCTTTTGACGCTCGTGACTGTTTCGCCGCATTTGAGCTGATTTAAGGTTTTTAGAATGTTGGCGTTTGATTTCGTCTTCAGAGGACAAAGACGAGCTAGTGGAATAAGTCGGAGCTTCCGGATTATCCAGTTCGTTAGAGCTATTATCAATGGCAATGTTGGAACGACGCATGTTGCGCCTTTTCTTATAGCGCTTTTGAGGAGGTGGTTTTTCATTATCCTGATTTTGTACACGCTGCTGCAATCGTTTTTCTTGATCTAAGCGCTCGTTTTCGTTTAAAGCACCCTCGTAAACATGATTTTCCGTTTCGATCTCAGTTCTAGTGTAATCACCATGATAGCTTTCATCGCCATTTATGTCTTGCCAGGCCTTATGCATATCGCTCACTTTTGTATATTTATCATTCACAGCGCGTGACTTGGAAGGTCGCCGGTATTGAGGCATTTCGGGTTGAAGTTTGACCTTGTGCTTTAATTCTTGCAGAACTTCCGACATTTTGGCTCGAATATTTTCGTCGGGCTCATACTCGAGAAGATCATTCTGCAGGTTGTGCGCTGTTAGCTGATCAATTTGGTTGAAAAGTTCCTGATTTTCCTCAGCTTCATCCTGATGTTGTTGCTGGTACTCTTGCTGCTGATTTTGTTGCTCTTTCTGTTGCTTCTCCAATTCGTCTAATTGTCGCAGTTCATAACAGAAATATTCATCATCAGTGTCTATGCTGTCCTCGGTACTTTGACGGCGCGAGGAAGAAAGCGTACGATAGGAGTATTGACTTCGATTGTCTTCATCTTCTTTAGAACTTGCTGTCAAACTAGGAACTTCTAAGGACTGCTGGGTAGGAGGTTGAGCAGACCGACAGTTTACAAAGCTATTCTTCAATGATGATGCTTCAGCTGTGGTTGCCATTATATAAGTTGTTATGTTGGGTGGAACAGTGTAAAGCTGCTGACGCTCGTCATTAAGGCAAAGTGAGTTTAACTTTTGAAGATACCGCTGGTTATTTGTGCTCCTTTCCGTTATATGATTATCCATGCTGACTTTGACTCCCAAATTGTCTGTAGCTACAACTTCATTAAGTCTTGTTTCATTTTCATACCCAGGTAAATTAGCTAAACCTGATGGCTCCGCCTTCTCAGCTTGGGAAACATTCAGACTTTCATTCTTTAAAGCCTTATCACCAACTATAGGAAACATATTAGTCACAGTTACATTATTGCATTCCTTTGGAAGATGTTCTTCGATTTCGGGGTCAAATATATCACTTGACGTTTGATCATTTAAAGTTTTATTATTATTTGGGGTTTCATGAAAATTATCGGGAGTTTTTTCATTAACCTTTCTCTCTGACATTTTCAAATCGTCATCTTTCTGAGAGTCCTTGAGAAATTCTAAACACTCCAGTCTCTGCATTTCACTACGAAACCCAACATCATTCAGTTGCATTGCATTGTACTTTGCTTTTTCGCTTACATCAATGTGGTTGGGTACAACACCTCCATAATCGCTTGCTATCGACTCATCATTATCCGATGATGTAAAACTTGCTAAATCAGCTTCAGGATCCGACAGGCTAGATCCGTGACGCAAGCCAAAGCTGTACCGCCTGTATGTCTTCGCCTTTTGCATAAAATTATTCATAGTTGTGCTAAAGTAAGCACGTTTTTTATGTTTACCTCCCACAGAGTCGGCTGGACTTAAATGATATGCTGACTTCTGGCGGTTAGCAGCACTCTGGGTGGCAGTGGGATTATTTATCGAACTAGTGACAACAGACGGATACGAACCGGCCTGGCCACGCATATGAATTTTGGATCGCTGTGTGTCCATATCACCAGTCGGTAATGATTGAGAGCGATTATAGCGTGTTGGACGTTTTAACTTGAAGTTATCATTTAGTAAATTCCCTAGTCTCTGCCAAACTTTCGGGTGTTGTTTGCCTGGAACTCTGCGTTGGGAACCATATGCCTCCGGCGGAGAGGGATCAGATGTTACACAGGTCTTCAAGACAGCTGAAGGTTCCAGGACATCTTCATGAAATTTTGTATTTTGTTTACCACTAGCATGTGGTAGCAAGTTATGATCTATTCTCCTGCTGCCATTGTAGTCGGCAAGACTTCGGGATGTAGGATAATAAACCAAACGATCCGTCAATTGTGCATTGTTTCTGCTCGATGTTTTTCTCGAGTGTTGATAGTTTTCACTTGTTGTATATGATGCTAATGTTGGTCCGCTAATTTCAGTTCTTAATAAATCCGGCATGCGACGTTTTTCCAGTTGCTGTTGTTGCTGTTTATCCCATGCCAGCATCTCATCAACTGTGTGAGATGAGTTTTCGTGATTGAGAATATTATGTTGAAATATGGAGAACATGGACTTATTTTCAAAAGCCGAACAAATTGGTAAGTTTTTCGAAAGTTCTCTAATGTAGTTTAGATTTTCTTCGGAAAACACATACTCTTTCTCCTGCTTAGCCTGATCTATGCCAAAGTCGATAAATTCAACTTCCGGCGGCAGTTTTTGGGGGGTCATGGATAACAGCTGTAGCATTTCCATATTAATGTCTTGGTATTTTGTTAAAAAAGGATTGTTGTCGGTGCCGTTAAAAGCCTGTGACATGGGAGAATTGGGTGATTTATCCCAAGGCGATAGACCACTCATGGATGAAAGTCCTGAGTCCGACTTAGGTTGCTTTGGCGAACATGCTGGTCCGGGATCACGGCCAACATGTTTTGATGCTTCCAAGATTAGAAAAGGGTTCATAGTGTTAGCAGCATCTTTATTGCTCAGAAATAACGTGACATCGTTAGATCCCCCCTCCATATTGTTAAATCTCATAATATCGACGTCTGGCGCTGGTGGCGGTGGGCTCTGATTACCACCTTCGCCTAATATAAGATCATTATCATCTTCAGCAAGACCAGCTAATTCTTGCATTTTGTCTTTGTAATCAGGATTTTGTAAATGCAACAAAAACAACATGCTATTGTGACGCTCTAAACTCTGCTTAAGGGATTTAATGTAGGCGTCATTACTATAAATGTTACTGGATGAAAGGGATGTCATTGTGGGTTCAATTAAGGAAGATGAATTGTTATAGACGTTTAAATTCGGATCGGTGATTTGTTGCATTAAAAGGTTTTCATAGGAAGCATCAACGTCCACGTAATTACTCGAACCCAAATAGTTTGCACAATTTTGCCGTTCCTGTTGCTGTTGTTGAATTATCTTCTTTTTATGCATCTCTTGTTCCTGACTATCCAGCAGCTTGAGCTGTTCATCTAGATTCGAATTGTGACGTATCAACTGAACGGTATAGTCGGTAACTTTAAGATTTGCAGTAGGATTAGTTAATGCTAAATTATTTTCATGCAATGCAGCTAGAGATGATGCATCTCTGGCACTACCTGACACCTCGTGACGAGTTGTCAGATGACACAGAGAACTGGCTGCTTCCATTTGGGTTTTGTAGTTGTCAAAAGAATTGCCAACGAGCTTCTTAAGAGTATCAATATTTTTTTCTAGCTTGCGCATAACCATTTTAAACCATCCCTTACTGTCAACTGTTCTCAGTTCTTCTGCCATTGTGAGTGGATTAAGAAGCAATAAAATCAGATTTTGATTGACCTGATTGAGTTTTTCTAAAAATAATTTTTCCAACACAACCAGCTTTCTTAACTCATTGATTTCTTGCCTGGAAGGAGGCGGAAATCCTGGAATCTTTTTTATTTCTAATAGTAGTATTTTTGTTATACTCTCCAATATATCCATGGTGTCGTAGAAACGACCAAAATTCTCTTCAGAAGAAGAGGAGGTGGTGGTCGTACAGCGACAACTTTCGCTACCACTTCTTGCCGAATTGCTTTGACACGTTGCGGGCACGTGTGTAAAATTGGTATTGCTTTTCTGTTCCAGAGCGCTTTTTAAATTATTTATCATTTCCATTTCGTCTTTGTGATGATGTTTTTTCTTTTTGTGCTTCTTTGACTCTTTCGACCGCTTTAATATGGCTGATGAGGAATTTGTGTTCGGCGACGCTGATTTGGCTGACTCAATTGTACTTGAAAAAATGTCCAATTTGGGTTCGTCAGGAGTTCGAAGAACTTTATTCTGCTTGTCGTTGTTTACTTCATCTTCGTTATCTTCGTGTATCATATCAAGAGCAGAATTAGTGCGTGTTGAATTGTTTGATAAGTCAACTGAAATTTGTTCATTCTGTTGTTCCGATTGATGTAGTAAATTGTTAAGGTTATCGTTAAACTCGGTAGCCAGATTGTTTTCTCTATACATTTCGTTAAGAGTTTTATAGAAGTCCTCATTCATTTCCGACTTTAAGCCCCTCCCTCCTCCTCCCCCTCCTGTGTCGTCGGGCTCTATGTGCGTCAGGTCAGGCCCCGTTTTAGAGGCTGTTTCCCGAAAAAACTTAGTATGACCAGTTAGGGCATCCAATTCACTTGCTGTCGTTTCGCCACGTAGCCCCTCGTGCACGTTTTCACTGCTTAAAATATTGAATGATGTTGAGAGCCTTGATACACTCTTATGCCGATTATTCGCTGTAAGCTGGTCTAAATACGCCTGATTGTCCTGCTCTTGCTGTTCCGTATACAGGCCATCTAAATTAGAAAACATTTTATTCTGTGTGCCCGCACCGGTCTTACTAATTAAAGGCTGAAGAGGAGGCGTCATTGAGGCACTTATGGATCCTCTTGAGCCAAAACGTCGATTATTTATCTGACCATCATCCATGCCGTACAATAAACTGGAGCCTTTTGATTTTTCCAATGAATCATAGCGCAAGCTTTCCTGTGAGCATTGTTGCTGTCGTTGCTGCTCCTTTAACAACTCACTCAAAGTGTCTAATTCACTTTCAATGCGTATGCTTGTCGTATCCTGATTATTCAACTCTTCATAAAGATTATCAAATTTTCCCTTAATACACAAGTCTATACCCTCATTTAGTGCCGAAGTCGTTTGACTTGCAGGTTGCAGTTCAGCCGAAAGGAAAATATCATTTATTAGCAATTCATTTTCATTGTCGATTTCCAACTGTTGTTGCTCTCGCCGCTTTATATTAATCAGTCCCATTAGATTATTTACCACCGACTGCTGTTCCACCATAATGTTTTCCAATTTTTCTAGACGAGACCAAATTTTGCTATATTCGGTCGATAACAAATCTAAGGCACCCCAGGCGAATTTCAGCTCTGTTTCAAGCATATTTATGCGTGTTCCAATCTTCTCCATATAGTCTGATATTATGTAGTCACTATGTTGCTGCGAACTATATTGCTGGCATAACTGCTGTTCACTGCCATATAAGTTGTCAGTACCGTTACTTATGCCTTGCAACAGGCCACTACCACCTATACCAAGACCACCATTTAAGTTGCTGGCCACACTTGGATACATTGTGCTATTTAGTAGACTTGCATGAGAACTTTTAAAAGAAAAAGCCTCGTGTTGCTGTCCAAGTTTCATTTGTTGCTGCTGTTGCTGCTGCTGCTGTACACACTGCAGACTACCGAACATTAAGTTTTGTAAATTGGTGTCATTTAATTTGTTGTTTATGGTTGTTGAGCTGCCGTATTGAGGCATTTGTTGTTTTTGTATTTTGCGCAATGTTTGCAACTGTTGAGATGGCATTTTGTTTGTGTTATTCTTGCTGCTGTTGCTTGTTTCTGCTATTTATTGCTTTTTTAAGCCTTCATTAATTTATTTATTAAAATTTTATTGCACCTTTAACTAACTATACCGTCAAATAACGTATGCAAATACTTGTACAGTGCACTCGGGATATAGGGAACACAAATTTTTTACGAAACACTTCCCCCCCTAGGCCTGGGCTAAACTACTTGAGTGTTAATTCTCCTAATGTAAAGCAAGAACATATTTTAAACCCTCCTAAAGGGGTAACAGAGAGTCACAGAGAGTTTTTGCATAAACATTTGAAGTTACTCCGAGCTTCATATTACTGTATTTTACAGCGAGTCTATACTAGAGTCGGTATTAAAGAAGATTTAGCACAGGTTTGGAATCACTGGTTGGCATTTCTTTAAAAACGATACCGACGAGAATGACTTCTTTGTACCACAAGCGAATGCCCTAAATGTGGTAGCGCAACATGTCGTACAGCCGATGCCCCAATTGACATATTAAAAGTAACGTTTAGGGAGCGAATAATTTCGCGTAATGAACCCCTAAATTGGCGTCCATGATCAGAATTGTGGGGGTATATTAAAATTGACGCCTGGGAAGTTAACAATGCCACGTTATCACTGATATAAAATACCGGTACTGCCGCAAAAATGTATCAAAAATTGGGCTTTTCGGATAGGAGTCCTCCGAGCCTGCCGTGGTTGCCATATGCAGGAAATAATATTCAAATAAAAGCGGCTATGAATTGTCTTTCGCATAAAGCCAAATTCATGGCGATTAACGTGATATATTAATGTTTTATTTTAATTTAAAACATCCTTTGCTTAACTTTTTTAAGCAAGTGGAAATTGTTCAAAGGGTCCTTAGTGAATACGCTGTTCGGCACAAGTTTTGTGACTCACCAGAAAAACTTGTTAAAAGTGCCTGAACAAAATAAAACAATCTATAAATAAATATGAGCATTTGCTTTTCATGAATTAGTTCTCCCTCTCCCGAATGTACTGTATTTTTTTTTTCTCCGCGCGATCGGCGCATTGGGTGTTTTGCATTTACAAATTTTAAGAAATAATTACGGTCATGCATAATCTCATACAAAGTGCCAAAGCTTGCACGTCATGCCATCTCAGCTTGGATGCATCAAGCCGCGTCTGATGATCCTACGAGGGCAAGGTGTAACAAGAATAAAATTAAATAAAACAACAGAACAGAAGAAAGTAAAAAAAAGACGTAGTGAAGCAACAAAAATTTTGTGTTTAACAATAAAAAAAAAAGTTTTGGTCAAGTACAAAAGGGTCAGAGTCATTGGAGGTCTGAGGTCAAAAATTATTTAAAGCACCAGACCAGAGATTAAATAAATTGCATTTTTATAATAAAAATTAGTTGTTAGAAATAGTTTTTGAAATGGTAAATTTCGTTTAAGTTTAGATACACTTAAGAAAGAGGCGGGAAAAGATTCGTATCCATTTCCCAATATCGACGCTTTACTCTCAAGTTTAAGCGATACCCAATTGCATTAACGTAAACGTTCTTGATTTGATATTCCGACAGGATGTTTTAATGTAGATTTTTGTAACGAATTTCCGTCATCCACTGTCAAGGTTGGTTTAGAGACAAACCGGTTTCTTTAATGACATTTTTTGTTCCGATAATATCGACTATTGAATAAAGTCATATCAGCCGAACTCAACAGATGCGTTAGATTTGCCTGAGTACCTACCAGTGATGGCTCAACCTCACGGTGGTCTAACCACGAGTGTGATATTAAGCGGCCAGACCAGCGCCCCTACGCAATCCGCATAAGTGCCACCGGAATAGCACTCATGCACATGCCATAGGTAGCAAATTAGGACAGAGCATGCCAGGCCCCTGGTCCCACCCCTTGCTGAGGGGTTCGGAGCTATCTAATCTCCTGCTGTCAACGAATAACAATTGACAGCTTGCGTTGCAATGCCACATCGGCCCTGCAGTGAACCTCCCCGATTTGGGTATATCCACAGCCACCACGTGCACCGCCGAAGGAGACTCACCAACAACCGCTCTGGAACCGAAGTTCCAGGGGCTGCTGGTTCCTGTGGTACCAGTTTTCTTTTCCTTCGTTACTGGTCGAACTTAAAAGTCGTACCTTCTTCCAGTTTCAGGCTCCTGACGAGCCTGAGGAACTGATACCCGTGTTTCCCCCAGTGGCAATTCATCAAGGTGTCGAAATCACCAAGATAATATGCCCCCGGGGGGAAGTCGAATTCAACAGCAAGAGTTTAATATATTTAGCCGACTTGTTAGTTGGCTGCATTATCAGGTCGTTAGCCATAAACGGAATCTAGTGTTCCTTGCTTTGGGAGTACTCGTAGCGGGACGATCTTGTTGTGCCAATAGATTCGATATTGACAGCAAGAGGTGGGTGCTAAAGTCCAGGCGGCCATGATCCCAAATTGGTACCCATATAAGTAACTATGGGAGCGTTGGTAGTCAGGCCAGCATCAGATTGCACCAAAAGATTGATGCCGACGTTGATAATGTCATATCTGTGTTCTTACGTCAGCCAATTTAGTCAAACTTGTTTTTTTCCAAGAATACAAAATAATGGTTGGGGAACTACAAAATTTATTCAAAAATATTTAATTTACTTAAACTCTTGTTTTTGAATACCTAAAGTCGCTCACAAAATTTATTTATACAAGTGTCTGACAGGTGCTAATAAAATACAGAACTTCTCCATCAGCAAATGCGTCTTATTCATAATTTTGATCCTGACCTACCCCACGATATGTTTTTTTCTTTTCATTTATTGATTTTTCTTTTGCTTCTGCGAATAAGAAAAACACACACGAAATTTAAGCTCAAGGCCAACATTGCGGGGGTATGAAAATGTTCCTGCTCAAAATGAAGTTGAACGACTTAATTTCTTCCCACTTTTCACAGGATTTCAGTTTACAACACTAAACGTCTTTAATTGTGAGAAACCAATGGAGAGCCATAAATTATATTGATGGGAAGTATTTTTAAAGCTACATTCATATCTGTCTTTAATCTTCTGATCACTCACCTAGAAGAGTTATTTTACACGACAGTCTGGTCACTACACCTGAAAGCCATACTTGCTATGAATTGGTTGAAATATAAAATGCATGTGAGCTCTCACTTATCTTCGAACAACCCACTCAGAGATCCAGGGGATATTCAAGTAAGTGTAGACCATTTTACTCACGTCGCGACTGTGCCAGCTAGATTTGCATCGCCAACAAAACCAACCAGTTAAACAAAATCGCACGCAGGAAAATGCAGTTACAAAAATTGTCGTAATAAACTACGCCATAAACATTATTCGGCCATGAAGAGCTATTTAAAAAAAACACGGACTGAAGCCTGTGTTGCCTACGAATCCCCACTATGACTTGAAGACCGCACTGGGGCCAGAAACTCCAGTGTAAAGGGCAAATTCCTTAGAAAAGTTTTTTACATCACATGACATTAATAGTTTCACTATTTCCAATATCAGCGACACTGTGATTGATGCTATGAAATTTCGGCCATCATTATTAAAATCGACAGTTCAAATTCTAGATAGAAGAAAATCACGCGGCCCTGAACGTACTACAGGATTAATGATGAGAAACTTACCTAAATATGCTGTGAGAATTTTACTATTTATATCTAATGTCATGTTGCGAGTTGGCTTCAACCCTTGTCCTTGGAAGATGTCTGAAATTGTTATGATCCCTAACACAGGGAAGGACTTAAGTCAGATTACGTCAAACAGGCTCTTCAGCCTGCTATAAATTTTATCAAAATTGTTTAAAAAATTATTCGTTTCGTTTTCAAAACCTTATCATACTGATCAAGACCTTACCCCGGACTATCAGTTCGGTTTTCGAGAAAATCTCAGTGCTATTGAGCAAGTCACCGTAATTAATTCAAATTTCACCACAAACCGGCAATTCACCAATAATTAAAAAATTCCAACAAAAAGTTCCGAAGTCGTAGGAACTATAAGTTGTACTACAACTTCAAAAGTCGAAAGTTCACCGCAAAGCCATTTTGCGAAATTTTACACAAAATAATCAATCCAAAGTCGAATTTCACTAAACTCAAAAATGTGACCAAAAAGTCGAAATTCATCAAAAATTAATTATTTATTGAAAATTTTTACCAGAATCTTATTTTAAACAAAAAAAGTGAAATTAGAAAATTCCAAAAAAAAAATTCACCAACAGATTTTCAAGTCACAAAAACTATAAAATTCACCACAAATGAAAATTAACCTAAGAAATCATTGAAACATCGAAATTGAACAAAAATGTTGGAAAATCATCATAAATCGAAAATCCAACACAAAATTTAACTATAGCAAAATCAGCAACGTAATTTAAAAGTCGAATCTTATTTGACTCCGAAATTTCACCGCGAATTTCACAAAAATAAAAATTTTAGCAAAAAGTCGAAATATTCACGAAAAATCGAACGTGTTATCAATTCAATCGAAATTGTAGCATAACTCGATAATTCACTAAAAAAATCAACATTTCACCATAAATCGAAAATTCACAAAAAAATTCGAAAACTTCACCAAGAAACCGAAATTTCACAAAGAATTTTGAATATGCAAAAAAGTTCCATAGCACTCAGAGAAAATGTTAAACAGCCTAAATCGAAAGAAACCATTAATGAAGCGACTGAAAAATAATATAAGACGAGTAAAACCGTAGGCCAATTTTAAAGATGGTCAAGAATCCTTTGCATCGAATAAAAATCTCTAGAATGTCTCTCTTACTTGTTTTAGAACTAAAATTAAAATAATTTAATATTTTTTTTTTTAATTTTTTACTTCAACTTCTTTACAGCAATAGTTGTAGAGCCCTAAAGAAAAGAGAGATCCGCATAACTTCGGTTGTCCTAGGAAGAAAAAAAACCGCATGAATATCCCGATTCCGCAGTGTAAACAGCCCCTGTTCAACATCGTGTTCAGAAGGCGTGAGTAGCGAAAAGAAAACTTATTTTTATGGCTCTATTTTTGTTTTCCTTAATTTTATTGTTTGTTTTTGTATAACAGATTCTAATGAATGGGTTTTGGGGAACGAAAAAATAATAAAATATTTAAAGTAGCATATGGCGTAAAAGTCGCCAGAATTATACATGGGATAGGCCAGGTACATCAACATTCCTTCCAAAGCCAAGACAGGCTTTTTCAACAGGGTTTCTTGAATGGTTTCGCTAATGTCCTCAACCAAATTTTTGTTTTTAATGTAACTTTGACTTCCGTCAGTTTTATTTTGTCGTTCTTATCGTTAATATTCTTGTAGCGAGTAAAAAAAGGGAGAGACAAGGTCCCACACCAGCTGAGCTGAACAAGAGGTGAACAAGAGCACCTATCCTTAAGGTAGATTGTGGCCAAATGTATTCTATACCTCTGTTGATTCACAGTTAAAGCAGAGATCGTCCGTCCTTTAATAGAACCCAATAGTAGACGAAAAGGAATATGCGGTGCATAAAGTTAGTTATTACACTTTACTTACAGCTTTTTATACTTTGCCTATACATACAGTAAACTGGACACTATGTCTAAGACTTGGGCCAAAGACTCCTGTGGAAATTCATATGCCTTCGGCAATCACTTACAGACGGTTTCCACACCACACGACACAAGTAGTCAAACCATTTAAATTTTCAGTGATATTGTGAATAATCCTATGAAATTTCAGAAATGTCTACTAAAAGCGACTATTAAAAATCTTGATATGAGAAAATCGCCACAGTCTTGATGCTATTGAGCAAGTCCATAAAATCGTTACTATTATTTTAAGCAATACTGTTCAGCTTTATTTGTAGCCATTTCCCAGGCGTATGGTAAAGGGTGCCATGATGGGTTATTCTCTAAAATAACAGGAGTTCGTCCTGAAAACTCTCACAAGCTTCTAAAGAGCTACTTGACAGATAGAACGTTTGAAGTAAGGTCAAAGGAACAGCTTTCAAGAAATAGGGAAATCTGTGCAGGAGTACCTCAAGGTAGCGTGCTAGGTCTGCTATATAGCTATCATCTTCACAGCGGATGTGCCTACAAGCCCACATAGATTCACGTCAGCGTTTACAGACGACACCGCAAATTAAGTGTTAATAAAGATCCGACGGCAGCATCTGCACAATTTCAGTTTCACATTCGCGAGCTAAAAGGCTGGCTAAAGCAGTGGAGAAGTAAAGTTAATCCATCAAAATGTGCTCATTTAACGTTGTCCCTTAGAAGACAGTCCACCAGTAACGATAACAAATATTACTGTTCGTGAAGTATTCGGGTATCAACCTCGATTCACGCCTAGCTAGGTCCCGCTATATTGAGGCAAAAATAACGATAATAAAGCTTAGATCTAATCAACTACACTGGTTTATAGGTCCTAACTCAAACTTGACTTTGGAATACAAAGTTCCTTTATACAAGTCTATTATAAACCCAATCAATATAGGCATGTGGCATTCAGATTTGGGGTACTACTTGCGCATCAGATAACCAGAAGTTACAAAGAAGACAATCTAGGATTTTACGTCTTATCGCATGCGCCCCTGGTATGTAAGATGTGAAAATGTCCTCGCACAGGAATTTGGCTCGTGAAAATCGTCTCTGTTGATGGTCTGTTCGTGTTCAAACAACCGAATAATTGTTCGCACAACGCTGTTCTGCCATCACGCAAGCAAAATAATAAATGTGTTCGTATGCGCTCGTCTGTAAACACCCGCAAATAAACTATACCGAGAGCATACAAACAATCTCGATGAGAAACAAGAAATTGTGCTTAAACTCTACAGCAACATCTATACGTATTCTCCACACACAAGACCACGAACAAATTTCTTTTCGTTATTATTGCCAACGCTCTGTCCATGTGCGAACAAATTTGTGGCTAGTCAAGACTTATTGTAAATATCTAGATGATCCCACTATCCATGAAGATACAAAAGAAATACTCGTACACATATGTAGAGAAACTAGATAAAAAGAGCAGATACATTGAGCCTCGCGAGGGTGGCGCTCCCAACCCAATCAAAAATAGAGTATTGAGATTTTAATACAATCGAAAGATTCAGTAAAATAAAATAGGTTAAAAGAGAAAATGATTTTTTTTTAAGCCTTTGTCGACCCAGAAAAAGCTACACCCGGAATAGTTATTGCCTGCTGATCGTCAGCCACACACACATACGCAGATAATACATATGTATTATGTACGTGGCTCGCTCAGAAACATTGACAAAATTGTGCTTCGCAAAGGTAAACTATAAGGACCTTTTGAAAAAAAAAAAGTTCACTGAGCTTCCGATATAACAGTCTTTAGCAAAAGAAACCTCCAATTTTTTGTTAAACAGAAAGGAAAAGGAGAATTCGATAGGCTTTCCTTGTCACACACGAGATTTAGTCAAAGTATTGACTGGGGCTTCTGCTAATTTATGCAACAAAACAACAAGGAAAGGATTCATTAAAACACATAGTCAAAGAAAGCAATAGCGAAATTCGACATTAGAAGGGGTTTTTGCTACAAAGTGAATTGAACTTAATTATCTTTTGTTGATTTAAAACTCTTTCATATAAACAACATTGATTTGGGTAGTTTGAAATATCAGGCACATGCGGATCCCACACACATTTTTTCATCTCTTTCATATGAAACCCGGGGGCAGCAGATTAATTCTGATTGTAATCAAACTTCATAAACACTAGTTTTTTTTCATACAAAAGTGACCCCCCTACTGGTCACCTTAAATAACACGTAGGTACAAATTATTTCAAATATTGTTGGAAGGGAACTTTTAGGTGAAAAACTTTTACGCAATGAAAAAAAAACAGGTGTCAGCCCAACATTCGCCCCACAACAATTTCCTTTTCTTTGGGCGGGTTAAAACGTGTCTTCATTTATTTTCACTGCAGAACTGGCAACAAATTACGATGTAAATACCCTTCCACGCAGTATTTGACCCTAAAGTCTTTGCTTTCAACTTTTTCGTTAATTAATAAAGCTTGTTGTCGTAGTTATTCTGTTTGTTCCATTTAATCCTTCAATACTTACATGCATTTCATGATTGTCCAAAGTTCTTACGTCAGCCAATTTAGTCCAACTTGTTTTTTTCCAAGTTTATTCCAAAGTAATGGTTGGAACCATAAAATTTATTTAAAAATCTTTAATTTACTTAAACTCTTGTTTTTGAATACCTAAAGTCGCTCACAAAATTTATTTATACAAGTGTCTGACAGGTGCTAATAAAATACAGAACTTCTCCATCAGCAAATGCGTCTTATTCATAATTTTGATCCTGACCTACCCCACGATATGTTTTTTTCTTTTCATTTATTGATTTTTCTTTTGCTTCTGCGAATAAGAAAAACACACACGAAATTTAAGCTCAAGGCCAACATTGCGGGGGTATGTCGATTTGTCTACTGAATTTTTCTGCTTAATTTGGAGTTCAACGAGTTCGTTTCTTGCCACCTGTCGCAGGACTTGTGATTAGAAAAAGTTCTGAGTTCAAGGCCAATAATGTCAATTTCTTTACTGATTTAATTTTTATTTTTTTGCTTAATTTTAAGATCCTGGACTTTGTCTCTTACCAACCATCTTTCGTGTTGCTACAAAAGAATACAAATACACATTTTTGTTTTCTCTGTTTGGTACAAATGTTACAATATGAAACATAAACATTATCGCTTGTGCTGAACTTTTGAATGTTTGCTGTCAGGTAGAATAAACTTCTTTTAGTTATGGAATTAAGTGATTTTCTTTGCGAATTATTTTTTATAGAAATATTTCCTTTAATATGAAAAAGCGTTAACATCACTAAAAGACATATGAGAGCAAATTCTTTGGAATAATTCGAAAATATAACAAAAAAAAATTATCCTCACAACCTTCATAAGGATAAGAGAAATAGTGTTTAAAAACATTTAACAGCAAAGTAGACCGTGAGCTGGCAGGCACAAAGACATGGCTTGCCATAACTGAGTGCACTGTCAGAAGTTCTGACTTATACCTCCACGTCGTGGCGGCCGGTAAGAGGTTCCTGTCTCTGCTAGAAGTCTGGCTAAATAAGTCGAGCGGAGAGAAGTTAGCACTCTCTTATAAAAAATCCCTAATGTATAGTGGAACAGCAAACGCCAGGGATGCGTGGCCAAGAGGGTGCTTGGTCTCAAGTATGCGAACTCTGGATACAAGTCGATCTCCAGTTTTAATACAGACTTACCCTTGCTTATGGAGCTCTGCGTGGGGGGACGGACTTTATTTGTTCCATTACAAGGATGACTTATGAAGTCTCGCAAGAGGCGGAGAGGTTAATCTCTGCAGAAATTATGGTTTTAATTGGCCAAAGGAGGAATCCGGAAATGATGGACCAGAATGCCTCGCGAGTGATGAACGGATCAATCTTCACCGTGAGATTCTGGTAGGGATGGACAATGAAGCCTTGCACGAGGTGGAGAGGTTAAACTCTGTAGAAAAACTCCGGTGTTTATTGGCCAATAAGGAAATTCGGAAGAGTTGAACAAGAAAACCTCCCAACGGGTCGACGGGACAGCTTCGAAAGATACTCCTGAGAAAGATGGACTTGCTTCACTCAATCAATGGCGCCCGTGCTGAGATATACTTTTATATGAAATGCGCTACAATTATATATCAACTTATACTTACATATGTTTCAAAATCTATTTTATGCGGATTAAAATAATAAATTTCAATGACACACTGATAACAGATAAACATCTGAAGATAACAAATACAAATAAACCTTTTCGTATGTTGGCATTAATATTTCAAAACATGTTAAAACACAAACCCTTATATATCTGGCTTATGTCACTTTCAAAATAAACGCCCACACAAATATATGTAGGGTAAATAAAGTGCGTTAACCCAAAAGTCCAAAAGGAAAAAAAATTATTTAGATTAAAAAAAAACCAAAAACAAATAGTCCCTCAAACAAAAGAAAGTTATGCATTTGTTCTCATTGTCTGCTAGTAGCTGCAAGAAATGAATATGTTATATATGTATGTGTGTATGTTTGTTGTTGATGATGAAACAGATATGTACTTTATTTCAATTAACCCTCTTAAACTTCTATGTGGTTACAATTGATGTCTGTACATACGATTGGAATACCTTAATAAAGTACATACACATATAAAAGAAAAGAAGAAGAAAGATATACATGTACATATGTATAAGAGAAATAATAAATAAACTTCATGAGGAAAGAGATGGTCAAACAATACATACGTATGTATAATTATATATGTATATTTGGTTAAGTCAATCAAATTGCTGGCTGACAGCGGCCTAAAGTAAAATTTAGTTGCTATTCGAGTTGTGGAACTACAATGATAAGTTTTTATTAGGGGATTCTTAAAAAATATAATACCAGACGTTCAGTAGGGAAGTATAGCTAAAATGTGCTAATATAGCAGAGCAAGTCAACCTGAGAAGAAACCGTACACTTAGTCTCATTAAAATACATGAAGGCCATCAGTTCCAAACGACTATAGTTTTAATCTCTTCAGTCAACTTAATAACCCGTTACGAATGATTGCAAAGCATGGACAATACCAGCCATTTCCGGTGACCCAATACCGTACCTCGTCACTAACTGTCACTTATTGCTAAGAGATATTTGCATCGCATGCAACTGCAAATGAAAAGTGAGCGCATTACCGTGACTATGACCATTTAATTGTACACGTAACGAAAAAACATGATTGTGACATTTACACGCCAATCATATTATGTTCTCCACAGCAATATTATTGTTGTACCACATATATAATGGTGATTTGACAACATTGTAAAGATTACTCTACATACGATAATTTAACATTTAATCATAATTTAATCAGAGTATTTTAACCTATACATAAAAATATATAATAACTTCAAGCATAAATTGTTCTTACTGAACATTATATGAAAAATTCTCTTAATGTCTAATCAAAGCCAGGTTGCTGTTTTCTAAGTGCTTAGCGCCTTTACTGTTGAGCATTCGATGGCTATAGTTCCACGGCCAATGAGTAACATAATGTTTTTGCTTTTCTAGCATTCTAGGGGCATTATAATATGACTACTTTACAACCATTAAACAAACAATAATACAATCATAATATGTTGCTCTTGGATAGCGTTTGCCTTTGTTTATGTTTATTCTTTGCGTGCACAATAAATTGTTTATCACAGCTAATGCCTAATGTTGTAGAGACAATAATATGGTTGTCGAGAACATGACACAATCATGTTTATTTTTTGCGTGTTTTGACTTAAACATTTTCACAATGGAGCAATCCGTACCCAAAGAAGCTGAAGATTATTTCATTTACAGACCAGTTTGTGGGGGGTCAGTATTCCGGGAGGCTTATTTGGGAAGCAGAATTGATTGAAAATCTAAAAATTTTCATCAAACTCTTGGCATGACAAAATCAAAGGCTTAACATCACAATTATTGTCCCCATTCACCCTATTCACGAAATCTAAAGCAGTCCGACTATTTTCGCTTACCAAACTCAGGAGAATAAAAATTGTCCTGCAACAAAATATTTGCAATTCAGGGTTGGTTACTGACTGCAAGAAATGTATGAATCTAAAACAGGAATGAGTTAGGAAAAGATAGTTAAAAAAAAAAAGATGTTTAAGGCTCAAGTATCTTGAAAAAACATATTTATTATACATATTTAATATACTTATGTATTTAATATGTATATGTACTAGTACATAGGTATGTACATACGTTAAATTGCTAAAATGTGAAAAATGAATATAAAAACTAACTTTGATTTCTTAAAAGAAAAAATTTAGGGCAACATGTAAATTAAAATGAAAACACAACATTCTTTCTATAATTCTGAACATTGTTTTTAATAAAAATAATAAATATAAATAAAGTGGCACAACTCTTATATTCTGCACCGATGACTTAAAAACGAAAGATATTAAATTAAAAGTAAAATAAGTCTTCTATTGGAAAATAGCCAATTAACCTTTTGTGAATAAATAAAAAACGCACTCCGCGAGTTAGTGTTTTGTTTATTTGAAAAATTTATGTTTTATTTAACCCCATACATAAATATGTAGGTTCGTATGTATGTATGTGTGTAGTATATAAACTTATAAATAGGAATGCATGTGTTGTAAAAATTCATTTAAATGTAAATGCAAAAACACCAACAAATATGCCCAGCAGTTAATATATAAATTAAATATTTTGTTAACTAAATTTCTGTCATTTCTACATTTAAAGTTGTGGTGCAAATTGGTTTTGGTATTGCCCATAAACTCGTTTGAAATGTTCTCACAAATTCACACATAAGCACACACACGCGCACGCACGTTGATTTGTATGTATACGAATTTGGTTTTCTTCTAGTTTTGCACTTTAAACAACCACAATTTTTTGCATACTTTAGGGGATACTGGCAATAATACTTTTGTTATTTGAAGAAAATAACTTTATCTAAGAGATATTAAATTAAAACACTTTTACTCGTTAATATTTTCTTTTTTTTTCAGTATTGTTAATTTCGCTTCACTTAAAATTCCCGTAGTCGAACTTTACAAGCGTTAAATAAAGAAAAGGTTCGTAGTAGGGTAGAGTATTTGTTGCACTTATTGTTTTATGTGGTTGCTATAGAGAGACGCGTTAAATGTTTTTTTTTACACCACAACTTTTGAGTATTGTAGCTTTAATGGCAGAATAGTGGATTCGCTCGTTTTACTTCAGAATTTTCAGTATGGTTAAACTATTGGTGTTAGTTATTCAAAACGAATTAACGAAAGCACATCAGTCAGCTTTTTGTTTTTGGAACATGAAAAAGTTCGACATTCGCAATGTAGAAATCTATTTTCTGTAGATTTTTAAGTTACAAAAGTTCCGTTACATTATATATTGCCAGTAACGCGCTTTATTTGTGTGACTGATTTTATCGGCTGAAAGCTTGTACTGGCTAAAGCTTCACATACTCCTTAAAAATACAACTCTTAAAATAACCACCACCACACAACACAAATAGGCAAAACCATTGGAAAATCAACATGCAACTCTCTTTTTTTTTGCTTTTCTTCAATGATTCTGCACTTGCACACACATCAGGGATGATCAAGTTGGTAATTTTGTATTATTTTTCTGTACAACTCAAACCCAACTAATTTGGTACTATTTTCAAATGTTCCCAACTGATTGGTTTTTTTTTTGTTTTTGATAAATCAACAGCAGTAGATATTTAAATATCTAAGAAGAACATTGAGAATTAAAAAAGACAAACCCATACAACGTTTTGCAAAACTTTAAGAGAAGAAATTAATTTTGATAACGAAATTTTCAAGTGGCTTACTAATTTTCAACCAGAAAATTTTGGGTCTGGAAAAGCCAGCAGTATAGAGTCACTCTATCATTAAAAATGTTTCCTAATGAAAGAAAAATTGTGGCATTATTAATAAGGAATTCCGAGTTTTGATCCATACCGTCAATACTTAAAAAAGTATTTATTTTTATTTTTTTAGGCCAAAGTGAAATGAATGAGTTAATATTCCCAGAGCTTTTCAGAGTTGTAACAAAAGTGTTACCAATTCCACATCCATCCGTGAATGTAGAAATAATATTTTCCTATGAAAATATCAGAGATCGTAACGGTTAATTTATTCAATTTTGAATAATTATTTTTTTAAATTTTATTTTGTGACTTATATTAGAATGTATACGGACTCTGGAAATAATATTGAACTTTAGTTAATTAAGGCCAAGTTTTTAGGGCACAAAATGCTCATTCTATAGTGATTTTAAAAGAAGCTAAATTAAACAAAAGTATTTTTAGCTCAGCAAAATAATTGTTATTTTCCAAACAAAAAATAGAATTGGAAAACTATTTGTAACTCTAAGATAACCACTGATTTGTTATCAAAAATTGTATGATTTTTGTGCTTATTTATTTTCCATGATGTTATTTTACATATGTATATGTACGTTCTTTTATCTAAGTATATACAAGTACATACATATTTTACATGCGCAAAAGAATTTTAGGGATTTCTTTAAATTGTTAAATAAGTTAAAAACAGTTAAAATAAAACTTTTAGAACTATTGGGGTGGGAAATTACAATTTTAAAAGCTCCTTTGTACTAAATGGGTTTTTGCATTTATCATCCCTGGCGCACATACTTTCCGGCGGTATTGCCAGCTGTACTACTAGAGTTGACTATTAATATTGAAGTACATATTAGCACAGAAAAAAAAGAAAGTCAAAAGTGATGTGAATTAAATAATTGAATATAAATTTTAAATTTTTTCCAATGTGTCTCCGGTGTTTGCATTAAGGCCCTTTTCGAAGTTTATTTGAATAGAATCAGAATAGAAAATTTAAACTGACAACACAATAATTCCTCAACAATTTAAACTTTATTCGGGTTTTTACAGTTGATTTCGAACTAATTTCCCAATAAATTTGACTTACTGAAATTTTAAATATACAACAAACTGATAATTAAACTATTAACTCTTTTGGCCTATTTCTCTTTCACCCACACATTTTTCGAAAAGGCGAATAATACTTCTTTCTGTTTGTTACAAATCTTGTGATCGCTTTTAATCTAGCTTCTCGTGGAGCAAGAGCCTTAGGGCCATTATCATAACTCGCCGTTAGTTAAAGTTAGGATGTTATCGGTTAGATTACGAGTTTTTCGTTCGTATTATTAAGTTTTAAAATAAACTTTCCGATATGCTAATGGGAATATGTTTTTACCTTTGATTTTTAACGCGAGGTTTATAGATTTGGAGTTGCCATATTTTGAACAACAAATAAAAACCATTTTAATTTAAATTTTAAAATTTAATATAAAAATGGAAAAGAGACCTCATTAGCTTTTATATTAACGAGCCAGAAAATAATTTCGAAAATAATAATGTGACAATGGTTTTTTGCCAGTAAACAAATAAATAAAAGTAAGGCGTTGCCACTATTCCAATTCCAATTCCAAACCAATTTCATTTGTCAAAAGTAGTCGGTTTTCGCTCTTGCTCTGCCTTATTTTCAAAAAGTTTAATTTTATTTTACAATGAAGTTGTAATAACGAATAATAGTTACAGGTCACTTTATATTTCACTTTAGAGAAAGTATCATTTTATTCGCACGAACTGTAAAGGCAAATTGTACTACTAATGGCCTCTTAATTGTTTAGTACCATTGCACAAGCAATCGAATAGGGGAACTAGAAGCCTAAAAATATGCTATACGTATTTTTTCTTAATTTTAACAAGACTTATTTTTCTAATTTTGGGTATATGAAATTTCTGACAAATACAAATTATCCAAATCGACTATTTGGCCCAACAAAAGATGCATTCAACAGCAACTAGTGAATTTAAAGAAATTATTGGTGATTAGGGTTTTGTTGTTTTGATTCTGTAGTTTGTTGTTTCCTTCATGTTTCATAAATAACAAAGTGAATAGCAAATTATATTCAAAAATTTCAGTGTTCAAAGTTCAAAATACAATATTTTGTAAAATTGAATTTTAAGCGAATAATTTATTCAGGCTCAAGTTTGAATAGTACAAAAGTTAAGTTACTAGATACCAGCAGAATTTAACACCTGCTTCTCTGTCTCTTTCTACGGAGTAGTGTCACCTGTTGAATCCACCTAACGATGACAATTTAATATGAGAGTCTTCTCATAATTTCAATATTTTCAATCAAATTTTTTTTAGGTTAGAACGGAGCTTGTCCCGCTGTAACTTTACTCGTTGTATTCTTTAGCGAACAATTTTTTTTTAATTTTTGCTTTAATTGTATTTTAATTAAAAAAAATTCGATATAAACTTTGAAAAAAATAAAAACTTTAGCTTTAAATTAGGTTCCACATTTTAAACACACACACACACATCCATGCATATGTATGTAGGTCAAGAAAAAAGAGTTTTATATCGAAAGGAATAATTTTCAATTAATTTTTTTTTTTGTTCTTTTTTATAGTTTCTTTTTATCAATTTTTCATATTTTATCATAAAGAAGAAGAATAACAAACTTACACGTCTTGCTGTAACACTGTAGTGATTGTGTTGCCATAGGAGAAGACTTAAACGTCGAGTACGTTCAACAGAACTTAGCAGCAACAGCTTGTCATTATTGTCAACGGCGTCTTTGGTTGCAGCCATTTCAAAAAAGAAGAAACTATTTTGCGTTAACTTACTTCCCGACGTACTCTAGTTTATAATTGAAATTATTTTCAGCAAACAAAAGCACTTAATCGTAATTTTAAGTAATGCAATTTATTGGTAAATAAATTTGCTCTACACTCAGCACTAGTTTTGCGCTCTTGTTTTATATGAATGAAATTTTAAAATTTGCTTGTTAACATTTTGCTTTAACTTATCAAGCCCAGTTCATTAAAGTAAATAATTGAACACGTACCGAGGTGATTAAAATTTTACAACAACTTACTACACTCCGATTAATTGGTAGCGGCTTAGCTGTCATACATATGTATATTGTAACTTCGTAAAGAGGGTCGTCGATGTTAGGCTATGTAGACGGCATATGTATAAGAAAATTCGGTTATTTAGTTTAACATTATGCGGGTTTATTGTATATAAACATATATTTCATATACATTAATACTACACACATACATATGTACATATATACATATGTTTAAGAAACATTTATCACTTCATTTAATATTCAGCCCCTTTTGATAGCTAAGCAACGATAAGTATTTATTATTTACTCTAGATTTTTTCCCTTTAATTTACTAACTGTTCAAAGAGAATAAGTATGTCTGGCAACAAGTGGTTTTTTAATCACATTTGGAAGAGAGTGCTGGAGAGAGAGGTGTTTGCGGATCACAGCGGGGCACTACAAAATAGTGTTACCGTTGTGTTACTAAAGTATTAACTTTATCATTGTTAGCTTGGCTTGCTGAATTTTAGGATCCGCTTTTGAAATGTCCTTTTTAAAAATTTTGAACTTGCTCATATCACATTCTGACACTTTTTCCAAATAGCATCTCAAATGTATAGCTGAAATTAACTAGAATACTGCTTTAGCAGTAAAATAAAAATAAACAAGGGCAAAAAGAAAAATAACAAATTGAATAACATTTTGGAAAAAATTTAAAAATTAGTGGTGGCAAATGGGTCTAACAGGTAGACTCAGGGGGGAATTCAAAGTATTTCCGGCTTCTTTACGGAAATGGCGAAACATATTTTTTTATGAAATTTGACAGTCAATCAGTTTAAAGAAAGTCACCAGCTGTGCTGGTGAATTGACCTGTTTAGTTTCGAGACCTGTTTAAGTTCGAGAATCGTTAGCGGGTTCTCTAAATAACAAACATATAGTTTATATAATTGAGTTATCTGTGAGAACCATCACTGCTGGTGATTGTATTTGCGACGACGAAACTGGCATCAGCTATTGCTGAACAGATTTTTTGAACGAATTTCCGTCATCCCTTATCATTGCTATGTGCCATCTTCAGTGTCATTTTTCGTTCTCTAGAATGGCACATATCCGAAACCGGTTTGTCTTTAAACAAGGGATGACGGAAATCCTTTTCAAAAATCTACATTAAAAAACCCTGTCGGAATATCAAGTTAGGAATCAATTTCTGAACAGCTTTTGCATTAAATTACAATTTTGTCATTTTCATTAATTCAATTCATACAGATTTTCATATTTTTGCAACTGTTGATTAATAAATCCTAAATTCGTTTGGAAAAAGTCTGATTTTGATTTTTGAAATCCTGAATTTGATACGGAAAAGTCTTTATTTGAAGCATTTTTAATTTGTACAAGTTTGTTTACACAAAAAAAAAAGATATAAAACTTCTTGATTCTTTGTTTCCAAAAGACCAGATCCTTTTTGTTTTCTTAAATACACTTTTTGTGAGCCTTTGTTTAGAAAAAAAATACTCTTTATGTGATACTTTTTATAATAAATCAACGGTAACACTGACGACATATTTGTTTCTGTTATGAGTTCTCGATAGATTTCAATAAAAGAGATAGTGAGCGAGAGAGAGAGAGAGAGAAGAACTGAAAGTGCAAGGGAGTAAGTTTGTTTGGTAGTATGAAAATACCATGTACAATTAGTTGTGCCCTAATGAATTCAATACATTAATTAATTTACTACCTCAAACTTAGAAGTATGTAAATGTGGTAATACACAAAGAAGCACAGTATGTATTAATTTGTGTGGTTGGGCAGGGAAAGGAAACTTGGGAAATGTTCTCTAACGTATTTGTAGGGTATTTTTATTTCGTTTGTTTTCATTCCCAAAATTGTGTTAAATTGATAAGAAGAATTTAATTTGTTTAATGTTTTGCCAAAAAATTACTTTTTCAAAATCTTGTTCATTTAAAATGAGAACACCTTCCATGATATTTGAACTGCCGATATTTTTTTTAAATACTTTAAATGTAAAGGCCTAACAGAGTAAAAAGAAATTAAATATTGATTTTGTTAAAACTTTTTTAAACATCTCACTTGGTTTAAAGAATTTTAGACATAAGACATTTAAAGTTTTTCAAAAAAACCTGGCTTAAGATTTCCTGCTGATAATGAGCTGGCATAAGCAACCAGCTAAGACACACTGTGAAATAGTTTATCTTGTTATATCCAGCAGTAATTGCACGTTTATTTTAAGAAAACCAGTGAATAAAAGACCAAGCAAAGAACAACATGTTGCCAGATGTGTGAAAGATAAAAGGAGAAGAATTGAGGTTATAAAAATTAAAAACGTGGAAAAAGTCGTAGTGATATATTTACTTTTTAAGTAAAAAATAAAACATTGGTAAAAACTAATGACAGTATTCGCAAGGTAATAACTACCAGCAGTGTAGCACATTTGTGTCTACATCAAAGCGTCAACGTTCGAGGGAAGTCCAAATTGTCACCTTCTTCAATTTACGTTGTCTGTGAAAATGATTTGAGGCACATAGTCATGTTAATCTAAATTGTTAACTAGAGATAATCGAGGGTAACCGAAGTAGCTCTAGAAAGTTCTGCATTCATTCAACAAGTGTCTAACAGCAAGAACAACGCAACAATATATTCAAGGCAATTTTCAAAGCACTTTTTCCACTCTGTATTGCGGCATCTGCAAAGCATATTAACCGCTTTTTGAGGCGCAAAAACGTGGACCAGGTAATTTATTTTTAATATGTGGGTATACAACAAAGTCAAAGTCGTACAGCCGGATGATCCATCAATTCGTTTCACTGCTAAGAAAGGCAGTTGTTGCAGCTAATGTGAGAGAGCGCTAGCGTTGTTATGGATTAGAATGATCCATATTCTCCGATTATTTTTTTTATTTGTTTCTTTGAACACTCTTGGCATGTTGATGCTCTTATCGTATGGTAACTACAGGCCCGGGTTTTTTCTAAATAACAGGCAACTATTTGCTTTACAACAACTTTTGTCGGATTTGGCACTTACCTTGAAATAGCGATATTGTCAACTGATCTTTGTTTTCAAATCATGCCCCCATAGGCCCATCTTTCACCTCCAATTCACTTCCAATTTATAGACGCCTTTTGAAGCACCATTATATATTTTTTTGCCTTCCTTGAGCCTTGATACTAAGTTACAGTCAAGTTTTGTGGCATAATGAAGCTAATGCCCAAGAACGCTTCAATCTCATTACAGGCAATAATCTGGTCTTGCGTTATCAGTTCAAGCACTTCATTCCTCTTTTCTGGGAAAATAATTAATTTTTGTTAGACGGCGGTATGTGGTGGCCACATGTGGAGCCAAGCTGACTAGCACACTGTTGTTGAGTTAATCGACGAGAAAAATAAAAAAATCATTCCACCTTAGTTTTCACGATTCAATTCCCGTTTTTCTTGAAGATAATTTTTCAAGTCACTTTAAAAAATACAATTGCGGTAAAATATCGTAAACCTTTCCGAGAACAAAGGACTCCACTTCCAAGTTCTTGTTGGGATTTTTTTTTCTCTTTAACAATTATATAATCATAAACAATAATTCTTAACCATCTTGTGAGAAAATGCTAACACTTGGCTTCGTCAACTGCTTTGTGGGCAATATAGTGTGAATAGCGTGTTACATACAGAATGCATGATAACTACGCCTAGTCAAACACACTACAGTGTTGCCATATGAAGGCACATAAAAACGCCTAATACTCTGAAGACACAAGGCCGGTTATTGAAGTAAAATTAAATTACTCAGTTGGCCGTCAGCCTGTTGACGAAACTTTGCATGTGTTTTTACGCGTATTATTAATATTGAAATTTACATGGATCCTATTATTGATTATTTAAAATATAAATATAAAAATAAAATTCTACTTACATTCAGCTGCAATATGATTTTGTGGCAAGCCCACTGCCAACGTTGTTTTGCCGTTGCTTCAGTCTTACGCTTCATAATTTGCATATGCCCACCAACGACTTCTTCGGTTTCACCACGCGTTAGCCGCGTTTTACGCAGCTGAGAAGATCTTAGATTAGCCGAAACCATTTGAAGGTCGCCCATTTGGTCGTCTTCGATATCGAGAATATCGCGACTAGATTTGCGACTAAGCGATTTGGATGGTGATGCAACGGCGTCTGGATGACCAACGATCGATGAGAGCTCGTCTTTTTCATCTTCTAGTATAATACTGTCTTGTTTCTTAATTTGCTGGTGTAATGCCATTGACGCTGAAGCTGACGCTGTAGTAGTGGTCGTGGTTATTGCAGATGTCGAAGTTTTAGCTTGGTGATGTAAATCTCCCGACGATGCGACTGTAGTCGATGATGGCACTTGTTGTTGCCGGGCCTCTAAACCTTTTACACTACCACTGGAACTTTCATCTAGATAATTGCCACTATCCTCACTGTGATACATTTCGTCGGTATATTCATCAATAATTCCATTTTGTCCCTCATGGTAATCATCATCTACCACATACTGTAAGGACGACTGTTTGTGTATTTGACGTAGCTGATGTTGCTGATGTTGCTGATGCTGCTTATTCGTGTATATGGCATCCTCCTTGTCCTGGATATTTTCTTTTTCCAGATATTTTAACTCATCCTCTTCGTTGAAATAATCATCCCGATAATCATAACTGCCATTATTTATATGCTCATAATAACCATTAGCTGCCATATGCTTTGCAGACGGTGCCACTGGCTGTGTATCCATGTAGTAATCGGCCTGCTCACTATCTATGTCATAAGTCGGAACCCTCTTAAGATACGGTTGAGACTTATTAACAAGAACTTCGGTGTCCTCTTCGTAAATCTCTGTCGGTTGTTGTTTAACCAAACAGCCCGATTTATCATTGATGGTGGGCAGTTTTTTGCCAGTGGATCCACCACCTGGCGGCACCGTTGGTAGCAATTTCTGCTGAGAATTCTGATGTACAAGCTGATTTGGTTGGTTCTGATTCGAATAGTAATATTCCTCTTCGTCTATGTGATGATCGAAGGCTCCGTCGTCAGTGTTTGGTATATTGCTATTGTCGTAATCATTACCACCCAGGCTCGATGTGTATGGACTGGCTAGCGAGTCTTGATGCGCCATTACACTTTTTTGGTAATTATGTTCTGTCACTGTAACTGTGGCCGCAGTACATGTTGCTGGTTGTTCTTCTGTAGTGGGTACCCGCTTGAGAAGGGAAACCGCAGCAGTAGGTTGCAAATTCTTTTGTACTTTTGTGCTAGCTATTGAGGCTCCCTGATTTACTACTTGGGTAGCGGATTGCATAGCTGCTGCAGCTTTTCCGAAAATAGAACCAAACATGCCACCGCCACTGGTTACCTTTGTACTTGTTGCAGTTGTAGTGCTACCACATGTTGTCGCTTTGGCTGTAGTAGTAGTTGGTGGTGCAGAAGTAGAGGTTTGTTGAGAGATCTGCGACGCTACATTGGTCAGAGAAGAAAACAATGAACTTGTGGCTTTTTTGGCCGCTGTCACTGTTGTCGAGTTGTTTGATTGTATTGAAGTAGAGGCTGGTGCCATTGTTGAGCTTGGAACTGTGCCATTCGACATCGAGTATGCTGTTGAGGTGTCAATTAAATGACCTGAAGTTGTGACAGATTGATACTCGCTATAGCTGTCATACATATCAATAGACTGGGTATCATCAGCATAACATTCTTTGCTCACATTAATATCTTCTGTGGCCGCGCCATCGTACATTCCCATTTGCTCGTAATGATTTGCCATTTCGTCATGGGCATAGTCAAGGCTACTTGTCATATGGTAGTACGTTGGCTGACTACTGTTGTAGTAAAGACCACCCCCACCATTACTTTCTTGATCGCCATATATATCGGTGGTATGTGGTGGTTCCACAAAGTCCATATCTTTGTTACTAGAAGTTGTTACGATAACGTTACCACTATTGCTGACATCATTGTAATAACCATCGTTTAGAGTTGATGGCACAAAGTTTGTGCTATTGCTAATATTAGCGTAGTCATAGTTATAATCAACTTGGTTATTATATGATTCAGTTATTTGTGAACTCTGGGCTGTTGTTGATACAGCGGAAACGGCTTTTGCAGGTTGTGTAGTAGTAGTAGTAGTTGCTGTGGAACCAGGCGCTGTAGTTTTGGTGGCAGAACTTAATAAGCCGCCCACATTTGGCACAAACTTTGAGGCCAAACCAAAACCAAAGCCTCTTTTTTGCTGTTGTGGTTCATTGCTGCCAGCTGCAGCTAATACACCATCCAATCCGCCTTTTAGACTCTGCGAAAGGCCACCCAACATACTTGTGGCTTTAATACCAGCTGTCGTGGGTTTTTGGGTGCTTGACAAGGATTTCGCTGATGTTACTGAAGACTGCATTGTTGATGTTACTATAGCAGTCGTTGCGGCTGATTTTTCTACTGCTACGCCTACAATATCAGTAGACTCACTGCCGCTTTCGAGGGGGGCACTAAGGTTAAATTGCAATTTGTTACTGATCTCCGAATTTAAATATACTGGCGCAGTATTTGTATCATGAGATGACGTAGTACATGCAACTACTTCGGTTGTTGATATCGCTTCTGTTACGCCATAATGCGTCGCAGATGTCGTGTCGGTGCTGATTGCAGTTGTAGTTGCAGTGTCAACCATTAATGAATTTAGATTCACACTAAAGCTGCTATAAAAATTGTCATCAAAATCAACCGTCTTCAAGGCAGTGTTGGCAGTCAGTTGGTTATCTGTTATTGTTCTTGTTGCGATCAGTGTTGGTGATGATGTTGCAGTGACTAAACCGGAGGTCGTATGTGTGGTGACAACTGATGACATGGAGGATGGTGTAATTTCGCCTGTGGTTTCTTTAGCTGATATTGTTGCTGTAGTCGTAGCAGCCGTTGATGCTAGAACTGTATCGTGTGTAGTTGCTGGAATATTGCTAAGAAAAGTTTGGTGGCTGCTCATTATGTTGTTGTTATTATTGGTGGCCTTTAAAGAACTTGTATCGGGGGTGGTGTCTACTATGGTATCCTCTTTTATTTTATAAAGATTTAAGTAGTTGCTACTAGTGTAGTCGTCAGATTTCGGGGTTATAAGAAAGTCCATGATGTACGCCGGTAGCTCTTGAGACGGTTTTTCCGTCATTTCGGACATGACGGGAGTGAACGATGACGCCGTCACTATGCTGTAGTCCTTTAAATAGTCGGCATATAAGGCTGGTGTTGTCGTGGCGGCCGTCGTTGTCAACGAGCCCTTTCTTGATGTCGATGTGTATTCAGCAGAAGGCGCTGTTTTAGTTGTTGTAAACAAATAATCTGGCGCAATTGATAACACTGAAGACGACGTATCGTCTTCATTGTTATTTGTTTTATAACAGTTATTGTCATGTGTTTCTATTGCTTCTGTTGTGATTACGGCTGTCGTCGTATATGGCGACATCATTGTGCTTGTCGGCCATGATTTATTCAACGTCGAAGAGGATGCAGTCATCAAAGCTGTTGTTGCCGTCGCCGCTGACGTATGTGTAGTAGGTGACGATGTTGAGGCTGTTGCTGATATCGGTGATGCCGATATCAACAAATCGAGCTTATAGTCTTTCATATAATTATCATATTTGTCTAGGTACGATAAGGACGAAGCAGGGTCTTTACTGCTCGCCTGCATGTCTAAACTAGATTTACATTCATTTTTCTCATTCTTACTATCCCCCTGTACTTGGGTGAAATATGTTGCTAAAGAATTTAATGAGGAGGATTCTGTTGATGTTTGAATATGTGATGACGATGATGTTGCTGTTGTTGCTGGTGCTGTTGTTGTTGTCGCAACTTCATAGCCATGTATTGAGGTAATTGGAACAACACTATTACTAGGACTTGCAATTTTCGTTACGGGCGAACTAATGCTACTTTTACGGCTAATATTGTTATCACTTAAATTTAAAGCTGTTGCTATATTATTAAGTCCCCTGTTATTTATTGCTAAAATTGTTGCTGCATTTGTAGTTGAATTTGCTGATGTTGTTGTTGATGATGAGGTGAAGGTTGTGGTGGTTGTTGACAACGTAGTTGACGTGTCAGTGCTTATTATTGATGGTGAATATGTTAAGTAATCGGTATGAATATCTAGACTAGGATATGGTAAGTAACTGCTGCTATGACTAATGCTACTGCTTTGGGTAAGGGTAAATTGGAGATTGGTATTATCGCTACTAGTGCAAAAAGTTAGTAACGTATAGGGTTTTAAATAATCCGCGTAGTCGAAACTTGTTTGATAATCACTGCCATAGTTCGACGTCGAATCAGTTGCCGTTACGGAAGATGCTGTGGTTTTCGCTAGAGGTGATGTTGGTATTATTGAAGTTAATGCTGCAGTTGTTGCATTTGTTGTCGCCGCTGGCGCTGTTGTTGTCAAGGAGATTAATGAGTCGAATGCCGTTCCATTTTCGAATTGATGCGACGCTAGCGAAGAAGTCTCATTTATGGCTGCTAAACTGTTTAATCTGGACGGCATCGTTGATAAATGATATATGGATTCTTCCTCCTCTCTGCTTGCTTCGGCCTTGTCGTCTGTTTCGGCCTGCTTGCTGATTCTAAAATATTCTATGCTGTATTTGTCGTCAGTATTTTGTACATTATTATTGAAAAAGTTATTATTTTTGAAATTACTAAAGTTATCATAATTTTGTGTATCTGTATTCATATCGTTATTATTGTTTGGCAACGAATGAGCAGATGTTGTAGTTGTAGTTGTTGTTAATGATGATGTTGCTGCTGTTGCATCTGTTTTAGTTGCTGTTGTTGTAAATGGGCTTGATGTTATAGAACTATTTTGATATGATAGTAACGAAAACGTTGATGATATTGATGAGGATGTTGTTGATGTTGATGTTGATGTTGCTGATGTTGTCGATAAAATGGACGATGTTATATTGAATTTATCTAATGCATCATCAGCTGCTTTCAGCGGCGATGTTTGTGGGATAACAGGTAATGTTTTGCTTGATACGGTATGACTTAAAGGATAAGGAGGTGATTGCGGCAATTGTTTGCTGGCGACGAGCCCACGGCCAGTGTGATGCTTTGGCAATTTTCTAGATGTCAAGTTTTTCACCAGCGACAATCCTGTATTCGATTCTGTCGCTGTTGTAGTGTTTGTATTATTCTTACTGCTGCTTGGGCAATCAGCTACAATTGGCGAGGCGGAGGACAACAAGAGTACTGAGGCTGAAGCCGCTGTCGATAAGGTAACAGGGGGCAAGGCAGATGTAGAAAGACCTATACTATTGCTCCCGTTCGCATTATTTTTTATGGTATTGCTGCCAACACCCACGAAACCACTACTATCGTCATATCTATACGAAAGAGATGAAGTCATGCCTGCACTTGTGTTCGCTTTTGACAAACTGCTTGTTGCCGATATGTCCGCCGGCGTGGTCTTCTTTAGCAAATGTTGTGGTATGCGAGTTTCGCCACTAGCTATGACCGATGCTGTTGTCATGGCCATTATAATGGAATAACGGCATTTTTGCAAATCTTGCAATTTATGTTGGTTGGCATATGTGGTTGCGGTTGGCACAGTTGTATCGCTGTACGTAGACATATTGTCCATAGAATTTAAATCGAAATCGTTATAGTCATCGGTAGATTGCATGGCGGTATGTGGTCGTGGCTCCATTAAGTATCGTGACTCGTAAGGGCTATAGGAATTGTTATAATCCGTTTCGCGGCTATTCAGTCGAGGTTCAAATAGACTCCCGTTATCGTAATAGAGATTGTGAGGAGAAGGATTTTGGGTTATAGACGAAACGGGCGTTGCCCTTTTGTAATCTAAGTTAATTTGGTTTCGACTAGCCGACATCGATGTGGTTGTTGTCGCCATATTGTCGGTGTTATCTTGAAAAAATTGTTGTTTTAGAGATTTCTTTTTATAGGTCTGGGGCTGGGACTGGGGCAAAGGTAATATGCGCTCCGGCGGCTTACATCCGTAAAACCTACCACCACTGTGCTCGTAATGCCGATGACCATTCAGCTGAGCCTTAACACCATTCGCAATGAATCCTCTGTCCCAATCGCCATTATTAGAGCCCATCTCTCTACCGCCAACACTTTCACCGTTATAACGAAATGTCGGCGTTGACGGTAGACTAACATTACTGTGCCTATGATGGCCACTACCGTACATACCATCCCACATATTGTCGCTATGCTGACCTGTTGTAACTTCTGGTAAAATCTTATTATTAGTACTATCTCCGAGTGATGTAAATGTCCGTCCATTTCCATCTGCTCCTGTTGGCGATCCATAGTTTATGAACTCGCCTCTAAGATTGTCATAATCACCATAATCAAGCGTCGTCGAATAAATATCGTAACGATCACTACTATCACCACTGCATGCGTCACGATGGTACATTAAGTTGTCTGTAGTGATTACGTTTTTACAGTACTGGTTGTAATCATTGCTGTAATATGGGGCATTATAGTTACCAGCTGTAGCCATTGTCGATGACGATCTCTGGTGATGGTTGTAGCTATCACTGCTACTTTTGTCGTTGTACTCTTGGTTACCATATAAATCATAACTAGCTGTATCATCTTCCGTTTGGCGTTCATATGTACTTTTACTGCGCAATGTGCTGCTAATTGGTCGGTTATTGCAGGATAAGGCATCAATTTCATTAAAATAATAATCGTTTTGAGTGTAAGACTGCAAATATACAAAAAGAAAAATCATATGACTATGACTTGCATTTTATTTCTAAAAGAAACTTATTCAGTTATGTCTAATTCAGAACTGACGAAACAATTTTACTAATTTGATTTCTCCATTTATAAACTAACTCCGAAAATTAACTAATACCCTGTTCAGGAAAAGAAAGTTGAGTTTTTGCTCGGATTAGACAATTTTGAAATTGTACTTGTGTTATATCAATATCGTGAAATTTCAACTAAAAAGGGGTTTCAATTGGGGCGGCTCAAGGTGGAAATGGCTTAAAACAGGCTGAGTGTACCGCATTAGAGAATTCTTATTTGAGTATACAGAATATGACATTGTCCAAATCTCCGCTGCGGCTCCACACGCTGCAGCTGGTGTGAATCTGAATAATCAAATTTCCAATGACTATGCCGCACAAGCCCTACTGAATTCCAGCGATGGCTGAATGACTTTAATTACACTGATCTATTGCGTATAACTTGCATAGACCTGCGGCCTCAGAATGTCCAACAAGAACACAAGTGTAGCTGGCTACCATCGTGCGAACTTGGTGGAAACATCACGTCACTCTCGTTAACATACCGTCCAATCGTTCATGCAAATTATGCATTGTGGCATTCGCTGTGTGTTGCACATATCATCCCCTGGCTAGAACCACATATAGTCCACATCCATATCTTCCCATTCGGGATAACAGAAATTGATTATCACTAATCTGTAGCTCCCGCGCGACGCACTAAATAAAGTGCTAAAGGTTTCATAATTATCGTAAAGGGCATTGACAGTTACTGTTCCCATTGAGGAACTAAAAAGTACCATAGATACGAAAAGTTATATCGTAAGGTCAGTGCACAGTATTCTAAATATTGAGAAACGATTTACCTAATCAGAATGCTAAAAGTTCTAACGCGCACAAACTTTCATATGTTCACGTCTTAAAAGAGAGTGTACAGACACACCTACTGCGATTATAGTGCGAAAAAACGTAGAGCATTTTCCAAGGCCTGAATTCAAAGAAGACTTTTTGCAGGCCATGCTTATAAATCTTACTGATTTTAAAATTGCAGTCTTGTCAGTATATTGTCCGCCTAAGCACAAAATCGAACACCATCAATTTGCCAGGTTTTTGGCTACACTAGGACAAGAGTTTATTGCCGCTGGCGATTACAATGCATAGCACACTTATTGGGGCTCCAGACTTCTTAGCCCAAGAGGGAGACAACTGTACAATACAGTTCAAGCAAACAAGCTAGACGTCATTACCCTCCGGTAAAGCCACTTTTTGGCCACAGACTTTAATAAGTTGTGAATTTGCTGTTTTAAAAAAACATCACATGTGATCAAGTTCATCTATGACCTATCGTCTGATCATTCACCTACAATCCGTATTTTTATCAGATTCATAGACGAGTATTTTCACACTAAAACACTTTCTGATTTTATTTGAATTTTTGACAAGTCGTTTTACTCAATCTTGGTAGTCCTTAAGTACTACCAGGTTCTGAGGATATTTTTATCAAAATCTAGTGACGAAGTAGGTTTTGTTTTGTATGGGAAGACTAATGAAAAACAACTAGATTTGGCTCGAAAGCTGGTAAGTATTAGATTTTATGTGTATTGTTAATGCACTATCCACACAAAAACATAAATGTGAAAATAAGGCCAAGTTCCTATCGAAAAATTTAGGCCTTAAAAAGTACTGAGATCAAAATGAGGACCAAGTTCTTCATATGTACAATACCGTCCCATTTCTGGGCCACTGGGAAAAAAGGACTCACATCCGCCCAAAACCAAAAATGTGAAAATAAGGTAAAGTTTATTCTCATATTTTTCTTTTTGGGCGGATGTGAGACCTTTTTTCAAGTTATTTTCGTTTGTTAATTTACAGACGGTTGGGTTATATAAAAGTTCAGCTCTCTATCTATAGTGAAAAGGCTCCATACAATTAAGCGGGAAACCTATTCCCCCTAGATGCCAATTTTTCTCATTACTGATTCCCCAAGGCCTACATGTATACCAAATTTCAGCTCTCTAACCACGGTGGACGGGCCCCATAATATTGATAAGTGAGTCAGTGAATTTGTACTAAAATATGCACTTTTCACACCACCACATCTCAGGAAGCTTTTATGGTAAAACTTTCAAACTTGGCCTATCAGGTTACTTATAAGTAGAGTCCTTACATTTCAAGTTCAAATTTTTTATATTAAAAGGAAGCAAAATTATCAGGTGGCTTAAAACAGTGCGAATGGTTTCGTGTGTGCTTTAGGCCTGAACTTGGCCTGGTGCAGTTCCGCGCGCCTTAATAAGAAAATATAAAGCCATTCATATTTAGAAACATAAAAAAAATTAAAAGTACTCATTTTATATATGTATGTATGTATGATCCTTATTTGTAAATATGTATAAATATAAATAAATAACAAATGGTGTTCGTTCATTTTGATAAATTTATTTTAAAAAAATATTTTTCAACTTACCGTCATATTTCATTATGCTGTATTAATATTCATTTGCATGTTGTTTTTGTTGGGTGTTGGTGTTTTATTTATTTATTTTTTGATTTCATTCAATTATTTTGGTTAGTGTTAATCTAAGCATGCCATAACATCTTTCTCTCTCGATCTCGCTCTCTCGCTATCTCTTTGTCACTTTGGTAAGGTTGTTTTTAAGTGTTAATGAATAATTTGTTTTTCTATTCTATAAAGAGTTACAAAAATAAAAACTATATAATAAATATGTATGCACGTGTACCTACAAGCATAAAAGCAGTGTAAATGCTCAACTATAAGGTGCATAAGCTGGAAATACATAAAGGTCTTTAAATATTTTAATATATTCGCCATTTTTAAGCAGCAACACACATGTAGACAAACTCTTAATTTTTATATTGTTTCGCAATTCAGTAATACACACTGTTGCATTTTTTAGTACTTTTGCACATGAATTACACAAATAGTACAAAGTGTGCAGGGTTGTAGTTTCAGGTTTTTTTTCTTCTAAATTCATGTTGCCAAGTTTGTTGTCTTAAGTACCAGATATGTATGTATTTATTATTGCTATTCAATAAATTTTTGTGAATGAATTTGATTTATTATAAGAAAAAATAAGATTTTTTTATTCTTTTATTCTTATTATTTTTTTTTTTTTTATATAACGGATACTAAAAAGTAACGGTAGGTCAAAACATGAACAATAATGATATCGCAAAAAAATGTGTCTTTTCAAAAGTATTAAAATCAGTTGTAACTGCGTTGTTTTACAAGATGCGTCGACGCACTTCAATCGAGTAACGCGAGTTAGTTATTAAACACTTCCAAAGTGTAAAAACACAAAAAAAATTGCTGAAATTGTTTATTTAAGTCCATCTGCGGACTCAGCGTTTGTTCGAGAAAATCGTGTGTACAACAAAGGAATAAAGGTCCTAAATAAAATTTTAAATTAATGTGATGAGAGGTGGATTTTGCGAAAGATTCAAGACAATCCCATGTTAAGTGCTTCAGCTGTGGCCAAGGATGGGGAAATGTTTCTCGATAAAAAATGTCAGCCAGAAACTATACTGGGCGAACAGCAAGAAACAAACAGCAAGAAAAAGACCATAAAAACAAAGACATATCTATCTGGAACACACTATTTTTTGCTGACGAGAGCAAATTTAATATTTTGGCATCAGTTGGTAAGGCATATGTATGTGTGGCGCCAACCAAACACTGAGCTCCAAACCAAAAATTTACGTGACACAGTAAAATATGGAGGCGGACATGTAATGGTTTGGGGTTGCATGTCTTCAGCAGGTGTCGGTAATTTAGAATCCACCATAAATAAATAGGTATATTTAGACCTGCCAAAGCAAAATTTACTCCATTCCGCTTCTACCAATATATCGATTCCAAGCACAAATCCGGTATAGTGCAAACGTGGCTAATTTGGAATTGCTTTTCTATTGTTCTATTGCCATACACAAAATAAGCTGTGGCATAAGAATTATATGTTAGTTTAGCTTTTTTTTTTCAATAAATCGTTTAACGTCGATGTTTATGTAATTTTTTTGATGTTTAAGATTGAAGACTAAATTATCTACAAAACTGCATCATTTATTCGTAGAGTTCAGAATAAAATATCCCAGTTTTATGCTCCTCTTACGAAATAAGCTGTGAGCCACTGTACATCATGTGAATAAATAGTTTTCACGTTCAGGTAAGAACATTGTAGTCATCTTTAGTCTTGTAAGTTGATTAGGCATTTGATAGGCTTTTCGTTCAATTTTGACAGGAGGTTAAGAAGATTATGCTGTTTGCAATTGCACGTTATTTTGATTCTTCGAATGAAAACATTTATAGCCGTTTAATTAGTTATTTTACTTTGACGACGACTTAGTACCATACACATGATTTACCAAAGAGGAAGAAGCAATGGATGCGTGATATTTAACAGTCTGACTTCTTAAACCTGAGCACTAACAAAGTAATTAGGCCGACATGCGTTTGGATTCTGACACAAATCACTATGGGATGGGAACTCTCACTTAACACATTTCGAAATTATTTTCTGCTTTATCTTCACTTTACACTTTGTTATTGTCCATATCACTTTGTTTCCTTCCTATTCACTGGGATCGTATTTTTTACTAGGAATTGTTGCTTCGACTGAGTTCCGCTGAGAAATCGTAGTTCTAGGGTCGTGTCGTTGCTCATAAAAAACACCGATTCATACGTACATATACCGACATACAAAAGTTTGCGTGTGAAATGTGCGCCATTTTCAGTAAGTTAAACAGATAAACTCACCAACACAGCTGAGTACTTTTATTTGGACTGGTTGGTGGTCAAATTCCATATATAAAAAAAATGTCCCCCATTTCCGGTACTTTTATTATATATGGAGTTTGACATTAGCAAATGCACTGTTTGTCTTTCATTTCAAAAGTCCTTGAAACTTAACTGCTGTTATTTCCTCGAAAAACTTTGAGTTATCTTCGCCCCATAATTTATCGATTTATTTCTCTAATAGCCTAGCAGCATGGAGGCCATCCCATACCCATACAAATATTTTTTTATTTTGAAATGACTTAAATTAATATTTATTTACACTACTCTGTCCCACTGAAAATATTTTTTGGCATTTGGTTTTTATTTTAATGTATTTTTTTTAGTGATGACACGAAAATTATCGAAAGATGTTGAGTGAAATTTTATTCGAGAACTTGATAATTTGATAAGCAAATAGCTGCCGTTACGGTTAATGGCGAGCGCTATCGAGCAGACTGAATAGAGCGCGATTTATTGCAAAATCAATTTGGTGAAAACTTTATTTACGGAAGTGTTCCTGGTCACTGGCCCCCTCATTCGTGCGGTTTAATACTGATGGGGATGATAATTGAAAAAAATTGACTAGAACTGTTTAAGTGAATATTAGTCTTTTTTTTGGAAAATTCCATTTTTCCAGCGATATGATAGATGGATTTTAAAATTCAAAGAACTTGAAAACAAAAAATTTTCACTAAAATACATTTACAAACTGAATAATTTTGCTTCTTATAGAAAAATAGACGGAAAAAAAGTTCAAATTAAAAACCGGGAAACTCACATGAAATTGTTTCCCTAAATCCTAAAAAATTACCGAAAGTTTAAAAAAAAAATATTCAAATTTAAACAAGAGGTTTAAATTTCACCAAAGTATTTAATTTTAATTTTATTAAATTGATTACCAACAATCTAACACAGAGTTTAAAAGTCAAAATTAAAAAACAAAAAATATTTAACCAATTTAAAAATTAACACCGAAACAATGTACATACAGTTACTCACAAAAGTATTACATATCCGGGTAGAATTTTCTTTCTAATGATAAAACACACTCCGCTGGACGACAATTACTAACGAAGAAACCCACAATTTGCATTTCACTTATGGCTTTCTCGCGTTTCTTTGAACAACTGGGCAATTTAAGGGCCGTAAATTTTGCCTAATGAGGATCGCCGTTATTTTTTTAAATGTTTGGGTAATCTCGGCATAGGAGCGTGGTAACATTCCAAATATTCCACGAATGGGACGTCCAAAATCATTGGCCTCTAGAAACCAGAGACGAATTCTTAAAGAAAACCAAGAAAAATCCCATTTAGCTGCCCCGAAAATTAAAGAGAAGCTTAGGAGGACACTACGAAAAAATTTAAGTGACAAAACGCACCGTAGGATTCTAAGAGCCAATAATATTAACAGTCGTGTGGCAAAAACGAAACCTTTTATATTTAAAGTCAACAGAAAACTAAAACGTTTGGCTTTTGAAAATTCAACTTATTCAGATAAGATGGACGACGTATGGTGCCAAATGAATCCTTCAGTTTATAAAATTGGTATTATATCCCATATGATAATGACCCAAAACATACAGACCTGGACGTAAAACTATGGCTCTTGCATAGCACCAAACATCCATTAACACCACCCCATAGTCCTGACATGAACTCCATTGAAAATCTTTAGGCATATCTGCATGGAAAAGTCCATGACCACAACATTTCCTCTAAAGCAACTTTAAAATGGTTATTGAAAGAGGAGTGGTACAAGATTCTGCCAGAAAAATTTCAAAGCTTAATGGAATCAATGCCGCGACCTCTGAAATCAGTTTTAGACAGCATTGGCTTCCATACAAAATATTTAAATTACTATTTTTATTCTGAAAGTTATAAAATGTATGGAAAAAATTAAAAAAGCAAAATACTTTTGTGTCCTAAAAAAGCGCCACCTAGTTCATATTATTTTAAATATCCCCAGCATTATAAATGTATTTTAAGTTTAAGAAAAGGAGGATTAAAGTTTAACGTTGCCTTTAAAAATATTCAATAAAAAATACACACATTTTTAATAAAGTATATTTTTATGAAGCATTTTTTTTCTTTAAATTTACTTTATTTAACATAAGCAAAATATTTTTGTGAGTAACTGTATATATTATCAGCACATACACATAAATGTGAAAATACGACCAAGTTCCTGTTAAAAAATTTCGACCATAAAAAGTACTGAGGACCAAGTTCTTCATATGTACAATACCGTCCCATTTCTGGGCCACTGGGAAAAAAGGACTCACATCCGCCCAAAAACAAAAATGTGAAAAGAAGGTAAAGTTTATTCTCATATTTTTCATTTGGGCGGATGTGAGTCCTTTGTCCAAGTTATTTTCGATTGGTAATTAAGTATAAAATCACGTTTAACTTAAACCTTACAGACGGTTGGGTTATATCAAAGTTCAGCTCTCTACCTATAGTGAAAAGGCTCCATACAAAATAAACGGGAACCCTAGTCCCCCTAGATGAAAAGTGGCAATTTTTCTCATTACTTATTCCCCAAGGCCTACATGTATACCGAATTTCAGCTCTCTATCTACCTTCCTATCTCGGGAAGCTTTTAAGGTAAAACTTTCCAATTCGGCCTGCAAGTAGAGTCCTTGTTATTCTATGATTAAAGGAAGCAAAGTTATGAAGGAGGTAAAAAGAGCGCAAATGCTTTCGTGTAATACACACACTCTGTGCATTAAGCCTGAGCTAGGCCTGGCGCCTTAGTGACATAGAACCCAAAATACTTAAATATAAAAAAAACATTAGCAATCAGCATTAATTACATTTCTTAAAATTCTAACCCATATCCATCAAATTGGCCAACTTATCCGCCACTCTATAATATTTGCTTTTTTTCTTTAAAAATGCTAAAGTAACTTTAATTTCCGGTTCCTGATTTAACCGATTGGAAATACTTTTTATGCAACCTTTAATTTGTTTTTATTTGCTTGTAACAAAATTCCTACAAAATATAAAAATCAAAAGGCACGCTACGCTATTCGAATAGAATATTCATCCCTTAAAAGAACACGTGCCCATAGCAGTGAAAGTCGTGGTGCTTATGCTGGGTAACTTCAGTTAGAATATAATTTTAAATTCTATTGTAACATAAAAAAATAAATAAAAGAAGACTTTATTTGAATGGAACTCTCTCTCTCTCTCATCCCTTAAAAAGAAGTGGTGCTAATCCCTTTCTATTGATTTTATTTTAGAAGTTTTTGTTAACATATATTTTTATTGAAACAGAATAATAAAAAATAATTATATATTTGACTTCCCGAGTTTAGTACGCTATTAGCTGCAGGTGTTGCCGGCCAAATTAACTAAAGCATACAACAGCTAAAAGTACTTTTTTGCATACTTTTTTCACAAAAGCTGATAAACTGATTTGTTTACGATTTTTTTCGGTATTTTGTAACGAATGTGTTAAAATTCTAATTGTTTACCTTCAAAAAAGGAAGAACAATAAATAATTAACGAATAATATTATGCAAAGTGATTTAAAGTGCTTGAGAAGACTTAAAAAGCGCCCTTTACGTTCGTTGTCCCACAGTGGCTTAACCATAATGTACAATGTTAATTGTGAGTCCCACCCGCGAGATGATAACGAATTTCTTGTGGTCAGAAATTGAGGATATGGAGCTGGCCGATATGTGGTTCCAATAGGATGGTACCACTTGCCACACAGCCAACGAAACAATGGCTCTTTTGCGCGAGAAATTCAATGGCCGTGTTAGCTCACATCGTGGCGATGTTAATTGGCCTTCACGCACATGTGACTTGACACCCTGGGACTTCTTCATTTGGGGATAAGGAAAGGAAAAAGGGCACGTTAATAAGCCAAGAACATTTGAAGAGCTAAAGAATGAGATAATTCGGCACATTAATGAAATTGAACCTCGGAGTCATTGAAAATATCGACCACCGGAGTCGTGACGAGCCTTTGACCGATATTTTGTTTTTTACACAATTCTCATGGATCCTGCCATCAGATTAAGAAAAAAATGATTAAAACAATTCTCTGATTGGACCACCCTGTGGAAACTATTAAGAAATTTCTTCCAAAAATTACATTGTAATGCTGCAGCTGCCCTCGTATATTCATGCATGTTTTAGTAAGAACTTGACATTATTATGTGACCCGAATTCTGTTCATAAGTAATAAATCAAATACAACGTTGAGGTAAAGTATTAAAAATGCTTGAACTTGAAGACGATTATGTTTAATTTAAACAAAAAAGAAAATTAATTAATTTTTCAGAGATGGAAAACTTTTAAAGTTCCCTCAAAGATTGCAACCAAAAAAATAAAAAATTTTTCAAAAAGTTTTGTATTGGAAAATGTTCATTTTTTTCGGTTTGTAGGCGGAAATATCCCAGTTCATGATCTGACAATATTTTATATAATTCAGTGTTAAACTTAAATATTTATTGCTATTATTTTGATGCACTTGTTTTGTAGATTTATTCACTTTATTCGCATGTACTTATGTATGTGTGTATGTTGTATGCGTGTAAAAATGTACATTTGCATTTTACAAACAAACAACCAATTTGACTCCCACATGTAAAAGCTGAACATTTCTCACTGAAGGAGGGGAATTTACCTTTTAAAATTTTACGCGCACCCACAAGAAACATATGATATTGAACAGCTATCCTGCAGTCATGGATTTTTTTTTTCGTTATTTTTTTTTTTTTTTGTTATTAGGAAAATTTAATTTGAAATGTAAAAATAACTGGCAATGCAATAGGGAAATCAAAGGGTGAATTTGGTTGCTTGCTTTAAACAGGCAACCATAATTTAATTGTGATATAATTCACATACCTACTATACGAGTATATAGTTTTCCAGATTTACAACTTATTTATTTGATTTTGTAATTTAATTTTTAGTTTGCTTTATTTGTAGCATTATTGTTGTTTGTTGTTTTAGATCGAAAAGGGGTTTAATACTTTTGAATCAATGTTTAGTCGATTTTAAACAATATGCTGTAGTTAGTCACTCTTGTTTTTTTTTTTATTTGTATTATTTTATTTGCAAAATAACTATTTTTTTTAACTCTTTTCTAAATTACAGGCATACCCAAGTGTTATCAAATAATCGACTTTATGTAAATACACACGCTCACACTTACGTTTTCAGCTGTACAACTGACGTCCTTCGCTTCATTTCTTTTCTTTTTTTTTAATTTTACTTTTTACTAACGTTGAAGGCCTTTAACATGTGTTGTTACGTTTTATCAGTTGTAATTAAACACCCATTTCAAATCTATTCTCTTTTTGGTTTGAAACTTTTTCTAATAATAATAGTTGCAATTAAAGTTGTAAATTCTTTAAGAAGTTATACCTATGTGTATTTATTTGATACAAGTCCAATATTATAAATATTTGATTATTTCTTTTTTTTTTCTTTAGCAGTAACACAAACACCACAACAACAACAAGTAGTATTACAACTGTGTAATTCTGTTTTTTCTGTAGGACAAAACACTCTCTAAATTCTCTTGACAATTCCCAGTGCTATACATGTGTGTGCATGTGCGTGTGTGTATGTGTGTGTATATACAGTAAGTGCTGATTGTATTCTGCTCTATTTGCGAATAAAAATGACCCCTTTTCGTTGTTGGTAATTTTGAGAACAGTGACTGACACAGAATTGAGCATATGTTATATTATTGCCACGAGTTGCCACAAAATCAAAAAAAAAACCGTTATTTGTACGCTGGAAAGTGTTGATAATATAGATGTTTTAAGCCAAGGAGAAAAAGCGTTGAAAGAGCAAAATACATGTACAAGTCATACGGTTTAGAAATTTGTATATTCAGACGTACATACATATGTATGTAACGTACAGAGGCTCTTTTTGCTGAAAAAAAGTACTTTTAGATTAGAAAAGGATTCTAAAACAATAAAAATTCTCTAATGCAGCATAATTACCATACCAACAGCCAGTGATGTCAACCACACAGTTATTGCTTGATTGTGCGGTAAATTTAGGGGATGTGCGACAGCAGAGAAAATAATGCAGAAAGTGTAACGATTTAAAACCGAAAAAGGTTTGTGTTATTTTCATTATTTCTGTTTGCGTTTGGTTTAACATTTCTTTTATTCAAATTCGTTTATATTATTTGAATCTTATATGTTGGCCTAAATTATTAATTCAAATTGTTTGGTATTGTTTAAGTAATGACCCCCAAAATGAATCGATAGCTTTTTATAGCGGTTTTAATAATTAATGGTTTTAGCATTTGAACTATATTGGTATAAATTAAATGCATGATATTATTCCTGCTCAAGTCCCTGCACTCTTTCAATCTTTTAGTGCCCTGTTCCATTTTATAAAATATGTAGAGAAACATCGCTTATATCGCTTAAAAAAATTGGCAGCTCTTGAACAGCTGTTTTTGAACTTTCACGTAAAACAATTACCCTTGACGAAAAAAAAATATTGCTTGGCAGTTGCTTTAAGATTAAAGTTCGTTTTTTTTTTAAATAATTTTTACAATGCAAAAAAATCATCTCTTCGACTTGTTGGAATGGAGTAAATCATATTCGGCATCCGCCATAATTCAAAAGTTTTCTTAGTGTCAAACGAAAGATAGTTACACTTTCTTAATATCACCAGAAAGTAGAAGCAAAATTATTCATTTATTTAAAATAATTAATATTATTTTTTTAATCACCTAAGATATAGTTATATTATTAATAGTAATTAGAAAAAAAATATATTGATTACTTCCCGTCTGCGTTAATCTTAGCTTAAAAAAAGCGCTGTGTGAAGATTTAAAAACAACAGTTAACAGCACTGTCACATAGTTCTCAACATGAAAATAGAACCTGCTTTAAGTGGAATAAATAACACATCTTAACTGCATATACGAAAAACACATATATTATATTTGATAGCGTTCACACTATTTCTATACGATTTACAAGTGTAATTTTGACATTCCATATGACGTGTACACGTAATGTAAACACTGCTTAAGATTGGTAAATGCAATTACTGTTGGCAAACTCTAGTATAAAAGTGTGGAAACGTAGACGCAACTAAAGGCCCAACTGTAGTCGGCAGAAGCTGGTTTAAGCAACTCTCAAGCTTGAAGTACTTATGCCCAGTTTTTGAGTTGATATTTAAATATGCAATTAGCTAATTTTTCCTTAAATTTAAATTGTATTTAAATACAGCTTCAGTTTTTCAGTGTTAAATAATTCTTCGTATTAAATCGCAATGAAAATATGGTAGCACTATGAAATGTCAAAAAATGTATCGATAGTTATAAAGAAAACAGCTGTGCACCTTAAACAAAAGTTGTAGACAATTCAGCATCACTCATTTCTTCTTGATTGGAATTTATTTTGTTGCCTGTTTTATTTATATACCTATGTATATTTATATATTCAGATATCTATAGTTTTTAATTTAATTTACATATATATACTTTTTACATTTAATAACTTTTAATTTCTGAAAAATATTTTTTAACAAAGAAATTGAGAGGTAAACAAACTTCAAAGTCATATGTTAACTTTCTGGACTTTAAATAAACTTTAAATGCTCAATATTGCTCATTTAAGTTGCAATTGAATAAGCCTTGAAAAACCGTATTTAAATAGAATTTAAAGCTAAATGACATTTAAACATAGAGTCAAAAACTGGGCATTAGGCTACAGCAGGCTACACGGAAATGCCAATAGCAGCAGTTGTCGCCATGCAGTCAGCAACTCTATTATTTTTGAAAACGGCAGCAACTTGATATTGAAGTTGGAGGTTTCGATACACATTTAAATTCCTAATATTAGTGTGGCTAAAATATTGGCTGAGGAATATTTAGGGATCCCTATTTTTACTTGAAATATATCAATACCTTAATCAAATACTTACCAGCGGCAAATGTGGTCATATAGCCGTGTAGCTGGAATGGCGTCCAAATAATCGCCTTTATATGAATGCTTGTATTTTAATTTTGACTGATTGTAGTAGGTATCCTGCTGTCGTCTAGGTTTCAACACAACAAAAATTTGCAATTGCTTTAGCGAATTTCAAAAAACTTCTCGTGTCCTGGGGCACAATTCTCGCTCAATAAGACGGTGAAGTGAGAAGTTGTTTCACATATTCACGCTACTTTCCATTCACGTTCAGTGAAAATATGAAAAAAAAACGCCACAATGACTTCCTGCGAAAAACAATAAAACGAAGCGAAATTTTATTCACAGTTGCTCATCAGTGTGTTCATTCCAGATTTTTGATGAAAAAATTCTTTACACTTTCGTGATTCCTGTATAACAGCGGGAAAAGTATAAAGACGTATAATAAAGTCGCGTTTGTTTTAATTTTTATTAATAATTTTTATATATTTATTTTACTTTATTTTTAATTTTGTTTTCAAAATTAAAGCTTAAATATTTAGGTCCTCATTTTCATTTTATACAATGGCCCATAGTCGTAGTCAAAAATAAAGTCTACTTTAAGAAAACTAAAGTCGACTTTACTTCAGAGTCAACTTTAGGTCTTCCACAGAAAAGTTAAAATATACTTTTAACGTTGAAGTCGACTTTAAATATAAAATCAGCTGTAGCTGTTTTTAACTCATTTAAGAACAACATCAACAGCTGTTCTTTGCCAAGTAATAAAGTTCGCCATTATTGATGATTTGGAGGAAGAGCTCCAGAAAAAGAAACTAAAATATATATATAAAAGAAGCTTTAGGCCTTTCGAACGTGATAATGAGGATATTTTTTCGCGTTACTGTTTTGACAAAATCACAGCTTGTTTGATGATTATAAACTTGTTGAATATCGAAGAACGTAAAAAAACAATCGAAGGGTACCCATTCCAATATACCTACAAGTTTTAACAACTTTGCGGTTTCTGGCAAGAAAGTAACTTGGGTAAGTAATTGCAGTGTACAAAAATATAGAATTATCATATTTCATCTGATCTTCATGCCGAGAGAATAATTAAAAATATTTGCAGAAAAATTGCTTTATTACTGCCACAGTTTATAACAATGCTGAACTCTGAAGGGTGAAAAACTAATTTTAACCAGTTGGCTCGATTTCCAAGTGTAATTGGAAATTTTGCCGCCTCGTGTTTTTTTTTTATAACTAACATCAGCTGATCAAAGATGCCACTTTCTCTTGATTTGTATAGGTTGTACGCAAACATATTGAACATCTGAGTTGGTGGCACCCATTGAAGGCTGGTTCATCTTAAAACATACTTTTTGTCTATGGTACCAAAACTGTTACTAAAATTTTTTTAATAAAATTATAGCTGTTATTGGCCTTTTTTTAATTTTAATTTATTAAAATTGACCAAGCTTGAAGGTCTTTTTTCGTTATTTTTATTTCCTGATGATGCTACACAATGGAGTAGCAGAATATCGAAAAATAAAAATATAATTATTAAAAAAAAGACCTTCAAGCTTGGACAATTTTAATAAATTAAAAATTGTTTAATTTAAAGTGGATTTTTAAAAGAACCGACTTAAGTTTTTGACTATAATTATGTTCCAATATGTTTATATATTGATATATTTTTTATTTTATGATATATATAATTTTTTTTTTAATAAAATGATGAAATTAGGTCTGTCTAATATTTCACAAATTAAAGGCCGATAATTAAAGTTAGAATGTTATCGGACAGATTATTCGTTTTACGTTCGTATATGTGAACTTTAAGATTAAACTGTCTGATAAGTTAAAGGGAAGATTTTCTTACCTTTGACTTTTAACGTGAGGTTTATAGATTTGGAGTTGCCATATTTTGAACAACAAAACAAAAACAAATTAAATTTAATATTTAAAATATGGAAAGAGACCTCATTTATTTTATATTAACAAGCTAGGAAATATTTTTGAAAACAATTATTTTTGCCGGTAAACAAATAAATAAACCTAAGGCGTTGCCACCATGTATTTTTAACAACCAAATTCATTTGTCACATAAGAACAGAATGAGAATCCCACCATTGAACTTGAAAACTATTAGTCACCGTTGCGCATGTATGTATGCAATAGTCGTACTCTTGCAGAAACCTTATTACTTGTTATGTTGCCCCAATAAACATACTTTATTTACAAAACGTTATTGTAGGGGAATAATTTATACTGCATATATGTAAATTAATAATTGTTTTCCAGTAGTGTTCCTATACAAAACAAAACCTGCTTCATCCTAGATTTTGTTAAAATCTATTTAAAACCGAGTAGTACTTAGTAATGCAACTGTGGTTTTCCTCTTAGGTTAGGTTAGATAATCAGGCCGCCTGCACCACAGGCTCACCTGGGTGCCCAAATTCAATCACTTTTTGTTACCTGAAAAGATACAGGTGAGTAGAAAAGAAGAGAGTGAAGAAATGATTAAGAAAGCTAGAGAAATTTAATAAAGGTCCCAAAGTATGTGCCGGCATGGAGTCACTGCTAAACCAGTGACTGCTACTTATGAAAGAATTGATTCCCCGCAGTGCCACCTTCAATATTTCGGAGAGGTTGCTAAAGAACCTTCGCCCGTGGTGAGTCAGTCGTCTGTCCTCCAAGGCAAGACAGAGGCACAGGAGGGGATATATTGTTTCTGTTTCCTCTTCATTTTGACAACTTCTACAGAAGGCAATTGCAGGCAGTCTCATTTTTTTCGCATGGCTGGCAAATTTGCAATGACCGGTAATGGTTCAACGATGTACCTAAATTGAGTTCTTTGAAAACTTAGCAGAGCTGTGGTTCCAACCTTGTCCAAACCTAGTGATACGTCATGCGATATATAATATCGGATACGCCTCTTCATCAATGTGTGAATCCTGCAACCTTGCTTCTCTCTTTGCCAGCTTGTCGGACTCACAGTTACCCCTATTGGTCCCGTGTCCACACACCCATTCTAGGGTGATTCTCACATTCCTGGACCAGTTTAGATGTTGTATAAACACCTGTTACAGACCTAATTGCAGCACGGCTGTCGGTAAAGGTTCGAATATCTCTATCAAATATGCGGTAATACCACAGCCGATTTGCCGCCCTTAGAATCGCTGATGTCTCCGCTTGAAGATCGCTGCATTCATAGGGAATTTTGAAAGACGTTTTGATCCCCAGTTTCGCTATAAAGACACTACCGCCTGCCTACTCCTTTATACCATTTGCCGCCATCTGTGTATATTTTCAGATGGTCCACTTGGGAACCTGTGCCCTCGGGGGAACCGGAAATTTCCAAGAGCGAGTCGAAATTCCTCAAGAAGCACAGAATCGGGAAGATTCGCAGAATTACCCCTTAATACACCAAAAAAATACTACCCCGAATATGAAATAATTGACAGTAATTACGGCGTAGTCTAACCAGGTATGTTGGTTAGCACAGCTGATCACAATTCCTGTTAATTTGAAATATCTTATTGTCTAACTGCATAAAATATAGTTGACACTTACTGCATAAAAACTAATTTAAATTCAATTGCATATACAAAATTTTATGTGTACATCAATACATTACATTTTAAATTAAATTAAAATTTTTTTTTATGAATACAAATCGTTTGTTGCTGCTTTAAGCTTGGTGGTGCTATTGTGTAAAAAAACTATAGACTTCGTACTACAGGTGCAATTCATGATTAACAGTACTGGAAAATACAACAGTGTGTATCAGTGGTTTGTGAAAAAAAGCAGGTGTAACTCGCCCATTCGTTTAAGCCCCTTTCACACTATTAAAAATAGTAAAATATTTTCACTACATTGTTTGTCTACGCCGCTGCACTTCTGTATGAATTCAACCCTGCTACTCTCAAAAGTCTAATGCGGTTTTCTGCTCGGACAAAAATTGTGCATGGATTTCACACTATTCACATTTCTCATAAATTGATAAAGTATTGTAAATAATACGCATAGATGTTGTTATCATAGCCCTTAGCAGGGTAGACTAAACAGGTAAACTAACCAGGGCAGCTGAGTAATTTTTTTAACTGATTTGATGTCAAATTCCATATAAAAATAATGTTTCCGATACACTTTTTATATGTGGAGTTTGACATACGCTAGTAGTAGAAAATACTTTGAATTCGCCCTTAGTCTATGATTTTTTCCATTTTATCAGAGTGGCGTTTTTACAAAAATGGTGACGAAAATGGTGGTAAAAGGAACAAAGTGAATTATCGACTATGGCGTGCCGCCGTCAATTATTTTGTCTGTGGCTTGCACAGGCCTTAAAATCAACGCCGTGCATATGTGTATCGATTGCGAATGTGTTTTGTTCACGCAGGGGTTGAAATATTTGTTCATTTTTATTACGAAAAATCTACCAAAAACTTGAGCAGCAAAAAGTTGCGATTCGGTTTGTTTTCTTTGCTGTTCAATTATTTGGCGCTCCAGCACACAAAAGGAATTGTTTATAAATTAAAAATGTGAAAGAAGAGATTTACTTCAAAAAATCAATAAAAGAAAATGGAATATAAGCACTTGATTATTATTTGATTTTATTATGATTTGTGTTCATTAAATGACTTTTAGATTGTTAATTTTTACAAGGAAAAGTCTTGAGTATAAGCAAAATTGTTTTTCTTTTTTATTTTAATATGTCTTTTTTAAATTTAATTTGTAAGTAAACAGCCCAATGTCGGTTTTTAAAATCATAAAAGTAAACGGTTAACCGGTTTTTAAATAAAACTTTAACATATGCTAAAGTACACGCAGGAACAAAAGTCATCGCCACAAGCTTAATAAACCATAAAATTTAAGTATTTTCAATGATGACGTAAAAACACATACCGCAGCTTAACTTGCCCAAATAAAAAAGATAAAAAAATAGTTCATAAAAATAACTTCTGGGCTTTTTTTATTTAATTTTAAATAATTTTCCTAGCAAAGTTTATCCCAACTCATTTTATTATGAAATAGTCTCTATGTGCATTTCGCTGGTTGCTTAAGCCAGCTCATCAGGGCCCCTTTACCCATCTTTTTAAAAAAACTTAGACCAAATGAGAAATCCAAATGACATCAAGGCAAAAACAAAAAGCCCCCACAAAAAACAATTTGTTATTTTGTTTTTCTTGCCTGCCTTACGACGTTATTATGCTACGTTATACGCAAACTCTGAATGGTCTCCGCGTTTGGCGAATTGTTAATGTTTGAAGTCAGCAATATCAATCGACAAGTTCCCGAAACATGAGCTAGCCTATAAAATTTTCATATTCTGAATCCTTTTCAAATTTGCTATAAAGTCCCCCTGCAGAAATTATCCACCCGACGTACCCAGATAACTTACGGATCTATATGTAAAAAAAAATATAATTGGCGGTAAAAAGTACTGAGATCAAAACTGCATGGGGTCCCAAAAAGCGCCTGGCAGATTTTGTACATTGGGAGGTAACATGTTCTTTAAGTAATGAGAAGTCAATACAGCCAAGTTGAATTTTCCGAAAAACGGTCCTTGTAGGGGCCACCAAAAAAATTAAAAAAGAGAGAATAAAGTTCAAAACGGTCCTTGTCAGGACCACTACAAAAAATTCAATATTTGATTTATTTATGCCTAGAGTTTGCCAAACATTGCTTTAGCCTGGAAGAAAAAATTTATAAAAAGTAATTTAATTGTAGAAATTTTCCTTCACAGGCACACAAAATATTTACAACAAACATGTGTATTAGGGCCGTAGTGCGCCAGGCCAATTTCAGACCTAAAGCATACAGTGCTTCCTTTAATCATAAAAAAATTAAACCTCTTTACAATTTCACTGACTGACAGAGACACTCATAAAACTTAGGGGACACTGCAACTAGAGAGCTAAAATTTGGTATAACCCAACGTTCTGGTCTGTAAACCTTAAGTTTAAAGAAGATTTATATACACATACACATACAGTGGTACCTCGAGATACGAGGTCCCCAACATACGAGTTATTTGAGATACTAGCTGTCGAGCGAGCAAAGTTTTGTTTTGAAATACGAGCGACATTTGAGATACGAGAAACGTAATTCATAAAATATAAAAAAATTAATTTCACCGAAATTCGAAAATTCACCACACAATTTCCCTAAAAATCGAAATTTGGAACTGTAGCAAAAATTTAAAAACTGGAATAAAAAAGTTAATTGCTACAAATCCAATATTTAATAAGAAAAAAACCCACAAAATCCAAAATTTCGGAATTTTGGAACTTTACAACAAACAAATATTAAGCGAAACAAAATTTTGCAAATTCACCAAAAATTCGAAAATTAAAAATAAAAACAAAATTTTATGAAAACTTCAAAATGGGATATGTCTTCACAGCCATATAAAAAATCTATTATTTCACCACTAAAATCGGAGGCCAAAATTAATGATCACAACCAATACTTTACACCGGGAGGAATCCGTAGGACATTTCTAGTACTTACTACTTACTACTTTTGTAAAGGATATATAAGATTCGATAAAGCCGAGTGTAGCTCTCTTACTTGCTTTCTTTATTTTCATTCATTTAGTTTTACTCCTTCTTCCAATTTTTTTGATTCGTAACATTTTTAAGGATTCTTCAGCATTGGCTAATCGTCGCACATTTAATTTTTTAATTTCCTCCATACAAAAGTTTGATATATTGATCAGAGATGGCAAACTGTGTATACTTAAAGTTATTACGCTTCATGATTATGTATTTATTCGCATTTAAAATGAGATTTGAGGCGAGACGACTTTCAATACGATTCAAAATATGGTATGAAGCACCTCTTTAAGTATACAGGACCTGTTCTAAACTTCAAAAGTTGGGTCCCCTGCCTAGCACTTGTTGTCATGAATTAGCATACGGCCAAGCTCTCATTAAGAAGGAAAACATTGGTTACCTGTGTTTCATAAGATATAATGAATTAAATTAATTCTTCTTCGTTTCTGGATGTTTTAGTTTTATATTGTTAAAAAAAATCAAACTGTCTCTCACGTTTAGTTATATTTTTAGCAGGCAAAATGAAATGATGTGAGTAATAAAATTAAGCGAAATAAAATTTTTAAGATAATGAAAAAATCTGTACACAAGTTTTAATAATTATTTAAATCCTCGAAATTATTCCTTTTTGCTGGGTTCTTCTTTCGGTATATCGGGATATTCCAGTTTCACACCAGCTTCACAGGTAAAAGTAGGACAGCAGTATGGAAAAGGAGCTGTTTTGTTTGTTTTTTCTGTATCAAGTTTGCATTTATCATTTGCCAAGGGTAGCGGCCCACAATCCTCAACCAACTCCAGCAATCTAAAATTAATAATCAAATATTGTATATTTAATTAGGCCCTGGCATAAACAGAGTGTTAATCAATTCCTACTTGGAAGGATCTTCTTCATTGCGTACACAAGTTGAGCGGCCGCAGAAAGGTGTCAAATCCCAGGTTTTACCAGGTTCAACAGTTGCACATCGAGTGGATGCAAAGCACATGCCAGGGAAATCTGCAAGAAAAAAAAGAGTTACACAATATTTAGTTTGACGAGCTTGAACTTATTTAAATAAGAAATAATTTATAAAAAAATTTTAAATAATTCCATCTTTCAATTCGCGAATAAATTCGCACATCAGTCTAGTTTTAAATTCTTTTTAACAGTGAAATTAACGGTCAACCAAGTGAGTATGTGTGGAAAATAAGCTTCAACCGCGCCCAGGTATGGTTCTGAGTAATCAATGTCATAAATGCATGTATGGATCGTGAGAGAAGGTAAACAGGAAACTTTTGAAATATTTACATGCCTTATTTGGGCCACTTTTAACTTTATAAAACTTTCAGAAATAGAAACAAAAAAAAAATTATTCGAAGCCTCAATTAGGACAAAAATAATAGTGTTTAAAAGCACGTCACAGCAAAATAAAAACGCAAGACAGACTGCCTCAGTGTGTGTCCCCAACACAACACAGTTATGTATAGCAAAATATTACATAGGATATTTTAGTCACTCTCATGAAAGACGTTAGATGTACACTTCTCACAAATATCGCGAGTATTGGAAAAAATAGCATTTCACTACTAACTGTGACTTTATGCTACAGTCTTATACATACATATGTATATGTACATATGTTTATGTAATTTCTGCTGGCGTTAAGTGATATTAAAGAAAAATATTTTACTTTAAACACCCGTAAACGTAGTAGCTTTTACAAGCTGCTTGATGTGTACCAGTTGTATAAATGGACCGATCACATTTAAACTTTTAAATACCATTTGTAAATAAAATTGTTGCAAAAATTACAAAAAATTCGTGAGTTCTAACGACATTTAAGTGAAGTAGAGATTTCGTCTATGGAGATTAGGTCAAAATATGAACCAATTTTCAGTGAGTAGTGTTCGTAACGCAGCATATGTAAACTTATGTACCGAGTTTTAACTAATTTACATATCTTGAGAATTGGTACAAAAAACAAAATTAAAAGCCTCTAATATATTTTGTCACCTTTGTCGGAAAAAAGTGTGAAATGCGTGAACAGTGCTTTATCACGCAAAAAGAAGAAAAGAAAAGAAGCCCGAATTGAGCCGTTGAAAGTGCTGAGATCATAATGAGGATCAATACCATCCATTTCTAGGCAACGTCCGAGCTTGGCAATATTTTTTTTTACCTTTCTATAAATAATCAAATGACCAAAAAATAAAACTTTCTCTTGTTCATTTTTGAAAAAAAACTTATGTCAAAAATACCGTTGCAATTCATTTTTTAAAAAAAACTTTTGATAAGCTTTTCGGATCAATTAAAATATCAAAATATGTGTACAATAATTATGTAGGTCTCAACAATCGAACAGGATTGTAGGTAGAGTCCTCATGTTTCAAGCTTTACTTTAGGAATAAATGAAGCAATGTTATGAGGGGGATGTGCGAATTGTGTCGTGTATTATACACACACTGTGTGCATAGCCAGCCCTGAACTTTGCCTGGCGCTTTAACATACAAACATAAGTTTTCTAAAATTACTGAGAAAAATATACATACTTACATATGTATGTATGTATGTATGTACTTACATACGTATCATGAGATAACAAATAAAAGTAAACCCCTTCGCAAGGCTGCATTAATATTCTTAAACATATTAATATCAAACCCGTTAATATCTCGATTAAAAACAAGTTGACTTGTATCACTATCAAATTAAAACGGCTCATGCAGACTTGTGTACATACAGACATATGTTTTTGTGTGTGTGTATCAAACGGTAAATATTAATAACAAATCTGTAGGTAGATATGCAAGAGCGTGAGCACGCCAGCATAGTCTGATTAGTAATACTCAACATACCTGATTCTGTCATTTTTTTATTTATGTATGGCTGTTTCTTTAGCTGTTCATTTAGCACACCAACAACACATCCATATGTACATACAATACATATGTACATATGTATACACAAATATGGCTACTGGTTTTTGACAACTTTCTTTATTTATGTACATATGTATGTATATTTCTTAATAAATGCAAAACCATAACGAACGAACCAGTAAAGTTAATTACGTCAGCGTTTTTAACTGTTAGTCAATATGTAGTGTGAATGCAGATCCAAACTTACTTACATACATATGTACATATGTATGCACATGGAAAATCACCATGAATACAGTAAAATGTAAGCAAGTATGTAAATCTTATAGTATGGTTACGTTGCAAACAAGAATAAACTTTTGCACATTTGTTTTATTGAGAGGGAATGATTGGACAGTTCAACGATTCTGTTTCTACATTCAACATTCCTAAACGATGGTGGGTGATGTAATTCTTACTAAAGCCAATTGCATGACTTTACTGTTTCTAAAAACGTATTGCACGACAAAGGGTACCTGCTACTCATATGTAACTTCCTGGTGGCCGCTTTGGATGGAAGGTGTTCCATCCAGGGACCGTGATAATTATGATTTTTTTCACAAAAAACCGTAATATAATTGTTCTTTAAGGGATTTTTTTTTGCAGAAACAATTATTATATTTAGATTTTTTTTGGCAGAAATATTGAATTGTTAATTTCATTGTATGTACATATGTACATACATAGCTAGCTTACCTTGTCCAAGCCTTGAATTTGCAGAAAATAACACTTATTTTGCCAAGCAATAAAAATAATTAGAAAATAATAATTACATCTGCCAAAATAATAAAAATCAAGAAATAATAGATATTTCTGCAAAAAAAAAATTAATACCGGCAAAGGAACGTGGTAACATTCAAAATATTTCACGAAAAGGACTTAGAGAAACCATAGGACAAATTCTTAAAGAAAACCAAGAAATTCCCCATATATCTGCCCCGAAAATTAACGAGAAGCTTAGAAGGACACTACGAAAAAATTTAAGTGACAAGGATTAAGAATTCTAAGAGCCAATAATATTAACTGTCATGAGACAAAAAAGAAACCTTAATGTCTGCAGTCAACAGACAAAAGCGCTTATTATTTGCTAAGCCTAATAAAACTAAAACTTTCGGCTTTTGGAAATACTCAATATTCAGTGACACACTTATTCGGTTCGGATGGACGACGTATGGTGGGGTGCAAACCATATGAATCCTTCAGTTATAAAAATATAAAACGAACCGTAAAACATGGTGATGGTTCTCTCGTGATGTGGGGCTGTATGTTAGCGCCTGTAGTGGGGAAGCTGATTTTATTATGAGCATTATGGTTAAACATATGTATATATTTGGCAATTTTAAGGGAGAAAATGGAGCTCCTGGAATTGGTATCATATCCCACATGATAATGACCCAAAACATACAGCTCTGGTTGTTAAACTGTGGCTCTTGTATATCACCCAACATCCATCAACACCACCCCGAAGTCCTGACATGAACTCCATTGAAAATGTTTAGGCATATCTGCATGGAAAAGTCCGAAAACAAAACATTTCTTCTAAATCATTTTTAAAACGGTTATTGAAGGAAAAGTGGCACAAAATCCTGCCATAAAAATTTCGAAACTTAGTGGAATCAATGCCGCGACCTCTGAAATCAGTTTTAGACAGCATTGGATTCCATAGAAAATATTTAAATTACTATTTTTATTCTGAAAGTAATAAAATGTATGGAAAAAGTTTAGAAAGCAAAATACTTTTGTGACCTGCTGAATGTATACTTAGGCTTAAGGTACGCTCTGACGTGGCAAATATTTGTTAAGCACTATTTTATGTAAGCTGTAAACTATTTTTGACAAAGTAAAAGATTATTTGAATTCTGTACAAGTACCACTTCCAAAAATAAGAGTTACTACCTTCTAAAGTTGTGTCGGTCACGAACTAGTTCGTTCAATTAGACGATTATTTTGAAAAGGTTATGGCAACTTTACAACAAATACAACAAACGATTTTCAATCCTTGAATATAATCTGAAATACTCTCTCAATTGAACGAACTAGTTCGTGAGCGACACAACTCTACTACTTTCACAAATATACATACATATCTACATATTTTAAGCAAATAAAGTTTGCAAGGGATGGTAGCCATACACGTTGCCGCCGTTGATACAACTCGGTTGATAATCATGTTGGTCCTTTTGTACACAAACAACACAATTTTGTGCACAATCTCATCCCATTATTTTTGCAAGCAGGTTATTTTGAGTTAAGATGGCAAATGTTTTTTTTTTTGCTTTGTTGTGCGACACGCCAATAAATTTACGTTACGACCGCGTTGTACAACCTGCCAAAAATGTAAATATTTTGTTTTTTCCTACAACTAAGTCACAATGTAAAACAACGACACCACATTGTTTGCAACCTCTTGTACGAGCAAGACCTGCTCCAGCTGTGCCAACGTTCACAACGTGAATGGCAACCTTTAAAATATCAATGAGTTTATAGGGTACCAATGAGATGAATGAAAGGTTTATCATATGACTTCTCAGAAAATAAATTATTTGAGAAAATATTTTTTCCCACAGTCCACGTATGAATATTTATGGAAAAAACATTTTATGATAATTTTCTTGTTTAAAGTTAATATTTTCGCAACAAGTTGAGAAATTGTAATGGAGACAAACAAGTTGTAGCTACTTCAACGTTAATTAAATACAGCAAAATCTAATATGGATTTCCATTTATTCTACAACAGCATTGCACAGTGTGCGATTTTGCTATACTAAAGAGATACAGCTAGACTTAAGAAATCTCGTACAACGAGTTACTGGAGTAATATTTCTGGAACGAATTTCCGCCATCCCTTGTCAAGTTTGTCTCCAAATTTGACAAGAGATGGCGGAGATTCGTTCCAGATATATTTTCGTTACCACTTTTATAGTACAATTTCTCTTTCTCGTCAAAATAGGCCTCAGTTTCAGCGATTACTTCATTATTGGACTTAAATTTCTTTTCAGCATGCATTCTCTTGAGATCTAAATCTGGAGAATACGGTAAATGGGTAAGCAATTCGAACCCAACTTTTGCATGGTTTCGCTCTGTTTGTGACACTGTGCATTGTCTTGGTGGAACAACACTTTTTTCTTTTGCAAATGTGGCCGCTTCTTTGCCTTTCGCATACACAAATGTTGGGGTAAAATGGTAAAAACACTACCATCTGATATCTCTACAATGTCAGCTAGATCGTGCACCTTCAATCTACGATCGTTAATAACCAATTTGTGGCTTTTTTATGTTTTCGGGAATAACAGTATCATTTGGGCCACCACTGCGCTCTGCATCATTTGTGCTGGTACGACCACGTTTAGATTCTTCAATCCACTCTTTACCGTTTGTCTCGATGGAGCAGAGTTCGGCTAATGTTTATCAAGCCATTGTTTGGTTTTCACTGTATTTTTTTTCATCACAAGGCAATGCTTTATCAAAACTCTAAATTGACCTTTGACTTTGACTTAACAAAATTTGCCTTACACAAAATCTCATAACTCACGAAACAATAGTCAGCTTGCTGTCAAATTTATACACGTGTCGTTTGAAGGTTGGTACTAAATAAAAATCACATGGAAAAAAATTCTAGCAACGCCATCTATGTATCATCCTATGGACTTTTTGAATAAACTGTTGTAACCATTACATCCCAACTTCTCTAAAAATAATATTGCTTTACTGAAACTTCACTTTGAAAGCAACCCAACCTCCACGGTAAGCATAAGCTTGAAAGAGTATTATCTAGGAAAGATTGCAAATTAACTCCGTCAAAATGTTCGCCGATAATTATTTTATTTGGATGACAGAAATTCGAGTACCGCCTATATCAGACCGAGAAGAAATCCTATTGTAGAAAACAACTATCAGTTTTGGCACAACTGTGATCTAGATTAAGTATCAGGTTGAGGTAATTCCCCCCCACCAGTTATAATTAACATAAAAGCTAATTCCTGATCTGACCAGAAACTGCAGGGACTTTATATATTTTCAGTTCAGTTTGCAAGAAAATAATTGGTGTTTATATATTTTTTTGTCTTCAGGAAACTAAAAGAAGCGAGGAAAATATTTACCTGCATTTGAAGCGAGTCAGGTTGGACGCATATGACGGATATTTTGGTTTTGGTAATTGAAAAATTATTTTAATTACGGCTTAAGTTATGGCAAATACAAAGTTTCTCGTCGAACAAAAATCCTTTTGTGCTCAAGAAAGTCGTAACAGTTCTATAAAATTCACGAAGCGCTATTTAGGCGTAAAAAGCCAATTATCTTCATTAGATAGTTGTTACTTGACAAAGACTAAAACACCAATAAATTGCTTCTCAGAGCGAGAAATTACACGGAAGATGGCACATAACCGAAATCGGCTTGTCTCCATATCAAACTTGACGAGAGGGCCATGCTGGGAAACAAAGGAGCGCAATAAATATTGAGAAAACTGGTTCCCAACTTGAATCGGAATTCGCTCAGTACTGGAGAGCTAGAGCACGATTTAAGCAAGCAAAGTGGTTCATTACGCTGTCTAGGGGAAAATCACAAACGATTCTAATGCTAGCAAAGAATGGCCTCAGGATAATTACGTACTGGTTTACAGCAAACATAATGATGAAACAAGTCAATTAACTTGTTCAGTGAAAGGCCATATGCCTCCCCTGGAGTCAATTAGAATTCACCAAATATTAGCTGATGGACAATCGCAGAATATATGATTCGATGGTCTCTCAGTTCCTTAACTTAAATTGGTGTTATCTTAGAACACTGTGTCCGGCAAACCAAGCTGTAATTATCCTGAGCTCATCTTTTTTTTAACATCAGAAGCCTGTTTGATTTTCCAAGAGCGAGCGTAATCACTACTTGGCTTGCTGGAAACTAGATAAAGCGCCGAGCCAAGTCTGACTCAACCCAGGAATAAGTTTTTTCTCACTGCTCTGAAGTTTTCCGCGTGAAGTTGCGGCAACAGTTTCATCATGACTTGGGTCATGGGTTAGGTTTAAAATGAAACAACTGGCTTTAACAAGCTCAACAGATTATTGTAAAGATAAGAAAAATATTTTCCCTGATTCTGCTTAAGACCGCCCGGAAACGTCCTAGTCATCAAATGACCAGCATATTCATCATAGGATTGTGGTTATGCTGAAAGCTGTTAGTACATGTTTTAGTCGTTAGCATACATATGTAGTTGAGGGCGAATATTTTCATATACAACCAATAACACTAGAAATGCACACACACACACACACACACACATTTTCTTTGTGGGTTTGCATGAAATATAAAAAAAGGACTTTACATACATAGATGGTTATGTATAAGTATGTGTTTTTTTAGTACTAATTTCATGAAATAGACTTTGCACTTATGTATTAAAAATCGGTCATTAGTGCCTATTTCTTAAAACTACATGTCTCGGTTCAATGGCCCGATACTGCTGCTGAACTAAATACTTTATCATACACAAAAACAGTGAATGCACTAAGCGCAAAAAAGCTATTGGAGCCAAGGTTTAGCTATTTTTTATTTTTCTGTGAACATAATAAATTTAACAATCAATTACTTATGTGCAGCAGTGCATTGTTTTCTAGTAGGTCCATTGTTTAAATAATGTTTGCTTCAGCCAACTGTAACGACCTCAATTGTTAATTTGGTTTTGCCAGTGGTTGGTTACTCACCTCTAAGTACATCAGCTGGTATAAGTCTCTTGTAGATTTTAATTTCACCTTCGGCTGTATTAGTGGTAGAGGCGGCACCTTTGTCCTTCTCACCAGCGGCCCATGCATTGGCCACGAGTACGAATAAAGCAATATTGACGGTAACGAAAACTTTCATTTTATTAATTTGGTTTTTTTTTAATTAAACAACTCTGGAATTTTTTTTAAATTACTTTTTTTTTTTGTTAATATTTTTTTTTTTTTTGAATTACAGATACACCCTTTAAACTATGAAACGGAAACGTTCTATTTTTAATATTTTAGAGTATTATTATTAAAAATATATTTAAAAAAAACAACAATTTCAAATAAAAAAAAATAATAAGAAAGAAAAAATCACACGAACCGTTGCAAGCGAAAGTGAGCACTGAATTAAATTTGAAAATTGCTTAAACACCGGTATTTATATCTCTTGGAAATAATTTATGAATTCACAAAGACAAGCTTTTGTTGTTGTTAATTATTTTGCTTAGTTTTTTTTTTTGTCCTAAAGCGGCCTGTTTAACAAACTCTTAAGCGACCAAAAAATGTTAAAGAGACGCCAAACAGTTGGTTCAGATGACTGACAGTCGGATAACTAGACAGTTGAACGAACAGCTTAAAGTCTGAACAGCCAAACATTATGTTAAAGCAAATATCGTCACTCCAAACAAAAAAGGGATGCCAAACGCCATCCAGAGAGATTCATCCCAAGTGATGGGTAAATTAAAAAATGTTTTATGTTTAGCCTTAAATGCGTGTGATTTTTCTTCGACCGTTTTTAAAGGTCTCGCTAGATTTATGAGACACTCATGTAACATAGTTTAGGTTTCTTTTAGTTTCTCTACCGCCATGATAAAACGTTTCAAAGTGTTTAATTTATATTTTTGGCTACCCTATTAGTCTGGAGTTTGTGATTTCGATTGCTACCCATGATTCTGGACTGTTTAACCACAACGGGTTTTTTTTATGTAGGGGAGATAATGAAGCAGAGCACTAACTTTATGGATCCATATTTTCTCGAAATGATTTCAGATAACCGATTTGTAATTTACTGTCTTCCTTCTTCCTCATCACGTAGTCTCTTGTAGTTACTAGCATTTGTTTAAGGTTTAGGTCCACCATGGCATTTATACTTAACAAGTGTCTGCCCATGGTCCTAAGTCTTATGCTAGCCAGTCTCAGCCTCTTCCTCAGGAGTATCTTTAGAAGCTGTCCTGTTTTCTTATCCAACTCTTCAGAATTCCTCCATTCGCCGGTAAACACCGGAGCTTCTACGAAGATTAACCTTTCCACCTTCATTGGCCATCCTTGTCGGAAGTTCACGTTGTAACGCCTTACAAGTACCTTTAAAGATTGACCCGTACACCTTTCGCCAGGCATTCCTGTCCATCTTTTCCGGATTCCTTATTTGGCCATTTTATGCAGAGATTCGCCTCTCCGCCTCTTGCGAAGCTTACTGGTTCATTCTTCTAATAGAGAAAAATATGTTCACCCAAACAAAGCTCCATATGCTCGGGTAAGTCTGTATTAAAACTAGAGATCGACTGTTATCCAGAGTTTGCATAATTGAGAGCGGGCACCCTCCTGGCCACGCATCCCTGGCGTTTGCTATTCCACCGTGTATTAGGGATTTTTTATACGAGAGTGTTAACTTCTCTCCGCTCGACTTATTTAGCCAGACTCCTTGCAGAGACAAGAACCTGTTACCGGCCGCCAACACGAACAGCTGTTTAGGGCTTTTTTCGACCTATTCAAAATGAAATCGCAAATTTGTGCTATTTTTAATCAAACAGGTAAAATCGCATTAAAACGCCTGATTTGAGGTAAAATATAATTATTGATGTTTTCCCCTAAAACAACGGGCAAATTTTGTACATCTGACATGACTGCTCTGGTTTTTTAACGTGTGAACGTTAAATAAAAGCAAATCTCGGCTTGCAGCTTAGCTACAACGTAGTGATTCAAGCCATTAACTCTTATTTTTTATTTTATTTGTCTTTTTGCCATTATAGTGGATTGTTTTGTTGATGTTTGTTATGTGATTGTCTTACATTAGTCATCCGCAACAATGAATGATACTTGATATTATCTGTAACACGCCAACAACTCAGCTCTTAACTACGCGTATTAATGTACATACATACCTATGTATTACGTTAAAACTAACATGACCAACTGGCTTTTATGAAAACTAATCTGTATAAATTAAAAAGGCTAAATTTGTTTTAGCAGAAATTTTTAATCCTTTCACGCTCACATTATTTAGGCGATTTTTAGAAAACTTATACCATTTTAAAGATATTTACATATGTGCATAATAAACATATTATTAAAATCGGCTCAGAATTTAAGGAGCTCTAGTAGCTACCAAGGTATATTGGTAGCAGGTAGACTCTTGCGTGAATTCAAAGTATTTCCGGCTGGTTTGGGTATGCCAAACTCCATATATATAAAATATGTACCGGTAATGGCGAAAAAACTTTGTATATGGTGAGTTTACCGGTTTAGTCTATCCTGGTTGCTACTATTGGTTGGGCATACAACTAGGCGAGGTGCTATTAACGACGTACGTAACCGCGGAAAACCGCGGGATCCCAATTTTACAGAAAAGCGTTTCTTGTATTGCAAATTGGATAAATTGGGCAAATGAGAGCGCTCATAAGAGACGAACTTGTGTTTCTCCTTTTGCCAGACTTTACCCGCACTGTTCTTTTGCATGTAAAATGGTAGAACTGTGAAACCACTAAATCAGCTGTTTAGTAGTTGTGCAAATAAAATAAAAAGTGAAAATTAAATGTTGTTGTAAACAATGAAAAATATATAAGAAACTGTTGCGAAGCTGCTAATGGCGGAGTAACATAAATATTATTTTTTGTAATAAATATCCGCACAAAAACATGTGAAAATACGGCCAAGTTCCTAGCCAAAAATTTCGGCCGTTAAAAGTACTGAGATCAAAATGAGGATCAAGTGCTTTATATGTACAATACCATCCCATTTCTAGGCAACCTGCCAGATTCGTAGCATTTTCCCATATCAAAACTTAAAAAAAAAATGCCCAAGCTACCAAGTTGGCTACAAGCAGGATGGTATTGGACATATGAAGAACTTGGTCCTCATTTTAATTTCGGTACTTTCAACGGCCGACATTTTTGGTTCGGAACTAAGCATTATTTTTAAATTTATGTGTTGGTACGGATCTGAGTCCTGAGTCCTAAAACCGCTTTAAGCTCCAAGCTTACAGACGTTTAGGTTATATCAAATTTCAGTTCTTTACCTATAATGGAAACGCTCCATGGAAATCTGAGGGACCCATAGTCCCCCTAGATAAAAACTGAACATTTTCAGATTTTTTCTTTTCATATTCTCCCAAGCCAATTTCTATACCAAATTTCAGTTCTCTAGCTGCAGTGGAAGTGCCCCATAATATTGATGATTACAGGAAGGGGGGTAAAAACAGCGCGAATGGTTTCGTGTATTACACACACTGTGTGCTTTAGGCCTGAACTTGGACTGGCGCACTACAGAGCGCATTAATCTTAAAATGAAAAATTAAATTTATACAAAATGATATGAATTTCAGTGAACAGCTGTTATTGTATGCATTGCTGGGAAATTGTAGTGGTACGGACCACAAATCGAAAGAGTACTTTCTGCACATTTTGGTGCCTTTCATAAAATATATAGATACGTTTTTATAATTTTCAAATAAAATAAATTCTTCCTTTTAAATAAAGATTTATAATAACTGTTGTATTAAGTAGAAACCAAAAAAAAGAATCTATTTACATGAGTTCGTACATTTTGTTTTTAGGGATGAAAATTTGATTTATTTCAACTTTATGCACATCACTGAAATAATTTTTATATTTACGTTGATGGTTTATGAATTTTGTTTCAAATCAATAAACAAATTTAAATTGTGAATGAAAAGGAAGAATATGAAGTTGTCAAAATTATAACGGATAAGGTAGAAGCGTATTTGTACTGGTCAAAGTTGTTGAGATTGATAAAATGCTGCTTCTTTATAAATTTTTGAACGAAAAACTAAAAATGTCATTTCAAATTAAGTTAATTGCGTTAATCTTCAGTTTACCTGGTTTAAATTTCTTCGATAATAATTGTTTTCGAATATGGTTTACATTGATAATGAATTGTAAAGTAGTGTTAACTATTTTCGGATAAGGCCCTAAACACTTAAAATTTACCTAAGAAAATAATTTAGATCTGTAAAAAAATTTCATTAAACTTGTGCGCATAAAATTCAAAGCTAGATTTCTAAACCAGAAGAAATGAAAAAGAGTACATAAAATGACGTGGTGGTAGTGCGGTATTTTTTTAATGAAAAAGTACTCAAAATAGTACACAAGTAATTAATTTTCTAACAGTGATTGTATATATCATTTTGACGTTTGTTTTCAGGCTTAAAATGTGTTTGTGTTGTAAGAGAATTTTTCTTAATATTCATTTGACCTGAATTTACCCGGCCCTACGTCGAATAAAGCTACAATGCGTGGGCTACAAGGGTGTTAAATCATATGATCGTGACGGCCAATTAACATCGCCACGGCGTGAATTTCTCAAGCAAAAGACCTATTGTTTCCTTGGCTATGTGGCAAATAGCACCATCCTGTTGAAACCACATTTCGTCCAGGTCCACATCCTCAAATTCTGGCCACAAAAAGTCCGTTATCATCTCGCGGGTGTGACACAATTAACATCGTGCATTATATGTAGTTGGACCACCACGTGACCATTTTACGACATATTGACGATTTTTAAGACCGATTTCGTCAATTATTTTTGTAGACCCCTTTGCATGATGATGATTTGTTACCAACGCTACTCGTAAGCTTTTATGAATACGGCCTTTATTGTATCATGTACATACATACATACATATATGAAATATATTGTGCTTTTCTGCGTTATAACCTTCATTGCTCTTTGTTAGGTAAATTTTTGCTACTTTTTTCAGTATTAGTATTATGTAAGTTTGTTTGTGTTTTAGTTTTAAGCCACTTTTTCGATTGAAAAAACATTGTGTTTAAGTTGTCTTTTATGTGACCAATTTTTTTTTTGGAAATTTTTGACGGCTTCTTTTTTCAAATACATACATACATATGTATTCAATATTAAAAAAAAAACACCGAACACGCGTGTGTGTATGTACGTATGCTTCACCAGTTTGTGTTTGCAAAGTGACGAGAAAATAAAAGCCAAGGTACAATAAAATTTGCCGACCGTCCACGTTCCCTTACGAAGCAGCTGAAAGGTTTTGTTCCGAAATTAAATATCACGTTGACAGCGCGTCACAATCTGTATAAAATAGAATTGCAAAACCTTCTTACGTAACAATTGCAAACAAGTGATGGGAATATTAAACATTTGTATGCAAAATGGAATTGTGGCTTAAGTGCCCCGAGCAATTCAAGAGCTAATGAATGAGATTATTCGGCACATTAATGAAATTGAACCTCAATTATGTCTTAGAATCATTGTTGTTCATGAAAAGTATATGTAGGAAAAATACCCAAAGTAACTTTACAACACAAAGAGTTTGTGTATGTTTCACATTATGAACTTAACAAATATTGATTTGTTACATATGTATGTATGTACATGCATATATGTACCTACATACATGTATGCGACATAATGCTAAGATTATACTTAACAAAATCAGTGTTAAAAAAATGTTTATTTACAAACATACATACTTATGTACATACATACATGCATTCAATTTTGGGCCTACTTAAGTCATTTCGGTTTGTTTTCCACATAAGTATGTATACATACATACATATCTACTTACATACATATGTAAAGAAATGAAACTTTTCAAATCCCGCCACTGTTGGGAACTGCTAATTGTAACACACATGCATACATACATCCAGTATCGTGTTTGTTTTGATTTTTGTATTTTATTTTTCTTTGCATGTCATATGGCACGTTTGCAAATTGTTCTTGTGTTTTACCGTTGTTTTTCCTTTTGAAATTTTTGCTATGTATCATTTCTCCATGCATATACAGTGTTAATCAAAATAATAGCACAAATAGCAATTATTTGCTTACAATTAGAAATAATTTAAATTTAGGAAAATATTAAACAAAAAACAGTTACATATTTTGTATTCTCGCAGAGCGTGGTTTTATGTTACAAGATTTTATTACTGCCTGTTAATTGCAGCTGATTTCCTATGAACATATAACTTTTGTAGAGACAAGCTAGTCTGTTCTTCAGTTCTACCGTTGAATTTGGCATTGAAAATTAAAAAACGAAAGGTATAATAGTTTTCGATTATTAGCGATCAAATTTTGTAAAAAAAAATTGTTAACATGAAGAACCATGGAACCAGAAAGTCGATATTTAATAAAAATTCTCATATCTCAAGTCAATTCGTATTCTGCAATAAGGCAATTAATTAATTGTTCCAAAAAATTGACTATAACTCTTCTGAGTATGAACCAAAGATGGAAACACTTGGCTGAAAGCAAATTTTCTCACCTCTAATACTGAAACGTTTGCTGCGAACATGTAACAAGGAATTGAAAGAAGCTATGGATGTCCCTGCAAGTGTTGAACCTATTCGCTGGCGGCTACGAGAGAATAATGTCAATGCTTTCAGTTCAAGATCTTTCATCTAAGCATGTGGCAAAAAGATTAGTTTTTCCAAAAGTTAGTTGGCCACCGGTAAAATGGGGTACGAAGATGAGTCGCAAGTTAGCCTTTTGTTGGTGCCAATACATTGGATCAAAAAAATTATGGTTGCACGCATACCATGTGAAAATACTTGAATATGTATGCCTGTGATGAAATGCTGCCAGTGTGGGTGTTTCAGCAAAACAATGACAAGAAACACAGCAGCACAATGGCAAAAAATTGGTTCAGTGACAATGCAATCAATGTTACGTAGTGGTCTGCCAAGTCACCCGATCTAAACCCAATAGTAAACCTGTGGACTGATGTAAATAAGAGTGTATCTGCGGTGAAGCCCATAAGTGTAGAAGGTCTTTGGAGCGCCGTAAACGACATTGATGTCCAAACTTAGTCAATTCGATGGGGAATCGTTGTGCGGCCGTAATTCAAACAAAGCACACGCAAAAAGATATTAAATACCATTGCTATACCAATTCTATTTTAGTTTTCTTTATCATGGTTATAGAATAACCATTTATTTTTATAAAAATGAAGCAAAGTGCTATTATTTTGACTGCATAGATCAAAGAATTTGTTCACTGGTTTTCTAACAACTCACATGAAATGTTGAAATATATAAATGAACTTACTAAAATTGTTCAGCTGGTGGTATTATTGCTACTGCAACTGTATGTCTGTATATGGTACCGTACCCCCAAGGCATATTTAACTAGGTGGCATCACTACTGCAGGTAATATTTTTTTTGCTTAGATTTCATTTTTGGTTTTTTTTTACCAACAAACCTTTTTCCAACTATTTTCCTTTTAATTTGCTTTTTGTTCTCACATGTTTTTGACAGTAATCATTGATTTTACACAAACAAAGTTGCCTGCTGTTGTTGTATTGTGTTTGTTGTCGTAGCAATGCCACCTAGTTAAATATGCCTTGGTACCCCCTATACAAAAGAAATACCTCTTCCCATTTACTTAGAGAAAAGGAAGGTTTAATATTAAAATACATATGTACATATGTATGTATGTCTGGTCACGTTAGTTGTTACCAATGACGTAGTTACTGTATGCAGCTAGTAGAATGTTGACAAAAACTAAACCTAACATGATTTCATTTGTTTTTTCTGTCATATACTACCAACTAGACGCGACAACTTTCAACAATATTACCTCGATTATATAAAGATATACATACATACATATGTATGTATGTACTTAATCTTATTGTTTCTAAATTAGCTACATACGTATGTATATCTCTCACATTATCGTGCTATTTTATAATATTGCAGTAAAAAAAGTACAGCAACTGATTACAAGTTTTTTTAAACATCAATTTTGGGAATTCTCCATAAAATATTCTGTGGTTTCTGTTACATGCTGTCTTCACTAGCCATGGATGTGTTCTGCCAACGTACAGATTGGTTTTCACACAGGGATTTGGCTCGTGCAGACCGTCGCTGTTGATAGTCTCTTCGTGTTTAAATAACGATGTGCACACAATTGTTCGCACAACACTGTTTTGCAATCACACACAGGCAAAATAAAAAGTGTGTGTGAATGCGCTGAGAGCATTGAACCAATCGCAATGAGAGACAAAAAATTATGCACAAACTAAACAAACAGAAGACATTGTCACCCCTTTATTTTGAAGACGCTCTCTCAATGTGCGAACAAATTTATGGCTAGTCAAGACTACTTTTAATGAATAACAAGGTAGCGCCGTCCTAATCTATACAAAAAGAATTTCCTAACACTACGTCTTGACTAGTCAGAAATTTGGTTGCACATTGAGAGCGTCTGCAAAATAATGGGAGAAAATAAGTTCGTGGTCGTTTGTTTAAAGAATACGTGTAGATGTTTGTGTTCAGTTAAGCATAATTTTGTGTCTCATCGAGATTGTATGGATGCGTTTTAGCTTATACTACATTTATATCTACGCAAAATCTGGTACTTATGAGATTTTGAGCGAAATCTAGTTCATTTCCACCAGATTTCCCATACAAAACAAAATCTACTTACGAACTAGATTTTGGCAAAATCTCTCAAAATCTTGCAATACTAAATGATGCAACTATGTATTTTTTTGCTAATGTACTGAAATAACATTTGTAACAAAAAAAAAAAAAAAAAAGCGCGGTAGAAACAAAATAATTTTGCAGCAACATTAAAAAATCATAAAAGTTTAAAATAAGTGGTTTCAATATGGATAAAACAATAAAAAATAAAGTGTAAGTAATATTACATATGTAATTATGTGTTTAAAAACAATTGTAGCACGAATTTAATTAAGTTTAGAGCCAATTTTTTATGCTTTCTTCAGTCAGTTGTTTTTGTTATGAAAATGAAATCCAATAATACGTCAAAAAGCATTGGTGTAAACGGCAGAGATTTTCTTCGAGATTTGAGCTGAAATCTACTAGATTTTGCGTAGATGTAAATGTAGTATTAGCTTATGTACGGGTGTTTGCAAACGAGCGCACGCACACATACATACTTTGTATTTTGCCTGTGTATTGTGTAATGGCATGACAGAGTTGTGCGAAGACAACTCTGTTCAAACATGAAGCGACCATGCACAGCGACGGTCTTGACTAGCCAAATATCTGTGCAAGCAGCAAAATTTGGATAGTTGAACAGATTTATAGCGAAACCAGACGCCATATTATGACTAGTCAAAACGCCATGTAACTCTCTTACATTTGTAGACCAGTGATGGCATTGTTGCACAAGTTCCCGTTTTCGGTACTTATATATTGAAGAGTAAACATTTTAAATTTGTATAACAATATAAGTACAATAAATTAAATGAAATTTTGGAAGCTTAATTTGTTTAAATATTAAAGTGTTAACACACGTTATGATTGCAATGCGTGCACATAGAACAGTTATAATATTTTTTTATATACATACATATGTATGTAATTATGCACATATGTATGTACATATATATTTACGTCGCTTGTATATGTTTAATTTTTCCAATAATTATAGATCTTGTAGATTGGTATTCATTAAAAGTACACGAAACAATATTTAATTTCAATATTTGAGTTTGTTTACAAAAATTAGTCACACACACATACGTTGTGTGTAATATTAAAGAATTTAAAAATGAGTTTAATTTTATTTTTTGAAAATATTAAACTAGTTTGGCGTAGTATATCATTGGTATTGACACCTTTTATTTTGTTTTGCATATATGTACATAGTGCAAATGGACATGTCGGACATTTTTAATATCAAATAAAATAAATTTTATAAGAGAATTAATATAAAAGTATATCGCTCGGAATGCGGAATCCAAAGTATGTACTGGCAAAGCTATAAAAAAATGCTCAATATGATATTCTATTGGAGAAATGTAAAACATATATATACGATAGAAATGCAATTCATTTCCCCTTGAAGACATTTTCATTCATTCATTTATTGCGTAAATAATTACGAAACTTATTAGAAGAGCACTACCTCAGCTCGCTTAACAGTTTCTTCTTTAACCACTCCTTAATCCAGATATGTTTCTGTTTTATTGCTAATTCAAAACAATACAATAATTTTTTTATTAACCATTACTTTTATTCTTTAGCAAAGATAATTATTGTAAGAAAAGTGTTGTGCCGACGGCATAATGTAGTGTTGTTAACTAAAAATCACACAAATATGACATTGACATTATCTTAAATATTTTTACTAACCCAAACGCAAATATTAAAATTGAGTATTGATGGGTATAGCAACCGCTTTACATCATCAACTAAATAAATATTGATTTCATTTCTATGCAAACATAGTAATACAAAATTATAAATATGGTGTAATTTAAATCATTTTGGTACGTTTTTTACACAAGCATGAAAAAAATGAAACGCTCCAATTCCCATCACTGTGGCGAACAGCTGTTTGTACAACATCGTTGTACAATAACTGTGCCCTCCTACTATGCATTGTAATTTGCATAAATAAAAATACAAAATTAATATATTTTAGTTTATTAAAATTCATAATAAAATATGAAAGAAAATTTATTTTAATTTTAAGAGGCTTTTTTTTACGGTATAGAAATGTTGTTTTTGGTATTCCGATGCATTCATACATTTTTGTTTTTCGGTAGACCGAACTTACACAAAAAGGAACACGCTGGGACCAATATCGGTGACACCTTGGCCAATGTGCTCAGTGATCGTAGTGGTAGTCATTCCTAAAAAATGTAACGAATGAGCAATTTGATTATAAGAAAAATTAAAAATTGGACGACCACATGTCAAAATGCTTATGAAAATTTGCAAAAGCTTAAAATGGATGATACTTATATCAATACCGACTAGCCGTGGTGTAATAAGTGACCGTAATCCAAGCGATTATATCACACTACGAAATGATTCGGATTGTAAGCGATTAAGTTTATTTATACGTCCTTCCAAAGCGATGCCACTAACACCGAAGCCGAAAGTTCAAGAAATAGACCGAGAAATTGATCACTTTTCTTACACAAAAAGGAACACGCTGGGACCAATATCGGTGGCAACTTGGCCAATGTGCTCAGTGATCGTAGTGGTAGTCATTCCTAAAAAATTTAACGAATGAGCAATTTGATTATAAGAAAAATTAAAAATTGGACGAACTCATGTCAAAATGCTTATGAAAATTTGCAAAAGCTTAAAATGGATGATACTTATATCAATACCGACTAGCCGTGGTGTAATAAGTGACCGTAATCCAAGCGATTATATCACACTACGAAATGATTCGGATTGTAAGCCATTAAGTTTATTTATACGTCCTTCCAAAGCGATGCCACTAACACCGATGCCGAAAGTTCAAGAAATAGACCGACAAATTGATTACTTCCGTACTCCTTACAGAAAATCTAATTTTAGTTACGGCAATTTATATTTTGACAACACCACATTCCTTGCTTTAGTATTGCGCGATGATTAAATTTTCATTAAGGTTTAGTGGTATACATAAATACCATGATTGATGTTATAAAATGTTTACTCTGCTTTAAATGGGTACAAAAAAAAAAAGATTTATTTGTCACTGAAACCGAGTTTTGCAAAATAATGAAGTTATTCTACCTTGAACAGTGCAAGAATTCCAACTATTTAGTGGTTTTAGTTTTTCTTACGTATCTTCCCTTCACTTGGCTGGCTTTTTTCTTACTGAAACCTAAATAAAACAAAAGTAACAAATACCTATTACGATTTTTTTTCGCTAGGGCACGAGCATATTTGTTATCAAAATATTTTTCGGGAATTTAAATTATAATTAATATAATTAAATCGTGCACATTTCCTAAGAAGTAAATTAACAATAAGTTCGCAAAACTTTTGCTAGGGGTTAAGTTAGTCTCTATGCGTATTTCGCTAATTTCTTATAGCAGCTTATAATCAAAACTTTACCTAAATTTTTAGAAAAATAGAAATATAGAAATAGTTTCCTTAACAAAATGGACATTATTTATGAAACCTATCACACGATATAAATTTTAACAACACTTGTAGCTAAAAAAAAAACAGCAAAAATAACAAATACCTATTACGAATTTCATTCTCAAAATATTAATTAGAAATTTGAATTATAATTAATATAATTCAATGGTGCCAATTTTCGAAGTAAATAAACATGAATTCACAAAACTACCGTTATAGCACGTTCACATGTAAGCAGGTTATCGTGGCCATCGTTAGCCATACAATTTGTAATGAAAAGATAACCAAGTTCAGCTGTAGGTTACCTCATAACCTAGTAAAATACGCATTGTTGCATTGCAAAGTATTCAATAAAATATTCAAAAATGAAACGCTGATAGCTATTATGAATATATTTACTAAAATTTGACAGCAATAAAAAAATATTTGTTATGGAGAAGACACAGAGGTAAATTTATATTTTTATTTTTTACATATAATTAAATATATAAATTTTTTATATTGTAGAAAAAGAAAAATTCGTGTTCGTTGGACTCCAGATGCTGAGAAAATGCTGCTGCAGTACTGGGCAGACAACATTGATGACCTACGAGCCGCGAAGAAAAATATACACATTTTTGCACAGATCGAGGATGAATTTGCCAAACGCCAAATGTGTTACAGCGCTGGAGAAATTAAAGAGAAAATCCATAATTTTACCAATCGATACAAGTAAGTGAATGTTAAATTCCCCATTTACAACAAATATTATATTCTACATTTTATAGATTAGAAAAGAAGCAGATGGGGTTGACTGGTTCCCCTTCCACTTGGGTTCACTACAAGGAAGTGGAGGAAATTTTAAGTGGCAACAAGGCTGTAAATTTTAATAAATTAATGCAAGACAGTATAGGTAACATAATAATGAACTTTTTATTTATTTCTTTTATAAATAATGCTCCAATTCTATTTTCAAGATGTGGTAGACGATGACAATAACCCTTCTACGAGCAGCCAATCACATTCAAACTCCTCTATTATTGAATTGATAGGACCTTCGTCGGTGCCGGCGCCTGCAAAAAGAAAGAAAGTTACGTATGAATATTTTATAGATAACATAGAACGAACATCAAACAAGTTAAAGGAAGAAATGTCGTCGTTGAAGAAGATCCAGATGAAAGTGGTGAACCACACTGAAAAGGCGGTTCTCGCTGAGGAGAAACGCAACGAAATTTTGGAAGAGATGAGCAACAACACAAAAAATTTTTACAAAGACTTAATTAATTTGCTAAGAGAATAAATGCATATATGTATAATAATAATAATAATAAAAGGTGAATTTTGAACTTTTGAACAGAATGAGTTTCCAATCGCTCTTCTAATTGTCTCAGGCTCTATTTCGAAATCTGTAGCAGCATCTGTGTGCTCGGGCTGTTGTAAACGTGCACTTATCTCGTAAGTGGTTTGTTCTTCCAGCCATTTGTGATTAATGATATCGTTATGACACTTTAAAAAGTTGTGCAATGTGCAAGCTGCTTTTAGTATAAGAGGAACATTTTTGATGTGGTTGTCGACTCCTTTTCCGCTTCTCCTAAAACGAGCCTTTAGGTGTCCAAACGCATTCTCTACCACTCTGCGGCATTTAGATAATTGGTAATTAAAAACTTTTTCATGCTCTGGAGGATGCACTTGAAATGGATAGAGCTTCATTACGTTCTTGGCAAAACGAAAAGCCGAATCGCCCATAACGCCCACAGGAACATTCACGCCGTTTATAATTTTGCTTTTTGCCACGAAGATTGGGTCCTCCAATGCCGCCTTAAGGTTGCAACTTTGAAAGATTTTAGAGTCATTACATCGACCTGGGCAGCCAACATTAATGTAAAGGAAGCGATATCCATTTTTATAAAAATTGATAAAACCATTAAGCAAAAATCCATTACAGTTCTTACCTATAATCAACAAGTGCAAATAAAACTGTAGAGTACCCCTTATAGTTGTAATAGTCCGTGCAATCCTTTGAGGGTGGGCGCACTTTAATATGGCAACCGTCTATGGCACCAAGACATTGAGGAAATCCAAGCTTCTGAAAACCATCGACGCACTCATCCACTTTTTCACTGCTCGTAAATTGTTCTTGTAAATACATGGGCCGCAATGATTTCCAAACTTATTGGCAAAATGTTAAAAATATTTCGTTTACGATTGCCTTGGAAACTCCGAATAGCCGTGCCACAGTTTCATACTCGGCTGCAGATTTTAAAGTGTAGACGGCAATAGCTACCCTTTTCTGTAATGGGATGCACTTCCTATAGTATGAGTCTTGTTTCGCAATACCTTTGGTAGAATCACACAAGATGCCAAACGTTGCTCTGCTCATACGAAATGTTTCCTTCCTGGATAGCAAATTTATATTTTATACTACAAGAATTTAACGTAGCTACATATTTATTGTTTTCTTCTTGGTTCGCAGCAAACAAAAGTAAAGCTTTTTTTAATTTTGAATTCATTATAATTTTTTCGATCTATTTTTAAAAAATTAACTTGTATGTAAATAATAAAAAAAACATACAAATGCATACAGGTGTCAATTTCTGTCATTCTCGCATGTGTTTAGGTTATATTTGTCATATGTGAACGCTACAAGGTTATCTCCAAGGTTAATTTTAGATAACCATAACCTGCTTATATGTGATAACCATAACCTGCTTAGTCTCTGTGAGAATTTCGTCGGTTGTAACATTATTAAAGTTCTAACGAAATCTCGGCATTGTAATTTGAATAAATAAAAATACAAAAAAAAATATATTTTAGCTTATTAAAATTCAAAATAAAAATATGAAAGAAAAATGAAAAAAAAACGCAATATTTCATTTTAATTATAAGAGGGATTTTTTTCCTATACTTTCATACATTTTTGGTTCTTAGTGACCGTCATTTTTGTTCATTTTCAGTATACCGAACTTACACAAAAAGTGAAGGAACACGCTGAGACCAATATCGGTGACACCTTGTCCAATGTGCTCAGTGATCGTAGTGGTAGTCATTCCTCAAAAATGTATGGAAAGAGCAATTTGCTTATAACAAAAATTAAAAATTGGACGAACACTTGTCAAAACTATTATGAAAATTTGCAAAATCTAGAAATGGATGATATATCAATACCGTCTAGTCGTGATATAATAAGTGACCTTAATGCAAGCGATTCAGATATTTTAGTGGGAAAAAGAATAGTGTTGAACCTCAGCGAGCTCCTTTAGAAAGGAAAAACAGTGTTAGTGCTGAAATTTTCGGTAACCTGGTAGAAATAAAACAGGAAAAATGATTAGTTTGAGATCTAACGCATTGAAAATTTAAGTTTGTTAGAAAAAAAAATATAATTTCTTTTAATACTAAAGGAATAATTGAAATTTGTATAAGTGTTAGGTGTATATATATGTATATTGTATCTAAATGTAATAGTATCGTTGAGCAAAAATTAAATTAGAAACAAAATGTTCAACTGAATTGAAGTGTTTGAGGAAAAAAAATTAATACTGAGTAAAACTTTATATTGGGATTTTTGTATCTGGGACGGTGAGACAAGGCGGGTTAAGGGGTCCGTAAAGAACTATTTTTTTTTTGTTGAAGAATTTTCGGCCATGGTAGGGAAAGGGCGATTGAAGATCAACAACTACCTTCTTATTGTTGAGTGATCCAGTTTTGTGAGTAAGTCTTTTTTGTATCCATGTAATTTTGTTTGTTTGTTACATCTGTGGTTAGCAGGGTTGAATTATTCACACAGCTTAATTTTTTTTTTTTTTTTAAATATTAAACTAGTTTGGCGTAGTATATCATTGGTATTGACACCTCTTATTTTGTTTTGGGTTCAAATGGATATGTCGAAAATTTTTAATATGAAATAAAAGAAATTTTATAAAAGAATTAATAAAAGTATATCGCTCGTTATATTGTTCTGGAACATACGATAGTAATCTGTGGTTCTGGAATGCGAAATCCAAAGTATTTCCAGGCAAAAATGTGAAAAATGCTCTGCTGAAGAAATGAAAAATATCCAGCCGATAGAAATGCAATGTATACCCTCTTGTAGACATTTTTATTCATTCATTCATTGCGCAAAAAAAATTTTTAACCAGTCATTCATCCAGATTTGTTTCTTTTTGCTAATTCAGCAACAATACAAACATTTTTTTTATTATCCATTACTTTATTCTTTAGCTTGAATAATTAAAGGAAGAAAATTGTTTTGCCGACATAACACAAGTATGACATTGGTATAGTCTGTCACATACGTTGTGTGTAACATTAAAGAATTTAAAAATGAGTTTAATTTTTTTTGTTAGAAATATTAAATTAGTTTGACGTAGTATATCATTGATATTCATAACTCTTATTTTGTTTTGGGTATAGTTCAAATGGATATATCGGAGATTTTTAATATCAAATAAAAGAAATTTTATAAGAGAATTAATATAAAAGTATATCGCTCGGAATGCGGAATCCAAAGTATGTACTGGCAAAGCTATAAAAAAATGCTCAATATGATATTCTATTGGAAATGTAAAAAATATATATACGATAAAAATGCAATTCATTTCCCCTTGAAGACATTTTCATTCATTCATTTATTGCGTAAATAATTACGAAACTTATTAGAAGAGCACTACCTCAGCTCGCTTAACAGTTTCTTGCTAATTCAAAACAATACAATAATTTTTTTATTAACCATTACTTTTATTCTTTAGCAAAGATAATTAATGTAAGAAAAGTGTTTTGCCGACGGCATAATGTAGTGTTGTTAACTAAAAATCACACAAATATGACATTGACATAATCTCTCATAAACTTAAATATTTTTACTAACCCAAACGCAAATATTAAAATTTGAGTATTGATGTGTATAGCAACCGCTCTATCATCAACTAAATAAATAGTGATTTCATTTCTATGCAAACAGTAATACAAAATTATAAATTTGGTGTAATTTAAATCATTTTGGTACGTTTTTTACACAAGCATGAAAGAAATAAAACGCTCAAATTCCTATCACTGTGGCGAACAGCTGTTTGTACAACATCGTTGTACAATAACTGTGCCCTCGTACTAAGCATTGTAATTTGCATAAATAAAAATACAAAATTAATATATTTTAGTTTATTAAAATTCAAAATAAAATATGAAAGAAAATATATTTTAATTTTAAGAGGCTTTTTTTACGGTATATAAATGTGGTTATTGGTATTCCGATACATTCATACATTTTTGTTTCTCGGTAGACCGAACTTACACAAAAAGGAACACGCTGGGACCAATATCGGTGACACCTTGGCCAATGTGCTCAGTGATCGTAGTGGTAGTCATTCCTAAAAAATTTAACGAATGAGCAATTTGATTATAAGAAAAATTAAAAATTGGACGAACTCATGTCAAAATGCTTATGAAAATTTGCAAAAGCTTAAAATGGATGATACTTATATCAATACCGACTAGCCGTGGTGTAATAAGTGACCGTAATCCAAGCGATTATATCACACTACGAAATGATTCGGATTGTAAGCCATTAAGTTTATTTATACGTCCTTCCAAAGCGATGCCACTAACACCGAAGCCGAAAGTTCAAGAAATAGACCGAGAAATTGAACACTTTTCTTACACAAAAAGGAACACCTTGGGACCAATATCGGTGACACCTTGGCCAATGTGCTCAGTGATCGTAGTGGTAGACATTCCTCAAAAAATGTATGGAATGAGCAATTTACTCATAACTAAAATTAAAAATTGGACGAAAACATATCAAAATTATTATGAAAATTTGCAAAAGCTAGAAATGGATGCTACTTATATCAATACCGACTAGCCGTGGTGTAATATGTGACCTTTATCCAAGCGATTATATCACACAAGGAAATGATTCGGACTGTAAGCCATTAAGTTTATTTATACGTCCTTCCAAAGCGATGCCACTAACACCGATGCCGAAAGTTCAAGAAATAGGCCGAGAAATGGATCACTTTCGGATTTGTTGAAGAAAATCTAATTTCAGTTACCCCAATATATATTTTGATAGCACCCCATTCTTTATTTTTAGGATTGTGCGATGATTAAATTTTGATTTACGTGCAGTGGTATAAATACCATGATTGATGTTATAAAATGTTTACTTTGCTTTAAATGGGTACAAAGAAAAGATTTATTTGTCACTGAAACCGAGTTTTTGCTTGCAAAATAATGAAGTTATTCTACCTTGAACAGTGCAAGAATTCCAACTATGTAGTGGTTTTAGTTTTTCTTACGTATCTTCCCTTCACTAGGCTGGCTTTTTTCTTACTGAAACCAAAATAAAACAAAAGTAACAAATACCTATTACGAATTTCATCCTCAAAATATTAATTAGAAATTTTAATTATAATTAATATAATTCAATCGCGCTAATTTTCTAAGTAAATAAACAATGAATTCACAAAACTACCGTTGGGGTTAAGTTAGTCTCTGTGAGAATTTCGTCGGTTGTAACATTATTAAAGTTCTAACAAAATCCGTAAACAGCATCTGCCTTATTTTGAAGCTACTGTTCAAAACGAATTTAGGTACTTTTTTAACTACATATTCTTCTCCATGCTTTTTTTTTAAATGGTGCCAAAACTAGATTTAAACCTACAACTGCACTGTATGTAAAAACTATATGGAATTTGTCGCAGGTATATTTGTAGTTGATTCTTGATATTAGTAGTTATTAAAATATGATGTCTATTATAATCTACTCTGTGCTATGTATTAAAAGCCTATGCAGTCTATTTTTTTTAATAACGAATCAACTTTACTTATATTGTGAAATCCCTCAATCGAAAGCTATATATACATATGCCTATAACCTGTAATAACCGTTGATGGTTTTGGTTAAGATTTTAGTTTGAGACTAACTAAAATTTTTTTGTACAAATATTTCAATGCTTGTACTACGATATATGAATTTTTATTTTATTTTTAGACCAACTAATTTATCTGTAAAGTTAAAATTTATTTTCAACATGAATTGACTTGTTTTGCACGCTCAGTATAAGTAACAGCACCACGAATAATCCTCTCCAATCTAAGTATGTATATGCATAAAACACCGCGCGTTTCTTCCTAAATTAAGCCAGATATACGTTTTACAGCTTCACGGCGTGCTAGATGATGTACAGCCGACTTAGTAATGCCTTGGATGTTATCTCGTAGGAATTCACGATGGTGCTTGGTACCCGCGATAATTCATTATTTAGAACTTCTTTTGTTCTACAGCGCTAAGTCGAACAGCCGTTAAAATTCTTTTGTGGGTGTCACCGCGTTTTGAAATATAATTACTAAGCAGAGAAATTAATTAAGAACAATGATAACAATAACAACAATAATAATAATGATGATGGTTATAATAACAATGATAAAGATAACAATAATGATAATAATAACAATTACGGAATAAATTACTGTTTATACACCCACATTAATTTTGAAGGATGATTGATTATTCCCTATAAGATTAAGTAAATAGTTGCTAATGGAATTCCTCTCTCGGCCTTCTTTGAGTTCTACTACAATTTAAGCCTTGCGTTTGCTTGCTGTCCAGGGTATCTGTTGCTTAAGTCACTGAATACCAGTTTCTCTAGTACTAAATCGTCATCGCCCAATCCAAAAAATAATGAAGCGTGGTGTTTCCAAAATTTTATTGATTACTCTCTCGTTCCGTTTCTTGAGCTTAGGCATGGTGTTATTTGCATCGGCTTGGAACAACTATAATTCCTCTTAATTGCTGACAAGCCGAATCATTGTGTAGTGTGATGCAATCGCTTGAGGTAAGACCTTATTATACTTCGGGTAGTCGCGGTACTGACATGCCATCCGTTTTTAGCTTTATCAATTCTCATAATTATTTAGGTATGTTTTCGCCCAAATTCGTTCCATTGTTTGAGCAATGGATTCCACTACGATCAGTAAGCACAATGGTCATGGGTCATGCTATCACCGATATTGGTCTCAAAATAAGTAGCAGTTACTTGGAACTGCAAATAAAAAAGATAAAAAACTGATTTGTCACAACATTTTTAGGAACATATCTTTAAGGAACTTTGGATAATATAACTAATTTTGTGGGTCAATTTGTTCGGGGAGAAAAAACTTGAGAGAGAGTATTGAAGAAACGAAATCTGCGGAAAATGCTTATTCATTTTGAATATTTGTTTTATCTATTTCTTCTTGATTTTGTGTGCATTAGTTTATTTTCAGTAATTATTGCCATAATCTATTTTTATGGCTTGCAAAGCAGTCTCTATAATCACATTTCTTTTCATTGATTTGTGCGTAGTTTCACGCAGTAAGCGTGTTTAAAATCATCAGTGCTCTTAAAGTTCATACGAAATGTGCTTAAAATATGGATTCGTCAGCAATGTGTATTGTCTCATTGAATTCCAAGGTAGAATTCTTTATCACCTGAATGAAGATTACGTCACCTGCCCTAACAAAATTATAATGCTTTTCGGTTGTCTAATGACTTTTCCGAACTCAATTTACCTAATATACGAATGATAAGTGTTGTAAATATAAAATAAACTAACTTCGGAGAGTTACAATGCATTCTCACACAGTGTTAGCGATGTATTTTACATGGGGAAATGCCGGTGTAATTTAAAAATAAACATTTGTTCCTGTGGATTTATGTCTAAACATATAAGGGAATTCATGCTAGATCAGCCCACTAGCAGAAAATATGTAATTCCTGAACCTGATATAGCAAGTTGCTTTCAACACACCTAGCAACTAATTATGAATCGACATATAAGCAATCAACTCATCGAATTTTAAGCATCTTTTATACCAGAAAAAACTCTTCAAAAAGGATCATATTGTCCTAGAAAGACTACTCCTAGTTTTGCAAATGCTTGTGATAGATTCGGTACTTCCGACAAAGCTTCTTGGTTAGTAGCCGCGGCTCTTAGAGACTTTGGAGCTAAGGACAAAAGGGATGATTTATTGTTATGGATAAAGCCAAAGTAGCTGGAGAAAAAATAAATGCAGAGCTTTTGGGCGTCAACAAAAAAACAGCAAACCGTATATCAAAGCGTTTTCCCTTGATGGAGGAAAAGATAATTCCTCAGCGAAGAAAAATATAGTAGGCAAGCATCACACAAATTTAGTGCGGAGAACGCTGCGAATATTAAAAAATATTTGCATTGCGCCTAACAATATTAAGTTTCAAATAATTTTAATGTACATACACATATTCTGCGGCCAAATTACGGCATTTAAATACATAGATCGCAATTGTAACAGAAATCACCAGCTTAAATGTAAATTTCGCTATCCAATCCCATAATTTGGACTTAGTATATTGATAACGAAAATGATGCGCACAACAGCTTTCAAAATTCTAATACAAATTTAAAAAAAAAAAAAACTTACCTGATCCACAAGGGAAATCGTCATCAACCGCGCAATACCGTCTATATGTAAATACAAATTTTTTTTCAATAAGGCGTTTAGCATTATATCAAGTAGGAAAAATGGCGAACAGCGCAGTCAAATTGTATGAACGCAATTTTTCATAACTTAAAGTAAGGATTTTCACACAATTCAAATAAAATAAACCTTTAAGCTAATAAATATTTACTTGCATTTACTATAAAGAAAATAAAATTTTATTTTAATTAAAATAAAGTTAATGTAAAGAAAAACTCACCTGCAACAACCACGCCATACATAATCGTTCAAGACACAGATATAATCTGTGGTTCAAGATTTTCGTGGAATGGATCCTATTTACATTTTACTATTATAGTACAGTGCTACCACTCTTTAATATTATAATATTTGGGTGTTACCACGACTTTAAATTGCCGTCGACATTAGATATGAATTGACTAACATTAACATCATGCTAATGTTACTAATATTTTGTATCTCCATAATCAGGGTAACACAATAAAATACATTTGTGATATGTTTTAATGATGTCGGCAAACAATAGCAAATATAGTACCGAATGTTATGAACGTGGTAACAACCAAAATATTTCACGAAATGGACGTTCTAAATCATTGACTTTGCGGCACCAGCGGTGAATTCTTAAACAAAACCAAGAAAATCCCCTTTTATCTGCCCCAAAAATTAACGGGAAGTTTTGGAGGACACAACGAACAAACGTAAGTGACAAAACTATCCGTGGGGTTCTAAGAGCCAGTAATATTAACAGCCATGTGGGAAAAAGAAACCCTTTATTTCTGAAGTCAATAGACAAAATCGTTTATTTGCTGAGCTCCATAAAAATAAAACTTTCGACTTTTTCAACTTATTCGAATCGGATGGACGACGTATGGTGTGCCGTGAGTCAAAGGAATCTCCCAATTTAAAATAAACATGAAACCAACAGTAGAGCATGGTGGTATGCCGGCGTCTGGAGCCTTATGGATAAACATGTGTATTGGTCAATTTTGAGGGAGAATCTACAGGATAGTGTTGAAAAAATCGGGCTATTTAGAAATGATTATTATTTCCAAATGATAATAACCCAAAACATACAGCCCTGAACGTTACATTTTGGCTCTTATATAACACCAAATATCTGCCAAAACCCACCCTAAACTGCGGACATGAATTCTATTGAAAATCTTTTGTCTTATATGGATGGAAAAGCCCGAGACCACAACATTTCCTCAAAAGCAACTTTAAAATGATTATTGGAAGAAGAGTGCTACAAAATCCCGCCAGAACAATTCGAAACTTAGTGGAATCAATGGGTCCGACGTCTGGAATCAGTTCTAGAAAGCATACAAAATATTAAAATTACCATTTTTATTCCTAAAGTAATATAACGTATGGAAAAAATTAAAAAAGCAAAATACTTTATTGTGACCTAAAAAATTGCCACCAATTGCCACCTCAAGCATTATAAGCGTATTGTAAGTTTAAGAAAATCAAAATTACAATTTAACTTTGCCTTTAATAATATTCAATAAAAAACAAACACATTTTTAAGAACGTATATTTTGATAAAGCATTTTTTCTTCAAAATTACTTCATTTTACATAAGCAAAATATTTATGTATGTGAGTAACTGTATAAGTCTTTTTGGCGTTGCAGAGTAATTAAAACAAATGCAAAGTTACTCGTATGACACTGTCATGAATCATTGCACGCCACCGTATAGAAAAAGGAATTTATGCAGCGAGTTTAAACATAAAGCCTGAACACATTTCTCGTTCTCTCATCAACTTTCCATAATGTAGTTCATATAAATATTTATTGTAATTCATGGATTATATGAAAATGCTAATTTTTCACAAAATATGCACTAACAAATCGATGCCAACCTTTCGCAAATTCTTTGATTCAGAAAAGTATGCCATCTAAATTTATTTTGCGTTGAATAGTTTTAAGTTTGCAAATGGGGCCCTGAGGTGGCCATTTTAAATGCTTGCATGTGCTTAAATACAAGCAATATAAAGAAGCGTTGAAAATCAATTGAGATGTTTCCAGTCATAAATAATGGCAAAAGAAAAGGTTGGCTGTGGGGCAAAACAAATATAAATTCCATGTACTCACGTACTGTGAGCGTCAAATGAAAGTGAACACCTCATGTTGATTAAAAAAAATTTTTATAATATATTTAAATAAACAATGATATATAAAAAACAATATTAGGTAATTCTTTAGTAATATCATGGAAATTAAATGAATTAAAACAAGGAACTAAATCAAAGGCACATAAGAAAAAAATTCACTTTTATTATATAATCTACTAATTTAACGCGTCAAATGAAAGTAAACAGAAGTTAGCAGGTATCACAAAAGGAATATTTAATATTTTGTTTGTCGTCCTTTTGACTTTATTACAGCCTCTAACCTCCTTGGCATTGACTCAACAAGTTTTCTTGTAAAATTAGGTGGAATTTTACTCCATTCATCCAGCAGTGTAGCCTTTAGGTCATCCTTGCAAGAAATATTCCTTTGTCTCACTTTTTTGTCTACATATTCCCACAGATGCTCAATTGGGCTGAGGTCTGGGGTGGATGGCCAAGTGTTTTTGGGGTGCGATAGAGCAACCATTCCTTCACAATTCTGGAGGTATGTTTCGGATCATTATCCTGTTGAAATATCCAGTTTTCTGCTAAACATAATTTCTCTACGCTAGGGGCAACATTGTGTTGTAGAATGCGGAGGTAATCTTCTTTCTTTATTGTTGAATCAATAAACACAAGTTTGCCCACGCCCGATGCCGCCATGCATCCCCAGACCATCACAGAGCCTCCGCCATGTTTTACAGTTTTGACCACACATTTATCGTTAAACGCTTCATTAACACTTCGCCATATCTTTGGAGGTTTCTTGGCACCAAATATTTCAAATTTATTCTCGTCAGTAAAGAGAATATTTTCCCAAAATGTTAAGGGCTGTGTTATATATTTTTTTGCGAAATTCATCCGTTTTATTTGGTTTACTTTGGACACATAAGGCTTTTTACGTGGTACTCTACCATGTAAGCCATTTTGGTGCAGGGATCTCCTAATGGTGCTAGCACTTACTGATTTCCCAGAAGTTTGTAATAAAGTTTCGGATATTTTAACTGCGCTGGAAGCTGGATTTGCTTTTACTTGTCTAACTATAGCCCGTACTTCTTTATCTGTAAAACACTTTGGAGGTCTTCCACGTGGCAAATTCTACTGTTTTGTATTTGGCGTATTTATCTATAATTTTTTTAATAGTACAATGGTTTCTTCCAATAATGGCACTTATTTCACGCAGTGATTTTCCCTTTTTATGTAAATCTAACACGATTTTACGAGCGTCAACTGATGTTTGCTTTCCTATTGTAAATTTTTGAATATTTTATGTAACAATTATTTGTTTATTTTACTTGCACTTTAAAAGTGACGAATATTTGAAACGGTACTTTACCGTTATACTTTAAAACAAAAAAATAATAAAGAAGTTGCCACCGTTTTTGCATTTCCAGTCCATATTTTTTAAAGTTGGTACGACTGTTTACTTTCATTTGACGCTCACAGTAGGTGTCAACTTTGAACATTAAATTTTAACCAAGTTCTAGACATTAATTCATAAACTTTTTTCGTTAATCGCTAAAACCTGAGATTGCCATATCTTTGTTATAAAAGATGTGAGCACTTTTAAGTTGATAAAGTTACCCGGGTATCTGAATATTGTCTGAAAATTTATAGATGGAGACTTAGGTGCTGCAGCACTGCGGATTCTAAAATATTAGTTGATTTTACAATAAAGTTTGTTTTCATACGGCAACCCCCTATGATTAATACATTACCGATAACACAAAAATGTCAGCAGAACAATGCAATAACATATCTTCTTTCTAAGGTTATGATAGGGGTAAAGGTAAGAAGGTATACAATAAGAAACGCTCAAGCCATTAGGTAAACGAACAAAATTTGTTTATTTGGTTTAATAAATTAATATTTACCAGAGTCATTTTGGAACATATTAACTTTTTCTTAAAATATTTTTATTATTTGTTGGTGTTCTTTCATCTAAATGTCAAACAAAAATTATAAAATACTGTAACTGTAAGCAATAAATATTTACTAAATCGAATAATGTACATTATTTTGGCAGTTACTGCATTATATATATCATAATTATCTTATGTCTAGACAGGGGATTAATTTAAGTTTTTTGTGCCGCAAAATATGGGTCAGGCCAATAATTTCAGCGACCGCAAGTTAGAATATATTTTTGACACGACCTTATTGTAGCGTATTTTGGTTTCTTATTTCTTATCTTTAGTATTACGTAATATTTAGAATATAATCTCCCTGAAATCATTAACGAAAATAAAACCTTGTTGTTTCTTCTTTATTTTTAATATAAAATAATAGTTTTGTCTGCTGTTCAAGCAGATAATTTTTTTTTTATAATTAAAATTCAAGAAAAATAAATAGGTTAAATTTAAATGTTCATTAAACTTTATTATTTCATTTATCAAGAATATAGAAATGACTAATTCAAAAAAGCTTTAAGAATTAAATTAATTTGGGTAATAATTTAAAAATAATTACATATGTTTAATTAAGATCACTTTCTGTACAAAAACTAACAACTGGGGGTTAGATCTGTCAAAACTGGCATTATAATTTCGATAATTTTATATATATATTTGAAATTAATTTCCGTCATCTCTTGTCAACTTTGGTTTGGAAGTCTCCAAAATTGTAATTGAGCTTAGTTTGAAAATGATGGTAGTAGTTGGCAGTAGTACTAAGTTTGAGTCAAAATGATAAGATTATTATTTTATGCAGTTTTTATGCAAAATTTAAAATTTTTTTTAGTACCCTTTCTTTTAATATTTCTTTTGTAAATGTAAATTACATTATTTGTTCTCAGTTAACTGCCGTTGTATATACCAAAATACAGTTATGGAAAAAATTTTTCACAAAAATATGGGTAAGAGTTGATTGTGATAAAATAAATGTAAGATGGTAGTTTTTCCAACATCCCCTTATGCTTAGTTGGATCTGGCATATTGTTAAATATACGGGCATGTTTTTAAGTTCTTTTTATATAATAAACCGTCCCATTAACAGAAAACTGTTTTTCGTTTTTAAAATTTGACGATTTTAAAACGAAGCATATGGCATCTTTTTTTTTAGAAGTGCCGTTAGTTTTTAATTCAGTATAAAGTTCAATGTAAATCCTCATACATACATATGTAAACAATATGTCTCCTATTCTCAACAACAGTAAATAAACAAGTTAAACTGTTTTATACAATTGAAGTAATTATTTCGCAAGCTTGAGGTCTTTAATAATATTATTTGTAACACAATTTTATTATTTATACTCGATATTTAGCTAATACTACATTTACAATTAAGCAAAATCTAGTAGATTTCAGCTCAAATCTCGAAGAAAATCTCTGCCATTTACACCAATGCTTTTTGACGTATTATTGGATTTCATTTTCATAACAAAAACAGCTGACTGAAGAAAGAATAAAAAATTGGCTCTTAACTTAATTAAATTCGTGCTACAATTGTTTTTATACACATAATTACATATGTAATATTACTTACACTTTATTTATTATTGTTTCATCCATATTGAAACCACTTATTTTAAACTTTTATTGTTTTTTAATGCTGCTGCAAATATTTTGTTTCTACCGCGCTTTTTTTTTTGTTAAAAATGTCAAAATTTTCTTGTTCTGTGCTGTATATTTCAGTACATTAGCAAAAAATACATAGTTGCATAATTGAGTATTGCAAGATTTTGAGAGATTTTGCCAAAATCTAGTTCGTAAGTAGTTTTTGTTTTGTATGGGTAATCTGCTAGAAATGAACTAGATTTCGCTAAAAATCTCATAAGTACCAGATTTTGCGTAGGTGTAATTGTAGTATAAGCCTTTGTGTAACATTATCAGGAAATAATTTATATTACAGAAACTTCAATTAACAATCAATAAATATGAAAAAAAATTCATAATATTAAGCAAAAAGTTTTAAATTTCAAAAACAATTACATACACAAACTGATAATAATTTTAGATTTTAAAAGTTTCAAAATATTTGAAAATAATTTTCCATTTGAAAACAGTTTCAAAATTGCAACTACAAATAACATAAAAACTGAAAATAATTTCACATTTACATATGTATTTAAACATTTTAGGTATTAAACGCTTTTTTATATTAACGACATTATCTGTATCGGCTTTATAATTAATTGATTGTGATACCGGGAAGGTATACTACTATATTTTGCAGCTATTTTGGTAAACATTAGTCTTGACAGTTCATATTTGGCAGTCGTGAAGTAGAGACGTGGCAAATTTATTATGGAAAAATATTCGGTAAACCAACGTGTTTTAATCGTTACAACATTTCATCAAAATCAATCATCGATTACTGTGACGATGAGAAAGTTAAGTGAAATTTTTGGGAGAAATAACGTGCCAACAAGACGCACTATTTATCGTGTAGTGAATGATTTCGAAGAAAGAGGGACTGTAGCTTATAGGCCTAGGCATGGACCACAACGTACTGCAAGATCGGCTGAAAACATTACTGCTGTTCAAGAAAGTGTTCAAAACAATTCATCAACCTCAATTCGACACCGTGCCCAGGGGCTTGATCTTCAAAGAACAACTTTGGCCACAATTTTGCACAAAAATTTGCATTTGTTTCCACGTACATATGTCACATTTTCATTTGCATGGATATGTAAATAAACAGAATAGTAGGTTCTGGGTAATGGAAAACCCTCAAATTATTCAGGAGTCACCTTTGCATCCATTAAAAGTGACAGTCTGGTGCGCAATATGGTCAGGAGGAATCATTGGACCTGAAATGTGTTCAAAAGGGCTCGCATTTGTGAGGCTAACAGAGGCTGACATATATCTGATATTGTATTCCATACATAATTGCCGACATTAAATAAAACATTTATCAATATACGATCCATTCTCTTTCATTTAATCAAAAATAATAAACAAAGTAGTATACCTTCCGGGCGGACTCCCTGTATATGTCGCTTATAATTCCTTTTTAATATCTACAACAGAAGCAGTTTCAACGATAGAATAGTGATTTAATTCTGGACAGTGGGAAAATAGAGCTCTTTTATGTGAATTGCTACATCATTGGTCCGATTTGATTTTTTTTTTAGTCGCTCTGATATTATAAATATTGGGCTCTTATTAATGCGTTTCCTGTATTCTATAAGCAAGTTGTTTCGGAAAACTGTGATCGTATATGTTCATAATCTTTTATTCTTCTTGGGAAACTCTTTCGTCACTTGCCGTTAAAACCCTTTTCACCAAATTTTATCGAGTATAAATAATAAAATAGTGTTACGAAAGATTTTATTAAATACCTATAATAACATTTATTGATAGAAAGGCGCTCACTTAAACACGACTCTCGTTTTTTTTTTTTTTAATATAGCTTTTTAAGTTTATAGTACTTTTCGTAGGGAAAAATAAAAGCATAAAAGAAAGGTTTTTTAATATTAGGGAAATAGCAAACAACCCCGGTTAAATGCCTTGTGTGGTCAATAACTATCTGCACATCCAGTTATGGAAAGAATGTACGACAAGGGGTGCTTATACCGTTGTTTCGGTAGCAAATAAAATAACAACCATAAAAATCTCAGGATTCTGTCAGGCGGAGAAAAATCGCGAAAAACAAATACAGTTCACAGGGCAAAACGAAACGCAATAGACAACTAGAAACGAGTAACATGTTCAGACGAGACAAAAATTAACCAAATTGTATGGGATTTACGACAGTGGACATGGATGGATAAAAGTGTTAATATCAAAGAGAGATATATTAGTAATACGAATAAAATTTAAAGTTGGGTGATGGCTTGGGTTTGCTTTCGTGGAAACCAGCTTGAAGACTTCGCCGCGTTAAAAGTATGTGTGCTAGACTACCTAGATATTCTTGCAGACTCGCATCTTCACACTCTCGAAATATTCCTTATGGAGGCTAGGCCAAAACGATATTTTCAAGCAGGACGACCCCCAGCACATGGGCAAAGTAACTATATTGTGGCTCGATGATAATTGGGGTTAATCTTTTTGATAGGCCTCTCCCATCGGCGGACTTAAACCCGATTGAACAGTAAGGTCTATCAAAAAAAAAAAAAAAATATTTGAAAAAAAAAAATAAAACACGTACAAAATTAGACGAACTTTGGGAGCAAGCTATTAAAGCCTGATAAAAGTGGAAATCTGTTAAATTTTATGCCTAATCGTATTTTTAAAACAATAAATGAACATGGTCAATGCATAAAAAAATAGTTTTTTTAATAGCAATATTCTGCACTTACCATAATATTTTGACGCCTTTTAATACGCGTATTTATTAACACTTTGATATGAAAATAAAACTAACAGTAATTAAATTAGGGCAATAAAAACGAATAATTTAACTGATTCGGTATCTAAAGGGATTTTTTAAATAAATTATTCTTTAAAAATAAGCTACCATATTTAAACACAAAATAATTTTTTAAATAAAATTTAAAAAAAAACTGCCACTGTATTTCGCATGTCTTATTTTTAAATGAACAAAGGAGATGTATAGACTTTAAGGTTGGGAATAAGGCGGATCCGAAGTTTTAGAGAGGGAGACATAAAGAGAATATTCAACGTGAAAGGGGAAATAACGAGATTTACATATACGAGTATATAATCTGTTACCGATTACTACATCCTAAAGCTTCGGACTTGTTATTCTGTGGACTATCGATTCTGGAGACACATAAACGCATAGGGGGAAAACAAGAGTTTAGAATTATTTAATTTGAATTTTGGTTCATTAATTTATAGGTTTCCAAAATATTACTACAACATGCTGAATCCTTTATTACTGGAATTTTACTCTATCCCGTGGAACAATTGCCTAGTTTAGCACAAAATATATTTTAGATTATTAATATTGATTTCATTTTGCATAAAGATATTTATAGATTTTTTTAATTCGCAATAATCATAATTAAATAAATACAGATGTTGTATCGCCATATCTTGCATTCGAAATTCATCGAATTATTAAATTTATACTTTAAACATAAACTTTAATCTTTATATTTTATTCCTCCTAATGGCTTTAACTTAACCCACCAGTTTAATATTAATAGATATATATAATAAAAAACTAACTTTAAAAAGTTTAAGCTACATTAAACAAATAAATATATTAAATATTTTTTTTATAAATTTAATTGTTGTTTTAATCTGCAGGTTAGAAAGTTTTGCCAGATTGTGCACAAAGTTTTTATAAAATCGGTTAGGATAAAGTTTTATTTACATATTACACAATGTTATACGGCAAATATACTTGAAAAACGACTACGTGCAGATTCTAGGTCTCGTTGAACAGATCACATATTTCTCTTGAAAATTTCAGAAATACCCTAAAAAGATGGACGTATTCTGAACAAACAGTTTTGGATAGGCTTGAGTGTTTATGAGCGCATAACTAGGATATTTTTCAAACGATTGAGGATACCGAATAATGGCATTCGTGTCCGTTAGTTCTTCGGACTTTAACTTAACAAGTGAAAGAGCTACTTTCGGTCATGCTTCCTGATCATAGTCATAATTCCTTAACTCTAAAAGCACTTCTCTTACACAACTGAAATCAATTACCATCAGTGCCATTAGCGTAAGCATCAACGAAAACGATTTCCAACTCAATAAGCTATAAAAAAATATCAATTGAAATTTGTTTCAGTTCCAGACTATTTTAGTCCGAAATGTTGTAATAGTAAAAGTTTATTTGCTTTTTTGCAAATGGAACAATCGTGGAAATAGCCCCAAAGGCCAATACGGAATGTCCTTCAAAATATGTCAAAACGTATCCTCACCATTCCACTGGTACAGGGCAGTAAAATTCAGGCATGTTCTGACACTCGCAAGAGTGTCAAATCGCATGCGAGTAGCAAATCGTCAAACTTATTTCTGCATGTTATGCAACTCACGCGTTTTACTTGCGATTTGCTTTTGAAAAGTTTTAAAAGAAAACTCTGTATTTTTAATATTTCTAATACCTGAACCTAGAATATTACAAAAAATACCCGGGCATTTCATTTGAATTAATTACAGCACTAGCTGCGTATATTTTTCGAAGATGACTCGAATTAGCTGTTTATTGAAATCGCTAGTGCAAAAGAAGAAATACAGAGGCAAAAGTTGCAGAAGCAAACAACGTTTTTAAATTTCATGTTTTTAGAAAAAATTTGTTACAAAATGTCATTAGTTTTGACTAAAATAAAAACACTAATAATTTAATTTATTCATAACTTTGTAGTTTCTTTAAAAACTAGTTTAGTTTAAATACAGCAGTTCACTTCAGTATACTCTTGCGACTTGAACTCGCAAAAACTCTTACGAATGCGAGTTACAGAACACCTCACATGCGAGTTGAAATCACAATCGCAAATTTTGTGTGAGATGCGAGTGTCGGAACGTGGCCAATTATCTTGTACTAAGCGTGCACTATAATTTTCTGGTATACTTATTGGAGCACAAACACGGAAAATTTAGTTCGATAAAGATTTTTCGGAAAAATTTAACGTAGTCGAAAAAAGAGCGTGGGCCAGTTTTTTTATGTAAGAAGTTTTTAGATAATTAAAGAATACATTGATTACATTTCTGGAGAATATGAATAAAATTCATTCTCTAGGTGTACAAGGTGAAGGGCTCACCAAAAGATGTTCGAAAAATGCTTGCAAGTTATTGATTAGCCAAAAGGGAAGCAGATAGTAAATTGCACAACCGCAAGAGTTTCAGTATGCGACTTTTTTAAGAAACAAAAAATTGGAAAAACGAAAAATTTCGATATTGGATACAGTTTGTAATTTTTTACCGATCTTAAATTGTTGTCAAACTTGAAAAAACTAAAAATTATATAATTACCACGTACCAGGAAGTGTATATGGTTAGAAAGCTCCATCTCTCTTCATTACAAAATTGTTAAATATAAGTTCGGAACAAAAATAAAACAGTTACAAGTTTTTAAGTACTCTAACGAACTTCAAAACAGTTTTTTTAGAATAACTGAAAATTCTTAGGGGTTTTCAGAATGTTTGAAAACTGATCTGCTTAGGATCTACAATCCACACTAAGTTGTTGTTCAAGTATATAGAAAAGTGTCATCTTGTAACACAGTGTTATTATTCAAGCTATCTGGGATCCTGTATTAAAAAAAATAATCATAAGTATGATCATTTCGGTTGTGGCCAAATGCTGGGTTTAAAAAACAATTTGTTTGCTGACTTCATCGTAATATACATTTTTTTTATCATAAATTAGTTCTAAATTAAGGCAAATAAAGTTTATTCACCCCAATCGGTGTTGTTTATCGTATGTCCATCGACTAGCTGGGATTGTGGTGTGGAATCCTTATTGTTAAAATCATTTTCGTCAATGAATTCCACATGGGTGAAAGGAAAGTGTCCCTTTTTGCCTTTATGTTCACCTTCCCACTGACCATTTATATTCGTTTTTGTGACTTTAATTATATCTCCCACTTCTAGCTTCAAAGCAGTTTTGTCGTAAGCATTGGGAACTCTAGCCTGTTTAACACGTGCAAATGCTGGTAATTTTCGCTAAATAAAAAAACACGTTCTAATGTGTTGATTTTTTTTTAAATAAAAAACTTACATTTAAGTCTGATTTTTTTAACGTATTGCTTAGCTGGTGTAATGATGACGGCGTTGGAACAATATCGGCACTGCCAGATGAAACTCTGGGTTGTCTAATAATACTATTGCTACTGCCACAATTACTGCTACTTCCCGATGACGGTCGTTCCAACAAGTTTTCATCCACATTTTCGTCATACTAAATAGGGAATTGATTTGTTACTTATTTAAAATTCAATTCATGCAACTAAATACAATAAACAAAATATCAAATCTAATAATACTAGCGTTCGTAATTTCTATTTCAAAACAAGATCCCACCCTTTGTGTAACTCTACGTTGATCGAGCAATGTTTGTACTTATATCTATGGAAACACGTTAACTTTCACAATATGAAACAGTAATAGTTTCTTTAAGTCACTTTGCTTAAACGTTTTGCAATTGATAAACAAGAAAATCAGAAACAGAAAATTGTAGTCATCGAAATGGTTCTCGCATGGACGCAGTTGAATACAATGAGTTTCTATATTTTTTAATTTATACCTTTTTATTACTAAGTACATGTTACCATTTCTGTATTTATTGCAACACGTCAACATGTGGTCGAAATGAATAGATCGAGGATTTGTGTCTACATCATGGATCGAGGATTTGTGTCTACATTCGAAAGAATGTTTAGTTAACAGGCCCTAACACTCAAAAACTGTAGTTTTCACGTTAAAAATTAGAGTGACGGCCGAATGTAGAAAATTTATTATAGTCAAGATCATTAGAAATGAAGCAATACGCCACTCAACAATTGTGAAGACTGTTGCGTTGAAGTAAGATCCATAAATACGACGAATTGTGTTCGTTTGTTTATAAACAGGTATTTCCAAAAGAGGGAGGAAAAGATTTCTGTTATTTCTGACAAGTTATATCCAACTGAACACATATTATTCAATTACCTTTTGTACATAAGGTACAGGAATTTGACCAATCTGCCCTATAGAATTTTTAGCCGTCCACCATTGATCTTCATCCTTTCTGACAATTGTTAATACTTCACCACGTCTAAATGGCAAGTCATCTTGATCCTGTGAGGTGTTATGAGGAAAAATTTATAAATATATTAGTTTGCTTTCTTACAAAATACATCTAAAGCTTACACTGCCGTCAAAGTCAAACTTCCCCACAACTCGTTCAATCTTTTTTGGTGCTGGCTTTCGCAATGGCGTTGTATCCAAATAGTGTAATGTGTAGAATGTTAGAAGTTTTGACAAATTTTCAAACGATTGATCTCCAATGCGATAAACTATTTGGTCATTTTGCTGTATTTTATTTATAATATAATTACCAACTTTGGTGTCCTCTCTATATATTTTAATAAAGTTTATGTAGTATAAATAAGATATTCATAAAAATTGTAGTTTATTTTGCTTATATTACCTTACACACAACACGTAGTCACCCACAATTGAATTACTATCTCGTACTAAAAATACTCCACGATCACGCTCATTCATTAAGACTTCAGTAGCATCTTGGCGGGACATAGGTCCGAAATACCAGCTTAAAAACAATTATATTACATAAATGCACTCGTATGTACATATGTACCATAGTTAAGTGTAACGTGTTAATATTTACCTATTTTTATCATTAACATCAAAAGTGTCCATTTTTATTAATTATGCCTTTGGTGATTACTTGAGAACAAGAGGTGACTACTAAAAGTATAAAGTTCTAATTTTAATACTCAATGTTAGATTCTTCCGGGTATTTGACCCTTTAACTTATATAGTCTGATAAACAGGCATATTGCGGCATTCGACATCGATAGAAATTTCAATTTCATTTTTTCTATAGAATTTCTATTATATTTTATTGAAAGTTCGATCGATATTCGAAAATGTTCTCTTTCGAATCGAAACTCGCAGTAACCCCCTTGAAGTAATAAATATATTTACAAAAAAGTTAATGAAAGCATGCTCAGTGCAACAACTGCTATTCGGTCTTGTGGTCAAGGTACATTTGAAATTTTTCAAAACCATAGGTTATACTTATATACATATGAAACTTGTTTAAGTTGGTAGCTTGAATATTGCCAATCAAATCTACTTATAATTGCATCCCCTATAACTTTGGATGGGTAAACTCCTAAAAGATGTTACAATACAATTACAAATTAAAATCTAACCAAAATTACCGACTTCACTCGGTCTAGTGCAACAGAAGAGTTTTTGGTGGGAATTGGACCCACGACCCCTATACTAATAGTGTCCCCATAAGAAGACACTGATGTTTTCAAGTGTTTCTAAAAAACCTTCAAAGTATTAACTTTTTGCGACTCACAAATAAGTTTTGACATTTTATCTCAAACAATACTATAAAATTACTAACGGTTTGACAAATATTAGTTTTGAATTAGGAAATTTTGCTGATTTAAATTGCCGGTTAGGTTCACAAGCAACATATATGCCAGGGATGCAGGAGTTAACCTCTAAACATACTCCTAGGGCTATGTAGGTTGATGTAAATGAATCGGAGGTATCTGCTCATGTTCGGTTTGGAACGTCTGTTTCGGAAGATGCCCCTTCAAAATAAGTGCATGTTAGCTAAATCTTGATAACCGTAATATATAATATATTTTTACCTTAAGGACTTCTTATGACGTATCTACTTATGTAAAAATAAAAACATTTGGAACAGTTATTTATATATTTTTTTTTTTTTTGAGTTCAGCCTCTACTAGTACTGACAAGAATAAGAATTCTATTTTTGAGAGAAAGCTTACGGTAAGAATTCGCAGACTTTACAACAACCTAATGCTCACAGTTTGTATACTACAAGAAGCGATTCTCACTGGTTTTACCGCCCTCATAACTCTTCATATATATAGTATCATAGGTGAAGTTTGAAAGTTTTGCCATAAAGGCATCCAAAGACATGAAATATATATACCAACCTTCATAACTCTGAAAATATGAGTTACCGCCGTTTTTTTTTCATTCATTTTGTCATTCATTTGTAGGTGATGCCCTGAACGTGATTTTTTTCAGATATTAGGAACGAATTTCCACCATCTTTTGTCAAGTTTGGTTTGGAGACAAACGGGTTTCAACTATGTACCGAAGTTCTCTATTAGAACGAGAAATTAAACTGAAGATGACACATAGGCGAAATCGCGTGGTCTCCAAACTAAACTTAATAAGTAATGACAGAAATTCATTCCAAATAACTATACATAGCAAATCAATATGTCGGAAAAACTAATGAACAATAGATTTGTTCCATTACTATGAAGTCAATCAATATATTAAACAGTTATTGGTTGCATATATGTAGCTACTGGATAGTAAAATACTTCGAAATAAAATATGTAAATGATTCCATCTACTTACATATACCCTCGTACATGTAAGTGAGAACCACATATGTTAAATATAAGTAAGTAATACGTGAATAATTAAAAACAGTTTCACAGTTACATAAAATTCCAACTGCAACTTATCTTTGACCTCACCAAAAGTGCTGACTTGGCGTCTGGAGTTGTGGCATGATCTCAAACTATGTCCATTACTGCAGTCACTGGATGCCGTAATTTATAAAAATAAATCACCAGTAATTTTGCTTTCAAACAACCAAAATATATTGTTTTTACAATTTATTTTTTGACGTAACTCCAATTATTAATATTGAGTAATTTATTTATTTAGACATAAGGTTATCTTCTTTATTCTTTCCTTTCTATTTAACTGGTAATTAATTTGAATACGGCATTATAAAACATTTCCATTACGAATGGGACATAAAATTGTAAATATATCAGATATTAATCCTGTTCATGTAATCCGACATGGATCGGACTGGAAACGGAACTAAAATCTAATTCCTACTTGGAATGCATAAAATAAAACTTTGAAAAACATTGCTATAATTTTTTTGAACAAACCAAATAGGATTTAAATGCTCTTTCCATGCCAATTTGTGTGGGATTGCTATGAACAGGCTTACTACTGGCTTTTTATTTACTACAAAACGCCGTTTTCTTGCACTTAACAAATCACTGTAAGGCTTATTGCAACTAAGTTGTTGTATTTGCATACAATTTTATATAAATAATTTTCTTATATACATATATAATTAAAAACATACATACATACGTATTTATTAACGGAAACAATTCCAGTAAATAAACGTAATTGGTGTTTATATTAAGACTGCCAAAGAGATGGGTGGTGCACATGCTTTTTTCATGCATGTGACATTTGGAAGCTACTGATATTTATGAACATTTAAATATACACACTGTTTAGTTTTATAAACTTTTAAATTTAGTGGTTTTAATAATGTATTTTTTATGATAAAACATATCAACTTTTAGTGCTATCAACATTCACTTAGGATTTATTAACTTATTATACATACATATGTATGTAGAATGTTCACAATATTTATCCACACATTGTGTGAATCAGTTTACTATACAATTTGTAACAAAAAAAAAACACGCGCACAAACTATTTATGGTATTTGATAATTAAAAAAAATATATTTATAATTTTTTTTTGTTTATTGAAATGAAAAACGAATAAAAATATCAATTATCGCAAAAAAGCTTTTCCTACGTTACTATTGCTGTCAGAATATTTAGTGATTCTGCCAGTGCTGCCAACTTATTATTAAGAGTTAAAATTATACGGCATTTACTGGAGACACTACTTTAGAAATTATATATGCTTGCATTTGTGAACCTTATTTCATAACATGGCGTCGTGAGTAGCCATAAATCTGTTCAACCATCGCACATTTTGCTGCTCGCACAGAAAAATGGCTAGTCAAGACCAGCATTACACAAACAAAATACACAGATAAAATAAAAAGTATGCATGGGTGTGTGCGCCCGTCTGTAAAGAACCAGCATAAGCTATGCTAAGAGCAGTCATACAAACTGGATGAGAGACAAAAAATCATATCGAATCGTATAGATGTTCACGTTCAGTTTCAGGAACGTGACATCTGTATGATTTCTTTAAACAGAAGACCACGAACACATTTTCTCTCGTTATCTTGCAGACGCTCTCTTAATATGCAAACAAATGCATGGCTAATCAAGACGTAGTGTTAGGAAAAAACAGTTATTCGCAGTTAAAGAAACGAAAATTTTTTTGTTGCTCTTCGCAGCAGCAATAAACAGAATAGAAATAAATATTAGCGACAGTAACTAAAAAGTTTTCTGGTGTAATGATACGTCTGCACATAGTTTTTTTTTATCTCTCAGCGAGGTAGTTTCCATGACCTCAGTTTAGTGTATGTAACTTTATTTTTATATTATATATAATTTTTGTTTTGCTTTCGTGTATTTCGTTTGTGTGATGGCAGAACAACTGTGTGCGAGCAACTGTTTGAATGTGAACATACCATCAACAGCGACGGTCTATACGAGCGAAATTTCTGTGCGAATAACAATCTCTAAGGTGGCAGAACAGATCTATGGCTGGTCAAGACGGCATGTAATAGAAATTACAAGCACGAGTTAGATTTTTATTGCATAGTCCTGATTTTTTTCCATATAAGCAAATAATCAAATTTTCGGGTCAATATGGAAGTTTACTTGCAATCCACGCATAATAAACTAAATTATTACTCCACGTGTACTTATTGTGTTAGTTAGTGTTGTATATTATTGGTATATGCTTTAATTGCGTCTCCTGCTCGTTCACGTCTTTTGTTAAAGAAGTTTGGAATAATATAATTCATTCAAGCGCGTTTGCTTTTATTATTATTTCTAGTTAAGGCTTAACCGGTGTGGTGAAATAATAACATCAGAATTTTTCTCCACACAAAAGGCAAACTTTTTGTCTTAAACATATCGTATATGGCGTTGCCACTTGAATATTTATCGAAATTATACCATCTCAAAATTGTCATCTCGAAGTTAAAGTTATTTGTACTGCGTTTGTTTTGTCGGTATTTCAAGAAGAATAATAATAAATGCGTAAAAGCGAAAAAGTTTTAATGTGTGTGGAAGTTTAAAATAGAATAGAGAAGTTTAAAGAGTTTGAAAGTTTAATATAAATTTGGAACAAATGTAGTTTTAAGCTAAAACAACAAGGAAAAAGAAACAAGTAAGAGAATGTAATGAATTGTATTTAATAAAGTCTAAATGGAACAATAAGTTGTGTAAAAATTCCTTTATTATGAGTGTGTTTTATTGATGTATAAGTACGTATGCAATGACCGTAGACAGTAATTATTAATTAATAATTTTGGAAGGAATGTCTTCCAAGTTTGTTATTGAAAATAAGTTTTCCAGAACCTTTGGATATGTTATTAAAAACTATGGTGAGGGAAATAAATGAGTAAGTTCACCACATATGTAAATAAAAAACTTATCTAAGCGAAAGGAAATGTGATTTTAAATAATAAAAAAATAATAGTGCGCAATAACCCGCGGAACGCATATTTTCCGTATTTCGCATTACAAATTTTTATACCTGTATACCGAAAAGGACGCTATGCTACGTATCATAGGATATCATATCGTAATTTCTATTATACGCAATACATGTGCATACCTGCGTAGATATACTCGTATGTCCAAATATAAAACCATTAGGCTTCAGTTGAAGTTCTAAGATATGCATACATAAGTTATCTTAGGTTTCGAACCTAAAAAAACTTTTCGCTGTGAAGCCGGTTTTTTAAATAATATTTTTCCTTAAGTAAATGTACATATACCACACCAAAAATTACTGCTAACTTTACACTTTTGGAAATCGAAATACATTTTTTCTATGAATACTATACTTTAAAATACATAAATATAAATACTACTTCAACAATGAAACTAGCCCACTAAAATATTAAAATCAATTGTATATACATGCATACCCACATGGACAAAAGTCACCGTCAATTTGCTTCTTCAACGAGCACAAATTCATCAAAGCACAAAATTTAAGAAGTGCCAATGGTGCAGATTAACTTACTTGGTTCAGATTAACTTGCTTAAAAATAATTAAAATAATGAAAATAGTTGGTATTTCATATGAACAGAAGTCACCGTCCGTCCCTTACTGGAATGAATGAAAACCATTTAGTTATATATTGTTTAAATGGGTTGTTGTTGGTGTCTGTTGTCCTGCTGTGGGATGTTCTACCCTCAGGAAAAAACTTCCGACAGAAACAGCTGTTGTTGAGTTGACAATCTTTTACCGAGTGTGTCTCCGGTTGTTCTGGAGCGATGATCCAATTGTAGGAACGTGTTGGTGGTATTGTTGTTGTTGCTGTAGTTGTAACATCACTGCTGCTGTCGGGAGTTCTTCCTTGTGGAAAAACTTTATTTTTAGAGGCGTGAAAAAACTCACCAGGCATATGTAATTGTGAATTAAATAACATCACGGCAGGAGTAGCGTTTATATCTTCACCGTAGTTCGTAGACCAAGCAAGTGCCAACGACCAATCGTGACTACCGTAACATTTGATATCTGGTTTGAGTGTGCAATGGACACTTGAAACAATTCTATTGAATTGTAGGCCATAGGCTGTTACTGTTGTAACAGCTCTGCTGTTGGCGAAAGTTCTTTCTCTGAAAGAAAGCAAAGAAAACTAATTAATTACAAGTCCTGGTGTCATAAAGTTGAAGCTGATGAGATCTGGCCGCCTCAGTGGATCTTAGCCATAGTTCTATGGAAACAATTAAACAGGTGCACTGTATCGTGAGAGCTCTGAATACCGGCGGACCCACGATTTAGGGTGCCGGCAACTGAGCATATTGCAACAGCTGGGTCATAGTTGTGCTAGTGCTAAACGAGGCTGCATTGGTAGTTTCCAATCAGTTTCCGATATCGCTGGGGGATGAGCGTGAAGGGCTTTGTTGATATTGTACCCATTGAGGACTTCATGACTGTCTTGATGCAATGTCTTAATGGCGCTGGCTGCAAACATATCGATGTCGGTTGGGATGACGTCTACGTAGTCTCCCCAATAGCGTCCAAAGTCCTACCGTCGTGGGACAGGAACCTAACTGTTTTGTAATTTCGGTGGTAAGGCAAGTGCTGCTTGGTTAACTGCATATTACTTTGCCGTACCAGCAACACTTTGTACTTCTCATGAGGGTGGTCAATACTTGTTATTTTGACACATCCGGCTGCGATTCGGAGTGCATTGTTGTTCTGAGTTGTTTATAATGCTTGCCATTGAGTGTCGCTGAGGAAAGTGGTCCATACTGGGGAGAAATAGTTTATTAGAGATCGTTTTACAGCCTTGAGTGGCTACGATCTCTTCTTTATGCATTCTCCAGGAAGTGTCAGCGAGAGCTGGTTATTGAAGACCATCCCCAGGATTTTCGGGTTTTGCATTCGGCTGAGATGTTTAATTCCTTTGCCCAAGAAGTAAAAAGAAATACCGACGAATTGCTTAATTTTGGCACTTCTGTCTTTATTGTTCACATGTGAAAAGAAAATAGTGCAATCATCTGCACATGACACCAACGAGATTCCTTGTGGGGGTGCAGGAAGTTTAGCAAGATAACTGTTGAAAAGTATTTCGCCTTTTTGATCGAATTAAAACATTTACATAAAAGTGTCTCATTTTGGTAAAATTTTAAATTTTATTTTGTAGCAAAAACTTTAATTTAAATGTATTTTTTTTCTTAATTTTTTTTGTGAAATCTTGATTTCGATTTATTTGATTCTTTTTGTTAGTTTGCGAATTTTCTGTGTAATTTTGGTTTGTGCTCCAGTTTGTATTATTTTTTTATATTCGAGTACATTTCCCTTGTGAAGCTTAGATCCGAACTTATCTGAAGCCCTCGGTTAGATAATTCGAATTGGTGGACATAGTAGTTGGTTTACTAAAGATTCAGAGTTTGTACATTTTCGTAGGTGAACAATTAGCCGAATTTAATGAACAGCTTTATTCAGGCTTAAGTTCAATTTATTCTATTTTAATTATACGACTATTGTTAGATAGCTGGATAAATCTTAATAATTTAAACATTTTCTATGTTGTTTTTCCATGATTTCACAACATAACATCACATAAACTATCGTCGCAGTGTACGCTAACTAATATATATATTGACAAACAATTTAATTTATCTTTGCAGCTATAACATATACCTAATAAAATATATTAAGATAATAAAGTAAAATTATGGATAAAAAGGGTTCAACTTCTTCGCATCCTCGTATTCTTAAGAAAAAACATTTTCGGGTTAAGCATCAAAAGGTTAAACTTTTTCGTGCGAATGAACCGATACTCAGTGTGTTTATGTGGGGAATAAATCACACAGTAAGTGCATATTAAATTATATTAAAAACTTTATTGTCATTGTGTAAATCAAACATCATTATTCTCTTTTAAGATAAATGAACTGAGTCATGTAAACATACCTGTAATGCTTTTGCCCGATGATTTTCGGGCATATTCGAAAATAAAAGTCGATAATCATTTATTTAATAAGTGAGTTTAGTTATTGTTTTATTATAAACATGTTTAATATTATATTTTGTTGTGATTGTTTTTTTTAGAGAAAACATGCCCTCACATTTCAAAGTTAAAGAATATTGTCCTTTAGTGTTCCGAAACTTACGCGAACGCTTCGGAGTAGATGATATGGATTATCGAGAATCACTAACACGTTCCCAGCCTGTGCACATTGAGTCCTCAGGCAAATCAGCAGCACAGTTTTATGAAAGTTATAATAAATTTTTTATTATAAAAAGTTTAACATCCGAAGAAATTGAGCGAATGCATGCATTTCTTAAACAGTACCATCCAGTAAGTTTTTTCAATTATTACTTAAATTTGAAAGCGGTTATTATTATTACAATTCACTATTAACAGTTTATTTTTCAAAACTTTATTTGTAATTGGTACAATTGTTGTGGTTTCGAAGTTCTGCGCGCGATGGGCGATCTCTAAGAAGTACATTCATACAATACCAAGCGACACCGTACTGATGGCATTACTCTGTGGAGCCTGAAATATTGAAGTCTACGTGATTATTCTAACACCTCAGAAAAAACTTTTTATCAAACACATATTGCTGTACCTTTCAATTTTCCTTTTCTTGTTTATGGGTATGACGAGATACTAGGTAGAATAAAATCTGTTAGGAGATCACTGCATATTGCAGTAGATGCACAGAAGTTACTTGGTTTGAGTGTTTTTATTGGGTAACGTCGGTACCTAGAACAAATGTAAAGCGGCACACAGGTTTCTATGCATATCTGGGTGGTTTGGAAAGGATAATGAAATTCATATAACACAATTATCTCGTATTTGATGCAATTCATACCTTAACATTACGATGTTACCGCGTGTTTACTATCTATTTGAAAACTTTCCCACTTTTGCTCTTAATTGACATAATATGGTAACTAATTTTTATTTTCATACCTTGTTAAGGGATTTTTTTACTTAGTATTTTTTGTTCAATACTACAATCTGTTACTTCACTGTTGGTTGGTTCTTGATCCGATAGCATTGTGTTAAATAATACAGCCAAAATTAACAAACTCAAATATTTTGTTGTGTTGAAAAACTTGGATTATTTAATTAAGTGCAGCTACATCGACCCGAACCTATGATAAAAGATTCTGTTTGCTAACTGTGAGGCTCTTATGGTTAAACATATGTTTATGTCTATTGTATGTCTGTAAATTAGATTAGTGTATATCACTAACTAGTTCACATACATATATGTATATATAATCCACACGTTTGATGTAGGCTCATAAGACAATACCAATTTATAATGATTTTAAAAAGGTTTAATTTTCTTTATTGTAGATATGTAAATGCCTAAATAAAATTGTTTTATATTTCAGTACGTCGTGGAACGTCATGGCAATACGTTACTACCACAATATTTGGGAATGTATAGAATTACTGTAGAAAGTGTACAATACTACTTTGTGGTAATGCGTAATGTATTTAGTTCCCACTTAACTATTCACAAGTAAGTAGAAACAAAAACTTAAAAGACACGTTTTACATTTAAAGCGGTCAACAATAAATAAATTGACCGTGTGATTTGATGTATGTATGTATGTCAGTATATTGTTTATTTGTTGATCGATCCCATCAAACATTCGAAAAAATAAAGTATTTGGAAAGTGTTTATGAGACATCTATTAATAACCCAACTGCTGCTTGAAAATCTTGAAACATACGTGTTTTTTTGTTAGACACATTGCTTGGACTCGGTTTAAAAACGAACATTAAGATAATACTTGGAATTAAATTCATGAACAGGCGAAGTATTTATACTTTTGTTATAATCATAATTATTAACAGCCTTAGGAACGATCGCTTAAACAAAATCAAGTAGGGAGGTGAAAGGACGCTTTTGAAATTATTGACTCATTACCAATATTTCGTGAATTAATTTTTATTCTTAAGAAGTTTTCTCTAGATGACTTAAATTAGAAAGTGGTTAAAGCTTAAGCGAATTCCTTAACTCGAATTCCTTCAAAACCCGAATGTTACCACAGAAATTTAAAAAAATCGGAAGTTTTAAATTTAAAAAATATCAAAACTAAATTTCTAGTTCGCCAAAATTTTTTAATTTCACCAAAAATTAAAAAAAAGGGACACAAAGGTACCAAAAAAGGTACTTTTCACAAACGAGGAACAAACAAACAACAAACTTCACCATATTTTGAAACTTAACAAAATTTACCCAGACGCTGAAATTTTACCGAAAACTCAAATATTTAAAAACAAATCCTTTGCACCGGGAAAAACAAGTAGTATACATTTAGTCGTTCATACTTTTGTGAAGGCTATATGAGATTCTGCACAGCCCTCTTTCACGAGTATTACTCTTTAGCAGTACGTCGTCGGCAAAGTAAAATAAAAAATGGCATCAGAGACGCTGCAACACTGGTCCAAAGAAATTCACCATGATTATAATGGTCTGCGTTGGCAGGTTGTTAAGACATACCTGGAAGTGATACTCAAACGTCGATTTTTCCACACAATGGCTCATGGCATGTCTAAAGTGAACGTTCACTATTCGAAAGAAAATTGAATAAACTTTGTAATTGTTGATTATTACAGCTTTAAAAATAATTTATTTCCTGCTTATGATACACAAAGGCGTATCTCTATAGAGAACATAAAAATTAAAAAAAAATTTATTAAAGAACTTAAAGATTGAATAATAAATTGATCAAAATAAGAAAAACGCTCGAAAAAATCGATAATGAATAAATGTTTTAATATTTATTTGTTACAAAATAAAGAAGAATTTAGGACTAGGTAGCTAGTGAAGACATCAAAAACTTACCTGTTTAATTTTGTTTCTCTTTATAATATTCCATATATCTACCAAAATTATAAAAACAAATTGCTGCAGAAAACTTAGGCTAAGTGTAAATACTTTATGAGCTCTAGAAGACAAGTCTATCATATTTATTGGCCATATCATATTATTTATCTTCGCCGTCTTTATATCATTCAACATCTATTAGGGATCCTCACGAAATGTCTGGATAGGAATACTTTTATGTATGTTAGAATAAAGTATTATTTGTTTACAGGAAGTTCGATTTGAAAGGTAGTACAGTGGATCGTGAAGCATCAGAGAAGGAATTGGAAAAACATTTACCCACATATAAGGACAACGACTTTATGAAACAAAAAGTTCGCATTGAAATTGGGGAAGGGGCGAAAGCAAAGCTGATGGATGTATTAGCAAATGATGTTGAGCTTCTTACGAAACTCCATATAATGGATTATTCTTTATTAGTGGGCATACACGATTGTGTACGAGCTGAGGAAGAAGCTTTACAGGGTGAAAATTGTCAAAGCGGCGTTGGTCCTGGTCGTAGCGAAAACAGCGAAAGTGAAGAGTGTGATAGTGGCGAACGGTATTATTGATTTAAATGTTTATTAACTAGTATAGAAGATGTCACTTAATTTTATATTTTACTGTAGGTGGACTTACAATACACCGCCCGACTCACCAAGAGGTGCGCAGTATAAAGAAGTTGTCTACGAAGTTGATATGTATGCCATTCCAAGTATTGAAGGTAAAGGGGAAATTTATTCTTTTTTTGAAGCTGCCAAAATAATAATTACACTTATTTCTAACAATATAGAAAGACGGGAAATATATTTTATTGCTATAATCGATGTCCTTACCCAATATGGTGTTAAAAAACAGGTGAGTTGTGTAAAATGTTGCCTCTTTTTTTTGTTATTTACAAAATGCCAGGAATTATTATTAAGAAAGATATAAATTTCGGCATATACTTCCCCTTACCTTTTGACTGTAAACACAGCCCGTAAAAGTAAATGGTTTTTTATTGGAGGTAATTTCGATTCAGAACTTTTTCACTTATACCCTTTTTCATCTCAATGATATACAGAAATCTCTTAGGCTTAAGCCTTTTTAAACGCTGTTCAAAACCAAACCCATGCTTATAGTATCAAATCCCATAGGACCCACTTCTTTTTTTAAAACATTCTCAAGCCTTAAGGTTGACACATAATGACTGCTACAAAAAAAGTGCTCAGTTTTATTTTTATCAATAATTTTTTCTTCGCTATCTCCCACTTTATGAGATGCTTTACTCTTTTTTTTTTGTACTCTTAGTACGTTGACTGCCACGCGCGTTCACAGTAAAATCTCCTTCAGGCCACGCGTACCGGTGTACGAAGCGTATTCTTCTGGGTATTCTTACTGATATTTTAAAAATCTATTCTAAATTTAAGTTTATATTAGTTAATATAGTTTATATTAATTAATATTCAATAGTTTCGTTACTTCCTCAACGAAATATCTTTTTAAACACATACGAATATCCTTCGCAAGTAGTCAAATGAGCGTCACCACCGCAATATGGATGACGTGGCCCGATCAGAAACTTTACTCTCAATGTTACTGTCAGTGTTAATTGCGCATGTAAATCTAATCATTTCAATAAATACGTGAATTAGGTGAAACGCCAATTGTGCATCTGCGAAAACCTTCGACCTCTAGAGTTGAAATCAATACGTTTTTCACAAACATTTCAAATCGAGAATAACATTATGTTATTTTCATGTTAGTAACGGTCATATATGGGCTATTAATATATAAGTATTTCCGCCACTGCTTATTGGTAAAACTACCGACGGAGTCAGTGGAAGAAATTGTTATATCCAATAAAAATCGGAAATGAAGTCATATTGATAAATATATATACTGTTTTTTAAAATAGCAAAAATTATTTACTTATATTCTTAATTTATTTCCAGGCTGCCAAAGCTGCAAAAACGGTGAAGTATGGTAGTAATGTTGATGGTATTTCTACCTGTGATCCTGATCAGTATGCCAAAAGATTTCTTGAATTCATGGATAAAGCCATAGAATAAATTATAATATTTACCTAAATGTCAATATTTATAACCCCCTACTATATATGTAATAAACATGAAAAATATGCTATACACATCGTCAGATATATTTATTATAAGAGTAATTAAGGAATAATTTCAAGTGGAATACTTAAAACTTTCAATCTAAATTGGGAGCGATCGGGTATTTCCCTTTGATGTTTTTATAATTCGTTCAATATGGTAAGTTTGGCTATTTGCCTATTAGTCTAGTCATTCCGTTTTTGTGTTTATGCGTACGCACTTAGTATTCTACTTCACCTTAACTTTGACAATCGTAGTTATCCGTTCAAATCGCGGATCGAGCTTAAGCGGAAACAAACTATTCATCAATTTTTCTAAACTTAAATAAAATTTTTTAATGCTTTTGGAGGGGGAAATTTTAATTTATCATCCTTCCCTTTCGCCGCCTGGTTCAAGCAAAGAGTCAAGTCACGTGTCGGCTGAGTGGCAGGTAAGAGTATTCTAATTGTCATGGACCTTTCGTAGCATCGCAAACCCAAATACTAATCGTCTTTCGAATTTCCCACTATTCTCGCACTTTGATTGCATTGTTTGTTGGCAAAACGCCCAACTTGATAACCAACCGAGTTGTACCAACTGTCGCAACGTCTATGGCCTACATAAAAAATATTTTTTAAATACGAACTTTTAAAGCTTGCAATTTAAACAAAGAAATCAAAAGCATTAAAATATCTACTCCGACGTGAAGGAATTCTTTACACTGGAATAGTTTGGCCACAAATATGTAGCTCTTACTTATGTTCGGTTTTTTTTTTTTGCCTTTCCGTACTTAACTGATGTTTTTATTTAATTATTGTACCTACAATATATAATTCTAGTTTTATTTAATTATGAAATCACTGTTTTATTGTACAAAATTTGACGTGTTATTACAATGTTCATAAAATTGCTTAATTCTTTTTCTTACGTGCGTAGCGAAATACGGGAACCTAATCGAAATGTAGAATAGGGATGAATTTTAATTTTTTAGGCGCCTGTTACACTACGTCTTGACCTGCCATAAATTTGTTCGCTCATTCGTCTGCTGAATAACGAGAGAATATGTTGTTCGAAGTCTGCTGTGTGGAGAATACGTATAGATGTTCCTTATCAGTTTAAGCATAATTTTTTTGTCTGTCAACGAGATGGTTCCTTTGCTCTCACCACAAAGGAATTCATGATTTCATTTTAACAATCAGCGTCAAAACAAACACTGATTAACTAAGTTTATGATGTAGCGCAATGGAATATACATATTTAGTTTTTGTTAGGGACCACAAATAATCGCATGCGAGTAGCAAATCGCCAAACTTATTTCTGCATGTTCTGCAACTCAGGCGTTTTACTTGCGATTTACTTTTTTTCTAACTTATGTTCGAAAACTATAAACATATGTTTTACCAAAGCAAAAGAAACAGAATAAAATAATAATTTAAAATGCCAGCAGTGTTCTTAGGCCTGTTCGTAAATGCAGCTCTGCGCTGCATAATATGATTATTATGCGATGATTTTGCTAATCAGCTGTGCATGATGTTTTTATTTGCACATTTGTTTGTTTGCATTTACGAACGACATAAGTTAAGAATGGAAAAATTATTAATAAATTTAATTTGTTAGTTAGATGATATATCAAGTGATGTGCGATTATGTAGTGTTTACAAAAGAAACAATTTAAAGAGTAAATAAACGAAGGGAGTTGTTATTAACAAATTTTATATATAAAACTAAAAGGCGTATTCCAAAGGTTATAGATTATTGGAGAGTTATAAAAGAATATCCAGAAGACATATTTTTTGACCATTTCCACATAAAAGTTAAAAAAAATATGAAAAAATTTTTTTTTCATTAGTATTTGCAGTCGTTTGCGCCTAATAAACTGCTGTGTTGCATTTTCTACTGTGTTACATTTGCAGTGTTGCCACTGTTTGCGTTTTTGAACATACTGCGCATAATATGCAGCGCAGTGCAGTGTTAAGCGCTTTAGCATTAAAAAGATTACAATCAATAAGTGAATGCATAAAAAACGTGCTTTTTATTGAAATCGCCAGTGCAAAAGAAGAAATACAGAGGCAAAAGTTGCAGAAGCAAAGAACGTTTTTAAATTTCATGTTTTTAGAAAGAAATTGTTACAAAATGTCATTAGATTTGACTAAAATAAAATGAAAATACTAATAATTTAATATATTCATAACTTTGTAGTTTCTTTAAAAACTAGTTTAGTTTAAATACAGCACTTCACTTCAGTATACTCTTGCTACTTGAACTCGCCAAAACTCTTGCGAATGATAGTTACAGAACACCTCACATGCGAGTTGAAATCACAATCGCAAATTTTGTACGAGATGCGAGGGTCGGAATATGGCTGAATGTTATTTTTTTTTTTTAATTTTCAACCAAAAAATCGTAATAAAAGATCAATAAGTAACTAACATAGTTCTTGTTACGTGGTCTACCTTTTACTTTTACAATTTAATATGAAAAATGCAATAGGAAATTTAATAATTAACCGAAGTAAAATAATTAAAAATAGCACAAAAAACACTTAAATGACAGAAAGCTAATGGTTGTCGAGGAGGGACTGAATAGGTAGAGTGTGTAGTACACGAGAGTCCGCAGCCGTCAACTTAATCGCCTACACAACTTAACACATTTTTGTGTTAATTTATTTAATTTACTTATAGTGCAAGCATTTAAATATGTTTAATTTATTTTTACACTTATGTGAAAAGCATCTGCCGAATTATTTATTTCAAAGCTGCCGTCGACCGCTTCTTATTGACCGCTTTTTATCGCTAGTATCGGGTAATATATGTCGATAGCTTGCTAAAACTAAAGCTATCGATAGTTTTGCAGGTCTAGCACGCTCAGGAGTAGAAGGGACTTGAACCAATTATTGGCACGATTACAAAAACTCCGAATCTTTGAAAGAATTTACCAATTGGTTTTCAGTACTTCATATTTCACAATTTCTAAATTATAAATAAGAAAACCCAAATACAATAAGAATATTCTGAAGGGCATACGTACATATTTACGATTGAAAAATTCAAGTATAAGTTAGAGAAAACAATAAATGTTGACGCAAAAATGTTCTCGTTAAACATCTGCTCATAGGGCACGGTTACATGTTGGATCGCGACCCATTTTGATTGATTGGTGGACCGCGCGTGTGATACACGATCAATATCGCGTCAGTATTTAATTCTTTTTGTGCTGTGCCGTGATTAAAAAAATACTGCGAGAAAACCAAAAAAAGCCTGTTTAGAGATTTTGCTTGCTTTTTTTAATTGAAGCAAAAAGTGTTATTTTGTCAAAATAGGCTTTAGCCGACGAGTCCCTCAACTCGGGCAATGTTTCCAAATGAAAAATAAATTGTTTTAAAATTAGTCTTTCGGTCCTTAATTCTGATTCTACCGGCAGCATACATTCGCTTTTACTACCTTGTGCCATTATACCCACAAACTACAAAAGTTGAACAAAATACTCCAATTTTGTAATTGTTTGATTTTTTGTACTGCGTTCTTACTTCGCGAATTGATATCACAAGTATGTATGATAAACGTCCAATATATATAATTCTTGATTTGATATTCCGACAGGGTGTTTTGATGTAGATTTATGGAACGCATTTCCGCCATTCCTTGTCAAGTTTGACTTGGAGACAAACCGGTTTCGGATATGTGCCATCTCCAGTGTCATATTTCTACAAGCTACATCCAATATATATCGCGTGAACCGCAATCCGGATTACAAAGTATTGAGCTACTCTGCGATATGGATCGCGATCCATTAATTCTGCATGCGCAACATTCAATAAATATCGCCATACTCGATCGGGGATAATATAGATTGTACGTATTTCGATTCGGCAGAAAAAGAAGCCGAAACGATACTTTCGGCGGCAATGGCCGAGCAATTTCGAGTAGGTAGGTAGGTAGTGGCGGCAAAATAAAATGGTCAAAGAAGTACAAAAATGTACACCGCTGAAATGAACAAAATCAAGTACCGAAAATAATAATTATTTGTGAATTTTCGATGGTGTCAAGGTTTCAATATTAAATGAGATTTTATTACACTTTTGGTATAAAACCAACAAACAAAAATTATTTAAACCGTTTTTATTTCTAATTACATAATAATTGTTGACTTATTATTTATTTGTATTTAATATTATGATTTTTTTAACTTACACGAAACAAAGTAAATTTTAAGAATATTATATGCGTCATCCCTTCTCAAGTTTGGTTTAAAGACAAACCGGTTTCGGCTATGTGCCATCTTCAGTGTCATTTTACGTTCAGAACGAAAAATGACACTGAAGATGGCACATAGTCGAAACCGGTTTGTCTCCAAGTCAAACTTGACAATGAGTGGCGGAAATTCGTTCCATAAATCTACATCAAAACACCCTGTCGGAATATCAAATCAAGAATCATTTATATTGGACGTTTATCATACATACTTGTGATATCAATTCGCGAAGTAAGAACGCAGTACAAAAAATTAAACAATTACAAAATTGAAGTATTTTGTTAAACTTTGACGGAAATTCGTTCCAAAATTCTACATCAAAACACCCTGTCGGAATATCAAATCAAGAATCAAAATTATATACCTTTTAAATTTTTTTTTGCAGAAATAATTTTTATTCTCTGAGATCTTAATTTTATTATTATTTTTTTTTTTGGCTGAAGTAATTATTATTTCTGGATTTTTTTAATCATTTTTTATGATTTATATCCTTTGGGCAGAAATAAGCGTTGTCTTCTAAAAATTCAAAGCTTGGAAAAGGTAAGCTACATTCAATAAAATTAATAATTAAAAACAAAAAAATCAAGATGTAATAATTATTTCTGCAAAAAAATAGAACAAAGTTAAGAAATAACATATATACTTGCATTTTTGTTCAATGGCTGCTCTTGGTATTTTCTTTCTTTGCTTCTGTAAAAATGTAACACTGATAGAAGGAAGAGTCACCGTTTAGAAAATTCTCAAAAAATGAAGAGGCTGTCAATTCGCCCATGAGTCGACTTGTTATCAATATGACTTGGGTTTTTACAGCGGTCGCAACATACATTTCATTTTGCCTGTGTGTATTTTGCTTGTGTGATGGCAGAACAGCGTTGTGCGAACAACGATGACAGTGTCGATTAAAATTGAATGAAGGTGACATGCCAATGCCTTTAAAAATGTCATACAATTTTTTCTATGCGATCAGAGTTTTCTTTTATTTTTGCACCCTTTTCTTGTGATAGTGTTGCAGCGATATTTACTTTTTTTTGATGGAGACAGAGGGTAAAGGATTTTTCTGATGAAATCGTAGGGCTATGTAGGATAGTGAATGACCGCTTCGAGTATTATTAAATTGTTAAAAGAAACCAACCAACTTCTAACCCTTTTTCTTAAAGCATTCGTTATCAAATGAAGGAACTAATAGTTCATCCAAAGTGACACTAAAGTCATGATCCGGGATATAAAAAAAGAAGTATTGCGAATTTTCTGAACAGGACTACTAATCGAATTTTAACACGTTAAGTGCCACACGGTTTTATAGCAACTTCCCCGTCAGGCTGCGCGAGTTTCAGCAGTGCGAAAATATTGCAAATCGTGCTATGACGAAACTGTGGCACAGAGTGGCAGAAAAATAGGTTATAACATTTTGTGACACTTGCGAGGGACAATCATTTTTATGTTTACCTTGTTTCAATAAAATCCATTAAAGTTTTCTGAAAAAATATTCAATTTTTACCTTTATTATCATATTTTATACAGTCAGTCACCGGTGACTGACGCGGCCTAAATGGATAGGTCGGTGTCAGTCACCGGTGACTGACGTGGCACTCAACGTGTTAAACAACAATAATTCGCCTTTTAAAAGAGACACTATTTATGCACGTCAGTAAGGCACTAAAACGATCCCATCACAATGTATTAACTTGGTGTCTCGTTTTCTCTCGAATGATGAGCCTTTTTAGATAGCAAAGCGATAACATATTCGATAATTTTAAACATAATAATGTAACGTTTTAGCGACAATTTCGATGGAAAATGTTTGCACAGCTGCTGCTAAATTCTCTTATTCACTGACGCTGCTCATGCACGATTGTGAATTGATGTTTGAAGCATTTAAACAAAATACTTATACAGTTTAAACATTTTTATTGTTTACATTAAGTAAATTAGCCAAATCATATATTCTTGTTTGTGAAACAAAAGAACGATATTCAGATATCTTTAATTTGAGATTATGTCAAAAAATAAAATATATTGACTCTCAATAAATAAAATCAAACAATTTAACATACTTCTGCTCTATATTCGGATAATGTTTTAAATCAACAGAAATTAAATAAAGATAAAAAACATCAGTTTACAAAATAGACGACACAGACTGCTGGCCCTATTTTTTTTAATGCTTTTACGTGATCGGTAGTGGTGAGGTGGTGGCGTGTGCGTTTCTTCCATAAAGCATGTCCGTCGGTTATTTATTTCAAAACGTTTATTGAAAAAAAATCTAAAATAAAAATTCAATTTCAGCGCAAATCAGAGTAAATTATTAAATATTGCTTTTAAATTTAAAATAATTTATGGGTAATTTTTTTCAAACTATTTGAGTTAAAGTGAATCAATGTGTGTGCTGAGTTAAAAATTGAAAAAAACAAAATTTTCAAGAATTTAAAAACAATTCTCACAAATATATTTTCTAAAGGAATTTATTTATCGAAGAAGGGTGAGTTTAAAAAAAAGAAAAACAATTATTTTCTGTTTAATTAAACAGTTTTATTTAATGATTTGTATTAAAATTTTAAAAATTATGGACGCATCTCAAGAATTTGTATTTTTCAAAATAAGAAGACCAAACAACGCACACACACATACACATTTGTGAATCATTATACATATGCATGTATGTATGTATGTACGTGAACGATAAAAATTCCTCGCATTCATACACATACGGATGTACGAGTATGCATGCATATTGCTTAAGAAACAAATATCAGCAACCTTAAAACCCCCTACAAACAATTTCAAATATTTATCCTACTTCAGCACTGGGGTATGATTTACTTAAGAATTCAACTATTTTGGGCAGTCAAAGCCGGATAATGAGGAGAAATGTGAGTAAGTAATTCAAACATACAAAGAAGCATTAGTTCCAGCGTGCTCTAGATAAGCAACTAAAGGCGTAGCGGCATCAATGGTATATTTACACTATGTGTTTTCCATATGTACTGCGATGTCTATGAAATTCCAAACATGCAAAAAACCACATAACTGTGTCATGGTCTTGACAACCATATTATATTCTCTACAACAATATATATATTATTGTGGCAAAAATTGTAAGCATTACTTTAGTTGCTTAAAGAAGTTGTAGTTTTACATGTCATCATTAAATGATTAACATCCATAAATATTCCAACCCAATTTTTACTACAATCCTAACCGCAAACAAAGTATTTTCACTTATTATCATAAGTCTAACCATAAAAAGTTCTTAACATACAGACATACTGTGCACCATTCTTTTGCTGTTTAATCAAAGTATCAGACCGTTCGCGCTAGCTTTAATTGCCTGTGTTTATATCTCAGTCGCTACTGATCTGTAAAGTAATACTAGATAGAACAGGAAAAGTGAATAGCAACAAACCAATATGAGAAAAAGAGATACGACAAAACGACAAACATGGCAAAAAAGGTTTTATTATTTTAGGACGTTTTTCATTTGAAACGCCACAACAATATTTTTAAGCTACTGTAAAATATTACAATGTTATGACAAGCTGATACAGCTTGTGAATGCAACAATTGCGGTTATTAATAAAATATTATGATTAGAATTATTATATTATTTTTGCGGTTAGAATTTTTAGTAAAAATTTTATTGTTCAACTCAACCTTGTTGCGATCTTTATGGATGGATAGAAATCAAAAGAATTATATTTAAAATGTTTTTAAATTCACCATTATATGTTTGCCACAAAAATTATATTGTTGTATAGACAACATAGTTCATCTTTTTGTCGACTACAGCGTTGTAAGAGTTGAACTAAATTCAAATCAATTCAATCGATTTAATATTAGAACAAAATTTAAATAAAATCTTGTAGCCTAAGCTTAAATTTTTGTGTTAAGCGTAACAAGCACCTAGCCAAACGTCTGACATTTCACACATGCTATAGGGTGTACACTAGGCAAACAGTTTTAAGGCAGATGAAGGCATAAGACAAGGCATTTGCGGCTAAGTGTCGGATATCAAACTCCTTTTAAAAAAAGTGGCGAAAATTAAAAACAATGCAAATGCAATCATTTTAAAAACTGGAAAAAAGTGCTCAACTGGACTGTTTTAATTCACAGTGGTTTTATCACCACAAACGTTACATTTGTCACTAAGCATTAAACAATGCATTATCCTTTCTCATTTTTTGTTTCACAAAAAAATAAAAACGTATTTCCCATATTTATTTTCATTTCATATTTTACATTACTGAATCATCATTGTCTTGCGCATATTTTTGAATTTACAAAACTTGCATATTTTACTAATGAAACATGCGATTGCCTGCCTATATATTCCGGCAATGCATATGCCAGACATAACTTTGTGCGAGGCCTGATAAGCAGTGTGTAAACTCTCTATATTTAGATTTTTGTAGTTGCCTGGTTAATGTTTTCTTGTTTTTATTTTAAATTGTAAAGTCTATACACAGCCCACCAGTGATAGAAAATTCAATAGTTTAAGTACTATTTTCAGTACTTTTTCATACTAACAACACCGCTGTACTTTTTCCTTGTTTAGAAATCTAGTGGTGCTATTTTTTTAACATAAATCTTTTGTGTTACATAAAAAAATGAATTAATATATTAAAACACCTACGTTACTCAAGAGAATATTTTATTAAGGCTCAGCTTCATTTTTTTATTCTTTTGTTGACGAAAGAAAAAAATTTTTATAATTGATACGATAATAAAAACGAGCTTGATCCCGATAAAAGTATTCGCTAAATTATTATTGAATACTTCAGTTAGATAAATTTGCTCAAATAATTAAAACCTTTAGAATTTATTTGAAAAGTATTTATTTATTCAACAATATCCATTTTGTCTCCTTAAAAGTAATCCCCCACGTATGCCAGTGCTTCTTCCAATTCTCGAAGCACTTCTAAAATGGGCTTTTCGCTATGGTCATCAGCTCGTTCTTCGATTCTGACTTTATCTCATCGATTGTGGTAAAACGCTTTCCTTTCATTGGTCTTTTCAGTTTTGGGAATAGAAAAAGTCGCAGGGAGCCAAATCTATTTTGATAACATCTTTTTTCTTAGCATTTGTAAACACATTCACTCAATTAAATTTCCTTTCAATTATAGGGTGTGTTGACGGAACACATATTAAAAGAGTTGGTTCCTGTAAAGGTTCTCGGCATTTATATTACAACAGAATATTCTTCTTAAGCATATATGCCGTCCCATCACGTTCTAAAAACCGTCAACATTTGGGGCTTTAAGCCCTTAAATTTCTTGTTTCTGCATTTAATGAGTCTAATTAATATTTATGTAAAATAGTTTTATGTATTCAATTTCTTTTATATAAATTAAGTTTTTTTTTTCAAATAAAAAGTATAAACATTTTAGAAAAAAGTACTCTTTTAGTTAGTTAGTACCATTTTAATTTATAAATTTTCCATCACTGCTGCACAAATAAACCATTTTTGTTTGTAAAGTAACCATTTCGAATTATTTATTTTGTTTTATATTAAAATAATGGCTACTTACACTGGCGGACAAAATAGTTTAAAATAATATCTCCTATAGTGGGTGGCTAAATTACGCGGCAAGCGGTCGCGAGCGGCAGCAGCTGTTATGATGAAAGTACATGACATGCGTTTCATGTTTTTTTATCCGTTCAGCGTTGTAAACGCGGCAAGTTACACACCTTGCTTTAGACACTTTTTGCTTTCCAAACTCTTTTATGAAAACGCACAAGGAAATAAGTTTGATTCAAGATTATATTGACTCTTTTTAACTTGGTTCAATTAATGTTAAGCGAAGCACATACAAATATTACTCGACGAATTAATTAAAAAAAGCGCTACCAAGGCCTGAGTTATCTCCCAGCCAGTTAAGAACTAACTTGGCTAGAGATATGGGTTACTTTTCATGGAAACGAACCACATTAGAAGTACCCTGCCAACTTGCGCCAGTAAAATGTGACAGCGTAAACCACAGAAATACGTTCAAAACGCGTTAACAAACTCAAAGAACTATTACACTTTTCACCTATGATATCGTTTGAGGTAAGACATCTAGCGCTCCTGCAGTATAACGGTATGAGCACTCCTGGTAGCCGTGATCAGAGAAGTGGAAGCGATTCTCAACTTGCGACCAACCACAACATTATCAAATGACTCTAATGATGAGGCTGGCATGACTCCCGGCCTTTTTTCGATTGGTGATGCAACTGCATAGTCACCGTCATCAACACTCGTAAAACGATGGGAACTAGTATCTGGGGTAACTTCCAGCAGCGAACAAGTAGCAACCAAGTTTTACAATCTGCAAATACGCACTCTCGTCATAATTAAAGACAACTTTCCTGTCATGACATGAAGGCTCGGTAAATTAAAGGAAACATGACTCGGACCGGATTGCATGGGCAGGACAGCGGCAGTGATTAATGCGCTTTTGCACTGGAAATTTCCGGAACTACTGCAATTGTTAGCGGGTATGTCTTGGCAGGGTAAGCCGTGCTCTAACTATATAATTCATGTATATGGTGTAATGATGGCTCATGCAGCCAGTTCAAATCAACACATTATATGCACTCTAGTTTTCTCTCTAGAACATCAAAATAATTATAACCTTTCTCACATTACGGCAGTTAAGAAATAATTCATTGGCTGCTATCATGCTGACACCCAAAATGATAGCTCTCAACGCTCACCGAAGCGAATATTTTCTGATGAATAACTAAGCTTCTTGATGGGGCGTCAGCTGGCAGCCACAAAGATATGGCTTGTCGTAACTGAGTTCGCTGTCAGCAGTTCTGGCTTATATATAGTTTAAAAAATAATGTAACTTTATCAAAAGTTGAAGGATTCATTTCTCTGTGGAATACATAATTTTTTTTATATCATTTATCGAAGTTAATTTATATTCCGTTTGTAATTTATGTTCAGGATCCATATATGTATGTAGAGGAAGAAGTCCATTTACAGATGTCCGTCTAACCAAAGTTGAAAACAACTTTCTGAAGGCCATAGATAAGCTATAAAATTAAAAGTTGGTTTAGTTGATCAGAGAGTGCGACGAATTTTTGCTATTTGAAATCATATAGGCTTACTTCCTATTTCATCGAAATTATTTTAAAAAATGTTCCTACTGAGCGGCAAATTATCCCGGAACATCAGTTTAGATATCGTGCGAAGCATGGTACGTACTATCGAGCAAGTTACACTTATTTGATCGGCCTTTGAGAACAAATGTCCAAGGCATTTAGTAAAGTTTGGCACGATGGGCCACTCATCAAAATCTCACGACTGCTTCCTGAAAATACTCACAAACTTCTTAAAACCTACCAGACAGATACAAAATTTAAAGAAGGATCAAGGGATACCTTTTCTTCAATTCGAAGAGTGTCAGCTGGTATTCCTCAAGGCCCGCTACCGTATATAACTTACACAGCGGATATTCCTACAAAGATACGTCAAACTTCGCGGACGACACTGCACTTGTAAGCGTTAATAAATACCCGACGATTGCTTCGGAGCATCTACAAACTTATATTCTCGAGCTAGAGGATGGGTAAAAAAATAGAAGAAAAAGGTTGACCCCTCGAAATGCGCTCACATAACTTTCACATTCAGAAAGCACTGTCACTGTCATTTCGACCGACAAGCATTGGCTTGTAAGCTCCAACTCAACTCTGACCCTGGAGTATAAAGTAATCAAATCCATTATAGAACCTATATGGATATATGGCATCCAGCTATAAGGTACTGCTTGCGCATCAAATATTCAGAAGTTACAGAGAAGACAGTCTAAATTACTCTATAGTACACACGAAATTAGAATATTCACCGGGATTGAAATATTCCCACAGTCCAAGAAGATATTAAGAGTTACATCCCAACTCCTATGCTCGGGATTTCTGCAGTTTGGTGGACATCAGAGTAAGAACAATCGATACCCTGAGCCTTGCGGGGTAGCTATTTTAACCCATTATAAAATAGTCTAAGATTTGAATACAACAATTTAGTAGTACTTAATAAATATAACAACTAGGATTAAGATTCCAAAACTTATTGTAATTTTCTTGAAGAAAGATTCAAATTTGAAATCCGTAAAAATTAAATTTTCAAAATCATAAAATCAGCAAAATTCAAAATGTTTAATAAAACATGTTTAAAACCAGCATAGAACAATTTAGAAACTATAAAAACTAAACATTTACCAAAAAACCGAAGTTAAACTGAGAAGTCATAACAACATTTTCACCAAAAATCGAAAGTTCATCCGACAACAACAGAAAATTGCCGTAAAAATCACCAATTTCGGTTAAAACCCAGTCGAGCAACTTCAAAGTTTAGAGTGAAAGGGAAGAGGGAAATAAGTCAAAACTCAAAAAAGTCGAAATGTTGACAAAAATCATTTAATTTTACCAAAAAAACGAAAATGCATTTCACCAAAAACCAAAATCATAAAATATCGAAATTTCACCAAAAATCGGGATTCCATCGAATATTGAAAATTCACTTAAAATCAACAAATTCACAGCAAGACCAAAATTATTGCAAAAACAAATGCCAAAAGAACAACATTTTTCAAAAAGTCGAAAGTTATACAAAAAACTTAACCAAGCGCCCATACATCGACACATGTGGCGACTGTGTTAAAGTTTTTTTATCAATTGTACGAGTATATAGAAGCTTAAGGAAGATGTCCTGAATGCTCTTTTGTAAATTTAATACTCGCACAAATACATAAATGTTCAAAACAGGTTAAGTTCAGTTCCTATCCAAAAATTTCGGCCGTAAAAAGTACGGAGATCAAAATGAAGACCACGTTCTTTATATGTACCAGACCATCCCATTTCTAGGCATCTTGCTGGTTTGCTAACATTTTTCACATAATCCTTTTCCATATTAGAAAGTTAAAATAAAATTTGCCAAAATTAAATGTGATGGGACATATGGAGAACTTCGTCCTCATTTTGATCTCAGTACTTTTTACGATGTGTCAATTTCAGTGCCATTTTTCGTTATCTCAAATCGATAAATAAATATATTTTTACACTAGTTCTGGGAAAAAAATGGCAACAAGCTTTAGCAAATTAAGCCGCCAACATTGATTACAACTGTATTTTATTTTAGTCCTTGTAATAACAAGAAATAATAATCTGGCAACTTGGTTTAGCACATTCATTGTCTGATGTCATGATTATGTGTGGAGGAAAAGCAAGGAAGTGCAAACAACATCCCTTATTTAAGATTCCTATTTGCAAAGAAATATGTACCTTTGCTATCCTGGCTTTTCTACAAGCTTTTGACTCGTGTGTGCGCGCGTGTATGTGTAGTATATTGACACACTTGGTGGTTGTGTCGAATACAAAATGTAACTGACTACAGTTTGTGTTGAACTTTGAGACAAATAAAACAGAGTTGATGATAAAATAAACAACAAAAAAAAAACAAAAATAAATAAATAAATAAAAACCAATAAAAAATGTCTCCCGAAATAAATTTCCATATAAAATATCCATAGAAAGATTAAAAATTCGTGTTAGTGTGTGAATATGAGAAAAAGTGATGATAAAATTGATTCCGAAGGGCAACAAGACCAACAACAAAAAATCATGTTAAAAACACCTCATCATCAACATAAAGAAAACCAACTTCCAGCAACAATAAATTCTCCTCAGACCAAAAATAAAAACTTTTCTAAACAAAAGCTTTGCCTTAACGACGTTGATGAGGGCAGTCATGACAACAAAGCCACATCCCGGTACGATGAAATAAAACAGCACCAACAACTCAAAAAACGGCAGTTACAAAGATTACAAATTAAGTTCGAAAGCTTTGATTATGATTTATTTAAATCAAAAACATCCCTAGCAGACATGCCAGGCATTTCAGATAACACGCCATTTGATCCAAGCATAACAACACCCTATACGTTTTCTTCAACTACATCGTCCTCATCGTCATTGTCAGCCTCATCTTTGTCTTCGGAATCCTTTTCTTCCAATACCACCACATTCATAAATAACTGTTTGAAAAAAGATAAAAAGTCAGGTGCAATTAACAACAGCAATTGTAATAATCGAACGGCTCTCCAACACATTTACAAAAAAGAGCAACAACAAATGTCGAATTATGAAAAAGAAAATTCTCAAACGGTTGATACAATATCGAACACAGTAAAAGAGAGCAGACATTTAATGCAATTATCGATAGCCCTCAAACAAGAACGTCAAATGTCATACAATCAACAAGTGAAATGTCAACATGGCAACGAGTGTAACATTAATCGTGATTTGTAAGTTCTAATAAACAAATTCGAAGGCAATTCAATTTTACATTTCACATTTTTCTTTACAAGTAAAATACGGAATTTACACGCGTTTTAATATTTTGTGTAAAAATATTCCAGAGTCGGTCATGTTTTCAAGACATCCATTCATCCGTAAAGACGTGTGGAAGATAGTTTAAATCATTTTTGACAGTTCAAATCACTTATTATGGACTTTTTAGAACAAAAGGCAGTTGCCATTACTATGGACACAATCGTTGACGATTGTTTCAACCACTATGTTCTCTAAACTGTCGTTGACGCATATTTGTGTGTATGTAAGTTTACGTTCATGACGATTTGGTGACAGACACTTTCAATTTGTTGGCGGTGATAGTATAGCCGAAAACATTCGTTTGTTTTGTTGTTCATTACATTTCTCCCGCAATAATTTATAAAAATTTTTTTCCTATAACCTTCCTATTACTTACCTCCCCCCCTACTTAACCCTTTTCTTCGGCGCATAAAAATATAGCAAGAATATATTACTTCGTCTCCTCTTAAGACCCCTTTGACACGTTAGGCTCATGAAGCCAGTTAATTCGCCTTTTCATGTGTCATACTTCACTTATAAAATGCCAGTAAGTAATTTTACTACTCTTGTACATTATGGTGATTGAATGACAGACATGCGAAATTTGTGGCAGGAGTGGCGAAGAGGTAGAGTGGGTCTGTGCCAGACATGTTTGTTCCTGTTTTCTACATGTTCACGTTGTTGTTGGCTGTGTATTTATGGGAAAATGAGTGCAAAAAGGGTTAGAAATATTTCTGTCTGCCATTTAGTTCTCATAAAAATGTTTGGTATTCCCACAGGCGGTTTTGATGTATATTTTTGGAAGGAATTACCGTCATCCCTCGTCAAGTTTGGGAAAATGCCACTGAAGCTGGTACACACAGTCGAAACCGGTATGCCACCAAACCTGACAAGGCATGACGGAAAAAATCTACAACTATTTTTTAAATTTAAACTTTCCAACGATGCATCAATCTCTTCGAAGGGTCGACCCAAGATAGGTCAATTAGGGGGAAATTGAATTTTAGGCATGACGTTGTTTCTTTTTAACTGAAATATCCGGATACTTTGTGTATATATTCTAAAAGCAAAGGCAATAAGCTTTCATTTGAGGTTTCAACTTTTGTGCCCCGCTCCCCGGAATGTACATTGCATTAGAATTGAAGTATTTTTCCATGCTGCAACTTTCAGTATGTTTGAAGAGGTGCACATGAACGAGACTTCCAGAAACACACCTTATTCCAGCACATATTCATAAACTTCATTCAATTTTGTAAAAACAAAAATTACTTATTTTCAATACGTGAAAGAAATAAAACAAAGAAATTTATTTATTTAATATAAGGACAAAAGCAGGATAGGGACAATGGAAAAACCACCCGCAGCCGTGTTGCCTAATTGTTCGCATTAAAATGTGTGTATTTTAATTTTGACAGTTTGTAGTCGGTAGCCTGCCGTCTTCTATGTGTTTAATGCTTTAAATTAGATTTTTAAAAAATCATATGGTTTTATTATTTTTGATTTTTATTTCTGTTTTCCAGCAATAATTATTATTTCTCGTTTCGTTTGGCTTTTATGAAAGAAGTCATAAATGTTAGGGCCCCTGGTTTACAATAATTTATTTAGTCGCACATAGGACTCATGCACCGGGCTGCACTCGCAGAGGCCCGTCAACTTTTTGAAGTTGTAGCAGGGTTACCAGAAATTAATCAGTTTTTTTTTTGTCCAGAAGGGACAGAAATGCTTACGAATTTTGTTTTCCCAAAAATCGCTTAAAAATATATTACCAAATTAGAACACAGATTTTTGTAGTTTAAAAAGTTGACGACACTAATGGCGTTTTCTTTTATGAAAAAAAAAAATGCCACATGTAATCGAGTAACACTTTCAAAATGTTACACTACGTCTTGACTAGCTTAAAATTTAATCGCACGTAGAGAGAGCATCGGCAGAATAATGAGAAGAAATTTGTTCGCAGCAACTGTGTTTCAACATGACCAGGCCATCAACAGCGATGGTCTTCACGAGCCAAATCCCTGTGGGAATAGCAAAATGCACGGAGGCTGAACAGATTTATAGCTTTTGTGGCATTTCTACAAAGTTGTACATTTTTCATGGTCCTAATAGAAGAAAATGTTGTATGTTTTTATCAACAAGCAATCACTGCAACAATTCATTAGATGGGCTGTAATTAAGGCCGCTGTTAAAACACTGTTGCATATTCAACCCCTAAAAAAAATTATGGGTAAAACATGTAGCTTCTTTGACACTAACTTGTGCAACATATTTAGTAAAGAACATATTGTTTATTCACACTTTCATGGTTTTTTTTTAGAAAAGATGAGAAAAGTGTAAATAGTGTAAAATACATGCAACATTTTTGGCAGAAAAGAAAACACTATAATATGTATTTGTTTTTTCATGTGACAGGTAGTGTGCACGAAAAATTAGTCAAGGAAAAAAACAGGAAAAATTTAAAGCACTTAAGTTCCAAATTTATTATCTTATATTGCTAAATTCTAAGCCAGTGTTCGAAAAGCGGCACAGAAGACAACCCTTATGACCGGACGCAAATAAATCCCAACTATTCAAAAAATCTTTAGTGTAAAAGAAAATCCCTGTGAGCTACAAAGGCCGCTTTCGGCTTGGTTTGGAGACAAACCGGTCATCTTCAGTGTAATTTTTCGTTCTGAATGATGGAAATTCGTTCCAAAAATCTACATCAAAACACTCTGTCGGAATGTCAAATCAAGAATCAATTATTATTAGACAACAGTAGGCTACCGAATACGCACGTGACGTAAAATTTCGGCCCTTAAAAGTACGCAGATCAAAATGAGGACCAAGTTCTTCATATGTACAATAGCAACTCATTTCTAGGCAACTTGTTAGTTTGGTAACATTTTTCCCATAATTCTTTTCCATATAAGAAAGTTAAGAATTTTTTACCAAGCTGATACGAGGGTGGCATTTTAAGGTTCTTACAATCGAACAATAGGCGGCGTTAATGAGTTGCAGTACCACTGTTTTTGCGAACCACTGAAGCCAGTAGCAATTGCGAAACTGCCTGCGTAAGTTGTTGATAGTGAACGCTTAAAAGAAGCAAGTTCGTGCAAAAATTGAAATCACCTATGAAGGTGATATGATTTTAAAAAAGGTCTTACTCAGGCACAATGCATAGAATCTTTTGGCAATAAAGCAGAGAAGGCTGCTTACAATTGGTTTGCAGAACTTCGTCATGCTCATGCGTCCGCCAGTGACGAATGGGGAAAAGGTCGGCCAAAATCGGTTGTCATTCCGAGAAACATTGGTGCTGTGCGCAACATGATTAAAGAAGAAGGATATCGCTGACTATAATACAATCGATTTGGCAGGAATATTCTTCGATGAAATAAGAACAAAAAGTACCGAAAACGTCGCCTCATTCTTCATCACGACAATGCCGGCTGCCATAAAGCACGTCAAACAACTGAATATTCGAAGGAGAAAAACATCGAATTATCGCCTAATGACTGTTTCTTGTTCGCCACTGTCAAACAAAGGATGCGCGGACAGCGATTTTCATCACCTTAAAAAGTTGTTGAAGACTTTCAAAACCATGTTTTTACGATATCAGCTTCAGAGTGGAAAAACTGTTTTCAGAATTGGTTTGAGCGCGTTTGGTTTAAGGGCGAATATTTCGAAAAGCAATAATACACTTTGTTTCGAACTGGTTTGTGTCTGTTTCACTCTTGTAAAAACTTAAAAGGCAACCCTTGTATGCACATAATTTCCTAAAACTAAACTTTTTACCCCCTAAAAAATTAATTACATCAATTTTAGGCGAAAGCATTTTCACCACATTTGGCGTTATAGAGTGGTGAAAATAAAACAATAAATTTTAGTTTATTTAATTACAATTAAAGTAGAAGAAGAGTACTAAAATTATATTTTCTTTTACCCAGGAATCACCTGCGAAAGCGGAAACTATTTGCGGAACACAAAGTTGCCGATTCAAGGCAAATAGAGGAACCACAATTTCCCTCCCATCTGCAACATCAAGGGGGCCCAGTTCTTCTCGATGAAGCAGCCTCGTATGAGTTATCGTGTTTGCCACAAGAATCCGATCCTAATTTTTTAGATGATTCTTCATGCACCAAAGAATTAAGTATAACACACTTGTCTCAAATCAGAAAGGAACCAATAAATAAACCACCTGCGGCAAATGCTTTAGTTATAAGTAACAATATTAAATGCCAAATTTTTAATAATTCACTAAATAACACATCCGCAATACAACCGCGAACGCCAACAAAAACAAACAATAATAATCATAAGAAACGCCAATTCGTATTTGTTAATGATAAGAAAAATAGTTTAAGGCAACAACAACATCAAGCGTTTCCTTATAGGGAAGACTATCAAGAAGCCCAAGATTTAAAAGCTCTCCATGATCCAGAGAAGGCGAGCTGCTGTGAAGAACTTGAGTCTATAGAATCAAGCGAACACAACAACAGACTCAAGTCATTTCGAAGGAATTCCACTAGAAAGTCATCGCCTGTGAGTAGTGGTGCAACAAATTCTTCTCCGAAACGTTCAAAGTTCAACAAGTCACGGTCACCGACACAAAATTCTGAAGTCGATTTAATAGCTGAGTCAAGTAAAAAACGATTTAGTTACTGCAGCAGTTGCAGCAGCAGTAATAGTTGCAATTGTGATATTACAGGCGAAAATAGCAACACTATTTTTGAGGGCTTTGGCATCGGAGTTATTGTAAGTAGTACGGACGACTGTGGAACTGGCAGCGGTGGTACAATCAGTTTAGCCAGCGCCGCTAACGGTCAGGCTCCTATTTCGTCACCGTTAGGGAGGCCAACTAATAAAAACTCTTATGGTTTGCAACGACATGGAGTTGAATACCCTGAAAATTTTGTTGACCGAGAAGACAACGAACAGACAGCAAACGCCTATGATAACTGCAGTGATTTGGATGAGACCTGTAGCGAACCGCCGTATCTGATAGAAGATTTGCCTCAAGTTGAAACGAAAAATAAAACTTTTCGCAATAATTTAAAGAATTATTCACAATCTCACAAAAGCCTTTACAAAAAGCAACAACAGCAACGTTTCTCGCAATTAACCAGTCACTGCGAACCGATACATAGTGACTTGGAGACGCCAGGAAGTCAAATACAAGATTTGTTGCACCGTGATAAGACTTTGTACCATAAAGACTCTTTAGAACAGAATATATTTTTAAGCTATAGCAATCGCAGTCTTAATTTTAACATGATGAATTTTGATGCCAGCAATAAAAATAATGCCCAGACCGAGGTTCTAACTCGTACTGGACTTGGAACGAACAGTAATGGGGTAGCCGTACAATGTGCTGGTGGAGGTGAAGATGGGGGTCAAAATGAACTTAATAATATATATGGTAAGAAAAATATTCTTTTTTTTTTTGGAATGTTGTATACAAAAAAAAACGAGGGGCAGTCTTTAAAAAATCTCGACTTTGTTTTCCTTTAAAACAAAAAAGCCAACTTTTGACAAGAAAGAAAGCAAAACATAAACTCCATTGACAGACATTAATTGCTTCAAGTTTTGAAAAGATTTTTAAAATTTGTTGTGCTCCAAGCCAAGAATTCAATTAATAAAGCTATGAAAAATATTTGGCATTTCGGATATTGATATACCGAATCGGGCAATGTGAATTCTCCAATCGCTAGTTTATTCCTTCATTGTAAACCACACGTAAACGGACCATCGATCTATTAGGTTTCGGAATTGCAATGAAAGTTGACTATCTGGTATGCACCAAAGTACAAATTGGTGGTAGTTTGGGATGGGTCCAATTTTCGAACTTTGAAAAATGTCACAAAATTCGCTCACAATGTCATCAATGTCCTAATGAATCCCGAAAGTAGCTGTTAAATGCGTAATCTAACTTTGATATTGATAACGCCATTAAACATACAGGTGAAATGTACGTTGCCATCCGGAACAAACGTAGGCGAGTATATGTTTGACCATCTGGCCGAGATTTGTTTTTCAAATTTACAACTCAATATTGAGTTGAATTTAAAATTCACGGTGTTGGAAAATCCACCCGTACAAAAAATAGTCGGAGTAATTATTCTCTTTATACTGGGCCCAAATTGAAGATGAGTGAAATCGGAGAAAGAAATAAAAAAATCACTGACAATCAATAAACATTTGTGTATGTATGTGTTTTTCCTCTTGTTTCAGCTACCGGAGGTGGTATTCCAAACATTCCTGAAACTATGAATGGCACTACAATATGTGGAGCAACTGCTGGTGCGGGAACAAATCAACAAAAAGCATCAAGTGGCGCCGCCCAAAAAAGACCTCAGCGCCGTGGTGGTAAACAGCAACCCGATCGACCAGAAAGGGCACTTTTTTGTTTAACTTTAAAAAATCCTGTTCGTGCGTTTTGTATACGAATTGTGGACTCAAAGTATCCTTGCAAAATATTTCCTTGATTTTTTTTTAATGTAAAATTTGCTACTATAAAACCCGTCTGCAACATAAAAATACGCGAAATGATTGTAACACAATTCTAGGCTGACTATAAATCTCCTAATCGTTGTGGGCTTTATTTTAACTGGGTTGTCTGGAACTAGCATCCCACTGCCTAGGTAATGAAGTCTGTATCTTGCCACCGCAGGGCAATTGCGTAGGCCATGTTCCGAAGCTCGCTGTCCCTACCACACCTTCTTTATAATCTGATGGTTAATTCTGTTAACAGCTCAGGGTAAAGTTTAATATCTATCATGTCAGCTGAGATCAGCATGAACGTGCAATTTTTGGCTAATATCTCAGCTATTTATTGCTAATTACGTGGCCTATATTTTTTCCTTATGGTAAAATGAGTCAGTCAGCCGATTTCTATCATGCTGTTATTAGTGTCAACAATTTTTATTGCAAAAATTGACATTAAACAGAGTTTCGACTCGATTAGCCACATGGAGAGAGCGCCAGCAGAATAACGGGGAAAAATGTGTTCGTGGTCTTCTGTGTGCAGAATACTTGTAGATGTTCCTGTTCAGTATAAGCATGATTTTTTGTCTCTTATCGAGAGAGTTTCGATGTTCTCATCATGGCGTATGTACAGGTGCGTACAGACGAGCGCATTTTTTATTTTGCCTGTTCGCTCTGTCCATGTGCGAACAGATTTCTCGCTAGTCACAACTGTATGTAAAGTGTGTGTGGTTACAATAGCTAGAGTTTAAAATGCTTTAATTTAAAAGCTTAGCTACTTCTGTTGCTTTTGGTACCACTTTTATTTATATTTTATCGTTTTTTTGTTTTTGAAAAATTTTATATGAAAACTCAGAACATTTCAATCACGTAAAACTTTCACTTATACACGCTCACGCATGTGGATATTGTTTTATACTCACGTTAATGCACGGTAGCGTGATGGCATCGAAATATTTCTCACGATGAAACATGTTCAGGCAAGATTTATGTCTCGGTATCACTTCAGTCCAGACTCTTAGAAAAGTAGACGACAAAATTAACGTAACCGACAAATAAAAAATGTCTACACGTAGAATTAACGTAAAACTTAGCAATACGTTACGTAGTCTACAGTTATGTTTTCATTGAAAACTTCTGAACAAATTGGGAGAAAGTAAAAAAGAATTTTCCTATAAAATTTGATATTTGCGGGTTACGTTTTTTTTAGCGTTTGGGGCTGGATATTTACGTACAAGCGGCTGATAGAACATTACATTATCCTCCGTCTTGTGCCTCTTCGAGTATATTGTGTGGATTAAGGACCTCATATTACAAAGAGAATACCCAATAATGACAATTGTTATGAATTCTTACGTATTAAATTTTAAATTAACACGATTATACGAGAGAGATTGGAAATTGGAAGCAAAAGACTTTCATCTCTTTTATATAATCAAGGTAAGATTGTAGGGAACTGTAGCTTCTAGGTAGTGGTCTATGGCTTAGACGATACCTCTTCATGGATCTCAAATCGAGGAGAATATACTATAAAGTGAAATTCCATCCGTATGCGCTGACCAGAGAAGACCAACCAACAACAATTAATAAGTGATTATAGCAAAAAAGGCATTTTAAATTTTTTACTATTGAAGTGATTTTATGTAATTGTTAAGGGCAAATTATGTGTTACGTTTCGCTGGACCAGACGACGTATTCGACTAGCACTATCGGAACTCGAGAGAGTATGAAATGAGTAACACATTTCTCTTTCTTTGTAGGTTGCCTTGCAGCCCCAAAACGCTGCGATTAAATTAATTTGATTCTGGGAATCGAGCTAGAGCTCCTTCTTTCTTCTTAAGATTAATAAGGGACTCGAGATTATTGTCTCCTCCCTCCTCGAGACTTATATTTTTGTCTGCTTCCGGCGCTTTGCTCTACAGTGTGTACACGCAATATTATTTTTTCTGGGGCTATGTCGTATTTGTTTATGGACTATGCCCACTTGTTTGCCTGCCAGTGCCCGGAACATGTGAAAAGTGTTGCAATTTATGACCACATGGGCTTTTATATATTAAAATCTGAATTTTCTTTCTCTATCTGTCGATAGTGAGTTACACTTTTAGAAATGTTCATAATTCACTTAAGGATAGGCTACCAACGTTTTTCTAACGTTGCGTTTAAAGGACATACGAAACATTTTTGTTAATCTCTTCGAAAATCTATTGAGAACAAAATTAATTTCTCGTACCTTAACAACAACTCCTTGAACTGAGATTGAACAAATTTAGAACTTAAAAACTTAATTCGCTTATTTGGTTTTCTTAACTTTTTAACTCTATGTATCCATCTTGCTATTGAAAATAGAATCTTTGAATATTTTATTTTATTAACAATATTTGCAAACTGTGTGGCCTTAGCTGTATATACGCCTTATCCTTCTGGTGATTCAAATGTTACAAATCAAACTTTGGTAAGTTAAATTTCGTTCATGGTTCAAGCTCTCCTAAATGAAAGTTTTCAAAGCCGTTTCGCAATGGCGTTACTGCTCTGCGTGTCTGATAAGAGCAACTCTGATTGAGATGGCGCTGTTGCTGATGTTGAGAAGCTCTTGCAGATGCTTGCATATCATTGGCTTTTTTTTTTCGTTAATGAGAGATTAAAATTAATTATAGGGTGGTCCAACCAAAACGCACGATGAGAATTGTAAATACAGCAAAAAGTTTAATTGAATTATCTTAATATTTTTTTTATTATGATAGAAGGATCTGGGGGGGAGCATGCACAGATGTTGGCAGGAATGCCAGCAAGGTGCTCGGATATAATAGAGCTACCTTAAGCTGGATCACATGTAGACTGTGCCTAGAAGAGGTTGAGATGGTAGCGCACATTATGTGTGAATGTTCACAGCACTGGCTAGCATAAGACTTAGGACCACGGGCAGACTCTTGTTAATTGTGAATGCCACGGTGGAGCTAAGCCTTAGGCAACTGCTAGCAATTCTAGCAATCTAGAGTAAAGGCTAGTGGTAGCACGAGACTTAATTGAGAGTAAAGTAGTCGTAAATTACAAACCGGTTGCCTAAAACCAATGCGAGTAAAGAAGGGGGTCGAAAAGGAACCCAAAAAGATAGCGGTCTGCTTCGATATCCCACCTACATTAAAATAATAAAAAAAAATTCACAGCTGTTTTCACATTTCCTGCTGCTTAATTGTTAAGGTGCGACTGATAATTAACCTCGTGCATTATGGTTGGAACACCCTATATCTTGTGAAGTAGTTCCGGTTACATACAAATGTTTTTATGTTTCGCTTTTTCTTTTTCTAGGAAAAAGTTGAGTATATATTTTTAGTTATATTTACATCGGAATGTGTTATGAAGATTATTGCTTATGGATTCGTTTTACACGCTGGGTCGTACTTAAGAAATGGCTGGAACTTTTTGGATTTTTTTATAGTTGTAATTGGGTTTGTAAAAAAAGAAACCAACGCCTTAAAGGTTTTGCCACTCATTCATTCACTTATTTGTTTTAAAATTTGTTTTTCAGTATGATATCCACAGCTTTGTCAAATTTAGTTAAAGAAGGCTTTGATGTCAAGGCCCTGAGAGCATTTCGAGTATTACGGCCGTTGCGTTTGGTGTCAGGTGTACCAAGTAAGTACCTAGCAATTGTTGCACAAAATATAGTAAATGAAATGCTTTGCTTGACAGGTCTACAGGTTGTCTTGAATTCGATTTTAAAGGCCATGATTCCATTGTTGCACATTGCGCTGCTCGTATTGTTTGTAATTATAATTTATGCCATAATTGGACTAGAACTATTTTCGGGTAAATTACATAAGACGTGTCGAAATCCTACAACTGGCGAATACTTAGGAGACTTGGATGAATTACATCCGTGTGGTGTGGGATTTCCATGTCCTGAAAAATTTGTATGCTTTGACGAATGGGTCGGACCCAACTGGGGTATAACGAATTTTGATAATTTCGGTTTATCTATGTTGACAGTGTTTCAGTGCGTTACTCTAGAAGGTTGGACAGATGTTTTGTATAATGTAAGTATGTACAGGGTGTTTTTTTGGAGCAATATTACTTGAAAAATCACCTTTTATAATTAAATTTTTTATTTTTTATTTGAAAAAAGTTCAATTCAGAACTCTCCTCTTTTTTTAGATACAAGATGCTATGGGTTCAAGTTGGGAATGGATTTATTTTGTGTCTATGGTTATATTGGGTGCATTTTTCGTTATGAATCTTATTCTCGGTGTTTTGTCCGGTGAATTTTCTAAAGAACGTACGAAAGCGAAAAATCGTGGCGATTTTCAAAAGTTGCGCGAAAAACAACAAATTGAGGATGATTTGCGTGGTTACTTAGACTGGATAACACAAGCTGAAGATATTGAGCCCGACATCGATGGCCAGCTGATATCGGATGGTAAAACGAAATCAGCAAATGAAATAGAATCGCCAAATCAATTGGGTGAACATGAGCATGGCTATGAAGTACAACAGACTGAATCGTGGTTTCGAAAAAAGAAAAAAGACATGGATCGCATAAATCGCCGCCTGAGAAGATCTTGCCGTAAGGCAGTCAAATCACAAGCATTTTATTGGCTAATTATAGTTTTGGTATTCCTTAATACCGGCGTACTAGCAACTGAACATTACAAGCAGCCATCCTGGTTGGATGAATTCCAAGGTAAGAGTTTTCACATTGCGCTTTATGTGTGTAATGAATTTAACATTTTCAGAATATACGAATATATTTTTTATTGCCCTGTTTTCGTGCGAAATGATTTTGAAAATGTATAGTCTGGGATTTGAGGGTTATTTTGTATCTTTATTCAACCGTTTCGATTGTTTCGTGGTCATTGGCAGCATAACGGAAATGATATTGACTGGTAGTGAGCTCATGCCTCCTTTAGGTGTTTCCGTGCTGCGCTGCGTACGTTTGTTGCGTGTCTTCAAAGTGACCAAGTGAGTTGGTTTTTGAAATACCTAAGTTGCATTTAAAACTCCCTGTACATAAGATATCAGCAGTCTTGTGCATAACAAAAAGTATCTATCAGTCTTGATTTGTTTGCTAAACTATACGCAAAGAAAGTATATGGTCACGACAACCATATTATTTTCTCTACAATAATAACAATTAATGTGGCAAATATTATAATGGGTACTTGGAAATATTTTACACATTACTTTAGTAGCGATAAACAGCTATTAAAATTGCAACATGGTTGAGTTAAAAAAATTTTATTTTATGAAAAATCGAATCACAAACAAAGTATTTTAACTAGAGATGCATCAACGATATTTCAGTGATATTTCGGTGATGTTTTTGCTTCCGATACAACGATATATTAACATACGTAACTCACACTAAATCAAAAACTGTCATAAATCAAAAAAAACCCATATGTGCTTGACGTGCTAAGCAATAGAGCTGCAAAGCTAGCGATATTATCGATGGTTTTATTTTTAGCGGACTATTGATATTTATTATACTATTGACAAAAAATTTTTGTTTTCTTACACTAAAAGTAAATGACGGCCACACACAGAGCAACATTAGAGAAAACATGTTTTAGAAACCTAGTAAAATTTTTTGACACAGACGAGGCAACCACATGGTAAACCATAAACGAAACATTATATATGTGTTTATATCGGACATAGTATTACACAAAATAAAAGTCAAACAAAAGAAGAACAAACAGCAAAAAACTTTTAATATTGGGAAAAATAAAACTTAATGAATTTTAACAGAAAACATAGTCACAGACAATGCAACTTTAAATGGTATTTATTTCCTCTAATGATCCTTCATGTTGTTAAGGAATTGAAAAAATTTAAATTTAAGATTTCTTAAATAAATCAAAATCGTTTTTATAGATGCGGGTTAAAACTTTAGAATTTTACTAAGAACTCGATACCATCGCTACTATCGATAGTTTTACAATAAACTATCGAAACAGTCAAATATGCCGACTATCGTTAGTTTTACATCTCTAGTAAGCAAGGCAAGTGATTTAGTGTGCGATGTGTATATCGTACAACCCTTTCGAGGTTGTCATGCCCATCTCTGCAGAATTTCTCCATTGGCCAATAAACCCCGAAGTTCCTACAGAGATTAACCTCTCCACCTCTTGCAAAGGCTTCATTGTCCACCCTTATAGGAATCTCACGGTCCATAAATTTAATTTATTCAACTGTGATTTGTAATTCACCAGCATATCGGTATTGCATATTTTTGTTTGCGTATCGGTAACGCTATCGTATCGTTACAATTGTGTATCTATGCATCTCTACTTTTATTTTCAATAACAACCATGTAATTTAATCTTGTACTGGCTCTTTGATTACAGTTACCTTAACCATGATTTTTCTTTGAGCGTAGACTCGATTTAGCGATATGTTTTGGACTTGCTTTGAAAACCAATCCAAGTTTGAAGTGCTAGTGAACCCAAGAGATATTGAATTAATTTTTTTTTCGCTTCACTTTTATTTTTGCAATTGTTTTTATATCTGGAATTTTTGTCTATAAATTATTGTGGTTGCAGCTTATTAGCAAGATTTTATGTCTTAATCCATGCTTACTTTGCTGTTATGCATAAGGCTGTAGGTTAAGCTCTTAGCTTCCACGATTTTTCTGTAGATGGCTGCAGCAGTAAGTATAATAGCTGTAATTGTAACAATATCAGTAGCGAAAGATTGGGTGCAAAGCACACTGATTTTCGCACCGCAGACCAACATTAAGATCGAAGAGGAAAGGGGTCTGAATATGGTGAATAGCGGACTTACTTGTGCAAACATCAAAATGATCTTGGGAGTAAAGCGGCGACTAATTTTGGAGTATCCCAAATATCTAGGAATACTTCAGACGAGAATAAATTGTGCATTCAAACATAGGACGTCAGTTCGCCGACAGCAATTATTGGGACCAAGTTGGTCTAGTGTAATATGAGCTTTGAAACCCAAGTGACACATTAGTGGAATGTGTTTTATTCGCGAACATGAACTTATTCTGCAGCACGTCACTTATTGGTTTAAAAATTCGGCTACTTTTTTACGTTGATCCGCATGTGACCCTAGGGATGGGTCGAAAAATTAACCAATTCCCTCTGTAAAGTCTAGTTTTTCGGAAAAATCGGCGGCAGCAAAGTTGTACACCCAGTATTATAAAATAACTACAACTAATTCCCCTATTGAATACAAAATTTTCCAGATATTGGCGCTCATTGTCAAACTTAGTTGCTTCCCTATTAAATTCGATACAATCAATTGCATCGCTTTTGCTATTGCTATTTCTGTTTATTGTGATATTTGGCTTGTTGGGAATGCAAGTATTTGGTGGCCGATTCACTTTCAAGCCGGAGGAAGAGAAGCCAAGATGGAATTTCGATAGCTTCTATCAAAGCCTGCTCACAGTGTTTCAGGTACATATTATTTCTAACAAAAAAACGTTGATTTTACCAACGCATAATATTCTATCAGATATTGACGGGCGAAGATTGGAATGCTGTTATGTACGACGGTATACGAGCATATGGCGGAGTTTTTTCATTTGGCATTTTGGCCTGTATTTATTTCATAATTCTTTTTATATGTGGCAATTACATATTGCTAAATGTGTTCTTGGCTATCGCTGTCGATAATTTGGCCGATGCCGATTCCTTGTCGGCAGTTGACAAGGAAGAAGAGGAGCAGCAACAACAAATAGAGGAGGGTAAAAAATCGCGCAGCCCAACGCCCACGTTGGAAGATGTAGAAGACAATGAACATATTGATATTGACATGGATCTCGACCACGAAATTGATGACCATAAAATGTAAGTAAAAAGTAACTATTATTTAAGTAAAACTAAAGAACTCCCTGTTAAGCCCTAAAATTGCAGGATTTGCTCTCATTACTTAGGCGGCTTTTTTCAAGTTAATGAAAATATTATTATAGAATTTATGTCTTTTTCCGATCGTCCTAACCCAACATACAAAAATACCCAATGTGTGCTACCGTCTTAGCCTCTTCCCCAAGAGTGTCTTAAGAAGCTGTCCCGTTCACTCCTCGTATCCAACTCTTTAGTATTCCTCTATTGTCCAATAAACACCGGAGTTCCTACAGAGATTAACCTCTCCACCTCGTGCGAGGTTTCATTGTTCGTCCCTGTCGGAATCTCACGGTCTAACACCTTAGAAATATCTTTAAAGTTTAACCCGTCCATCCCTCGCGATGCATTCTTATCCATCTTTTCCGGATTTCTCCTTTGGCCAATTAAAATCGAAGTTAATGCAGAGATTAACCTCTCCGCCTCTTGCTTCCTGATTCATATCTCTAATGGAGGAAAATATGGCCAACCACACAAAGCTCTATATGGACGAGTAAGTCTGTATTAAAACTGGAGATCGACTGGTATCTGGAGTTCGCAACTTGAGACCAGGCATCCTCTTGGTCACGCATCCCTTGCGTATGTTGTTCCACCGTGGATTATGGATTTTTTATACTAAAGTGTTACCTTCTCTCCGCTCTCAGACTCCTAGCAGAGACAGGAACCTGTTACCGGCCGCCACCATGTGAAGGTATAAGTCAGAACTTCTGACAGTGCACTCAGTTAAGGCAAGCCTTATCTTTGTGCCTGCCAGCTGGCGACCAATAAAGCCAATTACCCCATTCAATGAGGGACCGTATGCAAGTAATTTCTCTATAACAAAATCAAGAGATAAGCAATTACAACACACATGCTCAGATTGTGGTCTCTGAGTTCTCTTTCTTCTCTTGATGGTCTCTTAGACCATAGTGTCCGGTAAACCAGCCCGTAATTATACTAAGGTCATTCTTATGTAGCATCAAAATCTTTTGTCATTTTCTCCGGAACAGCGTAATAAGTCACTTTGCTTGCTTGAGGTCGTAAATAGTTCTCCAGAGCCGATACTCTTTCTCTTACCCCTGTCGTATTTCTTATTCAGTGCCGTTCTTCTACATTTAAGTTTAAGAATCATTATTTTAGCACGACCGTAATTTCTCAAGTTCTTTTTGGTATTTTTTTGCTTAACAGAAATGGAGAAGTGATATCGGAGGAAGATATGTATGGTGAGGAAAGGGAAATGTGTGAAGAAGAACAAGAGGGTAAGTTGTTTCGTATTCGAGGCATATGCAGATACATGGGACGCTAAATTTGCACATTAGTTTGTGTAAATAATATAAATATTTAAATATATAATTTAAGAGTTTAAATCTAAAATAAATAAATACAAATTTGTTCTCTTACTAACAATGTTTCCTAACATTTCCATCACTTTTATCCCTTCATATTGCTTTACACATCATACACACCAACACTTAAACGCAACATCAATATAATTGGCTTAATCAGCATCCAGATGTGATGTTTCCCCAAGAGTAACTGCACGACCCCGTCGTCTTTCTGAAATGGACATAAAGAAGACCAAAAAATCCATGCCACGTGAGAGCTCTTTCTTCATGTTTAGTCATACTAACAGGTAAAAAATGTTTCCTCCCCAACAATACAGAACCAACTAATTATCATTTCATAATTAAACAGTTTATTTGCTGCTAGACGCTTCTCTATTTACTATGAACTTAATATGTTATAAAATAAGTAAAGTGTCTCCCGCAATAGTTCGTCACTTAAACTTTCAAATGATGCAGGCATGAAAAATTGAATTTGTGGAAACTTACAGCCATGTGCATAACAAAAAGTTAGAATGAAGTTAGCTTATAGTTTATTCATGACATGGACATGGACATGGTCATGGACATGAAGGTTCGAACTTTTTTTTTAATTTTTAATATTGAAGGAAAGTACCAGATTTACTAAACCTATGAAATGCAAAGCCATTCAAGCGCGGTAGATTATGTTGCTTAATCTGAAGTTACGGGTGACCCAAGTATTAAGATATCAGCAACTCTTGTTGTTTTTGGCTTAAAAACCTAGTGTAGAAGATACTTTATGCCATCTGACCTATGTCAAAGCCATAAGTCAGAGTCTAGTTTGCAGCATCTCGACCGCGTACCAGAGGGGGCGAGGCTGCTAAGCGGTAATAGTATGGTATTCGACTCTATGTTGGTTGTTAGCCACTGTCAGATTAGGGAACCTGTTCCACGTATCTCATTACGGGGTCATCGATAGAATGGCCAGTGGACCAGGAAAAATCGTTCTTTTGCCGTACTGTTGATATGTGGAATAAACTCCCTGCAGTAGTCTTTCTTACCACTTGCAATATAAGAAAATTTAAATCGAATGTCCACAAACACTAGTCTCACTATCCACCTTCCTGCAACCTTCTTTCTAGTTCCATCACAATATATTGCATGAGTAGGGGTCACCCCTGAGTGGCATTCCAAAAAATAAAATATTAAATAAACATATTGTGCGATTTCGACATGGATGTTTGCAAATGTACAGACCAATTCGTTTGGTATTTTTTAGGTATCTCTAAAACCGTGTTCGAACGTCGTATTCCGACAGAAAGACAAATTGACTGACTTGGCCTTCACAAAATTTCATAATTTTTTGGATGCGACAAAATGCCCCAAATACAACTTGCGCCGGTGTAACAATGGTTTCCGCTCAAAGTGTCGCTTTCTACCTACCGATCTCGAAATTATGAATTTTTAAAAAAATATTTTTTTAAAGCAAATAAACTGTTGAATTGCAACTTGCATATTGAGTTGAATACATACATACATATGCATACATATAAAAATGTGTTCATTGCTTTATAAATTTAACAATTCCCCATTCGATTACGCTCCTCAACACTATGCAACGTTTAACAAAACAATTAAGGATGTAACTAAGATCAATTTAGAGCCCTTGATAATAGTTTTATTACTTTAAGTACTAATATCCTCTTCTACATTAGACGGCTTCAAGGAAAATTGTAGAATCAATCATCTCGTGCGGTATGATGATGATGTCATTTTGCAAAACCATAGCAACAAAATATATGAAACTAAGACTTGCTACACTTCAGCAAACATGCTAGGGCAAAAATCGTTGCAGATTGGTAATTTGCAATGCCAAAACAGCTGTGTATTTCATAATATTTTTAAAATCAAAACAACTAGACACCTGCGTTTACAAAGTTTCACGGCGGTAGAACCGTCTCAACAACTGTCCGTGAAGACTTAAAATTGAAGCTAAACTTATTTTTGCTAAAATAGTAAGAATTAAAATTTCAAACAAAACTCCATTAATTGATAAAAGTTTTAGAAAGTTTATACACACTACACATACTTTCTTTGCGTAAACATTTTAGAGGCGCCGTTGGCGTTCATATACTGGCTGCGACGTAGCTTATTGCATGCGAATAAATAATAAATTGAAAAATTAGTGGTGAAGAAATTAAAAAGAAAATGAAAATAATGAAACAAAAAGCGATGGACAGATGGTGAAATTAAAAAAGAATATTGGATTATTTACTAGACAATCAAGAATTTGTGGTTTGTTGTTCATTTCCATTATTTTCAGAAAAATCAGCAGTTGTAATAAATCTGCTAAGCGCTTAAAACAACAAAGAGTTACGTTTCGAAACAACATTTTTCTATGAAGCTGTCTAATGCACATTGTTTTATAACTTTAAAACATCTGTTTGTCACAGTGGGGACGAAAGATATATGTGGAAGTCGCACTAACTAAACATTTTTCGCAAAGTGCCGGTGATCAATAGCAAATACAATACTTAAAAAAAAAAAAAATGTCGAGTGAGCGTAGGCGGAGCTGCAGTTTCGAATTTTGTAAATTAAAATAAAAGTAGTGTTACAAGTTCTATATACATATCTTTAAATGGGGTCGTGAGAGCAGGGTTCATTTTAATGAACGTAATACCCAATATTGTCTGTTTACTCACGGACGCACGACAGATTATGCTGCTCCGTCTAAAGTTGTGGCTGATGTAAGTGTTAGGGAATCAGAAGTTCGTTGGACTAAACACATTCTACAGGGTGTCCAAATTTGTTGGCTAACAGAAACATCGGTGCAATGTGGATTGTATAACACACTTCTATCGTTACTACAACAGAATGTGTTCCGTGGGAATTCGGTAACTAGCTCCTGATACCCGAATAACACGTTAAGGGCTGGACCGCACAATACACTGCAGGGAAACCTCGATCTTTTGCCGTATTGCAGAAGTCTTTCCAGCTAGTTTCAATGTAGAAAAATTGGAATCGAATGGCCGCTATTGTCTTTCCCTGCAACCTTTTTTAATAGTTACAGCACAATGTACTAATTGAGTAAGAAACGTCACCTGAGTGCTTGTCCAAAAAAGTAATACCACAAAGAAGAGTTAAACTTCGATAATGCGAAATAGTGACAAAAAAGGTGGATTGTTGTGGTCTGACCCAAACGAAACTAGCAAGAATACAAGTAAGTAAGGAAGCTTACAAGCACGTCTGTTTCGAATAGGAAGGGCAAATAATAGCGTCTGAAGGGCATGCAATAAGGACGGCGGAACGGTAGACAATTTTCTGTGCCTCTGCCCAGGTTTCGCACAAATAAGAAGCCAGTATTTCAGACACATCTTACCTAAGAGACATTAACTGGAAAATTTTGAGCAATTTTTTTCAGGGTAGCGAGTTTTGCATGGGTTTTTTCTTAGTTCATAAAGGAATGTGCGGTACAATTCGAACCAACAATTGGCTCAACTTAACATAACCTACGAAATCCCCTCAGCTCGATATAATAGAGCTGAATACTTGCGGCGACGGACAGCTCATATCACCACTTTTACTGTCTCATTCAGTTGAGACTTGCCATTATTATAGGAGGCCGGCAAGCTATAACTCCATAAAAGACAATCGGACAATACGATCGCTGATAAATTGAATTTTTTTATTCACATTATTATTCGTTTCTTTTAATAAACCTACCCCACTGTGCAATGCCAGTTAATTCATCTAAGTGTACTTTTTTAATGTATAAAACCAGTGTCAGGTCAAGCATAAATAAACATACCAAAATGAAAACATTCTTTTATAAACGTGCATGCATATGCATGTGTTCTATATTGGCAGAAATAGATCTACTTGATCTGCCCCTGGTACCTACTTACTTAAGCAATATTTATTTATCAAGCAGTTGTTCAATATTTATAATTTTCTTTATCAATTAGAATATGACGACAACGGCGTATCCACTGCCAGACCCAGGCGTATGTCTGAGGTTAATACTGCCAACAAAATTATGCCCATACCCGAGGGTTCATCGTTCTTCTTGTTTTCACAAAATAACAGGTTTTGTTTCTTAATTGTATTTTTTTTTTAAATTTAATTGCCTCATAGTAAGTAAACGATTGGATTATGCTAACGAGTTGTTTCAAAATTAATAAACATTATCCCACCCACGATACACGGCACTTATTATTCCTCTTATCCTCTAATATTAAAACACAAGGTGACCAGATAGGAACGATAGGAAATTAAATTGAAATATAACAACAATGGTGTAAGATATCAAATTGATTCTGGCTTTAGTTTGAAGCTATATGGAATACGACATCAGAGTAAAGGTCGTCGAAACTGCGCTGGCAGTGTTTAAAATTGATTTTTCGGCCTGACTAGCGAACTCACTGCATTGTTTATAGTTGTCCGGCTTAAGTTCATGTGCCAGCCAAATATGTACGCTTGGCTATTTTTTTCTTCACTTTGCACCAATCTCTGTCTGGTTGGTGGTTTAAGATCCAAACGACTGTAGTCACGCTCAATATTTTGCACGATGCAATGTATTGCTTGCTCACCGAAATGAAAACGAAATTCAAGTGACGTATTTACAGAATTTTTTATAATTTTTTTTTTTAATTTTCCCATTGGCAACTTTGGTGGCTTTTGAAATATAACAATCGGAAAAACTATCATTACTACCTGGTCACCCTACATATTACTGCATTAAGTGATTAATTTTTGCGTTTGTGAAAATTTGTTATGTATTTATGATCGCTAGCCTCCACTATTCCCATTGCAAAACTGCTTATTATATTTTTCATTGGTCGGTTGTTATGCATTGGATTTGACAATGATCGCCTGTCAGTATTTTCGCGGGCTTAAAAAGTTCATCATGCACTACGCCGCACTGGTCTAACCAGTTGTCAATATGATTTCCCGCGCTTCAAAGACTTTTTAAGTTAATACAAGAGCAGCTTTCTCCCTGGCTATTTGTGGGTCTTTTGGATCGGACAAAGAGACGATCATCGTGTCCCTTGCAAAGGAGAGACAAGGGAGAGAAAACGAGTGTAGATGGAAACGAAAGTTTGTGAAAACAAAGAAATATTTAGTAAAAAACGCAGGGAATATTGTAGCACAGATGTGCTGTGCGAAATGGTTAATTTGGAGAAGATCATCAACTAATTTGTATGACACTCCTTAAAAGTTTGTAGACATGTTGATCAAACTCTTCCAATTTGGCACGCCAGCTAACTTCTTTAAGTGTAACCGTTTTTATTAGAGAACGTTTTATTAAAGAAAACATATGGGTAAAAAACTACTCCGCCATGTGCCCCAGCTCACGGTTACTGCAAAGCTATCACATGTTGGCTTGAAGATGTCCAATGTCGCATAATTCGCTTATTGTAATAGAATTGTCGGTAGGGTTGCATTTTCGGAAATTAACAAAAACGAAACAAGCTTCGCTTCGTCATCACAATTAAACTAATTATTCTATGTTCGTTCACACATGCACCTTATTTGCGCATATAGGAAGCCTAAGCAATTAAGGCCAATTCACCATACATGAACTCAGTTAATTAATTGAGCAAAAATATTGCTTAATTGCACCATAAATTTGGTAAAATTTTTCTTGCAACCCATGTGAAGTTTGTTCGGTGAGAAAATTAAATGTCACGAAAATGGAAAAGACAGTAGAGTCAAACAAAATGGTAGGTGAAATGGAAAACGAAAAGATGTTTTAAATAATTAATTGCTTTTTAAAATATAATCACGAATAACTCATACCAAAAAAGAAGAAGCTGGGGTGGAATGAGGGCAGAGAAGTAGTTCTGCTTGTATTGTGACCAGATCGACTGTCGAAAGCTTATTGAGTAACCATTAGTGTGTGAACTCCAAAGTCGATAACACAATTTAAAATTTAATTGTCTCTATTAAAGTGCATGTCTGAACATATTAGAACAGATTTTCAAATCTTGTAAGTGGCCTAACATAAATTGGTTTCGGCTAACGATTTTTAGTCACAAGAATATTAAAAAGGGAATTTCTTGGATGGAATTTTTTCGACGCAAAATTGTGGAAACGATTTTTGTGAAACCGAAAACGTATGTTTGTTGTGCTCCCATTGGAAACCCCTCTATTTAAAGCTTAATATTAATTACTAATTGCTGTTCATCATAAATTAGTTTTATAATTTAATGTTTGCAAATTAATTAATAATAAATTTTTGTAATATTTTGCTTGATTTATTACCAGATTCCGTGTGTTCTGCCACACATTGTGCAACCACAGCAATTTCGGCAATTTCATATTGTGCTGCATTATGTTTTCATCGGCCATGTTAGCTGCGGAAAATCCCTTAAAAGCAGACGCAAGTCGAAACCTTGTAAGTATTCATATAATGTATTTATTTCAATAAGCGTTTTTCAATACGAGCATTTGTGACAACTCCTTAGCCAAACATGTCTTGAGATCAAAGCAGGGATAGGCGAAAAATTATAAAAATATATTAACACTGGTTTTCGTTTAATACAAGAAATAAAGAATTAAAAAATAATCTTAAATAAATCCATGTTTAGCGTGTGTACAGCTTGATTTTTTTTAAGAGATATAAAACTTCAAGTTAGCAACATTGGTTGATATGTGCGCCATTCTGACAGCAACAAGCACACAATTAGCTTACTAAGAGAAACGTTCCGTTCGGTTTGGTTTGACGTAATGGTACCGTAAATTTGCCTCCTTCAAGATCAAACGATCTAACACTGGTGGATTATTTTTTTGTCGGCTATGTAAATTCTCAGGCCGATTAGTCACAGACGACTGCTGCCTTTGGAGAACACATGCGCCACGTCATCACTGATATACGGCGTCCATTGCTGCAAAAATTTATCGAAAATTTGACTTATTTCGAGTCAGCCCAGGTAGCCATAAGCTGGAAGTCCTATTTAAATAAAAATGGCAAAAATATGCTTCTAAGCAAGCCGAATTCATGGCTATTAACACTATGGATATGCGCTCTCATTCAATTAAAAGTTCTATGCTATTCAAAACCCCCGTTACATGGTATTTCCCTGACAATCGCTTAAGATTGCTGAAAAATAAACAATTGCAAGATTCCTGAAAATCATAACCTTTTTTGTCCAACTCAAATATAATTAAATTTCAGATCAGGATTTCTACTCGTAGTAGGCCAGTGGGTGGATTGTCAAGCAGATATGAAATCCAGTGTGCAACAAAGATTCTGAAACTCTTTCTTCGCCACTGTAAATCGTATAGGGAATTATAATCTTTGCGTTTGCCTTTAAGATGAACGGATGTTGTTGGAAACTATTTTCTGGCGCGTAATGTTTTAGTGGAGCCCTACCATCGCTAGCAACGTTCAGAAGCGAAACTGACTCACGAAATGTAATTTCGGTAGCTTGCGAGATAGCAGAACCAGGTGGAAGTCTAACTTTTGGTTGGGACCACCACACCCTCGGATGTATGAGATAGTAGATACAGGTAGAAGTCCAACCTCTGGTTGCAACTACCAATATCTCTCTTGAGTGCAATAATCGGGAGAGAAACCAGCACATGGAGAGATTCTCGGGACCGAGTTAGGAGAACCTGGTAGAGATCTAATCTCTGGTTGGAACAACTACCTCTCTGGAGTACAAAACTCGGGAGAGAGACCTCCTCACGACGTTTAACCTCGGGTTTCGGCGCAATAACAGAGCCAATGTAGAGGTTCATTCTTTGTGTGGGTCTGTTACTCCCTCAGAAGTAATACGCTCTTCGATTATCCTCGAACCGTTCCCACAACTATTGGAGATATAGAGATGCCGGTAGAACGCAACTAGTCCGACAGCAGTCGTTTTTAACCATGCTTATAAGACATGCTTTTGGGGAGGTTTAACCTTGCTTGCTGCCAACTGACTCATCATTTGCTTGCTGATGTCGTGGCTTCTGTAGCCGCTAGGCAATGCACACACTCATTAGCGTTCATGTGTTATTATTTTCTCCATATTTGATGGCTTTGGACAAACAGATGACGTTACTCGGCGGTAATCCGAGTTATGTATGTCTATATTGATTTTATCTTAATTTCGGAATTGTATCGCTGCTCTTAATTCGGTTTGAAGCTTATAGAAATTGTGTTTGGCTATGGTTTGTAGCAACTGTTTTGTAGGAAAGTTTGTAAAATTTTTAAAGTAATTTTTTTCTTTTCAGGTTTTAAACAAGTTTGATTACTTTTTTACGTCTGTTTTCACAATAGAACTGTTGCTTAAATTGATTTCATATGGCTTCGTCTTACATGACGGAGCATTTTGCCGATCAGCCTTCAATTTATTGGACTTGCTGGTCGTGTGTGTTTCGCTAATATCAATTGGTTTCAGGTGAGTACCTGTTTAAGTATTTATTTTATAATATTTATTTTTGAATGTAAAAAATATTTAGTTCTTAATTAAAACGAAATTAAAACTAAATCGGTTAAATTTACAATTGACATATTCAAGTATTTCTGTGGTGGCCATTTGAATTTTTGGCAACGTCAGTCAAATCTGTTGGTTATTGCAAATTTTAAATTGAAAAGGGTGGTCCAACCACAAAATATAGGCCATATGTTTACAACGGCTTTGGTGGCATTCCTCTAGCCGATGATTCATATTTTCAATGACTCTAAGATATAATTGAGGTTCAATGTCGCTAATGTGCCGAATTATCTCATCCTTTAGCTCTTGAATTTTTCGCGGCTTAATGACGTACACTTTTTCTTTTCAATATCCTTAAAGAAAAAAGTTTAACGGTGTCAAATCACTTGATCGTAACGGCAAATTAACGGTGTCACGACGAGATATAACAAGAGCTTCGCGCCGTAAGAAGTCCCTTATAATTTTGTGACACCATTCACGGTAACTGCTTGGCCGACGTAATTTTCGAAGAAGAACGGCCCGATGACGCCGCCAGCTCATAAACTGCACCAAACAGTCACTCTTTGTGAATGCATCGGTTTTTTAACAATCACTCGTGGATTCTCATTTGCCCAAATGTGGAAAATTCTGGTTGTTAACGAATCCAATGAGGTGAAATTGTGCCTCGTCGCTGAAGATGATTTTTTTTGTAAAGTCACCATTCACTCCCTCTCTGTTCAGCCAACCATGCGGCGTATTGATGACGTGTGAAATGATCAGTAGGCTTTAGCTCTTGAGTCAATTGAACCTTGTAAGCGTGTAAATTCAAATCTTCAATATTCGCATCAGTGATGTTCCTGAGGATGGGGCACGAGGATGAGTCGAGGTTGAAGGCTCTTCTGCCACTCGCTCGCGAACAATTGTAATATTTTCCGCAGATGGAACTGGGCGAGCATGAGCAGGTGTTTTCACATTTCCTACAGACCCGGTTTGCTGAAATTTGCGAAGAATTCTCCCGATTGTGATACACATTTGGTCGTTTATCAAACAGATTACGAAATGCACGAAATGCATTTTGATTTCAACCTAGTTCAATTTATAATTGTATATACATAACGGCATATCTCAAAAACAAGAGCGTGAGGGCGAGGGAGGGAACAAGTTTTAGTTAGTTACGACTTTTGAAAGCAAAACAGTTTTTTTTTGCAAAACAAAAAATTTATTTTTCAACATAATCTCCTTTTAACTCAATAGTCCAACTTAGTGCAACGTTTCTCCAGTTTTTGTATCTCTTCCAAAAAATAGGATTTTTCGAAGTCCTTAAAATAGGCATTTGTTTGGTTTGATCGTTGGAGTTAAATCTCTTTCCACGGAGCCATTTCTTTAGGTTTGGAAATAGGAAGTAGTCACTAGGGGCTAAATCCGGAGAATATGGCGGATGAGGTACCAATTCGTAGCCATTTTTGCATTTCATATAACTACGATGGAAGTTCGAAAAGTCACGGACTTATTGATTCGCCCTCGTATTTCTTAAAATTGACATAAACATTAAAATTGACTTTTAAATTATGTTTTCTTTGTTAACAGATTTTTTTTTCTATTTCCAGTTCGAATGCGATCTCATTCGTGAAAATATTGCGTGTATTGAGAGTTTTAAGACCTCTAAGGGCTATAAACCGCGCTAAAGGCTTAAAGGTGAGTTTTTAGTCTGAAATTCATAGTGTGTAGGTACTAATTTTTACTAACATTGTTTTTTGAGTGTATTTATGTATGTGTGTCTGGCTTTATGTTACTACTAACTACTAAAACTAAACATTACGTTACTGCAAATAAAATATTTTATTCTTTGTTAACAAATTGACTACAATAGGTTTTATAAACATGGAAATATTTCTTGAAAAGTTCTGTGTAAAATAAAAGTGCGCGTAGAATCGAATCGATCAGTTCCTGGGACATTTGTAGTTCAAAGAAAAAAGGAAATAATTCAATAAATTCGTATGACATCATACACTAAATATGACAACTCCTACTTTGTCTTAAAGCTTTATTTACCAGTTTAATTTTATCAGGTTCTTCTTGTACGAGGGTTTTGATAATAAAACTATCTACTAGTGTATGTACGCATTTAATATATATTAATATTAATTAAGAACTTCGCTTTAAACTAACCGCACTGTATTTGTTATTGGAATTTTCATGTAATTAATTTATACTAATTATATGCAGGCGCGGATCTAGTGGAAGCGGAAATAGGCTGTTCCCTCTTACCAAAATTAACCAAAGCTCAGTCTGGATCCGCGCCTGTTACTTGCGTATGTATTGAGTTACTTTTCTACATTAAGTTTGAATATAAATCATTTTATTTTTATACAAACTCGGACTTGTTGGAATATTTTCAAGAGTGAATCATAATATTGTGGCAGCAAAAATGTTGTTGAATGTTTTCTAGAAGTTCTCGCATCAAATCGAACAGAATTAAACTCTGTATTCGATCAAATGATGGGTTTTTTTTATTGAATTGGCAATTTTGTGTCGTTTAATAAGTTAGAAATATCTGCTGGCTTAGTAACATAAATTGCTATCGGGGGTAAAGTTCAATAGCTAGATGCGACAGTCGATTATGAAATCAAAAATGGATTTCAATTTCTTTAGGCTTTAATTTTATTTCACTAAATCTTTCTAAAAGAAATTTACAATAAGTATTCAAATCCTGTCTCTAAGATGCTATTTAGTAATTATGACCCATTTATTGTATTCAAATTTTAGTGGAGAGACCCATGTCGCCAGGCTCTATGTTGCATTTTTTTAAATCTCGGGTGCCCTTCAAATTGTGTGTTGGGATAGACCGCTAGCTTGTTTACGTATTCGGATAGTGGGAACTTCTAGATCTCCATGGATATTTCCATTTCATACCCACCAATATATATGTCTTAAGATTCTATAGTGTCTGCTTTGTGACTACTGGAGGTTTGAAGCGCAAGCAGTACCCCACAGTTGATTGCTTCATAATGGATTTGTTCAACACCACTTTGCAGTTAGTTAGTTAGTTAGGGCGTATTAACTAGTGTAGTTGATTTGTTCTAAGTTCTATGGGACCAAGTAAGACGTCTATCCGCACAAAAACATTAATGTGAAAGTAAAGCCAAGTTCCTATCCATCCTATTTCTGGGCAGCTTGCTAGCTTGGTAACATTTTCCCTATAATCCTTTCCCATACTAGAAAGTTAAAAAATTTCCCAAGGCCTACCTGTGTACCAAATTTCAGCTCTGTAGCTATAGTGGAAGTGTCCCATACATATAAGGGGGAACCCTAGCCCCACAGATAAAAAGTGCACGTTCTCAGATTTTTCTGTTTACTTGTGCCCTAAGGCCTAGCTGTATACCACAATTCAGATCTCTAGCTCCAATGGAAGTGCCCCATAATATTGATGAGTAAGTCAGTGAGTCCATATCTCGGGTAGGTTTTGTGGTAACTTTCAAACTTGGCCTATAAGGTTACCTGTAAGTAGAGTCCTTATGATTCAAGTTTCATTATTTTATGATTAAAGGAAGCAAAGTTATGAAGGGGGTAAAGGGAGCGCGAATGGTGTCGTGTAATATGTACATTGTGTGCATTAGATCTGCATTTGGCCGGGCGCACTGCCGTGCGTCTTAATCTAGCTGAATACCCAAATATTTAACGTGGGCTTTCGCTGGAATAGTGGATTTGTTAGTCTCAATTTCCTCAGCCAGACCTCTAGCTAACGTGGATGGTATGGGATACCACCTCCGGATCTTGTTTAATTTGGGCCGCTTGGCATATCCGCTCTCTAGATTATATATAATAGCGGCGCTCTAGTATACTACTCTCCTGCATAGATTTTCCCATTTTTAAGAAATTTATATTTTGTCATTACTTCAAACGTTGTATCTGTTAAATGGGTCTTAGGAAGCCTGTGGAATTTTCAGCCCATCTTGCCAGACTTTTTCGAACGTCAGCGAAATGTCAATAAATAAATTTGAACCGTATTTCTTATTTTCTATGGATTTGCTCAATAGTACTATGTCTAGCTCGGAAACCAAACTGATGCTCCATTTCACTATTATCTACAATTCACCAGAAATTCCAGGATCGATCAAACATTTTTAAGAATTCAAATAATATGACTAAAATTGAATATCGAAACGGATTGTTTTGCACCGCTAAAAATCTGTAGTACATTTTTAGTAGTTCATACTTTTGCGCAGGGCATATAAGATTCAGCACAGCCGAATATAAATTTCTCACTTGTTTATTTTCTGACTGCTCACTGGGTCTCTTCACTTTGTTCAATTAGTTATGGACGGAAAAAAAATCACCTATTACAAATATTAATTATTAATTACGCTCGAAATATGATGTACGTATGTGCTCAGTCAAATATTGAAGTGGACGTGTCTCACTGCTGGCGAACGGAACGGATCTCACTCCTGGGGAAAATATAAAAAGATTTTGAGGGATTAAGGAACCAGACAGACGTACGAATAGAAATAAAGTGATTTATATAAAGCATTTTATACAATTAATTTTAATTCTTATTGTTAATGTTTTCACCCCGAACCAAAACTTATTTATTTATTTATATATGAATCTTGGTCTATTTGCTTATGTAATATGGTATTATATTATATATATTATTATAGCATGTAGTTCAGTGTGTTATAGTCGCTGTAAAGACTATTGGAAATATTGTCCTTGTGACATGCCTTCTACAATTCATGTTTGCTGTTATAGGAGTCCAGTTGTTTAAGGTATGATTTAAGTGCTAATAATATTTATTTTTACTTATTACTACATAAAAATTTTAATTGTTAAGAATCGAATGTTACGAGTTCTCTGTGACATAACTAATTGTTAAAATATACAAACGTTACTGTATGTACTCGTATGTGCGCCATCTTTTATGTCTGTGTGGCAACATTTGATAGCTTTGACATTTGTCATCTGATTGCGATGGATACACATGTATTTTGAACGTTAATTGAAAACAGATTTTACCATGTATCGCTTTAAACCTAAGCAAGGCGGCGAAGTAGTTCAACGGCGTTAACTCAATGGGCATACGGTGGAAAGAGGCGCCGTCGAATCTTGTTCAACACTGGGCTATGGGGGTCGCTTACATATCGTTCATTAACGACCAAGAGGTTACTGTCAACTGGTGGAAGCGATAAAAAGAGAGTTTTGCCGAGAACCCAAGTGCGTCTTATCGTCAACGCGCTCAGCATTATATCGTCAGCGGAAGCCCTTTGCGGCGCATTTTTAAGTATGATTTGCGTTCGTTTCCGTATAAGGAGCTATTGAATCCGAAAGTTATTCTACCCGACACCTAAACCGGATTTTTATGACCGATGCGCCCATTCAGTGACGGCGTTGACAAGCAAAATCGCCGAAAAGAAATATCTTCCCAAGGTCAGAGAAATACCACTGCATGACCAAAAAGTGATTGTCACACTGCAAATCCTGCCAAAAAAAATATATATATCTGCAGATCTGATCCCTACGGAAACCTTTTTTATCAAGTTATTTGAAAAGCAAAGTCAACATCAAAATGCAGCAAAAAAGGCATCAACTTGATTAAAGCGTTAGATACCAAAAGTAGTCCAAATGAATTAAAAATGGCTAAAAATAAAAGATGGCGCACCCGATATGTACGAGGTGTGTTAAAAGCAACGTTAATTTTGTAATTTCTCACGTTGGACCGACCACTACTCATTTCCTTTTGATAATGTCACGCCTGCTCCGATTATATTTTGAAAGTTTGTCGTACGCATGATAACGTACCCGTGGTATAACTTTTAAATTGCTATTGATGAAATGAATAAAGATTATAGATTTGAAACACATCTCGTATGTAATAATAATTTTTTCATCACTAGTCCTTAAATATTCTCGGATTTAGCAACACGAAGCCAAGTGCCTGCCAAACGATCTGATCAAAATCAAAGCTGTCATATTAGTTAAGTACTCATTGTAGCTAAATGTTTATATCGCATTAGCACGAGGGTAGCCGCAGTATAACTCACTCTAGCAGAATAACACAATTAACTGGAGAAGTTCCGGCTGATCCATTAAGATTTTGTTTCAATTTTAAGAAAAAAAATATTTAAAATATAATTTAATATCGAAATCTTAATTATGAACCGAAAGCACAATCCCTGACATCTCCTTTTTAAAGATAAATTTATTTAAATTCAAATGTTGCCGCGGCTATGGTCCATTCGCCAGGCTACCGGTATCTAGCGAATTACGCATGTAATGGTAACCTTCAAGTGTTGAATCATAGTTGGCATATCGACAACGACATTTGACTTCGTGTAACACCAAAGACCAACATACAGAGGCCTGATATAAGATGATCTAGGATGTCAGTTGACAGGTCCAGCAAGTCATTGTGGCGCCGGCAATACGTGTTTTAATCCAGGCCACGAAAAGTCCGTTATCAAAGTGCGGTAGCGCTCGCTATTGATAGTTATTGTTTTCTCCAGCTTTTTTATTATCACTACGCGCTGAATGTGGTCTATTCTATTCAATAACGTACACTAAAATGTTCAATTAAGGATGGTATGGGCAATAGTAGGCTCACACCATAAAACAAATTAAAAAACCTCTAAATAGATCACCCTTTATATATTAGTGTTTCAACATAGTCTCCTGGTAGTTAGATGTATTAATGCAATAATATTTCATAGTAAAGAGAGTAAGTCAAGCTCCTAAGGATCGTGAGGTTCCACCACTTTGATGTTGGTAATACGTATAACACTGAGAGTATGACAGAGCGGACTGGCTAATATTTTAAATATTATCATAAAACAATAGGGGAACTCACTCTTGCTGGCAAACAACCCTTGCAAAACACTCTTCGTTGCATATCTGCAAATTTTGCACACTTAGTATAAGTGTCTTTTATAAGCGTTGTAAGCTTGCTAACATTTTTCAGAAAATAATGGAAATGAACAATAAAAATAAACAACAAACCTCAAATCTTGATTGTCTAGTAAATAATTCAATATTCTTTTTTAATTTCACCATCTGTCCATCGCTTGTTGTTTGCTTTTTGTTTTATTATTTTAATTTTCTTTTTAATTTCTTCACCACTCATTTTTCAATTTATTATTTATTCGGTTACAGAGTTGCATAACTTGCGTAACTTTGCCGCATGCAATAAGCTAAGCCGCAGCCAGTATATGGACGTCAACGGCGCCTCTAAAATGTTTACGCAAAGAGAGTTTTTGTTGTGTGTATAAACTTTCTAAAACTTTTATCAATTAATGGAGTTTTGTTTGAAATTTTAATTCTTACTATTTTAGCAAAAATAAGTTTAGCTTCAATTTTAAGTCTTCACAGACAGTTGTTGAGACGGTTCTACCGCCGTGAAACTTTGTAACCGCAGGTGTCTAGTTGATTTGATTTTAAAAATAATATGAAATACACAGCTGTTTTGGCATTGCAAATTACCAATCTGCAACGATTTTTGCCTTAGCATGTTTGCTGAAGTGTAGCAAGTCTTAGTTTCATATATTTTGTTGCTATGGTTTTGCTCGCAAATGTAGCTTTGCATGGATTGTTTGCTACCAAGAGTGAGTTCGCCTATTGTTGTAATTATGAAACAGACCCCAATGACAACTTAAGTTCCTAATAGCTGAGAGAGAGAGTACTCATTCCAATGAAAGCTTCAACCGCAACTACAAATGCTGCTATTTTATTTAATTGTTGTACTATTTACACTTGGGCTTTCTCTTTTCTTAATTTTTTTTTGCGCCAAAACTTCCAAAGTTATGTTTTGTAAAAAAAAGTTATTTTAAGGAATATTTGGCAACCATTATGCCATTATTAAAACGAAAAGATAAAAGAACGCCATAGTCTGAAGCAAGTTTTTTACGATTAAAATTAAATACATTCATACATTTTGTGCTTGAATAAATTTGTGGGCGTGGCAGTGCTTCAAACGCTGAAGAAGCCAAGTGATGATAACTTTTGTCCATGTGTGTACTTTAACCAACAATAAATAAATATCAATAAGCCAACGTTAAAGCTTTTTCAAAGGCCTGCCTTATTATACGAACTACACAAAAACCGGTTTTGGAAAATGTCGAATAATTTATCACGCTAGCAGGGAACCATTAAAACAAAATGTTTTTTTTTCATTACGATGTGATTAGCGAACTACACCGGGTTTCAGCGATTATCCTTATCAAAAAGAGAGGGAGAGAGAATGAAGTTGAAGAAATTAATATTAGTTTTGTAGTTCATGTATATATGTGTGCGTGTGTGTGTAAAATATTTGTATATACCTACCTATACCTGCCGACTACTTGTATTATATTATGTATATATGTATGTCGGATAATTTGAAAACTTTACATGCGCCCTACACGAGACATAAGTTTTTGAAAGATTTTGTATTTGCAAATGTCAAATTTATTTCCCAACACAAGAAGTTAGCGCGTAGACCGCACGTGTTAGTTGTTGGAACACATGCACGAGCAACAATGTTTTAACACAAGATGTCAAAGCAATTAACAATTTCGTTGGATTCTATTTTTTACGCTACGAAGGTGGCAAAAATAGAAAAGAAAACGTGGAAAATGTAAGAAATTGAATTCAAAATGTAAATTTAAAGAATAAAATTGCGGTATAAAGAAGAAAAATTCAGGTGTAAGGAAATAAAAAATGGGGTCGTGGATAGATGACGACGTATAAAAAGTTATATGTACATATCTGCGTCACAAACTACTGCATTGAAACTTTTAAGGTTATGTCCAAACATAGTGGGCATTCAGGCAATGCATGTCTTATAGATAAGACTCTTCCTTCTACTTCTTTGAACACTCTTTGGTGTTCACACACTGCAAGTCTTATTGCTGAAATGTTTCTTGTTTTGTGTATGATGTGTGCTATTTAACTATTACGAATTAAAAAGGAAAAATAATTTTAGGCACGTGAAAGAGTGCGCTCGTTTCTTGCCCCTCATCTCTCTAGTGAGAATCTTATCAATAAGACTTGCATTATCTAAACCAGACATAAAGTACCTATTCACCTATTCACTAACACACAAGCTTTAAAATAATTTTTTTGTGCCGTTATTCTGCCGACGTTAAAAAGTAGTCCATAGACGATGCAACCGTTGCTACAACATGTTCACTTCATAACCATTAGTTTAATACTAAAATAGCAGCAACTAAAGAAGCAACATCTATAATAATAATTACTTGCTTTCAGTGCTAGCAAGGAGCTGGCTGAAGCAAAAATTAAAAATAGTACGATAAAGAATACAATAAGTTAAAAGTTACAGTGGCGCAAACTTCGTTGTAATCCTACAAAAACATGCTAACGAAAAATAAGAAAATTATGAGAATTGCTCGTATTAAATTTGTCATCATTAGGTGGGTGAAATAGATGATGTCTGTAATAGACTCTAATCAGTGGAGAGACACGGAGAATGCTGATGACATGTGTAGCGGCACGGGAAATACATTCTGTTAGCGTTCAAAACTTTTTCAGTATTCTATAAAAATTATCGTATTAATAAAATACAAATTTTTCTATCTAAATTGGAAGAATAATAAACGAACTTAAACTCGAAATGAATTAATTCATATTAATTATTACAATTTGAGCTGGCTGTACGAGAGGTTGCCGTGTTTGTGGGCGAGTTGTATTAAGTTGTGTCTAGGTTGTATGAAAAATTTAAACAAATTTTGGTTTTCTTCTCAAGTTGTAGCCCGGTCATAATGCTAATGAGGGTGTTGTACAACCTCAATCTATTTATTATCGTGGTGGCGTGGCCGCAGAAGAGAGACTTAAAAATTAGTTTTCCCATATGAAAGGTACTATTTTCAAAATGGAAAGGGTCGACTTGTCCGGTTTGTATAGAATGATTTTTGTCTGTGTTTATTTTTAACTTTATTAGGTAGGAAAATTTATATGATTTTATTATTACTGAAAGTTTCAAATTGGAAAAAAGTACTTTTAATGTCAGAGTTGTACTACGGTAATTCTCAAATCAAACTGAACTGCCATTGTTACTCAACAAGACTTCATTCAAAATGAAGTTGTACAATGAGTTGTATTGTTTGTGGGCAAAACACGCAACTTAATTGTACCAACGGTCGTAACGTCAATGCCTAGCATAAGAAATAAAAATTACACGTCTGCAGGGGGCCTTGGGAATCGTATTTAGAAGGAAGGTGTTATATATTTGGAATAAGTAAAATGCAACATGTATTTATGTATATAATGTAAATTAGTATGTATGTATATATTACATAGTAATTAGGTAATGAGTGATATCGGTGTTATGCAGTTAAGCGTTTAATATTAGCAACATTCCATATGAAGACCAGCGAGATTTATTTTGTTTTTGTTCATACACTGCTCAGTGTAAAAATTATAACATTAATTTACTCTAGTAAGAAATAAAAAAGAAACAAATTATGATAACAGAAGTGAAGTTATACTGTATTTCGTTTAAAACAAATCAAATTAAACGATTTTGCTAGTATGAATACGCAAAGAAAAAACTTGGATAGGGCATGCTAAAGTCAACCATATTATGTGCTCTACAACAATATATTGTTGTGGCAAACATATGACGGTTATTTGTAAATATTTTAAATGTTGCTTAAGTTGCAATAAACGATTTATTGTTTACTTTTAACCATTACACGGTAGAGTTGAACACTACAATTTTTACTAAAATTCTAATCACAAACAAAGTATAATACCTCTAACCATACTATGCTGTTAATAAACAAGTGTGTACTGTACAATTCCTTTGGTGTTTAATCAAAGTATGTCTGAGAAGCGAATCATGGTTGTTTTTGAAAATCAAAATTCATCTTGATAACAATCGTGTAATCATAATTCGCAAAAGGAAAAAACATAAATGTGACAATAAGGCTTTGTGGTAATATTTTTTTCCATAATCCTTTCCCATATTAGAATGTTAAAGAAAAATTTCGCCAAGCTAGCAAGTTGCCTAGAAATGGGATGGTGTTGTACATATGAAGAACTTGAGCCCCATTTTGATCTCAGTACTTTTTATAGGCAAAATTTTTGGATAGGAACTTGGCCTTATTTTCACATTTATGTTTTTGTGCGTATCTGAGTCCTTATTTCCAAGTTATTTCTGTTCGTTAATGTATGTATAAAAACTCTTTTAACTTAAAGCTTACAGACGGTAGGGTTATATCAAAAACAGCGCGAATGGTTTCGTGTATTATACACACTATGTGGTTTAGGCCTGAACTTGGAGCGGCGAACTACAGAGCGCCTTAAAACTTATGTTTGCGAGTAGCAAAGTTGTTAAAACAGCGATAAAATATTTAACAAAATAAGACGTTTTATTTTTTATTACAAAACTTCCAAACAACAGTGATTCGATCAATGTTTATTAACTTTGTGGCTTTACTTCTCCCGAATGACTTTTAAAATGGTTGTTGTTAAGCGAAATGTTTATGGGCACTACGCCTTGCCTAGTCACAAATTTGTTCTCACATGGAGAGAGCGTAAGCTTAATGAAGAGAAGAATTTAGTTCGTGTTCTTTAAGAATAACTTTTTGTCTCTCATCGATATTGTTTAAAGGTTCTCAGCATAGTTTGTGTACGGGTGTTTACAGACGATCGTCTACACATACATTTTTTATTTTGCCTGTGTGTATTTTGTTTCGGTCTTTCTGTGCGAACAGCAATCTGTACGATGTTAGAGCCATGTTATATGCCGTCTTGACTAACCATAAATCTGTGCAGCCATCGCATATTTTGCTGTTCGCACAGAAATTTGGCTAGTCAAGATCGTCGCTGGTCGCTTAATGTTCCATCAGAGTTGTGCGAACAATTGTTCGCGCCAGTCTGTCATGCTATTACACAAACAAACTACACAGGCAATAAAAAGTATGTATTGTATGTGTGCGCTCGTCTGTAAACAACCGTACATAAACTATGCTAAAAGCATCCATACAATCCCGTTGAGAGACAAAAAATTACGCTCAAACTGAACAGAAACAACTGGACGTATTCTTCAAACAGAAGAACACGAACACATTTTCTCTCATTATTTTGCAGACGCTCTCTCAATGTGTGAACAAATTTATGGCCAGTCGTAGACGTAGTGTTAAGGGAAGGAAAACATGCAAGCTAAAATGATACAGAGTTGCAAAAATTAGTAGCAAAAATTAACGGAATATATTTTAAACATGTCGTTGCTGGAAGTATGACTTCAACAATAACAGTTAGTAACTATTTCGATAGTTTATGTACAAAAGTTAAGGACAGGATCCGTTGTTACTCATTACTTGTACACAACTTGTTCCCCAAATGACCTGCATTATCGGATCACCGGTCCTATTTATTTTTTGTTAGATGATACCTGTATTTGCCATTCTAATTTATAATAAATTAACTATTCAAATACATTGTAGTGTATGTAGCTCTAAATATGTATGTATGTAGTTGTATTTTTTTTCTATACGTGTGTAATTTTGTATTAATATGTATGTAGCATAACCCTTGTCAAGTAATTTGTTCATATAGTACATATGTATGTATGTCTAATGCATAACTATGTAAATTCCAAAATATGTATCCTTTTAATTAACAAAAAAACCTTATTCTTTTTCTCTTTTGTCTCTTTTCATATCCAAACAAATTAAATAAACCAAAAACCATTAACGCACCTTTGATAAACTACACAATTGTTTTCACAAAATTATTTTTCTGGAATTTTTTGCAATTTCACATTCCAATAATGTTTTTATTTTTTTAATATTCTGTTTGTATTTTGTTTAATTTTGCTTATTTTTTTAACTCCTCAATTAAATATGAATTGTTACCTACGGCTGTGTGTGCGTGCGGTCGTTACCCTACCTTAAATAACTACACACGCACTCAAACAAAATTTATATCTCTCACTTTTCTCTCTCTCGATTTACTTGTCACAAAAAAAAATCACTGGCGATTTGGCTTAAAACGTTTCATTTTTTTTTACTGATTTTTTCTTCTTCTAAATTTTGAACAATAAAATCATGAAATGAATTTAAAATTTATAAAAATGTCAAGTATGTAGTGAAATGCGTTGTAGTGGCCATAAAAACGATTGGTAACATTATGTTGGTTACCTATTTGCTGCAATTTATGTTTGCGGTCATTGGAGTTCAGCTTTTCAAGGTAAATAAAACTATAGCGTACTATAGCGGTGTCAGTGACGAATTAGTTCGTTCAGTTGAGAGATTATTTCAGAATATTTACAAGCAAAGTGGACCATTCATGTTTTACAGTTGCTGCCGCCCTTCCGAAATAATCTCGCAATTGAACGAAACGCAATTTGTTAATTGTAATAATATTAAATATTTTTTTTATTATGATAGAAGGATGATCTATGACATTTATGTTTGAAACAAAATATCAGCCAAAGGCTCGCCACAGCTTCGGTGGCATACCTCCATCCAATGGTCGATATTTTCAATGATTTCGAGACTTAATTGAGGTTCAATGTTGTTAATGTGCCGAATTATCTCACACTTTAGCTCTTCAATTGTTCTTGGCTTTTTCTTTTATATATCTCCAAAGCAAGTAGTGCAACGGCGTCAAATCTTATGATCGTGACGGTCAATTAACATCGCCACCACGTGAGATAACACTGCCCTTGGATTTCTCGCGCAAAACAGCCATTGTTTCGTTGGCTGTTTGGCAAGTGGCACCATCTTGTGGGCACCACATATCGGCCAGGTCCATATCCTAAATTTCTAGCCACAAGAAGTCCGTTATCATCTTGCTATAGTGACTCACAATTAACATCGTGTATTACGGTTGGACCAGCAAACGGCAAAACTGTTAAACGTACCATTCCTTGTACAAGGTGTCAGAAAAGGGAAACGAGTGCTCATTAGTAGAGTGAAATAAAAAAGTAATACACCGTTTATATTTTATTTACAGCCACTCAAATGCAAAGTTATTGGGAAAAAATAATGTTATCCCTTAACCTTAGGCGAAGAAAAGGTGGAGACACAGTGCTTGTGAGCCTGAAGCCTTATCTAATGATTTCAGAATTGTCAGTTTATTTTCGTACCCTTCAGAGTTTCGGTCGCAGCCATTTATAAGTCAGAAGCATGTCAAATGGCCCCGTCTTGCTTGAGGGAAGCATGTTCTTGAGTTGTATCCTTGAAAGCCTCTTAATATTTTGCAATAACTTTTACTGTTTACAGTAAGAGCATTCGCTCACAGTGGGGTTCTTCACCTCTAGCAGATCGTGGGTGACCTGTGTGTTGTATTTGCACAGTTGCTCCGGTATTTTGGAACACCCAAATCCATTTACCGAACGCTACAAACGCTAATCACTAACTATAGATTAAACGTGTCGGTAATATGCTACGGCTTCGTTGCTACTGAGCTCCACGAAGTAGTGCACGAATCCGCACTATCCTTTCACAACGGAAACACAAAGCCCCGATACCCTTTCGGCACATTGTATTATTTTTAATTGGATTTTGGTAATGACAAAAAAGGAGAACGAAAAAAGACATTGAAGATGGCACATAGCCGAAAACGGTTTGGCTCCAAGCCAAACTTGAAAAGGGATGACGGAAATTCGTTCCAAAAATCTACGACAAAAATGCCATGAAGCAACATATTAATAATTTTTTCGATATTCGATACACAACTTTGCTGCCGAGATCCTTACCCAACTGCGAATTCAGTTATATTTCGCGCAATTGTTTACTAGGGGCCACTATAAATTCCGTGATGAAAAAAACTGGTCAGCGATACGTTCAAGTGATGTACCAAGATTCGACCAAATTTGTTAGTTGTTCTTGAGAGTTAGTTTAGTTGCCAGAGGGCTGAGCGGTGGGCTAAGGCTTTTCATTTTAACATTCCCAGGTAGCACATGCGAAAAATGGAGTCGTGCATGGTCATGCTGCAAAATCATCTTATCGAGTTTGTCTCTCTATTAATGATCAGTTCTTAGGCAGTGCTGGCGATAACACCCGCAAGTCGACAAGCCGAGCTTGATCATGAAGTCCACACCAGAATAAACCAATCACATTCTGCCATGTGGGGTATTCGATATAAAGCCGTTTGAATCTTGAGTCATCACTGTTTGTAAGCCAGACAATGGCATTAAACATGACTTGATATCATTTAGAGGGCACATCTCTCATATTATCTCTTTTTTTTGTCAGCTCCAGTGATCGAGCCTACAGAGGTAAACTAAGTGCTAATTTAAAGTCGCTACGTGAATTCTGGTGCATTGGCTGTTTTCCTTGACACTTCCATGAGCTTTTGGGTACTTAAGATTAATTAAGCTTTTTTATTTTATGAACTACGAAACAGCGCAACGAGAATAAAAGAGAACAGACAACAATTACAAAAGAAGAAGAGCGAAGTGTACAAAATCACCACGAAATTTCTACTCGTGCGTTTTTTACGAACTTTCAAGCTACTTTTTGTCCTGTTCGTTAATGAGCTCGTGAGTCGTGACTGACCACACTAAAACAAAGCCTCGTTCATAGGCATCGCCACTAACATTGGTACAAAATAATGCAATCACAAGCACAGCCCTGTCGCTAAACATAAATTTTCTTGGTTGAAATTGTGAACCGCTCCCCAATCTTCGGAAGTTATTTAAGCACTTGGATATTAGACTCTTCCTACCCCTGACTTGAGTGGCACAACCTGAATATTATTGATGGAATATAGAAAGTAGATTTAATATACTATTAATCACGGTGCGATATAATTACGCAAGTAAAACCCCTCTCCAATCGTCATATGCATTTGTTCAGACAATGCATCCGCAGCTACTAAAATTTTACAAATATTATTATGCTACTCCCCCAATTTCGAGTTTATTTTTAATAGTCAAGTTAATAGTGAAGGCGAGAGAGGCCATGAGAGGCAAGTTCAATTCTCGAGAACAGTCGCGGTTGTAAAACTTTGAAATTTACACTTTTTTTTTTGAAAAGAACACGACTAAATATGCACAATGCGTAAGTACAAAGATGAATTGAGCTTGAAGTCTAAGCAATTATAGGAACTAATAGTCAGGTATGCAATGTTAAAATAGTTGCTCCATAGAGGAGGTTTTATTTAGAAATCAAATTTTCATTAAAACATCTGATAGTTTTGTAGTTAAATAGAGTCGACATATAATGTGAAATTCTATACTGTATTAATGGCATTCACCGCATACGGCAAGACGTTTCACTTTTATTTAAAATCTTTTAGTTGCTAGTATTTTAGTTATTAAACCAACTTTAGTGTAGATTCAACAAATATAATATTTGAAGCGGATAAGGATGAGCTCGAATTTCATTACTTGAGAAAAACAACAAGTTTTCAATGCGATGAGCGAAGTAATCGTCGAAAGATTGAAGGACACAAGGACTCTGTGTCCATGCGTTAAGCCCAATATTATTTTTTATTTTATTAAGAAAATATATTTATTAAGTTTTTTTCTTTCAAATAATTTATTTGCCGATTTCTATAATTTATTCACAAAATATGTTGTCTAATAAATAATCCTAATGACTAGGGGAAATTTTTCAAATGTTCGGACGGCTCCAAGATGTATGAAGCAGACTGTCAGTAAGTATTTTTAAATCCATAAAAAAGCAGACGTTGGTAAAAACTTTTTTAAATGTCAATGTATTTTCTTTTTTGGTACCTTTTACTAAAATATAGTGGCACGTATTTGATTTACGAGAATGGCGATATTAACAAGCCGCGGCTGAAGGAACGTGAATGGAAAAATAATAAATTTCATTTTGATGATGTGGCCAAAGCAATGCTGACACTTTTTACGGTATCAACTTTTGAAGGATGGCCCTCGTAAGTATATAATTTTTTTTCTTTATTTAGGCGTCATAGAAATAAGAGGGGACCCTAATCCCCCTAAAATAAAAGTGTCCATTTTGCTCATTACTTATTCTGCAGGGCCTATCTGTAGTACCAATTTCAGCTCTCTAGTTATAGTGAAAGTATCCCATACATATAAATGGCAACCCTAGGCCTCCTTCGAATAAAAAATGCCCGTTTTCAGATATTTCTTTTTTACTTGTGCCTAAGGCCTACCAGTATTACAAACTTCAGCTCTATAGTTATAGTGCAAATGTCCCCTACATATAAGAGGGGATCCTAGCCCCCCTAAATAAAAAGTGTCCATTTTTCTCATTACTTATTCTGAGCTGAAATTCGGTATACAGGTACGTCCCTAAGGTCGACATGTATGTCATCAGAAAGTTGTTAATTGAATTGCCCTACCTATGAGGATCCAGAATGTATATGTATATATATACTGGCTGGGAAATGTATATTGTAGAAATTACAAACGGACCCTTTTCATTTTTGTGAAGGATATAAAAAACTGAAATTTTAGAAAATAAAATCGAAGTTTCACCAATAACCAAAAAAATATTCGGATCGAGAATTCACCAAGAAGTCAAAAGTTTAACTAAAAATCCGAAAATTCAATTATTTCCCAAAATATTGTAGGCATATTCAGCAGCTGCATCCACCAGCCGCATTCATCAGCTTAATCTTTTGGCGGTAGGAAGTTTTAACGAAAACGAAGAATTTTCAATTTTTTCTAAAAATTTTGTATTGGAAAAGGTTGATTTTTATTGGCTTTGGAGGGGGAAATTTCATTTTTCCACCCACCCTCCATCCGCGTCTGCATCTAGAGAGAAGGTAACCCATATAAAAAAAATTAAAAGAGCCGAAATTGAAGAAAAACAAAAATTTCTTAGAGGATCGAAAATGTTTACAATAAAAAGGAAAGGAGATTTTTAAAGTAAAATAAGATATGTAACACTGGAGGCCAAAATAAACATCAGTGTCATGCATTGTTCTGCACTGTAAAAAATATTAGTACTCCTACACTTCTAGTAGTTCATGCTTAGGAAAACGGTATTATATAGGATTCGGCGCAGCCTAATATGGCCCCTTTACACTTGTTAGGGTTGTAACATTTTTTAACTCTTATTAAAAGAAATAAAAAAAAACTATTATATCTTTTCAGTCTTCTGTATGTCTCAATTGATTCAAATAAGGAAAATGGTGGACCCATACATAATTTCCGTCCAATTGTAGCTGCCTATTATATTATTTATATCATCATTATTGCCTTTTTTATGGTCAACATATTCGTCGGTTTTGTTATCGTCACATTCCAAAATGAGGGCGAGCAAGAGTATAAAAACTGTGAGTTGGATAAAAATCAGCGGAACTGTATTGAATTCGCTTTAAAAGCGAAACCAGTGCGGCGCTACATACCCAAGCATGGTATACAGTACAAGGTGTGGTGGTTTGTAACGTCATCTTCATTTGAGTACTCTATATTTGTTCTAATTATGATAAACACGGTGACATTGGCTATGAAATTTCATAAACAACCTGAGTACTATACGGAAATATTGGATGCTTTAAATATGATATTTACGGCAGTATTTGCGCTGGAATTCGTTTTTAAACTGGCAGCATTTCGATTTAAAGTAAGTTGCAACATTTTTATTATATTTTTACTTCTCCAGTACAGCTAAATTGCTAGGAAGCTATGCTAGACAGTCCGGGGGTAAGAGGTTGCTGTAGCGTAAGTAATTAGCTCGCTGACATTAAACAGTTGATGGTTTTAGTCGGCTGGGTTCGTACCTCAGCCGTGGCCAATGTATTGGCTTCTATTCATACATCTGTATATCACAGCGCCCTTCTTCGTCGGTATCAGTCCGTAGTACTAAATTGTAAAAGTAAAAAAACTAATCAAGTCAAATTTTATATTTTATAGGACCTCTACTTCACCACCGGTTTTCTTTAGTCTAGCCCTTTTCGAAAGAAATTAACACAAATAATTAAATTATTTGCCCCACTCTTAACTTTTATTTGTTTAAGGCTTAAGTCCACCATAGCATTTACACTTAATAAGTTTCTGCTCGTCGTCCTAAGTTTTATGCTAGCCAGTGCTGGACAGTCACACGCTATGTGTGCTACCGTCTCAGTCTCTTCCTCAGGAATATCTTTCGGAGCTTTCTCGTACATCCTTTGCGAGGCTTTCGTGTCGAACTCTTCAGAATTCTTCCAAGAGCCAATTAACAACGGAGTTTATGCTGAGATTAATATTTTCTCCTCCAGCGAGCCTTCATTGTCCATCACTTGCGGAATATGACGGTCTAACGCCTTAGGAGTGCTGTTAAGGATTGACCCCTTCACCCCTCGCGAGGTATTCTTGTCCATATTTTCCGGATTCCTCCTTTAGCCAAAAAAAACCGTAGTTTTTGCAGAGATCAATTTCTCCGCCTCTTGCGAGGCTTTCTGATTCATCCCTCTAAAGGAGAAAAATACGTCGACCCAAACAGGGCTTGAGACCAAGCACCCTCTTTGCCACGCATTCCTGGTGTATGCTGTTCCACCGTGGATTAGGGATTTATTAACCGATAGTGTTAACTTCTTTCCGCTCGACTTATTTAGCTAGACTCCTTGCAGAGACAGGAACCTCTTACCGGCCGCCATCACGTGGAGGTATAAGTCAGAACTTCTGACAGTGCACTCAGTTAAGGCAAGCCATATCTTTGTGCCTGCCAGCTGATGACACTCTTTCTTGAATCCCTTCTATGTATATAAGTGTTTGAAATCGCTCGTAATGCTCATGCCAGTCGATTCTGTTTCGTAACTATACCGTTCCTTTTTAATTGCGAACGATTCTAAGATGTAGCCATAACTCAATTACCGTTTTAATATGGATCGATGCCTTGATGCATTTAATTTTTTTTATTGAATCTTTCTAAAAGACAATTAAAAATCTTGTCTCTTAAACAATATTTATTCTTAATGACCATTGTAATAACAAATTTATGAACGCCACTGTCGAAATTGAACTAATTGTTGATTTGGGTAGAACTATTTTGGTGATGCTTGGAATACGTTTGACTTTATTATCGTGCTGGGAAGTTTCATTGACATTGTGTATAGCGAGATTAAAACGAAGGAACAGGTATTAACTTCACCGTGCACTGTGATGCAAGGCTGTAAACCGAAGGCAAAAGTAAGTATGGATATCATCTCGCTATGAGTGTTTTTTTTTTAAATTTTCTTTTCGCCATTTTATATTAGGGGGGCTCCACATTAATATCCATTAATTTCTTCCGGCTATTTCGTGTTATGCGCTTGGTGAAGTTATTGAGCAAAGGCGAAGGCATAAGAACACTATTATGGACTTTCATTAAATCATTCCAAGCTCTGCCGTATGTGGCTCTCTTAATTGTAATGCTGTTTTTTATATACGCAGTCATTGGCATGCAGGTTTGTAGTCTATATGGTGCTTACTGCTTTTGAGCGAATGCTATTTATTGAGTTTGGTTTCTTTAAGGTATTTGGAAAAATCGCATTGGACGATGACACTGCCATACATCGAAACAACAACTTTCAAACTTTTCCGCAAGCAGTGTTGGTATTGTTCCGTTCGGCAACTGGTGAGGCGTGGCAGGATATTATGATGGATTGTTCGCCGCGCGATGAGGTTAAATGTGACGAGGAATCAGATTCACATCCAGGAAATTGTGGTTCCAGTATTGCTTTTCCGTACTTTATATCGTTTTATGTTCTTTGTAGTTTCTTGGTAAATTTATGAACAAATCCATATTTATATACAATTTATAGCATTGCTAGATATTCCATTTTACGCTGCAGCATAACTAAACTAATTTACAAATAAATTTTCTGTTTCTTATATAACGACAAGTATTCCAAGATTAACATGAGTACCCGCCAATGTTGGCACAACCTCATGGTGATCTTAGCACAGGGTGCATTAAAATACGACCACAAACGCCCCTCTACACATGCGTGTAGGTTTTAAGTGAACATCATGTATCCCTGTTCCCACCTCTGCTGAGGGATTTGGACCTACCCATTATTTCGCTGTCAATGGAATGCCTTTGACCAGCTTTCTAGATCTTCTTTCGTTTTTTGGTATAAACCACAGTCATCACGTGCACTCCCGAAGAGGACTCACCAACAACCACTCTGGGACTTGCGTCCCAGGGGCTAGTGGTCCCGTGGTACCAGTGCTTACATTGTTACTGGTTAAACTTGGAAAGTCATATACCTTCTTCCAGTTTCCGGCCCCAGGAGGCCCCGGAAATTGGTAACCCCATCTGTCCCGTTAAAAATAATGCGAGGCACAACTGCTAAATAATTTCGTCGTAATTTACAACTTCACTTCGGTAGTCTTTTGTAGAAGGCTTAAGCGCTGAGTAACAATGAAAATAAATATGCAGTAGATTTGTGTCTCCATTATATTTTTACGGTCTGTTTTTTTTATTTTATTCGAAAGCTAATTCCTTACCATTATCATTTGAGTATGACCTTCGCGATATGGGTATCTAGGATGGCCCGGAGGAGGTCAAATTGTTGATCGGTTTCTCAACAATAGAGGCCGTGTGCCAGTTATAACATGGTGAATGTTGCTGTGCATGGCATCAATTGTCTGTGGCTTCTTGGCTTAAACCAGAGACTTTACATATCCTCACAAAATATAATCCAGCGGTATTAAGCCGCTGGGTGTTGCAGGCCAACTTACGGGTTTATTTGTTTATGGAACGTTTCATTCGCTCAATCAATTGTGTCATGCGCTATGTCGCATGTTGCACCGTCTTGTTGAAAACTTAGATCCCTCACATTAAGGGTATTCGATTTTGGCGTAAAAAAGTCAATGATCAATTAGCTGCCACCATTAACTATAACATTCGTTTTTGAAGAAATACGGCCCAATTATTCCACCGGCCCATAAAGCATACAAAACTTTAGGAATGGTTCGGTCTCTTGTGAATCTGTCGTAGATTTTCTTCACTTCGAATGCGGAAAGCTTCACTGCACAGCGTATTGCGGTGAAACAGTTCCCCATGTGATCCACACTTTTCGAAATAAATTACGAAATTCGAAATAAAAACAACACAAGCACCAACTGTCAGAATAACGTACATATCAAGCAGTATTGCCAACTTAAAGTTCTAGAAAAAACACACAATGTATTGAAGTTGGCCCTGCTGGTAGGAAACAGTTAATTTATTTGCAACCTTAATTAACAACAATATCTGGCAGCTCCTTTTATCAATTGAAATTGTTGCCATAATATTATTGTCTTTTTTTAAGATCATTAACCTTTTCGTTGCTGTCATTATGGACAACTTTGATTATTTAACCCGCGATTGGTCCATTTTGGGTCCACATCATTTGGATGAATTCATTCGTTTATGGAGTGAATATGATCCCGATGCTAAGGGACGCATTAAGCATTTGGATGTGGTCACGTTACTGCGAAAAATTTCTCCCCCCTTAGGTTTTGGAAAGTTGTGCCCTCATCGTATGGCTTGCAAGCGTTTGGTTTCCATGAATATGCCCTTGAACTCAGATGGGACGGTTTTGTTCAATGCCACATTATTCGCTGTGGTACGTACATCTTTAAGTATTAAAACCGATGGCAACATTGATGATGCGAATGCCGAGTTGCGTGCAACTATTAAACAGATTTGGAAACGCACAAATCCTAAACTACTAGATCAAGTTGTGCCACCGCCCGGCAATGACGACGAAGTGACCGTTGGTAAATTTTATGCTACCTACCTTATACAGGATTACTTTAGGCGGTTTAAAAAGCGCAAAGAACAAGAGGGTAAAGAGGGCCAAACGGAAAACAACACTGTCACTTTGCAGGCTGGCTTAAGAACATTACATGAAGTGTCACCAGCATTAAAGCGAGCCATATCAGGCAACTTAGATGAACTCGCCGAAGAACCCGAACCCATGCATAGAGTAGGTTTCCGTTGAACAATTAAAAAATTCTTTAATTTTTTAATACCTTTTTAAATTGTCTTTGGCAGCGTCAACATACTCTATTCGGCAGTGTTTGGTCTTCCTTCCGACGTCATGGTAATCCACTGCAACAGAAGCATCAAGGGAATGGCAATATTAGTGGCGGTGCAAGTGACATGCAAATCCATTCCGATGCTTCTAATATGGATTCCGACTATATATACGACTCTGTGCACTGTAGTGTGGCAGATGGCATTAATCATCTAACCAGAAACTTAATGCAGACGAGATTGGCAATCAATGGTGGAAACAATTTCGACAACAGCATGAGTGATATTAAAGCTAATGAAGAGTTGCGCTCTTACAGCGAGGCAATTTCGATGCGGCCTCTTATGATGAAGGGCGGCGGTAGTTTAAGCCCAACATCGGTGTTAGAGTCCAATGAGTAAGTTGAATATTTTTATACATTTAGAAATCACTTCATTATAAATAATCTGGCAGCATTGTACATAATTAAAGCCCAACAGCTTATTTGTTAGTACAGAACATTGGTCTTGCCTAATATTGATTAAATTATTGATCAGTGATTTGATTATTGTTGTGTCATATAAACTGCCCCGAACAGTTATGATTCTATATACGATTGTCATGTTTCAAATGTAACGAATGAGTATCTCTGACAGATTTAGACGACGAATAAAGCCAATCAGCTTGTTAGGTGAGAGACCATAGACATCCCTTAGAGTCAAGAGTATGTGCCAAGTAACTTTGCTCTGCGAGCTGGGCCATCACAGAGCACTTGGTCAGATATGTCATTAAACAGTTAGAGAAACTAAAATATGATGGTTACCTTAAATTTGTTGTTGCTTGGACGACAGTACCCGGTAAACCACAGCGTAATTATACTGAGCCCATTAGTGTCTAGTATCAAAATTCCCTGGAACAGCGTAATCAACCGCTTTGCTTGAGAGCTCATAAATGTAGCTCTCCAGTGCCGAGCAAATTCGACTCAGCCGAGGAATCTGGTCTCTCAATAGTGTAGCTATTATTTATTTTAGGGGATGATTCCGTTCCTATGAGGACCTCTGTTTGCTAAGCAGGGCCCTCATGTTCAAGTATTCAGCATAAAGTTAATTTATTGCGGTTACCAAGGACTTCATGACCACCCCTGATATGACACTACTTTTCAAGTGGTTTGGCCTGACAACACTGGTCTAAACATTAATGAGCTGACGATGTGCATATTTTTCTTTTCAGAAATCCTAATCGTGGAGTCCTACTAAATCCTTATAACAATGGTAAGTTGTTTGTGCCACAGATAAGTTGTCAACGAAAGCTTGCTTAAACATATAAAGTAAAATAAAGTCAGGTTATGTTGAAAAGTCTTTATCCGACGTTCGAAATGCAAGATAGATATTTATAAATACTTTGTGCTTTTGCGGCATTGCATCTAGTGAATCATATGCATCATATCATTCTGCTTCTTTGGGTTAGTATAGATATAATAAAAATAAAAGTCCTCATCTGATTGCAGTAATGCTACCTACCTCGCTCGCTTGGGTATCTTACTCAACTCTAATAGTTTCCCGTAGAAATATACAACTTTACAAAACTATTGCTAATATTTTTACCCGAAATTTGTTAAGCTAATCCAGTCTAGGAGTTTAACGAAAAACAAACGTTTTAAACAACGCTCAAAACGCTGCCTTTATTACACTCTTTAAAAATGGTTGAATATGGCGTGTAAACAGTGCTTAAAACGCTGTATAGACTACACTATTAAACAGCTGTTCTTTTTCTATCATTCTTGCTTGAGTGACATAAACAAGAAGTTTGAAAAAAGTAGCAAGTGAAGCAAATGGGTGAATGTAACCGAGAAAATATATTTTTATTGCTTCTTATAAAAAACTATTTTAGTTTAAAATTAAGATTATATTTTTTATTTATTGATTTATTCCTTCATACATTCTATTATGAAGGCCAAGCCTAATAGGCCATAATTTTCTGCTAACTTCTAGTAGAAACAAACTATCTACTGAGACTCTGGAAGGAGTGCTACACACTCAACAATTTATTGGCGCGAGCTCTGAGCAACACACACCTGCAGAAGTGCATTATAAATTGCACTTTATAAGAGTGCGATAATCCCCTAGGGTGTCATCACGGTTTTTAATGGCTTATAATTGAAATCTCAACGTAAAGTCATTTTTTCGCGCTCGTTAGGTTTTTCTGCTACGGAGGGATGGTGAGAGGGAGAGGGGGGGGGGGGGCGAGGAAGGCAAGTACCTTTTAGTCGGCAAACACTGCAACTAAATAGATAATATCATGGCGAATGTATATAGTTTCCAAAGCCATCAGTCTTTAGCTGCCAATTACGCGTTTTCTTCAATAAATTTGTTTTTGAAACTACAACTCATGTCGAGCAAAGCGGTTGAATTCAGTAGCGATTGCTGGATCCCCTAAAGCACGACAAATATTCAAGATTTCCGGCAGGCTCAATTAGTCAAAAATTATATTGAATTAAATTGATTTTATGTCAATTAAAAGTTCTCTACATCATTTGCTCCCGTCCTTTTTGCAGAGAACCTCTTTGAAAACGTCCTAGTGTTGCCCAACTTTCGGTCAGCAGGTAAATCTTGTCATAATATGTTTGTCTTCTTAAGTAGCCCACAAACCAAATGAAGTTTTTACTTCTTTGTTGAATCGAAAGTGCTGACCCAACAGACCCTGTGACCTTGATACAAAGGAGAGGTTGCAATAATTGGAGAGTGTGGTGAGTTAAGAATCCGAGATTGCAGTGTATTGTATTTCGTCATGACCGTCACAGATATATCATGATTAACATTGGTGGCACCAGCCTTTTAAGCGAACTTGACGATGAAATACGCCCCTCGTAGCCACCTTTTGTTAAAGGGTTCGTATTCTATTGACAGCCCCTTTTGCACTGTAACGCCACATTGATGCAAAACAAACCCTCACCCAGGGGTTAATGGTTACCGTGGTATCAGTGGTTATTTAATTACTGGGGGAACTTAGAAAGTCTTACCTTCTTTCAGTTTCAGGACTTAGGCCAGCCTTGGGCACTGGTTCCTCCAACTCTCCAGATAACAATACAGCCGTCACTCGTATGTTACTACTTGCCGAAGTTAAGTGAATGCGATTCTTGATTTATTAATTTCCTTAAAATCGTTTAAGCTGCGAACGCGCCTGACTTAAGCTGACTAGGGTCATGCCGAAAGCATAGTTTCCATCTCTGGCCTTGCAAAATGAAAAAAGGATAACAATAGTTTTCAACATAATTCTGATTTAATGAATTTTTGCATGACTTGTGTTAAGATTTTTGCATTCCTTGTGTTAAGATTTTATAACATTATTTTGTTCCTTTCCTTCCAATTTGAAAGCTTCCAGGTATTTTCTGGATGCGATTTCAATTTTTAAACAACAAAAATATATATTTTTTCAAACATATTTGATTTAATTTTTCCTTTATTTGTGTTTTTTTTCAATCACCTCAAACTAATAGGAGCTGAAAGCTCCCCCTTAAGCACACGAACAGAGGATAATCTGGAGAATAAGTAAATTAATTGAATCAATTAAAAAACAAATCCAATATTGCATTCCCAAACCCACAATACAATAATTTTATAAATTCAAAAATTATATCGATATTTTGTAACCGCCTGTCACTAATGACAGACACCTCATCTTTGGATGTAAGATTTCGAAAAAAAAAACTCAAGATCAATATTCATTTTAACGTTTTAATATATTAAATATAGACAGGGTTATTTTTTAAAAGCCTATTATTTATTGATGTTAATTTAGTTAATTGTACCACATGTACATACGCACATTGAAGTAAGCTGATGTATTGGCAGAGTTTTTATCGGGTGATCAAATTAGACATATTTTTGTTTTACGTTGACATTTACTTTTCAAAAAGAATTTCATTTGGCATTGACTGAGCTGTAGAGTCCTACATTCGGAGGATTCAATCTTGGAACACTCTTTCCAGCCTTGCCCCCTGTACCTGACGCATTACGCGGGTCTTGACTCGTAGTTGGCTTATCGACGTGACATAACTCCAAAGAAAAAAAATCACGATCAAGACGACCAGTTGACAGGTGGGGAACGCAATAGTTTCGCCAAAATGATATCCTAATAAAGTCATTGTTGCGCGCACAGTGCGTGGCGTAACACGGGCTTTCTGAAGCCAAATGCGAGGCAACAAAAACGCCGTTATCATGTTTCGAAATCGCTCATCAATGACGGTTATGTTCTGTCCGGCCTCCACCAGCTCATAAAACAGTGTATTTTTGTGGATCTAACGGTAGTTTGGGAGTCCCTTTTTGATGCTTATTACACCAATAATAGTACTATGGGGCAATTTACGTATTCATTTCGGCTGAAATGTGCCTCGGGACTGAACGAAATTCGGCGCGAAACAAGCGGTTTTTCACTGACCTGTTGCAGAGCCGATTGAGTGCAATTAAAACCGCCATTCGTGAACGAGTTGGATTTTGGTAGCCTTTAAAGTAAAATGCTAATGCAAGATTCGCCAAGTTTTTCCATACGAGAGGCCAATGGTCAAGCTATTCATTCACACTCAACGTTACTGTCGCAATATTCACCTCCCTACTAAGCAAGTCTATGATGCTCTCCATATGTTGTTCGAAGTGCGGGAAAAACATTTCTCACAGAACGCTGATTTTCGTAATACAAAACAATAATTTCTAGACATTGTTGCAGTGTGAGCCTTTTGTTAGTGAATTCCTAAGCAATAAAAATGAGTTGACCGTATAAAAACTAAAATCTCCCAATGGATCACCTATTAACTTTATCGGAAGTACGGAAAAAAGAACCATAAACCTCGTTAAAATATACCAGCATAATTCCAAAGTGCAGTGAGTACTTGTACATCTTTGCACGGCTTTGTAACATCGGTTTATTTTCTGCCATTTTTTGAGCATCACACGAATTCTCTGTAGCGAAAAAGCGATCGTTGAGGCTTTAAGAGCGAAAGTGCTTACTACCATAGCCTGCTCTTGCGTTATGGAGCGAATCAAGTTACAGTCAGTATGAGCATGCATATCTGAAGAACAAAAATATCACCAAGGTATCTTGCTTACCATGTCGTATTAAAACCGAAATTGACGTAAATTGCGCCAATTAATTAAAGAAAACAATCAATGCGAAATAGTTGAATAAAACTTAAACCAAATTTTGGTCTCCTCCTTTTTAAAACGCAACACTTTTTTTATTTTGCATGATTTTTTTAATTTAACTTTCGCCACTAATTTTTGAAAACTTTCGAAACTGTTGGCCAAAAAATGTTTAAATAACTGAGATGTAATTTGAGCAGCATCCAATGGTCTAAATATCAAAATTGAACCAACTGTTCTCGAGTTGTGGTGCATTGAACTAGTGTAACCAACCTGCTAAGGGGCTCATTTTAACCACTTCCTTCCGCGATATTTCCTACCTAAAAGAACTGAAAGCAGGTTTTTTAAAGTCGATCAAATCCTTCATGCTCATCCAACTTCTAGTTAGAGGAGAAAAAAAAAAGATTTTTGCAGACTGTTTTTGCTGTAAAAGAGCTAAACATTTTGTAAATCTGCTAAAAATATATGTTTGTAGTTTGTAGGCTACTATATTTTACATGGTTATTTTAACTAACGAAATAAGTTGAAAACACCACCGTTGAGTTAAATGTCCATCCACTATTTTAAAATCGTATTTTCATGCACCTACTTTGTTCATAAAAAAAATTGCAGTTGGCTCGATTTACCTACAGACGCTCGAAGGGTTGACAATGAAACTGACTTTTGGAAGCAGTAGTGGCGTTAGGAAATACCGTTGCATATTCAAAAAGTGCCTATTGGGACCGGCGCTATCGGTAGATGGTGCCTCATTATTGACTGCCCGTAAACATGTGAAAAGGGTCTGATTGATGTTACATATATTCAAAAAGTAGTCCAAATGAATTGAAAAGCTCGAAATTAAATAAAAATATCACACATATGGAAATCGGGGCTTTTTTTCAAATGGCGTATCCGGTACAATATAAATATAATCAATTAAAGTCCAATTTTAATGACTTGCCACCTCTCATCTCGAACTTATCACAGGTCTAATCTATCGCAGGTAAAAATTAAAAAAAAAAAACAATTTAGGATCTTAGATCTGGCAACTATGACTACAACATCAACTGCGCTTAACAACTTTTTGTTGTTGCCAAATGAGTTTTTTTTTCTTGTCATACTCATTTCATCGTTGAATTTTCTTCGCCGTCCGTCCCGTAATGTTTTATTAAGCATTGAACGAACATAACCTATAGAAACGCGTACTTTTTTAGTCGATAGTATTTCGATCTGTTTGTTTTGTTCTTTTCCATCACCTCTGACGTGACTACCTAATTTGGTCAAGCACATGGATTTTCCAACCCCTGTAAACCGACACAATTTACACAGTTAAAATATTTACTTTACGGAACAGCGTTCACTGTTAACACATGCAAACGAATGATAAAAACGTGCTCAAACTTTAGTTACACGCAAAGAAAAACAAAACATGTTTGTGGCATGGGCGGACAATTGTTGCGGTAAACATATTATGGTTATTTTTTAAAAAAAGATTTTAAATATTATTTTAGTTGCAGTAAACCAGTTCTTTTTTAAATTTAATCATTAATTATGATTGCCAAAACAATTACAAAATGGTTGAGTGGAACCATATAATTCTTACTGAAATTCTATTCACAACCAAGTTTTTTTAAGTGGACATAAATAATATAATAACTTTAAGCCTACAATGACCAAGAATAAGTCAAGTTTGTTTTCGGAAAATAATTTATGCTGGTGGCCGGTTGAGGGCCACCAGCATAAATGGTTCTAGCGGGAACCATATTATTATGGCCCACAATAATAATATGATTTGATTATATAGTAATATTACTCTTAGTTTATGGTTGCCGCAAACATGTTTCTTCTTTGCGTGTATTCACATGTAGTGATTGCCGCTAATCAATACGTCAGCTCATATAGCCCTGGCAATGCCCTAGTGAACCTCAAATGGTCTTGTAAATAGTGTATTTGTATAATTGGTTATAATCGCATAATGCGATTCTTTTTTTTTTTTTGTATAAATTTTTCGTGTTTTGTAAATATTTTGCAACGGCTTTGTATTAAACAAAAAGAACTTTGAATAGACCGTTTTAATTCCAGATTATATTTTGAACATTTTCCTAAGACTGACAAGTTTTCGTTTTATTTTATTTTTTTTGTTTACGCCTGCCTGCATGTGATTTATTTTTTCATTGAAGTTTTCTATTCACATTTTAACTTGCAATATTATAAAAGCCTCTTTCACACTATTCTTATGACTGTCCAAAAAAAAAAAACACAAGTAAAATATTCTTATTACTTTGTTTGCGTAAAATTGCAACCCTGATAAAATTTAAAGTCTTAGCGTTTGAGATTTTAATAAGACAAATGCAACTGATGAATTGCCATTCGCATTTTTTGAGAGTTTAATTTTATTCACATTTTTGACGAGTCGTTTTACTGCATCTTGTAGTGTGAAAGGGGCTAAAGTAGTAGAAATAGTAGTAGTAGTAGTAATAGTAGTAGTAGTAGTTGTAGTAGTAGTGACAAAATGCACTCGTCGATTTTTATATGTAAATTAGCTGTAGCATGATTAGAGTAAATAAAACTTGTTTTAATAACACACACTTCTTTAGCTAATGGTAACATATCCAGTCAACAAGAACGAATGATGTCATCTATGCCAGGCAGTCCATATTTAACACAGTTGCAACGTATGCCAGCGATTTCGTGTGAAATGAATGGTTTAGCCGAGAGTCTGATTGGTGGTGTAAGTAACGACAATTTAATTACCTTTAATCCCCCCCCAAAGATCCAAACAATTTGTGCCAAAAGGTCTGCTAGATGTCCCGCTAGGAAATGTAAGATTTTCTTATATATTTTTCTTTCATACTTATGGAAAGCAATAGGTTTCCCTATAGCTAAACGTATATACAAGTTATGCTATAAAAAAATACTGAACTTTCAATCCGAACTGGCTGAAAGTGCAGCCGACAGACCTGGACTTTGTGTTAACAAAAGTTGCAGGAATAATGAACATTGTTTGTGTCATTTTAGGTTTTAGTTGCTGAAGGTCTAGGTAAATATTGTGATTCAGACTTTGTTGGCTCAGCGACACGCGAAATGCAAGAAGCTCTAGATATGACGCCCGAAGAAATGGATTTGGCCGCCCATCAAATATTGGCAAGCGCCAATGTGTTATCCGATATTGCCAGTATTCGATCAACGGATGCTCCAACATCTCCTACCTACGCACCAATTCATCTGCCCACCATTTCGGGCACACACACAAATACAAACTCACCGCAAACCACACTTTCTTCGCCATCGCACACACTATCATCTTCTCCAACCCAGCCAAAATCGACTACAGTGCGCAGCAGTGTCCATAGAACAAATAATAATAATTTTGGCTCCTAACAAAGGCCTTTCAAAATAGTTTTTAAACGATTTCTTTCTTGTGTTCAGTTTTTTTAAAATGTATTTTATTATAGAAATTAATTATTTTGTTATAAAAATTTATTATGATTATTATTATTATTATGTTTAATTTATAATTACAAAAACAACAAACCAAAAGCAAATAAAAAGTAGTAACAAAATTTTGTGTAAAAATTAAAAAACATTTTACCAGACTTTCAATTAATTGATCAGGGTAAAAACAAACGGGCTGGGAAGCGGAAATATTTATAACATGCTTTAATCGTTGCTAATACTATAGCATAATTATTTTTTTCGAAAAGCCGAAATAGTTATTACTTGCTATAAACGTTGCTAATACTATAGCATCATTTTTAGGACAGCCTAACAATGATTTACACTTGAATTGCTTCGTCCTTATAGTAAATAAGGAAACACATAACCAGCATATTAGAAATGTTTCAGCTCTTAATAATTTTAATTTCACCAACCAACCGAAAAAATGATACGATCTTTTGTCCGACCTTTTTTATTCACTGGAACATATTTAGGCTACGGATAAAGTCTATAAATTACCTTCTTGTTCTGAGAGAATCCATATGCATCGCTTGGAGTCAATTAGGGCAAGCCAAGTATCTTTATTCGACGTGTATCGAGTGCAGAACAATAAATGCCGAGATGTCTCATTATTCAGATCATTGAATCTATATTTGATGGCTTCAAAGTTGCCTATCTTAATTCAGAGGCGCAGTAGACCACAATGACCGTAAACCCATTTCGTAATTATCCTGACTGAGCTTATGTTTTTTTGGCATCAGAATTTTTTGTGATTTTCCTGTCACAGGGTATTGAAGCGCTGTGCTTATTTGGGCCATAGTTCTGCAGGGACGAGCATTTCGTCTCAATACAGGCACTAGTATTTTCAATAGTATAGCTTCTATTAATACCAACGAGAGGTTCCGGTCCCGGTCTTATGCAGACACGTTAGGTTCCTCTGTTGGCTAAGCATAACCCACCATGACCAGATGCGCAGCATAATGTCATTTTATTGCGGGTACCAGATTCATTTAGACACATGGCATGGCAATGCTGTATGCTTTATAGCGAGGTGTGTTATTTGAAGCAATTTCACCATATCATCCAATTTTTACACCCAATTTATCTGAGTCGTAAACCTGTCTCTTACTGGTTGGAGTTTCAGACAACGTCAAAGTCAATGTATACACGATTTGGCAGCACAAAGTGGCTTAAGATTAACTGTTGTTGCAATAATATGTAGTGGCACAGAAATAACACCGCAGTGCCCCCTGTGGCATAAAAACATTGAGTAAAACGAATTGTTAAAAATTCAAATAAAATGTGAAAGTGTGCTATGGCTCTCGCACTTTTCATTTTACAAGGGTTGCGTTTTTACAGAAGCAAATAAAGAAAATATCAAAAGCAGCTATTGAACAAATATACAAGTTCACCGCCGACAAAGCGTTGCCTCATATATTTTCATGGACTTTTTTCCATCAAAATCAAAAGTGTAAACTTCGTTCTAATCCAAGGAAAAAGGCAAGAACTTGAAATTTGAAAAATATTCATTCGCATATTTCATTTGTCTTGAATGTTGTGTTTACAGTGCACACAAAATTAGTAGAAAAGACACAAAAAATGTTGATAACGTGCGTAGCGGCATTGTAAATGCATTCCAGTCTGTTAGTTGTCCAACAAAATTCAAACGTTTGCTTGTATTTGAAGTTATCATATCAAGTAAACTTTCCTTCTTAAAAGCAAGAGTTAATAACGAACTTAAGTCTAAAAATTTAATTACTTAATATTATTAAACTTAAATTATTTTCAATATATTTTAAAAAGCTGTGATTGCTATAAAAAAGCATATAAATTTTTTCGAAAATAACAAGGTTCTGGCAATAGATTGGCGCTTGTTAAAAAATCGTAAAAATTTGGCGTTATATGAAATTTTTCGAGGTTGGTGTATTCGAATTAAATGAAGAATTAATCTTTCTAAACAAAATTGTTGCACATTGTACAATCATATTTTGAGATTTGGAGGGTCTAATTGATGATTTTGTGAGTAACTGAAAAACTACAAGAACGCACCGCTAAACTATATAAAAGTTCTCAAGTAGCTGCGATTCCGGTAAGTGAAAATGTATTGTCCATAGTTGCTACCCCGACTGATGCCGAACCCGATGTAAGGAAACCAAAATTCCCACCAATCTACTTGCGCGAGCAAATACGCTGTTGTAAACATGCTATCCCCACTCGTGTTAAAGGAACATTTCTATGTTTTGTATTTGTTTATACGACGAGGACAATAAAAGATATACAGATTCAAGCCCACGTGGAGAAGAGTTATCGATTTAACGCCGATAAGTTAAAAAGCACTAAATGACCTACCGAGGAAATAAAAATATAAGCGAAAGGTTAGGTCGTAAGGTCCAGTGCACAATATCATAGATTAAAATAAAGTTCCCCAACCATTGCATTATGAGGATATTGTATTTATTGCAACTCAGCTAAAATAAAAAAACTCGCTAACTTTCAGGATGCCTTTTCGACCCCCTTCTTTCCACGAATTGATTTCAGGCAACCGATTTGTAATTTACGTTTACTTTACTTTCAATCAAGTCTTGTGCCACCACCAGCTTTTGCTATCGACTACAGTGATTTCAGACTGTCGACCTTCTGTCTTATCACGGAGTCTCTTGTCTTGGCTAGCATTTGCTTAAGACTGAGGTTCACCATGGCATTTACATTTAACAAAAGTCTGTCCGTGGTCCTAAGTCTTATGCAAGCCAGTGCTAGACATTCACACACAATGTGCGCTATCGTCTCAGTCTCTTCCTCAGGAATATCTTTCGAAGCTGTCTCATCCACCCCTTGGGAGGTTTTATTGTCCCACTTTTCAGAATTCTTCCAAGGGCCAATTACCAACGGAGTTCCTACAGTGATCAACCTCTCCACTTCGTGCAAGGCTTCATTGTCCATTCCTTTCGGAATCTAACGGTCTAGAAGTACCTTTAAAGATTGACCCCTCCACCCCTCGCGAGGCTTTCTTGTCCATCTTTTCCGGATTCCTCCTATGGCCAAATAACCTCTCCGCCTATGGTGAGGCTTCCTGATTCATCCCTCTAAAGGAGAACAATAAGTCTACCCACACAGCACGGGTAAGTCTTTATTAAAACTTGAGATCGCTTGGTATGCAGAGTACGCATACTAGAGACCAAGCACCCTCTTGGCCAGGCATCCTTAGCGCATGTTGTTCCTCCATGGATTAGCAACTTTTTATACGAGAGTCTTAACTTCTCTCCTCTCGACTTATTTAGCTGGACTCCTTGCAGAGACAGGAACCTGTTACCGGCCGCCAGTATGTGAAGGTATAAGTCAGAAATTCTGACAGTGCACTCAGTTACGGCAAGCCGCGATATTGGCGCCTCCTAACGCCTAGAAAAGCTGAATTTATATAGGAATCGCTTGAAGGGATGACTAGTTAAAACCCCAGCAAACAAAAAAAAACACGTGGGCATTGTTGTAGACCAAATATTTATTTTATTTGAGTTGCACATTGTATTGACATTTCGCTTTCTGGGGTACCTCTCCAATGTGCGTGTTAATAACGATAGTTCTCTTTTAAATACCTTATTCAAATCATAGGATGTTTTTGTTACATAAAAAATTTTCAGAATTATATATATTTATATGTATATTTTTGTGGCATTTTATTTTATTTTATTTTTACTATAACTAATTCTTATAATATTTATTATTATTATTTTTATTTTTAATACGTTTTTCTATTTCACTTTATTATTATTTTTTTTCTTCGATTTTGAGGGTATTATATAGTTTTAACTCTTTATGTTTTTTCTTTTTTTTAATACTTTCAGAAGTTTATTTAACATTTAAATATATAAAAAATTAAATTATTTTTTATTTTTTGTATTATATATGTAAATATACAATTTTTTTTATTAATACCAGATTTTATTTGTTTTATTAAAATTAGCTAATCTTTTTTGTTAGTTTTCTTCAAATTTCGATTTTTTTCTAATACACAATTTTGAATGCTACAAAGGAAAGTAATAAATAAATTTAAATATTTGTTGTATAGTGTTTCTTTTTTCTTTTTTGACATAAAATATATTTTTATAAATAAATAATGAGGAAAAGGAGCGTTCTCTTGTGCTATTCTCCCCCCCCCAAAATAGCTCAATAAGTGTGTGAACTTAAAGGTCCAAGAAAGTCCATTTAAAAAAAATTAAAAAAATTAATCAACACAACCGGTCATGACTGGCAGATGAAAACGCATAAAAAAAAGACAGTTGCGATAATTGACAATCTTATGGGCTTTGGGGCGATAAGTCAAATTATTATTAAAATTCTATTTTATATTTCTGAATTTCAAAAAGAAAATAAAAATCCTTATTTCTCCAATAGCATTTACAAACTGAATAAAGCAAATAGTATCCCTAAGCACGCAAGGAAGAAACAGGGTTGAGCTTACCATAATCTAAGAGCAACATATTATGACTGAACTATATTATTATTGTAGAAAATACTAATATAGTCAGCGGGGCTAAGGTGCTAAAACAGGCGACTTAAGACATCGACTACTTAATAGTAAAAGCGCTAACTGCTTAAGCCACCGTGCGCCGTCTAACAAGGTTAAGAAGGCTAGATAGCAGCCTGAAAAATTGGGTACCTGATGCGAAATAACAATTAAAGCAATGAATTCAAGACAGCCTCTAGCGACAAGGTCATTCCCTCATTATTTAGAGAAAAGACCGGTTCAAGTGTTATTGAAACTCGTCAAAACGAACAATCAATGGATGAGGTTGTATAATCATATGCCAGGGCTTAAGTTATAAAATCGAAAGAGAAATGATGCCCTGATGCAAAGGGAAGGTGTACATACATGCAAGTATGATGAGGAACATTATTTAATCCCTTCAGTTTTTCTTAAACTACTTTTAATACCATATTGCAGCGATTTTTCACATAAAGTCAATTTGTTCAAAGTATTTTCTAAAGGTACTTTAAATAAAATATAATTTATGAAAGTGAGTTAAATAAAAGTATCCTTTTTTTAAAGTAAAATATTTTGCCTGGCTTTTAAAAACGTTTTTGAAAAAATGGACCTTTTAAAATATTTGCAGTACTTTTTAGAAAAAGTACGTTTCGAGAAGACATCTAAAAGTATATGTTAAAAATGTACGTTTCAAAAATATTTATTTTTATAAATTATATTTTTTGGATCAGTCCCATTTGAAAACTCGATTTTAACTAAACTAAGCCCTTAAGCAAAGTACATTTGAACTTCAAAAAGTACCATCAGAAAAAGTAGTTTTTAAAGAAAATAATTTGTAAGAAAATAACTTTTTAACAGGGTTTACCAGCAATGAATAAAATTCATAAATAAAAATAAGTTTTCAAAAGACACTTATACTTCATAAATAAAAAGTACCTTAAGAAACTGTTTCAAAATAGTATTTGAGAGGCATGTAAATCTACCTTAAACAAGTACCTTAAGGAAGGTTTTTCAAAATAATACTTTTCCGCCGAGATACTTTTATAAAAGTACGTATTGAATAAAGTACTCTAAAAAAATAACATTAAAATAAGATACATCTTTAGCGAAGGACATGCCTTTTAGAAAATATTTTTTTATAAAATTAAGAAAAAAAAACATAATTGCAATTAAAAATGGTACCTTAAGCAACTTTTTAAAAATAACTGTTTTTCAGAAAGTATGTCGTTTGTTCAAAATACTTTTTGAAAAATAACAATTTAATAGGCTACATATTAAATAAAATCCCTTTAAAACTACTTTTCTTATTAAAATTATTAAAAAAGTATACCTCGGGAGAGGAGTATATTTTCATAAAAAAGTAAAGAAGGAATAATAACACTGCAGATGGCACATAACCGAAACCGACTGTTCTTTAAACCAAACTTGGAACGGATTTCCGTCATCCCTTTTCAAGTTTGGTTGAGAGACAAACTGGTTTCGGCTATGTGCCATCTTTAGTATCATTTTTCGCTCTCAGAAGTTTGCTTCGATTGGATAGTGTTTCATCGGTTTATCAGGTATCTATTTATCATGTGAGCTAGTAGCAGGTGATAAACAATAAAACACTAGCGAATTGAAGCAAACTTCTCAGAACGGATAATGCACATAGCCGAATCCGGTTTCTCTCCGAGCCAAACTTAACAAGGGATGACGGCTATTCGTTTCAAAAATTTAGAATAAAAATTAACATATTCCCATACAAAATGTTTAGGGAAATGTAAGAATTGCTTTTTTTTGTTAATACTTCCACCACATTTTAGACAATTATATACATATTTTTTTAATAGGAAATTTATTAAAAAGTTCTTTGTTACAGAAAACTTAAAAAATGTCTACTAAAATTTAAAAACAAAAATTTATCGAAGTGTAATTTTGGCCTAGCGACTGTGTAGACAGGCCAGACAACCAAATTAGAGAATTACATATGTACGTAGCTTTGATGTCGTTAATAGATCTTGCAGCAAATTATTTATGTATGTACTCGTATGTGTTTAAAATTGTAGAAAACGCAGTAGGCGGCATTCTTTCTTATTTAATTGAATGCAAATTCAAACACTGTTCATCAGTCCATGTTTTCATTCAAGGTCTTTTGCCTGGGAAACGGCCTAAAATAAAATAAATGTTTTTCATGCTGTCGAGCGACTTGTTTGACATACGCGTGCATATGCACATAATTTAATGTTAACATTTGTGTGTAAACGCATATTTAATTTACAGTTAGGACATATTTATGCTCTCTTAATCAATCGTTCTCCCCTGCTGACAAGTGCCTGGCTATAGTGTGTTATTGGAAGAGAAACCAATAATAATTTTAACAGAAGAATAAAACAAAACAAAAAAAAAACATGCATACAGAAAAATTACACAGTTATTTTGACTGTGTGCATATTCGTACATTGTCAAAGCTATTAACACACACACACATGCATACGATACATTCATGCACAAGTGAAGTGAATGGCAGACTGACTGTGCTTCTCTTTCTCACATACGTACACACATCCATAAGTATGTGTTACTTGCTTTACTTGTAAATTACATACACACATATGTATGTCTCTCTTAATTAGTAACTTGTTCTTAATAATTCTCTTTGCTTTGTTTAATTTACTTTAGTTTGTTTTTTTCTTCTTTTTCTTGGTTACTCACTCATTACATATTAATACTCTTATTATTATTATTAATTTATATTATATTTTTTTTTTTAAATAATTGTTAAGAATTTATCCTTTTTTGTTTTTTAATAGATTTTTAAAGTTAAAAATGTTAAAAAAAACTTAAAATATTTTCAAGTTTTTTCACGTTGTATGATGATGCTGCTGTGGCGGTTGTGTTGTATTCGATGTGTTGGTGTTGGTGTGATTGGTTGGATTGTTGGTTTGTTGTTGCTGATGTGGCTGTTGCTGATGGGTTGCCGATGTGCTAAGGAAGTTAAAGGTCCTGGCATCGCTGTGTAAGCGTAAGGCCTGCTCTAGTCGATGCTCTTGCAGGCGTATGACTTCGCTAATATCCTGTGCGTTTTGATTTAAATGGATTTTCTGTTGGGAACTGTCCTCGGTTAAAGTATTTTTAGTCTGCTGCTGCGGCTGTTGTTGTTGTTGTGACTGTTCATGTTTGTCATTGTTGTTGTCGTTGTTATTATTGTTGTTGTTGTTGCTTATTTCATTAGACTGTTGCTGGACGACTGTGGCCGCCAACCGGAAAGCGGCTTCTGTATGTGATCGCAATATCGCTTCGGCCTGGTGTTGCATATGTAAAGCTGTTTCCGGCGAGTGTGATGGTGGAGGGGGAGCCGATGTTTGCAACGTATTGTTGGTTGTGTGATTATGTTGCTGATGCAAATGTTGCAGTACACCACTACCGCCGCCACCACTACTGGCAGTAGAATTCTGTTGCAAATGTTGCAAATGCTGTGCTGACTGTTGCTGTTGTTGATGTTGCTGAGAATGATGATGGCCAGTCTGCTGACTCATGCTTGTATAAGTACTGTGACCTCCAGATGACTGCTGTTGTTGCTGTACTTGTTGCTGATGGTGAGCCGCTTCTTGAGTTGATGTTTCCATCATTGTATTGCGCATCATATTGTCACGCATTGCATTCATAACAGCTGTCGAGGCCTCCGCTTGTAGGCCTTGATGGTGCACTGGCGATATGGTTCTACCGTTTAGGTGATTTTGAGAACCATTCGATTGAGAGTGACCTGTATTCGGTGTTTGTTGTAGGTTCGTATCTAAAGAACTGTCATTAGTTGCACCACCGGCCGTTGCTGAAGTTGTACCCGTGCTGTGATTTAATCGCATAGCCGCAGCCAGGTTAACAACGGCTGCCTGAACAGCCGCATTACCAGCAGCAGCAGCATGTGTGGATTCAACACCAAATCTTTGAGGTGACGTTAAGCCAGCTACGTTAGTATTATTAGCACTGGCGGCAACAGCAGCAGCAGCAGCCGAGGCGGCTGCCATTAAATTCATGCGATTTTGCAAATCAGCGTCTAGGCCAGGCATGCCGCCATAACCGTGACCGGATAATGTATGTGGGTGGTTTTGATGAGAGTTGTGTGTATGTGCATGGGGATGTGGTGGCACGCACAAGGGATGATTTGTGTTACTGCCAGTACGAAGAATATCATTGAGTTTGTTGCTCAAACTCAAGTTGCTACTGCTACTGTTGCAGTTGTTATTAATATGGTTGTTGTTGTTATTATTACTTGTATTATTGTTGTTGTTATTGTTGTTGCTGTTTAACAAATTAATACCACTGCCCGGATCTGAGGCAGCTGACGACGATAGTCGGCCATTCGAGGAACACTCCGAATTCGCTGATGGAGATGGGCACAATGAGTTTGAGCCTCCACCGCCGGCACCGCCGCCCTCACCTAATAGTGGTATTAAGCCACCGCCGCTGGAACCTGAAGATGCCGCAATAGTTGCGGCTAAAATATTGTCACGATCCCGTCTTTCGGCTGCAGCTCTTGATAAAACATATTGGGCAGCGAATTGATGTTTTGGATCCATGCGCATATGTTCCATGTGGGTTAGAAGACCTGTACAAGCAATGATTTTATGAAACATTTTAATGAAAGAATAAAAATTATATGGGGTTTTTCTCGAGAAAAGGGTTTCTAAAGAGGGCGGTCCGATTATGAAATGGAATGCGTGCCATTATGAATGGCATATGACATCGTTAGAATGCCACGAGAATGACCCTGTGTTACGTAGAGCCCCGTCCGTGTCGTTCAGTTCTGGCTAAAACAAATTGGTTTTCATTGATCTGTAACGCTTGCCGGTTGACGAAGTACACACTAATCTTGCCGCCGGCAGTAATTTTTTGTGGATCCGTTATCATCTAGTGAGCTGTGTGTCGGTCGGCGTCGTCCCGTGTACGGTAGTTTTAGTGTTAATAAAGCTTTTCGCCTAAAATTGCTTTTCGTCCCTAAAGGTGAATGTTTTGCCAGAAATTGGGCTTGTGTTTTAAACGCTTCAAATATCACTAAACGAGAAGAAGGCGTAGTCTATGGTCATTGAATTTGAGATACTGGGTCTTATACGGTTGCACGGGCGCAGGCCCAAGCCGCAAAGTTCTTGTGCACGCTGAGGAACCGACGAATGGACGCAGCGCACGAAACGTTTGTTGCATTATTGAACTAATACTAACTTGGAATCATAGTTTGAATAGCAAACTACAGATTTGACAGACGTTTCGGTCTTATTGTTGATCCCTTCAGTTCTTTTTTTTAAATAAAAAGGCTTTAAGATCAATTAAGCTCGTTTAGATCGTTATATACAAGTAGAAACTTATGTGGTCATAGTAAAGAAATAGAAAAATATTGGTTGGCACTTTCGAATTCTTAAAGCGGACTTATCTGCTGTCGGAAATGTCATACACTTTGAAATAACAGGTAATGTTGTATATATTTGCCCATCCCTGACACAAGGTTCGCTTTCTAGATAAAATTGTGTACTACTTGTTCTAAAAGTTTTTCTCTTGGCTAAAACTAAAAGTTTGTTTTTTTTTTGGTTAATTTCAACTCACCATTTTCATAGGTAAAGACAGCTTGACAAACTGAACATGGCCACATTCTTAAACTGTTCGTAAGCTGTGAAGTCTCAGCATGGCAGGCCAAGTGTTTACGCAATGAACCTTCATTAACATAATGTTTACCACAGACCGGACAGGGATGATTGGCTGTGCGTCGTTTTGCTGAATATGGATCATTTGAAGATGAAGCTCCGGAGGACTGTAAGCAGCTTGAACTGCCAGCGTTGCTAAGATTGTTCCCAGTAGATCCGCATATACTTTCAACAAAAGGATCTAAATATAATTTCAAGATTAATATAAATAAACAAGCTCAAGCTCTGATCTTAGTGAAAAAGTTACACAAAATAATTTAAAAAATTTTAAATTAAAATGATTTTTTTAGACTTACTATTGTTTGCTTGAGAACTTTTCTCTTTGTGTACGTGTTTCATATGTTCCATTAGTGCATCTGTGCCCAAAAACAGTTTGTGACAGATCGGACAGGATGTGGCGTTTGGGCCACCAATCAATGCTGCATGCTGCTGCAAGACACCAAGGTGCAGCTGTAGCTCCTGTTAATTTTTTGACAGTGTTGAAAATAAAAAGAAAAGCGTTACGTTGTTTAAATAAAATAAAGCTTAAAGTTTGTGTAATTTTCTTCCAACCGACCTTTGAGGTATGCGTTCTTAAACTGGACTCAGTGGCAAATCCTTTCCCGCAAATGTTGCAATGGAATGGACGATTTTTGGCTCTTTCAACTTGGGCGTCGTGATTACGCAAATGTTGTTGTAAGTTAGATAATTGTATAAATGCACGGCCGCATTCGGGTAAGTGACACTTGTAAGGACGTTCTCCTGTAAACGGTAGTTAAAAGATTTGAATGAAATTAAATTAATTCACCCCTGTATTTAATGACACTGTACAAAATAATTAAATTTTTTCCGGAATAACATGGGACCGACAACGACAATTTCGGCAGAGGGGACCAAACAAAAATGTAGGTGTGTTGGTGTAATGGGGGGTTAAAGTTCCCACCTTTTTGCTCATTGTTTCAGTGAAGCAACATGGGAAATCTAGTAATCCTCACATTTTGGGTATAAGGTGAGTTCAGTCTTTTTATGTAAACACTATTGCTCTTCACTGTATGTATCTTTTTTGTCCCTTTCTGCGAAAAAAAGTTCAATAATCTCAAATTTAAGAGCACTATAGCGGTCAGATGTATCCTACAGATATCATAAAATTTTACTATAAGCCTTAAAAGACACCAACGTTTACAATTCAACTTTAACCCCAGATATAAGTGAAAACTTAATTAATTCATTATCAATCAATTAATTGATTAATTAAACCTTTTGCGGAACTTTTAATTGGTGAAATTTGGGGTGAAATTTCAGAGTTTAGAAAACATTTTGTTCTTGCGGTAATTTGGCATATTTACGTTTTGTGGTGAATTTTGGTAAATTTAAAAATTTTATTTTTCAATTTAAATTAGATTTTTTATTAATTATAATTTTCAGTTACTGACGGTTCATAAAATATTAATTTTTTTTTTGCAAAATTTTTGGATTTTTTGTAAAATCGCAAACATTTTCGTGAAATTAAAATTTGTTGTGGTGAAATTCCAACATTTGGTGAAGTCGGGTTTTTCGCGGGATTTTTTGTTGAAATTTGGGTTTTTATTAAATATAGATTTTTTTTAGCAACTAAACTCCTTTCTGCCAGTTTTCGATTTTATGGTGAATTTTCAAATTTTTGCAAGATTTCGAATTTTTCGTAACAATTTCCGTTTTATTTTAAATTTCGATATTATGGCTAAAGCTAAACAAATAAACTTGACTTGTAGTGCTCGCAACGTATTAGTGGAATTATAAAGGTTTAATTTTGGAATTGATATATTTTCAAATTCTAAATTTAATTGCTTTAAGTCGCTTGGGTTCTCATTATTCCTACAGTTATTACCAATCCCCATTGAGTGGATTTCCTTTCTCTTTTTTCAATGAGCAAGCGGCTGTTTGATTCTGACGTTAACAACACTGATAGCGCTAATGGATCTTGGAGACGGGGTTTTTTTAAATCTGGAGTCGTTGCTGCCAGTGCCGTATTCCTAAGCTGGCGTTCACTCCAGCTCTGAATGGTTATTTTAAATTGTATTGTCACCAATTATGTATGTGAGCATTATTTCCTCGGCATATTATAGGCCTGCAGTGTTTATACATTTGTTTCGATTATTTTGGAAATAATCGAATAATCTTCGATTAATCGAAAAAGAAACTTCCTTAGAATTTTGACGTTAATCGCAATAAATTATAGATTATTGACCGTTTTTCGATTAATTTTGACATCACTAGGTATATATACGAGTACATACATAAATGAACACCCTAACGCGATACTTAAATCGTTCTAATAATGACTTGCTGAAATATGTGTCGTTTGTTTATGAAGTAATTGCCGCCGCCTGTAACCTGCAAAAAAGTATATCTCCACAAATAGTTTTAAATCGTGACCTTTAAAACAGGACAAACTTTGTTTTAACTCTGCTTCATTTATTATTATTAAGCTCTGAGCATTTAACTTAAGGATTTGTTTAACTAGGTACGTAAGTATCCAACTGCATTCTTAATATTGTCTTAGTGGTTGGTTGACATTTTTATTCTTGTCGCACCTAATACTCGCATATTGCTTGTAACAACTTTAAACACTTCACTTAAGGTGACTCAATTGTTTCTGTTTAAGACATTATCACAAGAACATACACACACGCACTTACACACATATATACTTGTATCTTGCTTCTTCTTCTTCTTTTGTGGCTGTCTGCTACCTTGTGCAAGCCTTTTTAATGTCAAGTCATTTATAAAAGTATTGCACAATCTTAAAAATGTGTAAACGATTTAAATACACCATTTGCCTCAGTATTCGGTAAAATGCCACAAAGGCTATTTCAAAATTTGACAAAAACCTTCTTTGCCCTAAAATTTATTGCCTGGAATAAATTTTTTTTATTTTGCAGGTATTTTAGTAACCTTCCGACAATTAATGTCCACCAATGAATTTAATTAATTTTTTTAGTTTTTTGGAAAAGGGTTAGATTAGAGCAGACGGGTGGTGAAGTAGAGGATAACAACTCTGCAACAGCGTCTCTGGTGTTATTTTGCTTCGCCGACGATTTAATGCTATAGAGCGAAGGGAGCGCTCTGATATCGAAGAAGTCGATATCGGAAAAATTTATTTTACAGATGGAGATCGGCTGAGGTACGACCTAAGGCAACAAAAGCCAACGCCTGGTTAATTGTCAACGCGCTAACTACTTAAGACACAGCTTGACAGACTTATTTTACATAGTTTTAATAAATATTGGACTTATCCTTAAATTATAATAAAAAGAATTGGCGAAAGTAAACGCAGAGTGGTAAATTTAAGACAGAATTTTAGGAGAAATTGTATGTTTGAACTCAACCATGTTGCAATTTTTATAAATGTTTTTTATTTAATAATTATACTTGTTTATCGCAACTAAATTAATAGTCGAAATAAAAAAAACTCATAATATGTTTAACACAACTCTATTATGGTTGTAGGGAACATAATATAGTTAATTCATTGAACTATTGCCATAAAAATATAATCCTTGGAAATGGTGTTCAACATTAAATATTACACGATTATGCCGCGGTCCGTCTAGCAAATTGCTGGCCAGGTCTGGTGTCAGCGTTCTTCTATGTGTGTGTCTGCGTGTGTTGTTTCGTTCATTAGGTGTTGGCAAAAACAAAACAGCGAGAAATAGCGAGAAAGGAACCAGGATATTAAGTAGATTTGGTAAAAGTTAAGTGTAAATTGCAAATGCATTAAAAGTTTTCAACGTGAAGATTTAATTAAGCGTGTTTTCAAATTAAATAACATCACAAGCCGTTAGTTAGTCAGGTATTTGTATAATTTTTATTTTTTATTTTTTTGTAGTCTCCAACACCACATTCAACGAAAATTGAATTGATTAATAATGCAGAAAATAAATACTGCTGGAAAATGTAAATCAGACGTTTAAATACCAGAAGTAGGTGTTAAGATTTGTTGTTAGTTCATAATAAATAAAATAAATATTTAATGCGACAAAAAAAAACAAGAAGTTAAGTTTATTTAAGAAATACACACGTTCTCTGTAGAAGGCATAAGTTAGATTAGCGGTGGCCGAAATAAAGAGGTTTCCACAATGGGCTTTCTTTTGCCTAACTATGAATTAGAAACGAAATCAATTTCCAAATTTAGTTAAGCTAAAGTTTGCTTGAATGTTATCAAAACTTAATGTGATTCCATAACCAACAATCCGTTTCGGACAAGTCGAAAGTTAAATCGTGAAGGCTGACAATGGCAGACAAAGTCTTCAGTAATGTGAGTACCTGCCTTTGAGTCCAAAACCACAAGGGAAAATGCCTCCACCAACGCCCCCATAGGCAACAGACTGCCACAACCACAACGAAGGTTCCCAAAGGGTAGAATATACAACAACATATAAGAATAAAGAGAGAACAACAACAGCCGCACATATAACACTATGTGACAAAATCGAATAAATTGGTTGTACAGTGATACCTCGATATACGCGTTTCATTCGTTCCGTAACCTTGTTCGTATGTCAGTTTGCTCCTACCTCCAAGCAATTTTTTCCATTGAATTTAATCCGTTCCAGCCCCAAAAATGATGCCCCCAATTGTTATTGTTATGTGTTATTGAATAAGAAAAATGTATTTATAAATGACAAATAGTATAAGAATATTATAAAAGTGTACATACATATATGTATTTTGGTCACTGGTCTTTGCCTTTTGCGCCGGTTAAAAAAAAATCTGTTCAGGGAGGTTTATTTTTTCCTCCTTAGTTAGGAAAGTGTCATTTAATAGCTCGAATGCAGGACCAGGTGTTTCTTTTCAACGATCTGTGAAACTCTCTCACACATTCCCAAGATCTCTTTTGTCTCACTTGTAGAGATAACGTAATCCACCTTTGGCTCTTCCTTAAAGCCAATGTCTTGCAGAACCTGCGAATGATGCTGCGATTGTAACTCTTGTAATTCCTCGGTCGTCAGTTCTTCAGAGTGCTCCTCTACGAGCTCATATCTCAAATGACGGTCGTATTTCAAAACAAAACTTTTCTCGTCCGACAGCTCGTATGTCAAATAACTCACGGCGTGACGATGTTTATTGGCCGTCACGATCATGCGATTTGACGCCGTTGGAATTCCTTCTTTGTTAATATTTAAAAAAGGAAGGGTACGTCAATAAGCCAAGAACCATTCAAGGGCTAAAGGATGAGATAAGTCGGCACATTTGAACCTCCTCAATTATGTCTCAGAGTCATTGAAACTATCGACCCTGGAATGGAGTTATGCCACCGAAGCCGTGGCAAGCATTGGCCGATATTTTGTTTCACACATAATTGTCATAGATCCTTCTATCACAATCAGGGTAAAAAAATACCACATGGTTACGTTGCCACTTCGTTATTTCATTGCAATGAAATTTGTGCCTGCTGAAAAACTTCCTCTTTTTTCTTCTTTAAGAAGATTTTTATTTAACAAACACGCAGAAAACTATTCGAAAATTTGTATCGTAAAATTGTTCGAAAGATTGTACATTAGACGGCCCTAACGACCAGTCGCAACACACAGCAACTGTTGAAATAAACTTTACAGAGAAGAATATCCTTGCCACCTGTCGAAGGCGCACTACTCGGCCAGATATCCAGAATCCAAGCCAGTGGTCGAAATCATATTCGTACAGTATTTTCCCTGAGTACACGACTGTTTCTGAGAACAACCCACAGGAAATTTTAAGACTGCTACATTTTGAGTTTTTCAGAACAACAAGGGAAATTAACAATAACTATGTATGGCGGTTGCCCCTCGACCCGCGTATATGGCTTGACGAAGTTCCCCAAATATGTACTTGGTGTCCACACCAAATTTGGGGACTTTCGGATTTCTTGAGATAAAGGGAAAGTGTTATTTGCTTTGCATGGGCGACATTCCTCAGTTCGCTACAACTACTTCAAAAGTATTTTTCGGAAAGCCCTTGATCTTTTCTGCAATTCTACTGATAGAGGAATATTAAAATTTACTCTGTATGGGTAGGGTAAAACGATTACACAATTTTATTTTGGATTTGTCACTGTTTTTGGTTCAGTGTACGATACGTAGGTTAGCATAACCGATATATCGGAAGACCCAAAATACGCAAACTTGGAAATTTTTAAGATCTATCCGGGTCTATGATCCCTTTGCTCGAACTGAAGCATTTGATATGAAAGAACACTTGGGCTCACTAATGGATTAATATGATCTCGTAGGCAATATAGGGTTACCACTGAAGCAAGCCAAAGCTTCAGGTTTCCGACCAAAGCAGAAAATTTGTTGATGGCAAGATTAATCGAAAAACTTAATCGTTGGTTCTTAACGATTTAATTGTATCGAAAATTTCTCTTCCGATTAATCGTGTTTCATTCTCAGGTAAATGTTGGAGTTTGTTCTTTGGACTCAAAATAAATATTCCCCGACAATGAATTCTGTTTAAAATGATTTATTTAAAATTAAAAAAAGTTCTATATTTTGAGAAGTTGGAAATCAACTTGTGTTATTTGGTCTTAGTGTTGCTAAAATTGGGAATTGTTAAAAATGCAACCGTTTCGACAACCGTATCTTTTTTCGTTCGTTTTTTAAATTAATAAAATTGTCATCTCATGAAGTGGAAGTTTTATAAATATTGAAACATAAACATACAACAATTTATTCTTCAATTCACAAGGCAAATATTTAGATAAAATTAAATAGAATCAGCAGAGGCGTAAACACTATAAGATAACTTGAGGAGTCGTCATATTAAAAACAAATATTTGAGCATGACTTTTGCTTTGCGTCCTTCACGAAGTGTCGCATTTTATTCAAAACAAAAATAATGATAATAAATTCTAGTGCTACGTCGCCTTTTAAATGAAAATATTACAAATAGTAATTAAAAAGTAAATGAGATCCTGTCCGTCGAACATAAATAAGGACAGCAATGTTGACGTTGAAAATATTTCCCCTACTGATTTTTTAAGAGTCTCTTAATATTTTCTTAATTTTTTCCAACTAATTGTTAAACGAATGCAAAAAATGGGTTCGCATTTAATTAATATTTTATTTGATAAAAATGAGACATTTAGCAGAATTATGGAGGCAGACAACTTTTAATTTAATACGTGGGTATTTCGTTTACACTGGCACAATTGCAGAGACTTGAAATTTCTTAAAGATTTATCGCGAAAAAAAGAAGAACATAATTTGGGCTTTTACAGTGACACATTTACTTGTGGCAAAGAAAAAAAGGTTTTAACAAAAATATATTCATATTGAATAATTCATTCCCAAGTGCCTTTAGATGGCACTCAACGGAAATAGATAAAGTATTGAATGTGTTTTTACCTACTGGGAGAGGGCATTATGCTGGATAGCAGACTATACTAGAAAGTCGGAGTCATAAGTCGAACTTCAACGATCTCCAACTGTGAACTGGCTTGGCGGTTATTAAACTGGTTTTAGTTTATGTAGCCAAAGTCTGGTGGAAGCTAATGGACTAGGCTTTCAACCGTTCGCATTTTGCGAAAGTGTTATGCAATAGGGCGATCCCAATTCGAGAGCCATGTGCTCAATGCCAAAATGAGCACTATTTGTCATGCTAACTAGTCACAGGTAGATATACTTACCAGAAAGGTGTCGCTAAGATAAAAGGCTACAAATGAATGGAACCACATCCCATAGTTCCCATGTATCATAATGTCGGACAGCCAGACAGCACTCAAAGACTTATTATCATATGAACACATTAAGTTTTCAAATGAACTTCGTAACCGCAATAAGGTTACAATGTGACGGGTATCTGCCTGTCCATGTCAGCCATAGTGGAAACTAACGGGGCTGAGCCGACTGCTTAGCAAACAGAGGAGTCCAACTTGTCTTCTCAACACCGTTGTCTTTCGTTGGAATAAAAAGCTGCTATTGAAAAAACTGGTTCCAGGGTTGAGTTGGCACTGGAGAGCTTCAACCGGTCCCATGCAATCAAAACGCTTCATTATAAAATCTCAAAGGATACTCAGGATTAGTTTACTGGGCACTAGATAAAGATAACAAAAATTTAAGCTAGGGAGCTCAGAGATTATCAATTGTAAATTCTGCGACCTGAACAATGAGATAACTGAGCATGCGCTCTGCGATTGTGCTGCTATGGATCCGCGTAGAATCAAGAAAAGATACTTGGCACTCCCTTTGACTTATGGACTCTTACTGAACAGTAAGATGCAGGTGGTACAAAATATCGTTTGGCTCGTGGTGCATAGGGCCTAGATAGTAATAATTATATTTGGGCAGTTCCAGCTTTATTGGCATTTATAATCATCTTCCAGACCCCATTACGCTGCTTCTCTATCTGGGGGAAACTATTAAATTATGTGGCATTCTCCTCTTGGCCTGCAAAAGGCAAATTGACAAAGCTGTGTTTAATATGGCTCAGGCCAGTTGGTGGGAAGAATCCACATACAGGATTGCGAGGCTACTCTAACCCAGTATAGAAAAGGTTCGAGACTAGATTTCTGAAAACTCAATAAAGAGATTGTGGCAACATTTAGTGGATTGGTTAATTTGACCATGACGCCAAGAAAATGTGATTTCAGGAAGGGGAAACAGTATTTCATCTCCTGTGTCTCTGTACTCTCGTGTAGGACCAATGCCAAATTTATCTAGGGCCGTGATTCTGCGTCAGCCTCACCGAACTATCGGAAGTGAGAATACAGAGAATGTACTCCTTCCGCAGGAGCAGCAACTGTATTGCGAATGTCTTCACATCATCTCAACTACAGTCTCCAATCTTCTCCAATCATCTCTAATCTTTCTACTCGTCCTCATTTTCTAGCTTTCGACTTTCTCCTTCTTTAATTTTGAGACAGAGAGAGAGAGAGAGCTAGTTCGAATGCGCATTTCGGGGATTATCCAGAAACCTTTGTCTTTCAAGAAAAAAGGCACTCACAGTTTATTTGCATTTAAAATTAGTTTTTCCAAGTTGTATATTTCTCTAGTTGTCACAGTCACCAATGCTGTTTAGCTCTCAAAATATTCAGGAAGGTTTGACATTTTAGCACGCACCGTTTTACGCCTTCCGGAAACATGTGGAAGTTATTAAAAAATATTATCGTAATTCCGGAGCCGTTGTAAATAAGCAACGTGAGTTTCGTCGCGAGGTCGGTCGTCATCATGGCTTCAGAATTCAGGTAATTCATCGCACCGTGGTGAAAAATTATTGGAGCGAACACATTCCACAGAGATTGACAATTTGGTTCTACTTGGGAATTACAAAATAAACAACCCTACCGCCAATGGTCCTGGATATAGCGCGATGTTAAACGAATATATGTCACCATAGCTCCACAACAACAATAGCAAGATATCCTAGCTGCGGTTCCAACAAGACGCAACGCTCGAAGTTGTGTAGGACGAATTTGGCGGCTGAGTCATGTCACGGCGAGCATTCATCAATTAGCCACTGCGTTCATACAACTTAACACCCCTCGATTATGTTCTCTGGGGCTGCCTCAAGTTCCATACTCCGCGCTAAAAAGCCAACTACTGTGGCCTAACTCACGGCCAACATTGGAGCTACTATTTCCAAATATGTCTACACTTTATCGCTATTTCACAATCACGGGACCAGCTTTAAGCCACTGTGAACCAATTGGCGAGGTCTAGCTTTCATCAAGCAGATGCTATTAACGTTTGTATTGTTCTTCTGTGTGTGTGTGTGTGTGTGCGTAATGATGACTCCTCTCCCAACAATTGAAAAAAGAAGAAGTCATAATAATTATATTTTCTGATATTTTCATGTCATTTTTTCTTTGGGTTCTTCTGTCCTTCAACAACTGATAATGATGAGTTGGAGAATAATTGTAGCAAAAGTTTAAATATAATCAAATAATCCTTAAGTACTTTACAGTCGCGACATTAATTATTTCTTTTTTTGTGTGTGTGTATTTTCTTCAATTTCTGCTGTTGGTTATTTTTAAATAAAAATACATTTAAAACGATTTGCTTGCATATGCTGACGATATGGTTGAACGTTCGTATTACAGAACTTCTAAGGCAGTCCAAGCAATGGGGAAGAACGCGAACGGGGCCCAGCAATAATAAAGTCAGATGTAAAGTCGAAAAGTATTCCTGTCAATGGCGTAAAGTGAACAAAACAAATTTAGCCATTGTTAAGACTTGCGGCCTCAGCCTAAAACCGACCCTCGTTTGCCTAGTGTCTAAGAGAATTGAAAAAAATTTGAAATAATTGTGAAAACTATTCAAATAAACAAAGAGTTCTTTAACACAGCCAAATCATATTTTTCAACATCATTAGCTTCATTCAACAACATTTGTAAATTCAATAAAAAAAAGCCAGTGATTTTTCACACCTGAATGAAAACAAACGCCTTTTAAAGGAACTAATCAAGGACGAAAAGGAAACATAAAAATTTCTTAAAGATTTTTAAAAGATTTTTTTGGGGGAAAAAATTAGAAATATTACAAAAAAAAGAATAAACGAACGAACTGGTTAACATGCTAAACAAGAATCACGAGAAGCGTTACTAACAACCCCTGTGTCTCTCTAACTCTTTTGTCTTTTGCGCCTCTATTGAAATTCCAATGAACAAATGGGTTTTTTTTGTATCAGCGGATGCTGTGGTATAATGTTACATTTACACGAATGTGATTTGTTCATATCGAGACAAAAAAAAAAAAGGAAAACTGGTTATAAGAGTATCTCAAAATTTCAAGGACATGTGTTCGCTTTAATTAAAAATTTTGTGCCTTTGGCCGTGCACGGTTGGTGTTTTTAGTTTAAGCAAACTTGTTTGGTTACTTTGTTGCTTTGTTAGTGTGAAAAGTTTAACTTATTGTTCAAACGGCTCTATTAATCACTCAAAGAGTCTGGGATATTACAAGACAAAACCTAATAATTTTGCTAAGTAAACTTGTCGCGTTAAATTTAACACTTTATTCAAAGACGGCAAACTGGCTGAGGGATTACAGAATATTTGCTAGAGATCTTTAACGAAAGCCATGCCGCAATTGGATCTCTGATAAGTGTTATTCGAGAATCTTTCTAGAATGTGAGCATGGACGCGTGACTCAGAGAGGCAACTGCATGGTCGATAAGCTGGCATAGAAGGATGCAATGGTCCAGAGTTTGCGACATTTCTTTCTCGGCCTGCAAGAGGCGAATTAATAACGCTTTGTCTGATATGGGTCAAGTTAGAGGGTGGGAAGTATCTCCATGCAGGAACACAAAACTGTGATTAGACAGGGTCCTAACCTGAAATCCGCTAAGATTTCAGAAGAAGTATTTAAGAGATATCGTGGCAACGATTACTGCGCAATGCAAATTTAGCGATCCCGCCAAGAAATTGGGATTGCCAGTAAAGGACTACTGCAGAAGCTGTTACTATAAGGAAGCTAAGGGGACAGTACTGCATCTGCTATTTATCTGTGCCTAGCCCTGGAGGACCAACGCCGTGATCATTGCTCACCGAAATATCTGACGGTTGAGCCACAGAAATTATATTGCTTCATCATGAGCAGCGACTTGTTTGGCAGTGACCACACACCGGCACAGCCATAAGGGAAATTTCAAGTACTTCCTCTAATCTTCACCTTGCACCTACCGACTCCTTCCTGCTTTGCTCTTCTTTTTTCAGGTACCATTAAGGAACCTAACCTGATAAACTACTCGAACATGTCAATTTAAAGATAAGTTCGAAATTTCGATCAAAATTCGAAATTTAATTAATTAAAAAAAAATTGTAACGGAAAAATGAGTTGTCAAAGCGAGAAATTTGTTAGAAAACCAAATATTTTACTTCGAAATAATATAGCGAACTGTCTTATAATCACGCACAAACATGTCAACCCCCGATGCCCTACTACTTATCTGAAGAAAAAATGACGAAAATAATTTCGAGACCTACCCCATTTTTCCACACCCTCCAAAGACGTTTCAGTAAACGAACGGCTCTATCTTTGCCTTAAAAATAGTTCAGACAAAGATATGTTGCAGAAAAAAATTGATCGGGCAACTGAGCTAAAAAGTTCGCTCTACTGGTCAGCTAGGCAGTATGCAATGGTCGGAGACTATTATGCGGTACGATTTCCTTTCCTTAGTTTCACTCTCGCTTGTAAGCCCAACTGCTTTCGATAACGATCGCCAGTTAGTGTTTTCAGTCGGTATAAAGAGCTCATGCCATCAAAAACCATAATTTACTAAGGGAACGAACTTATAGCGGTACAGTTCGGCTCTTTCAATTCAGTCATTATACTGATGAGAAAACGTTGTAGAATAACATCAAGGAGGCAATAATCATCCAGGCAATATGCGAAGTGTTAGCACGTTTTGAATCCGCGTGATGCGATTAGTTCGCATGGAAACTGTACGTTGCATATACGCTTAGGTCCACCATGGCATTTACACTTAACAAGTGTCTGCCCATGGTCCTAAGTCTTATGCTAGCCAGTGCTGGACATTCACCCACAATGTGTGCTACCATCTCAGGCTTTTCCGCAGGAGTATCTTTAGAAGCTGTCCCGTCCACCTCTGGAGGGATTCTTTTGTCTACCTCTTCGGAATTCCTTCATTGGCCAATCTCTGCCAGTTGACGACCTAGCTAGATCTTTAATAAAAAATCTTTTTATTTTACTTGCTTATGGCAACTAAAGTAATGTTTAAACAGTCTGCTAATAACCATTATATGCTTTGTATGGAACATATTATCGTTGTCCTGACCATACCACAACCAGGCGATGTTCATAAGTGTCATATCATCTTTTTTTTTTTTTTTTTGCTTTTAAATTCAGTTGGTTTTCCGACATTGACAGCTTTAAAGCATTAAAACCGGTTGAATATTAAAGTTTTGCAATTATTGCTTTAAATGTTACAAAATTCAAATAAATCACACACCAAACAAAATCTTTTAAAGATTTTCACGTTTTTTTTTTTTTTTTTTTTTTTTTTTTTTTTTTTTTACACAAAAGTCCTTAACTAAGTGCCTGTGTTTGGTGATTATTTTGTAACGAGTTTTTTCGTTGTCGTTTATTTTTTTGTTCGTGCAATTTGTTGTCTTTGTTGTTGGGTTTTTCAATGCCAGCGCGGCTGTTGCTGCCTTTGTTAATGTCGTTTTGGGAATACGAGGAAAAACGTTGAAATGTTTTTTTTTTGCCACAAAAGGGTTGAGGACACTTCATATCGTTTTGAGAAGCTTTTTTGTGGATTTCTTGTATTTTGGTGCCTTTTGCTGTTTTGTAATATTTATTTGTGTTTAAAACATTTAATTATTTCCATGTTGGCCGAATTTTCGCTGCATTACAAAGAAGAAGTTCTGCTTTGAAATCATATTTGAAACAAATAAATGAAATTGTGAAAAAATCCTTTAAAAATCAACTTTATCCGGAAGTTACGGATCAAATTTGCTGACTTCGCTTAGCAACATTATTCTATCGCGCAAAGCGTGGTCACCTCGAAGACCAGCTGTGGATATTGCTACGATCCGCTGAAATGTTTGCGGGACCCCACCATACCGACTTGAATGTCTTATCGACACAACCATAAATGCCATGTTCTTCTAATTCATCCACCATATCACCCTGCTTTGTTGGACTTGTATGGTTGAACGAGAAGAAATCTTTTATAGGAACGAAGATAGCGAGAGTAGTGTTTGTGGGCATTCGATTTTAAGTTTCCTACATTGCAAGTGGCAGGAAAGACTTCTAAGGTCTCTTTACGAACAGTACGACTAAAGGACAAGTTTTCCCTGTAGTGTTGTGGGGGGCAGGGTTCAAGTTTTCACAAACGGATAAGCCCTTAATGAGGAAGGTGTTCGAGTATCAGGAACAGTTACACACCGCCAAGCAGATTCGCCTTCTCCTGTACGCGCTGGGGAATCTAAAACAGGCCTTAAACGGAGTGTATTCGGTTTTCATTCGCATAGAAGTTTCTTTTACAGCTTTTTTAAAAAATCCAAGGCACTTGAAAATTTGTTTTATCCATCAAACATTAGACTGGATTTTCATGCCAAAAATACTAAAAGCTTGCGATTGCTTAATACCTATAGAACTCCTTCTTAAACAGTCCAATCTATTGAAGCATTGCCTGTCAGTAATCGGCCGTATAAGCTACTTGTTGTCGATACCGGCCCTAGTTATTCGTTGCAGAAAAAAAATCTCAAAATATTTGCCTGCCTTAAAAAAACCTTTACAAGTCAATGACTCTAAATGCGCAAATTTTAGCACGATTATTTTATAATTTTTATTTTTGCATCCAACCACATTTTTTTTTTCCATTTAGGTAATTTTCTACAATTTGAATAGATTTTCAAGGCTTAGTACAACAACGTGTTAGTCTCATATCATCGTCAACAGCAGCATCATCATACCCGTCATCGCCACCGTCATCATCAACGCCATCGTCAACAGCAATGGGCAACAATTTATGTGAAATATTTATGTACTTGTACTTGTACCCGTACAAACTACCTACAATTCGAGCGAGCAAAAAAAAAATACCAACAACATTTTTACGCGTAAGAAGAGTTTATAAATAGCGATAAAACCTTTTTTTTATTAATCACTCATACTCAAGAAAGGCTGAAAACGTCATAGCGAAATATAGACAACAACGTCAACAGTTTGTTAATAATGTCACACACATATTGAAGAACTTGTTACGCGTACAGTGGCAGACGAAACAAATAAAGACGAGTATATGTCAGAAATGTCGGCAGGCTATTAGCTTGCTGGGGGAAGAATTTACGAGCTGGGAAGATGTACTTTTCCGAATGACTTTAGAAAAAATCAAAAAGAAAACAATAGGAAATGCTCAATAAGGTCTCGCATAGGCCTTCTATTACAGTTAAGGCATGAACGCGCTCGTATTTTCATTTATATGAGAAGAGAATACAATTCTCAATTTGTTTTTCCAATCAGTGCGGATCAATGTGGAAACTGAAAAAGACAAGCTGTTTAAAAGATCCCATGGATGTCATTATTCATGAAATATGATATCCTGACACAGTTGGGGGAGTTAAAATTTTCAACGTCTGCCGCATAATTCGAACTCATTTTCAACTATGGCCCAATACCTGCCCCGAAAAATAAAATTGTTGGGGATGCATTGGTACTTGGTGGTGTTACCCCATATACGGCAACACCAAAATTGCACCCCGTCAGCCAAACTTGAGGTGCTCTTTCAAACGCTTCGACAGCAGTATCCTGATTATTTACTGAACTAGTCGTCTCGAACGTGAGCACCAAACGTTATAGAGTGCACTTTGTGAACCCTCTACCACGTCTGTAGTAAAATGCATGAAACGTTTAAACGAACTAACGAGAACTTATTTTATTAATAAAGTTTCATCATTTGGACGTGCCACTGGAACATGTCATGGTGACTTGGTATCACTGGCTGAAAGGCGCGATTCACAATAATATGACCGCTAGGGGCTGGCAACATCGATCCGCTTTTATTCGAAGCACCTTTACACACAAAGAACAAACAGAACATAATAATAACCACAATTTTCACTGAGTGAGCAGTGGTGGCTCAATATAGAGACGTTCGGCACTACAAGACCTTCTCATTCACAATAAACAGCGTCTTCGTGCTACTAATCTGAACCTGATTACGTCTCCTCGACAACAAGGATATATATGCGATCAAGGGTTGCAACAAATATTTTTATTCGATCGGATCGATATCAATTTCGAACGTTTTTTGGGACTCTGGTTTTAAGCTTCGATACCTTCGATACCAAGCCACTGGTCAGTTGGAGTAACATGGATTAATTTAAAAAAAATTTATTTCCCCACTAATGTCCTGAATTCAGGAGCTTAAAGTAACCGTAACTATATGGCTTTCATGGTATTTTATATAGAAACTAAGTTCCTCCAGGGAATTCATTAAAAAAATAAAAGTTAATAAAGTTTAATTAAAAATTATTTTTTTTGTCCAGTAAAAATGTGAAAAATCCTAAAAATTTTTCTAGTTGAAAATCCGACCCATTTTCTTTAAATATATAAAACTATTAAACATACGGGATGCTAATGGTTGAACCAGTCTGGGGGGCACGTAGATACCAATCAAGTGTAGCTCACTGGTGGCTGCAAACAGAAAAAATGCGACACTGGAGCGTGAATAGTTGGACCAATACCCAAAAATTGTTCGGGCGAAAACTTACACTAACCTCCTCTATACTAGGAAATGCCTGAGGAGGAGAGTAAGAGGTATAAAAATCTTCATAATGCCGGATAGCCAGGCAGCACTCAAAGCCTTTTAATCATATGAAGTGAGGTTAGGGGTTGTCATGCTTGGAGTGCATTAAGTCTCCAAATGAACATGATGCCAGCAATAAAGTTACATTACGCCTTTAAAATTGTTTGAACATAATTTTTATTAACACAGATTTGTTTGACACTGTACTTGTGCACTTGTAATTATACTACAGACCTTCAGCCCCAACTATGACGGTTGGCTCTATGTTTTTATTTTCGTTTATTTGTTTGTTTGTTCTGCCTCTAAAGGGTTGAGTTTATTGGTTGGGAATTTAAATGTTACAATAACGATCTTAAGTGGCCAGAAGGAAACTGTTGCAGTAAACGAGAATCGTTAATATTGGGCATTGATGAGTTTAAGCGTCAGTCCTTTTTTTATGCTGGCAATTTTGTTATGTTAACCACGATTAAAATTAATTTGCATTGGTTTGAAGGTCAATTAAATACAAAATTAGTTAAAACAATTAAATATGTAGCTGCTTAAAAAAAGGGCTACATGCATATTTCCCAATGACTGGCGAAATTAAAGAGACTTGTTTTCAAAGAATTTTTAATGAAGCGAGAAGATGAATTCGCACTGAAGCAATAATTGCGGTTTTTAGGCTTAAGAAAGAAGCTATTGCGAATAGGAAGGGGGCAAACAAGCGATGTTCAAAGTTATTTAGAGGTTTTTTTTCCTTTGTTCTTTTCTTTCACAGATCACTTGTAACTGACACTGACGTTGGCATCATGTTCTCCTTAAGCATTGTTTGAAAATTCCTCATGGAGAGTTGTGACTACCGCAACAAAGTCTCCAAATTCTTCTGTGAGACATATTTTTTGTGAATTTCGAGCAACATACTCGATTATGGTGCGCATCATCGTCTTTCCGAGCTGGCTATTGCCGAATACCATCTGCAAATTTGAGACCTAGTGTACGATATTGGATCCAGCCTGGTATGAGGAGAATTTTGCGACTGCGGCGATAGTGCGTATCAAGATCGTGACCAATCACTGCGCAGCTACCGCGCCATAATAACCGACTTTTTTCCGCTTGAAATTGAAGCCCGCTTCATGTTCGGCGGCAACCGTCAACTGTTCGCCAGATCGTGTGATATCACAACTCTAGATTGTTTCTTTGCGGTTATGTCATCATGATAAACTACTCTACGATTCAACATTTTAAAGTCATTATTACCCCCATAATTCGCTAGATACCAAAAGCCATGCTGGAGATAGTGATCGAAAATTCGACCTTCCACCTAAAGCGTAATTACGACCAACATATGAGTGAAATTATACTCAAAAAGTAAATGTCAGAGAATGTTTTCTCTGGTCTTTATAAAGATTCCCTGATGCTCAATTTGTTTTATTTAAAACTGATAGTACGAAACTTAGGGGTGATTGTAGTTTACAAATGCTGAGCTCATGTAAAAACTCAGAGCAACCGTTGTGTCAAGGGTGCAGCTCCTATACAGAGATCTTTGTCTTTGATCTAAAATGTCGATAATGATTTTTTTTAGCAGGGTCCTAAAGCTAATTAATTGCCTTTGAGCAGACCATATGCTCAGCTACTGGGACTTGATGTAATTACTTCTGCCACCGCTGAGAAAAATTTACTTTTAATTGGGAAAACATTTCTATTTATTCACTACCTGTATCTGGGCCTGAACTACACTTGGTTTCATTTCACTTTCGAAACTTCATTAAGAAAACGGCTACGAGAAGACATTGAATAGAGAAACGCAACAAGTCGAAAAACAAAATATGTTGTTCCATGAATCATAATTCGAATGTTATGCTATCGTGGTTGTGGCTTAATAACTAACTACAACTATATTATGTGCTTTTCAACACTATATGGTTGTGACAATTATATTATTGTTTTAAGTAATTCTTTAAACATTATTTTAGGAGCGATAACCATGTTATTGTTTACATTTAATCATTAAATAATTAAAAAACAATAGAAATTGCCAGATGCTTGGTTTGACTTAAATTCTCAACATTCAAAAAGTGTTTGAACTCTACAAATATAATATAATCTTTCTAAACATCAAACGTTACCAATAAACATAAAAGTTATATTTCGGTTTGCTCTATAATCAAAGTATGGCCAAGAATTTGACATGTAATGATTGTTTGCGAAAAAAACATGTTGTGCTCGTGCATGCTTTTCCATGGTTGTAATGAGTATTATTATAATATGGTTATCAAATGATTAAATTGATAAAGTCTTACCACCAAATTTTTATTTAGGGGTTTGTGAACAAAATCTTTGCCGAGATTGAGAGAAAAAATTGAGCCTCTATTTTGTTCGACAGAAAATTATTGCCATTAGAAACACAATGTTTGGCAGTCAGAACTACAGGTCTAAATAGTTTTATATGGGCCATGTTTGTTTAAAACAGTTTAATGCACTTACCTGTATGTAAACGAGTGTGTTGTTGGACGTGCGATAATTGTTTAAATCGCCGATCGCAATATGAACATTTATAGGGTTTCTCTCCGGTATGGACCCGTATATGTTGAACTAATTGATGATTGCTGGAAAAGCTCTTCATACACTGCTGACATTGATGGGGCTTAGATTCGGCTCCTATACCACCGGTACCACCAGCAGGGCCCAAACCAGTTCGGGGTATTTGCTGTTGCATCTGTTGCATGGCGCTTTTGTGCATAAAAAGCTATTAAATGACGAATAATCCCAAGGCGAACGAACAGATACATACACACACGCATTGACGAGCCAGCAGACATGATTTTTTTTTAATTATTAAAAAAACAATATTAACTCTTTAGTTTTTAATGTAATGATCATAGAATATTTGATTAAAATACATTTATGAAAACGAAAGAAAAGGTTTGAAATAATAATTTGAAACCAAGTAAATAAAATGAATCAAACAAAAATTAAAAAACGCAAAATTCCATTAAAATTCCGTAAATCGAATCGAGTAACTTTTTCACATTTTTGTGGTCTGCTCAAAATCGCAAGCACTTTCGAAAGGAAAGCAAGTATTGGTTACAATTACTACCCAAATCGTCCCTACTTTAATAGAAAAACTGATAACACACCTCTGAGTTGTTTTAAAGTTTTGTGAATTACATTTCACAGGCACCGTAACAAACAAAAGTTTCAAATAATACTGGAAGCTCTGCTAATTAATTTGATTCAATTAAAATGGGTTATTAATCAAAAATTCTTTTAGGAAAATATTGCTGTAAAATCACTTCACTTGTTTTGTTGTGGCCTACGCAACATTGTTTTGTTTACCTACGAAGACGCAGAGTTACCTGTGCGTGCGAAAATTTGTATTTTTCCTATAATTCACTTTATTCTAAATGAATGTGGAATAAAATATATGTTGTTTTTTTACTTGCACACATATAAACTCATACGAGGGCAGTATGAAAACTGCCTGATGTTTGAAATTTGCCTCTATCGTTGTTAATTAAAACTCAACACTGTTGCTAGCCAAGTACCATTTGTTGAGAGACTACTGTAACAAGCAGGTAAACTCTTGAAGTTATTCTGAAAACGGGAAAAAGTAAAAAACAAACATCACGGAAAGTTCTGATAAATACTCTGGCGACTCTGCACCAGTTAATAGTTAGTGTTTCACTTAATTACGATGTGGTCGTACAATCACCAGTGATGCCACATTTTCACTCTCGAAACCGTTTATAAGTTCCATGGTAAAATATTGAAATCATAGAATAAAAGTGTATGAGGAAAATGTGGGTATGAAAAAGAGTTATTTGCGATTGATTCTACTCGGTCACACGCAGAAACGCGAGACCACCCCCAATAAGTGTTTGGCAATGTTGAACTGCAAGCCAAAAGAGTTTTTGCAGTGGACTCATTCAGGTGAGCGAGCAGCTAAGATGGCCAACGTAGGTCTGTAAGCCAACAATCTACGGGCTATACCTTTAAAAAGTATAAAACAATTACCGGCAAATATTATTCCCAGATGTTGGACAGTTACGACAGTGATCAGAAGCTAACGCGACCGCATTTGTTAAAGAACAAAGCGTTTCTTTACCAGGAAAACGTACCGTGATGGTCGGGGATACATGTAAACAGAAAAAACATAGTTGAGCTTATCATAATAGTATTATGATTGAATTATTTGGTTGTAGACTAATCATATTGGTCCCATTTCGATTAAGCCCAAAGAAAAAATATAGTTAAAAATACTAAAATGTTGTGGCTGAAATTTTAGTAAAAATTTTATGGTTCAACTTTAATGGCTGGTGCAAATTAAGTAAATGAATTCAAACATTAATCTTGTGGATGGCGACTAAAGTTATCTTTAAAATATTTTCAAATAACCATAATATGTTTGGGAGAATAATATATTGGTGTAGAGAATATAAAATGGTTGCCTTGACCATGTCACAACCAGGTTTTTTTCTTTCCCTATAGAAACTGCCACCATATTCTTCATATTTAAAGAATAAATAAGACGGTAAGAGATTTGGGTAGGAGGAAAAGCTTATAACTGAAATTAAAATCATAATTTGAGGCCTGCGGCAAACCCATTAATCACTGAGTTTTCTCTTTAATAAATTTCGCTATAAATTCATGCCAGCGCTTCGTAACTAACATTAGTGCAATTGACCCGGAACAATATAAATTGCAGCAATATTAAATTCTTTCAAATAAAAAATCTCACACGAATATACTTGGCAACCCTACGTTTTGATATTATGCGCTTGCAAAATGTTAACAAAAAACATCTACCTACAATTTGTAAAACAAAAACTCTTCTTTAGAAATAAATATTTTAAGAAAGACTTTCAAAACTAGACTATTTACAGAACAGAGGTGTGTGTGTGTGTGTGTGTGTGTGTATGTACGTGTGTGAAACAAAAACTTGCTGTCGCTAGGGATTTTGCTGTAGAACAATTTTGTGGGAGTTTTAACCAAACGAAAGAAAAAATTTAAAAGAAGTTTAATTCGTGAAACGGTTAAGTTCTTTAAAACATCACGCACACTCTACTCCCTGAAAAAAAATAAAACGTTTACACACGATCAACTTCCAAACAGTGAGAAAAACAGAAATTCAGAAAAAATACTTAAACGAACAATTGTCGACTATGAGGTTTATTATCAAGTATTTTTTTCAGCCAACGGCCAGTGTAAAGTCCACAAATATTGTACTGGTAACTGGATCGCTTTGAAAAATAAGGTAGGTAAAATTGAAAAGCTTCAAAGAAAAGTACTCGAAGTTGCTTCGTATTTGCATTAGCCGGCTGGTTAAACACCTCAAACGCCGCTTGTAAGGTCTTTAAAAAATGAACATAAGCCGCAATCGTAGAGCTGTTATCTCCTCTACATTCTACCTGTCTTCTTTACTCTACTCCTTTCTAAAGAAAGTAATTGAATTCATTAGTAAATACTAAAAATTGCCTGAGTGTTAGTTGCCTTTAAAACTGATAATAGGCCAGCTACTAATTTGGCTTCATGCAACTCTGTTATTTCTACATGCATATACCTGGCAACACCGTGTAATAATCAGTGAGAGGAGAGAATTTTGGTCAATTATTGTTTATATTGAGTTTGATATTATAATCTTTTTTCTCCCATACATATTCTCTGTGAATATGCCCTGAGCTGCTTAGCTTGGCTGAAATGTACGTAACTTATGCAGGCATGTTCCTAAAGGCTGAATGTTCCTAAAGCCCCCTTCACACTCTTATGCATTTATTGGCCTGTGTGACAAGCGATCGACTCGTTCGGAGAACTTTTTTTGTTGTTGTTAATTTTTATACAAACTCTCTGGAAGAGTCTCCCGCTCATGTATTCTCACTACATAAAATGAAAGCCTTAGCGTTTAAGAATTTTTCTCGGTTAATTTTCTTTCTCATTTGCTTTGAATTTTTGACATGCCCTGTTATTTCATTTTACTTAAAATTGACCAGATCGTTCAACGACTTGGGAATGCTGATGTAAATGTACTATTAGTCATTTAAAAAGATGAACTAAAATTCCCACCTGGGACACAAGAGATATTAAGAGTCATATGATTGGGTGTGGGCAATTTTTCCCGAAACTGTCAAATGTTACTAATGCCATCCAGTTGTCAGAATATTCAGTATGGCGATTCGTGGAACTGTGAAAAAGTTTGATTATTTGATTGGCGCGAAATTGGTGCATGGGAGGACGCAGCAACGTCTCTTTAGCATGGATCAGTTGGATTAGGCATTGCCGGTGGCTCAACAAGGCCTATTTTGCGGCTGGAATTGCCCTCGCAGTCATGTTTTTTTTTGGTCATCTGGCCACCTTGAGGTATTCTTTTCAGGGGAGGTGGAAGAACCAATCCTCGAGGGATCTGAAACTGGTAAGAGGAGGACTTTCTAAGATCAACCAGTAACGATGTAAACACTACCACCACAGGAATCAGTAGCCCCTGCGATATAAATCCCCCGACTGGTAGTTTGTGAGGCTCCATAACCCAAATCGCGGTTAGATGTTGGATTGAGAGAAGGTGGTGCTGCATTACAAGACAGCCATGTTTCTAAATTGCTATCATTACAATTTCGTACAGTGGCGTTTATAATCGCGAATTTATACACCTGGTGCTAAGGCCACTGTCGAATTGTGCCGAAGACGGGAGCCAACGTTAATAATGGCATTTTGATAACGCTGGATTTGCGCCTAATATTGTGCTGACGAAAGACGTACAATAGCAGATAATTACTAATTGATGCCTGGAAATGTGAGCCGCATCTCCGGATTTTGGTAAAAAAAAGGCTCAGGCGGAATGTAGCTTCAAAATAAACTTCGAATCAATATGAGATCACACGCCGTTGTTTTTTTATTTAAATTTCTTTTCCTAACGTTCTTTTCGGGTCAACCTATGAATATCAAAAATATCAGTAAAATGGGATCATTAAAAAAATCCTCTGTTTTTGATCAATTATTCAGAGAGGGAAAATATTGCTTTAAATAAGCTCAAACCAGAGCTGGGCAAACCCCTTACAATTCAAATGCGTTGCATATATAATTTCATGTTTTGTTTTCAATTATTGTGAAAAATTAAAGCAGATATTATAAGCACACATACATACATACATACATGTCGTACCTACTCGTATGTGTGACAAAGCAATGCAACAAGTCTTGAGTACCGACAACATATCGGTAGCCCGTTGTTTTATTTTAAACATTAAATCTAAACTAAACATTGCTGACGACTGCACTGATTTTTATTTTTTTGTTCATGTTTTCTACACTTTAGTAACAAGTTAAAAATGCTTAACTTGAAATAATAAATTTTTGTTGACGGTACAAAATTTTGTGTTTGTTTGCTTGTTAAAGTGGTTCGACACATGTACAATATTTTTATGAACATTTAGACAATTTATTTTTGCTTGCTTCGACTTTTGTTTGTTTGTTTGTTAGTTTGTTGACAATTAAAATTCTACGGCAAGTTTATTTAAGGGTTAAATCTTTAAAGTTGTCTAGTGTAAACTTTTCATTGTGTCTACAGAGCAATAGACCACATTCAGTGCTCCAATTGCTTAAAGAGAATTTGCTATTTGACACAATTAATATTGTTTTGCTAAAGTTTGATCTGCAAATAAAAAGTTTTACTTTGTCACAAGACAATTTCATAATGATGTGTAAAAATTTTTACTCGATTTGGCCTTTCCTCACCTCCTCGATGCTTTACTAAGCTGGCATGTTTTTTGTAGCTGACTGTATGTCAGTACATGTTTTAAGTACTACGAGTGCTTGCATAAGGCAAGTTGCAGCGATTAACGAGGATTGATTAGTGTAAAATTTCAACGGAAAAAAACGAGATCGTTGTAATAGTTGACCTGTTTCTAAGCGAGTCTGTGACTACAAGAGATTTAAAGCGGGAGACTCGTAAGGACACCTGCAGGCAAATAAACGTTTATGGGGCAAATTTGATATGAAAAAATTAGGGGGTTTTGAAAAAAAAAACTACAAGCTATTTTTTAAAGGCTGCTTTTATAGAACGTACTATTTTTGAAAGGTACTTTTTAAAAAATTTCAAAAAGTACTTTTCTAATAAATATTTTTTTGTAATGTACTCTCTTTTAAACGTACGCCTTTTCAACGGCTGGTTGTTTTATGCTTACTTTATTAAAGTACTCACATACATACATATGTTTTTTTTGCAATATATTTTTAAAGCCGGCTTGGTTCTTTAGAAAGGTACCTTAATTTAAAGGTACCTTTTAATTAGAATAAATCTTAAGAAGTAGCTTTTAGTTGCAGGTAAAGTGAGTTTTCAAAAGTTAATTTTTTTGAAAGGTACTTTTGCAAAAAAAAGTACATTTTATTGTTAGTATTGTACGTACCTTTTCTTAAGAGTAAGCCCTTTTTCCAAAGAAGACTCTTGTTTTTAACAGTACTTTCTTGAATTTATATTTGCAATCGTGTGGTAATATTTAATAAAGAAATAACTAGAATATTTTATTCTAAGGTACTTTTTATGTATTTAGTACAACTGAATTTAAAGTGCAGTTTGGCAATTTAAAAATATTTTTCGAAATGGTTTCTCTTTGCAACGAAAACAACAAAAATTAAGTTGAAAAAGACAAATGAAAAAATGTAATAAAAAGCAAGAAAAAAAAATTGTTTTATTTATGCAAGTACTGGGGTATGCGGGGTTGTTGCGATAGTTCTTGCAATAGTTTTAAAGGTTTCTTTTGAATTGTAGTATTTTTTTTCCAAAGTGGGTACTACATATAATTCTGGTTGGCTATTGAAACGCACCAACACACAGCCCTAAATGCGAAAAAGACCGGGACATCGTCCTTTCACCAACACATTAGAAACGGCTTTGTGTGGATGTGCAAGTGTTTGTGCAACCTTTAGGGTGGATAGTGACTACATACATACATTTGAATGTGTATTAATGCAACAAGATTTTTTTTGTTGTTCTTCTTCTTCTTCTTCCTCCCAGCCATAATAAATTTTACTACTTTTTCAATTATAATAGTGTTTTCAATCATCTCTCTAAAAGATTTTTTTTTTTCGTTTTCAGCGACAAAAAGAATGTCGAGGAAAATGTACTCATTTTTTACTCTCAGCTAGAGGTTTGAACGTTAATATAGTTTGTTTAGTTGTAACAGTATTGCGCGATTTAAGAATTTTTTCATTTGTCTGACCATTTGTCCGTAAATATCCTCTTCTTCATGTCCCTAAGAATTATTTTTAGTCAACCAACCAGCCAGTCAGCCAACCAACCAAACAACTAAAACTTGGTTGGCTGGCTCCTCGCAATGTACTCACTCGCATATAACGAACTTGAGCTAAAACATTGCTTTAGTATTTACAGGTTTACCGTTGGCTGAAGACCAACCAAAAAAAAAAAATGACAAAAAGAAAAGGGAAACATTAAAAAAATTGTAAAGCAAATCCAATAAAAAAAAAACAACTAAAGAAGGATACAACGACTCTTTGAAAAAAAGTGTATAAAACTTTTATTATGGAAAAATTTTGTATTAAACAGACTCACAATTTTTGTTTTTTTTTTGTTTTTTTTTCTCTCTGAAATCTAATTTTACTCCTTTGTCAGATGGTTTTTTTCAAATCAGGATAAGAAAATTTCTATATGAATTAAAAACGTAAAAACCATCTAAAAATATTTTTTTTTTCAAAGAGAATGAGCTTAAAATTATTACCAGCACTTTTGAAACAACATAGAAAGCCTTTAGCTGGCTTTTCGAATTGACAACTTCCAGCTCTGGAATAAGGTTGAAGGTGTTACCTTGGCACGGTTGGTTAAACGAAGCCGAATAATTTCTAAGTCAATACCTTTCGATATTTTTTGGAAGAATCGAGACGCAAGTTGTTTTAATTTTTGCCTTTTCAAAACCCTTCAGAATCGTAAGCCGTTTCCAATTAAAAGGAACAACCAACTTCTTCATTGGTTCTTCAGCACGTCTCTTAAATAAGATTTTGAAGGATTTTAAGCAGAGAATATTTTTGAGAACAATTGAATGACGGCATCCTACACGCAAAGAAAAAAAAAACATAGTTTAGGTAGCCTTAAGCTAAGAGCAACATATTATGGTTGTCAGCAAACCATATTATTATTGTAGACAACCGAGTTTAAGCACTTACTTCTTTTCGAAAACAAACATTATGTGATTGCATCTTGGTCATGTTTTGATTAAGCACTAAAGAAGTGTATGTATTAAGGTAGTTGTATTATTATAGTATGATTACAACACTTTGGTTGTGGTTAGAATTTTACCATGTTGAAATTTTTGGCTGGTAAACATTTCATGATTAAAATTGTAAAGGTTAAGCTGGTTAATAGCAAACTAAAGTAGGCTTTAAAACATTTTTCAACAACCATAATATGTTTGGCACATCAACATATGGTTGTTGAGCACATAATATAGTTGTTGTAATCATGCCACAATGTTCTTTTCTTGCGTATAAAATTTAACTTAATTCTGGGTGGGTGTGACAATAACACCCATCTGTCTGTATTCTTCTGGTCGTTCTAACATATCTACAGTGTTTTAATATATTTTTTTTTCCTAATTTGAATCTTCTTTTGTTACCCGGACATTTAGTTTTCTGCAACAGCAACTATTTTTTTTGGTTTTGCTATTTTCTTTTCAATTATGTGTGTGTTTTTCTATACCGAGTTTTCGGTGTACGTTTTTTTTAAATATTTTTTTCTGTTGTTGAGTTTTTTCCTGCAAATTTTTTTTAATTTTTCTTTTAAAGAAACGAAGCCAATGGACGGCCTTGTAAGCCAACTATACTTTGTAAATGCCACTCCCAAATGTTGGCAGGGTAAAAATAGTAGCAAAAAAAAAAAAAATAAATAGAAGAACAATAAATTTTATGGTGTGTAGTGGAAAATATAAAAACGGCATTTTTCTTACTCACTACCCCAGCATAAGGGAAGAGGCAGGCAGGGCAGTTGCTTGCAGTTACAATTAGTGAATGTTTTTTAATAAAAACTACTCTTGGTGGTTGAAAAAGAAATACACACACCCAAAGACAGAGTACAATGTTAGTTTTTTAGAGGGTTGTTAGTTACCATGTGCTAAAACTATGATTGACACTTCCGATGAAATACACAAGCTTCGAAAAAACCTACCACGATGTTGTTTTCAAGAAATCAACTTTGAGACCTTAATTTTATAAAATAGAACGCCAGAGTTTACATGGAAAAACAAATTTCAAAAAAAAATTTTATTATTTTTGCATTTTTCAGGCATAAAATTTTTATGTAAAACAAAAACAAATTTTTGGATTTTGTTTTTGTTTTCCAAATAAATTCAGACGTTGCGTTGTGTCTTATAAAGTTAGAGAGAAAAAGTTCAAACATGTTCCCCTGTGAAACAACAAAAGCACACATAAATACTTCTTTCTTATTGACACAGATATGGTTGCGACAGACATGTTATGGTTCTTTGAAAATATTTTAAACTGGTTTACATTTAATCATTTAATGTTTATCAGCCATGAAAATTGCGCCATGTTTGGACTGAGCAAAATAAGTTTTACTAAAATTCTAACTACAAACAAAAAATATTTTAATCATACAAAAATAATATAATAATGTCAACCATAATATGTTAATACTAATGTTGCTTTTGGATTAAGGCGCACAAAAGTGCGCCAGGCCAAGCTCAGGCCTAATGCAGGCAGTGTGTTTTATCGCCATCATAAATTTGCTTCCTTTAATCATAATTTAATGAAGCTTAAAACGTAAAGACTCTACATACAGCCGACCTCATAGGCCAAGCTTGAAAGTTTTATCAAGACTAGAGTGCCCCCTTATATGTATGGGTCATTTCCACTGTAGCCGGGTAGGTCTTGGGGCATAAATAATTAGTTGAAAGCAAATATATACATGTACAAAAAAATTACGTTCGCCCCGTGAAAGGCCTGAGATCAAAATGAGGACCACGTTCTACCCATTGTAGGCAACTTGCTAGCTTGGCCATATTTTTTTAACCTTCTAATACGGGAAAGAATTATGGCTTTCAATAAACATAAGAATTTTTCAAAATACATAATTTCTTTTGACTCATAAATATTCGAGTTTCAATCTCGCTTTAGCAGTGAAACAGCGAAAGTGGTGCTTTCACACTTGTTGCCTTTTTTTGTTTTTCTATATTTTGTTTCTCTCAGTGTTTGCCAGCAAATATATGAACATGTGTTTGCCCGTTCCTGTTTTAAATTCAAATAAAAATTTCTTTCCCTTTATATTTTGTCATGCCTGGACTACAAATTTGCTTTCTCGACAATTTATTTCTTTGCAATTAGACTTAATTGGAAGCCAATTAATAAATAATAAAATTAAATATTAAGATTAAATGCAACTGACAAGACCTTGTCAAGGCAACCACATGGTCTGGTTGTTTTAAACATAAAATATGATCGAAAAATATCTGAAAATAAATAGTTATTTAAAAAGTAACAAACCTTAAGGAAACTAAATAATATTCGATTTCAAAATAAAACAACTCAATTGTGTAAAAGTTATAATAAAAGTTTATTAAAGAAAAAATAAAACAAAGACCATAAAATATTTAAAAGAAAAAGTAAAAATAACGTGAGTGCAACAATCGAATTGAACAATTAAAAAATAAATGATTAAAAATAATTCAAAGATAGTACATATATGAATATTAAATTAATTATTGAAAGTGTGTGTGTGGGGGTGTAAATGTGTGTGTGTGTGTGTGTGAGTGTGTCTGAGTGCTGGCTGTGTGCAGGCGCATTTAAAGATTGATCCACAAAAACTCGGCCACAAAAAACAAGTCACTGTAATAGAACTTGTATTTAAATTAAAAGGAATTCTGGAATTAAATTTCATTTTCTTATCTAGCGGTTCTTATACAAGTGATAGGCGTGTTCCATGTCGTTAACAAAATTATCCAAAAATACCCAAAGTTACCCCAACGTTTGTTTTCTCGGGGTCAAATTACGGCATACGATATCGATTAAAATTTCTATGCAATTTAAATCGAATAACGTCGTATTTGACTCCCCAGCTTTAGGTAAACAACAATTTTATTTTGAAACGTGTCATTTTCGTTATGGAATTATGTTTAATTTTAGAGAAATTAAGCAAATTTCTATTATGGCGTTCGCAGACGGGGTTTTTGTTTTCCATACAAATGAGGCTTTTCGCCATCCAACTCTTTTTGGATAAATTTGATAATTTTGCAGGGAAAATCTCCGGGAACACACCTAATATTAGTAAACAGTTTTTGCAAAAATTATTTTAAAAAATAGTCACAGAAACAAAATTTAACAAAACTCCGCATATTTTTTTCCCAGCAGTCTTTTGTGTGTATATATGTTTACTTGTGTGGTGTTGAGTCGGTGTGTGTGTGATTGCATATGTGTGCGTGACTGTGTATTTCTATGTTAATAATGAGTGCTTTCTAAACTAATGTAGTGACTAGTGTATTTTGTAGTACAGACTTCCAAACATTATGACGTAGAAATGTCAGTTTGTATGTAAGATCCTACAAAAAAAATTTAGCGTCTCGGGATGCTTTAGTTAAGTCACAAGATTTTAAAAATTCAGGCTAAAGATTAAACCAATCTTATTGCTCAAGGCCGGCTTATGTCTGGCTACTAAGCAAAACCTGCATTTAATGGTTGTTATTGAAAGTTAACGAAAAATCCGATAAAGTTCATTGGGTAAAAGGTGTTTAAAATCGACTGTTATTTGCGATTACTGCAGGGGTGTAAATCGGGAAATTCCTGTTAATAATTTCTAAAATGTTTTAATTAACGATTAATCGATTAAAGTCAGAAAATTTTAGAGCTATATTGAGTCTACTGATAGCAAGGCCGTTGTTATCTTTTCAAGTTTTATCCAAGCTTTTCCAAAAAAAAAAATGAATGAATAACAAAATAAGCATAAGTCAATTATTGTCAATTTAATAGAATGAGTAATAAATCAATCTTATGAATTAAAAAGTTAAATCTATAAACGAAGATTTTATTCGCCAAATTTATTCGCATAATCGAGCAAGTTATTCGATTAAAAGGGATTTTTTGAAGTGAAACTATCAACAAAATCCAGTCGATTATTCGTTAAAAATTTAAGATTTCGCGAATTAATATTTCTAAAATGAATCGTATCTAGGAAACCGCAAAAGTGAGGACAAGAAAGCAGACTTAGGATTTGCCATCACCATAGGATTACTGATCTGATCTGATAACTCGTTAAGATGGGTCAAGCATCTCTAGACAGTTAAGAAGTGGTTGATGATTTTATTAAATTAAAAGTTTATTGAGAAAACCGAATAGATTATCCGATTTTTTTAGTGTTCCACTTTTACTGTGACTCACTTACAAATGTCTGATGCAATAGTGATGTATCGTAATTATTTTTGAACACAGTACAATAATTAATTTTAGAACCTGCGTCCCGTACACATATTGGTTTAACAAACAGTCTTATGCTTTGGTGTTTACAACGACAACAATTTCAGTTAATGTTTCGAATGCGATAGGGCGCGTTCAACGTTCAAGTTGTCCATCTCTGTACGCACGTCAAAACTTTTAAAATTCTTTTGCAACTAGACTTTTTTTGTATTTAGTGTTTATTTTGAAATAATTTTAGTGTCGTTTTGATTAGATTGGTTGATTGGTTTGGTTTGGTTTGGTTCGGTTATGTTTGTGTCTATAACGTGGAAGAGTACTATACACAACGAAATAGATGCCAACTCACTCGTTGCAGGGTCGACCAGCATTCTTCCAAGGTACGTTCACTGATAGCAGCTGCACTGTTAGAACGGGATAGTTGAAGCTGTTGTTGTTTTTTTCCAGTTCCCAAAAGCATTCGTCACATAAGGCAGGAGAGATAGAAAGAAAAAAAAACAAAATATTTATATATTAATTGATCGTGCTAGTATCAAATAATTATAGGATAATATATTATTTTATGTAAGGAAAAATTTTTCTATTGTTGCTCTAATATCAATCGCAATTAATTATTTTGGTTTTATTTTGAAACACTAAAATAGTTATATTTCCTAATCTTTCTGAAGTAAAATATAGAGTGACCAGCTGGTTATATTTCAAAAGCTGTTAGAGTTACCAGTGGCATCCAGCTGCCGAACTGTTCAGTAGGGTGTACCATTACATCCTGCTTTGCTTCACGGCTGCCGAAGTTGTTGAAGTTTTTTTTTTAATCTTTATGGAAATTCCGGCTCAGTTCTAAATACCCAACGTGAGGTTCATCATGGCTTCAGTACGCAGACGATTTTTGGCAGTGTGGAAAGGTTTGAGCGTTATTCGACTTTGGTCTTAAGCCAGCCACCAAACAGAGATTGTTGGGAGATTGTTGCGTTGCGGCTAGCAGCGAAGAAAATCACAAATTTCGTTTCGGCTTCGATCATTTGAATTAAGCCGGCTTATTTTGTGGTTAAATTTGGCCCCACATCCATATAAGATTGTGCTGACGCAAAAATTGAAGCAGAACGACCATAAACAATGCTGAGAGTTCGCCAATTGAACCCTAGAAATGTTTTTGAATTTCGGTCGTTTTTTATTTAATTAAATTTCTTTTCTTGTCTGGTCACTCTATATAAATACGAGGGATTTAGGGCACAACTATTGGATATAACAAAATGCTTCCGCCGTTTTTTTAACTACGCGGTTTTGTTGTTCAACGAATCTCTTGAATTTTTTTGTTTTTGAGTTCACTAGCGTTGAACAAAGCACAAGATAGCGAAAGGAGAAATGTCTTAATAACAAGGCGGGCGGACTAAAACTTAGCCCCTAAAGTAAGCCCACGATAAGGCTTAGCTGCAGAATACTGCAAATTAAAGCTAAAAATTAAAAATTTTCCACAAATAGTAAAAATTTTGTTAGCTAGCTGACACATTAAATCACAAAAGATAGAAAGACGCTCTCAGAACCATCCGACTTAGGGACGAATCTCTTTCAGCATATCATAGACACCATACAACCAATATTTTATAACTGGGACTGGCCCAGTTGTGATCGATCCATATCGTTATCTTATCACTCATACGAGCAACGGCGGAAGCAATGTTATAAACCCAAGATATCATTTGTTGACTTCATTTACTTTACTTTACTTTAGTTTACAATTTTTCAATATTGATAACCAAAATTGGTTTTCCATACGTGGTAATAGTTCTGCCACCACCTTAAAATAAAGTTTAAGTCAGTACTAGTGTTAAAAAAAAAAAGTACCAGGCCACTTAAGTTTAAATCAAATACGTATCGCTCATTTGCTTACATAACGTCATAACTCTATAAACGTCATTACAAAAAAAAAAAACAAGAATTATTCTCTTTAAACGTGGAAAGTGGAAAAGAGGCATAGCGAACAATTCTGCATCATTAACTCCAAAAATTAATTTTTTTGACTTACGATATTGTTTGAGTAAATGAGCGCTATGAAAATAATATTTGCCAAATGGTGGTCAGCTGTTCTTAATGCGTTGTCACGCGTTAGACGGCTTAAACTGAAGATTTGTAAAGTTTGTTTTAGTAGATTACCGACCAAAAGGTCTCAGAGCCATTACTCCAACTTGCTTTTAGAGTCCCTGTTAGTAAAAGGTAACTTTAGCTAAATTGAGAAATAAAGTGACCTTTAACTATTATACGTTATTAAAACTTCTTTGTAAATTAAAATTAATCATACTGAATACTGTCGACGAATGGAATTGGTCTATAAGAATACATAGTGGCAATGACTTACATTTATTTATTGGTCGTAAAGGGACCCAAAAAAATGTAAGTTGTCTGCTTCGCTATCCCCCCCTACATTAGTAATAAAACTTTTATTTATTTGCTTGCTGACAAAAAAACATTGTTATATTTTTATTTTAGAAAATATTTTCCAGCTCACTTTTGATTGCAAAACTAAATTAAAAAAAATTAATTTTTTGTTCTTGAAAATATGGCAACTCCAAATCCAAATCTATAAATCTCACGTTAAAAGTTAAAGGTAAAAACATGTTCCCTTTAGCTTATCGGACAGTTTTATCTTAAAGTACCCTAATCAAAATGAAAACTGAGTAATCTGTCTGATAATAACCTAAATTTAACTATGGGCAAGTTGTAATAATGACCCGACCGACCGACTTTCCCCCTTCGTTACCCAGGTTCTTTTTTACTGAGAAAATTCGTTTTTTTTATACCCAGTACAGAATATATTCCATTATAGGATATGGATTCTTCAGTAACTAGACAACGTTAGTTTATTATCTCCCATTAAGAATATGCGTATCTACATTATGGAGGGGGTTTCAATGAGGGCGGCTCGGTTTTGACAGTCGATAACCCATCCAAGTAGAATGTTTGGTATCGAAATTCGAAAGCACGCGTTAGGTTAAGAATATTCCATTGTGACCGTGACAGTATGTAGGGGTAGCCGGCGCAGTTCATTGATCGTCGTGTACAAGATCTCTGATTTTCGCAGATCTGGCGAATTTCGCGACGCGACTTTAACTGACACAAAAACTCTGCGATCTAGCTTCACCTTATGATGTGGTCATCTAAGCAAGTGACACTTATTTAAACTATAACCCCAACTATAGATCAGAACGAAGTGGCAAAAGGCTGAAAAGTGGGTTACCTCTCATGAAAGATATTACAGAACTTGTCTATTCACGCGAAGCCACACGAGGCTTATTGGGTGCAATCAAAACTCATAAAGTTAGTGTTTCGAGCCGTCAACGGCGAACGCATAACGAAGATAGTTAATTTCTTTTCGCTCTAGATATGCTGATCGCTCGCAAAAGCGCCGTGAATAGGCCACCAACATCATTATTGTTTTCCGCGATCCACGGATGCTCTCAAAGTCAATATTAGCAAAGAAAAAACATTGTTGAGGTAACCATAAAATAAATTATATTATTATTGTATATAATAATGATATGGTCGTCTTACTGGTTTCGTAGCGGCTGCAATTTTTTATGGATAGTCAATATTGAATAATTTAATATTAACAATAACTTACTTAATGCAACCAAAGTAAGGGTTAAAATGGTATCAAATAACCATTATACGTTTGCCACAAAAATATTATGATTGCAGAGACCATAATATAGTTATAGTGACCATGCCACAAATATGTTTTTTATTTGCTTTTATCAACTAGGCCATGGCTCAAATCCTCTGTGCGATCATATGACACTCAAGAACTATGCTGTGGCCCATTTCCCAACGGCACACAGGGGTCATTCAACACAATACCTTAGACACAGCTTGTCAACCCGACCTTACTGAAAAAGTCTTATACTTCTTGGCATAAAATGTTTTTTTTTTTTGTCAAATTTACAAAAATCTTTTGAAATGTGGGCCAAATTTTATTTGCAGGTGGTGACAGAAGAAGCAACATTTCCTTTCAGTGACTTTAAATGTTTCTCAAATATATTCCGTGCACAAATGCCAATTTCAAATAATTTCGGAAAATTATTTTCATAAGTTGTAGTTACTTGTCACACAGTAAATGATTCGAGAAACATTTCAAATTTAAATTAAAATGAATTTTTTTTTAATTTCTTAAAAATATTTATTTAATTCTAAGTGGCATAAAAAAGTTAAATAAAAAATTAAAATTAAAATTTGTTCATTACGTGCTTTCAATTGCCGCTGGCAATAATTGTTAGTCAGCTTGAATTGTAAATTTTATTTTTAAGTCAGTTAAGAAACAACAACGTTTACAAAATTACAACACACAAAATATGATGAGATATTAGTTGAAATATTATCAAAAGAAGAAACAAAATGAAACTAAAAAAATATAAAACGATTTGAAAGAATCACTAGAATTATATTTTACAAAAAAGTAAAAACAAAAAAACAAAAACTCTAAAACTCGATCGTTTTTCGTTTGAGTTTTATTGAATTAAAAAAAAAAGGAAATTTTATTCATCAAAATTTGTGACAAAAATTAGAGTTGTGTCGCTCATAACCAACCGAGAGAATCAGGCAGAAAGTTGAAAGCAGTTCTAACTTTTTATTTCTTGTGTATGATACACCTTCCTGATCTACTCCAAGCTCGAAACCTTCTTAAGACATTCAACAATTTGTGTTGGCCTTAAGTTAAAGGAGTAGCTGTGAGGTTGTATTAGTGGGCGATTCACTTGATGAAGTCTTGTAGGATGTATCTCGTCTAGAGAATTTAGATGAAAAACACAAATGTTTGTTGTTGCTTTCTATGAAAATTGTTTGGACAAGTCGTGGGCTGTTCAGCAAATAAGAAAGAATCCTGCTGTGATCTTTAGTACTAAGCCCTGCTCCGCTTTATGTAAAAAGAACTGTTAAGATAATCACAGGCGATCGTTGTATCAATCGACCACAAAGAGTATGAATAAAGTGCCTTTCTCTCTCTTTCTCTCTCTCCGACTATCAACTGGTTACATCGACGACACTAGGCCTCGCTTGAATTGATATTTTGTGAAAAAAATAATTTTTTTTTAACTTTCAAAGTTTTAGTTTATTAAAGAATCGCTCACAGAAATACAGAAACAAACTAAAAACACAAACTACTTACAATTTGCCAATTAGAAATGAAAAATGTAAATTAAACAAGCAAGGATAATTTTACACAGGAAGAACAGCGTTTTGCTTGTGGTAACTATTTTTTACATAAAACTTTAAAGTTTAAGATCCTGAATGTAGAGCAATTCTATCCAAGTGGCTGAATTAGTCACACACACCCACACACTCTCAGCACAACAACTGGTTTCCCTGTGTATTTTCAATTAAAGGACATAACAAGTTTCTTTTTGTTTTGTATTATTCTTTTGAAAGAAAAAATAATGAAAAATTATAACAAACAATTTTGAATTTTGTTTTTCTTTTTGGAAAATAAACAATTACATCGTGCTGCTCTTCACATTCAAGAGTCATTTTTTTATATTTTTTATCTCGCCCGTGTTTTGGTTTAATTTTGAGTTACAATTTTATTTGATTTGTTATTGTTTACAGATTCTTGTTTGATTTGTTTCATTAGTTTAAGTTTTATATTTTAAGTTAATTGTTTTTAGTTTTTTTTACTTTAAAGTTATTTGACAAAACGACAAAAGAAATATTTTCAGACAAACTTTCCTTCAGCAGACTGGGGCAAAATAATAGCCGTGTCTACTGTGCTTATATTTTCCAAACTCAATTCTATAGTAGGTCACATACATGCACACATACGTATATTTTGTATTTTTTAAATTTCGTAAACAAAAATCACTGCTATTGTTTTGTTCCAATTTGCTTAACTGACAGCATCTGCATGTCGGACTGGCTGTCTCTCTAACTAACTATTTGTTGGTGTAAAACTTCGTTTGCAGATAATTATTTAAAGATAAGCATGTGTGTAAATTTATTGTGTGTGTGTGTGTGTGTGTGTGTGCGTGTGTGAACATGTGTGAGTATGTAATGTTTTGGATTATACAGTGGAACATGGTTATAACAAACTTTAAACAATATTTGAATAACTAACACAAACGTTACCCCACTTTGTTTCTCTGCCTTTTCTCATACACGCAAAGAAAAAACATGATCACGCTAAGCATATTAGGTTGTCCACAACAATATATTGTTGTTGTGGCAAATATATTATAAATATTTGAGAACATTTTTTTAATTTTAGTGTTGTTGCTCTAAACAAGTTTTTGTTTACATTTAATCATTAAACGGTTACCATCCATAGAAAATGTTAAAATGTTTAAATTGAATAATGCCAATTTTTAATAAAAATTTAAACAAAGTATTTTAATTATAGAAAATACATAATATAATAGATTCTAAACATAAAATGTTATTAATGAACATAATATGTAAAATTGAATTCTCAGCAAACAAAATATGCAGCTCTTTGAGTATGGTTACCGCAAACATGTTTTTTTTTCACTGAGCGTAGTTGAGGCATTATTCGTTTTGTGGCTACTAAATACTATCGATACAAAATTCTTTTAAGAAAGAAGGGGGATGTTACATTTTTTGGCATGAAGGGCATTACATAATTAGGAAAGCTTCTCTTGATCACTGGCAGTAGCTCAACAGAGAGTGTTAAAACACCCCAAAGTTATGTGGATATTTAAAGGACTACGCCAAGTCGTCGATAGCCAAACCTGACATCCATGGCCTTATAGTCAAGATCTGTATTTGCTAAAATTGGGAGCCAAGCATTGAAAGAAGTAGGACAAGTGGCCATAAGCCAAGTTTTACAATTATTTAATTTAAATTATTCACCTTCAGATGAAATTAAAACTTATGTTCGATTTAAGCTAACTCCACTGTTTTTGTTTCTTTTTTATTTTGCTTTTGATTAAATGCATGCCTGCATATACTTTGTCTCTTATGCATATGTGTAGGTAGTAAGTGATGGTGCACACACATGCACACACACACACGCACGACTGTATGCCTGTGTAGTATTTATAGAGTAACAGCAAAAACAATAAACGATTTGCCGGCAAACATGAGATTTAGTTTAACAAATTTTCTTAATTTGAACCGAGACAGCGTCATTGTATCTGAAAAAATTGTCGAAGGAAACAAAATTTAGAAATTTTTTAATTTTCTAAATTTTTTTAAAAAGAAAATATATATGTATGCATGAGTGTATGTATGTACATTTTATTGATATAAAATTTTACTTGTAAAAATTATCTTAAACAAACTTTATTATATTTTTAGTTATTTTTATTTTCTGTCTCTGGCAGTCATCACTTGATTTCACTGTTTTTTTTTTTTGGTTTGTTTATTATTTTCTGGTTTTATTTCTTATATTTTTTATTTTGTTGTAAAACTGTTTGTTTTGATGTTTAATTGAAAAGGGATAACAAAACAACTAATTTGCCTAAAAATGTTCTTTAATATTTTGTTTTTATTTTTAAGTGTTACTTTAGAGCGCGTATTTAAACATCTTCACTGTTTGATGTCCTTAAAACTTCTGCCGGCAATAGTTAAGTAATATTATCCTCAAACAGGACAACAAACGTCTTTGAAAAAGCTGCGTCTTCTTCTCAAGAAATTATGCGCGAAATAAAAAAGAAACACAGCAAAAAAAATACCAGCCAACGAAAAAAACAAAAAATAATAATAAGCGGCGAAAAGCAGCAAAAAAAGAAAGTTGTATATACAAAAATAATGGAAAAAAAAACATGTACGATTAAGCACACAAATGTTTTTAATATACAACTCTTCTTGACTAACAACTACCACTGCAGCTACTATTACGGCTTTAGCAACGCTTGCTTACATTAACGTAAGAAGTTGAAATAACGGTCTAAACATTAGCAGGAGAAAATTATTTATTTTCAAAGCATAACTAACTAACACCACGACTTTTCTTATTTGAAATGTTTGTAGGTGTGTGTGCCTTGTAGCTGATTTCTTCTATTAAGACAAACAATTAGAGAAGAACAAGAAACCCCTCACACATACACCCATGCACACGTGCCCACTCATATTTCTTTCCACCAACTTATTTTACATTGACTCAAATGTTTTTTATACTGTTACAGAGAGTCGCTGGCTATAAGAGCTAAAACTGAAACTAATATACAAGGAAGATGTGCTATACCTTGCTAACAAACCTATTTTAAGATACGAATAAAAGGAAGCCACCCTACCACTAAATTCACACACACACACACACACACGCACTGACAAAACATAAGAAACCCTTACCCCTGTTCGACACATAAAAAGAGAACACAAGCAAAACTAGAAACTAACTCAATTTGCTCACAGCTCAATTCTCTTCTACAAAACACAAAAAAAAAACAACAATAACAAAAACAAAAATGGAAAAAACGCCATAACAACAACATCAACACGAAACTAAAATTAAACACAAAATTTAAGAGAGCCAGGAATTATAATTAAAAAAACAAAATTAGTTAAAGTTGTGTGTGAGTGTGTGTCATTCTTTTCTGTTTGAGCAATTTCTCCTCTTTTTCTTATACTGTAAATATCCTGCCTGGAGAACAAACTAGTGTATGTAAGACTTTATATAAAAGGGACCCCCCCCCCCCCCCCCCCCCCCCCCCCCCCCACACACAAAAAAAAGAACAATTCAAACAAAAAATATTTTTCTTTTTTAAAAGACAACACCAACACAACTGAATTCCTGGTTAAAATTAATAAAATGAATAAAACGAACTTAAATTAGAAAAATTAATTTCTTACGAAAGCTCAAGACGGCTGGGCTGGCAGGCAGGCAAGCAATACATGTTTGTGTTTATTGTCTTTCGCAAAGCTTTAAAAGCTTAAGATTTGTGTGAATGTGTGATCTAAGTTAAAATTGGTCAAACTCTGAAATTTTCTTTTGTTGTGTTTTTACAGTTTTTCTAATCGTTTCTCTGTTAGAGCATAAGAGTAAAATTAATGACATAAGATTAAAAAAAAAATTATTAAAAAAAAACAAATTAAAGAAAAATTTTAAATAAAAAATCTGCTTTTTCAGATTTTATTTTTTTGGACTTTCAAAACTTTAAACTTCTTAAATTAAATTAATTTATTATAGAAAATAATAAAAAATAATAACATATCGCACCCTAAATACAAAAGGGACACAACTCAAAATACAAAAATTTTCAGGAGAGACAAAAACTGTTTATGTACAAATTATTGTAATATTTGAAGAAAATATTGTTGTTGTATTGAAAATAAAATAAAATTTTTGCAGTAGTTCAGTTTTGGAAAATGTTGAGTTGTGACGCTTTTGTATTTAGGGTGCGATATGTTTAAATTAACACAAACATATTTTCTACTGCTCAAAGCCGAGTGAGGTATCAGGGCAGCTAAAATTATTTTTAAAAGTTTTTTTTTCCTATTTCATCTAAGAAAAGCTTAGAAGGCCTGCAAAATATTCAAGGTCATATTCATAATAGATTTTGTTGATTTAGAACAAACTTTTTTCTTTTAAATTTCTATACAAAATTTATTTGATAAACTACAAATATTTTTATGAATCAAATGTTAAATCAAACATGTTTCTGGTTGTTTCCTTAGCAACTCTTCCCGATCATAGAAATACCTGTTTGTTTGGAGTCGTATGTCCCCGTCCACTCACTGAAATTCTGTTCTTGAAATTTCAGTATTTGCTTTCTTACCTTCCGACTTCAAATTCAAAAGTTCGAATTTTGAAAACAAACGAGACTCTCTCTTTCTCTCTCTCTCTCGCTCTCTCACTTGGAAACTTTTGGGAATTTCTTAAATGACCAGGGACTACGGCAGTCAACTTTTGTGATTCTTCTTTGAGCATCCGCAAAATTGGTTTCTAATTTTGGCAACACTTTTTGGCCTTTTTTGACTCGAGTCAAGTCGGGAGAGGTCTGAAGTCTTATTTTAAAATGAGAACAACTTTATGTTTTCGACACAATTCGTATAAATAATTTTGTAGTGGTAAAATTATATAGAAAATAAAATCTGAACGTAGGATTGAAAATCTTCTTACCTGTAACTCATTTGGCAATTTATTGTTGTCGCTGTTGAATTTAAGATCTGGTGTGGAACTGCTAGCCGAAGGTGACGTTAAGGAGGGTTGTGGAGATGAGGTGGGTGTTTGATGATGGACCAAAGAGCTGATGCGTAAAGGACTGGTGGGCGCTAGCGGTGTGGTTGTTGACACTTGCTGTTGATCGGCATGCATTGATTTATTGTCCGGTGCATGTTGTTGATTTTGTGTGTGTATGGCATGAACGTGATGTTGATGATGATGTTGTTGTTGCTGGTTTTCTGGCTTGTGGTTTAGGTCATTGCTGTTAAGGAGCCTTAAAGGTCCCTTCGTATATTTTTGTTGCTGCTGCATTTGTTGTTGTAGCTGATGATGCAAAGATTCAAGTGGTATTGAGCCGGGACTTGCAGCTTCTTGCTCAAATTTTAGCAAATGTTGTTCTTGTGGTTGTTTAGCATTTTGTTGATGTGCTGCTGCATGTTGTAATTGTGACTGCTGTTGCTGTTGTTGTTGATGTTGCTCGCTTATGACTTGTTGCGCGTGTGTAAGCGTATTGGCACTACTGCCGGTTGTTGTATTTGTACCAAGGTATACACCCAGAGCATTGCTGCTGCTACCATTTGTGGCATGTGGTTCTTGTTTGGCTACAGTATGTTGTTCGTTATGATCACTATTGTTGTTGTTATTGTTACTACTGTTGTTCTTGTTATTTATATTAATGTTTTTGCTGTCGTTGTTTGTATTTGTATCAGATAATTCAGTTGATTTTACCACCCCGCTAAGATGGGCAGCAGCCGCCGCTGCAGCAGCTGCATTGAAAAGTAAATGGTGGCTTTGTTCCGGGCCTAATTGTGTCAGATGCGTATGCTGATGCTGCAGCTGTTGTTGCTGTTGGTGTTGTTGTTGTTGTTGTTGTTCATCGTGAAGATGGTGATGTTGTAGCTGCTGTTGATGTTGTTGTTGGTGAAATGTATGATGTTGCTGTAAATGATGGTGCTGGTGATGTTGCTGTTGCTGTTCTGTCATTGCTGTAGTATCGTCCTGTGAAATTGTAGTTTGGGCATTTTGAGCCAAATGAACTTGCGCCGCTGACACTTGTTCTGCTAGATGATGTGCGGGTGGCTCGTGGTGATGTTGATGATGTTGCATATGAGTTGCTTGAGCATGATGCGTCATAGCTGGATGCAAACCAAAGGGTGCACCTCGAGCCTGTTGCCAAAAGTCCGCATCCATTTTAAAGGGACTAATGAAAGGACGTTGAGATTGAAGCACTGTTTGATTTTGGTGCTGTGGCTGATATTGATAAATTTGTGTATGCTGTGTAGAAGATGCATGCAAGTTCTGTGTATTCTCTTGGTTTTGTGATGGTGCTGGCGGTGCTGTATGTCCCTGATGTTCTAAATTCGTTGTGGTCATGGAAACATTAAAGTTGTGCGCACTAACGGCAAGCGCAGTTGATTTCGAATAAGTTTGTTGCGTTGTCGTATTAGATCGCGTCAATTGTGGTATAATAATACAAGCACCACTTGCCGCGCCCTCAAGATTCGGTAATTTCGGTGTTGGTATGTGCAACGTGGTTATTGAGGGACTATAACAGCTGATGCTAGTGGTTCCTGGACTGGATTCTGTTGAGGCAAGCGCAACTGATCTTGACGACGGCAAATCGCCGGCGTTTGCTTCACCCGTCCGTCTAAAGTGCTGCAACAGCCACTGATCCACTTTGGTATGGGCACTTAAGATTTCGCAATTTTTACTCGTTTTATTCAAATCCTTATCCCTTTCGTTGTCCTGCTGTTGCTGTCTGCCACTGTTTTCTGTACTCTGGCTCTTGCGAGCAGTGTACTGTCGCTGTTGTTGCTGATGCCGCTGCGGCTGTTGCACTGGAAACTGCTGCTGTTGTTGTTGACCCAGTGTGCTAATTTTATTGAAATGAATTATTTGCTAAATCTTCCAACCTCTGTCCGTGTTTAATTTTGTCTAACTTCCTCGTCAATTCTTTGCACCGACTTCATTGAAATATTAATGCATCCTGAGGTTTTCAAATAGGTCCTACCTTGGGCAGGTTTAAGAAAATTTAAATTAATAAGATCATTTTTAGTGGATTTTTTCTTGTCTTGACGGTTCAGAGAAAATTAATGCTTTTTAAATTTTATTTCTGTTGCCTAAGAAGTCTAACCAATCATGATTGGAAGTTTTTGTACAAGTCCTTTTTTAGGATGTATAGATTTCGTAACGGACAAAGAAAAGGCAGTGCTCAACAGTTTTTAGACAATTTTAATATTATAAGATGCATTCTTGCAAACTGTAGAAAAAAAGGAATTGGCGGGGATGAATGCTTTACGAAGACAAACATTAAATATATTGCCTACGCTCAAGCATTTAGATGCAATTAGAAAGTTTAACACATCTAAACTCGAATGATTAAGTGAAGTAGATCTCTCTGTCGTAACAAGTAAATACGACCGAATTTCTATTAAGATGCTGTATCTGGAAGGTCAATAGAGCCTTTCGTTAGACAGGGGCGAATTTCTTTTTATATTCAAAAATTAACCGAGTTTCTCCCTCTAGAAATTTCTAGAACAGTTCAGAACATTCGAGAATATTTCAGAGCATCCCACAACATCGCAGATTATTGAGGAACACTTCTAAATAACCTGACATATTGGCAGATGTGAAAGATTTGTAACATTGTGAACAATTCCCTATTTGTAACAATTCATTTAGATATTTGTTATTTTCGTGTGCGAAATATTGTTTTGTTTCTTTGGAAGTTTAGCCAGTATGCTGGCTAAGCTTCCTAGTAAAAGGGTTTTCAATAAGAGCGAGGAATCGATGTTTGTGCGATATTAACGAAACTCTTTTGTATTTGGAAGGCCCATGTGTGCCATTGTTAATGGAATATGACACCGTGGCATGGATTTGGTGGGATCGATCTTAAATGGCTCTTTTGTATAGATCGGGCTGGGTAACTTTGGTATATAGAAATGTGTCGCTACGTACTGCATATAGCACACTAAACCAAAAGCAGTCACAACTAGATTAATTTCAAAATGTTGAGGAACAGCGAAAAAATGTTTCTACAAAACTGGTTTCTTTTCAAAATGTACAACTCTAAATGACGCATCAAGGTAACTGAAAATGTACATTCATGTAGGTTGGGTTAATCAGAAATAACATCCTTTGCGATATGAGCTGTTGAGACCTCATGAAATCATTCTGCCCATAAACAGAAGAGGAAAAATTTGTGCTGCAGTAAAAACCTGTAGCCAATGCAGTTCTAAATGCCAGTGAAGGCGTAACGAGTTATTAACATTTAAGTTTAGGTTAAAGGCTTGTAAATGTGATTGAATTTTAATTTCGACATAGAATATTTTTGTCAGTTCACTGTGAATTTCACAACAAAGGAAAGCAAAGGAAAAACATGCTGGTGGCATGGCCGCAGCGACTATATTATGTTCTCTACAACAATGGATATTTGAGGAATTTGTTTTAAACATCACTTTAGTTGCTTTAAACAAGCTATTGCCGGCATTTTATCATTAAAGGTTTAACAGCTATGTTTATAAGAAGGGACATATTATCTGTAATAAAGATATGATTAAATCAGAGCTGTATATACGTACATACTTCAAACACACTGTGTAGCTCTTACATTATGGTTATTACAACCATGTTTTTTTCTTTGCGTGTGGAAGTTAATGTAAAATCCATCATTGCAATCAACTACTACTCAAATTGATGAGCATTTTAAGAATGTAGCCCTTGGTTTTACATCGCATAAGCTTCTGTCGGCTCACACATACATACATACATACAAACATTAAGAACAGATATATGATTTGCAGGTAAATACAGCCAAACTTTGCTTAATGCGATTAAATTGTGCCGTGGTAAGTGCTACACTGGCTGTATATGAAAACTGTTATTTGGTTCCGAAATGAAAACTTTAAAAGTGGAACATAATGGCCGAAAAAGTCAACATAAGATTTATTTCATTTAATAAAATAAAACAAGAATGATTTGTTTGATGACAGAAAAGCAATAAAGAGAATGTAGATTTTCGGAAGCGAATTTCCGTCTTCCGTTGTCAAGTTGGGTTCGGAGAAAAACCAATTTCGGCTATGTGTCATTTTCAATATCATTTTCGTTGTCATTTCCAGCAAGAAACCATACTGAATAAAGGCACATAGCCGAAATCGGTTTGTCTCGAAACCAAAATTGACAAGAGAAATTCGTTACAAAAATTTCCATCAAATCAAAAATAAAGAAAAATTTGAGATTTTTGTTTCGGTAATCGCCACTAAAGGATATAATATTTATGGGCACCACCTGGCCGAAGGCTTTCTACCTATAGAAACATTTTTTTTACAGCTTCGAGTCGGTCATATGGCTTAGTTACGCTGCCTTTTTTTAGCTGCTTTATGCGCCATAATTTCTCATTTCGTGACAAAAGCAGGAAATCGATCATTCTAAAAACCGCATAAAGCCGAATTCGTATTAAACGAGGTCTGAGTGTAAATATTCATCGAATTTTCGAAACAATAAATTTTTCGTCAAATGAGGAAAATTAAGCTATTAAAACATAGAAGCTCTAATGCCAGCAGATATTGAATATTTTTATACAACAATTATAGAAATTTTTCAAAGTCGATTTTATTCTTTGTTTGCTTAAGTTTAATTTAATTGAATGGCTTTAAAAATATATTTATCTTCTCTTTATGATCCATCAAAGATATTCAGTGGTTTGGTAGCATTGTCAAACACACTTGTTTATTTTATATAAAAGAAACTTGTAATAAAACTTTGAATTTTGTTTTCAAAATAAATTCATATTTTTGAAATATTTTTTTGAGGATTGTGGACTTTGATTTTACTTTTATTTGCTTTAAATTTGAGCAAGTAAACAAAAACTTGCATGCCACTGCATGCATGTCTCTGCAGTATTGATGTTCTTTTACTTTGAGGTAACTGTTGTATGTATGGCAGCACTTAAAAATACTTTTGGCGCGCAAATATGCTCGTAAAACGACAACATAAAGAGCCCGATTTTAACATGTTGCTATTTGGTTGTTTAGTTAATGAAACACTTTTAATTGGCCTGGCTTAGCCGTTCACTCATTTCGGGCATTAACACATTTCTTTTTTTTTATTAATGATTTCAATAGCAGTGAATTAATTTTATTGTTGCTGTTAAGTAATTTTCTAAATTGTTTTCTTTTTTATCTGTCTTATATTGCGTTCCATTGCCGTAGAACGTCTTGGAGTTTAGCGTTATTGCGAATTTCAAACATATTGCAATTCTCAAAGATACTTCTGCGAAAGTTGTCAACAAACTAATTTAGTTTCTTTTAAGGCTAAAGTATAAATATTATATGATGGGCTTTTGTTTTAGCAAGTAGCAAGTAGTTTTAGCTGCACTACCACCATAACCACCACCATCACCACCACCATTACCGCCACTAGCAATATCATTATTATCTTGCTCTTGCTCAACGTCATGGTAACAATTGTAATACATATAATTGTTTTCATTATCACCATCATCATCATCATCATCATCATCGTCAACATGATGAGCATGTTAATGATGATTAAGTGGAAACTTTAGCAAAAGCAGCAAAGGCAATGCCGTTTTATTTCTTGAACATTTTTTACTTTCTTCTTATTCGGCCTGGCTGTTTGCCTGGATGGCGTGCTTGTGCATTTTCTTTGTGTTTTTACAAACTGCACGTGGATATACGTATGTGTGTGTACCTGCACACATACTCGTACATACATACATACATACATACATACCTGCTTACATTCTAAACATCTAAGCAAGAAAACACTTACATAGTTGTTTGTAGTTGGCTTATTCGTAGAGCATAATTTCTTGAAACACCTACAGGCGCATCTGTGTATGTGTGTGCACGAGTACAATAACAAAAGTGCATGTAAGAACGAACTACATATATCTTAGACATTGGTATATTTACAGTGGACCACATATTTACTTTCTTCTACACGCGTTTCGCCTGTCAATATATTTGTGTGAACATAAAGCCAATTTTACATAGAAATGATTTTCTGTTGTTGTTCTTTTTGTTTCTTTCGTGGCACAAAGTTAAATGTTCTGCATACGTTTGCCAGTTCTGTTAACTTGCGGCTCTTAACAGTTTTTGTGCCCACTGCACTGAATTTTGTTTAAGAATGTGTTGGATATGAAAAGCGCGAACAAATTAAATGAAGTGTCAAACTTGTGGGAATGCCGTCGGTTGGTTTGAATGAAAAACACACATTTAGAAGTTAGAAAATTGGTGTTTTCGAATCGGTGATCCATCCGCGCAAGAATTGCACCAACTAGGCAGAAAAAGTCTAACAACCAGGAGAACAATCAAAATATTTCTTATGTGTGTAAGAATGAAATGCATAATTGTTGGCGGTTTAAGTGCTTGAATTGGATGGGAATCATTTAGTTTCACTTTTAAAAATTTTGTCCCACTGCAACTTAATTTTCCTTTTTGCCAAATTCATCTGTCTACGCTGTCTACGTCCGCCAGGGACACAGTGGATTCATGGTTGCAATTCGGCGCAGTTGTAATTCTGGCCGATTGCCGTGATAAGGCGTCTGTTTTGCATCATGCACGAATTTTTACTTAACATGCGATACCCGGCACTCTTTGCAATGTATATCGATACTTTTCACCATGAGCAAAAGTTCACTTTGAAATAGTCCCTGCCGCCAGCTTTATATCAGATGCTTAGTTTGTCATCGTTCTCATCGTAGTTTTATTACATGACAGTTTAAGATTGAATTGATAACCTGAAAATGGTCGTAACTATGAAGGGGTTTGTGTCCCTGCTACACAAGGGAAATGCAAATTAATGGTCTCTGCAATTCTCAGTTCTAAAATATCTAACAATTTCTAACGTTACGCTTAGTTCAATCTTGTATTCACGTAATAACTGACATTCAAAATTATAAAATAAAAGTCTTTTAATAAGAGAAATGGTTCCGAACCTGACTATATTGCCGAATAAGGTCCTTCCGAAGGAGGGAAAAAAGGTTTTAATAATATATATAAGAAAATATCCTAATTTTCTGTCTCCTGATTCATTTTGCCCTACTGTCATCTTTAAAAGAAAACCCCAAAAATTAAATTTAAAATTTTGTGACCAAACCAGGTGTTCCCCTCACAACTGTTCGACTTTCGATGTGGAAAAGTCAAAGGAAAAGGTACTTGACTGTATGCGGCATGAGGGCTTTGTTTAAAAATCGCAACATTTTTGTGGAGTTGATAATCAAATCTACTCTTTTTAAAGAGAACTCCAACGTTTGCCGAAATTAAATTTTTTTTTTGTATCGGCGAGTCACATTAATTTATTCCCATGGAGTTCATCAGTTACTATTTCATAATAATTTCAGGTCGGGATTGTTAGTAGTTTGAAAACAATGGTCGGATCAAAGTCAAACAATATGACCGACTTTTGGTGTCGCACAGCGAACGCCATAATAGAATTTACGCTTGAACTATTTAAGGGTATGCAGTGTTGATGTGAATCGATGCCGTTAGACTTGTTCGAAATCGCAGATCTATTCCAATGAGCCGCCATCAACCGAAGCCCCCAATGTCATGATAAATCGGGCTTCAGCTCAATTTCAGCGTAATCTTTGCTCCAGAGTCCTTCAAACTTCGAACACTCGGATCCGTGCCACGACGCTACACTTCACTCTCTTCTCTTCTATTCACCTATCTCTGTTCAGGTAATACAAAGGGACCGAATTTGTGGAGCCACGTGGGCCTCTGGTGTAGGCGACGGTACCGGTGTTATAGTGAAGCTCTGCACAATTTTCTGATTTGGCTAGCTCATCTCTGGCGACTCTTAAGGTCGGTAGGAAGTTTTATAGGCCGCCTGCAACAGAGGCTCATGTGGGTCAGCAAATCCGGTTCCCTTGCCCCACTTGAAGCAGAAAGGAATAATGGAGAAATGAGGAGGATAGAATGGAGAAGACGACCTGGAGTCAATCTCATACCTGTTCCTGCTCCTTATAAAGGAAGAGGCTGCCGAAACTGCTCTGCTCGAGATGAATCTGGTATTGGTCGTCTAGAACCGGACAGTGGGACAGGAGACGAAGCATTGTCTCCCCTTCATTGTGACAACTTCTACAACTTCATTGTCACAACATCTCCAATGTCCGGTAACCGTTACCACGATATCCTGTGATTGCTTCTACAGAAATCTGAGCAGATCTCTGGTTCGAACCATATAGAAACTTGGTCGGATTAAATTAGTGTTCTTGCATGTTTGTTCTTGTCATCATCTATACTCTAAGCCAAAATTAGTGTTAATTTGCATTTTGCAGGCGGAGAGACGAATGGCTCTCCACTGTGCACGTCCTGCTGCTCGCTCCTATCTCTCCGAGATCAAGAAGCTAAGACCACTCAAGAACCCAGGTCTATGAGGCCGGGAAGATTGTTTTAGCTCCCAACAATGTTGGAATAGCCACAGAGTCTATGGTTCAGTTCCAGCTTTCTGGCGAGTAGAAACGGAGGAAAGTTACTTTGTGGACATAAATCGCATGTCTGGCGTAATTAGGATCGCTATAAAGCGTAACTGTAATGACTCGTATTCACCCAAAGAAATGCTCATTATCATTCAGCAATTAAACTTAGGCGGATCATAAATATTAATTGAGAAGTTCAGACAATAAAAATGAGTAATATAGAACTAAAGGCTGTGCCAAAATGAACGCAATTTGACAGCTGATATTTTAGGGATAGCAAAAATGGAGCGTTACACGATAGACAACAAAATCTCAATAATAATAAAAGTTTGGCGGTCGTAGTTCGACTGTTACTGGTGTACGCGACATGATAACATGATTATTTTCCCGCAGTTCCATGATATTGATGTTGCCAATAATGCGAATTGAATAAAACGGTGCCACCAGCCGTATAGGACATGATACAATTCAATTACTGCATGAGACATTTTCGCTCTCTGGTTACGTTGGTGCGAATTTGCCCCCTAGATCGTATGACTTAGCACCAGAAGATTTCTTATAATGGGATTATTGAAGTCTAACGCTACATCTACGAAATGCAGCCCCATTTATGCAAAATAGTCAAGAAAATTTTGCAGCAAAAGAATGCGTATGTACAAGCATAGCCGGGGAGGTCATCAGGCCCGATGTATCATTCATTCTACTTTATGATTCATAAAAAAAATAACAATCTAATGGAAACTGAATTTGCTCTGTTAGTGAAATCTAGGGTACATTTTGGGGCACCCTTTAGTTTTTTATGCATTTTTTTCTTTGTGGATTTCAGTTTGCAAATGTTTTGGCCTTCACTGTATGTACAAATAAGACTGGTTCATTTGTTTACTTAAGTTAATATATTTTACCTTTCATTGTAGTAGTTGACGATGAAGTTGAAGTCTTTGCTAGACTGGCTATTTATCCTCTGTTTGCTCCGTTTGGGCTGGGTGGCATGTGTGTATGTGTGAGTTTGTTTGTTCTTTTCTGGTCGATATTTTTTTTTTGTTTAACTAAAGTTTTTTTTTTATTATTCTTATATTTCCTAAGGTCAGTTTAAGGCACAAGTTCGTTTTCTTATTACGGAATGTTTTTTCCTTTTCAATCGCGACTTCATGGTTTAATTAACTTATTTGACACAGAAAAATTGAATAACTTGTGTTGTTCTTTTCGGTTTTTTTTATTAATTAATATTCTTTTTTTTTGAGAAAAGCTTTTTATGTTATTTACAATATAATTTATTTTGAATAAATTTTTGTTTAAATTGCTTCTTAGATTTGTTGGTTCTTTTTAATTGTTTTTTTCTTTTTAATTATAATCACATTTATTTACCCGAATATTGAAAATTACTTTAAAGTTTAGGCCAAAAAATATCACTTTGTCTCTATTTTTGTTAGATTCTTTTTTGTATTAATTTAATTTATTAATTTACTCCTGCCTCTTAGCCAAGAATGCGGCGGGTTAGCAGTTGCAGTTTTGAAAATCACTTAAGGGGAGATTGTGAGAGTTCTACGTTTTCAGTGGCCGTATTAATTTTTTTTATTATTTTTATTTGTTTTTATTTATTTGATTGTAATTTTGTTAGTTTTCTCGGATCGTCAGATTATGTGTGTTTTATTGACTTAATCTAAACTTATTTTACGACTACAGATTTTCTTAAATTTCTATTATTTAAAGTTCAGGTTTGGTTTAATTTTTTCTTAAATTTCTTTTTATTTCTCAGTTAATTTAAGTTTTTTGTTAATCATGTGAATTCAATTAACATTAATGCACATCGTATATTTAAAAATAATAAAGTTAATAAATAAAAACTTTGTCTATTTTATTAGTGACGTTAAAGTGAGATAGATATTCTCTTGTAATCTAAATCTAATGTAAGTGGGTGTTTGGTTAATAGGCCTATTTTTATGGTTATGGTTGTTGTAATGGTTGTTGTTGTTGCTATTATTGCTGTTACTATTGTTAATATTCTTGCTATTGTTGTATAGTAGAAGTTGTAGTAGTTGTAGTAGTAGTAGTAAATGCTAACTGTATGGCAAATGGTATTGAAAACTGTCTGTTCCGGTGTCAGTGTAATTTTCTTGTTCTACCGAAGACTTTATTTTGGTAATTGTTTTTACAACAAAACCGTTTAAAGATATGTTTTGTAAATAATGTGTGCAAGCAATTTATTTAAAATTAATTTTTTACAATTTCCAAAAAAAAAACTCAAAATCTTCTTCAATTTCAATGAGAACTTGAATTGAATTTCGATTTTCAAATATTTAGTTGAAGAGTGTGTGTAAAAGGTGTAGTTTTGTAGTTTGCAAGCCCTGGTTGCAGTTCAATTTATTATTTCGCGCTGAATAAATGTGTGTATGAAGTTTTGTCTGTTTGTTTAAAGTCGTCTTGTAGGTTGTGTCTGGCTATGTGTGTATGTGTGTGTGTGTGCCTGTAGTTTTGTAGTTTATGATGTGTGGCTTTGAAAATACTGATTGCAATTTAAATATTTTTTTGTTTTCTGCTTTATATGAATTTTGAAAAAAAACAAAACAACTTTAATCAATAATAGAATGGTGTTTATGTTTTGTAGCTTTGCAGTTGTAGTTTTGTAATAGTATTAATATGTGTTGTTAAATGCCAACACTTAATATATTTTCTTAAATTTTATTCTGTTTTAATGTGTGTAAAAGTGTGTGTGTGGGTGCGTGTACCTAAGTATGTAGTTGGGTCTGCCCTAAACAATTGGCGTGAGTTAGTTGTGCTGTTTAAATGTGTGAGCGTAAGTGTTTTGTTTTTTAAAAGCGTTGCTGTCTTGAAATTGTGGTTTATGTAGTTTTGTAGAAGTAGTCGAGTGTGTCTGTAGCTCTACTTATGTTTGTATTAAAGTTTCCAAAAAAAAAACAAGCTTTTAAGATTTTATTTAATAAAATCTATTGTCCTTTTTTATTGAGCTCTTATCTGGTTGTCGATGTGTATTTTGTAGCTTTTTGATCATTAAGTGCAGCCAATTTGAAATTTATTTTGTTTATATGTAGTTGTAGTTTGGTAGCAACTTGCTAGTGATACACATAAAACTTTGTGCAGTTTTAATTGCTATGCTTGGCTTATTTTTATTTTTATTTTCGGGTTTTCTTTTGTTGTCAAGTGTCGTGTGGAATGTGTGTGTGTCTTTACATGAATTTTTGTAGCAATGTAGCTTTAAGATTCGAATAGTAGTGCGTTTAGATTTTGCTTTATGTTGCTGTAATCTCAAAACTTATTACAAACCTAATGAGAATTTTTAAATAAAAACTTGTTACCAAAGCTCTGAATTTTTTTAAAAAATATTTCTTATAATTACTACGAATACGTTTCCAAACTGAGATCTAAATTAGTTTTAAAACTATTTTACAATTAAATGCTGCTTCCTTTAATTTTGATTATTACTTATTATTTTACGTATTGTTATCATTTTGTTGTATTATTTATTGTTGGGATTATTTAAGTTAAATTTCTTATGATTTTTTTTTTTTGATTTTTTAGATCTTTTAATTTCTTGTATTAATTAAATAACTTTTCTTTTTGTACTTTTTGTTACCGAATGTTATAATTTTTTTTATATAAAATTATATAAATTTAATGTAAAAAATTCTAAAATTAATTTCGTTTTGTTTACTTTTCTCGAAAGTTGTCGTTTTGTAATTTATTATTTTTGTTTTTTGTTTTTTTGGTTTTTATTTTTTAAGCCTGAATTGCCGTTGAAACTGTATTTTTGTTTGATTTATTCTTGTGGATCGTAACCGTTCTATTGGGAAATAAACAAAAATATGGTTGGTTGTTTAAGAGGGGGTTTCTATTGTTTCTTTGAAAGTAAAATTTTGCTTTAAAATTTATCTGGTCTATTGCGTTGAGTTTAAATAATGATGACCTAAAATGCGTAAACAAAAATTAAATTAACGATTTATTATTTAAATACATATTTTTTTTTTTCAAAATAAAACTCGAATATGAAAATAGGTTAAAGTGATGTTGTCAGTGATTGATTCGATTGAGAAAACTATTTAAATCGTCATCTCCACACTACCAATGTTCAAATAACCTCAGCAAAACTTGCCTTGCCAAAGAATGGGGTTATTAATTTTTCTTCTCAAGTTCAGTACGTTTCAAGTCGTTCCCATAGGAAAGTGTTTCCCACAGCATACGTTACCTGCTTGACAAATGGCGACTCAAGTGGGTAATAATAAGGCCGTTAGGTGCTAAATACGTTTGCTCGTTCCCGACAGTCTCGACTAATATTTCTGTTTCAAAATTGCCTCCTACACACAAAGAAAAAAAAACATGGTTGAGGTAACCATAAACTATGACTAATTTATGGGTAGATGAAATAAAATCATATTCTTATTGTAGACTATTAGAACAATGGAAAATTATTCAACTGAGTTCAAGAACAACATTTTTCAAAATAGAACTTTGTTTGTGCTGAGAATTTTAGTAAACATTTTATGGTTCAACTTAACCATGTTTCTCAAATAACCATAACAGGTTTAGCAAAACAATATATTGTTGTCGCGACCATGCCACAACCAAGCTTTTTCTCTGTGTGTATTGTAATATTTTTGCCTAAAATGGAAGAGTTTTAACATATTTTTTCATATTTGAGAGAAAGGAAGGCCTAACGCCGTACTAAAACTTTACTTAAGCAAAAATATGCCTGAGAAAATATTAATTTCCGTTAGGAAATCTTGAAGTTCTCATATTGCAGTGACCATATTAGTGGCCATTTGTAACTTTAGCAAGGGGCTCATTTGCATGTCAAACAAAATTTTGGTTAAGAGAAAAAACCTTTAAGAGCTGTTTACCGTTACTTGCTTTTTGTCTCCAGTTTCTCTAGTGCGATGATCTAATAGTCTGGTCCGCTCAGCGATTATTGCGCCGGGCAAATAAGTTCAGCCGATGCATGGGTCGCATGCACAATATACGCAGGCAGTAGAAATAAGCTCATATAGCGAGGATTTTTTAACTAGAGGATACATTTCAGCATGACAACGGCGATGACATTCTTTGCTTTGTTCAAGGTCGTAAGTATAAATAGGCTCTTTTCAAAACCCACTCCTCATGTGTAAAATGCTCGCTTTTGGTCGGTGAATAAAGTTTTATAACTTTAACCGATTTTAATGGTTTCATTTTTCATAATTTTTAATATGAAAAACAATGTTTTCCCCCCAACAGGGGCAAAGTTTTTTAATCCCACAATATAAGGGGCATGTACCAAGGTGCAAAGTAACTGCATCTTGCCAACAACAATCTGCACATTTACGCTACCAGGTCACATTTAACATTTTCAATAGTGAAAGAGAGCAAAATTCGATTGTTTTTATTTTAATAGAGTTTGACAGTTGACGTAGAAATTGCCCTGAATTTTATTGCGGAATTTTCATTTTTCATATCGTAGGAGAAAAGATTTCCACTTAAGGCAACTGTTACTGATTATTTTGGATTGTTTCTGATATAGAAGACTCTGAAAATTGTTTAAATTAATTCTCTGATTTTAACTGCTTCATTAAAAAAAATGATTTTGGATTTTTTAATTTGTGCATATTTCTGCACAATGGGAATATGCAAATGTTTGGTTAAATTATAAACTTTCTCATTTTAAATTTGGATTCCTTTTTTTCATTCAAAAACATTTTTTGGCGATTGGTTTAGTTTTTGGTCAACATTTTTAGTTAAATTTCATTTTTCACTTTATCGTAATAATTCGCTACTTGCGAAAAGTTTTTTAATTTATTGACTTTACAATAAACTTTAAATTTGGCCCTTACGATATCTGAGTGGCCTTAAAAGAGTTTACTTCAAAACGCAGAATGGGGCAGTTCGCTCGAAAAGTTTTCTTTACGTTTTCTCAGTTATATTTCGATTTTTTAATTAAATTTTAAATTTAGTAAATTTTAGGGAGGAAGAGAGGGGGGAGGGGGATATTTCGGGTTTTTTCAAATTTCGAGCAATTTTTTTTTTAATTTTACAATTTCCATTTTGTCTAAAAAGATATCTAAGACAGTTAGTTAGCTCATTTCGACATATTTTCCGTTTCGTAAATGAAATTTTTAAAATTAAGTTACAAACGGAATGATGCAGAAATATAAGTCTAGGATTACACAAATATAACTTTAAATTCAATTGCATTTGTTTAATAAAACATTTAAAAAAGAATAATTGATTAAATTTGTCTCCCGTTTTTAATGGCGTTTTCGTGTCTCAAATAAAATGTTGCTCTGTAATAGAAACCCTTGCTGTTTGTGATTTTATAAAGATCATAAAGGGCTACACCTTTCGCCGTTACTAAGGTTAAAATCTACAAAAGGCACCACCTTTTGTGAGCGTAAACCCATTTCGAGTATAACAAAGGGGCAATAAATATTACATTTTTCCAGAAGAGAACACACTATAACATTTTCTAATTAATTGTATTAAAAAGCTACTTGTTGTTTTTGTTTTCGTAACTACAGATCTACAACTACAGATTTACGATTTATGATTAACAGAAAACAAAAAATATTAATATAATAATTACAAAAATAAAATTTCTATGGGAATTATTTTAAGTATTTTGTGCTTAAACAGTTTTCATTGCTTTACAAATTACAAAATTCCCCAATAAAAATAAAAAAAACATTTACAGTTACAAATATTTAATAAATTTAGGAAGCGCAAGTTAAGCATTAATAATAAATAAACCCATAATTAAGACTTCTTGAACACTACAAAAGGGGACGCTGAAGTTCTACACAACTGGTTGTATGACTTGTTGCCAAAATAAATACGGATTTTATAAAACCCATTATTCAATCCGGGGAGTGTAGCATTATTATCAATAAAGTGTCAAACTCCGATTTCATCAGAATTATAAATCGAAGATATTTTGAGTGCAACCTTAAGGCAAGAAAAGGAGGCAGATTTTCAGATCTACATCATGACCAAAGCTAACTGGTGGGAGTAGCTTAGCGGAAAAAAAGCTGCTATGTGACAACTATCGAACTTCGATATGTGTTCGGCACAAAATGTTAAAACGGTCGCGACATGTTTCTCACTAACTAACGCTTGTTACGATCACTGTCAGGTAGTGAAGAGCGCAGAATAAGTGGCAACAGTGGTAGCTCGCAATTTAAAAGCAACGTTTTACTTAACTCTAATGTCGAACGAAAAATCCCCCGGACACTTTAAGGATATTAATTGAAATTAATTAAAAAAATCTAAATACACACAGGTTTTTAACGAGAGACCGTTATTTTACTCTCTCTTTTTGATATTGGCGTCATTTTGGGAAAGAGTTGGCTGCCAATTTATTCTCAGTTGAGTGAGAGAATATTCATGAAGCTCGAAGCCACTTGCAAATTAATACGTTTTTTTAGATCAAATTTCTGATTGTTCTTCATTTCAAAATTTTTAGGCGATACTTTCTCGAACGGGCGAACAAATGGTTGGTTGGGTTAATAGTCATTTGCAAAACTCACACCATCCTAATGCGAATATGAAAGTAAAATTATTTTCTATATATGTAAATCAGGGAAATCAAAAAAAGTACAGCCTTGACAAAAGTCGCGATTGGTAGTTGCGCAGAGAAACCGAAAAAATTACATTAACTGGACGTCACTTGAAAGTAATTTCTAATTGTACGTCTCTGTATGGCGTAATTAAATCAATTAATTGTTTTACACTGTTGCAATTAAGAACTTTTACATCACTTGAAACTATTTTCAATATTTTTGGAGGCAAAAAACACTGATTCTGATCGATTTTTTGTTTGTTTTTGTGAATTTAAAATATTTTTTTTGTAAACTTTTGTTTAAACACAATTAGTTGCTTAGTTAAACTTGCTTGGTTAAACTGCGTGCAACTGAAACTTAGATTCACATGGTTTTCACAATTTTCTTCTTGTTGTTGTTGTTGGGGTTTTTATTTTAATTCATAAATAATATTAAATTATTTTGTTGTTGTTGTTGTTTATAACATTGCTAATGTTGGAGCGGTTGTTGTTGTTGTTGGTGGTGTTGTTATAGTTGCTGTTGCTGTTGTTAAGTTGTGCAATGTATAAAATTAGACGAAGAAATATTGTGATTTGTTGTAGAAGTTCGTTGCCAAGTTTTCAACAAATTGCTTTCTTTGCTTTTTGTATTCTTTGCATGTGTTGTTTTCTTAATTATTTTGCATTTTTTATTATTGAATTAAACTATTTATTGGTTTCTTTTAATATTTTGTTGTTGTATGGTAAATAATTGGAAAAAAATCGTTGCCGGAAAAATTTGATGTTGTATGTGCTGTAGAATCCAGCAAAAGGCTTATTATGAGTTAAAAAATGTTCGTGGACTCAACAAAAAGTTGATAATAATTTTGTGAATTGTTGTTTTTTTTTTGCTGGCCAATGCACCAACGCAACGTAGCCACCAACGTTGCAATGCAATGTTTTGTGGGGCGGCAAAAGGGAGTGTGAGAACTGACAGTTTGCAGCAGTATATGTTGGTTGGCAGGGATTTCAACGCTATGCAAATAGCGCGAGCAATAACAGCGACAACGCGCCAGCCAAACAGCCAACCATTCATTCAGCTGGCCGGCCAGTTAGCTAAGCCAGCAACGTGAGCGATACATGAATGCAACATTAGCAACAGCAGCATAATCATCAGCGTCATTACATGTTGTCACTGACGTTAAATCTCAAATCCACTTGTGAATATTCACAAGCAAACACACACGCACAAAACACACACATGCACACACGCACATGCTCACACACACAGCCACATAAATGCATACAGAGTCGTATCTTGTATTTATATGTAGACATCGCATATGTGTGCCCATACAGAGATGGCTGGCTGGACGTGTTTGTCAGGTTTTTAATATAAAAAATACTTAGCAAATGAAGCCTTGGCCAACGTCAACGTTGCATGCTTTTCATTAGCCTTGGCTTCATAGATGCATTACAATGTCCGTTGTGTCTGCGTTGCATGCAGCATAGACTGCCTGCCACATTTGATAAACACTACTAGTGGACACTGAGTGTTCATTCGTTTACACATACATACGTACACACACACACACACTTAGTTTAAAACATTTTCACGGCAAGGCTGCACACAATATTTATGTAGATGCGCAAAATGCAACTGCAAAATGCACTTTGAATTGCATTTAACGACCTGCCGTTTCTATACAGTGGTTTCGCCAAGGACTATGAAAATGATATTTTAATGAGTCTTCGCTACTTTGAAGCTGTGTTTTGCTGTAGCGGGCGGGTATCCGGGAATATTTGCCCAGAAAATGTTTTTCGCAACGAAAAAGGAGAAAATTTCGTGTTCTTCCTCTATCAAAAGCTTGAGCTGATTTCGGAATCTGTCTCCTAAAAGACACCACAACCCAGTTCGTTGGCTCAAATGCGAGTTGTGCAAATTTTGGATTTGACGTCTATAGTGAATGCCCGCAAACTTTACTCTTGCTATATTCCTTTCCATAACTAGAAATGGGGAATCCTAACACCGGGCATTGCAGGAGTAGACGTTGTAAAATGAAATGAAAAATACTTCGTTTATATATTGTTTGTTTTATTGTTGAGCTTGTGCTCTGCTCGCTGGTTTTTTATTTAATTATTTTAAATGTTTCTTGTTCCTACAAACTAAGTACAAATATTTTTATAAACAATAAAGCTGTTCATGGATTTTGCTGACAAGGAAAAATCCCACGACCAGCTAAATATGATATTTGTGGAATGTGCCGTCTGATACCCTACAACCAAACGGTAGGTAATGGTCGTGTAAACAAATAAGCGACTGATAAGGGTCGTTCAGACAAGCACACTACAACGTCATTCCTTGGTGCTGCTTCAAGAAAACAAAAACCAGTCTCGAAGTCTCTTCATCTTTTCACATCTGCTTCTATTTTCAAGACCATCATCAAATTTATGTCTGTGCTAAAGGATCTGTCTTTTGCAGCCAAAGTTATAGCCCTGATTCACATCTCTGTTGTACTGCTTGAACTATTCTTTCGTGTCAGTTGTCTCGCAGGGTGGATCTATGTTTCAGATTAAAAATCGAAACGAGAAAAACCCGAATTTTTATTAGCTTTGAATTCAATACGGCTTTCTCCAGCGTTAAGACTCGTGAGACTTTTACCTGCGTAGCAATATTTCTCTGTTGTAGAAGAGGTAGCAGACTTGCCTATAAAAGTATTTGCCACTGACGAGCATTTACGATCGCCAAACATCTTGATCGTTATACTAAACGTTTAACTAAAACTTAGTGATTTCCGCCCCTTCTAAAGTTTTATCTTTAATACGTTAGTTCTTAAGCCATCCCTGTTTAATTGCTTCAGTTTCAATACCCAAAGAGGGTGCCTAATGACCCCTTAGAATTCCGAAATAATGAAAAATAATCCAAAAAGAAATTGATTAACGAAAGAAAAATCGCCCCTATCTTATTTTTATACTTTTTCTATATAAAAATAAAGACTTGAAAGACCTTTCGATTTTTAAGCGGTTAAGCCAAGTTTGCGATTTCAGTATGGCATATGAAAAGTTCTTTATTGTCTATAAATTAAAAAAAAATTCTGTAAATGATTTTTGTTGTCTATTAATTCTTGAGTTGATATTCGAAAAGAACAAAAAATTACTTTGAAGAGGGCACATAGCCGAAATCAGTTTTTCGCCAAACCAAACTTGTCGTAGGATGATGGAAATTTTTTCCAAAAATTTACAGAAAAACTTTATAACAATTAAATATTTTATTCTGGCCTGCGCCAACTTACTGTATATAGAAGAAAGGCATCCAATATACAGAGACGAAAAATCAGCACAAATTTCGGTTTTATTAAATTTTATGCGAGAATTTTTTCGGCGATTTTTGACATTAGCTTTTGTGCGACTGACGAATTTTACCCAAACTGAATAATGTAGAATCACCCAGCACATTGGGCAATTGTTCACTATGGCGAATTAGCCGATATTCGAATGAACGAAAAAAACAATGTTTTGGACGATTGAACATATTCCGATTTTGTGATTAAAAGCCCAAAACTTCGAAACTGTCAAATTGGCCAAAATTCAGGAATAAGAATCACCCCAGTACTTTTACGGAAATTTTTGCGTGTTTGTTAACTTGAGCGTTTTGCACTTGGTCGATTGGCCATCAATATTTCATCCTATCCACTTTTTATGCTGTCAATGTCACTGTACTACGGTATGCACATTAACTGGTCGCAGCAGCAGCTGCAGAATGCAACATCTACAAGTTGCCAGAGTCTCAACTTCTGCCAACGCTATTTTGAGAGTGGAAAATGCATTCTATGGCGTCACGAGTATAAACAAATTTTGTGTGTGGGTTTGGGTGAGTGTTGGACAACGTATCTCCTGCATACATGTGTACATCTCTGTATGCGTACTTATATGCTGTCACATGCACGTACACACACACACACACACACACCCAAACCGAAAGTAATTTTCTCTCAACACACAAAATGGGAGCTACATACACCGGCCGGCATTTCGTACCAACACCACAATAAGCAAGACATTCACTAGAGTATCGTAAAAATCGATAAACATGAACATGAATACTTGTACCTCTGACGTCTGACGTCTTCCCGTTAAACACCCCGTCACATAGTGAAAGCTATCCGCTAGAACGCTACCGCTCACATGTCGCTGAGAGGGTTCAATAAATGTTGCAGGGATAGCAGCAGTTGTCTGTCCTTTTAAACTCTAAAGCGTTTAACTACTTATGGGCAGCAGACCTGAATACCATTGTACAGTCGCCGATTCGACCAAAAGAAAAAAACAACTCGTTTGATTTCGTGTAAAGCCAAACTAAAACTAAAAACACACATTTTAATATAAAGCATCGATTATTAACTACAAATGCCCACTTATTTTCTCCTTATCTGGGCTTCGCTTTTTTGCACACAATTCGAGGAGATTTTCTATCTTTTCTATCTTTAAGCCGGATAATGATGTCCTGAAATTTGATTTTGCGAAAAAAAAACTTTTACTACTGAAATGTTGAATGAATGAAAAATTATCTCTAACGATTTGACTCTTTGAGTACGATCTGCTCGTTTAAAACCGACTGTAGTGTGGCAAAGGTTGTAGACAGTCCTCATTCCTAGCCAGGATCAATGGCTGGTCAAAAGCGTGGAAAATGACGACACCGGGGCGGGAAGTAAATTTCAATGGGAATATTCTCAACAATTTTACCAGCTAAATCTTAGGCCTGAAGAGAAGAATAAGGGAGATAAAAATCATCATAATATCGGACAGCTAGGCAGCACTCAAGAGCATATTGGGACCTGCAATAAAATTACTTAATGCTAGGCACCGATTTGATTAGGACTGACGCCTTTTTTAAATAAAGATTCTTAAGAAAATTAGTTCCTGGGTTAAGAGGAATTTGCTCGGCGCTGGACAGCTATAATCGGACTCAAGCAATCAAAGCGCTTCACTCCGCTGTTCCGAGGAAACTAAAAAGGATTCTGATGCAATAAAACAATGAGCTGTGGATAATTACCGGGTGGTTACACTGTGTTTTAAGATACCATCAATTTAAGAGGCAAATCAGAGACCATGAAATGTGGATGTTGCAACTTAAATAATGAGACACTTGAGCACATGCTCTGCGATAATCTAGCTGCCGGTTCTCTTAAAATAAACTTGCAGGACACGTGATTATTGCTTTCAAGAAAGCCATAAGGACTCTTGCTGAACAAAGTGATTGGAGATTGCTGATTATTTATAGCACAAATTTGTTCCAATGAAAGGTGAAGGTTACACAAAATAACCTCTAGCTCGTTATTTCTATGAAATCATTTCGTTCGGATAGTTAAAATATGGTTATGGCATGATAACGATAACCATAGTATGATCTCTACAACAAATTCTTGTTAAAATCTAATCATTAAATGAGTTCATACTATAAAAATTGCCACATGGTTGAGTTGTACAATATAATTTTTACTGAAATTCTAAACGCAACCAAAGTATTTTCACTGTACAAAAATATTATAGAAATAATATAATAAAACCATAAAGTTTTACTAGTAAACGTAACGAGTAAAATATTGAATAAAAAATAAATCATATAGTGTTTGTTTTCAAGAAAAACTGTTTCTCGAACTCCGATTGTTCTTAAAATAATAATTGATTACAACAATATAATTCAATCATAATAGGTTGCTTTTTAAACATATTTCTTTCTTGCGGTGTATTGAATAATTTTTGAATAATGGGACTTTGTTTAATTTTAATATTTAATTTTTTTTTTTAATTATAAACTTTTTTATGCGTTAACGCGAGAAGTAGGCAGCTATAAATATTTATCGAAACAAACCACAGTGCAACAACAACTCGAGAAATTGGCCGAATAATATTCGCTTTGCTACATCTTGTAGCGTCGTTCATTGTGGCTTCTTTAGCGCTTGTGAGCCAAAGTCTTGCGGTGCTGACTTTAGACGAACATTTTTATCATTTTCGTTTCGCTTCTTACAACTCTCACAATCGCAGATAGTGCTAAGGGATCTTGGCAATGGATTTTTTTTAATCTGGATTCTAGTAGAGTTGTACCTTATTCCTGAACTGGCGTTCAAAAATAATCCATTGCTTATTGTTTCCGTTTAATCTAGACATCCCTATGCCTGTGCCTGTGAAATGAAGCAATTTACATGTGCTTAAAACACTTTGTGGAAAATTGCATTACTGTGCAACAAAATGATAACTGGAGCCCAGTTCTTTTGCGTAAACTGCGTTGCATTCTAGTAGACACTTTTGGATTTGTATGTGTAAATGCCTGACTCGTACTGACAATTTTTTTTTTCAATTATGCTCGCATGTGTTAGTGAATGCATTTTTTAAGTACAAAGGATTAAAATACACAAACAATTGTTAAGGGTGGTTGGCTGATTGGTTTGAATAGTGACAGGTATGAGTGCACTTTTTAATGAAAAACTTAAAAGTTGCTGGCCATAAAAAGCCCTCGTCTGTCTGTCTGTCTGTCTGTCTGGCATTGCTCTGCTTATGTGCGTATTTTAATTATATGTAACATGTAATGGCCGTGAAAAATGTACGAGGTTTCCACATTGCCTTTGTCTGTGTCACATATGAAACACAATTCACTCGCACTCACACAAACACACACAAGTGTTCATGCTCTATACATAGGCACATTATATAAAAGTAATAAAAGGCTGAGAAAAAATGCATATGTACATATTTATGTAAATCAGAATGGGTCGTTATTGTCGTCTGGCAGGCGCGGATCCAGCTCTGGCGTGCACTCCAATTAGCAACATGGTTGAGGTAACCATAATCAAAGAGCAACATCTTTTGATTGCACTATATGGTTGTTATCGAGACTCACAATTTCGTACTCTTAACAAACAAACATTGTATGATTGCAGCTTGGCCATATTTTACATTAAAGGATTTTTACACATTGTGTCTATTAGGAACATTTTATGTTTAGAATTATTATATTATTAGTGGGTAAATGTTGTTAAATGTGATTGTAAAGTTGATTTATAAAAACTTCGCTTTTTAAGACCGTTCCAAATGAAAAAGATAATCAGAAATTCATCACAATATAACGTCCCGAAAAATGGAGCTGAATAAGAGAAATTTTAATTCGAACACACTATAACATGATTACAACGCATTATAACATGATTATAGCATAATTAAAACACTTTTGAATTGAAAATCGCAATGGAGCTATAAACTCGTTTTCAGCTTAAGTCGACTCATGCAAGGCATAATTTCAAGCCACTTATTTCATCGCGTAAAGTATGACTGAATGAAATCAAGCTAATCGGGAGACGAATTTTTAATTGTTATTGAATTTTGTGAGGCATCAGTCGCTGTTTAAGACGGCAACTTGATTTAATACGAGTTTTACTTGCAACATTCTTGTTTCCCATTTTAAAAGCTCTGGAAACCATAATGTGAATTCAGAATTTTCGCTTTTTGGTTTATGGTACTAGAGTCGATTCTTTATGATGCACCACCAATTGTTTGTCGGGAATCTTCGCAATGAGACCATAAAGCAAGCATGCAACCATACACATGCATTATCGGCGCACAGTGGTTTGAACTAGTTACCCCTTCTGGTAGGAACTGACTTGGTGCCCACTGCGTTTTCCGCTCAAAAATAAACTGTTGGCAGGGGAGACAACTAAGCGATTATCGGTCAGTACGGCGGTTTAATAATGTCCGCAGAACTTGTAGGCCTCAACATTGGACTTAAATAGTTGCCAGAATTTTCGTGTTGTAGTATTTTTTCCATAACGTTGTGCTCAATGGCCAACCGTATCGACTTTTTCTTGCCTGAAATTGAAGCCCGTGCTGCTGGTGAAATTTGCTTGGAGCAAGACGGTGCTACACATAGCGACCGAAACAATGGCTGTGTTGAGAAATTATTTCAGTAAGCAGCTGATTTCGCGCCTTGCACCTGTCAACTGGCCGCCTTTGGATTTGCTGCTTTAAGGTTATGCGACTGTAAAACTTCTCGCCGATGAGCCAACTGTTTTGAGAGCTACCGCTATTAGTACCGGAAAGAGTTACCGAAAATTGGACCTTCCGAATGGAGCACCTACAGCGTAGTTGCGGCCAAAATTCGAACTCAAATCATCTTTAAGTTAATGTCAGATATTGTTCTCGCGGTCATAATATAGATTTATCGATTTCTAATTCTAGTTTAAGTGTTTTATTTAAGATTAAAAATGTTGAAATGGATCTCCCGATCCAAGAAATGGGAAATGGGCCAAATAAATTTTATTTACGATTCAGGGCCAAGCGGCTTCTTAACAATTCATTTAAAAAAAATACTAAGTATTTTGAACAAATATATTTGCATCCACAAATAAATATCTATTAATTATTTGAGCATTTGTTGGATGGGAGGTTGGCAGAAGATGACTTTGAAATATTTAAAAAAGCTTGCGCACAACAGCCAAGTGCAATTGAAAGTGCAGTTGCAGTGTTCACCCCAACCAACATGTACGTTGACAAAAAATATTGTAATTATAATAACGTTGGCTTCAGACAATTATGTACGTCATCAGCTGCAACAGCAGCCGCGTCACTAGGAGAGCAAGTGCAACCTCTCTCACCTTGGCCTAACTGCAAACTTATACACTCTCAGACATCCCCAGAGGAGATTTCGTCGCCGACTACGACACTGATCCAAAACAATTGAAATAATATTAAAGACTTTAATTATATACATTCAGTCAATAAATTATTTACCATATGTACTTCTTTGCACTTTGTCCATCCCTGCCTGCAGTATACAATTGTATGCTCTGCCTAAAGAGCTCAAGTACATAGAGACGTGTAGGTAGAATTTTTCAATTATATATAACGGGTTTCGATATCTGGTCGCACACAAAATGTTAATAATTTATATAAATTCAAAAGTATTTTTATACCTTCACCAAGTACAGTTAAGTTAATTATATGTTTGTATTATACAGCGACAGACAGACAAGATAGAATGCAGTTTCCAAAGCCAGTTTGCAAGTTTCTATTGCCTACTTTAGGGAGCAATTTCGAATAACAGGCAAAGGCAGCTTCATTGCCAGCAAATACGTGGGTTATTAAAACTTTGCGATTGAGAATGGCGTGAGTTAGGTTTGGAAGTCATATTTTAGATTGTATGGAAGAATACTTCTCTGTCTATCTCAACATTGGGGCCAGCCATTTGATTTTTTTAACGAGGGCTGCCGATAAGTCGTTTGTTAGGTGTTGTGCAGTACATTTAAATGATACGACAGTATAATTTTACTTTACCGATAGAGAATCACAGCTCGCTAACTGGCTGTATTTTGCTGAATGTCAGATTAGATTAGTTTAGATTGAAAGGAGTAGTCAATTATTGGCCCCGTGGCCTGGCCCTAGGCAGACACTTAATCCAGTCAACTAGAGTAATAATTTAAAAAATTCTCCAAATAACATAAAATGTTTAGCATAACAATATATTGTTTGCAGTTGACATAATATAGTGAACACAACCATGTTTTTCATTTAAAATCGATTTAGAAATAAATAGATTTCTTTATTGATGCAAATAGAAGGTGAGAGGAGCACCCAGTTCAGTGACTTGGCCACATTTATTCGATAGCGAAGGTATTGTGTTGCGGCAAAGTCCATTATTGTGAGTTACGTGGGATTATGGCTCGCATCACGTTACATAATGCGAGCGTATCATTGTTGCATTCAGATTCAACACTGGTGGCAGTACTTTTTCATCAGTTGATGCCTTTCGCCTTTTATTTCATTATTTTGAACACTTTCAGCTTTCACGGGAAAGCCGACCATTTTAATCCAGATGCTGATATTCGAGATTTATCGGTAAACGTTGTTTATAAATAAAAAGGATGTAAGTAAACTTCTTGGCATGTAGAAATCCATATAAAGTATCAACTTCGACAACCAACATTTCTAAACAAAAATCATTGATCGCTGCGTTACTGCACTACCTGCATTCTAAGACTACTTAAGCATCCACAGTACAGTTATTCCACTAACGTTAGTAGATGCTAACAATGGGCGTATATTTTAGCAAGCAATTCACATTTTTTTGTATTAATGCGATTAAAGAGCCTGAGTATATAAGAATTTAAAAAAAAAATGTTTGCTGTCGTACGCGTTAGTTTTAATTATAAATTCCTACAATACAACACCAACAACAGATTTATTACGTTTATATTATATATATTTATTATATACTTATTAAAGGTTTTGTGTTTGTAAAATGTTTATTTCTATATAATTATTTACACTGTTGTACGTTAGAGATTTTATTAAAGGCTGTCCCCTTTGAAAATAAATTTCTAACACACAAGGTTATTTGTAGAATGTACAAGGGATCCAAAAAGGCTGTAGGTTGTCTAGATTCCGGTCATTGCGCTAATGAAAGTCCTCTAGGCTCGAGCGAAGATTAACACAGTCTTTTCGAGACTGCTCTCCTTTTTGATGTGATATTGTGCTTCAAACGCCTCAGATTCGTTGTTTGTACTCGTATAGCTTACCCCACAGATATCTCTACAAAAAACAGACTATACAATTTGTTAATAACCATATGTGGCTCTCACGCTATGGTCACGTCAACCGTGTTTTTCCTTTGCTTTAATATTTCTTCAAAATGAACTGCAAAGGAGTTCATTTAGAAATTCATTTCGTGACTTCGCTTGCGTAGGATCTTAGCCGATCTGTGTTTTGAATTTGCATAGTTCATATGGTCACAGTTCGAAAGTCCGAATCTATTTTCTAGTGCTTTCAAAAGGAACAATGCATTCCCGGATACGACTCCATTGCTACGGAATCTCCACAAAATAGTGAGTGACGCAATGCAAATCCTGCAACCTCGCATCATCCCTTTACAATGTCAACGGAAAAATAATACCCCGATGCTCTTGCCCTAAGTAAAGACATATTGTGGGCCTGGTAGGGTCCTTGTTGCGTAGCCTGAAGCTATGATTTCTATTATGAGCGACATTCGATCTTCGATTGTGGTCGACCAGCGCAGTGGTGCCAATTTTCAGTTGGTATTATGACGCTGTTGTGAATTTCACTGATCTGGATTCATCTCACCAGTAATTTCTATCAGCTGAGATTAAAATTAAATACGAATTGTAAGTAAAACTCCAAAATTAAACGAGACTAAAGGTTTTTTATGGTCGCCCAAGAACAAGAGACATTCCCAAATTCCTACATTTTCAACGACTTTCGCACACTACACTGCTGCGTGTCAACTGAATTCTCGTTTTTAAATAATTCGATGCGCAACGAATGTTACGACCGGGTTTTGCAGCTCATAATACGAATGTGACATTCGTTGCTCGACAGCAAGCGAGTATCGAACTTCCAATGCTGCTCATAATAGGGGCCGTTTTTTAAGGAAAGAATCCCTTTTCGATCCTCTTCTTTCTTCGAATTGATTTTAAATTTACGTTTACATACTTTCAATAAAGTCTCGTGCTACCATTAGCCTTTACTATCGATTATAGCGATTTCAGATTGTCGACTGATGACTGTCGACCTTCTTTCTCATCAGGAAGTCTCTTGTAATTGCTAGCATTTGTTTAAGTCTTAGGTCCACCATAGCATTTACACTTAACAAGTGTCTGCCCGTGGTCCTAAGTCTTATATTACCGTTCTCCAGTCTCTTTCTCAGGAGTATCTCTCGAAGCTGTCCCATGCAACCCTTGGAGGGTTTTCTGGTCCATCCCTTCACAATCTCTCGAGGCTTCATTGTCCATCCCTGTCATAATCTTACGATCTAACGCCTTAGAAGTACCTTTAAAGATTGACTCGTACAATCCTCGCGAGGCATTCTTGTCCATCTTCTCCAGACTCCTCCTTTAGCCAATTAAAATCGTAGGGTCTGCAGAAATTAACTTCTCCGCCTCTTGTGAGGCTTCCTGATTTATCCCTCTAATGGGGAAAAATATGTCCACCCACACAGAGCTCCATATGCTGGGGTAAGTCTGTATTAAAACTGGAGATTGACTGGTATTCAGAGTTCGCATACTTGCGAGCAAGCACCCTCTTGGCCACGCATCACTGGCGTTTGCTGTTTCACCGTAGATAAGGGACTTTTTATAGGAGAGTGTTAACTTCTCTTCTCTCGACTTATTCAGCCAGACTCCTTGCAGAGACAGGAACCTGTTACCGACCGCCACCACATGGAGTTATAAGTCAGAATTTCTGACAGTGCACTTAGTTATGGCAAGCCATCTCGTTGTGCCTGCCAGCTGGCGGCCAATAGGAGCCTTTAATTTGTTGCAATTTTATTAAAAATAAATTGGCAAATAAATTAATCAGACATTACGAACTCGATTTTCGACAATAAGGGTCATCCTACAATAAATTTATTTGTCTGACCGTTTGTTTATACGCAAATGATTGTACATAATAATAACTATGATTGCACAAACACACACACACATACATGTTTCTAGAAAATACAGTGTAAAACAAATATGGAAATATATTTTGATGCATGTAAAATACTTTATTTAACATTGAAATTTGTATTATACGTAGCTTTTTAAACAGATTGGCTCAGCGTGCACTCTGTCTCATTGTTTAGATAAATGTCATGATTTACGTCCGAACAAATTGTGCAAGTCAAAGTTGACAGGAACAGATAGTTTTGTCGCAAAAGTAGCTCCGGCCAAAATTGTAGATCCAGCGAATCCAAAAGTAAAAAATATACTCTGCTTAATATGTTCGTATATCATGAATAATAACCACTAACCACTTAAAACTGAAATTATTTGAGGATTTCCGTATTAAATTTAACGGGGTTTGCAGAACACTTGTCTCTAAACTCTACGAAGCAAAAAGCCAAGCTCCAAACGGGGCTGATATTGCTCACAAAGTTAAAGCTTGCGTATTATAGTGGCAGTTTTGCTTTCCACTGTTGTATACAGCACATACTTATGTTATATGCATATGCATGCAAGCATTTGTTAAAAAAGAGGGCTTTTCATTACCTCTTTGTGAGTCGGCATGCGAAAATTAATATATAAATATTGTCCAGTAAATTCTGTCATCCTAATGTGCTGCAACCGTAAGAGCAGCTAGCAGCAGCGTGATTATATTATAACAGCAGCAGATTGAACTCATTCCGAAAATCTTGAAACATATTTAATAGCACTACAGTGAAAATCAACAGTGTCGGCAGTAAATATTGTTCCTTTATAAATTATTTGGTTGCATATAAGAATATGACTGTTAAAAATGCGCCGAAACTTTTCGAGCGCTTTGCCTAATTAGCGCTACTATTTCTCTCACCATTGGGCCTTCTTATAACAATGGAAAAACCCCTGGATGATTGCTGCTTAGTCATGCCGTGATGAAACACCAAACGAATTTTACCTATTGATATCATTTTATTTTTAGAACTCCCATATTTTTTTGCAAACTTAAAATATTTTGATTGTGAGCAAAATGTTTGTAAAAATAATGTTGTTCTACCCAACCATGTGGCAACTTTTATGGTTGGTCATCATTTAATATTTAAGTTTTTTTCTAAACCGAAAACTTTTTAAGGGAGAATCGTCTCGCCAGACACAATGAGTCAGTTTTTTTTAAGTCTCTGGTGCCCTTGAAACTGCAGTAAATGGCTCGGTAGAGTGTTGGGATGGATCACTCGTTTGTTTGCGAATTTGGACGAGACGAGTAGGTTTTTGCTTCTTCCCGAATAGTGGGAACTTCTAAATCGCCATGCATATTTTCATGTCTTATATACCAAGGCACCTATATGATAAGTCGTAAAATACTAGACTATCTTCCTTGTAGCTTCTGGATGTTTGATGCACAAACAGTTGCCCATATCCGATAATGGCTTTTTGATTGATTTTTATGAAATCCGGGTTGCGTTATAGGACCTATTAACCAGTGTAGTTGAATTGTTCTAAGTTTTATGGCCGCAAGATTCGCCTTAATATAGTGGGACCAAGTTAGGCGTCTATCTAGGTGGATACCCAAATATTTAACCTCATTATTGGTAGATAATTTTTTGTTTGTTTTTTTATTGGTTGACAATTTTGCCTCCTGAGGGAAGACGTTAGGTGAGCACATTTGAAAGGTTTTAGCTTAATCCTCCACTTTTTTAGCCAGTCTTCCAGCTCAGGAATATGGGACTGAATTTGCGCAGATGCTGCTGTCGGGTCTTTATTAACACTTATTAATACAGTGTCGTCTGCAAACCTTGACGTATCTGAATAAAGGCTTATTGGCGTATCCACTGTATAAATGATGTATACTACCGGCCCTACATTGAGGGACTCCTGCAGGAAATTTTACATTTCTTCTAACCTTAAACGGTCCATCTGTCAAATAGCTCCTAAAAAGCTTGCGGTAGTTTTCAGGGAGAGCTCGATTTATTTTCATAAGTACCCCATCACGCCAGATTTTAGCAAACGCCGGGGAAATGTCAATTAGTAAAGCTGAACGATATTGCTTAATTTCGAATGCCGGTATAATAACGATGACAATCCTATGAACAGTTCTACGGCTCGCACGAAAACCGAACTGATGGCACGGGATAATGTTTTGTTCATTAAGATAAGGAGTTAAACCGGAGACGAATAATTTTGCAAATAAATTTGTCAAAAATTGAGAGTAGGCTAATAGGCCTCTATGACGTAACCTGGCTTGAGTCCTTTTCTATTTTAGGGATCATAACAAGGTCAGGCATCTTCCAAGAGCATGGGAAAAAGCCAACACCCATGGTATTAAACATGAATAGTATAATTGTCACAGCTGAATTAGTTAAGTTTCTTATCATTGATCTTATAATACGATCAGGTCTAGGTGATTTTCTGATATCTATATTTTTAATTGCCGATTTTAAGGAAGATAACCGAAATTTCACAGGATCATTCACAGTGTTACCGATAATTTGAAATCGTGCAACTATTTATGTCATGTAGTGAGAATACCTTTTCGAAGTGATTTGCGACTGCACTTACCTATTCACTAAAGTTCTTAGCCCAGCAGCGGTTTTCAAGTCTTAGTGGGAGTTCGTAGGGAACAGGACATTTTATTTTTTTGTTGAATTGAATGATGAAGTGCAAACAATAACTTGTTTCTTACATCAAAATATGCTCAAGTAATCGTAATATGTTTGCCACAACTATATATTGTTGTATAGTAAACAGTTTAGTTGTCGTGATCATGCCCATAACATGCGTGAGTTGTTCGAAATAATTGATAGCCGGTGAGAGAGAGAGAGAGGTAGAGAGTAATGTATTTGTGACATCAGTGTGAGCAAATTAATTTTGCCCATACCTAATGCCTGTGGGGGTTAACAGCATGTAATGCATTTTGCAAGAGTTATGCCTACCTTCGGATAGTAAATATTGGTTTAAGTTGTTGAACTATGCCGAGGACAGCTTCTATTTACGTCTCTCAAAGCGCTGTTCACTAACAAATTATATTTGGTATCAAGCCATAATGACTCTTCTGATGTATTTTGAAATTGCTGGCAGAGTCACTCATTCGCGCTCATCAAGAAATGCCTCCAATTCTATGTCGGCTATTCACGCTCTCGTTTGTGAAGTGATTGATTGGCATTCTGTTGTTAAAAAATAAAAGCCATTGGCAGCATTGCTCAGCCACAGATTTCCTCGTATTGGAGCAGAAAATTAACTGGACAAGCTTAGCTCACAAAAAGGCTGCTAAATAACTTCATGATTTATGTACAAGTCATTAAGTGTTACATATTTTTGTAAGATGTCAAAGGACATTGCCTGAGAGATATGATTTATTTGTTCTGACCACCTAGAATACTGCTCAACCTTCCATTCGCAAAGCGCAGGAAGCGGAGTTACACAATTATTGTTTTTTTTATTTGCGAGGTGAAATCGTCGAAAGACTCTGACGCCCACGTTGCCAGGAGTACGGGACTCTAACCACGCTATAACACCTCGATACACTACCCCACTTGTCTCTGCGGAACTACCGCAAAGCTATCCGTCGCAGGGTGGGGAAGGTATTAAAACCCGATCTAGTCTATGTTGCTCTTCTAACCTACGAAGTTCAATCAGAATCAATTTACGAAGCTACATACGCTCGTCCAGTTCTGCAGGGAGGGAAAACAACATCGTCTGTACCATGTTCTCCGCGGTCGATCTATGTCCTACTATACTCTCTAAATTCGCCCTCCCATTATAAAATCGTGGGCAGATAAAGAAAACATGTCGGGCATCTTCCATTACGTTTCCAATACAACTCGGATATGACACCGTTCCGTATTGTCCAAGTTGTATTGGTAACACAATTAGTGTGTGTGTATGTATCCCCTAGGTCTGCCAGTAAACACATTTACATACATATGTCTGTATGTCATACATAGTAAACTAAATTTCTTTGGGCAGTAAATGAAACAAACAAGCAAAAAAAAAATAACTTTCATATGTTTTTCATTCCAAAACTCATTTATATTGAAGAAGTTGAAAACTTCAAAGACACGTTCAGTTGTTTATTCTAGTATTTCTTATTGCTCTTATCGTCGTCATTATTTACATCAATTGCAATTCCCCACGTCGTTTACAAAAAACAACAACAAAAATTTATGAACGTCCGCTTGACATTAACGGAAACAATGAATGCCAGAGAGTCAGTAATAAACACAAAACGTTTGTAAAGCTGGTGCACATGCTGTTTCAAGTACAAAACGCTATTTAAGTCGCGATCGCAATTGCGATTGTAACAACTGCAATGTTACAAAAAAAAAAAAACAAAGTTTTTTTCTTTTGCTGGCAAAAGTAGAAATTTTTGTGCCAACTGGTCGGGCATAAAATACCCTGCTTTACGAAAGGGTTACACAGCTAGCGCACTTTGGAAGTTTTGCTGAAGTAGATTATATTGCATAGGGTACTCGCACTTAGCCTGATGCCATCCATATACGTTTGTGTTTTCGATTTGCCTACAAACAAACAGTTATTTGTATGTTTTAATGGCCAGGACAGGCCAGACGCAAGCAGATGTTGCACTACTGACCTAACTACACTGTACAGATGTGTTCGCAAGAAATCCTTGTTACCTTCAAACTTGGCCAACTAACAAAGGAAACTGTAAATTGAAAGAAAAAACAACAAGGGCAACAAAACAAATAATGTTTATTTCAACGTTGAAAAGTAAGAAATCATCTGTGAACCAGTTACTTATTGAAGTGTATAATTTCAGCTGAAGCAGAAAGAAAAAAGAAACATCAACCGATTAACAACCACACGTTCACACAAGTGCACAAGCATCGTACGGTGCTGGTTGTCCAAGAGACTTAAATCAAAGAAAACTACGAGTATCTGTCGCTGCGCTCCTTCCTTAAAGCAACTGCATTTTTGGAGAGATACAATAATTATGTAACAAATCGTTCGTACACCAAAAACGATTGATGAAAATTATTTTTTCTTTCTTTTAACAAAGAAAATATAAACATGACCATTTAGTGGCGGCTTCAAAATATCAAAAGTTAAATGGATTTAAAAAAATAAATTATAATTTTTTTAAACTCACATATCGGGTGGTCGATCGATATAGATATTTTCTTTTCTTAATTTTAAATTAAACAGATTAAAAATATAATTGGAGATGGGGACATCTCCGACTACGCTGTAGGAGCTCCACTCTAAATGCCGGATATTCGTAAACTCTTTCCAGCATCAATAGCGGCATTTCGTGAATTACGCATCGCTGAAGAGTTTTGCAATCAAATAAGCACAAAGGAAAAAATTCAGAGCTGTGACATCACACAATCTAGACGGCCAGTTGACAGATGTGGAACGCAAAACCAGCTGCTCACTAAAGTTATTTCTCAATAGGGCGAATCCACCATATTTTATTCTAAAGTGAAAATTTTCGATTGGTTTAGCTGTTCTTTATTCCACTTCCTCATAATTTCGTTCGATTGTGGGATATAATTGAGGTTATGTTAAGAAAAATCTCTGTCCGAACGTGGCGAAATCTTAAATTTAGCCGAGTCCACAGTTAATATTAGAAACATGTGGTAGTACGTCCAGAAGTGGCCATACAAAAAAGATTGACGAGCGAACTCAGAAAAATTACCAAAAATCCCAAGCTAAGCGCAGTTAGAATATCCAATTAAATATTGGAACATAATTCGATCGAGGCCAATGGAGTCTCAGGTGAATTTTCTACAACATCAGACAATTTAATCTTTCAGGCATTAAGGAATAAAATCCCTGGCGCCAGGGATGTGAGATCTGTATTTAAATATAACTAGAGCTAGTGCTTAATAACTTTACTTTTTCAGTATTCTAATAAGCCTGAATAAATCACCACCCATTAGTAAACAGAAGAATGAAATGCCGAATCCTTTATCCAAGTTTGACGGAATAAAAATTTATGTTATGGAAACAAGCTTAAAAACATCGTTGTGGCAAACATATTATACAGTGTTTTTAAGTCATTTCAAACATAATTAATGCTTCACTTGTTTATATTTATTCAAACGTCATTACCAACCATAAAAATTTAAACATGGTCTAAACACAAACAAAGTATTTTTGCTTTACAAAAATAATATAATAATTTTAACCATAAAATGTTATTAATAAACATAATATGTAAAATTCCTTTGCTAGACCAAAAGGCAATCACTGAGGCGAACTTACTTTTATGGTTTAAAATGTAAATAATCCTCTGTTTTGTGAAACTTAAATCTTTATGGGGAGAATATCGAATTTTCAATTCTTTGATAAGCCCTCGATTGGTTAGATTGGGTCGCGATGGTAAAAAACAAAAATCTGATTTAATAATAAAAAAAAAAAAATTTTTTTGTTTTTCATCCTTCCAAAACTTAAAAAAGATTGAGGTGTGCGCCTCTGCCACGTTTACCTCTCCAGTAGTTAATCCTCCAGCAAATAAATAAATTAAATAGGTTTTATTTTTGAAGGTGGACAAAAATATTGAACTGGCCAAATTCAATATTTGTTTAAACATATCAAATGACAATATTCTTAAATTGTCGTAATTCTGTAATTAAAGGAGTGTAAGACATCATCGTGGCAATTTGAATGTTGAGTTTTTAAAGAACTTTATACTCACACACACGTGCACACGCACACGTACAGCGAGAAAGTAAACTTAATATTTGATATTCAAATATGTGCTCAGGTGACGTGAAAAACAACAGCAATTTTGTACTTTCAGCACTGCTAACAGAGATTCAATGAAAAAAAATGAAGCCAGGCAAAATCGAATGTCCAAATAAACGGCTGCTTGTATTGTTGAGGACAGGTAAACAGGACACAAAATGATTTGATTTTAATTTATGCTCTCTGCATTTTCTATCCCAGATAATGGTCACGATCGTTTACTTTGGGATCGCATAACATTATTAATTCGCGCGCGCGCGCAAACACACCATACCAACCAAACATCCATCATCTATAACTTTGTCCGTCCAAACAAACAGCACACCCAACCATTCATATGAGGATAGGATGTGTCAAATGTCTTTTGGTGAAAATAAAAACGTTTAAAGGGTTGCCTGCACTCATGCACATGCATGCGAGTACAACGGAGCTACGCACAGATACAAAACAAAGTGCGCGAGAGGCAGAGTGTGTTATCAATGTTGGTTTCATATGGCTATTTTGAATTTATTATTGTATTATAAAGTATCCTTGCAAAGGACAACGAATTGTGTTTTGTTGATGATTTACTTTTTTTTGTTTTGTTTGCTGTGTTTGATGGACTTTCATATTTCGGCTACTGTAACGGTCTGCTGCGATGCGAGTGATACCCTGCCTGTTACTCTCATTAGCATAATTTTCGTAGACTTTATTCGATTGTGAATCAAAAGGTAAGTTAAACCTTCAATTGTACACAAAATTCCCTTCATATGCGCTGATGACGAGTAGCATTTGGTTGTTGTTAATCATATTTCTGTTCTTTAACCTTTTTGTTCTCTTAGATTTTCTACGGCATGCAAAAATGTACATCTGGACATTTTCTAGTTGTCACTTTCCATAAATCCAGCAATAAAATAAAAATTAAAAAATTAAAAGAGAAGAACTACAAACGAATTGTTGACTGCGTAAAGCAAAACTTAAATACTTTACAAGCTTTAATTGCTTTAATTTATGCCAGCTGCACAGATTGTGTGACCGTTCCTTATGATGCAAGGGACGAGCGGGTATTATTAGCAGTAGCATATGTTGGTTTTCGCCTGGTTTTCATGATTCAAAGATTTGCCACTGGAGCTAGGCAGCTTTCGTTCTTACGGTTTTCATACTGGCACGAACGTCTTGCCTACCTCAGTAGCCTAAATATTCGGCTTGGCTGTGAGGTTGGAATGCATAATCAAATTGTAAGGCTGTTTTATTTGCCAACAAGGGTTGGGTTAAATTATTCCTGGATTTCACCAAAGGTCTGCTGTAGATGTTGTTTTGGGAAAACAGGGAGAAACCTTATGTTCTTCTACCAGACAAGTCAATTATGATAATTTAGTGGGACCTTGTATTCGCTAAAACACGACTAAATAGAGCAAAGAACATGGAATCATTTCGGTAGATCTTGCCAAAATACGGTCTAGGGGTGGAACAAGAGTCGGTAAAACGCTCGGACTACAGTTCAACTGACCTACTCGCAACTCTAATTCGTACGGTAACAAATAATTGCTCTCCCTTGAAGGGCCAAACCTCCATGCTCCTTAAAATGTTCGGCATAAACTAATGGAGCTGGTATTTGAATTTGTATTGGCGCATTAAAAGCTCTTTCCAATATTGGAGTTAACGCAACGAATGCGAATAAACGTAATTTTCAGTCACTATGTGTCCCTATGTTTCGCCGGCACGGATTTAGTCTACGATTAAAGCCAATTACCCTGTTCATATGCATCTCTAGTAGTCATTGGCGATCTGCCAAATATTTTTATTCTACGAAACTTGTGAGCTGGACAAACGCAGAGTATATGCTTAGATATCCCCTTTGACAGATGACAGAATCTACATTTATTATTCTCAGAGTTCCCTATGATAAATTAATGTTATCGTAGACCACAGTGCCCGTTGCACTGCCTCGTAGTTATCCTTAGCTTTTCCTTATCTAGCATTAGAATCCTTTGTGATTTACCTCCGAGACAGCATAGCAGGCCGCTTTTTTTCTTTACTCTCCAGAGCCAAGCAAATTTCCAGGCATAGAAAGGTTTCGGTCCTATAATGACATGTTAGGCTCCTCTGTTTGCTTAGCAGTCGGCACAGCATGGCCCTCATGACCAGTTACCCAGCATAATGTAATTTTATTCCGGGCACCAAGTTCACTAGAACACTGGCTGGCTGTCCGGCATTTTGAACTCTATTACACCCCATATTCTTCTGCTCAGGCATTCCGTAGTACAGATAAGGATAGCGTAAGTTTCAGCTGGATATTTATAATATTAAAGAGATTGTTCAATGTGGTTTTAAAACTTACCGGTAAAAAGAAATGCCAACATTTAATTTCAATTTTTTTTAATAAATATAATTTTATTCACTTAAGTCAATGTGTTCAAATATGACGTCAGAATTACTGACGTCAAGAGGAAAAACAACTATTTAATCATTGATTTGTTACATGTTCCGTCATTAAAGTAATGTTGCGTTCATAAACTGTTCTCAACGACAGCCCTGTGCTACCGCCGATATTTCGATTATTGAGAAAACATTTTGCAGAGCCTCTTGATTTTCTTCCATTGAGGTTATGTAATATACAAGCAGCCGTTTATTTGGACATTCTATTTTGCCTGGCTTCATTTTTTTTTATTGAATCTCTGTTAGCAGTGCTGAAAGTACAAAATTGCTGTTCTTTTTCACGTCACCTGAGCACATAATTATGCCAATAGTCTTCGCCGCACAGCCTTCTACTAGTCAATACTTCGAAGCCAACACTACTCGCTTAAGTCGCGACATACCGGTAGCAGAGCTGGAAAGAGTGATTGAAAACAGCGTAGTCGCCACCAACATTTGAATGGAAGCAGCTTTATAAAATCGGGGATCGTGCCGACGGCTCATAATAAAGATCCCGACATCCCCAATTCTATTTCAAGTGTTTTATTTAAAATTAGAAAAAAGGTCTAATGGGAACATCACCCGATATGCAGCGCTGGTCACCGCTGATATATTTTCTTTTGTACTGAAAGCTTCTCAGTGTTTGCTTAAGTTAAATAAAATGCTACAAAATTAATCTGGATGATTAGAAATCATTGCAATAGAAAGTCTTATCCCTTTTGTATCGATCGAACGCCACAGGGTTTTGGCTGACCAGTACAGTACCTCCGTCTTAATGGTGAAATCATTCCAAGAAGAGAGTGGCCAAATTCAAATCATAATTATTTTCAAAACTTCCTTGAACTTTGCAAAACTTCTTTGCAAATGTCTTAAAATTAAAATTAAATTGCAAGAGTTCAGCTTCATATGATGCCTGAGTTATCATTGATTTCAACATCTGAGCGAAGGCTAAAATGAAAAAGCGAAAGAAATCTTTTTTAGTTTAAAATTAAAAAAATATATAACTTTGTATGTTTGTATGGATGTGTATGTGTGTGTGTATGCAAGACCAATGTAATACACAATTTTAGTATTAATAACAAAAAAAAAAATAAGAAGGGACGATTTTACTTTAAAATTAAAATAATTTATTTTTGTGTATCCAAGAAACAAAAAAGAATGTTAAACTGTTTTGTTGATACTTATAAGACAATCAATCATCTCAGCAACAACGTATAACGTACTTACACACACAAACAAACTTGCCTACTTCTGCTGTTCTTATGATGGAGTCTACTTTTTTTTATTATTGCACACCATCACCAACACCTAAAGACAAATAAACAAACAAACAAGAAAAAAATACTATCATGCTGGGCCTGCCAATTACTGGCAACCAAGTCGCAAGCAATCTTCACTTTCTTCTAAACGATTAAATTGTTCTGGGGTAAAAAAAATTATTTTGCCCCTTGAATAAAAATTCGGTAAAAATGGGAGGTTTGACTTTAAGGGGCGCGACAAATATAACCGCCTTAATAGAACGGTTGCAATAGTTGATTGCACGATAACTCGATAATAGTTCGTACCAACTTTATACACAAAACTCTAAAAGCTGCCTTCCAGTTATTTCTGGACTACTTTTTTGTATGCTCAACGGTTTTGGAGTTATTCGCAAGTTAGTGGCGAAAAAAGCGCAGGTTAAAATTCGTAAAAAAAAAGTTAAGTAATATTTGGTAAAAAGATGGGCGCAAGACAACTTGCAACAGTGTTACAATAGAAATCATAAAAAATCATTCCTTTTGTTGGGAGGGTTGAAAAAGTGTCCTTTTTTCAACCCCCCTGGATCCGCGCCTGCTTCACGTTTGCTGGACATGTGGAAATTACTAAAAAAAAATATTATGGAAATTCTGGCTCAATTGTAAATATGCAACATGAATATCTCCTTGCAGTGGGTCGTCATCATGGCAATTCGTCGCAGCGACCTTAATCGACCTTAATCCACCAACATAGATGCCATAGCGGCCAGTGTCAAAGAAAACCCAGAAATTCGGATTCAGCGCTGATCAGCTGAATAGGGCTGCGTCTGATAGTCCACCAGGCTTATTTTGTGCTGGAAATATTTTTTCGCAAATCGAGGTTTTAGCCCGCTAGAAACTTCTTTGGTGCAGCGATTATAACAATTATAGCAAAACTGCAGTTATTGCAGCTAACACAATCCTCGAGTATTTGACTAAGCGTCAATACATTCAAAAAGCTTGAGTGACCCATGCTGTCAATGATCCCCAGTAAAAAGCGTTGTTAACTCTCTGTCTATGGCGAGAGCTCGACAATATCGGTATAACCTAGTTACGGTTTCCATAAGACGGCAAGGGTTCAACGATAGACCACCGTGGTCATTCTATTTCCCTCCACAAGATTCCAACCTCAACGACTACGTCAAGTCCTTAGGAAATGCTAACAATCAAACCGCTTTGGAAGAGCTTGAGGCTCATATTCCAGACGCTATTGCCGAAACATTGCCGCATATATTGGACCGAGTTATACAAAATTAGACCGACTACTTAAAGCACTTCCACTTTTTTTAAGGAAAATAACATTCAGACAAATAACGGCTACTAAGGAAAGGGATAGATTAGAGAAAGGTAGTGAGTGTAGTTGAAAGATAGATAAGCTGTAATGTACACAACGCTGCAATTGCGCAATAGAGCAGTACCGACGATGGAGGATGCTGCGATATATGGAATGGAAAATAGTACAATCAGCGACTGGGATATGAACCCAGGCAACGAATGCTTATCTAAAATATTAATTAAATATTTTATTCTAAGAAGCATCTGTGCAAGAAAGTTTTGCATTAACGGCCCTTTAAACTGTGGTGGCACGCCTCTGCTTAATAGCCAGAGCAAGACATGCTAACGCCTGCTCACTTCCTTAACAACAAGTTTTCAGAAAAATAAAAACTTAAAAAAGTTCCATTTTGTTTGTCTTTTTCCAATTTTTTTAAAGCCGAAAAAGGGGCATTGAGCGGGCAAAGTAGGTTGGTTGGTGTGAGTACTTTACACCCAATAGATAACTGTATTTACTTAGCGTACTTCCTTCCTATTGAGCGGAAATGACAGGAAACCTTGTTAAGGGCTTTTATTCGGCTGTGCCGAATCCTTTATACCCTGCAGCGAAGTATACCTTTAAGAACTGATTTTGCCGAAGTCCAATAGTAAAACTTGGCTACTGCATAAAAGAGATTGGTTCAAGAACTTGCTAAATCTTCCACCCACAGAAAATTAAGTTTGCTGGCAGGCAAATGAATATTGTGGAAATTACAAATAGAACGATAAAGTCAAATACACCATTTCCACATTTGCTAAAGATATGATTCCAAGAAGGTGCCAACCTTTATTAGAAGCAAAATTTTCAAATACAATTCAAAAGTAACGCGGAGAGTAGAAAAATCAACAAAAAGAAAAAATAAAATAAAAAGGGCAACAATAGGACTGGTTACAGGGACAACTGATGGCCCAAATAAACCATGAAAGCAACTAATGGACAGAATTTCGAGGCAGCAAAAAATTTATGAAAAAAAAATCCTGCCGTTTATTTATGGGAAAATGAATGGCGGGGGGGGGGGGGGGGGGGGGGGGGGGGGGGGGGCTATTTGTTGCTTGTTTAATTGTGCGAAAATCAAAAAGAAAAATTCAACCATTTTATAAGAAAGAAAACGAAGAAAATTACTTCTCGCATATACGAGTATTTAACATTTTCGAATTCTTGTTGTAAAACGTTAAATAAACAAAAAGCAGAAGTAAAAAAAAACACAATTTTATATTCAATGGCAAACTAAACACACACACACACACACATACAGTAACACAGGATACAGCCAAATATACAAAGGAAAAGTTACCCCTTGTTAAAGAGACAAAACTTTTGTTGCTTAATTTTCCATCAGAGCACTGACGATTAGGTCATCGTGTTGTTGGTTGTTTTTTCAAGCACTGGACCAGAAGTAGCAACCCAATAAACATAATGCTTAACGTTTGTTGGCAAATCTATCTATGTTATTCTCAGCATTATACACAGGCTTATGTAAGAAATATCACGGAAATATAAAGTAATATCCGCTTGAATTTCTCAAAACTCAAAAGTTTCGATGCAATTAGGACAACAATTATTTATTTGTATTTAAACTTGCGTGTTTTCTTAAGGCGCTCATACACTTATGATGTGTGCTCGACCTCTTGTTACAAGTTAAAGAAGCCCTGCTCACATAAATAACAAGAAATTGAACGTTATCAAAGTTTTATTTGCCAACTAGGGTTGGGTTAAATCATTCCTGAATTTCAGCAAAGGTCTGCTGTACATGTTGTTTTGGGAAAACAGGGAGAAACCTTATGTTCGTCTAACAGACAACTTAATTGCGGCTAATTTAGTGGGACCTTGTATTCGCAAAAACACGACTAAATAGAGCAAAAAACCTGAAATCATTTCGGGAGACCTTGCCAAAATACGGTCGAGGGGAGGAACAAGAAACGCTCGGACTACAGTTCAACTGACCTACTCGCAACCATAGTGATGTGATTTGCTTGAGCTGTTTATGGACTAGTGCGCAAACACTTAAAAATTTGTTGATTATAATTTACTACGAACCGTCAAAGTCATTCTTTCAATGCAGATCATCATGAGTGTGTGAATGGTTTTACACTCATTTTGCTCCACAAATATCCGCAAACTACTGAATGTTCGACATTTAACAAAGCAAATGATTTGAAGGGTTGCCACATACTTAAATTAATTTAAAAAAAAAAACTTTTTTGGAGATATTCTATTTTTGGAAAAATTTGTTCCATTGACAATTTTTGTGTGACTCCCAACAACTGTTTAAATTTTATGAGTCAATTAAGAGCGTGACTAGATTGAACGAAACTCAATTAATATATTTTTGCATCAATTAAGCGTATAAATCAATTTTGCGGGACTCAATTCAGCGAAAACTACTGTATTAAAAATTACACTTTACAGAAAATAAACGCAAAAAATACATTCAAAGAGAGTTTAATTGACAGAAAAATAACATAACGAAGGCAGTGTAATTTAGGAAACTTTATTTATGATCCCTCGATAAAATCATGTGATGTAAAGTTTTAAACAAAATGGACTAAAATTTCAATTTCTTGAAATATCAGAAGTTCACAAAAAGTTCCCAAATTCGACACAAAAAGTCACTCTTCACCAAAAAAAATGTGAAACTAACGAAAATAATTGGTGAAATAAATCACCAGTAATAAAATCTTTTTAATAATTAAAACAAACCAAAAGTTCACCGAAAGCTTGAACGACTTATTGCGAATAAACTGAAATTTTGTAGCAATTCGATTGACTTTAAAATCGAAATTTGAAATTTTTTTAGCGATCAACTGACAAATGCGCAACTGATAAAATGGAATTTTAATATAATTATTTGTATAAAAAGTTTCTACTTTAACGTGAAAAGCATATCGCTCATTTACTCAAACAATGTCATAAGTCAAAAAAGTCATTTTTGCACTTAATGATGCAGAACTGTTCGCTATGTCTCATGACTTATATTGTTTACAATTTTTATCTTTATATCCATTCTAGTTTTCATGTTTCAAGAGAATATGCCATTGATTTTTGTAGGTAGTGGGAGCAAATAGAAAACTTCAACCGCATTTATTCCGAAACTGTATTTTTTGAGTTATGACATTGTTTGAGTAAATGAGCCCTATGCATGTCTGAAATTTCGAACTTATTGACATTTTCATGTAAAAATCTTATTTGCAATCGATTTTTCAGCGTTAGTTGAGGTGCTAAGTTTCGATTATAAATGCTGGTAAATGTTTACATCTTATTCCCACCAATGCCGCGTGTTTGCTGGGATACAATTTCAGTATGAAAATAAAAAAAGCAGCAACAACAGCAACAATGTTAATTGAAAAGGGAATATTTAATCATTTTTTAAATGTTTGTTCGAATTTTTTATGTCTTTTTTTTAGAGCTTCAATTAAATGGGTTTAATTCCGTTGCGCATGCACACATGTTATTCCATTAAATGCTTCATAATAGAAAAAAGATGCCAGCGACTTACATGCATATGCATATGTGTGTGTGTGAGTAGAATATGTTTTCTGAATTATCTTCATCCCTTATTTCCCAGCAAATACTAAATTAATTTCCACAAACGTAACAGACTGCCGCAAATCAGTTTGACTGCAGGGACAAAGTTAAATCACAGCAGATCAGATCGCCCAAGAAATCAAATGATCGCTCAACACTTCAACTGTTCATAACCAGCATTCAATTTTTTTTTATAATTTTTATTAAATTCAAATACAACAACGTGCACAAACATTTTAATTATAAAAATTTCTTTAAGAAATTCAAGTTGCATTTGTTAAGACTTGCCAACAGAGTAGTAAGATTCAATGAGAAATGCCGGAACAAAATGGTTTGTCGTTGTCACACTATCACACGAAAAAGATGCGAAAAGAAAAATACCAAATTGATCGCATAGAAAACAAAGTTAGATCGAACTCTTAAAAATCTGTCACACATATTCACGTTTTGTCTACACTATCAAAATTCCTGAACATTCAGGCAACTTTGGAGAGACCTATGCGTTAATCCGGAAAATGGCATGCACAAGAAACATAATCTTAGAGAAATGTGATGTCGAAAAGGTTGCTGCCCACATTAAAATTTGAAGAGAAGATGAAATTAAACGCCTCGAGACATGGGGCAACCAGTCCCCGAGGCTTGTCTGAGGCCATCTGAAACTGGAGGATAAGTTTATTTGCGCTGTGATCAGTATCTACGGGTACCAGTATCGGCCCGGACTAGCTGTTGGCCAGCCGCCTTCGGTGTAGTAATGCGGTGGCTGTGGTGCTTTGGACCTAAATCACGACGAGACAGTGATCGATCTGACAACGCAGGCCGCAAAGGTTGAAAAGAAAACCTATCGTAAAAATTATAAACGAGTCAGCGTTGCTTTTTGCTCTTAGCCTTTCGCGTTGAAAAATACATCACATGTCTAAACAAAATTGTGTCAAATGCCACTCTAGTTTTTCGTATTACAAAACATAATTTCTGCGGTCATTGCGTTAGTCAAGCGGAAAAATGTTGTTTTTTATAATTTATATATTTTAAAAGGTTTTAACTTAGGTAATGGGTAGACAGTGCGGTCAACATATGACAAGAACACAATGATAATTTCTGTTTTAAGCTACTACAAATATTGGGGGTAATAATGTGGCCGGAAAAAATTTTAATATTAATAATTTATAAATAACAGATCTATTTAAAAAAAGACACATATCTTACACGTAACGTAACTAGATATTGTGCGTAGAGGTCGACTTAAATTTGAGCTTTTGATGAAAGGGTTGTGATGAATTTCCTAAAATCCGACAAATGATTTCGCCAGAATTTCAGCCTAAGGTCTCTTACTTGTTTCGGATCTAGTATTCAGTTATCAAAGTTGCAGAGGTGTTGCGGAAGGTTATTTCAAAACTTACTAAACAAATTTAATCGCTAGTTATTACAACGGGAAAAGTGGTCTACAAAACAAACGAAAAACTAGCAATGGCTGTGGAAAATGTCATAGATGTCCCCTTATGCAGTATCGTTATGTTTTCACACTTTAAACTTGACCCCTTTGACCAAACGCTACTGATACATCTTGATTAAAGTCTGCCCTAGTCTTTCGGATTACTCCAACGGTGGTCTTAACAGTGGTCATGCAACACAATTTTCTCATGTTTCGGATTTTACCCAAAGCCGCCCTCCCGAAGTAACCTCACCAACAATCAGTATGGGAGTTATGTTACGTCTCGGGGATTTCTGGCTCCGGTGGTATCAGCGATTGTTACTAGAAAGTTCTACCTGTAACCAGTTTCTGGTTCCAGCCAAGCCACCTGGACTGGTGCCCCCATCTCCTCTGGTTACAATACATCAAATTGGTTGAATAACCAAGCCGATGCGTCCCCGGCGACAAACAAACACAACTGCAAACTTAATACACACAAACTGAGTTTCGGTCTTAGGCGAAACTGATCAGATAAAAATCGGCCGTGCCGATTAATACGCTTAAGACTCCTAGCAGAAGCTAAGCCGATTATTTTGGCTTGTCCCATATCACGTTTTTTGACATGAAAACGACATGCTGAGTTGCCAGATGTCATCAGTGATTAGCATGGAAATTTGAATTGTGGCACCGCTGTGATGGAATTTACTTTAACAAGGTGATTATAGAATTTATTTTATTTATCGATAACGTACGCATGTGATTTGGGCCGAACCAGTTTACATGCTCTGCCACAATATGTTGCAGAAGTGTCTTATGTTTTTAGTCTTTCAAGCAAACAAACACCGTTTAAAGCTTAAAATTTTTAAAATTTTAGTTGTGGGGCCCTTCTGCCACATCAAGATCACCATTCCGAAAACGCTGAAGTCATTGCTGTCACGCCCTTTTCCCAATGTGGTGTTTGATGAGCCTGAGCCGGATGATATTTTATTTGAAGGTAGTAAATCAAAACCTCCAGGAAATGACGAGAATTAAATTAAGTCGGCAAGTTTAATGGAGCAGACCGGTACTAAAGTAGAGGGGTAGGAAGTCTGAATTTTTAATAACTCTAAATTTATATCTGTTGCCAAGTGGGCACAATAATTTGATGCTGGTCTAGCAAAGTAGGGAACCTGCGCTACTTACACCAAATGTTGTACGCATAAAAAAAACTGTAGTGTCCTTACAAACCAGTTGCTAAACTAAACACTGAACGTTACAAACATATTTTGCTTTTGAGAAAAACAAAAAATTATAGTTGCGGTTATGACATTTTCTAAAATGTAGTTAAGAAATCATCATTTAAAAAAGGAAAGAACACAGAAAAAAACAAATATTTTTAAAGTAAACACAACTGTGCGTTAGCAGCAGCAGCAGCAGTTTCATGCAACAATAGTTCTGTAGCGCAACCACACACGCACAGTTACCAATTGAACATGAGAAAAAAGGGTTAAAGCGACTGCATAACATCACCACTTTATGCGTGTTACACAAAGGACATTTTAAAAAGATACATTTTTTGCTTCCATTATCATTTCACTTTTAAAAGTGGCTCTTTTTTATTATTCTATTTTATTTTTCATTGTTACAGTTTGCTGCTTCTGTCGCATAGTGGATTCGAAGGAACTGTGAAAAAGGTATTTTGCGGTTGGCGAAATGTAGGTGACATGCAATCCTTTCCTAAAATTTCGTCTTATATTCTCTGAATCCGTAATATTCAATTCGAATTTTTTCGTTGTTCTATTTTGTAAAGTGACCCGAAATCATAATAAGCACGCGAAATGGTTTCGCAATAATCCGCTTGTGATTTTTGTACAAGGTGAATTTCGTTGTCGTTTCGCTGGTCATCCAAATCGCACTTCTTAAAGATTCTGATGCCTAGCCAAGTGAAGGCTCAACACCACATCATCAAGCAGACGATGATGTTAATGAGTTATTCCTGCCGCAATGCGATGAATTTGGACTGGGGAACATGTGGTCGCCAAAAACAGGCCCAAGATGTAATTAATAATGGTGGCTGTGACTTAAGTTCCAATTAAATATGAAATTAAAAAAGAACATAACATTTCTTCTCCGTTCAGTCATGAGATATGGACAGGGAATATTGGGTTATTTATTTTGGGCCAACCTGTATATAACAAAATGCTTATGTCAGCAATTAGAAAGCACTTGTTTGATCACCTCAAATATGTCAGATTTGAAAATAATGGCTTAATATTGTAAGTCCCCGTTCACACATGCAATTTTTTATGCAGAAATGTTTGCAATTAAAATTTTTCTTCTTACCTTTCAACTTCAAATTGAAAAGTGCGCACAGTGCCCCTTTCCAATCTGAAAGTTGGTGGTAGCAAAGTCACATTTTTTAAATACTCTATAACACTGCACTATGGCCAACAAATCCCCTGTAGTTTGATTCTCAAGGACATGTCGGATAAGAGTTAAGAGGTTAATATTTGGGCTTTCCAAGTCCTTTGGCTGCTCTCACTTTTGCTTTAAACGCTATTTTCTTGTAAATATTTATTCTTATCTCACTTTAAGTAAGTCGAAAAAGAGTTTTTTAAATCACTGCTTTTTCGAGAGGTCACGCTCCGCTGACGTTTAATAATTCCGAAAACGAGTATATTCTAAACGTGTCACGTTTATGAAATAACGTTCTCCAGGCGTGGCAGATGGACACAGTCCCCAAACCTACATTCATTGGGTAGCGCAACGTCATACGCAATACTGTCACCAAAATACCTACTGTGCCCGAAGCCTCGTCCATAAAAGACACCTATTAGAGGCGCAATAACAACTTTGATACTCCCCCGATATCCGATAGAAACTTTTAAATTGATAACTTCTTTTATAAAATGAAAAAAGTTTTAAAGTTTTCCTCGATTTATTTTTTTTTCTCGTATCCCTTAAACTTTAACCTTTCAGCTGAAGGAGAATAAAGTAGAAAAAAGCCATGAAAAACTTTTTTATTTGGTGGTGGAAAAAAAACAGTTAAATAATTTGCGTGTTTCTTGCTTCACAAAAACTTTTTCCATTTTTTTTTCGTAAAAAAGTAAAAAAGTAAAAATATAAAACGAACTTGTTTTTAATAATTCTGCTGTCCACTTTCTTGGGGATGAGTTGGGTTGGTTGGCTGGTTGGGTTTTACAGAAGTCACTTTCACACGCATTTTTTCAAATTTACAAAAGGGTTGGTTATTTTGTTATCTTTGATTTAATAACATCAAAAGGGTGAGTGTTGAAAAATTCAAAGATGTTACTAAAATTTTTACAAAAAAAAAAAACCAAACAAACTTAAAACAAAAAGAAAAAGAATTTTAAAACTTTAGAAAAGTAGTTTGAAGGTGTAAAAATTGCTTTGGTTTCAGATGCAGCCTTCAAACCCCCTACTTTGTTTAGGCTGATGTCAGCTGACTTATAATAGGTGATTCAAATATTTTACAAATGAAATGAAATTATTATTCGAGATATCAGCAGGAGAACGTATTCGAATTATATGAGCGTATTATAAAAGAAAGCGCTCGAGAGAGAATGCACTCCGTACCTTACTTAATCGACCTGTTAAGGGAACAATTTGGAATTTGGCGCCGAAATTTGAACAAACTAGATTTGTCTGTAACATGAAAAGACCTTACCATCCTCGACCAAATCGTTTGGAACCGAATTTCCACCGCGTAGCGAATTTCGACATACGATTTGCATTTACACCCCCACCATATCAGACTCACTTAAGAATTAAAGACCAGAGGCCATGGAATGAACGTGTAACTTTCGAAAAAAAAATTTCTTTACGCATGCGACACATTTGCACCTCAACGGATCTGAACGGAACGGAAAACTGCCGAGTTTGGGGATGGCAAATTTCAAAACAGTTTTAATCGAAGGAAATGCATCCCCAAAGAGAAACTGCTTGGTCTTATTTGTGACCTAAAAAGACGTAATTGAAAATAATGCACTGAATTATGGCAGTCGCATTACTTCAACTCACATGACTCTGGGCGACCCCTTTACAGATTTAGTCTTCATAATTTTTTTTTTTGTTAACCCTTTCTTATTGGCCCTTTAGATTACTTGTGCTGCTGTCTTGTAGTGTGTTTTTATTTCCTTCTTAAAGTCTTAAATATTGTGTAAACGTTACTTGTACTTTAATGAAACCGCACATACCTATTCCGCCAAGTAGAGTCACAAATAAAACTCAAGGTTGTACAGAAAATTTCTAGAAAAACTTTTGCAAAGCAAAAAAAATATCAAAAGTTTGCTTAAGGGTTATGTCCTATTGTATTTCGGGGAAAAAAACAAAGAAATAATTGTAGACTCTCATGCATATGAGTTTACGCATACATACATACATATGTACATGTATTGTGTGCATGTGTATGCGTAATATTTTACAGAAATTAATACAGTTATTGTTAATCTTTAAGTTTGAGGGCCGACGGAAAATATCTGAAAATTTGTTGACTTACGCAACAGTTATAAAGCCTTCCGAAGATTTTTCGATTATCACTGGCAAGAAGTGGTGGGTACTACGTGAATCGTTATCGCCTCGCCAGTAACTCATAAAGAAAATTTCAAGACACCAAAAAGAGTCAGACGTCGAGCCTTGAGAGTTTTGAGTCTCACTCTGAAGCTTAAACAACTGTACGGAGCTAGAGTTTTTTTGGTAGTTTTATCGGTGCCCGCATGCGTTCCTTTTATAGCATTAATATGACAAAGGAGTGGAGCACAGCATATCCTACATCCTGTACGAAAATGCAGGTCGAATATCAGATTTTCGAACGATACCGCTATTAATGGGTTACATGGGATACCATGGCTGCTTGTGAGCCAAGGTGCGAGTACTTCAAATAATCAGAGACTAATATTGTCGAGCTGACAATTGCTAGACAAGCGGCGGAGGTTGGGCGTTTTTTTAAGACTCTGTATGGCAACTGTATTGCGGACGAAATTGGGACAATGCTTTATGATGCGGATATCGACAATCAAGATGGCGTTCCACTCTCGGCTTGTGGGTAGTGCATGAAATATTTACGAGAACCATTTGGTCACACCCAGGCCTGGCTAGAAGACGGACTGACTTTTGTCCTCTTCATATGCTAAGTATATGTTACAGTGAGCGAAAAGGAGGCCTTTTTCGAGTCATGAATTCAATTCAAGGGATTGCTACACAAAAGAAAGGATGGTATAATCAGGCTGGGCGGATCTAATGTTTTTTGATTATAGTGCCGCAGGTGAGCACAAACAAAAACATGGTTGAGGAAACCACAACTTAAAAGCAACATATTAATGTTGAATTATATGATTGTAATTTAAACATATTATTATTGTACCTTATAAAAATATGTTCCTTCGTAGAACTACGCAATTGCTTTCCACCGAATTCGAGAGTAAATAGTATTCAATAACAAACATTGTATGATTATTAGTCATACTTCGATTAAACAATATAAGAATTTAACACAATATGTTTATTAATAAAATGTTATGGTTAGAATTATCATATTATTATTTATAATAGTTAAAATACTTTGATTGTGATTACAATTTTCGTAAAAATTATATTGTTCAATTCAACCAAGTGGCAATTTTTATGAATGATAATCATTTAATGATTAAATGCTAACAATAACTTGTCTCTCGCAGCTAAAGTAATGTTGAAAATATTTTCAAATAACCAGAGTATGTTTGTCACAATAGTATATTTTTGTAGAGAACATAATATAGTTGTCGTGACCATGCCGCAACCGTGTTTTGGCTTTGCGCATTTAAACACTTCACTCATAAGTTCAACCCTAACGCCTAACTTCATGTATGTCTATCTGAGCCGGATCCGTATAATTCTGGTACTTTAAATTCTTCTTTATACTGGGTTCGTAGTCGGAGGTTAAAGGGGCCTACTTAAAACATTCACTGATTAATTTCGCTGGTGAAAAAAAAAAACAATTTATTGTAGAAATACAACTTTAGGGATGCCGGCGCGGTTGACTTTTCACGTGAATTTCTTTAATGAGTCAAACCGCCTAAAAAAAGTGCACAAGATTAGAATGTGTTTTGATTTGACTAAATCAATCATTTTTCAATTTTTGCCATAAAAACTTAAAGCCGTAGAATATAAATATTTTCAAAATGAATAAATAAAATTTAAAAAAAAAGAAATAATAGAAAAAAAAATCGAATCGAAAATAACGATTTACCATAAATTATTTAGGGGCCGGGAAAATTTGATAAAAATGTATAATCTGATAATCCTGATGCTGTAAAACGGCATATCTCTGGCAGGGTTGGAAAACATTGTAATCTACTTGCTGTTGCTAAATTCGCGTGAAATTTATTTAATCTGAGCGGCGGGTTCGCTTACGCAGGTTGCCTATTTGTAGTGTTTTGGAATGCTCCCCACAAAAAAAAAACGCCACATTTCCAAACAATTCAAGCAGTGATCTGTGTCTCTTTCTTTATAAATACCTATAGGTTGACTTTATCTGAATGATTGATTAAATGAATGAATGAATGAATGCATGTTGCGATGACAATGCATAAGTGAATGTAAGAATGATGGATATAAAAAAAATCTAAAATGCTCTAAAGTTTTCCAAAGAAGTAAATGTTTTACATATGTTATACAACTGTTATACAAACTGTTATAATTCTTTATATATTTACTACTACAGCCTGGAAACTATTGATTGAACTTCTAACTGTTCTATAGCTTAATTTTCAAAACTGTTATAAGCCTCTGAAGTTGATAATTTTTACACATCTTGAACATTTGAAACTGTTATACACCTTTTACCATTTAAGGACAATATGTATGTTGTAAAGATCACACAATCTGTTGTGTGCAAGTAGGAAGCCGGTTACTGTTCTTATCCTATGCCATTCATTTTATGGCCTGAAATCGTGTAGTCCTCATTTCTTACTCTGAGCTGAAGAAAAAGACGGATGAAAACAAGTTGATCGTATTACAAATCATAATTAAATATAGAATTAAAATTGGCCAAACAAAACTGAATTCTTCATTCAGTCTTACATTACGTGTGCCTACATACGATACATATGCTCAGTAGTATCACGAAATATATGCAGCCAGTTACATAATAACTCCTCCTACCAACCCTAAAAAAACTTGTTGTGACCCTCATATTTGCAAAAAAAAAGAAAAGAAGAAAAAAATGGAGTTCCCTTCAGCACGTCTAATAGCCCACAATGCAAATTCCTGCATATAATTTTTAGTTGTACCTGGGGTATGTTTATGTTTTAAGGGATACAAGGGTGGTGTTTGAGTGCAAGAGTTCATGTGAGTAAGGATATCCTAAAAATGAGGGATATGTGTTTTGCATTTAGATTGTGTCTGTGACTCCGATGTTTGTTTTTTTATTCTTGTTTTGCTCACACGGTAAAATGACCGTCGAGGTGTTAGTCTCATTTGGGGTGTGTTTATTTATTTTATGCAGTGGGCATCTTGCAACAGAGGGGAATATTTTTTCTCTTCATTTTTTACATTTGAATGGAATGTTCCAGTTGAAGAGTTTAAGGAAAGATCTTGTTTGTTTCCTTGGAGTAATGACGACCAAGTTCAAGATATTGAGCCTAAGTTGGAATTTGTTCAACTTTAAATTTGCCCTAGAATTAAAAACCTAAGAGCAGCATTTTTTTTCGTAATTATTGGAATTTATTAGAGCTGTGGGGGGTACGAACCCACTAGGGTTGGTGTAGTTGTCTTAAAAGTTTTAGGAAATTTGATAAGAAAAGTCACATAAAGAAATTTTTTTAATAAACAAATTCTCGAGAATTTTCATAATAATTGTTACGGTTCAATTATAAAAATTCTCGTGTTAGTAATTCCCTGAACATTTCTGTTGCGACATAAGCCAGATGCGGATCCAGCTTGGGTTTTTGGTAGAGTAACAATTTCAACATTTGTTGCATGGGAACTTATGTTAATTTTTAATAACTTTACTCGCTTTGAATACGCACTTGGGTAAGCAGCATATGCCGCTATTGGAAGAAGTGCTAAAACGGCAAAAGTTCACTACATTTGTAGTTGCAACAAAGCTGATCATGTGCGCATCAAGCTTAACCTTTAATGGGGGCAATTTATTAACAGGAAAAAAAGCTCGACGGGTTTGTTCTCTAAAACGCCAGAAAATGTCCTCTTAATCTCTGTCCCCCTAGATCCCCGCCCATAGTGTGAAATAGAAACGTAAGAAACAGAATGAAATCACGCATTCTTTTACGGCATTTTGTTAAAGCTTTGACATCTCGAGTGAGGCTTCATACACACAACAATTCGAATTTGGTTAATGAAGTGTTATACAAAATTTGGATAAAGGCTGCTGAATGAGCTGACTTACGTCACAAATACTGTTACGTGACATAATAATCTTCATTAAAAAAATATATATAAAAATTTTTTTTGTTTTTAATTTGTCATGACCGGCAAGGAAAAATCCTTTAATCAAAGTCGCAGGATTTACACTTTTATTTGATTGAGTAAAAATAAAAAGCATTTCTTTTTGTTTTTTATTTTTTTAATTAATTTCAACACTTGCACAGCCAGCAACAGAGCAGAGTTTACTTGAACGTGTAGAGGGCTTCAATAAAAATGAAAAATTTTCAAAAAACTTGTTGGCATTAACACTCAAACACTCAAACAAATTTATGTTCATTTATGTTTTTTATCCCTGTAAAAGATAAATGTATGAGTGTTCTTGTTTTTGTTGTTGTGCTAATTACAGGCAAAGAGCAGATGCAGTTCGCTCAAAATAAGAGAGTAAATGAGTAATGTGGAATTGAGTAACAGGCGTCATCTGGTAGGGTGTAGTAGCACTAAAGAGTTAAAAGGAGTGGCAAGGGTGATAAACCATAATTGGAAGGAAATGAAGAGTTAATAAAAAAAAATACCAACCAACAAAATAAAGGAAATAAAAAAGTTTGTACAATATTCTTATAAGAAACTTGATCAGCGTGTTGTGGTCTTTCTTACAGATGGCAAATAATAATCAACTTTCAAAATAAAACATGTAAATATATGTGTGTGTGTGTAGGCATGTATGTGTATATGTTTGCAAGGATCGATGATGAAGCACTTGAATTTACATCTGTTGAGATGCAAATGCTGCTTCATGATGCCATTCATCATAATGCGTAGTAAGTGATAGTCGGAGGCATACGCTTCCCAACAGCTGAAAGCAATTTCTTAAGACACGTACGAACAATTTAATGAAGTAACAAGCCCTACCATATATCATTGCAGGACTCACATGCCTTAACTGATTTTGTGAGCGCTTGTGCCGTGCCGCATATACGTTTTTATTGAATATTTTGTTAATTTCGGAAATTTTATTTAATATTGGCGATTCCGATTTTGGTAGCGTTCTGTTTTTTAATTTGCCCTAAAAATATATAAAGCAATCCGATATCAGTTTGCAACTAGTTTCCTTTCCAATTTGCGCGAATAATATTTTTCGTATGCTTTGTACCGCAAATTTGTACCTTAAAATACATCTCTGATCTAACGCAGTAACTTGATTTAATGAAATGATTTAGAAAATAAAGAGAGTCCTTACAATCTCTCGCAATGTCGAACAGTCTCATTCCTCAGAACGAAAAACAACACTGAAGATGGCACATAGCCGAAACCGGTCTGTCTCCGAACCAAACTTGGCAAGGGATGACGGAAATTCGTTCCAAAAATCTACAGTTTCACACACTATTCCGTTTCCACTATACCCCTTTGCAGTATTTTAAAACAAGAATTTTACAAATCACATTACCTGTGCGACAGTGTAAAACGGCCTTAGCGATTTTGAAAAATTTAACAACTCACTTCTTTCGCTGAATACGGGCTCTTTACAAAATAGAAGGAAAGTATTTAAATATTTCGCGTTGTATAAGTCAAAGAGTTGCAACGGTTGAGTAAAACATAATAATAACGCGAAGGACATTCGCTTCACCGACGAAATCTGCCTGATTGAGTCCCTTCCATTTTATTCAACACTTTCGTTGGATTTTTGCAGAGAGCAATCCAATGAGAATCATTCTGACTGTCAAAATATTTAAAGTAAAATATTCTCACTACATCGTGTGTTCTCACTATTCCCAAATAACCTTGTTCACTTTGAGAAGTGGCAGTGAAATAAGCCGAAATTTCGGATAAATTTCAGCGGCTGAAGTTTTTAATGGACAAACAGTTTCAGTACTGGAGGGGCAGTTGGTGAGCGGGTGCAAACTGAGAATAAAAATACGTACGCCCGTGCACTGGCTGTGACGAGCCAGACGAATTTTTTTAATTTTTCAACAGCTGATTTTGGTATTTTCTTCGTTTGTTTATGTAAAAATGCAACATTGATAAAATGAAAAGTCTCAGCGTTTCGAAGTATTTCTAGAAATACTGAGTGTCATATGAGTGTCAAATTTCCAAATTTTTGACTAGTCATTTTACTCCATCTAATAGTGTAAAAGGCGCTTTAATAATTCCCTGGTTACTCATTTCCAAATTAATCAAAACACTGATTTGATGTCCCTTTATTTAATACGCGACATTCGAAACGATCATTTTGAGTATTTGTCAAATGTGCCACTATGCATGTTTTGCCTGCCTTTTGCAGGGTTGTGTTACTGAATAGCAAGCCGACCGAAAAAAATATGTGTGTTTCAAACGAGTTGTTGAACATTTGAGAAATACGCGAAATGATCGTTTGGGATCTTGTCTATGATTTTATGCGCACTAATTCCCGTGAGTGTCATGAGCAATTGTATGTTAAATCTATTGATCATGCACAACAGACCCACGTGGGTCTGAAAATCCGATCCTTTGTGTTACCTGAAGGAGAAGTGAGGAAAGGAGAGTGGAAAAGTGGTGAGTGAAGAAGATTAGTGAAGAGAGGAAGAGATAATTTATTCACTGGCCCATAGCTGCTCCTTATAAAGGAGATATGTCTAGCGTTGCTTCTCTAGGACAGAACAGAGGCACAGGAGGTGAAGTACCGGCTCTACAGCTTCTGTACTTGCTTTTATCTTTTTGTGGTTAAATGAACTGATTAAATTAAACTCTAAATCTTTTACAAATCGGCTAAGTAACGTGTCCATTATGTTTTAATGTTTCGTTTATGCCCGCCCTCTCTACCGATCATTTTGACCACTTAAATTGCGATTAACATGAACACATAAGCCCTTAAAATAACATTTGTGTTCTTTTTTATTTTAATTTCTTTGCTTTTTTCCCCGATTTTTAGCTCCATAACGAATGTATATCCTTGTATTTTAAATGGAGGTGTGAGCCTGTAAATATGTGTGTTGCAACAAAAACAACAACGACACTACACTTGACCACAAAGTCATGTTAATTAACATGTGTAGCTAACAACACGGAGGTAATCGCTGTAACAAGAGCCTTAAAGACCACACACGAAATTGTGTTAAAGCAAAAAAAAAAAAAAGAAAACAAAACAAAAAAGGAAAAAGTAAAAACAATGCGAGCAAAAAATCCTTTAAAAAATTAAAAAAAAAAACATATTGAATGTGTCTGTTACGCTACGTAGGGTTAGAACTATTTTATGACAGCAATGTCAAAGGAATTTACGGTAGTGATTTTGGTCACTTGTGAACACCGGAAAATTGGTCACGCACCAGTTCTAATGTAGCATCCAGATGATTCTTGCAAAAGTAGAGAGTTCGGGTCAGATCACCAGCATAAATCATTGCCGGGTAAGATTGTGCTAACACAAGAATTGAAGCCGGTTGTACACAGATAATGTCATGAGCTTGCTTATTTGGGTTCTGGAAATGTTGACTTCAGATCCAGATTTGAGCCAAAAAATTAACACCAGGCGCTTTTTTGGCCTAACAAGCAAAATTGTCACAACTAGAGTGAACTACAAAAGAGATGTTATAAGACTTTCTGTGCCCCAAAAGATGGCCTTACCTGCCATACAAGCGACTCGACGAAGTTCTAAAGAAAAAATTTTGCATCTGGACGAGCGATCATCAGTTGGCCGCCTCAATCATGCGAGTTGGCCCCTCGATTATTTCCCCTAGGACTCTTAGGTGACGCTTATTTATTTAGTCACCCTGTAATAAATAACATTTAAAAATAAAGTGTAGGTTACTACACAGTTTACTACTACCAGGGATGTGTAGGCTGGGCATTTTCATACTTGATTTGCCGCTCTTTTATTTATTTTCTTTTTTTTTGCGAATTCGCGGCTTTTCCAAACCCTTTTAGCATTTTGAATTCTTTTTTGTTCCATTTCGCACTTAAACCTTTGACAGAGTCTTTTGTGTACAAACAGCAAATAAAAACAAGGCAGGTTGCAAATGTGCGTGTAATTGCCTTTTAACGTTCCTATTATTTGTTTTTAAGTGCTTGAAAAATAAAAACACAAATCTTAAATTGATTCGTTTTATTTAATGGCAAATAATTACAAAAGGATAAAAAACGAAATGTTACACAACAGCTACTTGGCCATTGGCCGTTGGCCACAAGTGGTGATGAGTGTTGTTTGAAAGGAGAGTGCAACAAGTTTATGTTTTTTTTTTCAATAAGCGGATTCTGTTGTAAGCACATACACACTCGTATATACACATATACATACATACATACATGCCATAATATAAAAGCATTGCCACACACTCTCATACCCTTTCGACTGTATGACATGCATTTTCCGATTATTTTTCTTATTAATTTATGTTAACGACCACAATTAGTAGACTTGTTTTACAGGGTTTGGGTACGCTGCGCATCATCAAGAGAATGCGACATCAGAGGGAATGCGGATTTCACTGTATTAATCAAACTCTTCAATGCTGAGCAAATTCCCACTCAACCCAGGAACCCACTTTCGCAATAATACAGATACTATTTATTCCAAAAAAAGGTTCCGCTGCTTTGTTGCGGTCACCAGGTTCATTTAGAGCTTGAAAATGCTGGTCTCACCATTTAAACCATTATCGATAATAGAAAGTGATATTGGCATCGATGATGGTTTAAATAAACGATTACACCTTAAGCACTTCACATAAAAAATACATTTGAATGTCGACAAATTTTGCTTTTCGTTTTCGTTTAAACTTTTCTCCGAAAGCTCGATCCGCCCTTGTGGCTATGAAGGACAAAGAAATACCACCATCTGAAGAAGATTAAATAGAATTGAAATTTTGGCGTAAAATAAAATCCCAACTGCATCTCCTTTAAAACGCCTTGTGAATGCTAAGAGTCACCGAGAAGAAGTTAAGTCTCAAGTGTGCGCACTCTGGATACTAGTCGATCTCCAGTTTTATTACAGACTTATCCGTGCATATGGAGCTCTGTGCGGGTGGACATCTTTTTCTCCATTACTCGTGAGAATTCTATGAATTCTCTGAAGGAAATCTGATTTTATTTTGCTAAGGTAGGCTGCTGGAAAAAATGGACAAGAATGTCTCGCAAGGATTGAACGGTTCAATCTTTAAAGGTACTTCTAAGGCGTTAGATCGTATGATTATGACAGGGATGGGCAATGAAGCCTCGCACGAGGTTAAGTTGTTAATCTCTGTAGCAACTCTGGTGCTTATTGGCCAATGGAGAGATTCTGAAGGGATGGACAAGAAAACCTTGCAAGGAGTGGACGGGTCAGTCTCCAAAGATACTCCTGAGGAAGAGGCTGAACCGGAACCGCAACTGATGTGTAAATGTCCAGCACTGTCTAGCATTACGCCTCGTACCACAAGCAGACCCTTGTTAATTGTAAATGCCATAGTGGACTCAAGCCCTAAACAAATGCTAGCAATTACAAGAGACTACGTGATGACGAAGAAGGTCGACAGCCATCAGTCGACAGTCTGAAGTCATTGTAGTCGATAGTAAAAGCTAGCACGAGACTTAATTGGGGCTAAGATAATCGTAAACTACAAATTGATAATTGAAATCAGTTCGTGTAAAGAATGGGATCGAAAAGGAGTTCATAAAGTTAGCGCTCCGCTTCGATATACCCGAACTAAAACGGGTAGACTCACCAGCGCAGCTGAGGACTTTTTTTAAACTTGTCGAATATCAAATTTTATATAAAATTTTGTTTCGCCATTTCCGACACTTTTTTCAAGACGAAGTTTGGTAGCCAGAACTAATTTGCACAAGCATTGAATTTGCCCGTGGGTTAAGGAAGCTATTTTCAATTTGCCTTGATTTGTGTGTATAAAATGCTGATAATTAATTAATTAATTGTGTCCCCAAATTAAAAAAGATTTGATTTCGAAAGAAATTTAAAATGGTTAAGAAAAATTAATCCCAATGATATAAAAAATTAAAGCAAAAATTCAACTTGTGAAATACATATTTAAAATGGCGAAATAAATAAGTTAAGCCCGTCTTAGTGAAAATGTTATGCACGTAAATTATAAATATGCAGGTGGATATGTGTTAATATTAATATTAAAACTATATTTTTAGTTTGCCGATTTTTTAAAACAAAAAGAAAGAGGTTTTTTGCAGGAAATTTACGATTTTTACACAAATACATCTGGCAGCACTGGTTACCATTGTCGCTATTCTTAGTGCGATAACAACATATATCACATTGGTGTTAAAGTTTAAAAACAGCTTCAACTTCGTTATTTGATGGTCATTCAATCGAACCTCCAATTTAAATACGAGTTCTGATATCTCGAAACCTTCGTCCCTAATAACAATTTTTGCAAACCATCGAATACCCCTATTAAAACTATGTGATGTTTGCCTTTAAAATATTAGCCTTTTGCCACACTGCTAAATACAGCCCATGTAGTTTTTTGTTTATTGTGCAGGCATCTTAAGTCTGATTGCAATATATCGTTGAAAAAGGCTTTAACTTCGTTCCGTACTACCAATTCTAGATCGCACCTCTGATATCCCGGATTCTCTTCCACTTAACACTGATTCTCTGCAAACCATCGGAAATCTTTGTTAAAACCATGCAATCCTGGCCTTCAAAATATCCACTTTTTTGCCACTTCCCCTTTTGTTTTTTCCAATTTCTTGGTATCTCTGATCCTCCTTTCCTAATGTGCAATTTGTTTAACCGCCAGAGACGTTTCTCTTAGGACTACATAAATTTTTTGTTCACTAGTGTGAACGACTACTTCACTGTGGCTTGATAATATTTGGCTCGGGTTGCGATTTTTTTTAATTACAACTTTCATTAACAAAAAAGTGTTAGTAGATAAATTGATGTAAAAAATGCAAGTTTACTCGAGTACCTTCAAATACAGTGAGACCTCGATTTGCGCAACCAAGGATTACTGCAACACTCTTATTATTACAATTTTTTTTACATTACAGTCTTTATAGGTCTCGATAAGTGCAACTTTCTCTGTTTTATTAAATTTAAAGCAATCTTCTCTTTAAATTTATTTGTTAAAAAAAATTGAATTCAACACGCCAGTGGTGATAACTTTTCTTTATTTTAATCTCTTTAAATAATATTATTATAATGTTGGGAGAACTTGTGTATAAGGATTAAATTAGTAATTAAATTTTTTATTTTAATTTTTAAATTTAATAAAGCTGTATCGCGAAAATATAACCTCAAAATAATTTTCATACAAAAGCCAGTTCAAAAACTAAAAGCCGGCTACACTGAAAAATCAGGCGCTAAAAATTGTGGACCCAGAAAATATTCTCTATTGAAATTGTTATGTACAACCTATTAAATAGTTACATAGATGATAGCCGTGGCCGACAGAAATCGAAACATTTTGATTTCTTTCGTATTGTGTAACTCTCTTCTATAGCTCTCTCGTATAACTTTCTCGTTTCTTTTACTTTAGAGCTAAATTCAGAAAACTGTAGAAGAGCACATGGCTCTCTTTAATCTGATTTTCAAGTCTTTAATGTGCCCTAGAGGCTCCGTTACACTAGCGTCTAAAACAATGTTCGCCACATTTTACAAATCAAAACCCGCTTCGCCTACTAAAAGCAGCTTCGAAATTCAAAGAAACGTTAGTAAGCCAAGGCAGGGTTGGTTATACCCCAGAGGAAGTTTATGCGTCCAGCAGAAGGGCGGCAATGCGAAGTAGCCTTGGTAAGCCGAACCGGTTTTGGACATACCATTAAAAAAAGTTTGGACAATTTTACATTTTTCATAATTTGGACAATAGTTCAGAGTGAACAAATGCCTGAATTTAAAAAAAAAAGAAAACACACAAAGTTCTTACAAAAATTTTTGAGCACTTGTTCACTTAAGTCTTTTGGGAAATACAGTGAAAATACACTTTAGCGGTTATTCGTACAACCGCCTGCAGCAGGTTACGTTAGATGAGCTTTCAAGAAGATACAATCTATTCGTAGCACTGCAAGTTGCTGCGCTTAGTCATCGGTGCTGAGCAACGTGTCATCAATTTGCTGCTAACAGATAGAGCAAAATATGCCACAGAATACAATACTGTCCGGTCAACGCCAGCTTAGAATGATTACCGGTCGATTCAAAGCGCCCTATAATGGCTGGGCTGACGGAACAAATTTCATTTTCGCTATGAATGGTCAGTGTAACACCATATATAAATTGCCGAGTTTGGGACTGCAGGGTCATCTTTTTGAAATCGTTTATGTAGACAAGGAAATTCTCAACGACTAAATGTCACCCAGCAATCGGTCTCTGCCGGGCTTGGCGAACGGGAGGCCCTATTAACCTTGTACAGCATTGGAATTTTCCACGTTATCTCTTTTGAAGGAAGTTTTATTTCCTTTAATAATTTTAGAGTAACTCAGACCTTCGATTAAGAAATATGTATGTAAAACCTGATTTTAGAAAAAAAAATTAGCAGACCGACGAGTTCCTGGCAAAGCCAAAAAGTGGCTAATCGCCAAAAAGTGTCTCTCACATGGAGTTAATCAGATTTGAGGCGATTGAAACATAGATGCGTGTGAGTGAATAAAAGAAAAGAGTTTAATGTACTCGTAAATATGTCTAGTATATATATGTATGTATGTATGTATGTGTGTATGTATATGTGTGTTTGTGTATATATGTATGTATGCGTGTGTGTGTATGTACATATTCAATCGTAATGATGACCAACACGCATTTGCAAGTTAAGTTAAAAAATTTATCCAAAAACTGAGTTGGATTTTTAAAGAGCAAATTGAAATATTCATGCACTCTTAATTTGCCCTGGCGGAAAACTGCATTCATAATTGTGTGCAAATATTAAGTTTCTCTGGCTACCCCACTTCCACCCTATTCACGAGGCAGGGTATTAAAATAATTTAGTCTGGCCGACATGAATAAAAGAAGAAAAAGGAAAACAAAAAAAGTAACCAAGAAAGTTGAGGAAATGAAAAATGCTGAAATGAAAAAAAAACATTCTGTCGCTTTGGGGGGGAAGTGCGATTAAATTAAGTTAAAAAAAAAACAGCCAAAAAGGTCTTGCAGGGGGAAAGGACAATTTATAGCCAATAGTTGTTTAAAATATTCTTGCAAATCCTTACGAACGCCTAACTTTGTATTGTCTTCATTCTTTTCTTAGGTATTTTTTATGGTTTTTTCTTTCTTGTTTGTTTAAATTCCCTTTTGCACTCAGTTAACGCGAATGCCAGGTTCACTTTCTACAAAGTTTAGTACAACCAACCAGTCGTATTAATATACTACGAAATACCCAAATTCTAATGGCGTAAGACAATACAATCAATCCAATTGCTTTGCTTCTAAAGTCACTTTCTTATCATAGTGTTTTTCTTGTATTTTCTTTTCCGCTCTTTAATTTTGCTCTCTTTTAAACCGAATTGTATGATTCCTTTTTACGATTTTATCGATTTTTGAAATTTGTAATGCTTCTTCTTAATTTAGTAATTTTACTACAATGTCCAAGTTTTGAGCTTTTCGATTTTGCTTTTCCTAAAATTTTACCATATTTCTTATTTGTCGTCTTTTCGTTTCAAAGATTTATCGATGTTTACTAATTTATGGATTGCAGCTCTATGTTTAGATTTTCTGCCTTCACGCGATTTTATATTTTTGTTTTAAACGTTTTTTTAATTTTTTACTCTCTCAGAGGTTTATTTTTATCGATTTTTCACATTTTTTTAAATAAATTTTTCCCCCCGATCTAGCGGAATTCCAAAGTTATGCTGCCAGGTGAAAGATTTTACTGCATGAAGGTTTTCTCTGATTAAAGTTAATTTATGTGATTATTTGTAGTGATTTTTTTCAAGTTACTTGAGTTACTGCAATAAATTGCGTGGATTTTTTCAATTTTCTGAGATTTCTACTTTGTTTCTAATTTATTTATCTGGTGTATGACCGACTAACTCAAGCGTTTAATTTTTAAAGCTTTTAAAGTGTCTTTCGTTATAAGCTTTTTTGTGATTTTTATAGCGCTGTTTTTTATTTCGAACATTTTCCGCATTTTTTCCATCGAACCTTGAAGTTTCTTAAATTGTAAAATTTGGTCTCTTCTCCTTTGTTTTGGTCTCTTTATTTTTATTTTTTTTTTTTTTTGCATAACCGCAATAAAACAATATTTTAATTTTCGAAAAAAGAATTTGAGAGAAAATTAAAAGTTTTCAACGTTTCGGAAAGCTCTTTAAAATGAAACGAAAGAGTTATAGATTTTGTTGGAGCCTGCAATAAAATCATTCCCAGCTGGCCATTAGGAGCATGCTTAGAATTAAAAGGACCGACTGCTTAGCAAACAGAGGAACCAAAGGTGTCTCTAGAGCAACGGAACCTTTCTTTGTCGTAAATGTTTGTATACAATTGAGAAAACTGGTTAATGGCTTGAGTCTGAATTTTTCCGGCACCAGAAAGCTGGTTGGAGAAAATCACCAAGAATTCTAAGACCAACAAATGCGAGTTGGATAATCATATAGCTGAAAATGTGCTCTGCAATTGTCAAGCCTTCGATTATAGCGAATAAAGTTATTTGGCAAGTGCTCATTGACTCCAGGCAAATGGCCTTATTCGTCCCCGAAATCCTTTCCAGTGAAAGCTAAAGGCTGCATAAAAGATTCTAATAATAATATAAATTATGTTGGAGTAAACCAAGCTTTGTGGCGGCCCGGTAGCGACTAAGCATTAACATGCTAATAAAATTTTACTGTTAACTCGGGCAAATAGATTTATTTTTTCGCTTCCGATATACGACTCGGTATTTGAAACATTTTTTATTAATGCGCGATTCAAATGTAGAATGACAGTTTCTTGGCTCTTTTTTGCTGTTCCATTTAATCAACCATGCCGGCAGTAGTTCACCTTTTTAAGCCAGACAATATTTATTTATTTTTTATTCTTTTTTTCTCTCTCTCTCTCTCTCTTGCTTATAATGCAGTATATTTTTTGTGTTAAAAAAAAAGAATTATGCAAAGGCCGGATGCTGTAACGCAACAAAACGAAAAGTAGATGTTGCTAATGTAAATAAAAGTTTCGCAGTCCCCTAGAACCACACTGCAGAGATACTTACTGGTCTAGGCCATTGTATTGGCAACTGCAACGTTAAAATACTTTCTTGCCACTTAATGGCGCTGGCTGGCTGGTGGATAGATAGCGTTGTTAGTTCATTCAACGCCCTCGAATGTCTTGCACAACAAAATGCCGTCTTAAATTAGCTTTTGCTTACCAGCCACTTTCTTTGTGTGTGTGAATGTATTAGAGAATAAATGTTGGGATAGCTGCTTGTAACCTGTGTGTGTGTGTGTGTGTACGAGTTGCCCCTCATGCACTCATACATTATTTCACGTCGTTTATTTATGAGAAGGTCTGTTAATTTCTTTACGTAAAAATAAATTTAATTACATGCTTCAAACTACAAATTAAAACCAAAAACGAGAAACATTTATAATTTATTTGAGATAAGGACAAGTAATTGCAATCAATTATTTAATTCGAAAAGTTTCAATTTATCTCGTTAAACTTAAACTCCAATCCAGGTTGGTGACATCAAGTGGCCACTAAATTTGTTATGATTTTCCTATTTTCTTATACACTTTCCGTTTAAAACTTAGAATTGTAGGTAAATTAAATTCCTACGCAACAATAAATAAGCACATGACATTAATAAGGTCGATTTGTGTACGTTGCACTTTATGGAACCTTCACCACTAGAAACTTTTAAGTCTGCAAAAAAAAATATAATATAAATTCTTATAAATAGACGAGGCAGAGACTTATTTATTCATGTGTATGCAGGCAAACATGCAAAGACATGTAAGAAGCGCACATGTTACAGCTATACATACACATTTACGTACATACACATATACATACCTACATATGAGCCGTTTATTTTAAAAGTGGCATAAGTCACTTTGGGATATTAACTTTTAACCTGTTGAAAAATATTGAGGGCTACTTTTGCAAATATTAAATTTGTATTTGTTATCTCGGGTACCTTAACGCTTTCCTTCTAGGCTCCGCAAATAATTTCTTGGGTATCGCGACTTAAGCCACTTTAAAAAATGAACAGATTTGTTCATCAACAGAACTTCTCTTATCCAAGACATACACATTGAAACCGTTAGAACAACTCGGTTGGGTGTTTTGCCCACAAATAGTGCAACTTGGTTATACAACTTCATTTTGCACAACATTGCTATGTGGCCAGTGTTGGAAGACTCAGTGCTATTATACTATTTTCACGACGATTTGCGAATTAGTTTAAGAGCTGCCAATGCACCCTGAAAAATGTTTGCTGCGAATTGGAGGCGGGCGGTATCATGGTAAAAAGTAAAATTGCAGCGTTACAGTCAATGGAGCAAGGTATCGTGAGATGAGTACCGACATTTACTGTCCGAAATGGAGGAATCAGACTTAGTTGACATGTGGACTCACGGCACGCAATACCATATACCTATTGAGAGGCTAGTTTGATGAGCAATTAATCTTATATTTTGGAGCAGTCCATCAAACCCAACTAGACTATTTTTTGTTGGGGATGCGTAAAGTCTCTCGTGTCAGGGGCCCTGAAAGAAAACATTACGGCTACCATTAGTGAGATACCGGCCGAAATTCTAAAAAAGTATGCAACATTTACATGAAATTATCTTGCAAGAGTAAATGGCAGGCATTCATATCTCTGGTCAAATAAATGTTTCCGTCACTTTTACAAATTTACTGTGTTTTTTTCTCAACTTTCAAGACCCAAGCAGTTAAAAAATCGCCCTATAGGATTTTTTTTAACAGTAATTTTAATGTGAAAGAAATAATTTTTAAGCTAAGTTTAGATCTATTTTAAAATCTGGATTTTCCATCGCTACTATGTGGTCACTACGGTAATAAGCACAAAATAGAATAAGGTTGTACATCAAGCCCATTAACGTTGCGACCGGGTTGTACAACTTGGCAATTTTTTTTTTTGATTTTTCGTACAACCGAAATACAACTTAATACAATGAGCCCACAAACGTAGTAGCAACGATAGCCAACAATGTGGATTGCTTTGAACAAAACCCCAATATTATTTGCAAATTATTTGAAATTGTCATTAACTTGATTTTTTTTTAAAGAGACTTATGCCGTCTTCAAAGTAAACGGCTCATGAATCAAATACGATACACAAAAATACACATTAGGAAGCTCTTCTAGTTTTTAATTTTTTTATGTTACAAAATCACATCCTTGACTTCTCAAATAAAAATCTATTGTTCAATATTTTCATATTAAAGTTTTTACGGCTCTGAAAATTGTTCAATAACCAAAATCCTTTAATCGTACAAATAAATGTTTAAACTAATTTTAAATTATCTTCTATGTAAACGTTGTTTTATTGTGTTTGAATATGATAATTTTATTAAGAAAATCAAGTTACACCATCTTTCTAAATTTACTGCGACTTCACGAGATTTTAAAATTAAATTATATATTTTTTCTTTTGAATATTTTGTCAAGAATAACAACATTTTTGCAATATGCAGGCAGGTATTTTTTAAATAATTAATTTAATTTGCTTTCTTTCACACATTGTTCTTACGCGATATACCACACACATTCTTATAAGACTAAACGGAAAAATACAAAACTGCTGCTGAACGAACCCCTGCGAAACATAATTGTATTTTTTTCTGAATAAAATTTTTGCTCCGAGTAAACTATTTCTCGTCATCACCAAAATTTCTTTTTATAAAACACATTCTAATTTGGCTGTAACTTTTTTACTCTTACGCACAACAAAAAACATTGACGTGAGTAACAAAAACACTCATATGAGTTAGTTCTTTAACGCAGGCCTTGAAGAATGAAACAATGCTCACTCACACTCATTAAAACAAACACACACACGTGTGGTTCATGAACACATGTGTGTTATTATAAAAAAATAAAACTTCAAAAAAAAAAACAACAACAAACAAATGTCCCACAGTATAAGAGCATAAGAGCGCACAACTTTAAAAAAAAACGCCACTTGTTCGCCTTAACCCACAATATCGAATTCAATTTACTTGTTACTCATGAAAAGACAAGAAGAATTACTTTATCCAGTTAAGTCTAGTTAATAGGAAATTCTTGATGCTCTTTCTTGCATCTCATACTGAATAGAGTAATCAAACCCTCGTCATGTTTGCGTATGTGTGCACCCGTGTGTAGCATGTGTGCTAATTATGTATGTGTGTATATTTCTCTTAAAAATATAAAAATCCAGTGTTGGGAAATGATGAAAAAAGTCTACAGAAAATTTGCATCTTATGATAAAGAATTTATTCACCACTGGACATTCCAAAAAAACAAGAAACACATTCACACATATGCATACATATGTATGTATGTGTCTACATATGCTGTTAATGGTCAGATTTTTTTATGGGATTCTTAGTTTTGTTATAAAATGTGTGCGAGTAAAAATCAACAAGTACATTTTAATAAAACATTTTAATGTCCACTGTAGCCAGTGTGACCAGATTTTAGAAAAATTTGTAGCCACATAAGGCGATTTTTTGCGGCACAGTGTTCCTTATGGGAATTCACAGGATTCAAAAAAAATATGTACGAGGGTGGATCAACAAGTCTGTGACTTTTTGAATGAAACACTTGTAACTCAATAGACTTAATCCAACGTTTCTCCTGTTTTTGTATCCCTTCCAAAAAATAGGATTTTTCGAGGCCCTTAAAATAGGCATTTGTTCGGGCAATTATTTCATCGTTGGAGTTAAATCTCATTCCAACGAGCCATTTCTTTAGGTTTGGAAATAGAAAGTAGTCACTAGGGGCTAAATCTGGAGAATATGGTGGATGAGGTACCAATTCGTAGCCCAATGCACCCGTGCATTATTTTTGGCCATTTCGTTTTCTTTTCAAATCTTCATTAAATCGGTCTAGTAAGTTGGCATACTATAAGCCGTTAATATTTTTCCCTTTCGAAGGTAATCGATGTGGATTATCCCGGGTGCATCCAAAAAAACGGTTGCCATCACCTTATTGGCCGACAAATTTACCTTGGCCTTCTTCGGAGCAGGTTCACTCGAAGGAACTCATTGTATAGATAGCTGCTTGGTCTCCGGAGCGCAGTAATGGATCCATGTTTCATTCACAGATTGCGGTTAAACAACTCCAAACAATCCTTCGACGTTGTCACACGTTTACGTTTATGGTCAATTGAGAGCAAACGCAGCACCCATCTTGCCACACTGCCATATGACTATGGCAGTAACATTTTCACGCACTTTTACTCTTCGATCGGCCAACACCATATCGTAGTTTTTTCGACATTTTCGGTTGTACTGACCTCAATTGGCCGCCCAGAACGTTCAGCGTCATTTATACTTGTGCGACCATAACGAAAGTCAGTAAACCACTTTTTAACCATTGAAATCGATGGTGCAGAGTCCCCATAGTATTTATCGAGCATTTCCTTGGTTTGATTGACGGTTTAATGAGCACTCGAAATTAACTTTTTTCTATTTTTACACAAATCACGAGGTTGTATGTTTTGAACAGCTGTTAAACGCAAAGTAAATGACGACACTTGCTCAAAATTTGACAGTAGTCTAATAACAGGCGGTACTGATGGGGACAGTGTTGCATTTCATATAATTACGAGGGAGGTTCGAAAAGTCACGGACTTTGTGGTCCGCCCTCGTATATACATACGTGGTTTGTTCAAGAAGATTGAATTTTTTTTTGAAAAGTATTTATTTATTCATCAATATCCATTTAATCCCCTCAGATATAATGCACTTATCCCAGAGCTTCTTCCAATCCCCAAAGCACTTTTGAAATGGGTTTTTCGGTATGACCATCAGCTCGTTCTTCGATTCTGACTTTATCTCATCAATTGTGGCAAAACGCTTTCTTTTCATTGGTGTCTTCAGTTTTGGGAATAGGAAAAAGTTGCAGGGAGCCATATCTGGTGAATAAGACGGTTGAGGCATGATGAGGGTCTTGTTTTTGAACAAAAAATCATATTCGTTGATCCACTTTTTTCAAAAGTAAAAAATCGAAGAACACATACAAACGTGTCTTAACCTTGGGAGTTGTCAACAACAAACTACTAATCCAAATTGACTGATAATGCCAACAATATGTCTGACACATGTGTACTATCATAACAAAAAAAAAAAATTTCGATAATTCACCTTTTCTATGACACGATTTTATACTAATTTAAAAAAAAAGTTGAAATCGTTTTAATTTTCCAATTGCTACAAAATTATTTTAAAAATTTTTTCCTATAAAAATATGTATGTATTTCTCCAAAGTCTTTTTAAATATCCAAAAAAATTTAGCGACAAATAACACTACCAAAAATTTTCTGGAATTCTTTCGAAATACGTATCTACTCGTACATACAGATGTATGTATATAGGTGATTGGTTTTTTAATATAGGATTACCAGATAAGTCTGATATTAACAGCTGTTTGAATAAAACAAACATGATGTAAGATATAAAATTTGCCATCAACTGGCAGGTATCCTGAGTGTACTGGCAATAGTTCTGACTTATATCTCCACGTGGTGGCGGCCGGTAACAGATTTCAGTAAATTAGTCGAGCGGAAAAAAGTTAACACTCTCGTATAAAAAATCCCTAATCCACAGTGGAACATCATACGCCAGGGATGCGTGGCCAAAAGGGTGCTTGGTCTCTAGTATGCGAACTTTGGATACCAGTCGATCTACAGTTTTAATACAGACTTACCCGCGCATATGGAGCTCTATGTGGGTTTACATACTTTCCTCCGTTAAAGGGTTTAATCAGGAAGCCTCGCAAGAGGCGGAGAGGTTAATTTCTGCAAAAACTAAAATTTTAATTGGCCAAAGGAGGAATCCGGAGGAGACGGAAAAAACTGCCTCTCGAGGGGTGAACGGGTCAATCTTTGAAGGTACTTCTAAGGCGTTGGACCGTAAGATTACGACAGGGATGGACAATAAAATCTCTGTAGGAACTCTGGGGGGAGTTCTGAATAGTTGGACAATAAAAACCTCCCAAGGGGTGTACAGGTTAGCTTCGAAAGATACTCCTGAGGAAGAGGCTGAAACGGCACCGCAACTGATGTGTGAATGTCCAGCACTCTCTATCTTATCAAGGGCGGACCCTTGTGAAGTGTAAATGCCAAGGTGGACCTAAAACTTAAACAAATGCTAGCAATGACAAGAGGCTCCGAGATGAGGAAGAAGGTCGACAGTCTGAAATCACTACAGTAAAAGCTGTTGTTAGCACGAGACTCGAATGCGAGTAAGGTAGTAACGAATTACAAATCGGTTGCCTGGAATCAATTCGTGGAAAGAAGTGGTTCAGGCTTTATTTAAAAGCTACATTTAGGCCCAAAATGTATAAAAAAGCACATCATGCAAATTGGTGCAATTTTTGATGAGTCGGTCGAATATATGTGCCGCTATTCTGGCAATAGCGGTTTGAATGTGAGCCTGGAGATTGTCTAAAGTCGTTGGCTGTTTAGTGTGGAACGGGAACTTGATGTAGCCCAAGAGAAAGTATGCGACGGATGTCAAGTCACTTTAATGAAAGGTCGCCGTGAGTTGAACCAGTCGCCTTCACAAGTTCGTTGTGTCGAGCTCTGGCTACCGGTAAACATCACTCTACAACGAGAAGCCTAGACGATAACGGTCAGTCTATCTTTTTTGATGCAGTAAAACTTGGTGATGCTCGGCAATTTTCATTGTTTACATAGCCGCTGAGCCACCAAAACAGAGCGTCTGGTCCGAGAAAACATTTTTTTTTTGTGTTAGCAAAGTATTGAATGGTTGTAGGTACAAATCCGATCGCGCAAAACCCCAATTGTGCTTAATGGCGCCAAATCGACATTTTCAAGCACCTATGTAGGAATCTCGCACCACGCCAACACGTTTGCATTGGAGCTGCCATGATGACCAAGAAATTCCCTTTGCGTATTTACAACTGACGTGGAAATTAAATAATATAATTTTATTAATTTCCCCTCGTTTGCCAGGCGTTAAACGGTGGAATGTCAAACCTTAGTGCACAGTTTGACAACCAAGTGCTATCTTTGACAGCTTCTGAAATATAAGAATTAGGAAACGTGTCACCTGGTCACCCTATATTACAAAGGTAATGAAATGTAAATAAAGTACAGACTTTTGGAACAATTTCCGTATGACAAGTAGGAATGACGCGTTATTTGACGGTGATTCCTTCTTACAATGCACCAAGTAACGATAATTGTATTGGGATGTTTAATAATACCGGGTGAACTGTGCAAGGTGAAGTAGCGATCGAAGAAGTGAGAACTTCGGTTGCCGAAAATCCATCATTTTCCATTTCCCAACAAAGTCTGCCCTAACCCCCTCTACATCTGTCTAAATTATCAGATTGGGAAAACCTGAGCGGCAGTTGCACTTTATATTCACGACAGTTATAAAGACGGCTTCCGCCAATCTATTCGCAGCTACCACTCTTTAATCGTAAAATTCTTCAGTGATCCTAACATGAAGATATTAAGATACCAATGGTGTACCGCGTAACGTATACTTGCGATTTGAATCTACACGTAGGTTTCACTTTTGAAGTTATGCAATAAATCGTTTGCTGACCTTAAAAAAAAATGTTTCTTATATATTTTGGGTGTGGAAAACGCATGCCACCCTAATGAAATCTTAGCCAACATTAGGATGAATTTTTGACAACCCTTAAAGAATTTATTTTTTATGTACCCTCCACCATTTTGAAGAACACTAGTACTAGTGTGCCTTTGAATAAACTTACATTTGTATGGGCATACATTGACATTAACTAAAGGGTATTTCAGACGAACACAATTTTAGAAAGCAATTGCAATGGAATCAACTTTATTTGCAAGGTAAGCTTGTCTGGGTCTAAGGCAGGATGACTGTTAAGCCCAATTTGCACTAACAAAATTTGTTAAACGATAAAGCTGTCCCATTAGTCTGGTGACCGCCTTAGGGCTATAATCAATGAGGTCTTTGCGCACTTTGATTTAGAGGAGCTGCTGTTTCTGCCTGGCAAAACGTTTTAGGTATTTCTAGTTGAATCAAAATTTAATATATTTGGCTTGGTCGGTATGGATAATGTGTGAAGAAAGCCAACGAGTTGTTCAATCTTTTGCTAGGACAACGACCCTAAACATACCACTGGAATAATAAAAGAATGGTTGTTGGATATCTACTCCACCACAATTAACAGACCTGAATATAGTTGAAATGTGTTAGAGTTGCGTTAACATTAAATTTCTAATGTAATCGATCGACCGCAAAGGGGAAATACTGACATGTTTCTCCAGTTAGTGGAATCGTTTCTAAAGGGATTTAAATCTGTTATTGCACAAAAAGTACAATTAAAAAATTGATTAAGATCTTTGTTACAGGCCTGTTAGATACCCAACAAAGCCTTAAAACGTTGTTTTGAGAGAATAAAAGTTTGTTTAATTATATAAATATTTTATATTTTATTAAACTAAAAACATGTATTTCCTGACAATACATCGGAACCTCACTTTTTCGATTACCATTTCTCATCTGTAACGACGTGTTTTCACAGTTAGCTGAAATAGAGTTCGCAGCTCCCAGGGTTCGTTACAAGAAGAACTTTATTTGTTTCGAAGAGAGAGAGAGAGAGAGAGAGAGAGAAGAGACAGTTTATATAAATGTTTTCAATAACGTTATAATCTTTATTCACAAACTTAAATTAATAAGTACAGCGCGATACGAAATACGATAGACTTTCGGTGGCCATTGACACATTCGTTGGTACTCTGATCAGCTTCTCTCACCATCCGAAGCTTACTGAAGATATCGCCACTATTCGTTGCGAGTGCACATGAGCTGATTCTCTCTTCGGGGCGAATAAAATTCTGCCCCGATGGTAAGAGAGCACTTCTTATTCTGGCCTCTCTTGTCAGGGCGAATAAAATTCTGGCCAGACACGAAAACACCAGTAGTTTCACTACCAATTGGTGGCGCGAGAGACTAGCTTAAGTTGAGTAAAACTCTAAAATAATTAAGCTACAAGTAGTTGAGTCTAATTTAATTCTGGCCTAACTATTTGCTGTCTGCCAAAGACTTAAATAATAAAGTTGAATAAGATTCTAAAATTATTAAGTAGGTCTTATCGCCTTGCTACCCACAGGCTGACTCACTTCTCTACTGTATACGCATTGCAATTATACTTGCTTGGCTGAGTCTCACGTATACACACCATCATACGATCCGTACCAGCGTATAATTTGGCAGTCATGGTAGTGTTGTATTGAAACAGTGCTACCATTATGTAGAGATGTTATATAAACATTTCCGTTAATCTTAAAACTACGTTATTATTAATGAAAACTACGAATTTAATTAGAGAAGCAAAGGACTTACAATTACATGTGACCAAAAAACGAGTGGAAGGATGTGTAAAAAAAGATGTGTATCTTTTCTCTTCTAAATTTTGGTAAATTTTTATTCCTTGCTACGACGGCTTCCTCGGGCATCTACTCAATCGATAGGGAATATTATTCACTGGTATAGCCAGGGGCTCGATTTGCATAACTTTGTAAAACTTCAGTGAAGACAATGGGCTTGTGCTTCGTCAGGAGAATAGCGTTCCCTTAAAGATATTAAAGTTTTGCAGACCTTTTTCAAAGGTGTAGCAGCTTTGGTTGAGTTTGACAATGCCAATGAATCCCTATATCCAGAAACGTGCAAAGTGAAACGCGCTACATGCCGAAATTACTTGATAAAAATAATTATCCAACAAATGTTGCATGAGCGATTTTTGTTTCGGTTGGCTCTCCTACGCGCTTAATTTTTTTTTTCAAAACGATTTTAATTCATCCACAACAGTTCCCCTACAGCCACTTTCAATGTTGTCTTGAAGAAATTGCGTTCACTATGGCAGCCTCTTATGCACCTTTTCCTCATTTTAATTACAAATCTTGCGGCTCCTGTTATTATTTTTTTAACGATTTACGCGTCGATTGTGCCTTTCAACGTTAGTTTTTGCCAAACAAATTCTGTTAGAGCAACCTTTATACTCTCCGCATTGATTTGTGGAAAATAAAATCAATAAAGAAAAACCGTGATCTTTTTATGCTGGCTGGAAGGTGATGGAAATTGATACAAAAAGGTGCCAGACATTCAGAAACTTCAATTAATACAAAATTAAATTTGAATGTGTCTCACCTCCACCAAGTTATTTAAGATTTTTTGTAAATTTCTTAATATTATTTTGTACTTACAATTAAAAATTATTGGTAGACAAAACGCCCAGGCGTTTCTTAGTCTTGTTGAAGAGTTGTATGTTTGATTAAAAAAGAGCGGATAAATTGAATGCCTAATTTTGCTTTTGTATGGTCAACTAGTCCTCCTGAGAGACTTAAGTCGATTCCACGTAGAAATAACATAACATTTTTACCAAATGTCCACCTAAATTGACTCTTTTCGCCAGTGTGTACCGGCTCTTTATATGTGTTTGGCGCACAGATTGGTTTAAATGTACGACAACGGGCTATTTTCCAAAACTCCATTACATCGGATGCACAAAAATAAAAAATACGACTTATTTTTATATTTTGAACATAGGTAAATATTGGGCTGGCAGAGACAAAAGATATGGACTGCCGTAACTGAGTTCTGACTTATATCTCCACGTGATGGAGGCCAGTAACAGGTTCCTGTCTCTGCAAGGAGTCTGGCTAAATAAGTCTCTCGTATAAAATATCTCGAAACCACGGTGGATCAGCATACACCAGGGATTCTTGGCCAAGAGGGTGCTTGGTCTCTAGTATGCGAACTCTGGATACCAGTCGATCTTCAGTTTTAATACAGACTTACCCACGTATATGGAGCTCTGTGTGGATGGACATATATTTCTTCATTACCGTGACGACTCAAAAAGCGGAGAGCTTAATCTCTGAAGAAATTACGGTTTTAATTGGTCAAAGGAGGAATCCGGAAAAGATGGACAAGAATGCTTTGCGTGAGGTGGGCGGGTCAATCTTTAAAGTTACTTCTAAGACGTTGGACCGTGAGATTCCGATAGGGATGGACAATGAAGCATCGCAAGAGGTGGAGAGATTAATATCTGTAGAGTTGGTCAAGAAAACCCCGCAGAGGGTGGACAGCTTCTAAGGGTACTCCTGGGCAGGAAGCTGACACCGTAGCCCACATTATGTGTGAATGTCCAGCACTGGCTAGCATAAGACTTAGGACCACATATGCTAGCAATTTCAAACGACTCCGTGATAAGGAAGCAGGTCGACAGTCACCAGCCGTTAGTCTGAAATCCCTATAGTCGAAAGTAAAGGCTAGTGATAGCACGAGGCTTGAATGAGAGTAAGGTAGACGTAAATTACAAATCTGTTGTTTGAAATCAACTCGTGGAAAAAGGGGCTCGAAACGAGATCTATTAGATTAGTTAGATTATTTAAATGAAACCACGTTTTTCGAAGGCTTCTTAATTAAAAATATTCTCAAACAAAAACTTTTAAATTTCAATACTCAATAAGACATCTTATAGTTTATATCTTATGTTTCCGACAACAATATATTGTTGCGGTAAACATATAATGGCTATTTGAAAATATTCCGAACCATACTTTAGTTGCGACAAACATAATTCAGTCCATAAAAATTGCAACATGACTGAGTTGAGCAGTAAAATTTTTAACTAAATTCTAATCACAACCAAAGTATTTTAACTATACAAAAATACTATAATCCATAATTTTAATCATAATATGATGTTAATGGAGATAAAATAGAAAATTACTTGGCTGTTTAATCAAAGTAAGACTACGAGGCAATCTAATGTTTCGAATAGTTTTCGAAATTAAATATTATACTCGACAACAATCATCTAATTCAATTTTATGGTTACTTAATGGTTTACTTAACCATGATTATGGTTACCTTAACCATGATTTTATTTGCATAAACAGTTGCGTTTAAGTTTTATTATTTTGTGTTTGTTTTTTACTCGATCTATCATTGTTGGCTGTTCCCATGGACGCAGAATCTACCAAATTTCAAAAATAGAACAGGAAGCTTTTTTGCGATTCCTGCTCATATTTAGTCTTGAACTGACTTTTCAGTCGCTTGCAGTGTTAACTATTTTAAATGCAGATAAGTTGCAACATATTGAATGTGTTTTTTTGTTTTTATTGTTGACACTTTTTCTCTTTGCTGTTCATCTTATTATTTTGTTGTTGTTACAGCAGGGGTTGTGTGCACGTAAGAAGAAAGGAAAGCCAAGGAGGGTACGTCTTGAGTCACTTAATTTATGCCACTTTAAATATCTATGTAGCTGCCACTCAACTACACATATCTATGCCTAAAGTTTGAATTGTGCGTGTGCGTATGTGTGTGTGTGCGTGTGTTTTTTGTGAAGGACACAAAACAAATGTGCGTAATTAATAACAACAGGATTCTTTCTGAACAGCTAAATCAGAACTTGACCAGTGGTCAAGCATAAAAGAAAATAAAACAAACGAAAAGTGGCCTAACGGCTGGTAATAGGGCATCATGTATGCAGTCAAGTCAGTGAGAAATTTCCAGCACAACAAAGAGTTTGAGGGAATCTTAAGAATTGCCAAACAAGTTTTAATGAAGTAGAACCTTTAAAGAAAACACAACGACATTAAGGACGAAGCAAAAATAAACAAAATTATTCAACATGTGCGTATGTGGTGAGTGGTGAGCCCTGTGTCCATAACAATACTGACCGTTCGTTTCTTTTTTGATTCTAAAAAGTTTCAAAATGTTTTGATAAGGTCTTCAAAAGGGGTTGGCCGAAAATAAACGGCTGTAATTTTCACAATATTTTTACAATAAACTGATATTCTGCGACATTGTTTAATGTATTAAGCTGCAATAGTTTGTACTGATCATGAGGCAGAGCTTGCATGGAACTCAGTGCATAAAAATCTTCTGTGTTGGGTTGTTAATTCACTTTGAATGGCTGTCGATTTCTAAATATGGCTGAGAATGTGTTGTGTGATTTCTTTCGTCTGGGAACATTCGGGTATTTTAACGTCCTACTTTAATGCCTACAGCGATGCTAAAGTAAAACTTGTTTATGCGGTTTTTAGTCCACAATAAGCTTCTGATGAAGACACAAAACGTTTTGCTTACAACCAATTTAGGTAGCACATATATAGATGCCAATAAAGTCTTGTTTACTGACGGCTCCATGCAAGAAAATTGTAGCACTAGGGCGAGAGTGGTTGGATGAATTTCCTAGTGGGAAAAAAAATTTCAAGCTGAAACTTAGGCTGTGGAGAATAATAAGGGGCATGAAAATCTTTATAATGTCGGAGCCCTCAAGGCTTTGAAGTATGGCCAGAGGATGTCTCTCAACGACCTTGATACCCGCAATAAAATTATATTATGCAGGATACTTGGTCATACTGGTAAGCAATGGACAGACTTTTTACCCAACACAGCTGATCAACGTGCGTTCATAGGACAGAGGAACCGCTCTTGGGAATAAATAGTAGTAGCTTTAGTATGAGAAAATTGGTTGCTCGCCTAAGTCGGAACTGCAGATCTTCAACCGATCTCAAGCAAACAAAACCGTTCATTACGCTGTCTTGGGGAAAAGTCCAAAGGATCCTTAAGCAAGAAAAGAAAAAGCTCTAGTTGTGCTCTAAGATACCACCAGTTTAAAAGGTAGGGAATTTAGAGGCTATCAAATCTCTCTCTCTTTTTCTCTCAATCTATCGCTCTACGATAGTCTACGAATTAGCGGACAAGTTGCCAATAAACTATACATGATAGGTCGCACAATCTCATTCTTAACCAAGTGTTGCAAAGTACAGTTACTTCACACGTCCTCATTGACTCCAAGAGAAGTCTTTAGTCTCTCACGGAACAAGATTATTAGCTTTGTTCGTAGCCTAAAGCTGTTGCAGTGAAAGATAAAAGTTGCACAGAATATCCCACCCGTCGTGATGCATAGGGACGGTCTCGGGTGTAATAATAATAATTAGTCTGTCTCAGATTTCTCATAGAAATAATCTATAACATTTTATCTTAAAATGGAATTAAAATAAAAATTGCATTTAAAGTTTTAGTCCAGTTATAACGTTAATTCCTCATGTCCACTTTAAGTTGGCCAAGCCCTGTTGCTCTGTGTGTTTCATATGGCTAGTGGTCAGTCAGTCGATTATTTGGTTTCACAAAAAAGTTGTGAATTTATTTGTGAACGTGTTTTTTTTTTGTCTTGCACATCTAAAAAAGTATACAAATCAACTGGTTTTTAAGCCTTTTTGGGAATAAAAGCAAAATATCATAAAAAAGCAAAACGAAAACGCACAAAAAATTCTAGTGTCCGGCTGTTTGTTCTGCCGATAATTACGGTGGGAAGGTAAACTTGTTTGCCGTGCGTGCTAATGGGCATAACGTATTGTGTTCCGTTAAAAACCGGATCTTCAAAACATGAGTCCCATATCAAGTTAAAATTCACTTAACACTTTTTTGCCAAAACATATTTTCCTTCGTTTAAATATTTTTATAATTATTTTTTTTGTTTTGTTTTCAGCAAGAAATACACTTATTTTCACGTGCTTTTGCAATAGAACAATCAGGTTAAGGGATTTTTTATCACCCCCTTTTTGGTTAGAAAAAATGGTTGTCTTTCTAATATACTACACAGTGGTGTATGTGTGAGAGTGTATGTGTGAGTGTGTGCGTGTGTATAAAAGTTGCAGTAATTGAAAATAGTTTGTTGATTTGCATATTTTAGCATTGTTTAACTGGACATCTGCTTTGACAAAAATTAAAGATTTTTCAGGATATTATCACTAGTTTTTGTTATTACAAATTATATTTTTCATTTATTTTTTTGCACTCTGAGTTCTAAAAGTCTATAAAAAAAGGGTTGGTTTTTTTATTAAAAAAAAAGTAGTGTCTTCTTGTTCGTTTTGCACTAAAACTTTATATCCGTTATGAATGGTAGAACAAAAATCCAGTTGTGTTTAGACGTACAGTTGCGTTTTAATAGAATATGAAAAGTTGCACAAAAAAAAATAGTGTGTTTCAGTGGAACCTGGCGCTACATTCTCTTCACCCAGAGACGCTGGAGAAAGAGTTTGACAATTCGATCCGATAATAATCTACCATAAAGCTGCATCTCAAGCTATACTTAGGACAATTTAATTATTTGATTCCATTTGGTCTACAGCTAAATTAGTCTTTTCATGTCTGAACCTGTTTGCTGGCAAGCCACGCTCTCCATCTCATCTCATATTCTTCATCATGCTCTTCGTTCCGTAGACGGTTCGTCGACTAATATTAGGCGACGTGCGACTGTGTAATGAAGAAAATGGAGGTGTCCTGTTTGAGTAAATATTTTAAAGCTGGCACGTAACGTAACCTAGTCTGTCTCTAAACCAAACTTGACAAGGAATGACGGAAATTCCTTCCAAAACTCTGCATTTATTTGGACCTTTAGCTTTCGTTTCATTATGCTTTGAAGATAATATCATCACTGACGATAAGTTGTGGATTTCATAAACTCAGGACTTAAGAAAATCTCTCAGAAACAAGTCTGAGGTTCTTAACTCTGGTTATTTGTCGGTCTGAGAATATTGCCTATTGGCGGGTGCACCAGCTCCACTTCATCACCATTGTGACTAACTTCTCTTCTTGTTTTTCGTATGGTTACAAGCTTTTTAGTTCAGTGGCCAAGCGTAAAATACAATTTCAAGCAAATTCCTTGCACCAAATCTTCCAAGATTCTCTTCGACCTGATCTTTCCAAGGGAGTTTCGAAAGTTCTCTTCGACAAATTCCTTCAGGAACATTTTCGCACGTTTTTCTTTCTGAACCATTTTAAGCCATTCGCACAACATTTTCCAGCCAACACAGCCGTGGTTGTTCAAAGCCTTCACTGCATCTATGTCAGCTCTCGGCTCGTGGCCCTTGCGGTGATTTCTTCATACAGATTCTAATTATGTTTAATTTAAACTGACATTCGAAGGCATTTTGGGACAACTTGTACTACATGTCTGCCAGTACCTGCCTGCAAAATTTGGTATCAAAAAATATATGTTCATTTGTTAAAATGCGCTAAAAGAATCTTAGGGAATACCAAATGTTCTCAAATCCAAGTTCAAATCAGTTCGAACAGAAGCGGCTCCACCAAAGCTGGCATTAATTCGTTTACTTCAATTTTAAGTTAAGTTATGATTCTTAGCACTTCATATCTCTACGCGTACCAGAATAAGAAATAGGATGATGGCTTGCTAAAGATTAGAACCCTTGCGTTGAAGCGACGCAAGTACAATGAAAACAGGCAAAGCGGTATTTTGTCAGTTTAAGAAGACATCGATGGAAAAGGGATTTGTTCGGTAAACTCGTTAGTGAGAAACTTCGATTTCGATGATTCGGGTGTCTTTTTTTAGCTGCATGAGAACTTAAGATGACTTAATCTGGTAGATACGTTCATGGGTTTTTTTAATACGATTTCCGGCATGTGTCCCCCGCGGCTACGAGTAACATGGTCCATTAGATCAGGCTAATTTTTGACTACCTTTTCCAATAAAGCTTTCAATTTTGCGGGTTTGTCGGCATAAACCAGTGACTTAACAGAGCTCAGAGGCGTTAAATCGCAGGTACAAGAGGGCCAGTAAACAGAACTACTACTGGAAATAAAGTTGCCATCAAATGAATTTTGCAATAAATCGATTAAGTTGCGACGTCTCGTTGGAAACAAATGTCATTGATGTTTAGCTGATTAAGAAAAATCCATAGCGCTCGCCATTCACCGTAACGGCAGTTCCTTGCTCATTTCGAAAGAAGTAAGGACCAATGAAGGCGCCAGCATGTAAACCGCATGCTGGCGCCATCGTTCAATTGTAATGTGATTTGTTAACAGCTTGAGTATGGTCTTCGCTACAAATATGGAAATTTCGTTTATTGACGTAACCATTTAACCAGAAATAAGCTTCATCACAAAATACAATTCTTTGAAAAAAATGCTCATCTTTGGCCAAATTTAAATGAGCGCAATGTGAAAAAATACGAAGCAAACGATAGTCGTTTGGCTTCAATATCATGAGCTGTATTTTAAAGACACGTAAGCCAAGATCCGTCCGTAAAACTTTCTAGGTAGTCAAAGGATAAAGGCCAAGAAGTTGAGAACGACGACGAATCTACATTTCGGCGTCTTCTTCAATACTTCGCGCTAAAGCAATTTCTTCTGCGCAAACGATCAACTACTGCACGAACTGCTTGCTGAATAGGCCGATTATGTTGACTGTTAAATATTTCCTTAAAAGTAAATTTTCACAATTTGGAAGCGTTGTTCTGGTGTTAAACTATTCATTATGACTTGCCAAGCCTTTGTTATAATGTGGGGGTACCGCTAACTTTATGGATCCCTTTTCGATCCCCTTCTTTCCTCGAATTGATTTCAGGCATCCGATTTGTAATTTATGATTACCTTACTATCAATCAAGTCTCGTGCTACTACTAGCCTTTATTATCGACTACAGTGATTTCAGACTGTCGACTGGTGACTGTATCTTTAGAAGCTGTCCCCTCTTATCTAACTCTTTAGACTTCCTCAATAGGCTAATAAACACCAGAGTTCCTGCAGATATTAACCTCTTCACCTTGTGCGACGATTCATTGTCCATCCCTGTCAGAATCTCATAGTCTAACGCTTTGGAAGTACCTTTAAGATTGAACCGTACACCCCATGCGAGACATGCTTGTCCATATTTTACGGATTCCTCCAGTTTCTGCAGAGATGTACCTCTCCTGATTCCTCCCTCTAATGGAGAAAAATATGCCCAACCACACAGGGCTCTATATGGACGAGTAAGTGTGTATTAAAACTGTAGATCGATTGGTATGACCTATCGCTAACGCTATAATCCAGCTTAAAATATCTCTATTATATCTAAGCGCCTTTGAGCACCCTTAGATTCTATCTACGTGTGGTAAGCTCTCTTCACCCTCGCAGGATTAATGAGTCTACCCATTGTAGGATCATTACTTACACTAGAACATTTCCCAGTGCAACTCTGGGTTCTGGTGCACAGAAATCAACCATTTTGCTAGCCATATTAATGTTACCTGGGACAACTTAGTTCCTTTGGTAATTTTTTTCGACCGTTTTCTTATGAATTTACGATCTTTGGTGAATTCTAGATTTTTGATAAATTCCCGATTTTTCGCTTTCATTATTGGGTTTAGGTGGAATGTGTAGTTTAAAGTTATTTGCTAATTCTTGATTTCATATTCCGACAGGGTGTTTTGATGTAGATTTTTGGAACGAATTTCCGTCATCCCTTGTCAAGTTTCGTTTGGAGACAAACCGGTTTCGGCTATGTGCCATCTTCAGTGTCATTTTTCGTTCTTTTCTTAATTTCCCATTTTTTTAAATAAATTTTTTGGTGAAATTTGATATTTTGCGGCAAAATTTCAAAGTTTAGTGAATTTCGGTTTTTGGGTAATTTTTTGCGCAACTTTTTTTTGTGGAAAATTTAGTTCTTCTGGCATTTTTTTGAATTTTGGCGTATTTTCCGCTGGTACAAATTTATATTTTAAATGGCAATATTTGAAATTTGTTGGTGATTTTAAATTTTGTTGGGAAATTTTAAAACTTTTTCGTAAATTTTCGAATTTTTTTGTGAATTTCTAATTTTTCGTGAAGTTTTATTTTTTACTAGCTGTGGCCTGGAAACGTTGTCTTGTGTCTAAATGTTTAAATTTCGTTACCCGCTAGTGTAAAGGAGATGTTTACACAAGATCGCTAATAATCCATACACTCTAAAATTAATTTAAAATATAGTTGAAAATTTATTTAAATAACGCCAGGCCGAATTCATTAATTCCTTATTTTAATAGTTTTTTTTTTAACTTCAAATATGTTTTTTTGAAAATGATTTCACCCGATGGCCACCTAATGAAGCAAAACTTTAAAGTGGATTGACTCGAGCCTGTATGGAAACTATCAGCTTGGCAACTCTTATAGTTCCAGCGATCTACAAGGTGCTTTTTGTCGGCGAAATTGGGGGTCTTAATTCAGATTTTTCGGTAGCTAAAACTTTTGTCAGAGTTTTCATAAATTTGATAAATTTTTATTTCTGGTAATGTTACAAGAATACGGATGGCAAATAATTTTAATTAATACGATTAAACATTTAGGTCCATAAGTGGTCTGGAGCCGTCGGGTAAAAAGTGTTACTAAGGGGATTTTCACACTATTAGATTGACTTGTCAAAAATTTAAATATGAAAACACTATGTTAAGAGTCTGATAAAAATACAGATGGAAATTTGACATTCGTGTGGTTCATCTCGAAATTTGCGAAACGGTGAGACTTTTCATTTGATCAGAGTTGCATTTTTACACAAAAATAGACAAGTCGACTGGTTTGCCGTCGACAGCGCGCTGCAGATATTTGCTTCAGTTTCTAACGGCACAAATACGTCCAATATGCCGATCGGGTGTCAATGTATTTTATTCATGGACCATAATATTTTTGAATTTTTTCACCAATTATTTCTAGGAAGATTTTACATCTTGATTTTTATTATTTTGCCTGCAAAAATTATTATTTTTAAATTTTTATTCCAGCTTCTCTTTGTCCTACTTGCTGGAAGTGAACAATTACTTCATTTTAATTTTATTTCAAGTGGGATATTGTAGACATACAAGTACAATCTAATGAGAATATTTTGCTTCAGACTTTTCGTTGTCATCTTATTTTTTGTACTTTTCACTTAAATTTTCTAGACTTGACCTTGAATTCAGCAAAAGAATTCTTAAATTAATTTGTTTACACATATTTCGCATTTGTAAATTAAATTCCGGTTACAACGAAAAATCGCAATTTAATTTTAAAGAAGAGAAACTGTGAGAAATTTTTTTCTTCATATTACGACTAAATTCATATAAAATCACTGAAAATGTGTTTAGAGGGGGCGCCAAGAAGGTGTCATGCGGCGGCCGCTTGTTTCGTCGGCGGAGCAAATCTAAAAAACAACTCTTTAAAACCCTTTTTTTACAGAAAATTCCGAGTAAGTTAACTCAGGTAGAAGGTTATGACTACCGACCTAATTAATGGAATCGACAAGAGTCCTGTAGCATAGGCATCCTACGGAAAGGCAATTACAACTTTATCAATAGTTTGAAGAAGCTTTCAGTCGATTTTCAAGACTTATGCTTAGCATTCAATGGCTTCGTAATAGCCAGTTAAAAACTGTTATGAATCAATTTATTTTTTGTAGGTACTCGTGCGACAAAGATTAAAGAAAAAACTTCGCCAAAGCAGTTCTGGGTTGGGGAACCACTCGCACGTCATTGCCACTAGCATTTGAGGGTATTATTCATGCTCCTACATTATTGATCGTTTATGTGCCGCTCCAAAATAAAACACGACATTTTTGAAACTATTTCGATAAAATTAAAAAAAGATGTGATTTTGGAATTCCGAAATTTTCACTTTAAATGCGATGCTGAGACTTTAGCTAAAATTGCGCAGTATTTAATAGGAATCTTTAAAGAAAAATTCAAATGAATTTTCTTTATCATTTAATAAGTTTCAACATCTTAGAAGTTCCCAGTTACTTTTTTTCTTAAAATCTGGGACTGGTTAATTAAAACTGAAAATAATAAAATCATCAAAAAAACTAAAAAATAAAACGACAAATCCTTTAAATGTAATACTACCACCACCAAACTAAACATAAAAAAACGCTATAAAAATAATGGAAAAAAGGAGAAAAAATTCACATCAAATTCAATTTAGTTTGTTATGCGCAAACGCTCTATTTTTTCAAGATGTTTAGGGAAAAAAAAACTTAAACGCCACAAAAAAAGGGAAAAATGTACGCGAAAAAAAATGTTCGTGTATAAAAATGCTGCTGCAAGGTGGAAAAAGAAAGAAGGAAAGAAATAAAATAAGAGCAGCAGCAACAGCAAAGCTCACGAACAACAAGAAACCAACCACATCCATGGCAGCAGCATTCAGCACAACAATGGTTGGTTTTACTACCAACACATACAACGGCACGTGCCTCTTGATACTTTTTTCTTCCTTTTTATGTGATTTTTTTTCACTAAGAAAGAATTTTAATGGCAAAAAGGAAGGGCTTTGAGAACAACAACAAAAAAAAAGTACTTAACCAACGCCTTCACTTTCAAAGAACACCAACTCACACAACCAAATGTGTAAATAAAACATGATTTTTTCTCTCTTTATATATGTGTGTGTGTGTGTAGTTTTTTATTACACAGAGCCAGGCATATAACCACGCTCCCACTTACACGAACCTACATAGAAAAAATTCCATTTAAAGAAAAATTGTTGGGGGCTGGGATGGCGTTGGAACAGGAGAAAAAGTTCTGTACCACAAGTATCCCATAAGGGTGTAAATATATGAAGAGGTTGATGGAAGATAAGATGTTGAAAAAAAACCAACAAACAAACAGAAATTAAATATGTAATAGAAAGAAGAATACAATTTCAATTTTTTGTGGAATAAAGACTTTCTTTGCCCTACTGTCTGCAACTGGTCATACAACACATCACGTTGACAGCACAGTAATGAAATGGAAAATGTCAAAACGATTAGAAAATAAATTATTTGTTAAATCTATCTGAAGATTACGGCGGTTTTTAAAGCTTCCATTTTCTAGCAAAGATTAAACTCTCATGCGGTAGCCAGATCGTGCTCAGTTTGATTGGCCATGCTATCATCCACAGGAGGAATGACCCACTATTTGATCGCAATACTCTGTTCAGTGTTAGGCTCATTTTTGATCCCACGGGCAAGGAGTGAGGAAAGTCCACGAAAATTACTCTTTAGTACGCCTTATGGACCGGTGGAATGCTGGGTCCTTAGTGCTTTAAAAATGAGACGATAAGAAGGTTACCGTCAACGGCAAAGCAGCGCGTCTAATAATCGGTTTATTAAAGGAAACATTTTGTGAATACCTTATTGCACGAAAAGGTCCAGTCCATTTGCGAACAATATCGTGCTATTTAAGAGCTTTGGCTTATTTTCTCTGAGCTTACGTAAAATCAATAGTATATGCGAAGAAAGCAACAACTTTCCTCCGAGATGCGGCCACAAATGCTTGAAAAAGTGAAAGCTTGAGAACTAGTCGAGTGGGCATTTTCATGCCCGAAATCGTAGTTTGGAAATAAATAATCTCAGTAGGCTACATCAATTCAAAGATATACAATTTTGAAAACCTTACCTGAAAATTCGGCCCATATAAAATCCTGTTCTTTTTCGCCATTCGCATACACTCAGCTTATCGTAGATGGGCGCCATGAAACAAACAGGATCGATTTAGATGACTGATTTTCAAATGCAGTTCTTACAAGGTGGCCGAAAATATATGACCCCTTGTTCTTGGTCTATATCTTTTGAATGAATGGTAAGTAAATGCTCTGTTCCCTTTTAGTTAAATATTTATTTGGACCTTTGGATTTTATAACATTTTGCTTTGATGATGATGTCACCACTTCATCTCGTAAGCCAGTCTTTAGGAATTTCATAAAGAACGCTCTCCTTAAATGCTTCAAGGGTCTGGGGCATATTCAGGTAAGCCCATGTCTTAAAAAACCCCCTCTTGCAATGAATTTTGCCATTACCTAATGAAATGTCTGCACTTTGTAAGGGTACCTCCTCAAATCTATATTTAAAGACGTAGAGACGAGCAGCACGGGCCAAAAATCATAGGTTGGCCTGCAGTGCCTGATAAAGTTATTGAAGCCCGCCCGGGGCCCAGCATTCTCTGAAAATAGTGCACGTTACTGCAAAATCCTAAGCGACTATTTGGCCCAAGAGTTGCCATAGTTTCAAGTCAACAACATAGGGTTCCAGCAAAACATGTTCAAAATGACTTATCAATTGCTGGAGCAAAGGAATTATTCCCAAAGAAAGTCACTTCACTGAGAGGCATAAATAACTGGCCTCCCAGGAGTTCTGTTCTCAGCCTTCTTAACTATTTTCTTCGGCAACAACTACCGCAAAGTAAGGTATACCAGAACAAACTGACGTCTCTGGCGCTACTGGCGCACAATATCACACCAGAAATGGCGGCAGTCTCACGAGCACTGAGTCAACGCCAGCAGGAGTCTCAACAACGTGCCAGTTGGCATCTATACCAGATTATGTTCTTTAAAATAATTTGGCATTTCAGGGTTTTAGGCGTATTTAAAAATGGTAGTGCATTTGTGTTAAATCAACGTGAATATCGTCGATATTTTATCGTGGCCAAAAAGGAACGTCTGGCAACACTACTCGTCGTTTAGTGTCGACTTGTGTTAAGCACGCGATAGTGAGACGCCGTCAAAATGCTCCAATGAACTGGTTGAAGTGGCAAGAGAGAGTGTTGGCGAGAATTCATTCATCCAACGAGTCATATCGTCAACGCGCTTAATATTTTAAAGGATGATTTCCTTTTAAATCCGTATAAAGTGCAGTTGAGTTGCAGAATTTTGCTATCAGACCGACCACGTCGCTCGAGTAGTTGACACTGAACTTGATTTGCGAAGGCAAGTTATGACGACCGATGATAACTTAGTGCCGGCGTTAACAAAATGTTACACGAAATATAATTGCATGACCTAAAGGTGACTTTTTGGGCTAGCGTTTGCCCCAAAACGAACATTTTTGTTTAGGAAAGACGAACGCGGCGACGGGAAACTATGTCGACGGATAATGGTGCATTAATTCTGCCCGAAAATTGATGAGAAAGGTCTAAACGGTCACTGGCTTCAACAAGTTGATGTACAATGCAACTTGTGCAGCAAAAGTTCCCTGCATGTGTGATGTCAAGAATAGCGACTTTGACTAGCAGCCCAGATCTGTTGAACTGACCCCTCCGGAGCGGTACGAAAACAAAATGCAGACTATTGATGAGCTCAAGGCAAATATTATCGCCAAATATATGAATCATGCAGCAAGAAGGACACATTTTGCGGTGGCCAGTAGATGTTGTGTTCAAAAATCAGTCCAAAAGGATACGAACTTAACCTTATTTTCACATTTATGTTTTTGGGCGAATTAAATTTTCACCTCACGATTCGGTATTGCAGGCTTCCGAAATTACGAGTTAAAACGTTGTTAGCAGCAACCCACCCTTTTACATAATACGAAGTACAGCATTTTGTGGGGAGGGGTTTGATGTTTATGCAAAACTTAAGACTATTTCCTTTTTACATAAGTATGCATATCTTTATGATCACACATACATACAGACGTAAGAATGTAGTCGTACATTGCTACACAAAATGTAGGAACGAGTATGTGCAAGAAGGATTTTTTGCGTTTGCTTGTGTTTTTTTTTTCATCTTTATTTAAGTTTTTTTTTCTAACAATTTTTCAATGTTTTGTTCTGCCTTATTTTTACTGGATACGTTCGTTGGTTGGTGGTTGGCGGTTGGCTTCAAACCAAATCCATGGATTTCTTTTATCGTGAAATTCTCCAAGCATCTAAGCTCAGTATTGTCTAATTGTGTATGAATGTTAGAGAACAGGGAATTCTCAAAAAGCAGCACGCACACATCTGTGTACATGCATACACGTACAAGTATAAATGTGAGGAATATAAGATTGTATGGCAGCGTTTGTACAGTGTGAGTTTTGGATTTGGTTTGACTCAAGATCTGCCGGAATACGATGTCTTGCAAACAGGCAGGCTGACATGTTTCCCATCATTTCCTAAGGAAATGTCTACCCTGTAGAGTTAAGGTCCGGTTCCATAAAGAAGACTCATTGCAGTTGATGTGACGTGAGACATACAAATCTTAAAGCAGAACTTGGCCGTAGAAACGGTCCTGTGTTATGGTTGAAATCGGTTTGAATCCTCTATAACATAATAAAAGTACTAAGTCTACTTTATCTATAAGTCTAAGCTTAAAGGCAAGTGTCTTAAATTATTCTTAAGCTTTGGTAGAAAGATGTCACTGAGAAAACATTTCAAATCTCTTGGTAGAACGTTTCCCATTCTCGAGAATCTCATCTGAAATAACCTTTCAAACATTGTAGAATGAAACTGACTTGAATAGAACAACTGAGGGTTGTACCCAATAGAATTGCTCAGTGTAAAATCATTTCATGGAAGAATATTAATAACTTCATAGCCACCTAATTATAAACACAGCCTCCTAGACATCATTCTATATACGGAGTCCCCATGTTGACAAAGAATAATCTTTTTGAATCTAACAAATTCGCCACCCCTTGCACCACAACATACCTGAACTTAGTATAAAATACGGGACATTAAAGAGCATAAACGTGTCCCAATATTAAGGGGAATATAGCGATCTTAACATTTTGGAAGAAATAATTTGATCGATTAATCGTTTCCTGGAATATCGATTATTTTAGTCTTCTTTGAATTGCCATTAAGTCCATTCTGCAAAATAAAAAACAAGCCTCATGAACAGTGTACTTCACTTCTTCCTCTAAGATATTCCAAAACTGTTAATCAGCCTAGCAGACGAACTGAATATCAACTGCATAAGTTGATCTTTCCAATACCCTATGAAAAGTAACGGACCAATTACTGATGCCTAAGGGACACCACTGGTTTTTGGGGGACAATTCGACTCCTGAATAAGAAACTATGTTTTGGTGTCTGCAAGCGAGTGATGAATAACCAAAATTTCCCAATAATTTTAGGATACGACTCAAATGGACAACCCATTCAAATTCCTTAGAAACATCGAAAGAGATAAGAACTGCCTTTCTTAGCTTTCTCCTCAAATGTTCTTATTGCATGAGTGAGACCAACAAGAAGCCCACGCGAACTCTACACCTAATTCTCTTTTTACACGATTTGCTTTATTTTTTTTACAATTTTTATTTTGTTATTTATTAATTATTTAATCAAGCTTTTAGGTCTAAAATACAAATATTTTTTTTTTAATCAAAACTAAGAAAATAAAAATAAAAGAGTTTTATATTTTATATGAACAAATTTTTTTTGGACTAAAATTTTTTCAAATGGAAAGTTTTAAAATATTTTTGAACTTTAATTCATAGTGAAGTAGACGTCATCAGCTCTGCGTCTTTCTACTAAGTTCGTAGAGAGTAGTTTCCATCTATTTAACCCAAGTCAATTTTATTTAGTTTTTTTTTTTTGCTTAGAACGACGTCTACCCACTGTAACTTAACTCGTTGTATTCTTTTATTGTACTACTGTGTTGTCATTATTACATGATTTATTGAAAAGACTGTCGTATTCAATTTTCATTTTTATTATTTGTTTTTTTCCCTGGCTTTTTTACACGAAGTTTTTGGGAACACGCATCTATCGTGTAAATAGAGAATTAGGTGTAACACATCGAAACCCTGGTGGAGAGGAATTTAGAAGGGAGTTCTTGCCAGGGTGTAGATACATTTGATCCGTAATAATATATTCCATAAGTTCCGATAGAATCGAGAGAACAGCAACTGGTCGCAGATTAACGAAAAGAACCGCATCACCGTCTTTCCTTACTTTCCTCTATTCAGCAGGAAACACCCGACGGTACAGCTATGCAATACAATTATGCCCTTGTGCAGAAGAAATTACTTATCTTATCAATAGCATGATACCTTTTAGTCAAAATGCTTCTGGAATATTTCTTTACCCTTATTTCGACAGGAGTATTCTTCTAGTAACGAGTGCCTGGATCCCATAAAAATTGTCCTTCCTTAAGCATCGTAACCATTAAAATCAATGTAGAATTTTGGAACGAATTTCCGTCATCCCTTGCCAAGTTTAGTTTGGTGACAAACCGGTTTCGGCTATGTGCCATCTTCAATGACACTGAAGATGGCACATTCCAAAATTCTACATCAAAACCCCTGTCGGAATATCAAATCAAGAATCAGTAAAATCAAATTTGAAATTGTTGTGAATTTAAGTGCAAACTCTTTTGAAACATTAAAGAAATACATTCTTTTGTAACTGCTTTGGGGGTGGAGTGGGGTGGTAGAATTGACTTTTGGCAGAGTGGGGTGAGAGCATTTCCTTTTTAATGGAAAATTTTTATGAATTTATCCTTTTGAATCTACTTTTTTTCTTTTTAATGCTGCTAAAACTAGAGATGTTAAGCCAAACACTGCGTATTATAAAACTACACTCTGTCTTACGAGGATACTCGCGAAATTTGTTTATTTAACAAAATTGATTAGATCAAAACTATATTCATGACATAACTTTTAGTTTAAATCCCAGTTCTGGAAAAGGAATTTCACTAAAACACAATGGCCTTTGCAGCTCGATTGCTTGGACTTAAAGGGAGCATTAGTTTATTTTGACCTGGGCAGTTCCTTTCACCTATTCATCACATATTCGAATTTCTATAGAATCAGTGACAGATTTTGTTTGGAACTTGATAACTCCTTTCGTCGTCCATAAGAAAATATCGCGGAAAATACTCCCAGACGGTGGCAACCGATGGGTACATTCTCTCTTGATATGTTTTGATACAGGCTTGAGGTTTAGCAAAAATCCATAAAGAGTGATCAAAGTAGTCATGTGGAATGATGACAATGGATTTGATAGTGACTTATCCTCAATTAATTATGCGCCTTCTTCTCTGCATGTGCAAATATTGCCAGACTCTGCAAATCATGTGCCGACAATTCAGTTAGCAAAACGTTTTTTCGTTACTTCGCTCTTGATTCGCCGATCATGGCACCTAAGAACTTTACTGGGCTGAACAGGCTGAGCCGTTTTCGGGATGCACAGTGGCTACGTGGTTTTATTTATTATGAAATAAGCTACAATTAAAGACCTATTCAAACTACAGTGCTACACTTATGTTAGGATAACAACAACCAAATTAAATCGTAAATATCATTTCATATTTTTCAAAGTGATTTTACCTTCAAATATGAATAATTTTGATATTTGTTTCTTCCAGAAGTCGTAGATGGTCAACGGACGAAGGCCCAGCCTAGTAAGGAGTTGCTGCTGGCTTCTTTCAAACGAACATGAGACCGTCGATGTTTTCAGGGGCAATTGACGTATAGTATCTCTTCGTGTGTTCGCATCAACTAGTTTCTTGGCTAACCAAGCTGCCTGAGAATTCCCTCCTAACACAAAAATTTCGTCTAAACTATTCTCTGTGGAAGGGGACAGCAGATTAGATCTTCTTGATGTTGCTTTGAGTCTTGCGGATTATGACACAACGACACAAATACTTCGGGAATGTATGATTTTATTTAGTGAAAGGAGACGGGTCTTCAAGTCTGAGCTCTTTTGTACGGATGGCATCAGGTGGGGCTCCGCGAATCCAGTATTGAACTTCATTAGGAACGTTAAAGGGAGATTGGTTTACTAATGGTGCCGCTCGGTACGGCATATCGAACCCTCTTTATTTTTATAAAATGTTATTCAGTTTGAAAGGTTACTCATTAATGTCTTCATTAAACTTAGTTTTTTTTTTTTATTCGAACTTTTGTTTTCACCCGTGTTACATTCGTTTGCAAAATCTGTAGTAAAACATCATCTTTTCTTCTGTCCTTACGTACATATGTATGTGTGTATGTATGAATACAGGCACTCACATGTATGTGTAACTATAGCTATAAAAGCATAAAGATAACCAACACACTTGCACAAATGTTTTGCTGAAAAACTTGTTTTTTTTTTATCGGAAAATCTAAAATCGTTATGTATTTCCTACCCCCTTACCCCTCCTTGGTTTGTCAATTAAAACAAAACAGAAAAAAAAACGCGCTCATAAAGTAAAATATTTCTTAAGATTTTATGAAAAAATATACACAATCTTAATAAAAACGTAAATGATGTTGGGTTGTGTGTGTGTGTTGTTACGTTAATTCAGAGACAGAGGTGAATGAGTAAAAGTAAAATAAAAGCTCCACCATTTCTCCCCCATCGTTCTGTTTTTGCCGGTAAATATGCAGTACAGCGGTTTCAAGTGGGTATTTCATATCTTTAGGACTTATTTACAATAGAACAAATCGAGTTAAAGTAAATAGATCAAGCAAGCTTCTGCGGGCTAATAAAACAAATAAGCGAATTTAACCTACGAAAAATATTACAATAGCTAAAATTAAATTTAAAAGTTAGCCTGAGGATTAAAGGAAAAAAATGCATGATCAAATTAGGCCTTGCTGAAAAATCATGGCAACGCTAGATCTCTCTCTCTCTCTCTCTCTCTTATGCAGTTAAGCATCGAATTTCCCTGGAAAATGAAAAATAATTTACTTTGTCTCAAACAAATAATTCGCAAATTTTAATATATGAAAATTCCTCCCCTGGGAATCCTTATTACGACCTGGTAGAAGAATAATTTTTTAAAGACAAATTGGCTCACCAAAAGATTTCTTAATACGGCCGTTGTGTCGCGGGGTGTGTAGTGTAGCATCGTCTTGCTTCGACTAAATGTCGCTGACATCGCGTTCTTTAATTTCGGACAATAAAAAGTTATCAGGATGTGGTAGCGCTAGCCATTAACGGTTACGTTATGTCCGACCTAATTTTTTACAGCCACAATGTTCTGCTCACCAGGAGCTGAATGTGGTCTAATCGGTTGCAAGTCATTCAATATCGTACACTGAAGCTCAGATTTGCGGATGGTATTGGCAATGGTGGGCTCGCAAGGCCTATTATCCCTATCATATGTTGATCGAAGAGCAATATTTGACGCAGAACGCCGATTTTCCTTATACCCGTACAGCTGAATAACTGGAGTCATGGTGGCGGTGTGAATTTTTCCATTTAGAATTGTCAAACAAGTCTGCATAAAAAATAAGATGACGGTATATCACGCGTGATCTGTTCAAAATTGAAATAAAAAATCAACTAAATGGATGACGGACGATTTCCCGCCCAAGACTTTTAACTTGATAGTTTTTTAATTTTCTAATATGGGAAAGAATTATGGTCTCAGCACTTCTAATGGCCGATATTTTTGGAGAGAAACGTGCCTACATTTTCACATTTAGGTTTTTGTGCGAATATATTTTACAACTTAAGACACCTAACGCACGTGATGTCAAAAACACCCAGAGACGATACATGCGTTACTGACGGTACTGATGAATAGTAGTTGGAGACAGTAGAGGACGGCAAGTGAATTCCGTACCCAGGCATTTCAACGTTGCTAGTGTTAGTGTAGCGGTGATGAAGGAATTAATATTCAGGAAAGTTATAGCAGTTGTGATAACGAATGGACAAATATAACAAATCGGCACATCATTGCAGACAAAATGCTATTTGAACTCCTGTCGCCCACAGCGGCTCGGACCGCAAAGGGTTAAACTAAACATTAGAAAATTGTTGAGATTTTGAAACGAACTTCGTTCAGAACGAAAAATGACACATAGCCGAAACCGATTTGTCTCCAAACCAAACCTGACAAGAGATGACGGAGGTTCGTTCCCAAAATCTATAGCAAATCACCCTGCTGAAATATCAAATCAATAATAAATAGTTGATTTTGGGTGGCAATGGCGGGATTGCGGTGTCTACAAAGCGTCGCAGCACAAGACTTGCAGTTTAGCGAATATGTGTGATCCACATGGATCGAAGTTTTCGAAGACTATCAATCTTTTATTATACAGGCACGGATCCAAGGTAAGAGAAAATATAATGGAATCGTTTGATTCACATACACTTACTTCTCGCGCCCGAAGAGTCAACAAGTTGAAGCTGGGACGGAATGACTACTTACATTAACTTGAACTCGAGCGCGTTCCAATTTATAAAATTTGTGGAAAGAGGACTTCTCATGTTTGATAAGGAATTGTGAAAGCGCCAATTCTCGTGCTTTTCTAATTCATTCATCTCAAATGAGAATCAAAATGTGAAACTCAACCCCTAGGTGTTGGTTCAAAAAAAGTTTCAGCGTTACAGTCGAATTTTATTGTGTTTGTTGGGCGGCGCCCTCGCATTTGAGTAACACAAAACAGAAGAAACAGTTGGCAAACTTTGTGAGTAAAAGTAGAGGTGTCCGTCTGTCTTTCCTTGATTTTGTTTTTTAATTTCTGCACTGCCTAGCTGTCTATTGTGGAATAGTAAGTATTTGTATAATGAAATAGCAGGAGTGTGATGAAGATTAAGAAAGGGGGGTTTGTTTTATTCTGCCTTACTGCCAAGCATTGCCGTTGTTCAAAGTTTATTTACAGCCATTTTTAATTTTAACATTAGCAAGACGACAGCAAAAAATTCTTTGAATTTAAGATTTGGAAACGTACAAGGATGCTACACATACGAGTATCTACAAAAAAGTTTTCTCAAGAAGAGGTAAGCAAGCTGAAGGACCAGTGCATGAAGGAACAAACGTACTTTATTGTTTATGCTAATTTACGCCAAAACTCAAAGGCACCAACACACACACGCACACACACACACACAACAGGAATAAGGGAAACTGTATATATTTAATTTCTATGTGTATGTGTGTGTGCACGTTAATATATGTATGTATATGTATTTACACACATATAATATCATACAACTCGTTGCTTTTTTTCTGTTAAATTCTGCCGAAAAAGGGGAATTTTTTTGCTTTGTCTGTAGTTGTTTTGTTCAAATAGTACGTGATTTTAAAAATTCTTACTTGAACAGAGGGAGCATTTTTTTGGGTTGGAAATTACACACGTCTGTCTGCTTTATATATTATGTATTTGCATGAGTGTGAGTAGGTGGTGGTAGTTCAAGAAAGAAAAAGAAGCAGCACAATTTAATATCTTATGAAAACATTTTTGAATTTGTGTATAAATAATTAGATTTTGTATTGTATTCGTGCACTAGCATGTAACCGACAGCCTTATGAAAGCAGGTCTATTCTTTATAATGAACTTTTGCCTGAAGGGTAGTGATACTTTGAAAATGGCTAATATGGCCCACGATAGGCTGATGGGTGCCCTTGTCAGCTGTACAGTTGAGGCACGCAAATGGATTAATGGCAATAACAGCCGCTGATACGTATAAAATTATATGCAGAAGAACTGTAGTGTAAACTCTCATGAGATGAGAGTGATTGGAATCCCAGAGACAAGCATTTTCCCAATTTAAATTTTTACGTGGGTCAATAATAAGACAAATACAGATACCACGACAATCAGTAGGTCCTGGGACGTCAGTCCCGGCCTGGTTGCTGTTAAGACTTCTTCGGGAGTGACCGGGGTGACTCAAACGGCGAACTTGGATAGCTCCGAACTCTTCAGGAATGAGTGGGCACTAGGGTCTAGACAGCCGTGATCCTAAATTGTTGCCTATGCCAAAGGTCGGTCGCCTATGTATGCACCCAGTGCTAATGCCAACACTGAATTTTTGCCAAACACTAGTGCCGTCATTAATAATGACGTATCTCTACTTGAAGTTGTTATCGGCCAGAAAACCAGTCTCGTCTGACGGCCGACTAAATTTAGGAAGCTAATCTTTTTTTATAAAAACGAAGACATGGAGGACCTTGACATTCGTTCCTTGCCATTCATTCAATCGTATGGAAGTTTAGATCGAACCTTGAGGGCAACGGTCAATTGCGTATTATTGACACAGATCCGCTACTTCAGAAAATCGGGCAAGAGAACTTGTAGCAGGATCAAACCGCACGATCTATTTGGATATAGCGTCGTCCCCCTACGTTTTGTTGATAAATGATTTTTAATAAAAGATATATTTTTGCAAACTATCCCATTTAATCGTTTTAAGTGGGGGTGGGGGAAGGAGTGTAACCTTTCCCCTAGGTGTTCTTAGGTTTCCCATTATTGTAAGACATTGTCTAGATATTAGAGCATGGAAAGTTAAGACCTTTGTCTTTAGTACCTACAGATGTGTCTTGATCACTATCGCAGCATAAGGCCGACCAGTTTTGAGTTGCTTCGGCGTGAAAGCGGGCACAGCATATCACTATCTTATGGCTTCAAGTCATAAGGCACCAATGGTTCTCTCTTTTACCGATCTGGCAGTCTTTAATGATAGAAGCACTGGCATGGAAGCAGTGAAAGAGAGCAATCAAGACACCTGCCTTATCATAAGTATTTAATAGCACAAGATAAGCCTTAACGAAGAAACAGAACTGCAGCATAGCGCGTCGTACCATACAATTTGACATTGAAAAAAGCTAAGCTATCACGACTGCATGTGAGATAGAATCTATTTAATTTTGAAGGCAATTGTTTTTATGCTCTCATTTTTTGTGACACTCATTCTCATAACAACGCAGCCATATTAAATTTAGGCCCAAAAAAGTAAAACACCAAGTGAAATAAAAAAAACATCTACATTAAAGCTAAATGAGAGAGAGCACTTGTGGTTATCATCACATAGTCACAAATTTCTTCTTGTCGAAGGCGTTAGAAAATGCAAATAATTCAGCTTGGGAGCTGTCGTTTCAATTTAATTACAAGTCACCTATGATGCAGGCACAAATCAAGAAATATATATCATAGCCATTGTCTTGACAATTGACATGACGGCTGTGATTTGTCTATCTCGATCCTTAATTTCCGACAAAGCCATCTATACGAAAATATCCATCAGATGCTAAAGACTTTTTGTAGGTTCACTACTCTAGAGGCTTTTCTTAACTAAATAAACGCAACTAATAGGCGGCATAATAGTAAATTGAAATTGAAATAATTCTTTAATCAATTCCATTACATTGTGTAGTTGCATGTTGCACACACATCTGCCTTTGTGGTGCAGAAAAAATGTTAAAACACCCAGCCGGGGCATATGGTTTTACATGTTGGTCAGCAAATATTTTCTCAATTTTTTTTATCATTTTTCTTTTAATTGTTTTAATGGTCATTCGATGTTGTTTTAAATCTTTTTATACCATGTTTTCTCTTGCAGGCATATTTGTTGTTCCGCTTAGCCTGGAGAAATTGTGATTCGTGAAGCCTGTTGCTTTTTCGTATTGAAAAAATTGTACTTCACACGCACATAATAAATATGCAACAGAAACAATTGTAACCAACATTTAACAGAAAAGCCAACCATTTCACCAATCTCCAGGGTCAAATTAAACTAAGTACCTGCCAGGGAAGAAGCCCAATAGAATTACATGGTTTTTATTAGTCTGCTGCAGTAATGTTGTTTCGTTCCGGCGGGCTCCGCCAAAGCTGCTTCTTATTATTCATTTATTGATGCAAAATTGATGTCTAAATATTAAAAACATAACAACAAAATTAGTTTTCGTGGAGCGTGTAATTCTACGGTAGACGTGGTTGCTTTTAAGCTCGGCTGTTCAAAGTTTGGTGACAGAAATCGAGACGACCGAAGAACATCGTCGCTACCTACGATCGTATAGAAGAGACACCGGAGGCGGTTGATTTCTTAACTACTCAGGCTTTTCCAGACTTCAACTTGGCGGATTTTACATTGTTACTTGCGTCCAACGGACCCCGAAGCTCATAGAGCTGGCGAAAGAGGACTGCGAATAATCAACTTTAGCGAGGGGGAACATTTTGGAATGATTAGATGTGTCGCATAAAGGATGATGATAACCCGCAGGCAAAGAACATATTATGATTGACTTATATGGTTGAATCCAAATCATATTATGATTGCAGGTGATATTAATATGGTCCTTCACCGAACCTTTCTTTTAGCGCCAAAAACGTTTAACATATTATGTTTATTAATAACATTTTATGGTTGAAGTTATTATATTATTTTTGCATAGTTGTGGTTAGAATTTGAGTAAAAATTATATGGTTCAACCCCAGCATGTTATGGGTGTTTAATAATAATTTGTTTAGCGCAACTAAAGTAATTTTGAAAATATTTGCAAATAACTAAAACATGCTTGCCACAAATATATATTTTTGTAGAATAATTGTTGTCAGAATGCCACAATCATGTAGATTTTTTGCTTGCACATGAGGACCATCGGGTGGCAAAGCATCGATAAAAAATCTCTGTGTAATGCGGATATTGGACCGCTACCGCTTTTTGATGGGGTCCTCCCCCGTCAATGGCGAACATTACAGATCAATAATAATCACTTGTTTACTTTGACCGGATCAAACGATACTCACTTGGCGTGAATAACATGAGTTGGCCGCAAAGATTGCCCAAATCCAAAATTAATCGATAACTGCAAAGTCAATATAACCCTGAACATCGCTCAAATCAGCCCGCCATTAAAAATTGGGCATCTCAGGGCATCCCTCCTAGCGAAGTCGCGGCAAATATTTCAATGAACATTTCAAATGCAGTCCTGAGCTATGCTAAGCTTGAATCTTTAAGGCTCTAGCTTATTGGGCAGTTAGGTCAAAATCGATTTTGAAATTTTGTTATGAAAAAAACTATTTGAAGCTGCAATATAAGATTTCACTTTTCAACTCTACGCAATCTTCAGATGGGAATCCTTCCCCGCTTTTTTACTTCATTTATCTGTTATTTCTTTTATCTTGTTTTTTTCATATTTTTTTTGCTGAATTTTTTGCAACAACATTTTTTTCAAACAGATTTTTTTCTCAACATTTTAGTTGATTTTTTGTTAATTTTCATTTTTTTCTACGTTTTTATTTTGGTGTTTTAAACAAACATAGCAACAGTTATAAATGTCAAATGTGGTCGGTGTGGCTTCAAATTGTTACCCTTTATTTAGTCTACTGTATTGAGAAAAAAAGGAACCCTGGACGTTCATAAATCAAGCTCCATTTTCGCAAATCTTTTTTTTTCATGTTTTTTTTTTCGCTAAAGCTAAGGAGACATTACGTCTCTCTGTCTGTCTGTCTGTTTTTATAAACACGGCGAGTTCATTTGGTTATGGTCTCGTTGTTAATGAAATTATCTTGACAATGTGGTTTGAATTTTGTCAGTTTTTATTTAACATTTTTGCTCGTATTGGGTGGCATGTTGTTGTTGACGATCTCTAGGAATGGGTTTACCCATATGAATTAGCCGTAAAGAGCAACAAGTGACAACTCACGTTATATCAAATTATTCCTCCTTTTGCACCAATAATTGTATTGGCCTCAAATTGAATTTTTTTTGTTTTTCTTTTTTTTTTTTTTTGTTCTTTATGCGGCTATTAGTGTAATTAGAGTAATTAATGTTGAAAAAAAACTTGGCCAGGATGTATGTTCATGCTTAACAACAACAGCAATAAAAGGACTACGAATACTTAAAGTGAAACGAAAATATTCGTAACAAGTGGCTGTTTGTTATGCAAAGATGTATGTGGATTTTTAATATTTAAAATAAGTTAAAAACGATTGTCGATTGCAATGAAATTGGTTTTATTTAAATGCACTTTCTGACCTAATGCCCGCTTTAGCTGTCGCAGCGTTTGAGCTGCATATAAGCTGTAATAGTGCTGCTCCTTGGGTTAGCAAGAGTTCCTAGACCTTTATTACTAGGATTGGCTTTTATGTTTCGGGATTTGGCAACCCTAGTGTTGCAATCTACTACTACTATCGTGAAGTTGGACATTTTCGAAGTTATACGTACTCAGAACGTTTTGACATACGAGCGCTATTTGTGCTGTTTACAGTAACTTAAGAGATTCATCTCGGCCCAAAAATGGAATTAAATCTTGAACATTTTCGTGCGATTATTTTTAACAACTTTCGACGTGGATTAACTCAGCAACAGTGCGTGGATGTAGTTAATTTTATTTTTTGGATGTGTTTGGACCAGTGTTTATCGATGGTATGGTGAATTCATCCGTGGTCGTAGTTCAATCCAATACGAATTTCGTGAAGGTCGTCCAAAATCAGTTGCTGTTCCGAAAACCATTGATGCTGTGCGTGAACAGATATTGCAGGATCGACCTATCGTGAGATTGATACAACCTTAGGCATTAGTATAAATTCAATATTGCATAAACATTTGACTGTCAAACAAATTTGTTCGCGTTGGAGCCCACACAATTTGTCAATCGCTCAAAGAAAGGCTCGTGTCGATTGGTCGAAAGAAATGCTCAAACAATACGATCGGGGTGCTTCGAAACGCGTCTATGACATCGTGACAGGTGATGAATCGGGGATTTACGCGTATGAGCCCGAAAGTTAACAGAAGTCGACTGTGTGATAAGCAAAATCCAACAAAAGTTGTTCACGCACGAAGCACTTCTAAGCAAATGGTCGCTTGTTTTTTCGGAAAAACTGGACATGTCGTAACCGTTCCACTAGAACAACGCAGAACAGTCAATTCTGAGTGCTACACAACCACTTGTTTGGCAGTCGTCTTCCAAGAAATCAGCAGAACCAGCCGCCGAAGACGGATCACTCTTTACCACGACAATGCCAGCTCTTACAAATCGGCTCAAACAACTGCATTTTTAAGTACCCAAAACATCGATTTGATTAGTCATCCGCCGTGTAGTTCTGACTGGGCACCGAATGATTTCTTTTTATTCCCGTACGTAAAAACAAACTTAGAGGTCAACGTTTTTCAACACCTGAGGAAGCAGTTGCTGCATTCAGAATGCATGTTTTAGAGATACCTCAATCAGAGTGGCAAATGTGCTTCGACAATTAGTTCAAACGCATGCAAAAGTGTAGAGATCTTCATGAGGAATATTTTGAAACACAATAAAGTGATTTTCGATTATTAATATTTGTTTTTGTTCTCTAATCCCAAAATATAAAATGCAACCCTCGTATAAGGGTAAAAGATAATGATATTTCCCCAATTATAAATTCTTTAAAAAAATGACAAAATATTCACCGACGCGGTTGCTAAAGCTGAGCTCTTGACTAAATTATTGCGCAAATAAATCTTGCCTGCCGGAAAGCAATCAACCACTGTGCGTAATCGGCAGAGTGTCAATAAATATGCCAAGTCTATTCTTTGGAGCGCGTGCCATCGCACAAAATTTGAGGTATGTAAGCCTCCCCGGTCGGATGTTATTTCTGCACTAGTTTTGAAACAGCTGAATTCTCAAATGTTGAAAGATTACTAATGTAACACCAACCAAATTTCCGCCCAGTTGCAATTTACTCTGCACTTTCTAAAGTTATGGAAACTATCATAAGCTTCCATATTATGAGACATTTTGAGGCTGATAATTTATTTAGCGGACGCCTAAGGGAAGACCTCTTATCATTACAGTGAAAATAAAGTGTCCTTATCTCTAAGGCGTTTGATAGCTTGAGGTGTACTACTGGCTTGGGCAAGGACTTCTTTCCATTCATATCAGGCTTTCTCAGGCATCGCACTATATAAGATATTATGGATAAGATCTCATACCACGAATTCAAGTTAAATGTAGGGTTACCGCATGGCTCCGAACTTTCTGCCTTAATTTAGAACTTAAAATTGCTAAAATTAGGAAATTAAAGCTAACAAAAACTGAGCGGGGAAATTAATTGTTGTCCGATATCCGTTCGTCAATATGTTTAAGTCGTTTGAGGTTTTTTTTTTTAATAAATCTAAAAGCGCACAAATAGTTAAATATAAAATAAACTTACAGTAAAACCCCTTTATGCAAAATTTTTAACGAATCCGTGTAAAATATTCTGCAAAATTTTGTTTAATGGTGTTTTCGTTTCTAGAAAAATGTAACATTTTTCCCGCTTTTGTCATACTCGAAATATATTTACGCCTACAAAAAGTAGGGGTTTTTATGCTTTCATCCTTAATAACGGACACTCTGCACTCTTTCACATGGCAACATTTTATTTAGGAAACGAAAACGACATTAGATATATTTGTGAAAAACATAGCAACAGTTATAAATATATTTTCAATATAATTTTAACAATAATATTCTTATTTTGTCATTAATAAAAAAGATGGATTTATTAAAAAAAAAAAAATTTCAAAATTGTTTCATAATTCTGGCCTAATTTTTGCACGTACCAAACAACGTGCAAAATGTTTAGTCGAGTATATTTTATATATGGTCGTCATTCAGTATCCTCCATAGTCGTACGTTTTAGGCAGAAAATTATCTTACAAACTTCTCTTCCACGAAAAAAAGCTGTGAAAACAAAACGCAACTCTGATCGCATGGAAAATATATTTTTAAGAAACTTTTGTAACTATTAGCAAGGCGGCCACCCCTGTAGAAAAATCTGTCACTAACACATAAAACAGTGTTTAACAATAAAGTCTACAATCTGGCCGAATAAAATTTAGAAAATATAATTCAACTTCCCATTTAAAATCTGATATAAACTAATGGGTTTTAAGGCTCTGAACAACAAATAACCAACCAATTTGCTAAATTCTCATTTCAATTCAAATAAGAATACGGGCAAAATACAGCTAACCCCTCTGACGGTCACTGTAAGAAATTCACGCCAATATGGTGCATGTCTTTACTGAAGCAACTTTTGTTATAAAACTAAGTAAATAATAGTAAATGCTATAACAAGCAGTAATAGGGTAGGGCATGGTGAATTTAATTATGAACTGTTTAAAACACGTAATTCGAAAACATGAAATTTACAAACGATACTTTTGTCAGGCCTGCGTGTAAAAAAATCGAAATCAGCGGTTTCCACAAGATCTCTGGTTTTTTTGGGCCAAGCTGATACAAAATTAAACCACAAATATTTGACAACTAAGAACTGCTAAAATATAATTTATTAGTTAAACTTTAGCAAAGCAACTTTATTTAATGTACAAAAATACTAGAAGGCTTCAGCTGTAGCCGCAAAAACTTTTGGTGGTATCAGTTTCTATTTTTGTCTAGCCACCTTTTTTGAAGAGTTTCCAGAGCCCCGGCATAGATAAAAATATTTGCTCACGAAATAATTCTTAACATGCCGTCTTGACTAGCCATATATCTGTTCTACCAGCGTACCAAATGATGTTCGCACAAGGATTTGGCGCGTGAAGACCCTCGCTGTTCATGATATGTCCGTGTTTAAACAGTTGTTCGCACCGTGTAACGGCAGATGTGTTGCAAAAATCGAGCATAATGCCAAATAGTATTTCGTAAAGAAGGCGGTCAAAATATAAAGTAATAAAATGTTAAGAACCAAATAAATATTTAAAATCGAACACAACACGGTGTCCCTTGTCAAGTTGGGCTTGAAGATAATCCGGTTTCGGCCATGTGCCATCTTCAGTATCATTTTTCATTTTGACAAGCGATGACGGAAATTCATTCCAAAAATAACATAAAATAAATTCCTGTGGCAGAGTGACAACCTACTTAGCAAAACAAATTTAATTTTATTTATTTATTCAAAAATCCGCAGAACAAAGTTTGAAACTTCCATTTCTTGCCCAATGAAGAAATCTGGACCAGAAGTAAGCAACGGACTTCATACGATCGCAATGGAGACCTATAAAAAGTTGAGTTAAACCTTGTACGAACGACAACTATGAGGACTCCCAATTATTGCACCATGTTCTAAGTTAAATCGAACAATTGATCGGTATATTATTTTCAGTGTATATCGGTTCGAGAATTCGGTACAATTTCGTTTTCAGTATTAAAGCTTCTTAATAAGATTTGAAAGTCAATTTTAAGCCAACAATGCAGAAATTTATTTAAATTTAATTTAACAAGATTCTCGATACTTCACATAGTCATGCTGTCAAGATCATTCTTAGATCATCAGCATATGTATCTTGTCAGGCCAAAATTTTCCAGGCACTGTAAGTTTTATTCAGAAAATGACTTTTTAATGATTATTTTTCAAGTTTAATATTTTGCTTAGAAAATGTAGAAGCACTAAATAATATCGACCTGGAATCAGTTAATATCAGCTTTAAGGCAGAAAATGATCCTTCTACAGTGACCTTGTTAACGGACAAAAATTAATAAAACCAGGCAAAAGTACTTTTGTTTCCCAAGGAAAATATAGAACTCAGAAAATCACTATTAAAATAAATGCAGCCAAAGTTAGTCCGCGTAACAAGGATGACGTTGTTGTACTTCTTAGTCTTGTAGCATTTCTCTTTTATTTAAAGAATAATGTTTATTTTACAGAGTTGTTTCAGTCACGAACTAGTTCGTTCACCTGAGAATTTATTTAAGAAAGATGATGGCAACTTTGCAACAATTTTCAGTTCTTATGTATGACAAACTGAAATAAATTGTGTGTTGTGTTTGTAGCTGTTGGAGAGTTGCTAGCACCTTTCTGAAATAAACTCTCAAATGAGCGAACTACTTCGCGAACAACACAACTCTAGTTTATTTGCGGTCTCAAAACTTCACATTTGCTATATTTGACAGCAAATCTTAAAAACATGTCTCAAGATCAATTAACAAACAAATGATTTACATAATTTAAATTTTCTTTGTTTTCTGCCAGCAGTAATCTTAAATTGGGAAATTTTTGCTGCATTCCCTTCAGAATTATGTCCTTTATCTAATGTTTGCCTTCTGGCAAAATACCGTCCCTATCGTTACATAAAAAATTCGAGAATTTAAAGAGATTTATTAAATTTTTTAAATTTTTTATAAAAAATATTGCAGGCATTTTTTTCAACTTTTCGATAAACAAAAATTAAAAAAAAAAAATATTTTATTTCCTAACGTTGCCACTCAATCGAGTAGTGAAATATGGAAAAAATAAAAGAAAGACTTTCGAGCTTGAAAAATGTTATAAACTAATTGAATATAAAAAGGTCAAAGTAACCCATAATTTATTTAAGAGATTAAAAAGTAACAGACAGCACTGAGCGACAGCAGATATTTGAAAGCCGATTTGTCGTTCCTAAAATTGTCTAGTGGCTGAACGCTTTGATATTGTTAAAAAAGTTTAAATGAAACTAAAATGTGAAAAAATTGCTTTGGGCTTAACATTCTTTATAGAAGATTCCAATGCATACTTATGTATGTGTGTATTTTTTTGTAGTCCCGGTAGTCCATCAGTCTGGGGCTTGTGTGTTCGATACACCCCAAAGACCCTGGTATGTTTCACTACACCAGACTACCAAATGAAAGTCTCTGCCACTATGCTCGATAGTTTGACTTGTAATTGTATTGTATTATTTAATAAATAATTTATCAGCTTTTCTAGCTAATGGTGCAGAAAATTGTTTCAATTGAGCCGGGTAGACCGAATTTTTATTATTTAAAAATTTGTTTTTTTTTAATAAAGATACATTTTAACTATTGTATTGGGTAAAATCGACAAAAATAAAATAGACATGGTTATAGCATGGTCACGGCATCCATATTATGTTCCTTACAAAAATATATTGTTGTGGCTGACTTTAGTTGCGATGTGTAATTTATTTTTTGCTTGATTTTGGACAAATTTTTGTTCACGATACCAACCATATAAATTCAATCATAATATGTTGCTTAATTAATTATTTCTTTGAATAAACACTGATTCTCTGGATTTAGTTTTGTATGAAGTGAAGAAATTTGTACGAATGAATGAATAAAAGTAAATTTAATTGTTACGAAAAACGAAAAAAATGTATTTGTTGAACGCAATTATTATAAATAAGAATGAAATATTTGCATTGACTATCAATTATTGCAGCTAACAAATAGGGTTTTCGGTTATAGAAAACATTTTATGTTCACCAGAGTTTTGTGGTGCAGCTTTAATTAACTCTTGTGAAGGTTTGAAGATTAATACAGAGAGAGAGGGAGAGACTTTATTTACTAACTTACTAGGTGAGATCTCTTATAAATATATACACATACATTCCATTAATTAGTTTCTCTTACTTACTTACTAAAACCCACATTGTTTCTGCCCTTATCCCTGGTATATCAAGCAATTCCTTCATAAAGAGTAGTCACTGGTTTAGCAGTGACTTTATAGCGGCACAGACTTAGTGACCTTTTTTTTAAAATTCCCTAAGTTTTCTCACCACTTCTCTTCAACTTTTCTACTCACCTATCTCTTTTTGGAGGTAACACAAAGGCACGGATTTGCGGACCCATGTGTATATTATAAAAATTATATTATTAAAAATTATTTTTTATTTGGTATTCATAATAATTAACGTCATTGAAGAATAAAAACAAAACAAAATATAATAAAATTTACAAATAATTATCGGGCACTTCTTATCGGAAATTAATTAATTAATTATTAAATCAGGGGTTTTTAAAATAAAAAGATATAGAATTAGGATCAAAGAAGATTAAGAGAATAGCACGCTTAATCATGTTCTAAAACAATTTTCGTAATGTAGGGCGAATATCGGAACAGACCGCTAACTTTATGGACCCCTTTTCGACCCCCTTCTTTCCACGAATTGATTTCAGGCAACGGATTTGTAATTTACGATTACCTTAGTCTCAATCAAGTCTCGTGCTACTACTACCCTTTACTATCGACTACAGTAATTTCAGACTGTCAACTGGTGACTGTCGACCTTCTTTCTCATCACATAGTCTCTTGTAACTGCCAGCATTTGTTTAAGGCTTAGGTCCACCATGGCATTTATACTTAACAAGTGCCTGTCCGTGGTACGAAATCGTATGCCAGACAATGCTGGACATTCACACATAATGTGCGGTACCATCTCAGCTTCTTTAGAGTACCTTTTGAAGCTGTCCCGTCTACCCCTTGGGAAGTTTTCTTGCCCAACTCTTCAGAATTCCTCTATTGGCCAATAAACACCGGAGTTCCTACAGAGATTAACACCTCCACCTTGTGTGAGGCTTCATTGCCCATCCCGGTCGGAATCTCACGGCCCAATTCTTGTCCATCTCTTCCGGCTTCTTCCTTCGGCAAAATAAAACCAGACTTCCTTCAGAGAATTAATAGAATTCTCACGATTAATGGAGCTCCATATTCACGGATAAGTCTGTTTTAAAACTGAAGATGGACTGGTATCCAGAGACGGCCCTTGCAAACATTCATTATGTGCATTTCTCTTTTGAACTTATTCCCTAGATTTAGGTTCGTTCACACACAACGATAATTTTCTGCCATTCCTCTTTTCTTTGCTTCACCGCTGTTTGTTGTTTAACATAACGAATGGGAAAACAAAAGGAATTTCTTGTACAAGCAAGTTTTTACGTACCCCATTCTATTGCTCTCCTCTTCCTTACAGCAAGAACACTTGCATAATGTAAACGAGGATTTATGAGTTTATTTTAATTATGCTGGTCGGGTCATCAGCCCGAAGTAATCGAATTCTTGTATTGTCATCAGTCCATGCTGCTACATGTGTGAAATTAAAATTATTCAGATGTCGGGAAATTAATACGAAAGTTGTCATTATATTGTTTTTGACAAGGAAATCTAATCATATGTATCTACAAGGTTCTAAATCAATTCGTCTAGAATTTTGAACACCTAGAACTATTAAAAATAGGACAAACTTAACTTTGGGATTAAAATGGGTATTTAAGGAAGGAAGTATTTACATTTTTATTATACGAGTATTTTCGTTTCAACTCTAGGCAATTTTAAGAGAGTGAAAATACTCTGGCCTTTATAGCGTTCTTCAATAGGTGCACATTTCTAATGAAATTGTTAACCACGAACATCAGATTCTGTTGCTAACTAATGCTCAAAGTTGATCCTTATTTGTAAATGACGGCTTATTGCCTTTTAATGCCCCTAGCGCTAATGGCGGGAGAAAGAGAGAGCAAATCCGGCCAAATTCGGCATTTTGCACAAGTTTTTTTTAAAATCGGAGCCAACAAAAAAGCCCCTGTTGTAAGGAAAATTTAAATGTTTTAAATTTATTCGGAATGAAAGCTACAACAAAACTCAAACGAAAAATGACACTGAAGATGGCACATAGCCGAAACCGAAACTTGACAAGGGATGACGGAAATTCGTTCCAAAATTCTACAACAAAACTCATACTTGTGTGGAACAGTGTTGTTAGGCTAGGGATACTTGGTGCTATACTTGTAGATATTAAGAGCTGGTAGTGCATTAAAATTAAATTCTGAGTAGAGATCATGATGCCACAAATTGGTTGCATATAATACATATGTGTGATTTTTGCACTCTTTTCCTTGCAGCAGACATAAAGTAGATTTGAAAGGACTTTCAGAATTAAAGAGAAGGACATTAATTTGACCACCCTATAGTCCACCATATGTTATGAGTTATAATACGCTACGTTCTGCTAGAACACGATGTAATTGTTGTTGGTGTAATTCTAAAATCTCATTTATATAATGAAAGCTCAATTTCATAGTCGAAATGTAGAGAAGATCAAGCCCCCGCTTTCAGATGTAGCATGCAATGGGGAGTGGTGGGGAGGGAAGGTGTAACATTTTCTTAACCAAAAATCGTATTAGTTTTTCAACATCTTAGAGTTTTTCATATCCCCAGGGTTGATTTTGAGACTACGTGGAATATTTTTAATTTGTTTTTGACAAAATTTGTGGGTTATCTATGCATTTTGATCATGAGGAATTTGTAGCTTTAATTTTCTCTTGAGATGCTTTTAGAATCAACATATTATATATTATCAATAAACCAAGGTAGCTTTTAACTTAATCTATAACGACTGCACCATAGAAAATATATTTCTATGGCACGAGTGACAACCGATCTTACAAATTTAAAAATTTTTTCGTTTTCAATAAAGCGTTTCATAATCTGCAAACTTGATGGAGCCCTAGATGGATATTTAATTACTTTAAACTTTTTCTTTCAACCACAGGCTGTTAGTGTGCGTGTAGTTTTCAACTTTTGCACCCTACTGTACACAATTTTGGAAATTTTTAAAAATTTTTTGTTGTTGTTCTCTTTTCAAAGTATCAGCAGTATCAGTTTTCTTCTACTTACCTTCTCTAACGAATTACATCTCCACTTATTCAATTTTTTACCTCAATTTTATTTTCTGTTCACTCGCGTATTTTCAAAAGTTGTTTTTGTCTATAACTTTTCTGTGCACAAACTCGATACAGGAGTCTTGAATTTTAAAAACATCTAAGAAATCTTGAAGGGATTTTAAATAAATTATACAAAGACAACAACAACAACAACAACAAAATATTCGAATGAAAAACATAATGACGCCATTACGAAAACAAATAAGGGTGGTGTTTGCTGTGTACTCCTGCGTGCGTATGTGTAAGTACTCGTATAATGAGTTTGTATAAGTCAGAGCAACTGCATTTGTGTTAGTGCATAAGTAAGATATCTTAAGAGCGTTATTTTTCCCTTAAAAATAATGGCAAAAAATAAAAACCACCACTAAGTAGCACGCAACGCATACACAAATAGCAAATCACCAATGCCGACAGACAGACAGTCACTGCCCAATAAACATTTTTTTTCACACTTCTAAACGATAAATATTGAAGTTTTAATTGTCCTTTTATTTTCTTGAAAACAAGTTTGTTGTTCATAAACTGGTCTCATTTGCATTGAACAACTTTTAATTAAGTAAAAGTTTTACAGAATTTTTTCTATGTCGCGTCCGATTTTAGCAGAGTTTTTTCGATTACTTTTTTCCGATTTGCTGATTTTCGTTTTTTTTTTTTTTGTATTTCATTCACTATTTCTTTCAAATTTGGCTTCTCAACGGTAGTCTGTGCAACGGATTTAGCGCATTTCTGTAATTAAAGTGCGTCATTTTCCAGGCTTTGAGTTTGTTTGCAATCGGATCTTTCGTTCGATTTTTCTGATATCGCTGGTAATTGCAAAATTTTGCAGATTATTTCCATTATGTTTCTTTCGCATGACGCCTTTTCTTTCAGTGGTGCTTTTATTTCGAATCTGTTTTTTTAACTTCGACTATAATTCATGCCAAATAAAGAGAGCATAAGCTAATTAAGATGCAACAACTTAAGGCATTGAAGGGCGTGACAGTGGGACTAAATTCTGTCCTACTCAAAATAATTCACAACAAAAGGACTTTTTCACGCACACAAAGAAAGATGTGAAACAAAAATGCAACTCTGATCGCATAGACGCAAGCGGCAACCATATTACAACAAGATATTGTTGCGGCAATCATATAATGGTTATTTATAAAATATTTTAAAAATTACTTTAGTTGCGATGAAAAAAGTTATCGTTTACATTTAATCATGAAATGATTTGAATCCATAAAACTTGCCACATGGTTGTATTCAACCATACAATTGTATAAAAAATCTAACCACAAACAAAGTATTTGATCCATAGCAAAATATTATAATTACTATAACCATAAAATGTTCTTAAGAGATACAATGTATACAATTTTTTTAGCGTTTAAAGTGTGAGCGTGCGACAGAGTACTTCAGCCGCCGTGAATCAGTAACATTATGCTTTTGCTTAGAGGGCCATATTATTATTATTATTATGCATCCACAATAATAATATGATTTATTTACAATCATATTATTCAATCATAATATGTTGCTCTTAATTTATTGTTACTTCAACCATTTTTTTCTTGCTTGCAGAAAATATTATTTTATAAAATTTGACAACACATTGACGTAAAGATCTGTCGGAAAACCTGTCACACGTAGTCACTTTTAATCTAACGACTAATTTTGAGATGCACCAAAAAAAGAACGACTTTAAATGTCATTTTACAAATCAGTCACATGCTACCACAATCATCATCTCCCTGCTGCTCTTGACTAAATAATAGAAATAGGGACATAATTTCTTGGCTCCTGACGTTCGAAAGTGTTTTATGTCAAATACTTAAACAAAGAGATTTAGCCTTTTCAGACAATTTTTCATATTGGGTTGCCTATTTATAGTTTCTATACTTGTCGTCTTTGTAGCAGCCAGCAGCAGTCTTTGTAGTAGATGTGTATGTTTGTATGTACGAGTACATTACGTTATCCTTCTTGTTGTCGTTGTAGTCAGTCTTTGATGTTGATGGTTATGTGTGTCGCTGTTCGGTGTTTCTGTCTAAACCTAGAGCAGCTGTATGGGAGAAAGCCAATGGGGCCGATGTCTTCGTTTTCACGAATACAAGAGATGTTGACGACAGGCATAGCTGCTTAGCTGTTTAGCATAATGAGGCAGCCAACACTGTTGTTGTACATAAAATCCACTAACACATACAATGTAAGTATTCCTCCTGTACATGCACACATCTACACATACATATACCTCCAACATGTACTCGTATTTATTGTATGCTGAAGTTGTCGTTTCTACTTGCTTCAGACCACCAACGTTAGCGGCTACCACAGCGTGCGTTAGCATCGGCCCAGGCGTAGTAGCAGCCAGCTGCTGGCGTTGCCTCAGTTGCCAAAGATGCTGAAGAATGTTAATTTAAGTTGGTTGTTAATAATAATGACGAAGGAACTTTCATGATTATAATATTTATAAGGATAATATGTAGTAATGATGGCGATGATGATGAAATTCAAAAGCAATGCTTCTTGGCGTTTCCAGGCAAAGCCGCTGAAGTCGTGAAAATAAAAAACCAATCGTTAAGAATTAGAAATTTCAGAAGTCGGCACATGTTAAGAAGATATACAACGTTGATGTCGACTGAGTCGAACAACTCTGCCATATTGGCCAACCAAAAAGCAACGTTGTTCTAATAGAATTTTACTTCTTTTCCTTTTTCTTTTACTTTTTCTTCTTTTTCTGGCTAAGGAATACAGGCATTAAGTTGTTATTGTATTAGTACTTTTGTTAGAAATGATGGCGGCGGTGGGAAGGTTGGTGATAGTGATGGCGGCGGTGGTGGTGGTGGTGGTGGCGGTGGTGGTGTTGGTGGTGATAATGATGGTAATGGTGGTGGTAGTTGTAGTTGATAAAATGATAAAAGTGGTCGTGGCGGTAGTGCAGTGTTTAAAATGTTATTAATTTTTTTTCTTTGTTGTTGTTGTTTATTGTCTGTGTGCTGGCTTGGAAATAACCACGCCTCTAACTATGCGAATGTTATTATAAGAATAGCGTTTTAGCGCTACACCTCAGATTTTCAATACACCGGACACAAATTATTATTTAAAGGCAAAAAATATGGGCGGCTACACACACACACACACACACTCACACACACACACACACACACACACACACACACACACACACGCACAAAGCAAGTTAAACCCGGTCAAAAGAATTTTTAAAAAGTTTGCTTAAATATGGCCCTTTTACAAAATTGATATAAATTATATTTATGTTTTTACTACCCTGCCCTTGAAGTTCCAACTCTAGATTAGTCTATTCACACACTTCTGTCCTGCGAGAAGGAGCGAGTTTGTTATGTTGACATGCTATAAGATTGGGTAAACGCAAACTAATGACATGGCTGTGGCATGATCACGACAACCACACTATGTTTGCTACAACAATAGACAATATATTCGTAAGCATATTATGTTTGAAAGCAAATTACTTTATAGATTTTCGGAATGACTTTCTGTCATCCCTCTCCAAAATTTTCGGTCGTAAAAAGTACTGAGATCAAAATGAGCCCATTTCTAGGCAATTGGCTAGTTTGATAACATATTTCCCCTAATCCTTTTCCATATTAGAAAAAAAAACAATTTTTGCAATCAAATCAACTCTACGCTGCGACGATATTTTTAAAATTTCACTTTCACTTTCACTTCCAATGTAAACTGTACCATAAAATTTCAAGAAAGTAGTTTATTTCATTCAAATTTTTACTTATAATACGTTTGCAGAAATTTCAAGAAAGCACTTTCATGTTGGCGTACTTTTCTAGCAAAATTTAACCAGTTCTTAGAGAGATACCAATCAAATTTATTGTCAGAGGCAAAAATATAAAACAACATTCTGCCTGAAATTTTACTATAGAAATTTTTTAGTGAATTGTCATTTCACTTTCACCCTTGATCACTGGTTATAATTCTGAAAAGAGATCGTACTCACGTTAAAACATATTCTAGAACAATTTGTATAGATTGTCTCAAGTACCTGAAAACTTTTAAAAATTTCCCTTTTGCTATTTTCACTGCAAAAAAGTTTGAGGCTGCTTTCAGATGGTGGCCGTTTTTTTTTTACAAGAAAGCCTGGATTTAAATATTTGTGTATATTGTTTTTTTTTTAAACAATAAAGTTTGCTTGTTTAGTTAAAGGGAATAAATAAATTCACGCAAAGAAATAAACATGGCTGAGTTAACCATAATCTAATGTTATGATTGAATGATGTGGTGGTAAACAAATCATATTGTTAGTGTGCATGCATGATGGATGGTAACCATTTAATGATTAAATCTAAACAATAACTTGTTTATGGCAATTAAGGTAGGATATAAAATGATTTTAAATAACCATGATATAACTGCCAACCACAATATGTTACGGTAAAGAACATAATCTGATTATTGTGAGCATTTACCAATTATATTTCTCATTTAAATTTATTATTTTTATATGGTGAATTTATTCGAAGGGCAACATTTGCCTTAAAGTGGTGACAGTATGAGTCCTATCAAAATACTTCACAATACAAAAATGATATGTGAACTGAAATGAAGAAACTGGTTTTATCAAAGACTTTTGTTATGGCGTCAAAATCGAACATAACCTGATTATTCTTTTTTTTTTTAATTTTATTTCCAAGTGACATTCTGCCAGGGAAGAATCAAATAACTTTATAGTTATAAGACTCACTGTATGTTCACTTACGCAATAATCTCATCATATACTTAGCGTTTGTTATTAGTGCGTGCCGCAAGGTAGTGTGTGTGTTTGAGCCAGCATAAGGACACGCCTTTGCAAGAAAACATAGTTTCCTAACATTTTCTCTGCTGTTTTTTTTTTATTTATTCTGTTACTTCTCGCCAGCCCGCGTTTCTCAAAACCATTTCTTTTCCTCATTACACACTTAATAAGATATTCGCTGCATTTTTTTAAGGTTTCGCAGTTAAGGTATGTTTGTATTAAAATGTTTTACATACCAAAGGAATATTTTATTTCTATGTATATTCATGTAATATATAAGAGGCAAATGTACGTTCTATGTATTGGTTACACGACTATGTATAACCAAGCGACACTAGCGCGAACATAAACTATTTTCTCCTCCATTTGTTTTGCTTTGTTTTCCTGAACGACATTAATGGCAAATTGAAATGTTGAAATAGTTTTGTCACTCAACAAATGCTACGTTTTTTTTTGCGCTTAATAATATGTATAGGATTTTATATAATATATACATATGTATGTTATATGTATATATCCCAAGTAAATTGAAATGAACAAAAGTTCAAAGGCAGCTTTTATGCCAGGTAGTTTGTTCAGAGGTACTGGCGTTTTACATTAGCACTGAATTCGCCATCCCTGCTTGTTCTCCTTACAGTATATAACTTTAAATACACACACACATACACACACACACGACCAGCCAGATGCATACTAACAGAAATTTAAGGTATTTGTGTAGAAAATCTTAGACTATTTAGTTTTTATTAAAAGTTCTTTTGCTTGAAAATCTTCACGATTGTAGCTGATTAAATCAGTCAAATTGTAAAATACAAAATTAAATAAAACATGATCACAGCATTAGAAGAGATTTTAATTAAATGTTTTTTGTTGGCTTAAAAATTGCTTTGATTTGTTTAAATCAGTTTCGATAGCCCCCTTAAAAATGTAGCCGAAAATTCTTGATCAACATCAAATTTTAAGTTCGAATAAAGCAAATTTCGTTGCAATTATTAAATTCCTTTTAAAATGCATCTTTTTAAGTAAAACTATGAAAAATGTTACGCCATTTCCCAAAATGAGGATGCCAATACCCAGGGATCAACACTAGGGGAGGCGGCAGGGTGTAACGAATTCGCTCGGAAATGAAAATTTAAAGCAGCCTATATAAGCCGCTTAATTAGAAAGTGACATAAGTGACTTTGTTTTGAAACAGAAATAATAAGGAGTCTGCCTTTTAATAATATTTGAAATTATTGAAGTCAACTTTTGAAAAGATTTACTTGTGTTTGTTATCTCAAGAGTCTTACGTTTTTCTCAGTATTAATAATTTTTTAATTGTAAAAAAAAATTAAATTTATGATTACGTTTACGTGACTTAAGACACTTTCATAATAAACGGCTCAAATATATAAAATTTGTTCAAAACGTTCGTTTCAATTCAGTCCTTATATTCCTTGAATAATGACCATTGGACGCTTAGCATTGTACTTCTGAGCCAGGTGGAAGGGCACTCAATGATCGTTCAACAGTAGCCGTGGTGGATGGAAAAGTATTTAAAATGAGAAGTGCCGTGTCTTGTTGTGGAATAAAAAATATTAGCTTCCTTCAAATATGCAGCCACTTTAATATCCCTTGAGTTCTCTCCCGCTAAAGCCTTCTCTGTGCACAGGTTTTATCACTCTATGAAGGACTTTGCATTTTTTTCCAAACCTTTTGAAGCCATCTTTAGTTTATATGAAGGATGAAGATGGTATAAGGCAACAGTAAATGCATTTTTGTGTGAGAATCTAACGTTCAATGATAAAGTTAAGGAGTCCAGAAAAGTGCTGATCGATCCCAGTCTGAGATGAGTTTTGTCTATTTGCTTTTGAGCGTTTCATTGTACTGACAATTCAACCCCGATTCTCTCCTCGATATCTTGTGATTTTTAAAATAATTCGTCACAAAAATTTGTTTAGTTTCCTGTCGATCCTTATTGATGATGACATCAGGAATATGTTTTAGCACCATAAACAATTAAATTGGTAGATAGTGATGATTAGTGATGAGCACATGATAAAAATTAAGAGCAAATTTTCTGGCGGCATAGTTGCCTTCGACCAAGAAATGTTCTAGCGCATTGACAATTTCATGAAAGGCATGTGAATATTTTCCCATGCTGTTGTATTTCTCAGACCATATGCTCTCACAGAGTCTGGAAAGATTGGGATCTGAATTCCTGTGAGTTGGCGGCTCACTAATGGAGGATTCCTATACTTGCACATGTATGTCACAAGAGTTTTCAAAATATTTTTTGTTTAAGAAAATTTTACAGTGCGAGCGAAAAATAATATTGTTGTGACAAACATATAATAATTACTTTAAAATATTTTAAGCCTTACTTTAGTTGCGCCAAACAAATTATTGTTTACATTAATTCATTAAATGACTGCCAACCATGAATATTACAATACTATTGATTACAACAATACAATTTGTACTGAAATTCCAACCAGAAACAAAAAATCTAACCATAAAATGTTATCAATAAACTTAATTTGTTGCTCTTTGACTTAGGTGTTATCTCAACCTCTGCTTTTCTTTTAGTGCAGAATTCAAAAAGTGTAAAAAATTATTTTTAAAAAATGAAATTCCCATCAAAATTCGAACCATATTTGTGAGTAGAGTTGCAGTGAGAAATTCCATGTAACATTCTAAAAAAAATAATAATCGGGAGTTTGCCAGCTGGACACACATTTTCTGATACAGCAACGCACTTCAAAGGAAGCACATACATATATTTTGCCTTAAGAAATGCAAGCCGTGCATCCCAGATAGCACTACTGCAAGGCAAGGAACACAAAATGATACACTTCACGCTGAGTTACAAAGCGAGTGAAAGCATTTAGTGAATCTTCAAAATCCTACTAAGTGGGACTTCGCGCGAAAATATCATGTCATACGTAAGCTGATTTCTATACAATGGCAACTCTATATTCCCTTACAAATTAACTGATGGCGAAGCGGCCGTTTTCTGGAATGTGTAGTCATCTGGAATGTGTGTATTATGGCCAAATGTTGCAGCTCCTAAGCGGACAAATTCAGGTGGTTTTGTGTTTGTGTTAGATTGTCGAGTGGTTTGAAAATCACACTACAGGCCAACCTCGCACCTTAGGCGCACTATTCGTATGTCGAAAAAAACCCTACAGCTATAGATGTTGGTAAAGTTTGTTTCGTCAAAGTCTGTGTAGGAAGTTTTCAACAAACGCTACTTCTACAATCCTCCTTCCAGTACTCTTTTCCCGTAGTTGCAACACATTGCATCGCAGGAGGAAGCCTCAACCCCTGAATTAAATAAAGACTTTCTGTACATTGTGGCTTGAATTGGCACTTGTAGAACAAATGCTTGTTCCCAAAAATATATTTTAAAAAAATAAACCTGCCGTTTACTGCGGGCTATTTCAACACAGCCGAAAAGGTATCAAAATTAATTGAAACAAATTGTGTGTGAGACATCAAACAATTACGTTTCTTCTGCGAAACGTTTTTTTTTAATTTAAGACGGAATCGTTTAGAGATCATCGCGACTCATATATCCTATTTTTGATCATGTTGTATGCGAAGAGTTTCCGTTGGAGACACGCCGGTTTCGGCTATGTGTCATTTTCAGTGTCATGTTTCGGAATATGAAATCAAAAATCAAAATGTATTTATAATGGAGGTGCCACATCAACTCTCTCTGGCCCACCCAGTTGGACAAATGAAAGTCAGTGATTTTTTTTTAAGAATTGTTATTTCCTCTTGCTCGCGCAAGAATGTGTATACAAGTCCTCTTACACACAAAGTGACAAAAATTAAAAAAATTATTTCCTATTCACGCATCCTCTCGAGGAACACACAATGCTGGGCTTAAATTCTCTTGTGATTTGTAGCTGGTGTGCGTGTAAACGCAAATAACTTCTCATGAACTCTGGCAATATTATATTCCGAACGAACTGCTGCTGCATGACGACCCAGTTCGTTCGAACGAACTTGTGGGTGAAATTCAAATTGTGCGCTCAGAAAGTCGGCTATATACGTGTGTAAGAAAATATTCGCGTAATATACGATGTGGATTTTTGGCGAGCGCCAAAACTCATTTTCTGAAGTTACCTAAAGTATTAATTTAATTTTGTCAGTGATGCCTACTTTGTGTTAAATCGCCGTTCATATTAACGTTTAATATCACTTATTTCAGCAGTGTTCGAAAGCTAATTATTTCCAGAATCACATATTCAATAATTTTCAAATTTCTTTGTCACAAACATTAAGCAAACAAATTTTCCATGGAATTCAGTTTATAGAATAATCTTCCTTTCTTAGGTGCGTCTAGGTTGTCTGCGTATTTTGTGTGCAGTTGGCCTTGCTACTGTCTGCCTAACTTGTTTCTTGCCAATACCAATGTCCAGTTTGTCAAAATTTGTTCATTTGCTTACACTCACACATCCAAAGCTAACACTCAGTACTTCTATGAAATTGTTTGAAAGCTGGCTGGCAGACTGGTTAAAATTTTGAAATTTTAGTCTTAAAATTGCTTTATTTAACATGGACATTTGCACACATACATATGCAAGTGTTTATAAATAGACTTGTAACAAAAGTATGAATTTTAAACACTTGAACAGTTACATCTAATCATAGTTAAACAAAGTTGCTTAATGGTACCCAGCAGTACTCCAGGTGGTTAACCTGGTTGCTTAGCTTGGCTTAAGTAGCTCGGTAATTTTCGGCAACATATTTGCTATACGGAGTTGTGCGAAGTTTCTCTAAGGCTTGAAACTAGAAAAAAACTTTTAAGGTCCGAGCAGTGGCTAACCCACTTGGTACCTATTACTAGGGACAGACTGGCTGTTGATAAAGGTCCTCGGGGGACGTAACTCCAGCCAGTTAAGAACCAAATCGGGGGTTGAAGAACTTGAAGCATATGATTTGTTACATTGTATATTGATGCTATACAGCTCGTCAGCAACAAGTAAGTTCATGGTCCAGGAAAGTCAGATCAGGACGCTCTCTGTAAACCCACTGGTTAGACCGGTGGCAGGTTAAGCCGATAGTATACGTTGACTGTCCTTGAACATTGTTTTTTAGTAACGAACTGCTTAACGCCATCCATTGATATCGTAGACACGGTTACCGGACATGGCAGATTTGGCAACCACGGCAGGAGAATGGGGTTGCCTGCGAATGCCTAGTGTGGAAGTTGTCACAATAAAGAGAAAGAGAAGACAGTATGTCATCTCTTGTGCCTCTGTTCTGTCTTAGATAACCGATGTCATCATTTTGGCTAGCCTCTACGTACTATCGCAGGTAGGACTACAGGGAATATACTCCTGCATAAGGAGCAGCAACTGGCTTGTAAATGACTCCACATCGGCTCAGATAAAGTGGCCATTTAACCCATCCGATCTTTACTAATCTTCTGCACTCTCTACTTTTCGAGTCTTCTTTATACTTTTTACCTTCAGGTAGTACAAAGGGACTGCTGTAACCCACTATAAATACTCGTAAAGATTTTAAAAATCTGTGCAACTTTTTCACACCAAACAATTAAATGTGGGGCTTTATTTTATAACACGCAGAGACGCATTTTTCCCCCCCCCAAAAATCCAGTTCCAGGTTTTAAATACTTCCTATTCAGATTACTCTGCGAGCATTCAGAGCTGCACAATCACCGAACACATACTCAGATGTCTCAGTATTCAGAGCGCAGGATTCTCTGAGTTCCCTGGTTAAAACTGGTTGTATCGTAATTTTCCTTATCTTATTCTTTTCCCCGGAATATCGTTATAACACTATTATTCTTACTCGAAACTCTCGCAAAACATGCAGGGATTAAACATGGGTTGATATGGACGTACATCTGATCAAATTTATTTCAACCATTTCTAGGAAAACAGCGATATTAAAATTGTATGCAGTAGCTCTACCACCACCTAAACAGATAAAACGAAATCAGAACTGTCGGGTACGGTACTGCATCATAGTTTCCAGAACATACTTGTTTGTATGTGTGTGTGAATGGATATAAAATAGTTGACCATATGGTTTTTGTGAATAACTCGGATAGGAGAACAATAAGAGTAAGATAGGAAAAAATTGAGACACAACTATTTATGACTATTCCACAAAGGATTTGTACCATCAATGACCTACATCCGACACAAGTGCAAAATATTATTTCGGTTAGAGAATGCAATAACAAAAGTTTTCAATGCCAAAGTATGTAAATGTTTTATAGGTAGTTGATTCTATCGATACTACGGATATCAACTACAACGAAGTCAATTACAAATGCTCAAGGTCTAATGCACAACACACGAGTACTGTGTATGAAAAGTGTTATTAAAATAACATTTTTCACACATACAGTGGGTCAGTAGTTGTGGCTACATCCAAAGCAGACAAGGAATATAAACGAAACAAAATACTTCAATACTAATCAGCTCGTTTCAAAGTTTAATTTTCAAGAAAACAATTATTAGTAACGTATGCAGTGAAGTGATGTCAGGGCTTAGTCATGGAATGCATTACGTCACTACATAAACTTGGTGCTCGCAATAAAATTACTTTATACTGGCTACCTGACCGAGACGGCCACGGCTGCCGACGGCTTAGCACACAGATTAGCCCAACTTATCTTCTTAGCTCCGGCAGCTTTCTTTGGAATAAATAGTAGCTAAACTACTGGGAAAACTGGTTGCCGTATTAATGCATCATTTGCTCGGCACTGGAGAGCGGTTCACTACGCTGTCTGAGAGAAAACAACAAAGGATTCTAATACTTGACAAACATTGGCTCAGGATAATTACCGGGTGGTTTACCGCATACTGTGATGTCCAGCGCTCGATTTTCGTAGAGTAAAGTTACTTGGCAAGACCTCATTGGCATATAGTCTTCCCCTGATCAAGTTAATTTGTTTTATTCGTAGCTCAAATCTCTTCAGTGAAAGATAAAGGTCGCGCAATAAATCCTATGCGTCATGGCGCATATGGCCGGTAGAGCATTTTGCTTTAGTTTCTCGTTTGCCTCGGGGATCACTGTTTCTATTTATATTTTTTTTTCTCCATCAACGCCATAATAAATTTGTATCCCCGTAGCTGCATCTCCCCTACATTAATCTTCCCTAGAGAGAAGGGAACTGTAGTGTAAAGAGTATTGTAAATACAGCTATACACGAACAAACCTAATATAGATTTAATAAGTAAGTGACACCTGTATGTGATTACATAAAATATTATACAACTTATATTAAATGTCATCTAGGTAATTGTCACTTTTTACTTCCCCTTTTATAAGTCTTTTCTTGTAAGCCGAACACGTGAAACTAAAAGGTTGTTAATAAAGAATTACTTGGTGTTATTTAAATAAAAAGAGTTTCATTTATCTGTCGATTCGGCCCTATTGGCAAACAGTACAGGAACTGGCACAGAACTTTTAATGTGACTGGGCTTCTGGAGACCAGTTAGATTTCTAACACTGCATCAGAGATCCGTCAATATGGCGTTGGCAAAGGAGGAAAAAATTTAGACACTCTGTAGCAGGTCACTGAATAGACTTATAGAATCTTATCCGGTCCCGGTTACTTTAACACTGTACTCAGTTATAGTTTGTGTATTAAATATGAAATATTAAAAGTTGCATATGTACCTCTGGCTATTTTATTTAATGACTTGGGGGAGCTGTTACACGTACCACCACCGCATTATTCCTTTTAACCCTCTGACCCCCCTCCCCTAGCTGCTCGCCGGTGTGTGGGGTATGAACATAGGTACGCCGCGGCTTTACACGGTTGCGCGGATCCCATAGCTGTTATTAGACTCTGCAGCTTAGCTGCATCGGTTGATTCCCGCTGATTAACATAGAGCGACTTTACGATATCTTACCTAAAAATCTAGCGGCTTTATCTTGATGGTCAATTCCTGTTAACTTCACGATGCGAATTTGGTTAACAACCGTTAAAGAGTCGACTTTGAAAGGCTACCGCATATGCTGTAAAATGGCAACGCAGGCACTACACAGGACTAATTTTGATAATAAAGTTTTATCATGTTGCTGCTGAAGTGATTTCACTCCAGCGGTTGGCAGACAATTGCAAAACTGAATGGCTGCCATTGGCTGTTAACATCGAGTCACCCTTATTGGAAAATCCTTTAGTTTCCTAATAAAAATTTAATATATTTTTTTCATTTCAAATGGAAATTCCTAGTGACTAATTGGTAGTAGGAGATGTTAATTAATAATTTTAACTTCGCAATCATCACAAATGAGGAGTGTTGTTAGTTTGGCCGTTTCCCCCTAAATCTGGCAATTAACTTGCACACCTATCTTTGTAACTGAAATAATCAAGGGCGATCAACGCTGCAGTTCATCGACAGCATTGTAATTATGCACGAGCACATGATGCCAAAGGAAACGTTAAAGTGCTCACGGTACAGCCCGCCTAAAAATAACCTTCTGAACATCCGGTGTACTACACTTTCAAGTTCTAAAATATTCTGCCGAATTGCATAAGTTTCCCTTAGGCCGAATTGTATAAAAAATCAATTTATTAGCCAGTTTTTGCTATTTTCCAATATATTTCTAGCAAAGCAAAGACATGGTTGTGGCAAACATATAATGGTTATATTAACTGACTTTAATTGCAACACAAAAAATTTATTGCTTATATTTAATTCATTCCTAAAAATTGCAATATGATTGAGTTGAATATTTACTAAAATTCTAACCACAACCAAAGTATATAATATAATAACTCTAACCATAAAATGTTCTTAACAGACATAATATGAAAAATGTTTATGGTGTTCCATCAAAAATGTGATTTTTAAAATAGAACCAATTCCATGTTTCTGGCTATTGACTTGGACTTAGTGTTGGTCATCAAACATGACAGAGAAGCGCTACTCCAGAAAGTTGCTACTATTTTCCAAAAAGTTCTTTTATGGAAATGTTTACGTTTGACCTACAACAACAACCATATTTTATTTTTCCACCTCTTTCAGTCTGTTTTGTTTTATTATCGTTCCTAAATCAAATTTTAGTTTAAACTTGTTTTCATGAGAAAAATTACCCAAAACGAGGAAAGAATTTTCCCAAGCAAACTTGTTGAGTTTTTTGGTTGTTTTTTTTTTGTTTTTTTTTTTTTATAATAAAAACAAAAAAGGAAATCGTTATTTTCTGCAAAGACACTTTATGCTTTGGATGGGACCAAGGGAATGTGTACAAACAACCCCTGTTAGTAGTGGCTTTTCATGTCTGGACAGTGGTCAGTTGTGCAGTTGTGCAGTTGTTTTGAGAAGTTAAGAAAACAATAAAATGAATCTTGCGCACGTCTTTGTAAAAAACGTTTCGAAAAGGGGTAGTTTCTCAAATGTTACTCGCAACTTTTAAGGTCAATTTGTATATTCAAAGAATAAAAACTAGTTTATCTATTTCTAACAAAAAAAAATTGTTTCTATTTTTGAGAAGAAAATGCTGAAAATTCCTGAAAAACAACAAAAAATCATGCAACATTATTTTCTCACGTCGTTTGTCCTAAAATTGAAAGGGGGCATTTGTATGAGGTTTGTGCCACCTTTAAGAAAGTATTTGTGTTAAGATTTGCATACAACTTGGACACAATGTGAAGAAGTTCTAATGGATTTTCTACTAAAAAGAGATACTTGTTTAAAATTTAATTTTCACACGCAGAGGTAAACTGGATTTTAGAAAAGAATTTGGGTAGAAAATAAAATGTGTTATTTTCCTAAACTTTGCCTTACGAGCGTTAAGATAGATTTTATTGAAACTTGTTTCAATTGATATTTAGATGGCTAAACCTCTTAAGGCTGTTAACAAAAAAACACTTTTTCCTAGCGATCGATTTTGGGGTAAGGCATTTTCCTTCTGGCTCATACAAAAGTTCGAATTTAAATTTTGCTCGCAGATTGCTTTCAAATAAAGTTTCAAGAGCAGTGTGCATCACAACGGGCAATGTCAAAGCGGCGCGGAAGAGGTAGGTTTTAAAGCCAAGGCCCCGGAAGCAATTTTAAACTCCTCAAGGACTCACTGTGTTGGTTGCTATAGTTTTGAAAATGAGTCTATCCCGCTTGAGTTATTATTTTTACCAAAAACGAAAAATCTTTACATTTTTCAAAATTCCTTGCATGCGAAAATATCAATTTTTCATCGGGATCTACGCCCTACTAAGTCATTTTATTATTTATCAAGTCCGATCTAAGTTTTGACAAATAGCCAGTCTAGATTGAAATGGATTAAGCTCAACTCTACACGCAGATAAGGAACATGCTTAAGGTAATCGTAATCAAAGAGCATCATCAACTTTTTTCGAACACAAGCATTTTGTGATAGAACATATTATGTTTAGAAATACGTACAATATTTATGTATTGGTGAAATACTTTGTTTGTGGTTGGAATTTTTGTAAACGTTGTGCTCTTGACATGTTCAAGCATGTTGCACTTTTTATGCTTGGAAATCATTTAATATATAAAGCCTGACTTTTTTAGGGCAACTAAAGTAATGTTTAAAATATTTTCAAATAACCATTATTTGTAAGCGGTAACAATTAATTACTTTAGAGAACATAGTATGGTTGTCGCAACCATGTTCTTTCTTTGCGTGTGGACGAAGTTCTGACATATACCACCACGTGTTGGCAGCCGGTAACAGGTTCCTGTCTCGGCAAGGAGGCTGGCTAAATAGGTGGAGCGGATAGAAGCTAACACTCTCTTATACAAACTCCCTAATCCACGGTGGAACAGCAAACGCCAGGGATGCGTGGCCAAGAGGCTACTTGGTCTTAAGTGTGCGAACACTGGATAATAGTCGATCTCCAGTTTTAATACAGACTTACCCCAGCATATGGAGCTCTGTATGGGTGGACGTATTTTTTCCATTAAAGGGATGAATCAGGAAGTCACACAAGAGGCGGAGAGGTTAATTTCTGCAGAAACTACGACTTTAATGTGCAATAGGAGAAATCCAGAAGAGATAGACAAGAATGGCTCACGAGGGGTGAACGGGGCAATTTTTAAAGGTACTTCTAAGGCGTTAGAAACCGTGAGCTATCGACAGGAATAGACAATGAAGCCTCGCACTAGGTTGCAGGGTTAATCTCTGTAGGAACTCTGGTGTTTATTGGCCAATGGAGTGATTATGCAGGGGTTGACCGGTCAATCTCTAAAGCTACTCCTGGGTATGCGGCTGAAACGGCATCGCACTTGGCGTGTGAATGTCCGCGCACAGACTAGCACCGTGGCGGTTCTAAGTCCGAGACAAATGCTAATAATTACAAGAGACTCCGTGATGAAGAAGAAAGCCGATAGTCACCAGCCGACATTACGAATTTACAACAATCAAGAGTAAAGGCTAGTGGTAGCACGAGACTCGAATGAGAGTAAGATAGTCATAGATTATACATCCGTTGCCTGAAATCAAATCGAGGAAAGAAGGGGGTCGAAAATTGACCCATTAAATTAGCGGTCTGCTTCTATATCCCCCCTACATTAATAAATACTTTTAATGCGTTATTGTTTGCATTACACTAATTTCTTTTTAAAGTGATGCATTAATATTTCCTTACCCCTGAAGTTTATGGCTACTTTTGCATTGTCATAAAACATATTGTAAACAACAAAATTATATAAACCCTGAAGATTTTTCAACAGATAACAGGAATAAGTAATAAATAAATACAGTGAAACCTTCACTTAAAGAAATTTTTTTCGACTTCAACAATTTTGTCCCAGCGAGTTGGTCAAAACAACGCAAACAATTTTAATGTGAAAGTTTATTTCTCAGGGGTATGCGAATTCATAACTGCTCATAATATATAGCACTCACTTCTGCTGCGCTAGTCGAGCTTGTTTTCGTTTGCTGGCATCGTTAGTATGCCTCGCGGCGGAGGCTCTCAAACAAAAAATTCGAAATCTTAGGGCCTTTTTTGTTTGTTTTTGATTTCCGTAAAAATTCTCTAGGCTAGTCAGCCACTCGCTTGTGTTACAGAAATAGGCCCTCAGTCATAATCAGAGAACAAAAGTGCATTATTTAATAAAAAAAATATATTGCAGTGCTTCATAATACAGGGTGTCGCCGGGGAGTTATACTACTTTGTTTATAATTTTTGATTAAGTGAAAGAGAATGGATCGTATATTGATAAATGTTTTATTTAATGTCGGAAATTATGTATGAAATACAATATCAGATAAATGACCGCCTCTGTTAGCCTCACAAATGCGAGCCCTTTTAAACACATTTTTCATTACATTCTCACACATTTCACGCGGAAAATAAAAAAATGTATGTATCTTATTCTTATGACTATAGAGTACAAAACCAAGTTTGATAAACACAAGCTAACATGCAACATTTAACAGTAATCGGATCATTTTTGTAGCAGTTATAGTGCTTCTACTAAGAAAGTTATATGACAGGATCTAGAATCCCTGCTGCGCATACGTCACACATGCATGTAGCTAAAATAACATTTTGCATTTTAAGGAGATATGACAGGGGGTCATATCCTCATTATTTTTCTTAACTTAAGTATTTTGTGTGGTAGTGTATCAAATTTCACTTCATTATGTGGGATCAAAGCACTGTGCCTGCTACTCCTGCTGGTATTAGGAACATATAACTGGTATCTTTCTAGGTGCTTAAGCAAAAAGCTTATTACACGCAAAGAAATTATGTTATTGCGGCAATGGCAATCATATTATGTTCTCGACAATAATTCATTGTTGTGGCAAACATATTATATTATATTTTATTTCCTTAGTTGCCATAGACAAGCTATTGTTGACATGGTTGAGGTTTTACTAAAAAAAAAGTATTTTAACTACACACAAATAATATAATAATTCTAACCATAAACCGATGTAAGTAATACGAGGGCGGATCAATAAGTCCGCGACTTTTCGAACTTCCCTCATAGTTATATGAAATGCAACACTGTTCCTATCAAGTACCACCTGTTAATAGACTACTGTCAAAAATTGAGCAAGTGTCGTCATTTACTTTGCGTTTAACAGCTGTTCAAAACATCCAACCTCGTGTGTTTCTCTAAAAATGGAAAAAAAGTTAATTTCGAGCTCATTAAAACTTATTTTTTGCGAAAAAGAACCGTCAATCAAACCATGGAAAAGCTCGATAAATACCATACGGACTCTGCACCATCGATTTCAATGGTTAAAAAGTGGTTTACTGACTTTCGTTATGGTCGCACAAGTACAAATGACGCTGAACGTTCTGGACGGCCAGTACAACCTAAAATGTCGAAAAAATCCACGATATGATATTGGCCGATCGAAGAGTAAAAGTGCGTGAGATTGTTGATGTCATAGGCATTTCGTATGGCAGTGTAGTTGCGATTTTAAATGATCAGCTGGGTTTAAGAAAGTTGTCTGCAACGTGGGTGCCTCGTTTGCTCTCAGTTGACCATAAACGTGTGACAACTTCAAAGGATTGTTTGGAGTTGTTTAACCGCAATCCGAATCAAAGTTTTGCGGCGTTTTGTAACTGTGGCTGAAACATGGATTCATTACTGCACTTCGGAGACCATACAGCAGTCTACACAAAGGGTTTCTCCGTGTGAACCTGCTCCGAAGAAGGCCAAGGTAAATTTGTCGTCCAATAAGGTGATGGCAACAGTTTTTTGGGATGCACGCGGGATAATCCACATCGATTACCTTCAAGAGGGAAAAACAATAAACGGCGAACACTATGCCAACTTGTTAGACCAATTTAATGGGGATTTAAAAAGAAAACGACCCCATATGGCCAAGAATAATGTACGGGTGTACACGTGTGCAATGGCAAAACTCTATGAATTGGGCTACGAATTGGTACCTCATCCGCCATATTTTCCGTATTTAGCCCCTAGTGACTACTTCCTATTTCCAAACCTAAAGAAAGGGCTCGTTGGAAAGAGATTTAGCTCCAACGATGAAATAATTAACCGAACAAATGCCTATTTTAAGGACCACGAAAAATCTTTTACTCTCGGATTCGGTGGAATGTTTTTCTATGGTTGATTATAATTCAACCATGTCGCTTCATTAAATTCAATTCGAAGCCTAAATAATTTTAGTAATTTTAAGTTACAATATTTTAAACAAAATTGTGATTTATTGTTTGTGAACTGAATTGAGTTCAGGAAAAGTAGCCTTAAGTTATCAAATCTGCTTATACTTCTTATGCCGGCCTAATTATTTGAGCAAAAATACTTCTTATTTAATAATTCATTAATTAATTAAACCAAGATGTTCTTGCCACTTTAGCTGCTGAAGGATTATCATGAAATTCTTGCTAAATTCGTCCTTAAAGGAAGTTTTAAATTTATTTCAAAACTTTTATGTGCTCTGACAGATGGAAAAGGGAAAATGGTAAAACTTTTAATAAGTTGTTTGGCTTTTTTTTTAAACCCGTCTGTCTGTCGGTCGTGTAATTACAAAAGTTTTATTTATAAAAAAATTATCATTATTAACTTAAGCTAAAAACCCCCTGCTCCATTCACATCTAACTTTTCTTATCAAAGCAACCCATTTTAACCACCAATATATTCTAGACGACAACATGTTCCTGGAATATAAATCGTTATATAAAGGGATTATATGGGTTCGTTGGTTCGTTGGTTGGTTGGCTGGTTTCAAAAACACCAAAAAAAACCTCCTCCCGTAAACTTTAAAAGTGAAAAACTGGGAGTTGTTACTATCCTGGCAAAAGTTTTTCATTTTCTTTGATAAATAACTTTCTTTTTCTATCCTAAAAACATACCTAATCCCCGACACACGAAGCACACACACACTATAACAACCATGTGCTTGCTGGTGTATGAAAAAGAAATATAAAAGAAACCAACCATAAAACAACATCCAACGACGACGCTATTTTCGCAGCCAAATTAAAATGTTGGAAAAAATATTAAGAAAAACAAACGCATCCAATAGGAGGCTTACGCAGTCGTTTGCCTATTGGTTCGCCGAATTTTTCATACACAGCACTATCTGAGCAAACCCTGGCTGGTATGTGCGCGACGTGTATGTATGAACGTGTGTGTATACCCGTACAACAAATTTTGCTGATAATTTTTAGCCCGCGAAGACGTTGTTTCTTTCTTTTCTTTGCAGCATTTTTCGTTTCACTTCTTTATATACTTCTTTAAGATTTTTCCAACAAAAAGAAGAAGGAAAAGAAAAGAAAGAAACCGAAGGAAATGATGAAGCCACACGTCTAAAAATTCACTTACATATACATGCACATACATACGAACACTTGCAACGCGAAGCTCAGTCAGAATTCACGCTGTCACCCAGATAACATTATTTGTATTTCGTTTTCATTTAAAGAAAAATCCAAAGGCAGACAAATTCTGAAACTGTTAACAATCTGTGAAACCTGCGGTTCGACTCATGTTCTGTGCAACAATACATTTCAACCATAAAAATTGCAAACATGGTTGAGTGAAACAACACAATTTTCATCAAAAATTCTGACCGCACACACAGTATTGTGACTTTACAGAAATGATATAGAAAATATAAGTTATTAGATCAAATATATAAAATTCTATTCGGTGTCCAAAATGTGATATTTCAATCATATAATTCAATCACAATATGTCGCTCTTTGATTGTGCTCAACTTTTGCATATTTTTTCTTTGAGTGTATACGTACTAACATATCCGAAAATTTTAGCGCCCTAGCCGCCAGGGCTGCGAACCTTTGCTGAGGTATTAGAGCTAGCAATTAGTCTGCTGTACCATTAAAAACTTTCGTTGTCCTCCCATATCGTATCGCTCCTGCACCAGAATCTTTCTGCGATTTGGTTCCACACCAGAATATTCTTATTACTTTTACATTAGCAACGCCATGCACCGTGTAACGCCAAAAGTCGTAGGACTCGATTAAAAGTTGTTTAGTAAAACAAATGCTGGCTTAGTGTGTGAATATGTGTGCCCACGAATAGGTATGGAAGCACTTGCATTCATGAGCTCGAGAGCAATTGGTTCGCAGACTGGCTGAAGGTAAGAACAATACTGGCGTGTGGGTTTTCCCCCCTAATTTGCTTTGCAGCAGTTTGAGTGCTAATTGCCTGTCGCCAACAGTCTACTGCAGGCGATCAGACGGGCAGCAGTGCGATATGGTGCACAAATCTCACCACAGCAGCAGTGCATAAATGTGTTTTATTCAGCGGCCCTGAATTCCGCTGAACATATCCCCAGCAACCAGCGGAAACGTGTCGTTACAACAAGAGCTTCTAAGAGGACGTTTCAATTAACTTAGATTTACTAGAATTGAAAGCTTTAGATCGGCTATTCCTCTTCGGTGGCGACTCAGCCATTCTCAAGAAAACACGTTGGGCTCCTCTGTTTATTAAGCAGTCGGCCCGGCCCGTTCATAACCACAGCCCTTATGGCCAGGTAGCCAGGTCTATCTTGCGGGTACCAAGTTCATTGAGAGGCTTAATGCATTCCATGACAACACCTAACCTCACTTTATACGATAATGACGCCCTGCTGACCGACATAATGAAGATTTGTATATCCCTTATACTTTATCTCAGGCATTCGCTAGTGTAGATGGGTATAGCTTAAGTTTCAGCTTGAAAATTGTTGGATAGTTGTCCATTGGAATTGCCCTAAATATCGTCATTTTCCACCTTCAACAACTAGTCCGGTACCTTTCCTTGCAGGGGCCACTGGTTACCCTCGTACCAGTTCTTCAGTTACTGGTTCTTATCTTCATGGGGCGCCTTGCCTCCTTATCGCCTGGTTGAAGGGTATAGAATTTATACCAGCCAATATATAAAGATTGTTCATTGAAATTTTTGTATATTGGGTAAAGAAAACAACCCACCAATCCATTCGCACACATACACATGTGCATCCGTAGAACATTCACATTCAATGCTTCACATTGTAAATTAAGTCTACTTTAGGGGTTTCTTGAAAATCGTAAAATAAAATATATATAAACACTTATGCACACACCCACACACACAAGCAAGTTTACACTATATATATTGTGTGCGTGTGTGTGTGTGTGTGTAACGGTTTACGTAGAAACACACATACAAACGTTTTTAATGTTTTTAGATGATGGCTTTGGAAACTTTATGAGGAGCTACAAAAACCATCCAACCCACAGTATAAAAGTTATACGTAAGTTTTTTTTTCATCTTATTTTTTGGGTAAAAACCTTTGAGCTGTTACAAATATAATTAAATTTAAATTATATAAAAAATTTTAGGTTAAAGAATTATGTAACTGGAGTTGCCAGTTGGTAATTATAAATTATCTTGACGTTTAACATAGAGCAGCTTGAGCAATAAATTACACAAGACGACCCATAACGAAAGTAACTTGCAGCATGACGTTGCTCGACAGAAGCATTGGAATTCAAAGTCTTAACCAATTGCGTAAAAAACTGGAATGGTTCCATAGACCGCTTCGGATGATTGCGTTTTAAGAATGAATGCTAAAGTGCTGGCTTTAGCATTTGCAAACTATGACAAAAAATCAAGAGAACTTTAAAAATCACTTGGCGATCGATTCGATCTAATAAAAGTTTTTAATTGCATCTGGTCTGCAGTCACTTCTGGTTCTTATTGAATGATATCACCTGAGGAACTGTTTTCTCTTCAAGTTGCCACCTACTTTTCAACCACAAGTCTTTATTACTTGACAGTTGCCAACATATATACGAATATTTAGTACCAAGACCGATTTCGTAAGCCCACTCAAACAGATCGCTATTAAATCATCAATTTATTGAATTATTTTCCCGTCAAATTGAAAATGTTTCAGCAACCCTGACATCAACTAGTCAATTTATTTAAAAATATTTATAAAATAAAATAACGTAATTAAATTGGTGCTTGAATATTATTTTACAACTTAAACTTGGTATGCTGCAAGGATATTTGAGTGCACCCACATCATTAAATGGGTGGGTATGTAAGTGACAAGTTCTGTTGTAATATTTAATTTTAAATGGTCGCTTTATCTATAAATCCATGTAAGAAATAGGCAAGACGACCCTTGACAAAAACTATTATCTCCTCCACTTTTCAACAGTTTCTCTTCTTTTTAAATTCGTGTGGTAGCTGCTGACGAGTGGCTCCGCACTACGTCTAGTATGTGCCGACAAATATCGAATTTCGATCAGCAGGCAAAGACTCGTGCATATAAATAAAAGAGACATGGAGCGGTCAAAATTGAACTTTGTTAAATGTAGATTTCTGAAACGGATTTTAAACCGACTTTCACCAGTTTGTAGTTCTCGGTTTTTTTCTCTAATACTGTTTGTCGAATAGAGTGAATTTTTATTTAATAAAAACGCATATTTTAAGGGATTTCATGGGCCTTAGCGATGTTTAATCTTCAAGTGCGTTAATCGGATGAATTTTAGTTTCCCAATATGACCTTCATCCAACGAATAGAATAGCGCTATTGTAAACTTCACTCAGCGAACCGGTGCACAGTGTCAGATTTGCATAATTTAAGTCTGTATCTTAAAAGAGATAACTCGATAATTTTTGGAACCAATGTTTTCTTATGAGCTACTGTATATTTGGACAGAAAATTTTGGGTGGGCGTGACGATATTCTGCGCCCTTTTCGTATAATATATCCGCACAAAAACATAATTGTTAAAATAAAGCCATGTTCCTATCCAAAAATATCGACCGTAAAAAGTACTGAGATCAAAATGAGGACCAAGTTCTTCATATGTACCAAGCCATCCCATTTCTAGGCCATTTGCTATTTTGGGAACATTTTTCCCAAAAATCCTTTTCCCATATAAGAAAGTTAACAAAATGTAACCAAACCAGCAAGTTGCCTAGATATGGGATGTTATTGTACATATGAAAAACTTGGTCCACATTTTGATCTCAGTACTTTTTATGGCCGAAATTTTTGGATAGGAACTTTTGGTTGGGTTATGCTTGATACAGGCAGGAGGGAACCCTAGTCCCCTACATGAAAAGAGGCCATTTTTCTCATTACTTATTCTGTGTACCAAGGGGAAATGTCCCATACAAATAAGGGGGAACCCTAGCTCCCTCACTCACTTCTTCACTTGTGCCCTAAGACCTACCTACATACCAAATTTCAGTTCTATAGCTACAGTGAATATTGATGAGTAACTGAGTCAGTGAATATGTACTAAAATATCCTCTTTTCACGTAGAGGGGGTAAAAACATGAATGGTTTTATGTAATATATACGCTGTGTGCTTTGTGCCTGAACTTGGCCTGGCGCACTACTGTGCGCCTTAATACGTATGATTTCATGTAGCGCCTAAATTATCTGTGTGATTTTAAATCATGAAATGGTAATCGATTTGTTATCGCGGTGCGGGAAATATTGCCAACATGTTTTTTTTTAAATTGAAAAATTACGTCCGAGGCAGAAACACACTTACAGTGTATTGAATCCTTTAATCTTTTAATAATGTCGAGACTTCTTTAGTTAAAACTTCTGTTTTGGCCTATTTAACGTAGAAATATCTTTGTTACCTTGTCTACTAATACGAGTATTTCCACATTGGAACTCAACAACATGAATATGTCTTTCATCTTGCTTTGTTGACAAGGACCAAACTTTGAAAATTTCTCTATGAAAAATTTCTTTGGCCACAGTAATTGTATGGGACTTGTTTAGCCGGGGGCCAAGTGGGGTAATTGTTCCATTCTGTTGCTGTATATGCAGACCTTAGGGTTCAACTGAATACTATAATTTTTTCCCCTAAAACTTTCGCCAAAGCAGAAAGAAAGGTACTTAAATATATGCAAGACATATTGCTGTCTTTTTTTTGGTAGTCATAATGAGGGTGCCAAATAATAGAACCGCATTTAAGGATAGGCCGCACTAAGAATTTGTACAAACGTATGGTTATTGAAGGTTCCGCAGGCTGCTTGGCCCAGCGTTTTAGAAAAGCAAGCACACCACGAGCTTTATTCACCATCATGGTAATATGCTTCTTAAAACTTAACTTTGCAGTCTAGTAAAACACCCAGGTCCAGGAACTCAGTAACTGATTCCAGATGATATACACTCAAGAAAAAAAGACAGTCACCACGCCGATTTCTTGAAAAGCCCATGTGTTTGCATTTATTTAAAATACAGCTCATTAGGTTTCTATTACACCATTCAAACAACTTATTCAAATCATGTTGTAGATAATACATCTCAAAAATGTTATCGTAACTTAGAAAAATCTTCATCTGCATACACGTTGAGATACCCGTAACACACGGCAAATCATTTGTATAAAGGGAAAACAAAATTAGACCCCAGTGGGTGCAGTGCGGTACGCCACACTCTTTCCGACCTGTCAGTTATGACCTTATCCAGTTTGACAAAGTTTTAACATTAGTAAATAATGATTTACTTTGTCAAAAGCCTTACTAAAGTCAGTGTAAATGACATCAGTCACTTTATTATTATTAAAGCCATTAAACCTTATTCGCTTACAGTCGTGCCTCCCAGAATATGCTACTGTATGACAATGAACGCAAAATTATACATTTCTCGATGAGTTATAAACAGGACACGACAACACTAGAGTAAGCACACAGAAAATTCTCCAGAAGCCTACCTACCAAACGCTGAAATAAACACTTAAAAAGAAAGGCTCCAAAATGGGAGGTTCGTGTGCAATACCAACCCGATATTCTCTTACAGAGTTACTGATGGCGAAGCAGTACTTTCTGCTGGGATGCTTTTAATTGAAAATTTAGAAAGTGAATTGTTACTAAAAATTAATTTAAAAAATCGTGTTTGTAAGTTTTTTAAAACTAAAAGAGACACACGCCAACACAGAAGACACGATACCACATCTTCAACCAAAAATGTAGTCCAGCGCATATTAGAAAAACGGTACAGCTACTAAACACACTGCCTAATAAATCACAACTAAGTATTCTAGAAAACATGGTAATATACAAACAAATCACATTTGACGGACGCATCATAAACGAACAAACACTCCAATTCGGATGTTATATATTCGAAACTCTACAATAAACTATAAAACACACAACAAAGATAACGGACAACATACACAAAGCTACAAATCAGTAAAAACATCATACCCAAGTAAGCAACGAAATCATAATCCAATAATTACTGACACCTTCCAACCCCACCAAAAACCATCATAAATAATATTAAAAAAAATAACAATAACAACAATTCTGACGCACTAAAACATTAATCACTAATGTCTACCAATCCATAGAAAAACACCCGATCTACGAGCTTTACCTAGTACCTGTTCACACCTACCTGCCAGCTCACGTGACAATAAAACAACAACGAATTGTTACAAACTTTTCAAAACGCAAAGTGGCACTGTAGATGATGGCTCATAGCCGAGGCCAACTTGTCACCAAACCAAATCACCCAGTCGGAATATCAAATCAAAAATCATTATCACGAATTGATTTGGAAGAAACGTTTAAAAACTTACAAACTGCTGTCCCTGGAAGGAAGGTATCAAATGCATCTGGCACAAAAGCAATTAAAGCTCTTTATCTGGGAAAGGTGACGAACCGATCCCTATTTCGTTACCAGGATTTGCCTGTTTGTAATTTATGCAGTAGTGTTACTATTTGCCAGTTTTCTGGTGAATTATGAAAGAGAATAATAAAAATTCCAGTAAACAATTTGGAAAGTTTGCTGTTGAATGCATTTTGTACAACAAACAAGCGGATCCACAAACCCTTTGAGGTGAAAAGGAAATATTCAACATGTAACATTTCACCTAAAAATATGCTATAATAATTTTTGTTTTAGTTAAAAGTACGTTGGTGGTTGTCTGTGGAAACATAACATTTACTAAACGGAAATGTAACCTAATGTCGTGGTTTCACTACTCTCCGACAGGAGCCAACACAGTTCCGTGTGCTTTAATAACTTGAGACATTTGCAACTACTCTTTAAGAGCACAACTCTTATTTTTGTATTTAAAAGCAGTAACTCTTATTTACCACTTCAGCGAAACATAAAGGGTGGGTATCTGGATATCCTGCCAAATTGAGTGACTGGGGAATTGAATTTTTCTTTTTCCATAGAATTTTTACTTTGCAGGGGAAACAATATTTTTTTTATCTCTTATACACAGTTTTAGCAGAGATTTTTTTTAGTTGCCTTTTGTTTGTTGGAGAATAAGAAATTGAGTTAATTTTTGTTTCTGTCCTTGCTAACTTTTTATAACTTAAGAGTTTTTTAGGTCAACTTTGTTATGGACGAAATGATACTTGAAAGAGAAAAAAGTATTGTTTGTTTCTTACACATACATTTGCTCACTTTTCTTATGCAAATTTTAAAAAAAAACACACACACACACACAAACTTTTATTTGTAATAAAAAATTTAATTTAATCTACATACATACATACATACACACATACAAATGTACATACATAAATACGTACGCAAAAACTATATACAGTTTATTATACATACTTACATATACATACACATACATATGTATATTCTGTATTATAAAATGCAAATTGTATTTAAGTGTGAACAACAGGGTTTGAACGTGAAAATGTTTATCAACGAAAAAAAAACGCTAACGTAAATAATAACTGGGAATATTCCAGCCGATTTCAAATATGCAATATATATATATAATGTTTAGCTATTTGTTATAGGGAATATCATAAACATGGAATATTTTAGAAGGTTTCAATTGTCGTTACTTTTGCCAGAAATGCTTCTTTTGTCATGGTTTCATTAGGGTTTATTTTCATTTTTATGTCAAAACTGGCCAGGCGACATTTTTAATTAAGTCTTGCCAAGTGTTGGACAAAAACTACAGTGCTGGTTATAGGGCAACGTTGACATAAGGTATGGTCAGACGGAACAATTGTTTGCAGGGTTAATCGTATTTTCGTCAGATGTTAATTCAATCCTAGGTGCCACATAAAGGTTAAAATGGGGTATTAAAAAAGTGCAATAATCCTCTAGTTATCCATGTAGCAATCGGTTCCCGGGGGCCGCTGCACTAGGGTTCCGTTAGACTATGACGGTCGATTCTTTTGAGCCGTTCATCCATCCCCAGCCATATATGTATCGTGGTGGCCTAATATTGCGTAACGCCCCTGTTGACTTTGTTTCGAATGCCGCGCTTATTCCCAGGCAACAAACTGGTTCAACCTTTTGTCAACTTTGTACTCAACTTCTTGAGCATTGGTGTTCACCAAACCACTGAAGCGCTGGTTAGAATTCATCTAATCACTTTCCCCATAGAACCCGTGAGCCAGTGAGTCTTATTAGCTCTCTCCATTCTATTTTAATTACCGATCCAAGATTAGTTTTAAGAGTTCTACTTTGTCTCATAACGCAGTGGTCTTATTTTGCAACCGAAGTCTAGGCGAACAAGAAAATTGTTGCTGCATCCGGTTTAGGTTTAATTCTCTCAGTTGAGCTTAGTTAACAGCTCTAAATACTCAGAATCATTTAGTTCTTACTCTTAGCATTATAATGACGTTGCCCGCATAACATATTGTTGAGTTATAATTTCAATTTTTTAATTCAATCAGATCTTTTTGCTGATAAAATTACATTGTTTAGAACGCTAAATGACACTGAAGATGGCACATGACCGAAACGTGTTTGTCTTTAAGCCAAACTTGACAAGAGCTGGCGGAAATTCGTTGCAACTTTCCATATATATTTTTTAATTCGTTCATCATTCTAAAGTAAAATTTGTTAACACATCATTTGAATATTGTGACTATATTGGCATCGCAGGCACCCTAGTTCTTGCTACACTATTTCTTGTTTTTCTATATGTTTTTTTTTTTGTCAAATTTACAATTCTGTTGCCAATCGTTTTTTGCAACTTGCAGCCTTCACGCATAACATGAATGTTACAAATAATCGAGATCTTGTGATAACCTCTGAATGGAGTCAGTAATTATGCTTGTAAATCCAGTCTGATGTTTGATGGACTAAACATAATTTTTAGGTCGCCTTAGAAGCATTCAAGTGCCTCCCATCTAATATACTTAACATTAATATTACCAGTATTATATTGAAAATAGAACACAACTCTTTTATATAGGTCGGTGCTTTAAAGTCATTTTTGGAGTTTCTCCACCGCGTAGAGGAAGACGGGCAGCTCTTGTCGCCAAACAGTAGGATATCCAACTCTATTGACTCACTGGAACATCTACGCAATGTGGGTTGTGTGTGAACATTTACATTCTAATAGAATGTGCTACAATGAAATTAGGGAACTTGTTCCTCATACCCGAGCATACTTAAGGTCTGAGCTGTTAGTAGTAAATTGGCCCCTGAACCTCATCACACACGAGGAATTTGTACTCTATTTCAAATAACGAGCTTACACAATTGCTCCCGAAGAATAGTGATATGGGTATAAAATAAAATATCGTCCAAATCCTCGCCACGGCATATCGACCACCGATATTTTCAATGACTCTGAGATATAATTAAGGTTTAATGTCGTTAATGTACTTTTGAATCTTTCTTGGCTTATGGACGTACAATTAACATCGACACGGCCATTGAATTTCTCGCGCAAAAGAGCCTTTGTTACATTAGTTGTGTGGCCAGAGGCATACATCCTGTTCTAACCACATATCGTCCAGGTCCATGTCCTCAATTTCTGGCCACAAAAAGTCCGTTATCATCTCGCGGGTGTGACTCACAGTTAACATCGTGCATTACGATGGGCACCACCCTGTATAATAGCGGCATAGATTTTCCCTTTTCTTAAAAGCTGATATCTTTCGCCCTTACTTTAAATAGTTCCTAATCAGCTTGTGGGAGTTTTCAGGAAGAACTCGAGCAATTTTTTGTGAGTAGCCCACCATGGCAGACTTTTTCAAACGCCTGGAAAATGTCTATAAATAAAACTGAACAATATTGAATTCTTTCAAAACTCGATCTAATAATAGTAACGATTCTATGGACTTGCTCAATAGTACTATGGCTTACTGGAAAATCAAGCTGATGGTCTGGGAAAATGTTTTCCTCCATAAGATGTGAGCTTATCAGCTGGCAGGCACAAAGGTGCGGCTTGCCGTAACTGAATGCACTGTTAAAAGTTCTAACTTATACCTACCTTTGGTGGCGGCCAGTAACAGGTTCCTGTCTCTGCAAGGAGTCTGACTAAATAAGTCGAGCGGAGAGAAGTTAACACTCTCTTATAAAAACTTCCTAATTCACGGTGGAACAACATACGCTAGGGATGCGTGGCCAGGAGGATGCTTGCTCTCAAGTATGCAATCCCTGGATACCAGTCGATGTCCAGTTTTAATACAGACTTACCCCAGCATATGGACATATTTTTTCCATTAGAAGGATGAATCAGGAAGTCATGCAAGAGGCGGAGAGGTTAATCTCTGCAGAACCTACGGTTTTAATTGGCTACAGGAGGATTCGGGAAGAGATGAACAATAATGTTTCGCGTGAGGTAGACGGGACAATCTTTAAAGGTTTTTCTAAGGCGTTAGACCGTGAGATTCCAAATGAGAATGAACAATGAAGCCTCGCACGAGGTGGAGAGGTTAATCTCTGTAGGAACTCCGGTGTTTATTGGCCAATGGAAGAATTCTGAAAAGAAACCCTCGCAAGTGGTGGACGGGACAGCTTCCAAAGGTACTTCTGAGGCCCACGTTGTGTGCAAATGCTAGCAATTACAAGAGACTCCGTGATGAGAAAGAAAGCCGATAGTCACCAGCCGACATTCTGAATTTACTACAATCAAAAGTAAAGGCTAGTGGTATCACGAGACTCAGATGAGAGTAAGGTAGTCATAGATTAAACATCGGACAAAGGGATCCATATGGTTAGCGGTCTGCTCCGATATCCCCCTGCACAAGAATAATGTTTCAAAGAACTTTAACATAATTGAGAGTAGGCTAATGGGCCTGTATGATTTCAGACTTTTTCCAAGAGCATGGGAAAAAGCCAACTCGCAACATTGCAACAGAATTGCGTAAGTTTCTTACCATTGATCCTGTAACTCGATTAGGTCCGGGAGATTTTCGCCCATCAATATTTTTAATTGTTGCTTTTAGTAAATATATCTGAAATATCAGGGGATTATTCACAATGTCCCTGATAATTGGAATGTTATTAAAGGTGCTATTCGTGTCATGTGGTGTGAAAAGCGAAGGTATTTCTCTTTTCACATAGTGGGCAATAGGATATTGTTAGTGCCTTCTGGCTATCCACTGGCTATAATCCGCGTGTTTTATTGGATTCATGTTTTTTCAATAATTCTCGATAGCGGAGTCATGTTTCTGTCTCAACTTGATGCGTAAAACGGGTGGGATTTTTTCTTTCATTTTACGAAATGATCACGAAACAACGAAAATTTGTTACTCAATTTTATGCTTATGTTTTTACCAAAATATGCTTCTGTATAATCATCTTCTGTAAAAGTCATACAGGTAGATAAATTTGCCAATGAAAAAATGTTTGCTCTTTCGCGATCATTTAGTGAAAGGAACAAAATCGCAAAACCGAATTTCTTTTGTGAAGGTTGAGTTGTGAATAATAAGAAAACAAAAACGAATATTAAACTACTTTTGTGGGCTATGAAAAATACTAAACGCAAATCAAGATTTCATTCGCGAATAATTAAATTGAAAGAACAGCCAAATACGTACTCTGGTTGTATATCATTCGTTCAAATTAGGTATAGAACAGCGTTACAATGTCGATTCTAAGAGAACAAAGGGCAAAAGTATTTCTACTAACTTTTTGAACTTTATTACGATTACTCTTCGCTGCAAATGTAATTCACCATCTACCGGACCCAATTGTGAATTTAACCATTCTGGGACCCACCCAAACACATTCTCAAATTTCATCGAAATCGGTTCCGCCGATAAGCAGGAGGAGTTCTATTACATACACTCCCATATTTATTCAAATACTTTTTAGCACCAACGAAGCATGTCGACAAACTTGTGCCAGGGGAAGAAATTTGTCGCCTTAAAGAACTCACATACACACACACAAGCACATGCACTCATTTAAAATAAATTTTGGATGAGTTTTCAAAAAAGTGCCCGCTATTTTGTTTATCAAAAATATTTCTAGACTCCGCACCCACTAACTGCTAATCGACTAAAGTGAAGCGTATGCCAGCCTTGTTGTTCTGAACCGATCGAATCAAATGGTATTCAGTTGGGATATGGTCTGGTCTATAAGATCATCCGCTCCTTTCCAAAAAGTATCTCTACTAGTAGAGTAACATGGGAACGAGCTGTGTGGCTGGTAGCATATTCCGGCCATGTTTCGGAAATCGATCAACTGTTGTCGGTACAGCTCTCCGAATTTTGCTCGTTGGTTGCACTTCGGATTGTCGTAATAGGCAAAGTCGTCATTCAACGTCCCTATACTTCAGATAATGTGGCACCCAAGTTCTTCGCCTTTGTATGAGCTCCTATGCTTTGAAACGACAGGCAATAACCTGCTCTGTTACCCCTTAACATTCCACTAGTTCTTCTTATGTCTGATACGATTCTAATGCTTCATTTTCGATCTTTTGTGTGGCCTTCTTTTTTCAACCGCAAAATTAACATGAAGCGACGAAACCAAACTCTACAACTAATTTCACAGAGAGCAAATCCTTTGTGTTGTTGTGAAAAAGACAATCCGCTGTGAACTGAATATTATGGAAACATGTCTAAACATTTTGATGAAAATATAACACAGGTGAAGCCATCTTTTGTCAAAAATAAAAATATTCACGAGTTTGTGCTTGCGAGTTCAGGTCCAGTTATAATGTGACACGCCAAGTTCTCAGTGAGTCTCAGCGCTTACGATAATTTAACTTCTAAACTAAAATTTCAAACCGAAAATAATTTTTGTGTTGCGGATAGAATTCGGCTTGAGTTTTTATGGAAAAAAGGTCTGAATCTTCATTTGATTTTCCTACAGAATGATTTGAAATAGATATTCGGAACGAATTTTCCTTATCCATCCCCTTGGTGGCAAACCGGATTCGGCTATGTGCAATCTTCAGTCTCACCGAGCAAAGCGATGTTTGAACTATTTGTGTCTAATGAACGGAGATATTTTTTGTCGAATTTGTCGACATCAAAAATGTTGCTCGTTTTTATTGTGATTATAAAAACGTAAAACAAGGCAGTTTGTCAAGTAAAAACGAATAACTGCCAACACAGCACCCTGGGCAAAATCCATACGAAATTATGAGTAATTTCAAATAATTTTTTTTATAAAGGTGCCTTAAAATTTGTACGCTGGGGAACGGGGGAAAAAATCGGGAGGAAATACCAAACAAAAAATCTGCGGGGAACATTTGTTCTAACCTTCCGAAAAGAATCCGCAGTAGCCTTGTGTGGAATTCCGTCCAAAAGAGACAGTTGGCGGGACTATAGACCATTCCGATGCGATCCACAAAAGTTTGTGGGGGAAATTATTTAACCAAATTCCTGCTGCAAATGGCATCATTTATTAAATCATTGATGAAACTCAAACGGAAGCAGTTGTAATCGTGATTAATGATCAGTAAATTTAACATGCAGCTGCCGTTCGACGAAAGTGATCCAAGCTTCTGAATGTCAACGAAATATAGGGTGGCCAGATGGTAATGATAGTTTTTCCAGGTGTTTTATTTCAGAAGATCTCAAAGTTGGCAATGCCATCTAGGTGTCAAAATATTCAGTTAGATTTGCTATATCATTGTGTGTCGCTTCAAGCCTGCTGAATGCGTGGACACTGTTAAAAAATATGATGGAAATTCTGGTCCAGTTGTAACATAAATACATAAGGAGAATTTCTCCGTGAGGTAGGTCATCGTCATGACTTCAGTACACTATTGTGGACCTTAAGCCAGCTACCAGACCGAATTTGATGGGAGATCGAAACATGGCACCCGTATTAGTCAATCCCGAATAAAAGTGTCGATCAGCTAGAAGACAATCCGGCTTATTTTGCGGTGGAAATTGCGCCTACATCAATATAAAATTGTGCTGACGCAGGAATTGAAGACGGACGGCCATAGAAAAGCCGTGAGTTGGGTAATTGGAAGCGAAACTGAATTCTCTTAAAACTGTTTGGTTTATTTACAATTAACATCGTGCGTTTTGGTTCGACCAGGGTGAGCTCTCTTGCCAGACTCAGTGGGTCAGTTTTTTTTTACTCTCTGGTGCCCGCAAAATTGTAATAAATTGTTTACGTATTTGGACGTGAATGTTTTTACTTCTCCCTGGATAGTGGGAACTTGTAGAACTCTGTTCTCTTAATACCAAAAGTAAATGGCTTTTGCAAAATCACATCAGCCCTCATGTCTTTGGAAATGTATTGGGCCACTACTTAACTATTCATTATAAGAGGCATGTTTAGAATATTTTCAAGCTTTATTAGACACAGGCCATTGTGCTGCGAAAGCAGCAAAGGCTCCATGAAATAAATATAAAAAATATGCATAAAAAACTAAATAAATAAATTGTGTTTAATGTAAATTTTTCGAAAGTACTTACCAACCCCTCCAAATGCAAGAAACAGTCCATCGTAGTATATTTTCTTTTTTTTTCAAATAATAAGAAAATTGAAAAAATAATTTAAATGGATGGAGATCTTTGAGAGCACAGCATGAGCCAATGCTGCTACGCCAAATTAAAATTAACCCATTAAGAAAAGTATTATAATTTTATGTAGAGACGAGTAGATATGTTAAAATATTGAAAGGCCTGTCAACAATATTGTGATTCAGCGCCTTCACTGGATGACAAGCAACCGAGGAGTCCGTCCGTCAAAATTTCGATAATTGTTATAATTGATTTCGAAGAACAAAACTTAAAGTCGCCAGCAATCTTTTAAATCGAAAAAATATTTGATTTTGACAAGAACAATTAGAAAATTCACTTAAATAGAAAATATGCGATTTGTAAACATGGCGATCAGTAAGGCCTATGGATTCTTTTGCAACCTTTACCTTTCGCTGGAATAAATTTAGGCTACGAATAATGTAAATTACCTTGTTCTAGAGGGAGGCAATGAGGACGCGCCAAGTATTTTTATTCTGCGAAAATCAAGAGCTGGGCAATCACAGATCTCATGCCGAGATGTCTCTTTCTACAGGTCACAGAATACACATTTGATGCTCACTGAGACTGGTATCTTTGACCACATTGTCAGGTAAAACATCTCATAATATTCCTGAGCTCTTGCTTTTCCATCATCAGCACCTTTTGTGATTTTCTGCAAGACAGACTCTTTGAACCGCTTTGCTTGCTTGAGACCGGCTATAGCTGTCCAGTGCCGAGCAAATTCCGCTTCAATCTAGCAGCCAGTTTTCTTACTAGTACAGCTACTATTTTGGATGCTCTCTTTGCTAAGCACTCGCCAAGGCCCTAATGGCAAGCAATCCAGCATAATCTAATTTGTATTGCTAAGTACCAAGTTTACTTAGAGACTTCATACATTAAGAAGATTTTTAAACATATTATTCTTCTCATCAGCCATTCTTTAGCACAGACGAGGATAGCGTAAGTTCCAGCTTGAAACATTTTTGGTTATTTTCTCATTGGCCTATATTGACGTATATAAGCCGAACATAATCCTCTTATTTAATTTATAATGAGAGAGTATTTTCGGTAGCACGAAGTTGGCCGCAGTTCTGGGGAATAATATTTTTAATGGAAAATGCTTGTTTTCGGCCGTGCAAGAATAACGGCCAGCTGACAGATTTGTGATGTGTGAGAACTATTTTGTGTGCCTTTTAAGTTCGCTTGCCAAATACATATTCTTTCCGAAATTCCTATAAGAAATATAGGGCCCTTGCAAAGTCATTCCAAGCAATTCTATCTCTAGCTATTAATTTTATTTCCTCCCAAGTGCCACTAACCGGCTGGATTTCCTTCTCGAGCTGCAATTTGTGCGCAAGTTTCCCAAGACGTCTTTTGCCTGAGGGGTTTCAGTCTAAGGCTCTTCTAGTAATATTGCCGAATGGTTTACTACGGATAATGACCTATCTCTCACCACTTACGAGTGCGGATTTCGGCCAGTGAAGGGGGTTGGCGCGTCCAAAAGATTCGCATTCTACGTAGAATACTGCAGTTCTCCGCTTGCCAAATAGAGTAGTGTTTCTCGCCAATTTATAAATTTATTCATTTCGGGGCATTTAGGGGCGGAACATAAAACTTTGGTTTTTCAATTTTTAAAAAATTGAAACGGGCTGGCTGTCGCTGTGTTAGCAAACTAGCAGTTCGCCAGACCACTATTTGCTTCCAGAAATTATACCCCCACAAAGAGTTAATTCGAATATTTTTTTAATTCTGCTTTGTTTTTACGTTTTATTATTATTTGATTTTTTTTTCTTTTTTTACGTCAACCCACCATCTTTGTCTGTCCATTTTGTAGTTGCTGTCTTGAAAACGTACATTCATTCTAATGTACAGTTGTAAGTAACTATGTATGTATGTATGTATGTGTGTGTGTGTGTAATCAAACGCCATCCACATAAATGTATTTGTATATAAGTGCACTAACACCAGCACACACTCAAAAATGTTTTAATAGATACATACACACGTACATACAAACTTGAATAATTTAGCTGCCAAAGATTTCTTATATTTTTCTTGATTCTGAAAAGTATTGTTGAGCTTTTCAAATGATAACGAGCTAAAAAAAAAACAGGAAAAAAACGGTTTGAGTGGACAGGGCAGAGAATACAACACCCTACAGAAACATAAATGATGAGGCAGAATACGACTGTAACTTCAAGTACGAAAGAAGGACTGAGTTAGAGAGTAACAATTTTTCCGAAAGCAAGAATTGTGTGGAAAAATTCTAAATATTGAGCATTTTCCGAGCAATAATATTTTATGGTTGAAATTATTATATTATTTTTGTAAAATTCGTTGTGGTTAGCATTCTGGTAAAAATTGTTTACTTAACTTGACCATGTTGCAATTTTTATGGTTGACAATCATTGACAGCAAACAATAACTTTTTTATGGCACTAAAAATACGAAAAGGGAATACAGAAGAATCCGCCGAAAGAGTAAATTAAGAGCCAGTATTTCGTCTACGAAATTATGGAATTGGAGTAAGGAAAAAGCGAATTGAATGCGATATTTGTTCTGAGACCGTGAACGAATTTTTCTTGCAGTCATCTGTCGCAAATGGTACTGGCGTTTATCGCATTTGCCTCTAGCCCATTTGGTACTACAGTTGGCTATGACGGCGTTATTACTAAGTTTATTACGTCCATTGAACATATCCTTAATCATATTGATCTAACCTCTATATTTGCTAACGAATCATAGCAGTTGCTAAAAGCCATCCCTATCGAAAGGGTTTTAACGATAAGTTTCTTTTTGCATTATTAAACATTTACAACACCGAAATCTTCTTATTACGCTGTCAGAAGCACAGTCTTACTGAAAGAGCTGGAGGATCTTCGTCCGTCACTTGATCGTGATGATCTTACTTTTGTCGTTGTTATTGACTTTCAGAAAAACTTCGGTAAAGTCAATTAGTATGTAGTTTAGCTCAATTAAAACCGCAGTCCACGTCATCATTCTCCACTGTAAATTCCGTTTCTTTTGAAGTTCCTCATGGATCGATCCTTGGTCCTTTACACTATCCTGCACCGTGTAAGAACTCCAGCATACAATTACGAGAAGGTACAATGACAACTTTGATATTCATCCGCATTATTTCACATGCGTCTTAATTGAGGCAATCAAGTTTTAAATTATATATTTGATGTTCACACATATGGAATTTAGCTTACTCAATTAAAACTTAAAATGTTGTCATGACATGAATTATGCATTTTTACGTACACAATTTCGAATTACTATACCATGCATGATAATTACCATAATATGATAGAGATAGATAAATTGGTAAAAATAAGATTTATTGCTTCTTTTTTACATTCGTGGTAATGTTGTTGTAAATTAGATTTAATGTGTTAATTTTACCGAATTTTCTACTCACCAAACACACTGCACTAAAATTAAAATTTTTAATTTGAATCAATTTAATTAATATAATTAAGTGCAAATTGCTCAATTTATTAACTGAATTCTTGTATAGTAAATTGAGCTCACTTAGTTTCTTACTATAGAAATATCTCCTAATTGCACAATTAAGGCGCAAGTGTGAACACACTATAACACATGGTGCTACTGTTTTTAGCAGGCTTGATGTAACTGCACAGTATAAATTAAAAAATATGATTCATAACTGTACTAGTAAAAGGTAGTATGATAGAATATCTCATTGGTGCATACAGATATTGGAATATGGTTAAGGATTCATATCGTAATATTCGTAATTTAATATTTCTACATAAAGTTAATTGTCTCGCAACAACCTGCTTATATATTCCAAAAATTATGCCTCTTTAAATCTAGTATGCGACTATATTTAATCTGCTTCTATCCGACTACAACCACATTGTCAAGAATGTTGTTTATTAGTGCTGCAACATTGTTGAATAATTTAGCTAAATTACATTGCATTCTTTTTCGAAATATAAGTTATTATTCAATCAATTCAATTAATATTTCCTTAATGTACTCTATGAGACTCTAAAAGTGTTTTCTTTTCTAAAAAAAATGTAACATATTTTACGTTTTTCTTATACTCGTAATATGTTTGCGCTTTTATCCTTAACAATGGCAAAAGGCATTGCCCCTTATGGCTGGTATGAAATTCCTTACAATAAGAATGTGTTGAGCACATACCTACCCTTTAACAAGGCAGCATTTTTTTTAAGAAACGAAAATGTCGTAACTCTTCTTGTGGTAGCAACATTATTTGTTAATTAAAAAAAAATCATAAATCAATGTTTAAAATGCTTTCAAATAGCCATAGTATAATTGCTGCAGTAACATATTATTGTAGGGAACATAATATATTTGCCGTGATCATGCCACAACCATGTTTTTTCTTTGCGTGATGGAAAAAATTGAAATTTTTACAAAATCGAGTTTTATTGAATGGATTTTTTTCTTTAAATATTAATTAGGGCTAATTTTCCAAGTAGTAATTTAACATAGACATTGGGACCGAATTTCCGTCGTCCCTTGTTAAGTTTGGTTTGGAGACAAATCGGTTTATATATGTCATCTGCACTAACATTTTTCGTTCTCAGAACGAAATCGGTTTGTCAGCAAACCAAACTTGACCAGAGACGACGGAAATTCGGTCAAAATATCTATGTCCATTTATTACTTGGGAAATTAACACGCTTAACTTAAATTAATTAAATGTTTCTTTTATTTTTTAATTTTAAGTCAAGTAAGTTTTAGACAACATAATTTTATTTTGCGACGTGTCATAATAACTGCGTGCATCAATAATAACGTGTGTAGAGTTAAACTAAAATTTCATTTGACGGTTAAAATTGTTGCTTGAGGTCCAGTGTGAGGCCATCTCCTGTACTCGTACTTAAGGTATGACATATAAATTCTACTTAGTTTTCAAACAATTAAGTTAAATTAAAATTGTGCGCGAAAAAGTTTGAAAAGTGTATCTGTTAGAGAACGCAATTTTAAAAGTGCTATGGCATTTGGCCGGCTCAGATGTGACTCAAAGCGAGCAAAAAATCCCAATAGTTTCCAGATTCTGTGGAATTATATTCATTACACCACGCAAAGAAAAAAATATGGTCGTGGCATGGTTACTACAACTATATTATGTTCCCTAAAACAATACATTGTTGTGGTGCAAACATATATAAGCGATTTGAAAATATTTTAAACATTACTTTAGCTATCGTAAACAATTTGTTGTTTAAATTTGAATGATTACAACCATTAAACTGGCAACATGATCGAGTTGAACAATACAATTTTTATTAAAACTCTAACCTCAACCGAAGTACGAACATTTTAAGCATACATAACTCAATTCATAACTCAATTGTAAATATAAAATGTTATTAATAAACATAATGTGATAAGTTCTTTTGGCGCTTAATCAAAGTATGTTTACGAGACAATCATATAATGCTTGTTTTCGAATGAACTTGACTCTCGTACTCTGTTGAGGGTTTTTTAACGTTCTAAGAACGAACCTGTATCTCAGCCATGTTTTTTCTTTGCGTGTGGCTCTTTACTAGAATCGGCACACCCACAAGCCCATGAAACTGGCGTGTTATATGCTGACACTAAGTTTAGCAAGGTCTCGTTTACATTTTTTTTAAATTAAATTTTTCAAATACAAACAACCCACCTTAGAAACGCTTGAAAGCAGTATTGAAGAGCAAAATATCTTTACTAATTATCGATCATACTATGATTATACTATTTACATACTAGTGAAGGGCGACAGGGTGTAATTTGTAATATTACGCGACGAGAGGACAGAATTCATCACTATGCGAAGCCTGTCATCTTATTACTCTCGTTGCTTGCTTATCGGCCATGCAAAAATACCAACAATTGATCCCATGTCTATACATGCACGGTATTTCTTGAATGTCTGACACATCCGATTTAGGGATGTTCACCACTGTTAAACCAATTCGAATATCCCCCTATTAGAAACCTAATATCGCCGGGACTATCGGTGAAGATCCTGATATTTCTACCAAACAGCCTGTTTGCCGCCTTTAATACCGCTGACACATGTATCAGCCTGTAGACCGCTACATTCATGGGGTCTTATTAAGGACATGTTAATCCCAGTCTCCTATGTAGAGACCTCCACCTAATCCATCATCTGTGGTGCCTCCAATGACCCCAGCCACTCCGGCAACGAGAAGTTTAGACATTTATTATTGTAATAATTTCCTAGCGGCTCGAAGAAATTGTAGAAATTGTTTCTTTTGATGGATCATTACTGTCCATTCAGTGGATGTGGAAATTGTGTTGTTGACAAAAAAAGCACACACACACAGACACACACAAACTCAAACAGAAAAGTAACAATACGAATGTGGCAAACATACATAGTCACACTTTTAATTTACCATTTATATAAATATATTTACGTACATACATACCCACAGATATATAAAATAATTACACAGAAACATACTAATACTTTAAAATTCAAATGTTTAAATATGTATGGGTGGGTTGGCTCCTTGCAGTGATGGCAAATTGTAGTAATAAACATTTGTAGCAAAAAGTACTTTTATATTGGGTACGTACTCAAACGCAATTTTATTGCCATCGTTAAATCACACTCGTAAATTTCTGATGTATTTTTTTCAACTTTAAAATAAACTTTTAAAGGGGAGTGGAAAATTAAAGAACGAGGTAAAATGAGTTCTTCCTGGGTTTCAGTGATTAACAGTAAGCAGCAAAACGTACTTTCTTCCTATATTGAAGTTTGGAACAGTATCATTAAAGTTAAAAACTAGACAAATGTAGAAGCAAAGAAAAGCCATGGTCACGACAACTAAACCATGTTCCTCACAATACTATATTGTTGTGGGAAACATATCATGTTTATTTTATAATTTAGTTGCGACAAACAAGTTATTGCTAACATTTCATTTCATCATTAATAATTATCAATCATAAAAATTGCGACATAATTGGGCTGAACAATATAATTATTTCAAAATAATGTATTAACACCGACCATACTATAGTCTTAATAGATATAAAAATTAAATAAAAAATAACTACGATGCAATCATATAATACTTGTTTTAAAAAAACATATGTTCTCGCACTCAGTTGAATGCTTTTCTATCGTTCTTAAATGGACTATGTTGTTATTATTATTACGCTTAGATTATGCCTATCTCAATCATGTTTTTTCCCTGCACGTAGATGTAAACAATCTAGCATAGATGACCCCTACTCATGCAATATATTGTATTGGGTTTAGGAAAAAAAGGTTAAAGGAAAGTGGATAGCGAGAGTAGCACTTGAGGACATTCGATTTAAATATTCCAGCATTGAAAGTGGCAGGAGAGAGTTATTTAGGGAGTTTATTCCACATACGAACAGTATTACTAAGAGACGAGATATCCCTGTAGTATGTTGTGCGGTTCACTGGCCAAGCTACCGCTTACAGGTGAGATTGTGTTATACACACATTTATGTAGGTAACATGAAGAAGTTTCGAAATTTCATCATTTGATTATAATAGTGCAAAAAATCTAGATTCAATACAAAACCGAAATATTATTAACCGAAAATTCGAAAATATACCATAAATCGAAAAACTCAAATAAAAAAATTTAATTGCTACAAAATCAATATTTCATAAAAGAAAACTGAAATTTCACCAAAAATATCACACAAACCCACATAATTTTCGAATTTGGGAATTCCAGCACAAAAACTTTGTCTTAATCCAAATTTTGCAAATTCACCAAAAAGCAGAAAATTAAAAAAAAACACAAATTTTATGAAAACGTTAAAAGAGAATATATCTTACACAATTATATATAAAAAAAACTCTAATTTCACCACAAATCGGCAATTCACAAACAAATTTAAAAATTCACAAAAAAATTTAAAATTTTCACCAAAACTTCGAAAATTCACTACAAAATCGAAAAACAGGAATAACACAAATAAATTCCAAAAAATACTACAAAAACCAAAATTCATCAAATTTTAAAATTTCAAAACTAAATTTCAATTTCACCAAAATTTTGCAGTTTCACCGAAAATTTGCAAAAAATTAATTTTTTTTTTTGTTAAATTTCACAATTTTAAAAAAAGTCATGTTGCCAACTTCACCAAATTTTGAAATTTAATGAAAAAATGTACCGAAAGGCTGAAATTGCACCGAACTCTAAATTGTATCAAATATTTTTAAAATTTTACTATAAACCCAGCAGAAAGGAAAAACACATCGATCGAAAATGCTTCTACTAAGTCGAAAGAAGTGTTTGAATGTAAAATAATGCGACTAAAACCGGAGGACAAAATTGAATATCTCAAACAATCCTTTGCACCGGGGAAAATCTTTAGTACATTTTCAGTAGTTCATACTTTTGTGAAGTGCATTAAGAATTTGAGATTTCCAAACAAATTATTTTAGGCTGATTGCAATAGGAACATTTTTGAAAGTCATCCACCTTCGGAAAGGACTAGAAATTGAAATTGATTCCAAGAAATTTATTATGTTCAGGGACTCGTATGCTGCCATAAAAATTGAATAAACTTCAAATCAAAATATCCACTTGTCCACTTCAAATACTCAATTGTACCAAATTAAGTGCAATTGTACCAACTGCTTTGAAAGTGTTTACTTTAACCAACACATACACATACATAAGGACACACACACACACGCACACACACATAGGCGCATATAAATAACACAGAGCCCCTTATCTACCATTAATACAGAGGCCTCAAGAAAAATTCCTTATTTTTTCTGTTTTGCGTTGGGGTTGCGGTGGTGGTGATCGGCCGTTTTGATGGCAGCGACAGTGGTGATGAGGCATATAAAAAGAAAAGAAGAAGAAGACAAAAAAAAGCCAGCAAATATTTTGCTTTTGTTAAACAGTTTTTTTTTTTATATATAATTTTTCTTTTCGCAATGGTCCAGAGCGGTTGTAGTTGAAGAAAAAGAAGCTGCCGTAATGATGACTGTTCAATGGCTGGCATATTTTATTGCTGTTTTTGTATATTATTTGTTCTAGTAGTGGTGTGTTATTTTGTGTATATTTTTTCAGAAATGTTTCTTCTTATATAAAATATTAAAATTTAATAGCAAACAAGGGTTCTTGCATTTAAAAAACCAAGGGGAAAATCCACCTCCACTTCTACTCGTTACATAGATTTTTTTTGATTTCATTTTATTTTTGTACAATCTTCAACCATTTCTCTCTTTCTTAACGATTAAAAAAAAGGGAAATAAAAAATACAGAAAAATAAATTTGTACAGTCATTATACAGAAAAATATGGCGTTTTAAATTAATGAAAAGTCCAAAAAAAAATCAAGAGATAAAAAACTCTCGCAATTCCTACAGAGGAGATTGTCTTTAAGAAAATGTGTAGTGACTAATAAAAGTATGTCTGTCTGTAACAGTGGATCGATAAATACAAAATGTTCTAGGAAAAATTATTAATGATACCGGCTGCTCGATTAATTTAATCCTTTTTCTTTAAAAAGAACACTTATGATCCGAAAGAATAAACTCGAAAATTTACTTTTTAAAGACAAATTCATTTAAAAAATTGGCAGGGACTACGTTGTAGTAGTCCATTGGGAGGGTCCGATTTCTGTGCACTTTTCTACCCAATGTTGAATTGTAGCTGGCTTATCGACAAAGCCATGTAACTACTTTCCCTCACTATGGGCTGGATGTGGGCTACTCGGTTGCGTCTCATTCAATTTCGTACACTGAGATTTAAATTTGCCGCTTGTAACGGCAATAGTGGACTAAGGATGTCACCGCACGCTTAAGTTCGAGACGTTGTTGCAGTCTGAGTTCTTCCATGATGGATTGTCAAACAATCACGCGTAATCTGTGAAAAAAAAAACCCCATAAATGCTTCCACCAAACACGAATAATTTTATTAATAATTAACAAAGTGAAGAATTTTCGAGAAAGAAATTATTGAAACGATGTAATGAAGGGACTTTTCTTATTTGCTGCTTCACTAATTTTAATACAGGGTGGTACTCAAATAAATTCATTATTAATAAAAGAATCTTTGGTTTTAGTACAAGAAGGTTACTCAATTTTCGTTTCCACTCCAAAACCTTGCTTCTCGAGGAGGGGTTCTAGTTTCTCGATCTTAGAAACTCGGGGTGAGTGGAGAGCATGGAACCCTCATTCGTGGAGTAGTGAAGTAACATGTTCTTTAGAATCCCCTCTAGCCTAAAATATATATCAGCGGTATTAAAAGCGGCCAACTGACGGTCGTACTACAGAATATTTAATAGACCTAGTAGGGTCTTCACCGACAACCTCGCCAACCTCGACAACCTAACCAGGTTCCAATCTGTTTTAGCTCTTGGATTTTTCACACGATGCCAGATTGTTCTTAGTCGCCTAGACTGCTCAATCATTCCCTTGCTGATGCGTGAGGTAGTTTTGTTGATAGGCTCATGAATCCATAAAGAGAATTATTCAACGGCGTCATCGATATTTTTACCAGTCTTAAGTTTCAAGCTGAGGGTCGAAGAATGGGGGTCGAAAAGGGACCCAGAAAGTAAGTAGTCTGCTTCGATATCCCCCCATACATAAATAATAATAATAAAAGCTCTCCATTGTCAGGTCAGCAACTCGCACTGTGCAATGCCAGGTTAAGATATACTGCAGGAGCGCTGCGAAAATCGCGTTAAAGTGATTTTACCCCATGACAAAGCTCAGCTCCCTGTAGTAAAAGTGAACAAGATATGAGTGGAAAAGTTTTCCTCCAAACTTTGTTAACTGTTGCTATCACTTGTTTCGATCAATTCGATTTTATTAATCCAATAAATATTTTACACGAGTAGCAGTTTCTTTTACATGCAAAGAAAAAACATGGTTGAGGTAATCATAATCTTGTAATTGTATTGCAAATAGATGTAATCAAAACGTATTTGTTGAAAATAAAAACTTGGTCCCCTTTTTAGAACCCTAGAAAATAATTCAATCGAGTTCGGGAATACATTTTTTTTTCTCGAAAACTAGCATTGTATTTTTCATGGTTGGTAATCACTGAATGTGTAAATGTAAACAATAGCTTGTTTATGGCAACCAAAGTAATGTTTAAAATGTTTTCAAATAATCATAATATTGTTTTCTTTTAACTTTCTTCTTGTTTTATTGAATCTATTAGCCAAGGTAGTTGATTTGGTCGAAGCTTTATGACCGTTATTTTTGCGTCAATCTGATGGGACCAAGATAGAAGTCGATCTAGGTGGATACCCAAATATTTAACGTGCGTTTCCGCTGGAACCATGCTATTTGTTATTGGCGGGCAATTTTGCCTTCTGAGGGAAAAGGTTACGTGTACGCATTTCGATGGGGTTACCTTTATTCTCCACTTTTTCAACCAGTCCTCTGCGACTGAAGTTGTTGAGATGCAATTTTCGGATCATTATTAACATTTGCAAATGCAGTGCCATACGTTAGCCGAAATTTCATAGGAACAATCACAGTGTCACCGATATTTGGAATAGTGAAACTACTTATGGCAAATAGTGTGAAAACCTTTCCAAGTGATTTGCTGAGCTCCTAACCCATGTGCGCTTTTTAAGTCTTAATGGGGATTCGTAGGCAATAGGACATTTTAAGTGCCTTACAGCTTTCCACAGGCTATAGTCAGTGTTTTTTCTTGGATCCAAATTTGTTAAATCTCTATAGCGGAGTATTGTTTCTGTCTTAGTTTATGAAGTAAAGTTCTTTGGCATAAGTTCAATTGAGTCCTGATGTCAGGAGAACGACTATGTTGCCATTGCCTTCTGACCCTTATCTTTTCGCTGACGAGAGTCTGTATATCAGCTGATGTTATAAATTTCTTTTAACTGATCGTTGACTTGGTGTTGCATTGCTTACTGTGGCCATTAGGACGCTCGTAAAGTTATCCACAGCTGCTTGAATATCAGCCGGATTTCTTAATGGGATGTTGGTAGGTAAGTGAGAGCTAACATACAATTTATATTTTAACCAATTAGTGTTTTTATTTGTGAAATAAGCGTTCCATGTGCAGTGTTAATACTCTTGTAAAATAATGATTGTAGGTGAATGGTCTGAAGATAGATCATAGGACGAACTGACTACCAATTGATCATGTCTAATATTTTTTACAATGGCAAAGTCAATTAGATCTGGCAGCTTATTAAAGTCTGTTAGCCAATAGGTGGGTGGGATATGAAGTCTGGAGCCCCGAAAAGTGTGCTTTACGTTGTAGTCGCCAGCTGCTACTAACTTTTGTCCTAGTGTAGCAAAGAACGTGGAAAACGAATGGTGGTCGATTTTGTGCCTGAGCGGACAGTACACAGATGAGACAATTTTTAAATAAGTAAGATTTATAGACGTTGCTTGCATTAAATCTTTGCTGAACTCTGGCATTGGAAAGTGCCTTACTTCTTTGCGCACTCTGACGGTGGTACCACCACGTGCCTTTCCAAATAACCGTTATATGTTTGCCACAACATTACTATTGTTGTATAGCCCATAACTAGGAATATATGAACGATTGCAATGAGAAATATTTGATTTTATTTCCAAAATTCATTAGAAGTTTAAATTCGAATTTGATAACCAGCAAAATTCATTTATTTTACCTATACGAAGATCCTACAACTTCTCGGGAAAAAAACTTAAAATTGCTTTTTTTAAATTAATTTTTTTTAAAATTACTGCTTCTCTGGAACGTATCTGCGCTGGTTTCCCCAACAAAGTTAACAAACAAATAACGCCGAACTGTGTGTGTGTGTGTGTATGGGATCATTTTCTCTTAACTCTGAATTGTTGAAACTTTGGCTAAACTGAATAGTGCTTAGATGACCCAAATTCCTTTTCCTCCTTTTCATTCTGTTGATATATTGAAAATTAAGAAGATTTCTACCTAAAATCAGAAACTTGAGCTCAAACGTGTTTTAATTGTTCGGACGTGTTAGGCGAATGTGCAAGGAAAAACATTTGAAAGGACTGACTAGTTGTTTAATTTGTTGCGATGTCCTTGCAAGCATATGCAGGCAAATATAAATATATGTATGTGAGAGCGCGTGTGCATTTGTGTGCGTTTTAACAAAAGGACTAAAACTTGTTTTCACAAAATTCCAATAATTAGTTGTATGTAAGTGCGTATGTGCTTAAAGGGGACGCCTGTGAAAACCAGTTTTTCATTCCCAAAGCCAAATTTCAAATCAAAGTAAATATCTAAAACTTACTAACCCTTTTTCTGCCGCATGTTTTTAAAGTTCTTTAAAAAAATTTCATCACATTGGCGATACATTCTTATATTTCTATCTCTATATTTGCATATTGTTGGTGTGTGGAGAGGACGAGGACCATTATTATGATGATGACCGTCGTTGAAATAAACATCAACGTTTTTCTTTTTCATTTAATAATAAACACATATGCGCGGGACAGGACATTGTTATTATGAGTAAAATAAAAACTGTGATTATGCAAGCAAACACAGCCTTGTGAAATCAACCCTTTCATGAAATTGTCGAGTATTAGGATATTTAGTGTTCGCACAGACGATCCTGCCTCGTACAACGTCTTAGCTTATTAGCATAATTTTCTAAGAAACCTATTAGGTTTCTCAAAAGCAAACATAAGGATTTTTAAGCAAACAATTTTAGTACTTCCAAAGGTGCGTTTAGATGGGACAAATAAGCGTAACCATTCTTGCTGGTGTTTGGCATCTTTAATGTTAAATGGTAAATTTTCTAGTTGAATAAATATTTGTTTAAACTAAAGCATTGTAGCGCACGCAAAGAAAAGGCATGATTGCGGCATAATCATGACAACCATAATGTGTTCGCTACAGCCATATATTGTTGTGGCAAACATATTATGATTATTTGAAAATATCTACAACATTAGTTAATGTGCACACAAATGTCAGTATGGTTTTGTCGAGCAATACAATTTTATTTAACCAAACAAAAATAATATAATAATTCTAAACAGAAAATGTTTCTGGTAAACATAATATGCAAAGTTCTTTCGTGTTTAATCAAAGTATGACGAAGAAGCAATTATTTTATGTTTGTTTTTGATTACAAGAATATAATTCAAACATAAAATGATGTTTTTAGTTTTTGGTTTTTTTATGTAGGGGGGATATAGAAGCTGACCACTAACTTTATGGATCCCTCTTCGATTTCAGACCGCCGACTGGAGGCTGTGGACATTCTTTCTCATCGCGGAGTATCTAGTAATTGCTAGCATTTGTTTAAGGTCCATCATGACATTTATACTTAACAAATGTCTGCCCGTGGTGCTAAGCCTTATGCTAGCCAGTGCTGGACATTTACGCACAATGTGCGCTGCCGTTCCAGCCGTCCCGTCTTCCTCAGGAGTACCTTTCGGAACTTTCCCGTTCATCCCTTGGGAGGTTTTCTTGTCTAACTCTTTCGAATTCCTCCCTTGACCAATAAACACCAGAGTTTCTGCAGAGATTAACCCCTCCACCTCATACGAGGCTTCATTGTCTATCCATGTTGGAATCTCACAGTCCTACGCTTTAGAAGTACCTTTAAATATTGACCCGTCCGCCCCTCGCGAGGCATTCTTGGCCATCTTTTCCGGATTCCTCCTTTGGGCAATTAAAACCGTAGTTTCTTCAGAGATTAACCTCTCCGCCCCTTGCGAGGCTTCCTGATTAAACCCTTTAATGGAGGAAAGTATGTCCACCCACACAGAGCTCCATATGCGCGGGTAAGTCTGTATTAAATCTGGAGATCGATTGGAATCCATAGTTCGCATACTAAAGAACAAACACCCTCTTGGCCACGCATCCCTGGCTTATGCTGTTCCACCGTTTAGGGATTTTTTATAAGAGAGTGAGAGACTCCTTGCAGAGACAGGAACCTGTTACCGGCCGCCACCATGGGGAGGTATAAGTCAGAACTTATCTCAGTTACAGCAAGTCATATCTTTGTGCCAGCCAACTGACGGCCCTTAGTTTTTGTTACTTCAAGCATGTTTTTCTTTGCGTGTACGTATTTGCTTCGTCTGACCATGCCTTAAACAACACAAGCCCTGTGACCATAGCACATGTTTCGTAAACGAATTCATACTATTGTTTAAGGCCAAAGGATCTTCTGCTGACGTATGTGATCTTGTGGTCGCAAGATTTTATATTAAAAAATAACACACGGGCACAATTTAAAGTTGGATGGTTGTTAGGTCGCTGCAACATGATCAGCTTTGAGACTTGGAAATTCGGTTGCCTGGCAATTTGACTATTTAAAAATCAAGGCAAACACAAACACCCTAACTGCTTTCATTTACACACATCAGATACAAATGCAAAGTGACTTGTGTTGGATCAGTACCAAAAAATAAATTTAAAAAAAAACATAATAATGAATGATGAGCGCAGCGCAACTGTTTCTTTCATTCTAGGAATAAAATAATAAGCCTGCATATTTAATTTTTTTTTGTCTGATTGTTTTGTCCTGCAGCAACTGGTCAAACCGGTTAGGTCAGTTTGATCTCCAGTTTGCGGACAGTTGTGCTTTGCTTGCCCTGTGTTTATAATCCAAGTTGCTGCAAACACAAAAAGGGTTAACAATCGCGTAGCATTGTGTAGTTGCATAAATTTAACCCTTTTTCTTTGTTCTAAGTTGTTTCAAATTTTAAATTTTAGTTATTTCAAATGCAGTGGACATTGTTTATGTGTAGATGCGAGCTTAAGTGTATGACACTGTGTGTGTGTGTGTGTGTGTGTGTGTGTGAATATGTGTTAAAACTAACCCCAACCTAAAACAAACCTAAGAACGCGCTCACACATGAGTTACGCATACGGCTGGCTGCCGGCTACATACACACATGATTATTCCGGATCCTGTATGAAAATATACTTACGAGTGTTAAGGCGCACTTGCATACATCCATACGTATGAACATTCATATACATACATATGTATGTAAATTTGCACGTGAGTATGTATGAGTTAGTGTATTGATAAACCAATTTTATGTTTTCGACTGCCTAAGATGCTTTAGAGTGTGATATTTTCTAGCAATCCATTTAGTTTAAAATCTCTCCTCTTTGATATGCCGTCTTTTAAGGTTTAATAAACGTGAAATTCGTTATTAATAAAAAGTAAAATATTAAAACATGCTTAAACGTGTCAAATTAAAGGTAAATTCAATTATATATGTTTGGAACGATTTTCCGTCATCCGTTCTAAACGATAAAAATGACACTGAAGATGGCAACTAGCCGAAACCGGTTTGTCTCCAAACTAAAATTGACAAGGGTTGACGGAAAATCGTTCCAAACATATATATCAGAGCACCCTGTCGGAAAAACATATCAACAAATAAATTCAATTACTTCGATATCACTGTAACGTTGGATTTATCAACCTTTCGAAACGTATTGAATTTGATGTGCGAATTGTATTGAGCAGCATCAAATTAGAACCAACCATCGGCAGCGGTCCTACCCGTTGGCCCCATATCGGTAAACGAAACATCGAACGATGCAGCATAAAATTACCTTCCAGTTGTCTCAAGAGTATTTAAATTATTATGTGCTTTACAGTTTCGCAATTATTCACAAATTAGTGGCGAAATGAAACAATTTTAGCTCCTTAAAAATTCACAAAAAATCAAAAAGGGCATAAAAAGTCATTTTTGGCAATAAAGTGACACTGAAAATAATCTTTCAGTTTTTTTTTTACGTTACTAAATAATGCAAGAAGTCAGTTTTTATTTTAATTCGGAATTGTTTACAATTATCATTTAATGACGGCGAAGTATTCTGGTTTGTTCCCTAATGGTCTGGAATACTGCGAGAAGTTCTTGGTTGTTCTAGAAATGTCTTCAGGAAAAAACAGACAGTTTCTTCATGTATAGAGGGCTATCAAATCAAACAAACGTCAAATAAATCCCTCGAGACTCACTTTATCGGCACGCATACATGTATAAGAAGATAGCAACTCAAATTCTAACTTTTCGGCCAGGGTAAAACAGGCCAGAATATCTGGGAAGAAATCGAACTCACAGTTAGAATATTAGAATGGGGTTAGGAGAAATTATTATGCTCTTCAGAAGTAATCGAGTGTGAATAAATTTCAGAGGCAAAATTTTAAAATGTACCCACTCTATGTTTAAATGGATTTTCGTAGAAAAGAACGTCTGGATTCTCGCAGAAAAGGAAGTCGGTTTAAAGTTGACAGTGTGTCTGGTATTGACCTATATGTTGTAAGATGACATTTCGAGAATCCCATGGGTGTTCGACTTTTCATGTTATTGTGTTGTATATCCTACATTAAAACTTCGGCAACAGGAACTTCATATCAAGAATCAGGAACAGCAAAAGTATTTTTCCAAAACGCTCATATTCAATACATAATACGCACAAAGCACAACTGTGAAAAAAAGGCCAAGTTCCTATCGATACATTTCGGCCGTTAAAAGTACTGAGATCCAAGGCGATTACCGGATATTGCAAATTTGGCAGCCATGCGAAAAGAATGAGGCTGCCTACAAATAACTTCTGTAGAAGTTGTCAAAATGAAGAGGAAGAGGAAACGATATATCACCTCCTGTGCCTCTGTCCGGCCTTGTAAGACAAACGCCTGACTCATTTCGGGCAGAGTTCCTTCGGCAGCCTCTCCGAAATATCGTAGGTGGGACTGCGGGGAATTAATTGTTTCATTAGGAGCAGTCGTTGGCTTAGCAGTGACTCCATACCGGCACAGACTTAATGATAACAGAAAGGGACCGTATTTGCGGACCCACGTGGACCTTCGGCACAGGCGGTCTGATTACCTAACCTAACTAAATGAGATCCGCGTTGTTGATAGGTACAATACCATCTTATTTCGCCTAATTCTCTCCCATATTAAATCGTTTTTTCCAAGTTATTTTTTTGTGTCTCTTTATAGGTGCTCCATGAAGAAGGGGTACTTGCTGAAGTCCTAGAAAACTTTCTCTCTCTCTCTCTACCTACAGTGGAAGTGCCCCATAATACTGCTGAGGAAGTGAGTACTAAAATATGCACTTTTTACGCCTTCATATCCCGAGTAGCCAATTATAGTAAAACTAAAATTGTTAAATTTTCCATCTTGTTGCTGAAATTTCGTTTGACTTTGAAACTCGTTTATTTTTTAAATGTTTTTCCAATTTTAAGTTTTCGATCACATTTAGCTTTTTTGGTGAAATAATAATAATTTTTTTCTGTGTGAATTGTAATTTCTTTTTTAGAACTACAATGTCTTGGTGAATTTGAGGATTTAATTGCGATTTTTAGATCGTTTCAGCAAAAGCTCGCAGGTGTAATTTTCGTTATTTAGTCAAATTGCTTCTTTGGAGAGCGCTTTGAGGTTATTATCTGATGTGACTGTAGTGTTTTATTTTTGGCTGCAGTTTCGCAAACATTTTGATTTTTGACGTAATGGCCGCTACGTAACCCTTTTCGGCAATTAATTCGTTTTATGTGCGGAAATATAAGTCATTCGTAGCTGCAGAGTGGACGTCCACTGCAACTTTTGAATTCTTCTATTTCACCAACTGTCTTCTCTAGTCTATTCTTTGCCAAAGAAAAACACACAATCAAGACATTAGTTGCCTACGTCATACCGGGAATCCCGCAGAACACTGAAATCCCGGAACTTCCCGTAACCGGGAAGTTTCGAAAACCAATCCCGTTTAGCAAACTTCCAAAATCAAGGCCTTTGAGTATGAAGGAATTTAAAATTCTTTATTGAAATTGTTTTTAATTTTGACGATTTTTCGGTGACACCTGTAAATGGGTGGCTACAAAAAAGAAGAACGTAGTATCGTAGTGAAAACCCTTTACGCTGAGACCGCTCGCATACATTGCGTTGTTGTCGCTGCAGCTGGGTGTCATGGACCTGGACGATATGCAAAGAGTACTAACGGTTTGGATTGCAATCAATTGGGATTTTCAAAATTGTAAATACTTTTTAGAACGATTTCTAGTAAATGACACAACATGACACAACATGATTTTACCTAATTTTAAAAACCATAACCAGTTTTCTAACTTCCATAAGAAAATTATAGTTAAAGATTAAAGGCAGCTAGCTCATCACACTCTTCAATTGCATGAAGCAACTTGAAAGAGGAACAATTTAAAGCCGGCTTTAGAATTTCAGTTAATTTTACTTTAATGTGGCGTAAATTTTCTACAATTAATTTGTACAAAATGGCGAACCATAGTGGGCAAAAGTAGGCATCACAAAAGAATTCCAAAAACCTATCGAAAATTATTTCAACTACACAGAAAGCAAAAATGAAAAAAATGGCACGTCATTGTTTTTTTTTTTTTTATTTATTTTTTATTTTTGCTTATATAGTACATACACACACACACACACGCACATAAATATTAGAAATTTGGGTGCGTGAATGTAGATTGAATGAATTTATTGTCAATGTGTTGTTGGCAGGGGAGGGGTGTTAGCGATAATGGATGGTAACAAGTAGTAAAATGTTTAAGTAAAATTGTTTGTTTGCTTGTGTTTGTACTATTGCAGTGGTATTGGTGACGGCGGCGGCAGTGGTGGGCTTGGTGTTGGTGGTGGTAGTTCCTTTGGTCAAATACGTTGTTGGCAATAGTATCGGTGGGTAGTAGAAGGGACCTTATAATTATGTTTATGACGATGATGCTGTTGATGATTTTCAATTGTAGATTTTCAAGGGTGGGTGTTTTTTGCTGCTTGCGTTTTTTGACGATGGTCTTTACGTTTTTTTCTACGTCTTTTGTTTTTTTTTATAGTATTGGTAATAGTTGTGAAGAATTTCTGTGAATTGTTTGTTTGTGTTGCTGTGTATTAAATAAAAAACGCATTTTAATAATGTATATTTACTTCTGGGTTTTTTCATAAAAAGGGGAAAAATTTCCATCGCTTTGGAGCCAGGGAATATGTATTGAGGTAAACAAAAAAATGAGAGAGAAGAAATAAAAGACCCCCTTCCCTTCGCCTTGTCCCACAGTCCTACAAAAGAAAAAATCGATATAAAATTTATATAGACTTAGCAAAGGCAAACTTATATGGAACGGAACCTTGTATACGTTTTCAAATTGCGCAACATTTGTATGACAAAGAAAACAATTTCAAATAGCAGCCATTTGTTTGGCCCAGAAAAAGGCGAAAACTTTAATTATTTAATTTAATTTCTTATAATAACAAAGAGTTCCAACCGTAGTAGTGAAACAGAACAGAGTCTTTGGCCGGAATCGAAGCCATGGCACCCAAACTGATAGACTAGTACACCACTAACTAGTCTAACGGGGGGCACCTAATACGAAAAACGTAATGCGCTTCTTTATTAAAGAAATAAAATGATTCCGTGTTCAATTTTGATGACAAGTTTTAAAAAGTAAGAGGAGAAACTAATGGCGGCATTAATGTCAGCACAAATATAGATTCTTTCGCTACATTCTATTGCTTACATTCAACACTCTTTCCAGTCTTGCTATCGATATTTCGGGAATCACACTACCAGAGGTGTGATATCTCACAATCGAGGCCCGCAATAAAAAGTTCTTGTATGAACTTACTGGGTACGGAGTCGAATGGATTTGTCACAGTGTTCACCCACATTCTCCGCCACAGCCACAATATTCTTTTCATTACGGGCTAGATGTGGTCTATTCGATGGCGTATCATTCAATATCGTACACTGAGATTCAAACTTGCAGATGTTATCGGGGTGCGATATCTCACGATCGAGGTCGGCAACAAAAAGTTCTCGTATAAACTTACTGAGCACAGGGTCCAATTGATTTGTCATTGTCTTCATCCACACTCTGAATAATTTGTCTTAGGCAAAACGATCACTCCTCTGCCTTCTGTATCTATTGCGCCACCACTTGCCTGCAATCGATAAACTCAGCGGGATTTAGCTGGTCGTACTATTTTATACTCAGTCCTAATTAGAGGGCTGTACACAGTTTGGCGCTTACGGTTATCATGGGGGCAAATTACGGCATTCGATATCGATCGAAATTTAAATAAAACATAATAGAAATTCAATGGAATATAATAAAAATTTCGATCGATATCGAATGCCGTAATTTGCCCCCTGGTTTCAATTCTTGTGGCACCCACAAAATTGCCCCTCACTTGCATCACTTTCATACGATTTTCCAAGCCCTGTTCGAGCAAAGGATCGAAGCTTAAAAAATTTCAAGAAACTAAAGTTTGTATTTCTTTGAAATGACTCAAGGTTAAGGTAAAATTTCTTATTGAATTATTATTTGGAAAAATATACTGCGAGCGAACATGTGTGTTAATCAACAACATCCGACCTTGAATTTGTGGGCGGGGAGTGTTCGACTACATGAATGTGTCGAAGGAAAAACATGCTTGCTTTTACACACATTCACACGTATTTATTTAAACATAATTACATCCGTATAAACATACACACATGCATGTATGTATGTACCTACATTTCCAGCTCTAATAATGTGTGTCAATAAACCCACTGACTGCATACATCCCAGCAAACATTGCAATTGTTAATTTGCAAACGTGTGTAGTTTAACATTCATTGACAGCTTCAACTTGCCAACTACAGTGTTGGCAAAAATACAAGTTTTTTAACTTTAATAAATGTACAAGGTGGCGCAAAAGTTATCACCCGATGTTCTTTGGCTGTAATATTTTTATGATTGAAAAACTTTGGTTCTTCCTTTTTCGTTAAGTCATGGCAAGCCAAGTGCCCGCCACCAGAATCGATGACCAAATTTGTTGAAATTTTTTATCACACTTGGGAGAACTTCCGGTGATAGGTTCTCGCATTCTTCACGGATATTCTCCTTGAAGCCTTCAAGAGTCTGAGGTTTATTGATGTAAACCGTGACCTTAAAACCCCTACAAAAAGCAGTCGGGAACGGTTAAATCGGCCGATCGCCAAAACGAGAGATAAGGCTATTCGCAACTGCAGCTTATGCATCCAGTCCCAATTTATTTAATTGAGGAAAGAAAGAGAAAAAATCGTTCAGCATGGCTCTTTAGCGCTTACAGTCCCGCGGCACCCGGTGACGCCACCCGAGTAAACAGTACTTCCTACTATAACTTTGAGCAGGTGCAATGACTCTTCATTCGTTATACACGGCTTGTTGGTGCCTCAAGGTCGAGATCCTCTTCATAGTCGAGATCCAGGATGGATTTATCATGCACCGGAGACAAAGTTTCGTGGAGAAATGTTTACTATATTGCGTTTCCTATGACTTATCGGTTTAATTTTCGCCTTTTGGTAAACTGTACGGTATAGTTTTTATTAATAAAATTTTTTGTGAATTTTCGATTTGTTAATTTTTTATTTTCTGTCAGTATTCTGTTTTTGTGGCAACTCTTCGATATTTGTGAAATTTTTAACTTTAAATCCTATATGGTTAGATCCAGGACGATTCTGAAATGCAAACAAGCGATAAATTACTCTGCACATGGATAGACTGCGCATAATATGGCGAATTCGGAAATGAAAGAGCGGCCGGCACTTTACTGTCTACTTTGAGAAACATTGACTGGCAGCTACACCTACTGGAGTAGGTGGACAGTAAACAGCTATTAAATGGTTTCGGAAAGTTTGGAGTGACAAGGGGTAACCTGGTATAGGGAGAGGATGTTGCCATCAGCTTTTCTAAGCTTTCAGACTACTTCCGTTAGATGGTTTAGGTGTTGGAGCAGTTATTCACTATTATATATAATAGTGTATACTACCATTTCAAGGCATTTCAAGTTTTTGGTAAACACAATTTTCGCCATCTCTGGGTTTCCAAAATCATAGAAGGTGGAACATATTGTAACTATTATGATTCTATTTCGTTTCCTGCTACATTTTTATCGGGGTTTCATAATGATTATCACATCTACCAAATCTGCAAGATTTAATCTACTAGTTTTACCACCAAAATGCATCGAGGCTAAAATGATCGCATCAAGTGCAAAAGGATTTATTACAGATTCTTACATTGAAAGCGTTTGCTGGGAAAGGAATGTGCTGTATTCTTGTTGTCTTCTGTTTATTCGTTTTGGTTTTTTTTCTTTTTTCGGTTTGACCTTGAATTTTTCAAACAAGCTTTTCTTCACAACATGTGTGTGCGGCGACATTGTGCTTAATAATACTCGTACGTACATGAAAGTGTGTGAAAGCCCGGTTGGACAAGAAGGCAGAATAAAATTACTCCTCTCAAAGATGTTGCTTTTTTCAGCTTAAAACGTAAGGCAGCTTTCAATTGATTCAATAAATATTAAAAACTTATAGTACGAGTATCAATAAGGAAATTAATCTTAAACAAATAATTAATTGAATCAATCAAAAATTAATTAATTTGTAACACGAAACCAAATCAAAACTCTAGTGGATGCAATTATTTTTTTTTTTTCTATCTCTAGTCGCCTTTAGGTTCGTTTTTAATATTAACTTCTATAAAATAGAGTTGAGGACAAGTCTGTTAACAAAATAGAGCTGCAACTTGTCGTGTTGCCAGAGTTATTGTCAATAAGTTAACGAAAATATTGTGCAAGTCTTATTTAAGGCAACGTGAGCAACAATGACTTTATCTTGAAAAATTGTACCAAATTGATTGTCAGTTCGTTGTGTTGTGTTCTGAGCTTGTCTTTTGGAGGTGCTGGTGGCGCGCTGTCCATGGTATTTTTTAAAGAGCTGTCACGTGTACCACCGGTGGCCACCCATTGCTATTACTTTCTATGTACTGCAACTGGTGATACACCTGGCTTTTTATAAACATGCAAACCACACTTCAGCCAACGTGTTAAGAAAATATTTTTCTGTTCGTGCTTTTAGGTGTAGACAATTCCCTGAACGAAAAATGCAAAGAAACCTAAGAAATATTAAGTATGTCTAGTCTATAATTTGCTATGTGCCTTCTACGCGTCTTCGAGGATATTCTGAAGACATCGCCAACTGTAATATTTTGTATAAGTAATTATATGTAACACATTTGCCAGCGCCATGTCACCTCCACATGCAAGAAAACCAAGACTGTCACGACAACTACATTATGCTCTCTACAACAATATGCAGTTGCGCCAAATATATTATGGTTATCTGAAGATATTTTAAACATTACTTTAGTTGTGATAAAGAAGCGGTATTTAAATTAAAACTCTAAGCACAACCAAAGTATGTTTGCTACGCAAAAATAATATAATAATTCTAACAATAAAATGTCATTAATAAACATAGTGTTGAAATTTTGAATAAAATTTTGAATAAAATTCTTGAACTCATTTGACTTCTTTTCCATGGTTCTAATATGGGCCATATTGATAATAAAACATTTATAATATGATTTGATGTAAGTCCTAAGATGTTGCTCTTAGATTATGGTTACCTCAACCATGTTTTTTCTCTTTCCAAGCATCCAGATGATGGGAAAAAGAATATTAATCTTTATCTTATTAAGGAACTCTTAAAAGGCCTTGAACGATGCTTGGCTATCTGACTTCACGTAGATTTTCAAAGCCCATGCGATGATAAATATGGGACTTGCCACACTCACTTCAAATATCCATAATAGATTTATGGGCGGCCTAGTGCTACGTGGCTGGCCTATAACTTACGGACCCCTGCAAATCTTAATTCGATTTTGTACATACATTCATGCCCACATCCTCACACACACACACACACCCACAAACGAGTGTTGATGTGTTACAGTATTGGTTATTGTATTGTTGTGTTGAATAAAGAAAAAGAAAAACTTAAGCTGCGAAGAATATATTTTTTTAAACAACTCATTAAATTTTTTTCTATCGAATTTTACTTCAAACTTTTATAATCATCTATTGCAAGGGTTGTCCATTATACAAAAATTTTGTCGTTGTTGTTATTGTTATTTTTTGTATTGTGAAAAAAGGAGTGCTTAATCATCACCACCACCACCACCAACTCCACCACCCCAGCCATAGTTGTTTCTCTTCCCTCAACACCATTTTGTGAATACAAAACTTTTGTGAACAAAACTTATCACAGCAAATGTAAAAAGAAGCAAGAAAAAGTGTTACGAGTACTTACCCGACTGTACCGAAGATGTAATACGTCTTATTTTATTATGGATTTAATTTACTTTAAAATTCAATCGTGTTCTATGCAAAGGGTAGCACTTGTCCTAAAGCCCATGAATTTTGTTTTATTTTAATTTTCAGCAGTAATACCAAAAAGCAGATAACAAGGAGATCGACTCGATGTTTCAACCGGTTTTTGTGACTTACAGCTGTTCTTTTTTTTTTGTTATTTTCGTGAATGAAAGGATATTCCAATGTCGAATATTTCATTTTCGGTTTTGTGATGAATTTTCGATTTTTGGTGAAATCACAATTTTTCGGGTTTTGATTTCGAATTTTGGCAAAATTTAAATTTTTTATTTATTTTAAAATTTTGTTGTTGTGATTTTGACTTTTTTTTCGAATTCTAGATATTTTGCTAAATAGTCGAATTTTCGATTTATGTGGAAATTGCAACTTTGTACGACTTTCCGATAACATATAAAATGTTGGAAATGTTCATAAGTTCTGGCCTTTTGGTACATATGTTGAATTTCGGGTTTTCCCTATTTTTTGTAACTTTTCGATTGTTTTGGTGAATTTTTGAGGTTTTGGTGAATTTAATATTCACGGTGAAGCTTAGAAGTTTTCGTAATTTTTGCCTAAAATTGCACTTCTTGCCGGAATCTGTATGTTTTGCAAACTTTCTTGAATTTGTTGGCTTATATTAGTGAATTGTATTCAGCCCAACATTTATAACTCCAAGTGATTTGGAGCCTTCGGTGAAATAATTTCCATATGTGGACTTGGTAGTCAGGTGAATAAGATGCAGTCTTGTACGGAGTACAAGAGTAAAAGTAACAAAAATACGCACAAAACTAGTTTGCCATTACATCACATGGCTTTTTACGCCTTCGCTGTATATTTTCGTGCAAGACCTAGAGACGGGCAGTCGCCTCTAAAGATCGCCCGAGACTCCGAAAACTTTAAAAGAAAGCATTGGATAAAAATTCTTACAAAAACAAAAAGAGTTCGAATGGTCACTGGATTGACACATGTCATCTCTAGAAGTAAGATATAACGCCAGACATCGGGTCAGAATTTTTATTTAAACAATCAATTAGTGTTGGAAGTTTGTAACATATAGAATTTTTTTGACTTAAAGCAAAAAATTTATACTTTGACTTAACTACTCTTAAATAATTGCTTGAGCTTGAGACTGAAATTGTTATGTGTACGGGGTGGTTTCCAAGATTTTCAAACCACTTTTTAACGTACTACTTTCGGCATCCTTATGAAGTTGATTTTCTAAAGAAAATTTTGGTGCTTCCAATGGCTGCTGCGGCGGCACACTACTGTTCGACAATGCCAGATTTCGGTGCTTGTGGGCCAACAATTGCGATCTCGTTAAAACACTACAGTTACATACTAAACAATGATAGTGAGCATGACGCATGGCATAGGGACAATGCGATATGTTGCCGATTGGTAGCTGATTGCAAGCGGCTTCGAGTTGTTTGTTTGGATCGGACACGATGTTTGCAATCATACAGTTTTCATTACTGGTTACCTTTCGGAAGCCGGCTAATCGTATAAACTCCATTTTACTGTGTAGGCGGCGATGAGCCACTACCTTGTTTGTATCCGCACAGACAAATGGGCACTTGAGGCAGTGGAAGTGTGATACTTTTTTGGCATTTATACTGTCATTTAAATCTTCTGCCGCATTAAATGCATACGGACAATTTGTATAGTGGCATGTCACTTTGCCTCGATATTGTTCAAAATCGCTGCCCATTAAAGTGTCTAGACGCTCGTGTCTGGCAGTGTGTTGCACGAAGCGCGTCTTGTCGCAAAAGCTATACTGGCAGTCTGTACGATTGCAGTGGAAATGTGATTGATGCTGACGATAGCCACACTGCTCATAGCCACAATCTTCGTTGAAACGAAATCTCAAATAACCCGAAGGTGTGCGATCCCTACCACATTGAAAGTGTCTGTCTGGTATTTTTGGGCCGGCCGTAAAAAGGGTTTTAGTAGACGCCGCATATGGTGTCGTAATATTTCCAGATCGATTATTAACTTTGATTGTTGTTGCTGTTTTTTTGTGCATCTGATTCACACGATCCTCCGCTCTGGTGCTACTGGTCATCTCTCCAATGGAATTTTGGTTGGCCTGGTTTTTTTTAAGATTTAAAATCACATTTGATATTCGTGTGTTATTTAACAACGCCACTTCAGAGCCAGCTGACGTTGCTGTTGATGAGGCGGGACTAGAAAACTCATTTAGTGCGTTGGTGGGTCCTAAAGTGGGGGCCAAAAGCGTTAACGTTGGTGTCATAAGAGCCATTTGCTGATAAAAAGCAAATAATTGCTGCTGAATTTGTAAGACGTTGTAAATTTGGGGTAAAACTGAGGAACAATCAGCTGTCGTTGTTAAGCCAGATGTTGGCGACTCTAAACAATCTGTTGCATTCATTTGCATTGTATCTTTAAGGCTAAGATTCTCTGCTACCTCAGTCCCACAAGATAAAATGCTTTGCTCATCCTTCATAGAAGCAGATCTTGCTTCAAAATTCTTGCAAGCTTTGGACGTATCAATTGAATTCTCCGGATAAAAAGTACCGGCGGCACGAATTACTAGAAAACATAAATATCAAAGGCATGAGAATAAGGATTATAAAGGTATAGATTTTTGGAAAGAACTTTCGTCATCCCTTGTCATGTCCCCCCGGGGGGCATACATCATCTTGGTGAACCCTGCCACCTTGATGGAGCTTGAAACTGGAAGAAGGTATGACTTCTAAGTTCGACCAATACTGAAAGAGTAAACTGGTACCACGGGAACCAGTAGCCCCTGGATCTTCGGTTCTAGACTAGTTGTTGGTGAGGCTCCTTCGGGAGCAGGAGATTAGATAGCCCCGAACCCCTCAGCAAGGGGTGGGACCGGGGGCCTGACACCCTCTGTCTTAATTTGCTACCTATGAGATGTGCATGAGTGCTATTCCGGTGGTGCTTATGCAATCGCATAGGGGCGCTGGTCTGGCCGCTTAATGCCACACCCGTGGTTGGACTATCGTAATATAGAGCCATCACTGGCAGGTGCTTACGTACATCTGATCACATCGCTTGCCATGTCCGGTTTGGAGACAAACCGGTTTCGGCTGACAGTGACACTGAAGATGGCACATAGCCGAAACCGGCTTATCTCCAAACCAAACTTGACAAGGGATGACGGAAATTAGTTCCAACAATCCATATCAAAACACCCTCTCGGAATATCAACTCAAGAATTACCAAGCTACCCCATTCACCAGATTAATTTTGATTTCATTAATAATTTTTAACTTACCTGTTACCTTTTCTGTAGTTCCACTCAATTTTAATTTCTTTAACGCCGACCCTGACACAGGCGATATATCATTTTGTGCTTTATGTTCAGACAAATTTCTTTGTTTAGGTTTGCTACGGTCATCTAACGACTTTCTAGAAAGATTCTTAAAAAATATTTACCACAAAAGTTTTATTAATATTTTTTGTTAAATAAATAAAAAAATCTTGTAGAATATAACGATCAGTCTTTAAAATTATATGAGTACTAGGTGAATAAGACTTTTATTTCTTGCCAACCAGTGAAAATAGCATGTGTAACCCTCCTTATGAAAACTAAAATCAAAATCCCCTGAATTCACACAAATAGTGTTGCCATATATTAATATGCTGGAAATGTCACAAAGAAAATGTCATAAATCTGCCACGTCAATTTCGTAATTTTGCTGCATGCTAAAGAGATAAAATTATATAAAAAGCCAAAAATCAGCAAACTCCGAAAAATCGCTTAAGCCTGAAAAAATCGCTTATATCATAAGAATCGCCTATATCGACAAAATGGCAGAATAATCAAAGAAAGACTTTAAGATAATGCTTCGAAGGCAATGCGGAAAGAAATAAGATTAATTCCCTCAAAAATTGCGTAATCCATTGAAATATCGCCTAAAATTAAAGACGCACGCATATGGACGTATTTCACTGAAGTCGTCTCACATTTTGCAGCGAAATGTGATTTACTAAATTGTTTAGTGAGGGCCATGATTCAGTATCAGATTTCGTCGTTGGGTCTGTCAAAAGTCGTACCAGTACTCCAAAAGTAATGATAGTGTAGACAGGCCTGACCGATTTGCTAATGCTTTAAAAAATTCCATAAAAAATTATTTTCGATGCGATAGAGCTGCATTTCGCGTGATAGTGTGGCAGCTAAAAATTAATAGGAATAATGAAACTCGTATATGTATGAAATGAATAAGAATCGAGTGCATGCAAAGCCTTAAAATCAGTGTTTAAAATTGCTGCCATGTTAGTAAAATTTGTTTCCACGGGCGGATACTTGTCAAATGTAAATATCATGGTGGACCTAAGCCTTAGATAAATTCTAGCAATTACAAGAGACTCTGTGATGGCGAAAAAGGTGGACAGTTACCAGTCTACAGTCTGAAATCACTACAGTCAAGAGTAAAGGCTAGTGGTAGCACCAGACTCGAATAAAAGTAAGGTAGTCAGTCGAAAATTACAAATCGATTCGAGGAAAGAAGGGGATCGAAAAGGGGCCCATAGAGATACCAGTTTCCTGGCAAAATGTACAATTTATCAATCGTTATGTCAAAAATATGCGACTTATTCATTAATTCCACTGCTAGAAATTGTTCACAAATTACTTTAAAAATTGCGCCGTTGCTTTGTAGTTTTTATCAGAAAATAAAATTAGTTTTCATCCTTTTTGATTTTCAATATTCAAAGTATGTTTACAGTGTTTTGCTAAGTGCTGCTGCGAATAGCAGTAAACAAATTTTCGTTTCTTTAACGGAAAGTAGCTGTGTGTGTACGTAATGTATACTAAAAGGTTAAAGAAACAACAATTTGTTAACTGCTATTCGCAGCAGCATTAAGCAAATTAGAAATAAATAAATGCTACAGCACCAAATAAATATTTGGATTGTTGTCTAAATGATCGTGTCTACAAGCGCTAATTACAATTTTAGTATTCACACGAATATTTAAGACTCATTTTTCTTGTAGCACAATGTTAAAAAAGAAAACATTTTTATGTAGTCGTATATGCTTGTGCTGCATATTTAAACACTGCTTGAAATAGTGAATAGGAGTAGGATTAGGAAAATAACAAAATATTTGATTTATTGCCTATAAAGCTTATGAAAGCTTCTGCCAATAAGCACATCCATTTCTTGTTTCGCATACGAAATCAAGTTATAAATCGGAAAGTTTCCTTGTTAATATATTTAAAAAAATATATTTGTCAATTTTAAGGGTAGACATACCAAATCGCTGCTTTTATCAGACAAACAATAATCAGTTACACCATTAGTCAGGTCAGCCATTGGATTGGGGGAGTTTTCATCACATGCCTGCAGTTGAAAGTCGTTAAAGCTGCTGCAGTTGTTTCCACTGTGAGTTGATAAAATTGTATTTGCCCTGCTAAAGCGTTGACGGTGTGTTGAGTTTTCATTGGTGGGTTTGTGTCTATGATAATCAATTGACTGCTTGTTATCGCTGTCACAACCCCGTGAGCTTTCCACACGGCTTTGTAGACCATGATTTATGGAATCGTGATAGTTTGTGCCACCATCAGCCATTGACTGCTTTTCCAGTTTAAAACTAGTAAATATGGCCTGAGGTATTTGATGAGTCTAAAAGATAAAAAAAATCGGTATAAATCAAATGACAGTTTACGAGGATTTTTTTTTAATATCAAGCAAGTTTCCAAGTAAACAGGATTTAACCTTTTGTGTACGACGTGGTGTTATTTTAACCCCTATTGTTTCATACACTATATTTGATATTAATACCGTGTCTTTCTCAGTAGCTGGAGCTAAAGGCTATTCGCGCCGTACACATACATACATGTGCAAAGAATCGGCTGGGCAAGTAAGTAATCTGGCCGAAAATATAGAAAACTATATTACAATGATAAGAAAAAGGACTCGGAAGTTTTTAAAAATAACATTATTTTTTTGTTACTTAAAGTTTTGGAAAACTTTTATTTTGAACAAATAAAGCTTTTAAAATTTATAGTTTTGTGTTTTATTCCATACTAAGTAATCCAGTTATCAATAAATTGGAATTCGAGCGCTTGGAAGCCAAGGTTAAGGTTTGCCTCAAACGCAATGGAACAAAAACTGCTTGTGAGTCTACCTTCTCATATTTAATCTCAGTCAGTATGTGCGGATTCTCGTTGTTATGGCATCTGTCAAAAAAAAAAACACAATAAAAAAATTTCGGCTGATGTCTGATACCTTACGGAATAATCAGCTCTTGAGCTTCGTCCAATGCTGCCAACCTCTCAAACCGAAATTTGCGGATCGGCATACCGAGTTTTAAGCTGTAGAAATTAACTGAAAATACAGCATGAAGGATGGGCTTATGATACGGTGTATGAGAATGCTCAAACTCTTTTGACATGAACCGTCCATTATCATATCTGACCGTCTAAATTTGACCCTAGTGTGGCCAAAATCTAACTATACAGCTTTTATTGCCAGCAGGGATCACTGGTTGAACCAATCTGGATGGCTCATAAATGCCGATCAGCAGCGCGTTTCACTTTATTTCGTAACCTGCTTTAAACTCTGGCAAGAACGGCTAAACTCCTGAGAAATGTTACCAATAAAATGTTTCGCTAGCATAAGTTTATTTCTTATATCTTGAGTTTTTCTTTGTACCTTTTGCTTATTTCACATTTTTTTTGGCAGTGATGCCACTTGATAACAATCTGAATAAACGGAAAATCAACGCATCGCTTACGAGTATTTAGTGAATCACATCACAGAAGTTTTGTAATTCGCACTGGCAGTTTGACAGAGAATACGAGTATCTCAGGAAAAAATTAAGCGGTATAAAAATCGTCACAATGTCGGACAGACTGGCAGTAGTCAAGGTCTTATAGGTCGGGGTTTTCATGGAATGCATAAGGTCTCTCTCTATATATATATATACAGTGCTGGACAATTCAATGGAAACTTTTCTAAAAATTTATTTATTTGTTTTTAAAAGTCGAAAATCAGAAATTATTTCTGTAGAAACTTAACATTATTTTAGAATTTCATTTTATAGATTGTTTTTGCTATATTAACAAAAAAAAAATAACATAAAAATAACATAGTTCTAAAATTATAAAGAAAAATTAAAAGTATCAAATTTTGAGGTATTGACAAAACAATGGAAACTTAAAATTTACTCCAATAAAAACCTTCGGCCTTTTATCAAAAATTAATATTTTGTTGGGTATCCTTTGTTTTTAATTACTGCATCACAGCGACGATGCATTGACCCAATTAATTTGTCAATTGTATCCTTTGGTACCTTTTGCCATTCACTCAAAACTGCATTGGATAAATCTTCCTTCCGTGTGTAATTTCGAGTTCTTATCTTGCGTTCTACAATTTCCCATAGATTTTCTATGGGATTGAGATCCGGGGATTGGGCAGGCCACTTCAAAACACGGACCTCATTGGATTGTAACCAGTCAGTTACAACCCTAGAGGTGTGTTTTGGATCATTGTCATGCTGAAATCTCCAAATTAGTGGCATGTTCTCCTCTGCATATGGATACATTATGTCGTTTAAAATGGATCTGTAGCCGACACCAGTCATTGTATCCTTAATAATGTGAATTGGGCCCATTCCTTGCCCAGAAAAACAGCCCCACACCATAATATTGCCACCTCCAAACTTGACTGTCTTGCTTGTGTACTTTGGGTCTAGTCTCTTTCCCTTTGGCCGCCTTACAAATGATCTTCCATCATTGCCCCTTAAATTATATTTGGACTCGTCTGAAAAAAGGACAGTGTTCCATTTCTCTTTAGACCAATTTATGTGCTCTCTGGCAAATTTTAAACGAGCAGCACGGTTTTTCTCCGATATCAAAGGTTTTTTCGCAGGGCGGAAGCAACCAAGACCAGCCTCGCGGGCTCTACGGCTAATTGTTCGAGAGCTAACATCCAATCCAAGAACATTTTTAACCTCTCTTGATGCCATTTGGGGGTCTTTTTTGAACTCTCTTGATATTAAATTATCCTGTCTTGGAGTAGTTTTACGTGGTCTTCCTCCTGAATGCAGAGTTTTAACAGTACCCGTTTCACGAAATTTCTTGATAATCTTCGAAATTGCTGATTTATTCATCGAATATTTATCACAAATAGTTTTTTGTTTTAATCCAGCACTAAAATCATTTATTATTTTTATTTTTAAATTTTCACTTATCTTGACTCTAGCCATTTTTAGTAATTATGTATTCAAGATTCTTGTGTTTAAAATATTTGAAAAAAGAAGCTGGCAAGAGAGTAATTTAAAAAATAACGGTAAATTATTATGCATTTTGCCTCGTTTTTTCATCAATACATTTTGCTTTAGTCATCTTTCGTGCAGAAGTGTAAAAGTTTCCATTGTTTTGTCGAACCCCAAAAATTTTATACTTTTAATTTTTCTTTATAATTTTAGAACTACGTTATTTTTATGTTATTATTTTTTTGTTCATATATCAAAAAGAATCTGTAAAATGAAATTCTAAAATACTTGTTAAGTTTCTTTAGAAATAATTTTTGATTTTCGACTTTTAAAAACAAATAAATAAATTTTTAGAAAAGTTTCCATTGAATTGTCCAGCACTGTATATATATTGGGACTCGCAATAAAAATACTTTAAGCTGGGTGCCTAAACATGAGGGCCGATTGGTTAACAAACAGAGGAACCCAACGTGCCCTCATAGCGCCAGAGTCTGTGTTTACTTTTGAGAAAATAGCTATAGCCCGTCTCAAGCTAGCAAAGCGGGGAATATCATAATGATCTTATGATAATTACGGAGCAGTTGCACGAACACTATGTTGCAGATTGACACCAATTCAAAATAGAGAACTCAGAGACCATCATATGCAGATTCAGCGATCTGAATAAAGAGACATTTGAGCATGTGCTCTGTCATTGTCCAGCTCTCGATTCGCGTAAGAGAGAGCTATATGATCTCTCGCTTATCAAGGTGATTCGCTCTATTCGTTGCCTAGATCTGTTACAGTGTAAAGTTATGGTCGAATAAAGGATCCTCGATAATGAAAATTATAATAAGACCCATGAGGAGATTTACTTCTATAGACCCATGAGTTGTTACAGGAGTGGTTGCCATTTGAATTTTTTGTAACCAATAAGACTTATAATGCTGTAGGGTACACAAGAATATTGAACATAAATCAACCCTTTGTACGGTGTTTAATTTTATAGCTGCAGTTATAAACGACAATGAAGTGATTAAAATTTATAGCACGCAGGCAATGAAATGAAACCAAAAAGAAAACAACAACGCTCCTCAGTCGTCTCTAATGTCTTTAAATTTGTTTATTCATTCATCGAATTTATTTGTTTCTGTTGTTGTTGTTGTTGTTGTCTTATTGCCTTTTTGCTATTTGTGTCTTTGACTTGTCATGTTGTTGTGATTCTTATATTAACAATTGTCTTATTTAAATATTTATGTCGATTGTTCAACAATGTTTAAGGTTTTTATTGCCATAAATTTTTTTACACTTTTCAATAGTTTCCATTGGCACAATTGATACTAAATTATTGCTGAGCGGGCCAAACTTTTGTACGTGTCTAGCTGGTTCAAGAAAACGAGACTTAAAATTTCATTGTCATATTTTTGAAATACATGCATACCTACACACACACAGGCACACACACATATTTAATGTAATTTATAAATTATAGAAATTTTCCCTCAATGTTGAAATGAATTACTTGAAATATGAGCGCTTTGTTCGGCTATAGCGAATATTAGTTCAGAGTAATTAAAACAGTCCCACTGTACTTACATTTTTGTAAACTTCAACGAAGCGATTTTTTGGCGGTCGTCCTCGCTTTCGATTAAAAAATCCGTCTATGGTAGTTATTTGCAATGAAGAGCTAGGCGTCGTACCATCCGCGGCTGTAATCGTATAAACATCCTCGTCCAAGCAACCATCAACATGCCTCCTAGGAGGGGACGATTTTGGGGAAATTTCCGATACGGATTTCTTGAAATTACTTTCAGTCGTTTTTTTATTTAACATTAGAAGTTTATCACGTTGTCTTAAGTCTTGTGGCATTATATTTGTATTCGTTCCCATTTTCCTGTTGTCCAATAGGTTTTCTTTAGAATAACCCTCTTCAGTGATGTCCGCTTTATAATTTTCATCATCATCGTGGTTATGTTGGGCTGTAAGAGTCAGACTCATTTCTTGGCTGTAAGAAAAAAGTTCAAACAATTTTAAACTTAACTCTGGAAATTTTGTCATTAAAGACCGACATAATGGCTTTCGAAGATACTAAACTGACAGAGTTACTTCATGAACGCTCGTGAGAAAGCGAGCGGGTGAGAAAGATAGAGATAGCAGCAGGCCAAAACGGAAGGGATGGTCTTATTATGACAAATATAAGCATCAAAATCATGGGTATATTTCGTTCAAATTTTCACGTCGCAGTCAAATTGTGGGAGCGTATTATCATCTGACAGAACTGCCTAAAGCAGTTACAGCCAATCGTTAGCAACCGTAATAATGACGCAAGTACTGAAAGGAGATACAACGAGTGATACGTTAAGGTTATATAGTTAGCTCGTTTACTTGATCAATCAAAGGTTAAATAAAATATGCCATCACTGCCTCTAAAATTAATTGTAAATTACTCCAGCGGTAGCTAAGTTGTACCCCTAATATTTTTTCTTAAAAAAACAGGGTGTAATAAACTTTAGCTCTCTATAAAATAATTTTTTTAAGTTTTTAATAACTTAAATTCTTATAAAGCAAATTTTTTTTATTATAAATTAGACTTTGCACTTGTAAGGTGAAATATATAATACACCTAACCCTTGATTTGCACGATATTGATTTACAATATTTCACTTTCGCAAAAGTAGTTCGTGTAAATGAAGCGATTTGAAAAATACCTTGATTTACTTGAAGCAGTTAAAAGCTTTTTTCACTCCATTTCAAAATAATGGGTATTGCAAAGAATTAAGAATCGGACGCGACGGTGGCTTAGTCGAATTCAAGAGGTACTTGGTCGGGCCCATTTTTAGTTAGTTTTATTTTTATTAAAGAACAGATACAGACCACTTATTGTGGGACTAAAAATTAGTTATTTTAAAACGAGATATGTAATTGAATGACACAAATGTTGGCGAATGAAATAAACATTCCCGATTTGTCATAGTATGTGATGTATTCTTGCTTGCGATTTGCATACATTCCGTATTAAACGAGGGATAGCTGTATAGTATAATATTTAGAATATTGACACTGAACTACTTTTGAAGGCATTTAAATAAGTAAGAGCGCTTCAAAAACCTCTAAAAACATTGTGTTAACGTAACTTGAAACAAAATAATATGATATCTAGCCATTAGTGCCACAACAGTCATAAGTCCGGAAATGCAATTTTGACTACAACAACACCACATTATTTAAATAAACTACTTTGTTAAAAAAAAAAAAATTTTGCCTTTAACATCGTTAAGTTTGACTTATGACACTTTTATGTGAAATAAGCTACACAGACATACGAGTATCTACAAAAAAATATCGTATGAAATTGCAAGTGACACCTCATATGTGATATAATTTTACAGGCACCAGTAACAAACCAAAAAAACACAAAAATACATAAATAAGTCACAAAAAAAAACTGATTAGACAAATTCTTTGGCCACTCAAAATTACAAACATTTGTATGGTGGAGAATGTATGGGGAAAAATAGTTCGTTCAAGCACAAAAAGCTGACAAGAATTAACAAAAACATTTTTTTTGTCGCATTTTTGCAATTTCGGCGGCTTAGAAAATGTATGCGGCAACAAACCAAAATCGGGCTTTTATTCAATAAAACACATGGTTGTGACAACCATATAATGTTATTTACAACCATATATTGTTGTAGCAAACATATAATGGTTATTTGGAAATATTTTTAAAATTGCTTGAGTGGCGAGAGTTGCTTGCATTTAGTCATTAAATCATTACCAAGCATAAACATTTTAACATGGTTGAATTGAACCATACAGCTTTTAACTGAAGTTCTAAACACAGCCAATTAATGTTAGCTGCATAAAAATAAGATAAGAATTCAACCATAAGATAATGCCTGAAAAAATGTTGTTCTTCAACTCGGTTGCATGCTTTCCTATGACTTTAAGAAGAACCATACTATTATTAATGTATGATTGATTACAACCATATCATTTAACATAATATGTTTCTCGTACATTATGGTTACCTTGCGCGTACTAAAATTTATCTGCCTAGGAAGCAGCTCTTCATTAAATTCATTCTCACTTCGATTAACAACATATTCACTCTGGTACAAAAAAAATCCCAAAACTAGTTAAAAATCTGCTCAACCTATTTTTTTTTTTTTTTTTTTTTTGATTTTCGACTTCTTTTAGTTTCGTTTGCTTCGCTGTTGTTGTGTAGAAAAAAATTAATAAAAAAATTAATTGAAAAATATGCTTTCACACAGACCATCTACGTTATGTCCATTTTTGGTACCATTAATTTTTGGGTAAAAAAACACCACAATTTTGCAATTAATTTATAATTTCTTTGATATCTCCAACCAACGCAGTTTTAACTCCAAAATAATTTTAAATAATTTGTGCAGCAACATGAAATTAAAAAGAAAAGAAAACACACCTACACTCACATATCCGTACAGCTGTGCTGAAATCTGGAGCATAGCCAAAGTGAAGTATGACAAGAACCGAAAACAAATAGCAGGTCCGTTTAACATGACGATGCTCTGGACCATATTATACAGTACCAATGAGCTTAACGGGATCTCCATACAGGGAGAATTTTTCACGTCAATTCTTTTGGCGATTTTCGGCTTTCTTTTATAATCTTTCGGTTTAAATTCAATTTTTGGCAACAAATTTACTTGTTACTGATTTTAAACTTTTTTTTTGGGATTTTAAGTATTTTTGTTAGTTTCGATTAACTTTAAGTTTTTGGGTGAACTTTCAAGCGATATTCGATTTTTATTATTTATTGTGAAATTTCGCTTTTTTCTGGATAATTTTTTTTTTGTAACAAGCGTTTTTTTCGAATAACTGGATTTGTGGTGAATTCACAAGTTTTGCTGAAATGTGGGGATATTGTGATTATTTTTCGATTTCTCTGGAGTGTAAAGTTTTTTTGGTTTTTGCATTTTAGGGTGAATTTTTAATTTTGAGGTGAATTTTTAATTTTTTGGCGATTTTTTAAATTTTAGTGAATTACCGATTTGTGGTGAAATTTACGTTTTTTTATAATATTTTGGTGTACAGTAAAAGCTCCTTATGCACAGTTTTACTATTCTTAGGTAAGAAAATTGTGCCCCAGTTCCTATATTTGCGGCTAAAGATTTTCCAAAGCTAACTGAATTCTTTAGAACGAAAGCGGCCACGTAGAACAGAAACAAGAAAAAATAACAAAAAGCTTTCGGTTGAAGGCTTATGAATGGCAAATAAGATTTGTGATTTCTTTGTGAATTTTTGTATGTCTATGAAAAACTTTATTTTTAAAAGACAAATTATTGTTGCCACCTTTTTTGAAAGGCAGAACAAGAAAAAAATACGAGCTTTTTTCAATCAATGCCTAAGCGTAACAATAATAATTAATAGATATTGTTAAATATTGATTGATTTTACATCGCGGAACACAACTCCCGCGAATGAGCAGCTTTTACTTTGGTGAAATTTCGACGTTTTTCATAAAATGTTGCTTCTTGATGAATTTTGACTTTTGGTCGAAATTCTTATAGTGCTGAAATTTATGATGAAATTTCAGAGTTTGGTGAAATTCGATTTTAAGATTATTTTTTTGTGAAATTCCGCTATTTTGGAAATTTCTTGTTCTTCGGGTCATTTTGGTTTTATGGTGAATTTTCGATTTATGATCGTTCCAACCAATTTATACCAGTTATAGTTTCTGCCGACAGGGTGAATTTATATAGATGTTTGCAACAAATCTCCACCATCCCTTGTTAGGACACAAACCGGTCTCGGTGCCATCTTCAATATCATTTTTCTGCAAGCTAAACTTGGCGAGGTATGAGGGATATTCATTCGAAGTTTAACAGCACGGATGGGGAAGATATTCTGATTTCATTAATTTAACCAGAGGCTGTCTTTATTTTCTTTTGATGTTCATTAAAAACCATGAGAGTATTTTACTATTCCCATTAGTGCTGACTGAAGGCGTTAACTTGAAACCTCGTCATATGTGTACTTGGTCACACAGTTAAACCAAACAAATATTAAATCTACATGCAAAGATTTTTGTTGGCAAACTTAAGAAAACAAAGTTTCCAACCAAAGCAAAAAAAAAAAAAACAAATTGTGGGGCATTTTTTCTTCAAACATATTTAATATTTAAAATTAATTATTTGCCAAATTTGCACTAGTTTACCTTCGACTTTTAAGATTAAAAATAATAAAAAAAATAATCATTTGTTTCTGAAGGCAGTGAAATGTTGGCTATTTGAAACGGTCTCCGAATTCCCAAGTTATGGTTAAAAACCATTTTTCAGAATATTTCTAGTAATTTAACTCTTGCGAGGAGACGTTTGTCCTCAAACACATGAAACATAGAGATTCTAAATCCTTATCGAAATGAATATCAAGTCCACCTCTTGGAATTCTCTACCTGAGGGCTCCAGATAATGTACATGTCTAAATGTTGGTTGTAATTTAAAATTCTTCAACAAATATTAAAAATTTAAATACAGAAATTTCACCGAAGATCGAAAACTTTCACCCAAACTACAAAATTCATGAAATTCGAAAAAAAAAATTATTATTATCGAAATAACTTAAATAAAAAAAATCACCATTTCAACAAAACAGACAAAAACCGAAATTCATAAAATTTTGAAATTTCACCACAAAATTTAAATTTTTTAACAATTTTAAAAATTTCAACACAAATTTTAGATTTTACCAAAAAATTTTAAGTTTACCAAAAATTTTAAATTTCTCAAAAGTTTTCAAAATTTTACCATAAATCCAGAATTCACCAAAAATTGGAAAATTCACCGAAAAGTCTACTATTCGAATTTTCATAAAAAAATCGAAAACTCACCAAAAATTAAAAATTTAGCCAAAATTAAAAACGCAGGAAAAAAATTACAAAATACCCAACTTTACTCTACAGGTGAGGAGCTACTGAAAGTTGTTTCTTTGGTTGAATTTAAATCGTTGGTCCTAATTGTTCAGTTATACCGTTATACCCAAAACGAATTATGTTGCACGACATATAGTTGTTGTATATGCATGTAACTCGAGAACAATCTATCCCATTTTATTAAATAAAAAATTCGTGACGATATTCGATTCCTGCTCTAAACGAGGAACAATCAGTAAATGGCAATGGACAGACAACATTATGAATACTATAATTTTTTTTATTTTCTCATTTAAAATAAAAACATTAATTATTTGCAAAATCGAATTTATTAAAATTATTTTACACGAGTACGAGCACAAATACAGACTTATTTGAAAGCTTTTCTAATTCTGTTCTGCTTATGTTTAGCTATGAGAAATACTCGTACTTAATTTAAATAATTTATAACTTTTACATTTGATAAGATGATCAGATCAGCTTAATACAGATATATCGCATATAAATCAATCCGGGTTGTGCCTTATTTAGGCAAAATGTGTACGCGCTACCTCGTATTACAAATAGCAAACGCCATAATTTTTTGAATTGTTTTAACAACTAAATAATTTCATTAAACACCTTTTAATATCAGCAAAAAAACAACAAAATTGTACAGACATATGTAACTAAATAAGTATGTAAGTCAAACATCTAAAGGATGTTGGTTGGCTTCAATAATTAAATAATCCTGGCGATACCAAATGTTTGTTTGCAGTACTGACGAGGGGTCATATAGAAATTGCGCCAGCTTTGTTTTTCAATGAACATTTTAATATTTAATATTAAAAGTTTCTATGGCGGGAGTTCTTCAGCACTCCGTCCCATCTGACTATGACAACTCGATACCCGAACTATCCCTGGTCGAAAGGTAGACGTAACCCCAGAAGGAAAATCTCAACCGCAGCCCCTGCTTCCTCCGAAATACTAAACACACTGTCAAACTTTAAGAACTAGAAAGCTCCTGGACAAGACGGCATCCCCACAGAGTTACTAAAATATAGTGGGGAACCCCATTGCCGAAGCGTTGGCACCCGTAATCAGAAAGGTATGGGAACAGGAATCAATACCGAAATGTTCGAAAGATGGTGCAATAGTGACAATTCAGGCGAAATTTAATTTTTAAATTATCAGATTGTTTGATTGTGCCTCTATTTCTCAATTCATGGCTTCATTGGAATTATTATATTATTTTTGTATGGTTAAAATATTTTGTTTGCGGGTAGAATTTTAGTAGAAATTGTCTTGTTCAACTCAATCACGTTGCAATTTTTATGGATGGAAACCGTTAAATGATTAAATGCAAACAATAACTTTTTTATCACAACTTAAGGAATTTTGAAAATATTTTCTAATCAACAGAGAATATAATATAGTTGTTGTAACCATAATATGTTTGTGCCAACAATATATTGTTGCAGGGAATATAATATAGTAGTTACGACAACGACACACAAACGTAACATGTTTGTGACAACAATATATTGTTGCAGAGAGTATAATATAGTTGTTGTGGGCATGACACATAAACATAACATGTTTGCGACAACATTTAATATTAAATGTAACCCTGTCCTATTTTCTTAAAAACTTCTTCCTATAGCGGCTGAAATGCTTGCTGGGATCTTCAGCAGCCTCCTTGGAAAGCTGTCCGTTTAGAAGTATCTCTCATGATATATCTCTAGAACCATGCATTGAAATTTTATATGCACTGGGCTCGTAATTAGTCGCACTTTCGAAGCCGTAGGCTTAAAATTTATTTACAACTTTTGCATGACCACTAGAAGTTATCCCGAGTATCAGTTTGAATCTTGGGATTAATCGCAAATCAATTCCAGTGATCTTGGAAGCTGCTTTGGGATAAAAAAAAAAATCTACTGGACGTATTGCCATCGTAAGTGTTTCCCTAGCCAGCTTTTGCTGGATTCTATAAAGCCAATTTTTCATCGACTCGATTTCACTAAAAGTCGGCCAGATGGCAAAATTTAGTGTGTTTTGTAGTGTGCCGGTAGTGCACAGAAGCCCACTTCCAAATTTCCAACTTTTGGCTTTTAATTCTTTTTCGTCGATATTTTTGACATGTTTTCATACACACACGCATATCTCTCTCTCATGTTCTACGTAAACGTACGTATTTATTTCCGGTGCTCAACCACAAAAAAGGCACGTCGCTGAACCAAAAAAAAAACAGAAATATTTTATTGCTGTTAAAAAAAATTGTGAAATTACTTTAAGATATTTAAAAATTTCAAATCTCCACATGCTGCTCAAAATTAACACCAGTAAATAATGTGTTGAGGTGTTTTTCAAAGCTTCAAATTTTATTTTTACTAACGCCGGTTTCCTGTATATTCATTCCCCTGGCATATAAGGCCGATATTTGATGTCATGAAATAAGCTACCGCATTTTCCAATATAAACAACACCCCCACTCCTCGCCCTTTCCCCCTTAAATTGTAAACGATTTGACATCTCAACATTTTTTCCAGTGTAAATGTTAGTTTTCAAGTGAAAGTGGGCGCGTAATTCACGTTATTTGCTGGAGGTGTTCATATTTTTATTCTGTATGAGAAATCTTTGGGTGACTGATGGTCTTGAAGGGTTTTCCTTTACCATCGTACTTTGGCTGTAGATAAAACTTGTTTGACTTGTTAAAACAAAAAGCAGAAAGAAACACATGAGACATTTTTTTAGAGATGTTACTACCTCAGTAGTCAAACCCAATATTCAGGGCTAAGCTTTTCGCTCTGTCAATGAGGAGACCAACTAAGCTGGCGGTCATTATCAATCGTAATGTGAGAGATACGGTAAAGTGATATATTTGCACCTTAGCCACATGTTGTGACGGTTATGAAGGCAGGCCTACATTGAAGCGGAATGAAGGCGTAAATGATGGATTATTTTTTCCCTCGAATTCGAACTTCATATTTTTATTTTTTAATTAACGACTTCTCAACTTATTTATTTCAACAATTTAAAAGTTTTTCCTTCAAAGAATTACCAAATTACTTGATACTCGCCGAATTAAAGTGTGCAACTTTGGCATTAAATTTGTCACTTCTTGTGAATTGCGGAAGTTTTAGACGTTTTTAACGATTACTTTTTAGTGGCCTTGCATTTATTGTTTCACTGATCATTATATTAATTCTTGCACATTATCAAATTGTTTAGGTTTTTCATACCTTCGCTACCGATTTATATAGAGATATTATATTTTATTTAATCACTCCGCGCGATATTTCACATTCGTACTTTTAAGACAAGAACAACAACAACAACAACAACAATAATTGTGAAAACAAAAAAAGAACGAAAATTACGAAAACAACGGTAAATTTGATATTGACAGTGTTTGTCTTTTGATTGCTAATTAATAATTGATCATATTTAATAACAATTACTTTTTTCTAAACAAATACTTTTTTACATATTTTTCACTTGCTTCCTGCCTCCCCTGGCGACTAAATAAATGGTCTCACGTACAAAAAAAAGAACCATGACGAATCTTCAAACAAAACACAACAACGAACCCAGTTGTTGTTCGAACCTTCAGGCATAAATAACAAGCAGAGAATGTGTGTACTCACACACACGCTCATGTACAAACGTATGTTGCAACATTTTTTTTTTTGTTTTTTTATTAATTATTAAAATCCCTCAACAATTGCCATAATAAAGTAAGAGTGACAGGCGACGACGCATTTAGCTTCGAATGGAATTTAACAATTGAACAATCGAACATGAGTTCATACCTGTTCGATCGTAAGGTTCGCTTTCTTTTAAAGATCCCTGTTCTAAAATTTCTAGTTGAATATTAAACAGACATTTACACTGTTCTGCCAAAAAAATTGTATGTTCTCGTTATACAAATAATCCCATTTTATGTGGTGCTCCAAAACTTATGCACAATGTTAATTATAAGTCACTATCGCGTGATGATAACGGACTTTGTGTGGCCAGAAATTGAGTATATGGACCTGGACGATATATGGTTCCAACAGGATGGGTGTCACTTGCCACCCACCCAACGTAACAATGGCTCTTCTGGGCGGGAAATTCAATGGCCGTGTTACATCACGCCCTGGCGAGATTAATTGGCCGTCCCGATAATGCGATTTGACACTGTTGGACTTCTTGCTTTGGGGATATTTAAAAGAAATATCAACAAATATTCAAGAGCTAAGGCACAAGATAATTCGGCATATTAACGACACTGAACCTCAATTATGTCTCAGAGTCATGGAAAATATCGACCATCGTATAGAGTGGTATGCCACCGAAGCCGTGGCGATCCGATATTTTGTTTCACACATAATTGTCATAGATCCCTCTATCATAATAAAAAAAAATATTAAGATAATTCGTTTTGATTAATTTACAATTAACTTAGTGGGCGTGGTTAATATGGACCCCTTATTGGACGCGGTTATACTAGTTTATTTGGCCATAACTCAAGAACAGTTGCTCCAATTTTCGACAAAGAAAACACTACAGTTTCGGAGTTATTTAGAACTTAGTGGCGAAATAAAATTTAAAATTTATTGTAATTCCGATATTTTCCATTTCCATTTTCCAGGATTTCAAGAATGAGAGAAAAAGAAAATAGAAATATCATTGCAGGGTGTGAAAAGTCTAATACAATAAAATACGTGAACAGCCTCTACCTGCGCTATCACCCACTTTGGGCTTGACGTTGACTTATGATGGGACCCTCCGTATATAAAATGCCAGGGATTCCCTTGACTCGTTGATAACGCAGCAACCGCATGTGTCTGAATTACAGTCAACAAAAGCAACAAAACAAAGCGTATCGACCCATTTCTTGCAAGTTTCATAATCTACTGGAGTCCCTTTCACACTATTAGATTGAGTAAAACGGTTTGCAGCGCAACAACAATTAGTTATAAATCTAGGGTTGCCAGATTGTCGTATTTGGCTAGATTGCCCGGCTGTTTTTATGGTTGTCAAAATTTAAATTCATTACTTTAAAGCTATAATTATCCTTATTAGTTAAGACACAATAAGTGTTTTTGCAAAAGTATGTCAAAAAGTGTTACCTCTTACGATTTCCCCCGTTAAGGCTTAAACACTTAGACGGCAGCAAGCTACACGACTACAAGTGCCGTTGGCAGCAATGGTGTTCGTTTTGCCAGCTACGTAATTATTTTGCAAACGACAGAAACATCGTAAGCAGCTGAACTAATGACTGAGAAGTATTTAGTGATCCAATCAAATACTTACCAAATATAATAAACTTAAAAAACAACAATAATCGTAAAGTAAAAACGATTAACAGCTGTTTGTTGTAGGAATACTTATGTCAATGGTGCACTTTCAAATATTTCATTTTGATAAAAAAAATATCGCTTATTAAAAATCATTGAAAAACTAAAAAAAACATTTATTTGTTGAAAACTTGTTGATAGTTAAAGTGATGTTCTTTTCTGTTAAATAAAATAAAATATTTTTAAGCTCTCATTTATTTCACATTTCGTATTGTTTTGGCAGCACTGGATCCAATAATTGTCATTAGTCGGCGACAGCGGCAAATGTTGCCGTGTAGCCGTGTAGTTCTGTTGTCGTCAAAATAATCGTCTTCATTTGAATGTGTGTTTTTTCAATATTGACAGATTGTAGTCCTTAGTCTGCGTCGCGTATGTGTTTCATGAATTATACCAAGACATATTTATTAGAAAAATTTCTAAAATATTCACACAAACAAACTTGGAGGAAACTTGTAAATTAAGAATTTTTCAAACCTGTAAAGGTTCGCAAAAGTCATTTAACAGAGTTGTAAATAAATGTTGTCTTGAAGAATATTTCCATATGTTCAAGTACGAGTATAAATTCCAGATGTTGACACAAATTCAAGCCATCTTTTGGATTATGGCCACTTCGAGTTATTTCTAGGGTTATTTCGGGTACTGAATTTTATTGTATTATACATGTGTATGTCTTAGTGATGGAAGATCATTCATTTTTGGTTTGTCACGATGTTTTATTCCCAATGTCCAGCTTTTCGAGAACCCGGATCTGGCATCCCTGTAATAATCTGATAAAAATACGAATGGAAATTTGACAGTTCTATGACTTTTCATTTCATCAGAGCTGCATTTTTCTACAGAATTGCGATAGTGTCGACGTGAATATTTTACTTTATTAATTAATTGGTTGGGAATTTTAATTATATTTTTAATCTACTAATTTTCTTAATTAAATAATAAATTATCAAAAAATTCACAAAATTATTGTTGCGTTTCGGGAAAATCTCATACGTATTATATGCTGCTAGTTTCATAAACAAAGTGAGAGTTGTATCTGAAACCCAGCACATGATATTAAAGTTTTACCAGAAACCTAACAACGATTTGGCGATTTTATTTTTGATTTGATATTCCGACAAAGTCGGAGATTTTTGAAACGGATTTCCGTCATCCCTTGTCAAGTTTTACATATCAAGAACTTGGTCCATAATTTGATCTCAGTATTTTTAATGGCTGAAATGTTTGTTTAGGAACCTGTCCTTATTTGCACTTTTATGTTTCTGGGCGAATTTTCCCAACGAAATTAACAATAAATTTTCAAAATTATTGTTGGAGGTAAACCAGTCTCTAAGAGAATTTTTAACTTTCGGTTTTTTTTAACTGTCAACACCAGGGACCGTAAGTAACGGTTATAAGTTTTATTTGCAAAAAAAAATCATTTTAGTGATTAATTATCAAGTTTTATTTTTGTATGAAAACAGTAGTTATTTTTAAAATTAAATTTTTTGCTTCGCAAATGTACGAACCCTGGTCATAGATAATATGCACCTTAAATCAGTTAATATAAGTTTTAGGGCGGACAATTTTCTCTTTCGACAGTGACTTGTTAACTGACAAAAATTTGATAAAACATGACGAAAGTTCCTTTATTTTTTAAGCAAGATATAAAAATTTATATTTAAAAATAATTTTAAATTCATGGAGTCCGCGTAACAAGAATTATTGGTGTATTTCCTTAATCTTGCCGAAGTTCTCTTGCATTCAAATTTGTTTAACTGAAAATTTTTAAATATTCATTATTGGCTGCCACGGGTCAGAAGAATTGTCTTTAGAGTTCTCTCTGCAAAAATAAAACGAATATATAAACACTTGTATTATAGTGTGAAAGGGGCTTAAGAGCCATGAAGTTTTATAGCGGCTTCCCCGACGGGCCGCGTGGGTTTCAGCAGTGCGAAAATATTGCAATACTATCAGTCACCGGTGACTGACGCGGCCTAAACGGAAAGGTCGGTGTCTGTCACCGGTGACCGACGTGGCACACAACGTGTTAAACAATATTTTTACTTTTCAAAAAGCAAAAATATGTAAAATATCTTATGTTTTCGACACTTGCTTCTGGCAAAAGGTTTCCTTTTACAAAATCCAACAACAAAAGTGTTGTTTTTGTACTGCCGTATACGCTATGGAAATAAGGTCAGCTTGTTTAATTTGCCTTGTTGCAGAGTTAAAACAAAAAAAGAAACAAACAAAAATTAAGCAATTTATCAAGCGAACATGAGTCGTTCCAGCACGTATGAAGCCATATTCTACTCAGGGCCTGAACATGAGTGTTTTTGCCAATTCTTCATTAAAAAAAATACGAGTATTTAGTTTACAATCAATAAAACAAACAAAGTATCCAAAAATGTATGCGAGCAACAATTTACATATAAAAATCCAAGTTTTGGATGTAAAAAGCAAATCAGTTATGTCACTCAATGCTGATGAAACAAACAAAGCCGTTCTTCCACTATTGATCGTCAAGCTTAACTAACTGGCAGTTAAAAACAGTGATAAATAAATGTGTGTGTGTATGTGTGTGTGTCTGTATGTGAAAAGACACAACCGACCTTGTCTTCAAGATGCGAACTTATGAGTATTTTCTTTTGTGATTTTAGTGCATTTATTGATTAATTTGTGTGTTTTTGAAAAATTTCTTCGCTTTTTACCCACAAATAAATTTTTAATTTACGAAGTTTTTCGATTCAAATTAAGTTCGCATTAGTGGTGAGATGAAGGCAAATACTTTGTAATCGGGGTTAAAAATGGGGCAAAGTGTTGAAAATATACAAAAATCACCATAACTCCCCCGAAGTCCCCAATTGCCGGGTTGCATGTGAGACCCACGCCCATTAAATTCCCCCTACTCTCTACTCCCTAACAAAAATGCAATTTTTATAAAATTTGCTACCACCTCCAACTGTGCCAAGATGCGCCCCTAGAGAACGCAAATGCAATACCGACCCTCAATATTTTTGCAACCGCGTCATTTTCTCAAAACATACTTACCCTCTATGTTCAACTCTTATTGTATTTATTTTTTATAAATTTTTTATGCAATTAGCTTCCTCCGTTCTCAGGGTTCCACCTAAAGAGGTGAAATGGAAGATCGATTCACGTTTATTTCTCCCTAGCAAATTTTGCTGAAACTCTCCCATAAGGAGGCTACAATAGAAAATGTATATAAAAACGACCAAAAGCAAATTAATCCTGGCAGAAGAAATTGATTGTGAAGAAGAGAGTGCGAACCCTAAATTAGAGTATTCCAATTACGATTTAAATTTCTAAGATTAACAATGCGACTTTAAATCGATTTGACAAACATGTTCATGCGCGCATTATATTTGCATTTTGTTCAATTTGACAGAAGGCGGGCGTAAGAGGTGCGCATGTGTTAATGTACAGCCGCACAAAGCCGAAATTTTTTGGATTTGGTTACAAAATAAATGCATACGAAAGCATTCGTGCTGTTTTTAACCACCGCCCCCCCTCCCCCTCATAACTTATCATACTTTAATCATAAAATAAAAATAATGAAACTTAAAGCATAAGGACTCTACATATAGGTAACCTCCTAGGCCAAGTTTGAAAGCTTCCCGAGATATGAAAAAATATATTGGTACATATTAACGGACTCACTGACTTACTCATCAATATTATGGGGCACTTTCTTAGTAGGTCGAGAGCTGAATTTTGGTGTACATGTAAGCCTTATAGAAAAAATAACAAGAAAAATTGGCAATTTTCATCTAGCGGAACTAGAGTCCCCTCATATTTGTATGGAACATTTCCACTATAGGTAGAGAGCTGAAATTTGATATAACTTTATATATCTTTAAGTTAACAGAGGTTTTATACATATGAGGGCGGATCGATAAGTCCGTGACTTTTCGAACTTCCCTCATAGTTATATGAAATGCAGCACTGTTCCTGTTTGATCAAGTGTCGTCATTTATTTTGCGTTTACAGCTGTTCAAAACATACAACCTCGTGTATTTGTCTAAAAATTTAAGAAAGGGAATTTCGAGTGCTCATTAAACATTATTTTTTGCGAAAAAAAAACCGTCATTCAAACTAGAGAAAAGCTCGATAAATACTATGGGGACTCTGCACCATCGATTTCAATGGTAAAAAATTTGTTCACTGACTTTCGTTGTGGTCGCACAAGTACAAATGACGCTGAACGTTCTGGACGGCCAATTGAGGTCAGTACACCCGAAAATATCGAAAAAAAACCACGATATGTGTTCGCCGAACGAAGAGGAAAAGTGCGTGAGATTGTTGATGTCATAGGCATTTCGTATGTCAGTGTAGTTGCGATTTTAAATGATCAGCTGGGTTTAAGAAAGTTGTCTGCAAGGTGGGTGCCGCGTTTGCTCTCAGTTGACCATAAACGTGGGACAACTTTAAAGGATGGTTTGGAGTCGTTTAACCGCAATCGGAATGAGTTTTTGCGAGTTTTGTAACTGTGGATGAAACATGGATCCATTACTGTACTCCGGAGACCAAGTAGCAGTCCAAACAATGGGTTTCTCCGGGTGAACCTGCTCCGAAGAAGGCCTAGGTAAGTTTGTCGGCCAATAAGGTGATGGCAACAGTTTTTTGGGATGCGTTTTGAAACGAAAACATGAAAGGCCTATAAATATGAGCAATAAAAAACAAAACACCGATGCGACAGAATATTAGATCTTGTTAACAGATTTAGTCTATTTGAAACCAATGAAAAAAAATTTTAATTCGATTAACCATGCTAAGCGGAAAGTGAAATAGTATTTTCGACTGCTGGACTTTTTGCCACCAAAATTAGGACACGACTCAGCGGCAAGTTAGGTAATGCGTTATTTGGTTTCAGAACAAAAATAAATAAATTTTTCTAAAATCTAAAAAATATTTTTTTTAACAAAATTAGATTTGTGTAAGATTTTCAAAATGTATATTTATATTTTCATAAATTAAGGGTATTTTTTTCACAAGTATTAACATGACTCAACTTAGTGAATTAAAACGTAAAATTATGCAATTCTGCCACACGTTCCCTGTGAATTTCATTACGGTTAATAAATTCATCGCTGTGTTAATTCGTTTGCGCATGATTAGAAATTTTAAAGGTATTAGGAAATTTGTTGTGCAATCTTGAGAGCAAAGGCAATTAATTACTCGTAGACCTGCTAGAGTGTATTCGATAACAATAGGTCTGTTCCAGGTGGTTAACGAAGTCACCCACAGTTAAACAGACTTGCACAATGGCATGATAAAGGACTAAAGTTGATCACAGTTACTTTTTTTAATTTTTATTATTTTTTTTTTTTATTTCACTCTGCTTTCGCCAGTGATGCTTGCATTGAATTCACTATGGTGCTCAAAGAACCCCTCGGAAGGAAGGCCAGCAAGGTACTCGGGTATAATAGGGCTACATTAAGCTGGATCACTGCGTTAGTGACAGGACATGGAAACTTCAAGTACCATCTGGCTAAGATGAAAGTCGTAGGAGATGATACTTGCAGACTATGCCTGGAAGATGCTGAGACGGTAGCACATATTGAGAGTGAATGTCCAGCACTGGTTAGCATAAGGCTTAAGACCACGGGCAGACACTTGTTAGATGTGAGTGCCATGGGGGAACTAAGCCTTAGACAAATGCTAGCAATTACAAAAGACTCCGTGATGAGGAAGAGTGTCGACAGTTACCAGTCGACAGTGTGAAATCACTTTAGTCAAGAGTAAAGGCTAGTGCTAGCACGAGACTCAATTGAAAGTAAGGTGGCTGTGATTACGGATCGGTTCCCTGAAATCAATTTGAGGAGCGAAATGGGGGTCGCAAAGGGACCCAGAAAGTAAGTGGACTGCTTCGATATCCCCCCATACATTAATAAATAATAATAAATAAAATTCACTATTACATGAGTTTAAAGTGACTAAAATCACGAGCTGTGGTTTAAAATTTACGAGTTAGATCGAATGAAATGTTTGGTATCTAAAATTTTGGTTTTACTCATTCCAGCAGACCTAGTATTTCGACAGTCTGTAAAAAAATTGTTTTCTTCTCCTTTTAATAAAAATTAAAGGAATATGCAGAGCTTAACTTGCTTAATAGCACGTACGTTCTTATTTGGACCCCTTAATAGGCCAGTTGATTCGTTTGCGATTAACCACAACAAGATTATTGAAGAATATTTTCAATTAAAAAGTGACTATTTAATTAGAAATTTTTTTCACAAAAATAATATAATTTATTACCAAAAATAGCGTTTTATTTTAAACACTTCAGTACTGGGTTAAAAAAATAGTTATCTTCACTTAATTTGTTGGTAAGATCCAGAATTGTCCAGCGATTTTCATGCTTAACTTTATGAGTTTTGACAAAAACCGAAAATTGAATTTCTTTGTGAATTTTTGGAAAGAAAAAAAATCGTTTCACTAGTCATTTCGCATTAACTTGTTAAATGTTAAGTATATGAATGAATAATGTTGAGATAATTGGGTAAGATTATTTTATCCTACGTCTTTCGGTATTTTTTTTAATCGAAAACGACCCCTGTGATCCGGATGAAGATATGGTGAAATGAGCGAATGTAATCGCCCCTTTATAGGGGTCACGTGCTAGCAAAACTCAACGCAGGTTTTTATTCAGTGCTTTAAACACTGCTAATTACTCCTATTTTTATTAAAATCAGGATTTCATTGCAGACCAGTGTAACTAAGAGATTTAAAAAGAAGAAAGAACAATTATTAAAGTCGAGCATTCACAGACGGAATTTTAATTTAAAATCATGCTACTCACCTCAATTAAATATAAACGCAATCATTCGTGAAACCAACAGCAAGTTTTGAAACTGTTTGCCAGTGTTCAGAATTTGACCAACAAATGTATATACCAAGCATACCCATTAGTATCGTATAGGGTATCGACTGAAAGTACCTACATATTAATTGTAGTTGACATACTTATTTGTTATGGGTTTAATGTTTTTTTTTTTCTTCAATTAGGTTTAACGTGATTTTGAATTTATGCCAGTCAGTTGTTTTAGTTTTCGTTTAAAAATGTAAATTCTGTTAATTTCTATTGAAACAAAAATATGTATGTATGTATGTGTGTATGCTTGCATGTGCGTATGTATATGAACTGGGGTTTAGCAAAAATAATGTATATACATATGTATGTATGTATGCACATATATACGAACTTATATACTGACAATAACAATATAATAATAATAATAATAATAATAACAACAACAACTGAATTAAGGAAAAATATCATGCACTTACTAAAGTATTTACCGCCGCAATTTAAACATGATGAAACTTCAATGGGTTAAATAACTAAACACATACATACATAGATATGTTTTAAGCTACAGCGACGGAGCTGCTTCGCCGCCTGGCCAGTCTTGTAAATATACAGTCCGTGCCAAACAAAAAAGCCGCACTCAAAATTATTCATTATTCCTCAAAAATTTTCCAACAAAAAAAAAACGGCAGCTGCCTCTACTATTCTTATGTGCTGCCTTTTGTCTTAACATGGAGAAAATCCTTTATCATGAAGGTAAACAAACAACGGTGGAAGAACGAATAAATATTGTATTGAAATTATGAAAAACGGGTAGAAAAATAAAAAGAAATGGTCTTCATTTGATACTGAGTGGCAATATAATGGGCTTTTTTTTAGAAGTATTGAACATTAAGTTCGTAACTACAGCTTCATATGTGAACCATTTTGACAGCTGTTGCTGGGTTGTTTTTTTTCTTAAGTTTGGTTTGCAATTTCATCACCAACAGACTGACACCAGAGTAACGCTTGCAAATTGTGCCAAATTTATATCGAAAATCGTGGTTTAGTTCGGGAACTATTTAATCGTAATATAAGGATTGCTTTTGGCTAAATGAGCGTGCCAATAAGTGAAACTTCACAAGAAACCACTGCGCTGTGCGTCCGATGGAATCATAGGTCCGTAATTCTTCAGAACATTAAAGTTAATGGCGACCGCTACAGAGCTAATGATCAAAGACTTTTTGTACCCTAATTGAATTTCCTTAATGTTGAGGTGGTGTGGTTTCCACAAGACGGTGTAACGTGTATCGTCGCCAACACTCGCCACGTTATCTCTAACATACACCCTCCATTGCGGTAGAAAGTGATTGTAAAATGGACTTTCTCCCAGCTGAGGTGGCTGTATGCCGTAAATAGTATTCGAATCACAATTGCAAAGAATTATCTTTCGAATAAAGTCGAAGTCATGGCGATAAACATTATTTGTCTCGGTTATATTTCAATTTAAACTTCTATACGACCATTCTGTTCATCGCTAAGTCTTTGATAGCAAAAACATGCCGCATAAACATAATAGCCCGTATTCATAGTTAAACCCTAAAGTCGACTCTTGCTGAAGTAGACTTTAAACTAAAAAGCTCTCATTATCTTCTTTGCTTTCATAGTCAAAAACAATATGTACTTTCAGTTGAACCGGCCTTAACTGGCTGTCAACTCAAATTTGCTAAATGTTTACATACAATTTCTAGCCAAACATAAGAAAGTGACAACCTTAAACAGCTGCTTTCATTTTGTTGACAATGCATTTACAAGGCGTATTGACTAGCCTTTCTCAACGTACTGTTCTCTTAACGTACAGATTGCTTTTCGTACAAGACCGTAGCTGTTGATGTTCATGCTTAAACAATGTTGTTCCAAAAGTTGTTGGTGCAACGGTGTTCTGCCATCATCTGTAAAACTATGCTGAGAACAAAGAAACAAAATATTATGCTCAAACTGACTAGGACACGTATTCTCTATTCAGAAGGCCACAAACAAATTTCTTTACATTATTCTGCCGACGCTCTCTACATAGGCGCACAATCATAAATATTGTATATACATATTATAAAAGTCAAAATAATTTGTTATACGAATATGTTAAACCATCTTTTCTATGTTTGAGACATCTTTTAATGGAAATCTTCCTCAAAATCATCATAATATTAATATCTCTGCGAATAACTTGTAACTTAAAAATTGTTCTACTTAGCAAAGAACAGCTGATGTTATTGTTAATGAGTTTTATATATAAAAAGTCTACTTTAACGTCTATAATAGAACTATCTATGAATGATCTAAAGTCTTGATACAACTTGTCATTACAACTCTGGATGTTATCGAAAGGCTAATTCGTTTTTCGAACTGAACGATAAGCTAAAGGGAAGATTTGATTACCTCTACCTTTTAACGTAAGGTTAACATATTTTGAAAAAGAAAGGAATATTTAAAATTAAATTAGGTAATTCCTTTGTCAATACCACCAAAACTTTTAGTTCTGCCAGAAAATCAATAAATAAAGTTACCCTTTGCCCACCATGAATTTATTAAGAACCAATTTAATTTGTCAAAATTAGCCGATTTTTACTCTAGCACAGCCACATTTTCCGAAGGAATAATTTAATTTTACAAGGAAGGAAGCAATAAGGAATTATAGTTGAAGCTAATTTTATTCCTCACTTTAGCTAAAATTGGCTTTTATTAACATGAACTTTAACGGCAATTTTTTATAACGGCCCTTAGCTAGTTTTATATTCAAAGTGGTCTTTAATGTCAAGAATATATACTCTAACCTGTCTATGAAGGACCTAAAGTTAACTTTATTTCTATATTATGAATATGGGCCAATATCACTGTAATTCCCTACCATTTTCTACATGTCATCGAGTTAAAGTGCAAATTTTCAAGGTGCGGCATGTTTTTTTTTCCATGTGCTGTACATATATAGTATGCATATGTATGTGCAGGCATAGGTGTGTATGGTTAAAGTTGATGATGGGTATGCAGCGCTTAAAACTTTCTTAGTTACCTACATACATACTACTTGCTGACTTTTTTTCAAATCATTAGAGTTCGATGAGACCTAGTGGACATCAAAAATTGTAGACATAATTTGTACGTACATTGGGTCGCATTAAACTAACGCACGCTGCTTAAGTTAAATCAAAAACTAAAAATAAACCAAATAAACAAAATAAAAGACAAAAAACGACAACAATTTCTTTTTGTAATAAAAAGTCAAGATAACGTCAGCCGTTACATATTTTTATGTTTCCAAATTCAAAACGTGTTTTAATAAAAAATGAAAACAAATTTTTAACAAGTGTAATAATATATGCATGTATGAAAAAAGCAACAAACAAACAAACAAGTAAACAACAACAACAAAAGGAATTAAAATAAAAATCTACATATTAACGGTTACTATTTATATTGTTGTACTTAATACGTTTATGCCAGCAACTGTCCACAAATTAAGGTTCAAAGCTAAATATTGCTACATAATTTTCCTAATAAATGCTGCACTTTTTACCTCTTGCAATTGCCTTCATTGACTTCCGCATACAAATTGGAATCATTTACTTTGAAATGTATTTTAATTGTATTTTCAACTGAAGCGAAACCGCGAGATTCAGCGATTCATTTAAGTTTTTAAATTTCCCCCCAAAACTCGAACAGAAAGTGCAACATTTTTTCAAGAGAAATCCTTTTTTAATAAGGAAGATAAAATCAACTTTAAGCGGAATCAAAGTGTTTTGAAATTGTATTCGATTTAATTTATATTAAAACAAGCAGTAGCAGTAGCAGCAACAGCACCAGCAGTAATAGTAATAGTTCCTCTTGGAATAACTCACAGGATAATCGAAAGCAAAGGTAAGTTAGTGAAAAATTAAAAAAAGCAACAACGAATATGAAATTTTATTGACTTTTTTCTCTTCTGCTTTTTAACTTACATACGTATGTATGTTATGCTGTAATCACAAAATTTTTACGAAGTAAGTTACAGAAGAGAGAAATTGTTTAATATAAATATCTACCTACATATGGGCCGCTACTTTGACAAAGGCGTAAGTCACTTTTTCAAAGAAATCAAATTCATGATAACATTCAAGGATTTACTGGTTTCGTTGGGAACTAATGAGATTTTGTTCGAGAAATGTTTAGCTACTTAATACCATAACAAACCTGTTTATTTTGAAAGTGGCACAAGTCTCTATACAAAAAATACAAGTATCCTGATTTAACAATTACAAGTTAGTATTTTCGAAAGCTAGCATCAATAAAATCTCGATTTAAACACAAAGTGACTTATTTCACTTTCAAAATGAACGGCTCATATATTCGCCTATGAGTTGTTTCAAATTTCTATAAAAGAAATAATTAATATTAAAAATATGTTGTATCGTTTGTGTTACTGTGTTACTTACTGTGGGCAACTACCATTGGAAAATGTGTTGCAACTCGATACTTTCATTTGATATATTTTTTTTTTCAAATATTATATTCAATTTGATGCCAACAATCCTGATATGAAGTTTAACAATAACTAAAATTAAAAACAGCTAATATGACGACATACACTGGGTGCAATATTATAGCAGCATGCCCTTTTTAAAGATTTCTTTCATTCATACAAAAACTAGAGAGAGAGAGAGAGCGTGAATTAAAAATGAAACGCAGATGTTATTTGCCCGATATCGAGAAGGGCACAAATTACCACTTTTCAGGAAGTTGTTAATTTCCGCGAAATTGCTCGGAGGTCAAACCGATTCGCAAAAGAAGTAAGTCCAAGAAGAATATCGAAATCGAAGAAAGTAGGTACATAAATCTTTGTAATGTAAAATTTATCGAAAACTTTACAAAGTTTTGTATACAGATAATTTTTCCAACAAGAAAAAATTTAACTTAAAGGGTCCAGATGGAAACCGCGCTATTTTTCCAAATAAATTTTGCTGACTTACCCTCTCACCTCAGTAGAAAAGTTTAATTTGGCAGAACTATAACCTTCTGTTGAGAGTAATCGTAGAATAATAAAATTATTTTCCTGCTAAATTATTCTGCGGCTCACAAACAACATACCGCAATTGGAATAGACAGTCTGCTCTCCCAAACACAATTATATAGAAAACAGTTGGTGACTCATGGTGCGCAAAGTCCTTTCGCATCTGGTATCTCAAAGCCGCGGTTATTGATGCTTAAGAGATAATCGTCGACAAAGTTTGTGTAAGACTTCTAAAAAAGATGCCAGATCGAATCTGCAAAAGCGTTCTGACAATGGAAGTCCAACTCAGCACAAAAAATAGTTTCATGTGGTTCTTGATATGCGCCCATAATAATATACCATTCTGAAAACAAGTTACTTGTTTTTTAAAACACAAATAAATAGAAATTTGTTGCTTCTGTTATTCATTTTTAATGCCCCTCCAGATGGCATAAACACATATTCTTCCTCTCTCTCTGTCTCTCTTTCTCTCTGGATTTTGTGTAAATATAAATAATCTTAAAAAAGGGCATGCTGCTATAATATTGCACCAGAGTGTGTTAATTTCAAGAAATGTAACTACTTGTTTCTTCCTCTTCCCAGTACACCTCACACGCTTTTTACACGTTTTTTTACACGAATTTTATTTAACACAAGTTTAAAAACAAATATTTCTCGCTTTATATTTATTTTGGCAATTTACTTCGAAAATAGTCAACAAAGTCGTAAATTTTTGTATAAATCATTAAGAAAACGCCATGTCGCCAAATCAAAAACTTCAAAAGCTTAAAATTTTGTTTTCACTTTTATCTACTGACATTGTTGCTTTCGATTTCGTTATAATTAAGTACCTGACTACACGGTGACAATCGCAACATACGACACTTGTAGTTGTGTAGCTGCAGTTGGTGTCTCTTTGCCCAAAAAATTCGCTACAGCGCACGTTGTAATAGAACAGATCTAAAGTGGCGCTGAATTGAAACCTTCAAATTAAATTCTCGAACAACATTTGATACCAAATAAAAATAGGCAAAATAACGTATCCGTAAAAGTCAATCCGCACAAAAGCATAAATGTGAAAATAACGCCAAGGTTCCATCCAAATATTTCAAAATGAGGACCAAGTTCTTTCTATGTACCATACCATCCCATTCCTAGGCAACTTGCTAGCCTACCTATATACCAGATTCAGATCAGCTCTCTAGCTATAGTGAAAGTGTCCCATACATAAAAGGAGGAACCGGAGCCCCCCAGATAAAAAGTGCCCGTTTTCTGATTTTTTGGTTTCTTATTCCCTCAGGCCTTTCTGTATACCAATCTTCAGCGCCCATATAAGGCGGAACCCTAACCCCCCCCCCCCCACAGATGAAAAGTGTCCGTTTAAATATATATATATATATATATATATATATATAGTGGGAGTATCCCAAGAAAATAAGGAGGAACCCTAGCCTCCAAAATGAAAAGTTTCCGGTTTTAGATTTTTTTTTTGGTTTCTTATTCTCTCAAGGCTTTCTGTATACCAGATTTCAGCTCTCTAGCTATAGTAGAAGTATTCCATACACATAAAGAGGAACCCTAGCCTCCACCAGAAAAAATCCCCGTTTTCAGATTTTTCTGTTTACTTATTCCCCAGACCTACCTGTATACTAAATTTTAGCTTTCTAGCTACAGTGGAAGTGCCCCATAATATTGATGTATGCACTTTTTCCACCGTCATATTTCGCGATACTTTTATGGTAAAACTTGTCCTATGAGGTTACCTATATGTGGAGTCCTTATGTTTCAAACAGCGCGAATGGTTTCGTGTACAAATACACACTGTGTGCATTACGCCTGAACTTGGCCTGGTGCACTACTGTGCCCCTTATTCAATCAATTGAGTTATGGCAAAAAGTAATTTAACATGTGCTATAATTATGAACACTGTGGCATTTATTATTCTGCAATTTGTTTTTGTTTTTTATTTATTACAAGCTGGTGTTTCTCGGTTATGAATATAATCTTAGCAGGAGAAAAAATGATTTTTATTTTTAAAGACTTTTAAATTTCTTTTAGGAGTGACCTCAAATACAAATTGTATAACAGTGCGGAAAGTTTACAATACCACGAACAATTCTGGTTTTAAATCTCACATCGAATCAAAATAAAGTTTTTAAGAAAAACAATCGCTAAACGTGTTAACTAACCCTCCGGTATGAAAGACTTCAATCGCAGGTTATATAATTTTTGTGAGATGGCAGAGATGAGATGCCATTAACGGGTTTAAGCTCAAAATGAGAATTGCTTGGATACATGTATCTCGTTTGTCCCAACACCAATTAATTGGATAAGAGCAGCGAAGAAACTCAAGCAAGAAGATTTTGAAGGAAACGACAATTGTAAAGAAAATGTTTCAAAAAAAGTTTTTTTAAACCAAAAAATAATTTTAAATAAAAAAAAATATACGTCTTACTTTTCGTTATATCTGCACAGGATGGTGCATGAATAGCGTTATGAGTAACATTATTGAATGTGTATTTGTGCAGCTCGTAAACCCATTGAATTTCACTTCGAAAAGTCGTAACTTATGTAAAATTCTATGCAAAGATCGCCTAGATATCATCAACTGCTGGGAACGTTGGCTGGTGAAAGTTTCGGAGTTTTCCTCAACACTAGTTTGCACCCGAGCCATATTCACATTATTTCCAACTACACGCGAAAGTGAACAGAAAACACTGACCCAATCGTTAAATTGTTAGAACGCTAGCTGCATTTCGCACATGAAAAAGATTTCATATCTGAAAATCCTAGTCTAACTTTAAAAATAATATTAAATTCCTTTAGTTCTATTTTTTGTGATGTGAGTCTTTCCACCATAAATTTCCCATTTCTAAAAAATTTAATCACTAATTAAATCCTGACGTTGCTTATGCGCCATCCTGTATAACATTAATTATCTTCATTTATATTTTTAAAACCTCAACGCTGGTTGGCATAATTTTTGGGAGGACCAAAATGTACTTTTTAGTCCATTACGGTACCACTTTTTGTAAAAGCAATTTAAAAACATTTAGTAAAAAAAATTGCTGCCAATTTAAATTTAAACAAGGAAAAGAGCTGTGCCGAATCTTATAAACGCTTCACAATAGTACGAAGTACTAAAAATGTACTAAAAATGTTTGCCGGTGCACAACTCGGTCTTTAATTTTAGCCTCCGGTTTTAGTCGTCTTATTTTACGTTTAAATTCTCTTTTCGTTTTAACATAAGAGCATTTTCGGTCTAGTAACAGATATGTTTTTTTGTAATATTTATTTTTTTTTTCAAACCTGTGTAACATCGATTTTGTTAAAATTTTTGGCAAAACTGCGAAATTTCAGAAAAATTAAAAAGTTTAGTTTCGAAATTTTACACCTTGTTGAGTTTTGGTTTTTTTGGTATTTTTGCAATTTATCTTGTTTTCTTTTAAGTTTAATTTGGTATTTGCTAAAATTTTAAATTTTTATGATTTTTAAATATTTCGGTGAAGCGTAAAATTTTTTCGTGAACTCCCAATTTGAGGTGAAATTTGATTTTTTATACATGTACATATATTTATTTAACATCGGCTTTGTTCAAATCTGGTGAATTTGTTTGTTGGAATTTTTCGAGAAGTTGTAAATCGATATGTCTGATTTCCAATAGCGAACATGCTGTTCCAAGTTTCAATATCCTCGACCAGCTAGTGCCGCCAGAAAGTGGATTTCAACATGGGACAGACGGACATTGTTAGTTAACTGTCCCACCTATAGGGATCCAGAATATATATAGTACACCTTGTTAAATTGGAATGAATATTGTAAAAATTACAAACGTAATGAAAACAGATGGAAAATTAAAGAGAACATAAATTGTACCAAGTAAGCCGCCGCAGTACCATTGTACCAGTTGTACCGAAAAAAGTATAATTGTACAATGATTTCTGGCATATTTAGTGTCGATAGCAATATAATCAAAAGACTCATCGCTGGTACGGTCAAATTACGGGTAGAAGCTGGGTGAAATATTACTAAGGTTGTCACAAAATTTACTAGACTACATTCTCGAAACAAAATAAATTTTAAAACTGTGACAAGTTTGACATGGATGGACGGACGGATGGACACTCACATAGTAGGAAAAGGTTTTGGTTTAATTTTAAAACTTAAAGCTGTTCATACTAAACATTTTAGGAATTAAAGTTCAGCCGAAAATTCGAAAGGTAAGGAAATTTCGACAGTTTCGCCAGAAAAGATCAGCCATCGAATGAAACTCACAATAAGGGCTATAGATTAGTATTCTTCATTCAATGTAAAGAAAATGGAAGGCCAAGGAAAAAAATCCAAAAGTTTACGGGACATGATTCGTCTCTTTATTTTTTTGAAAATAACAGACTTCAAAAATTTAAATCGAGATCGAGTCTTTTGAACAACATTGGCGCACTTCATCTGCAAGAAAAAAAAACCGTTGATCCCAGCTGTTTGTCCACCAACCATAAAGAGTGAGCGTATTTGGCGAAAATAATCGATTTTTCGATGGCACTTTATTTATATTATAATTAATTTATTTTTTTTATATATGAAAGTTTTTAATTAAGAAATTTAAAATGCGATTTCTTTTAAAATTTGTACGAAATTTATTATTTTATAGCAGTTTCCCTGATTTTATTTTCTATCGAAATTGGCTCTAAGATGTTACATTATTAAATGAAAAATCATCACATATGATAACGCTTTCTTATTAGAAAAGCTCACAATAAGGGAGAAAACGAAAGAAAGCGCGTACCAATCACATAATAAAATTGACAGCCTTTTTAGGTGCAATAATATTTCCTTTGTTTGCTAACGAATGGTTTAAAAAAATGTTAAAAGTGGGTATGTTCTTTTTAAAATGTAATAATCCCTTAAGGCCGAGGCACATAGACCCCGTCGTACGTTAACACAATAAGTACTTTGTTGACGGATATTAAATCAGCTGTTTTTTTCCGCATGTTTTTGCAACCAAATTTTATTTGATTATTTTATTTTGTTGTATTTATTTATTCTATTTTTGGTGCCACAAAACACAAAACGCTAAATCAAAACAAAGGAAAAATACCAGCTGATAGCTGTCAAACTACCCAACGTAGAGTTAAAAGTTGGTCCACTTTAGTACTTTGTGTTGACGGAGACGTACCGATTGGGACAAAGCTCATAAGAAACGTATAAAGTACGACGGATTCTATGTGCCTCGGCTTTTAAGGCAATAATTCACTATACTACAAAGTCGTATCGTAATCCGAAAAAATCTCACAGCATTCCCAACCACTTAAAATATATGACAATAAAATTTAATATTCTAAAATTTATCAAAACATACAATATAACGACAATAAAAAAAGAACGAAAAATGGCACTGAAGATGGCACATAGCCGAAACCGGTTTGTCTTCAAACCAAACTTGACAAAGGCTTACGAAAATTCGGCCCAAAAATCTACATCAAAACTTCCTGTCGGAATATCAAATCAAGAATCAATAGGAAACTCTTTGAACCAAAAATTAATTAATTACATATTGCTTCGATTCACAGACATTATTTGCGTCAATATACTGCTGTGTTGCTTTATCCAACATATACAAATGTTTGATTGTGATAAACGCAATTTTATATCCCCGTCTTTATGCAAATATTAAACCAGCCGTAAACCAGTTAATGGAAAAATCATTTAACACCAAGTTGTTTTGTCTGGCAACATTATGCTATTTGGGTTTGTGTCTGTGATATTTGCCAAGCATTAGAAGCTTTTTCTAAGCTTTTTAATAAGGAATAGCTCATAGGGTTTCTCTACCGAGTTACCTCGTGCCCTATTTCGTGGGATACCAGCAAAAAAATTCCCGATTTCACGAAAAAAAATTAATTCCCGTTATTTTAAGTTAGATAACTCAATATCTCGGAAATTACTAAAAAATTTTAAATTGCGCATAATGACCCGAAGACTAACAATTTCGATTTCATTAGTAAAATACTTAAAAAAATTAAATTTCTCTTGCACTATTATATTATATATAATTTTTTTAATTGGGAAAAACCGGACAAGGGTGGGGAAGAAAATTAAAATCACGAAATTGTTATTGGGTTTTGTTAAAACTATGTTATCCTGGGCTAGGTTTGGTAAACAATTCTCCTTTTTTTATAAAATTGCAAGCATGTGATATTTTTTTTTCGAAGACTTTGGTTAAAGTTTTCCTGCTGAGCTGTCTTAAGCAACCAGCGAATTAGGCGTAGAGACTAGCATAGCAATAGTTTTGTGAATCTATTGTTAACTTACTACTTGCGAAATTAGCGCGATTAAATCGTTTTAATTATAATTTAAGATTCCAATTATTATTTGGACAAAAAATTTGAGTATTTGAAGTCACTGAAAATTGCATTAAATCATTTTGTGTGACTAGTAGAGTAAAACGATTTTTTCAACCGCTGGGCTTTAGGTCACTAAAATTAAACGCTATTCAACGCCAATTCAGTTAATACACTAATTTATATCTTCTAATAAATAATTTTTTTGTTCAGCTAGAAATAAAGTTTTCTTGTTTTAATAATCTAACGTTTCCTTAGAAAAGATTTTCCCGAGAATCCCCAGAAATTCTTCAATATATTCGAGTATATTCCCGGGATTCATTTCTTGCCGGGAAATGAGATTCCCTAATACGTATGTGCATGGGGTAGACAGCGCTTTTACATTTGACTCAGTGTTGCCATAAACTTTTGCAGAGAACCCGCATAATATTAAAGAGTGATTTACACATTTGCTTATTAAATGTCATAGCCATTCCCTTTGACTGCCACAGGGAGTTGAGAAATATAGTCTGTTTCCAGTTTTTTTTTATTATTTGTGAAAAAAATTCTGTCGCAGCTCATGTACCGTCTTTTCTATCAAAAATGCTGCATATATTTCACACTTTTTAAAATTTTCTGTTCTTTTCTAAATAAAATGCAATAAACACACGTTAATTTCTAAATATGTTACATATGTTGCACAAAATTTTATTTCAGGGTTGAATGTGCAACACTGTCTTAACAGCTGGTTTAACTGCTTCACATCGGAAAAAATGTATCACCTTGTAGGTACAACATTTTGACTCTGTTACTCAAGTATATATAGGATCTTTCTTGAGAAAAGAAAACGCCAATAGCAAGCAAATGTAGAATAAAAACCGGCGGGAAAATGTGATCAGTGCATAAAAGCTATTATGAACATTGCATTGTCGTATTAAATTATACCCTCAGGTATTCTTATCAATGGAGAAACAAATCGTTTGAAATATATATTTAAAGTACAAGGAAAAAATCCAAACATTAAAAAAAATGTTAAAACTGATCAATTTATGTTAAAAAAACTGATTTTTTTATTAAAAAAAAATCTCCTCGGTTCTTCAAAAAACTGTACGAAACAAATAAATCGGTGCATTTAGCAACGTTGCATGCTATCAGTTTACACGGAGACCCATATTAAGGCTTTTACGTCTTATTCATGATTCAACACATACGAATCTACTTACGAAGTTTGAGAAATGTCTGTCTTCTCTAATTTTTATCCCGAATTCCTAACGTGCGTTGGATTACATTTGTTGTGTGTTGAACATGTGGTTGGCGGGTTAGATTTGCGTGTCGAGCCGGGCTTATGTATCTCCATGTTATAGTCTCTTATATGTTCGCGACAACTTGTTTTCATTTTGCGTCCTGTTTGTAGTATGTAGCTGTGTTGACAGGTGCACGTCAGTTTGTAAACCCCCTGTTTATCTAGCTGTTGTTTGTGTTGCTTTGTAATATTCGTCCCAAGTTGTTTCTCGTTTTCAGAAAGTTGGCTATTTTCTGTGTTGTTTTTCTTTCAGTGTAAGTTAAAGTTGTCCACTGTTTCCATTCGTTTTCTCTTTGTTGTGCTCTCTGATCCTTTGAAATTTTTTTCCCTTTGTCTACAGTGTCTTTCTTGTGACCTTTGTGTCCTGTTGTTGGTGATTGGAGCTGTTGCGTTTCATGGAATCTGTGCCCGCAGGTTTTCAGTATATTTCGTATTCGGGTTTATTAGTGTATTTGTTTGTCTTGAATGTCAGGTCTGGATAATTTATTTTGTTTTCTTTTTCGGCTTCCATTATGAGTTTGATATTTTCATGCTATTTGTTGAGGTATTCCAGTATTTGTACTTTGTTATTTCGCGTGATCGCACCCATAATGTCGTCCATGTATCTTGCGTAGTATGTTATTCCGAGACCAGTCATTTGCTCCATGTATTGTCTTTCTAGATGTTTCATAAATACTTCCATGAGCATTGCTGAGGTTGGGTCTTCCATGCCCAGTCCGTTAGTCTGCCTATACAAAAGAAACAACGGAACAAACCACCGCACACAAATATAATTTTTAAATTTAAATTACCTGTTGCAATGGTTTATAAAATATGTAAAAAAATAAATTTCTTTGCTGTTTTTTGTTAAAAATTGATTAAATATATTTCCTCTTCTTCTCTTCTAGATATTTGTTTGAAACAAAATGTACTTGAACGATTCAGAAATAGATGAAAAGCTAACAACAGTACAAAAATTTTACTATGGCACAAATATTTTTATCACTGGAGCCACTGGATTTTTAGGAAAAAGTAAGTAGAGTTTTTTTTAATATTACAACCGTGAAAAACGTAAACAAGGTGTTACGTGGCTTTGTCTCTATAACGTATGGGGACGTATGCACAATGTACAACTCACTCAACACTTTATAATAGTTTCGACATCGTTCCGACAGTACACTTTTGAAAATGGGGTACCCCTTTCACACACAAATAAATAATTTAACGTTATAGAGGCAACCTGGAGACACCAAACGAATTTCTTAAGTTCTATTAAAAATTTATTTTAAGAGTCGATAGTACTGCCATGTTCCTTCATAGATGAGGTAGGTGGCTGTATCCATTAGGTGCATCAAATGAGATCCGCTGGTACTTTCGGACTTTTTTTCTAGTCCTATCAACCCCAAATTTTCTTATAATAAATTCCCCAAATTCCTTATTGAGTTCTTACTTCCTGTTATCTCGAAAAATATTTCACCACGGGGGATTCGAGTATATCGAGGATATAAAAAAATTAACATTAGCTTTCTTTCTTACCAATAATTGGCCCAAAGATTTCATAATGAAACATCCAACCAGATCCCGACGTCTTTCATCAATACGATAAATAGTCTAATGATATTTGTTTTCCACATCGTTTAATGACTTGAGTAAGTGACTGCTTGTCATTGAATTGTTGTCTTCCTTCATAACCATTGTGCCACCCCAAACCCAAAATAATAAGCCGACCAACTGTAATGTTAATAACACGTAACCTCTTCCTTTTAGCTTCAAGTGGAGTCGAACTTTATTAATTTTTAAGATTATTACTTACAGCTTTAGCATGCACTCAGGCATAGTCACACTAATACGAAAACCTTTCGCGAGACATGCTCGCGTTCGCATATTACCATGATATATTCAGGTAATATATAACCGGTGAATTTTTCCATTCATTCTTAACACTACGAAGTAGTAGCGGACTTATTAATTATTTACACAACAAAGAAGAGGAAAGTTTTAAGAATTAAAATACACAGTCCTTGATGATTTTATGAATACACAACTTTATTCGGCAATTAGGACTCTTATTTACAACTCTGCAGTACTAAATTACATTTGTAAACTTAACACTCTTTTGTACACACAGATATTTACTCTATGAAATCTCAAAGCCAACTCTACTCTCTTCGGTGGACGGCGTCTTTATATAGAGATTACAGCCGGTTCTTATTTCATTTGCTGACTTAGTAGTCTTGTATATGTGTTCGTGTGTGTGTATCTTCTGTTTACTTTTTCTTTCTGTAGAAGTTGTTTTTTTCTACTTTGAATCGTGGTCCGGGGAATTTCCGCTACGCAATTGTTTTTGCTTTATGTTTGTAACATTGCATATTTGTACAATAGGTCGTTTCACACATCTTCGATTATTACTTCGTATATTCACGAAAATGGCAGGGAATTTGTTTAGAAAATTTCATGTCAACTACAACCACTTAATTGTAGATAATAACAGGACTTCTGTACCAATTTCACTCAGCAACAGCTCATTTTGTTTGCTATATATAAAGTGGTATGTTTGTTGCAGTTTGTAATGTAATTTAATTGTAGATTTTAGATTTTTCCATTTAGCCAAATAGGATAAACGCTTCTCCACATACCGTGAAACTAACTTCATTTACGACATAACGGTATATCTCGAAAGCAGCTGATAGAAGAAAACTGATGGCCGATTTGATATCAATGCCCCGGACAACCTAAGAAATAACTTTTAGTTGTGGAACAGCAAAAAGAGTGTTTCTTTGGAATATCTTTAGGTTTCTCTCTGTACAATTCCAACGAAATCCTCAACATTTTCACAATAGTGTAAAAGGGGCTTTAGCAAGTTTGGCTACTAAAAGTCAAAATTTCAATATCGTTATCCAAACAATTAATTTTTCGTAACTATTTCCTTGAAAGCACTGCACTGTGCGTCTTCATTGTATGTTTTTCGTCCAGTACTTGCTGCAGTAGTTTTGGCCAAGTTTAACTAACGGTAAAGCTATGTCAAAGGCTGAGTTTGAAATTGTTGCTCATTTGTGGTAAAGTGCAGATGTAAGGGGAGGGGTGGGAGAGGATGGAGGAGAGGGAGGGGAGGAAACAAAATTTTCCAAAATATTTATTTATTTACTTTTCTTTTTACTTTAGAGGATAAAATTATTAAAATAATTTTTAATTTAAAAATTCATAAATTTAATTTTTCTTTTCCATCTTTTTATGTTTTAGTACTTCTTAATAAATTATTTACATCATGCCCTGGCATTGAGACGGTATATGTGTTAGTTCGAATAAAGAAAAATAAAGACGTTCACACAAGAGTAGAGGAAATATTTAAAGACCCGGTAAGTAGATACCTTTCATATTTTTATATAAATATTTAATTTTTTTGGCAGTCTTTTTTCGAAAAAGGAAGGTAACAAATTCTGTATGGAAATACATTTTCTGACGTATATGAAAATGTTGCCACAATTTTCCAACAGGGTGAGTAGATGTAGATATTTATCAAGTGTGCTTTGGAGACAAACCAGTTTCGGCTGTGCGCCAACTTCAGTGTCACGTTTCGTTCTCAAAAATTCCCTCCAAATATCTATACCTATATACAAACATACATACAGTACCGCACAAAATTATTGGCACACCATTTTTTTTAAGCTTAGCCAGTAAAAAAGAAGTTTACTGAGTTAGCTTATACAATACAAGTAATTTCAGATCAACTTTAATGGCTTAAATTCATATATTAAAGGTATAACATAGAAAAAGTCACGACTTTATCGCACAAAAGTATTTGCACAGCTAATTAAAAAACATATTAAGCTTCTTCTAAAATACGCCGCATTTAATACTTTGTGGCCAAGCTCTTTTGATTTATTACTGCCTTTAAATGGACTAGTTTTTTGTCGTTTCTTCTTCAATTTTTAACCACTCTTCTTTCAACGCCTGTTGCAGTTCAAATTTACTTAAAATCGGCCGCGTTTTTTATCCCTCTGTCAAGTTTCTCCCACAAATGCTCAATCGGATTGAGATCTAGAGAGTGTGCCGGGTGAGGTAAGACAAGCTGAATGCTTGGGGTCATCGTCTTGTTGAAAGGTGAATAAACTTTTCGACACTTTTTTACAGTTTTTTTTTTGGTAAATCAAAAATACAGTCTTGTTCATAACGCCTACTATAACAAACAACTCACCAACACCCGAAGACGACATGCAGCCCCACACCATAACACCACCTTCACCGTGTTTAACTGTGGGCGCAAGATTTTGTTTCATATGTCGCATTGAGCTTTCTCCACACCGTGGTGCGACTGTCATTGCGAAAAATGTTAGACATACTCTCATCCGAGAATAGTACTTTGTCCTAAAAACTAATAGGTTTGCTTACAAATTCTTTTGCGTAGTTTTATCGCAGAGGTTTACGTATTGCTACTACTATAATCGGCGTTGCCACTGAAGAAGAAAAACGTCCTACCAAATTTGTCTAAAAACCCCAACAACGCTCCAGTTTTTTAAAGCTTTTAAAGATAAACAATGACTTATTAACTGTTTTGAACAAGAAATTGCAAAGGCATCCTTTTTCCGGAACCATTCGAAAGAATGTAACCATTCTTGTCTAAATATTCTTTTGCTTTTTACTTGTTTAATTACTGTCAGCCATAAGTAAATTAAATAAAATAACAATTTAATTAATCCATATCAAATTTTATTACCCACTAAGCTAAAGGAACATGCCACACCTTCAGTGTCTCAACGCGTTATAAGACTTCTGTCAAAAAAGTGGAAGAGGAGTGTTTTTATAGAACAAGGTAGAAAGAAGTTTGAACAAAGATGGCAAACTTCCAACTTCTTTTATTAATCATTGATGAATTAATGATATGTACTACATGTTCAAATTTGGAACGAAATTCCGTCATACCTGTCGGAATATTTAATCAGGAAGCTGTTCTCCACTTAGAATTGTTTGAACAAAGGCAACAAATTCAAAAAAATGTTTAAGTAAATCCATTTCGTTGTCATAAAGAAGTTTGAAAAGACAGAGGTGCCTAAGGCAAGGCGTTGAATGGATAAAAGGCATGAAACGCGAAAATAGAAATTTATTATATCTTGCTTATTCACTTTACAAATATGTACATTGTCTATGCCAAGAGGCACGATGTTAATTGTAAATAAAACAACAAGTTTTCAAAGAATTATCTTAATATTCTTTTATTATGATAGCAGGATCTATGACAATTATGTATGAAACAAAATGCTAGCTAAATGCTGGCCACGGCTTCAGTGGCATACCTCTATCCCATGGTCGACATTTTCAATGACTCTGAGACATAATTAAGGTTCAATATCGTTAATGTGCCGAATTATCTCATCCTTTAGCTCTTTAATTGTTCTAGGCTTATTGACGTGGACACTTTTTCTTTTAAATGTCCCCAAAGAAAAAAGTTAAACGGCGTCAAATCACATGATCGTGACGGCCAATTAACATCGTCTGGACGTGAGATAACATGGCCATTGAATTTCTCGCGCACAACAGCCGTTGTTACGTTGGCTGTATGGCAAGTGACACCCATTCTGTTGGAACCACATAACGTCCATGTCGTTATCCTGAAATTTTTCGTCGCAAGAAGTCCATTATCATCTCGCGATAGTGACTCACAATAAACATCGTACATTATGGTTGGATCACCCTCTACTTATGTTGTAGGTACACTGGCTTCAGTTTTTTCCAATTGCTTCTGGCTGCAAAAGTAATTAAGAACCGTTCTAACTGCTTTGCTCATTCTTTTCGGATTTAAGGTGGTATCACACAGATGTGATAGTTAAAATTCACCAAGAAGAAAAACATCAAAGCTCCAATTCTTTTTGGTTGCTCTTAAGTTGTTTTTGATTAAATGTTACTACCCTCCAACAGACGTTTTTGTTGCCGAAAACTAGTTTTTTTTAGGAATTTCTTTGAATGATTAAATTTACCAAACGAAAAATTGTCCCACCATATTTTTTAAGAGAAGCCCAACAAGGGCAACGCTGTTTATAATAGTGGCTTATAGTTATGGTTTAATTTTTTATCTTTTAGATATTTAATGTTATGAAAAAAGTTAATCCGAAATTTCGTCATCATATAATAAGTGTAGCCGGAGATTGTATGTTGCCTGGTTTGGGTCTTAGCATCAACGATCGACAGGCCTTAATTGACAATGTCAATATTGTATTTCATATGGCAGCCACTGTGCGTTTCGATGAAAAACTCAAGGTAGCACTGCAAATCAATGTTAAAGCCGCCCGCGACATTATGCTACTGTGCAAGGAAATGCATAATTTAAAAAGTATTTTGCATGTGTCCACAGCATATACACAGTGCCCACTGCGATGCATAGATGAAAAACTTTATCCCTCACCGAGTGATGCCAATAACTTATTTCTTCTTACCGAATGTACTCCGGACGACTTGTTGGAGAGCATGACACCCCTGTAAGCGAAAATCATATTTTATTTAAAATTTATTCATATTTAAGTTCGTGCTTGTATTTCTTATTTTCTAGTTTATTGGGCAAATATCCCAACACATATACTTTCACCAAAGCCGTAGCAGAAGATGTAGTTAAGCAATATGGAACAAAGTTACCAGTTGGTATATTCCGACCAGGAATTGGTAAATAAAAGCGACTGTATAGTATAGGCACTTAAGAAAATTGGAAGTAGAGAAAATTTAAAAACGATCTAAGAAAACAATTTTTTTCCATCATAACCTTTCGTATGCTTCTCAGTAGAGAGTGTTTCCAACCCGCCCATGTTTGGTTCAACGGCTTAGTGTAGTAATAAAGTTTTTCCAATACAAAGTTCTGTAGAAAGACTACTGTCAAATTTTGAGCAAGTGTCGTCATTTACTTTGCGTCGACGCTAATTATCTCGCCCATTTCGGCTTAGATAGCGCACCGTTTAAAAATTCTCGCTAGTATATTTCTCGAGATATTTCGTAGAGGAGGTTACAGCTACTATGTCGAATATAGAACTTCCTCCTACATCTGTAGGGAGCATAATAATACGTAAGAAATGTATATAGAACTCCTCCCTTGTAAGGGAGGTGGGTGTATCAATTGAAATTTCCCAAAAATATACACAATACACACTGTATATAGCTTCTTCCTGATAATCAGTGAATCCCTGTAAATATTCCCAATTCGGTCTAAAGTTGTGGCTTCCTATGGCCCCAGTAAAACACAGTAGCAAAGTAGCAAACATGCATAATCAAGTAATGCTTGTGTTTGCTGAATTCCAAACGCTTCTTTCTAAAGGTAAGGCCTACCAGACGGTGCAAATATTTCACGAATTAGCAATTCGCCAAGGCATACTTTCGCTACCAAATACTTCAATTGGCCCCTCGACGCATATATAAACAATATTATTATTTCCCGATTTAAAACTTTCTTTAACTTTTTAAGTTATTAGTACTTATCGTGATCCGGTATGTGGATGGATAGATAATTTTTATGGACCTACAGGAGCAATCGCTGGTGCCGGCACAGGTGTTATAAGGACATTGCGCTGTGACCCCAGAGCCGTGGCAAATATGGTTCCTGTCGATTTATGTGTTAATAGCATTATAGCAGCATGTTGGGAGATTGCTGAAAAACAAAAGCAAGTATAAGAATTCACATTTACTTTTATTCATTCTTTTCTTTAACTTAACTAATTACTAAACATATTATAGTACTGCCGAATTGCACAGAGAAATGTGTGTATATAATTTTTGCACTTCCAAAGACAACCAATTAACTTGGGGTGATTTTACCACGAAAACCACCAAATATGGTCTAATGTATCCAACACTAAAAGCAATGTGGTACTTATGTTATGCCAATACACCTAATAAATTAATGCATATGTTGTCGATATTCATTCTACATTATGTACCCGCAACAATCTTTGATGCCATCTGCATGTTGATGGGGCGAAAACCCAGGTATGTACCATCCAATTAAAATATTTCAAAGATTACAGTGTGGTAAAACAGTAAACGGTTTTCTGATAATATCCCAATAATTTTATTTCAATTTAATTCTGGCATATGACTACTGCGGCTGGAACCAAAGGAAACTATTGAACTTCAAGCCAGATAACCTAGAACCCTTGCACAATTTGAAAGCGAACAGACACCGCGTGATCAGCAACTGTGGTTTGATTACAGCCGCTCATGCCGTAGAGGTCATATGACAGAATTTAAAATAAAAATTTCAGAAAATATTTTTCAAATAAATTAATTAAGCCGTGTTTCACTTTAAGGTTCTAAACATTAAAAAAACACCCTTCCGAAATTAGAGGTCTGAAAAGTGGTTATTTATATTTATGCCTCAAAGTATTGCCATTTACCGGCTACCACATTCCTTCGTTTTCCAAGCATCGTATGGATTTCAAGTAAAAGTTGCGCCTTTACCCATTTTCCACCACTGTTGCCTTTTCGCATAACTAAGTTTTCGTATACCTTAATTTGTCAACATTGGCCCCGACAGGCGCAAGATGCGTCCATTATCACTCCCGAACAATTGCAGGGTCCGAAAAGAGCAATGTGCAACTTTCCATAGCATCTAAATAATATTAAAAATCATAATATTTAGAATAATAATAAAAACTAATGTAATTTTGTTAATATTAAAAGTAAAAATAATAACAATTTCACCATTTGACTCAATTTAATGCAAAACGACATGTTACAATATTATCTGTGAATATAGAATGTTACATACACAATTGATATATTTTCGCAACACCCGATATCTCGCATCGCCAGCACTCTAAAAAAAAACGTTACTGACGGCAGGAGATTCGATAACTACAAGCGGTGGGTTCATGGTCCAAGCTGCCATTTGGAGAGGTGTATCCATAAATTTGCCGCAGTTATAGAGCAGCCACAACCATTCGAATTGTGACTTGTGTTTTAGCTCGTTAGCTTGATAACATTTTATTGGTGTTTCATTCCCTCTGATGAATCAAAATTTCCTAGCATTGCTAAATAAATGGATCTGTAAAATGTTTAAATATGGTCGGGCACCCATAAATGCGTCAACGCAGGCTAATTATCCCATTCCTTTGCTGGAAATGTAACTCTATATAATTACTGGAATTTCCCTAAATTGATCGTTTTGAAAACTTCAATTTTATAGCGGCTTGGTCCCATCGCAGAATATGGCGTTGTTCATGTAATTGGGTGGTTGCGCAGCAGAAGCGCTGCTCCATATTTGCTGCAAAGACCAAAGAACTTTTACATGTTTTTATAATGGTCTGCTGAACACCAACACCGCAATCTTTCTCGATCTCCTCGAAAAGCACCCTTATAGAGGACAGAATTTGGGATTCTTTTTCTAATAATTAGACGCTGAGGTCATTTACTTATTTAAGGCGTAGCTCCAGTTTGACGCTTTAACCACAATCTGTTAGTATTTTCAGCTTGCTTAATCACATTTTAAATCGTCTCTCGTGCTAACGAATACCTTCCTCGCAGCTCCTGACCATGTGTCCCGAGTTGGTGGTTTTAGTAAATTAGTTTAATCACATCGTACGAAATGGCAGGTGCATGTGTGATATTGACTTCCAAATTATAGAAAGGGAAGATTGTAGAACACAGATAATGGTAAATTACAGTTGATCGTTCAAGAAATTAAAAAAAAAGGAAATACGTGTGGTGAAAATAGCTCTTTGAGAATTTTGTTGAGTTACCATTCTGAGACTCAAGTAAGAATTATCTCCTTGGCCACTTTTTAATTTTTAATAATTGTCTTTCTTTAATTTTAATTTAATTTTATTAAAACATAAATTTATGGAATTATGGAACTCCACCCACTTGCATTTCGTTATAGACTTTTGCAGACATATAAAAAGATACACAGGTTTATGCATGTCATAGAATATTTTGCCATGCGTCAATGGGAATTCCAAACTGATAATGTTTGTAGACTTTGGCAGCGACTTTCGATACGAGACAAGGATGTATTCTATTTCAACATGGAAAAATTGGATTGGGATCTGTTTCTGCAGCAATATTTTAGAGGAATACGACAGTATTTGTTGCAAGATCCCTTAGAGACAATACCTCAAGCGATAGTAAGATGGAATAGGTATGTACAATCAAATCAATTATGTCTGTTTAACATTTCATTGATCCTGTTGGATAGAGACATACGTGTTCATAGTATGTTCGGTGTACAAACTTGCTTTCGGCGTTCATCTCTAGCCAGCCAGTAGTCATGCAAATTGACTAGCGTACAATTGACTGGTACTTTGACCGGTATAATAAAACTTTTCAAACTGTTGTCGAATAGGTACTGTGTCGGAACAATTGTTCGCACAACTCTGTTCTGACATCACAAAAAGAAAATACACACAGGCAAAATAAAAAAAATGCATGAGTATGCGCTCGTCTGCAAACATAAACTATGCTGAGAACAGGGAAACAAATTATGCTCAAACTGAACAGGAACAACTTCACGCATTCTCCACACAAAACACCACGAACAAAGTTTTCCGTTTTTCTGCCGCCGTTCGAACAAATTTGTGCGAACAAATTTGTGGTTATTCAAGACTTAGTTTAAATCGTCACGTATTATAACACCTGTAGTGCGATTCACTATTTTTTTTAACGATAACGGCATCGTTAAACATTTTTAATAACAAAATTAACGATGTTGCGGTTCAGTAACTTTTTTAACAATATTCGCTATCGTTTAATCAGCTGTTGGTGTTAACTAAACGATTGTTGTTTATTTATTCGACAAACTAAATTTCATGGCAGCTTTTAGGGGCAGTGTTCATTTGTTTATAAATCAGTTATAAACAATAGCCCATAATCATAATAATGTTTTAGTTGAACCAACTTTAAATGGGTGCCACCTCAAATGTTGAATATGTTTGCTTATAATCGATAACAAAATAAAAGAAAGTACCATCCTTGATCAGCTGACGCTAGTTATAAAAAAATAAAAAAAACAGAAGCGGCAAAATTTATTTCTTCAATATTTCTTTACTATAAATCGAAAAAGAAACTATCAGGTCTGTTCTGAAAACCACGTGATTTCAAATCACGAACGATTTTGAAATCACGCCGACGATTTGATGCTGTTCTGCAAATCACGTGATTTTACGGTTTTCGGCGTGGTTTTGTTTGTTTAATTTTTTTATATTCTTAATTAATATAAAAAGTAAAAAATTAAGATAATAAAAATGTCGGCAGCTAGTTTATTGGCAGCAGTTACTGTAAAAAACGTCATTTACAGGACCTATGAAAACAAAGTTCACAAAGTATAAATACAAATGAAAACAAATGTTAGTATAAATAAAATTAATGCAAAAATAACGAAGTTGCCACTGTTTTCATCGATGAAATTTGCTTAGGTTTTGCACTTCTAATTTCTAAATTTGCACAAAAATTACTCAGTTATTTATTATGATTATATTTTTTAACAACAATAAATAAATTTTGTATTAAACAAAAAACAGGATACTATAAATTTCATATATCTTACATGATATTTTACGACTGTGTCACTTTGGCAACCTCACAAATATCTTCGAAAAAACAAACCAGCTGACTGCTGAAGAGAAAAAGTAAATCACGAACATTGGTAAACAAAGCAAAACAACTTTTTACAAAACAAACAGTGTCCTTAGAAATTTGTTAATATATATATTTTTTGTGTATAAAACCTTATTTTATTACTTAAATAAATAAAAAACACATCATATTAAATATATCAGGTCTGTTTTATTTGATTCTAAATGCAAAACATAGAAAAAAACTTCAGTGATTTGAAATCGTCAGACTGTTAGCTCACCGGTTTTAAATCACGAGATTTCAAAAAATTTTGTGCACAGAACACCTTTTCGTGATTTGAAATCACTTTTACAAAAAAGTGATTTTCAGAACATGCCTGTATTTGGATGGAAAAAAATGGAAATCGTGAGTGTTATATCATATTTATTTTGTTAATAATTGCCTTACAAATTGTCATCAATTATGGCAAAATCTCTGGCAATATCTTGTAACATGAACATTTTGAATTAGTCGACTTCAACGTTAAAAGTATATTTTAAATTGTCTATGAAAAATATAAAGTTGACTCTTAAGGTAGTCTCTTAAAGAATACTTTATTTTTGACTATGATTATGGGCCAATATTTTTAATGAACAAGGCACTATGTATGCATGTACATACATATATACTACATGTGGAAAGAGCCTCACATGTATTTTACTTACCTTTTGCAAAAATAGCTAAACAAGCAATTTATATAAAAAACCTTTGTTTTTTTTCATTCTTCTTTGGGCTTTTCGTTTACATGATATTTTTTGACAGAGGTGGCATCTCTTGATGAAAATTAACGATGTCTACTATCGTTTACGTACAGTTAGTGAATTACAGAATCGTTAATTGCAAACAAAAAAATTGACGACAAATTTTGCGACTGTCGAATAGTTAAAAGTTAGTGAATCGCACTACTGAATTCATCTTGTAAAATGCGGAAGGAAGTTGTACACCGAATATAATTTTGAACACATTTAATAATAATAATAATAATATTTTTTTTTAAATCACCTTTCGTTCCATTTCAGATTGTACTGGCTACACCAATGCATAAAATTTGTTGTATTTGCAATATTGGCCCAAGCATTTTATTTCATATTTTCAAGGTTTTTTCTTAATGTAAATTAAAAAAAAGAATCGGACTTATTAATTGTAATTTGTTAAAGTAATTGATTATACATTGATTGTGTAAATATATAAACATTATAAAAACAAAATACTCATGTAAAAAGGATCATAATTATTTACTAAAAATTACATACATGCGAATTTACATGTTATATTTAAAAGTGACGTAATAATTTAACCATCTGTAATTTAGACAGGATATTTTCTTTACATATTGTTGCCTCAAAACTAAATGTTTTTTTGCGTTGTGAACGCGATTTAGAAAATCGAAGTGTTCCAAAACGTCAAAATGTATGCAAGGTATTTAATTAACACAGTCTACAAGATTTAAAAAAAAATTATTTCCAAGATCCGTTAACGCCCATCAGCGATTACGAGAGACTTAAGGAGTGAAATGGCTGAAAATGATTGTTCGGACGCACAGCATTGGAAGTGGACGGCTTCTATTGATGTTGAACTCGAGTTATGTTCTCACCACAACCATTTGACTCACAAGCGCAAAGGAAAATACATGGTGTCTGGTAGAAGATTTATATTTTCAAACTTAAATAAAAAACCTAATAATTGACACAACGTTTATTAAGAGCATTAAACGATAGAATGGAAATGCGAATTTTATTTTTTAAAGAGTATGTCATCCAGATCTCTTCCGTCGAGTTGAACACACTGTTCAAAACGGAGCCTTGTGTTCTGCGCTACACGCTGCAGTAAACTTGATTCAATTGAGCTGATTTCTCGACGAATATTTTCCTTTAAAGCCACAAGAGGTTGACGATTGTACTTAGATCGGGCGACCACGGTGGCCATGGGATGTCCCCAAAGCTACTGATCAGGTTTTGGGGGAAATTTTCCCGAAGCAAATTCATCGAAGCTCTGGCTGTGTGTGCAGCAGTAAAACTGAAAGTTTAGCGCTTTAAACGCTGCAACCTTGCGTTGGATACTTTACTTACCACGTAAGTTTTCCTAAAATTGTTTTAAAAATTCATTTCCTTAGATCAATTAGTTTTCAATTTATTTTTCGCCACTCAAAAACAATGCCATACCTACAAATTATCACATAATAACCTAGAGTTGGCATTGTCTTCAAAACACATGGAAAATCCTAGGGGACACATTGCGGACAGGTCAAGCCAACTACTGTCTACGGCAGCTAAATTGAATTTCTGTAGCACCTCAATATTTTGCTTATCTTCTTTGAGCTTTTTACCCAATAATTTTACTTATTTATTTTTGTTTTAAAATCCAGGATCACATCATGTTGCTATTAGATATAACTTTCATTTTTAAAGCCAAACAAGTACAAGCTTTACTGATTTTCAATAATAAAATGTCAATTACTCAAAAGTATTACTTACGAAACGCATGCAGTATCTAGCAGAGATTTAAGCGAATTATCATTTAATGCCCAGTGGTCAGGAGTTATTTATATACCTTCTTGAGCAGAGCAAATAGTCGAAGTAAGAAGTATTATATTCAATTAATAGGTTCATCATTATAAAATTTCAGTATCTAGGATTAGCGTTTACTGGGTTGAAGAATAATGGTGAAAGATTCCCAAATATTATTAAAGCTTCGATTTATGTATTCAAGTAAAAAAACAAACTTAATCTTACCAAGAGTTTACTTATTTTCAGCTTAGAATTTCAATCTTATTCCACTTATATGTTTAATTCAATAAAAAAAAACGCCGTTTAATAAAAATTGGATGTATGAAGTTAAATTAAAACAATTGTAATTCTTTATTTGTATAAAATTGTTTGTTGTTCAAGGAATGATAACGTATGCAGCAAGTGCTACCTTACCAAAATAAAAATGACGGTATACAAATTTCTCTTTTGTTTCATCTTAAATGCGACGGAAAAGTGCAATGGCGAAAGTGCATTTTCCTTGTATTTTTTGTTTGTTTTACTTTTCATTCAGATATAAGCGCCACGTTATCGTTTTCATAAGGTTAAATGTTTTTTTTTTCGAATACATCAAAATATTAACAAATATGTAAGTATTTATAATTGGATTAAAAAGCTAAATTTATTTATATATATTATATATCATGAATTTCGAGAAAATTATTTATAAGTATAAGAAATTATTTTAAAAATATCACAATGAAATTTGAGAATACAAATATTCATTTTGGAGCCCATAAAATACATATGAGTATTTATTTAATTAAAACATTCTATGTCGATGGAGCCAAGTCCGTTTTTAATGATTCATTATGATCACTCCCAAATTACAAAAGGTAGACAGCTGAAATAGAAAAAACATTTAATTAAAAATTAACTAACATTATTACTTTTATGTAAATTATCAATATGTGTGTTGGGTTAATAAAAATTTATACTTTCTTAAAAAATAAGTATTACAGGAGATGTTCTTGAACTAACTGACTTGACATATAGTTTACAACACTTAACAAAAAAAAAATAAATCGTAAAATGTGGCAACATTAGATCCGCTTATTTAAATGAGGGGCGTTTGGTACTTTTGCAAAATTTAAAGTTAAAAAAATAATAATAAAAAAAATATTAAGAAAAGAGAATTCATAGTTTGATACTTTTCAATTTGAGCGTGAAGAATTGGTACTAAAGTCGAAATATAATTATTTAAACATTCCGTTTTCTCCTGTATCGACATTTCGAAAAAAAAAATAAACAAATAAAACTTTTTTTTTGCTGCCGAAAAAGATTTTTTCAGCTTTCCAGTGTTAAAAATTTTCTTATTAAACTAAATAGTAAGAGCTATCTTCAAGGTATATTAAACACATATATTTGTATTTCTGTACTTACCACCTTTAACGGAGTTTTAGAATAAATAACCTTTCAAGGCGATCGTAAAAGACATATTTAAAACATTACATTCAATACATTTATTTTGGAAAACTTCATCTGCATCTATGATCTTCTGTAAATTAAATGACTGTCAGCAGGCAGACGTCTCTTCGCCTTCTAAAGTAAATGCCACATTTTCCAATTTGTAGGCCAAATGCATTTTTTTGCAATTTATATCATTTTCTAAGGCATTTATTATCTAAAATAATATAAGAAATAATTTCTTTGTTAGCTACAAGCCGTATTTAGTTATTTAATATTTTCGCTAACCTGATCATTATATTTGGTAACGTATATGTACAACTCTTTTAGAGCTGCTATAGTATCGAATTCATCATTTTGTTGTATTGATAATTGTTGCATAGCAGTACTCATTTCTTGGTCACTAATTTGTGGTAATCTAGCAACATCGCGATAGAATTGTTTTACCATTTTTCGATACTGGGGAATATCCTTTATAAGAAAATTTAATTTTAATGAAGAAAAAAACATTGAATAAAATAGGAATTATACACAAGTATATTATAAATAAATATTTGAACACAGATGTATACACAAATGGTTTTTCTCTGTATTCTAACACAATATCAATGAATGGCCTTTAAACTCAATTTAAAACTACAATACAAATTTTATTCCAGCATATATATAACTTACCTTGGCAAATAACAACTTATTTGATGGCGAATCTTTACCCAGCCTATGCTCAGTTGTTGAGCAAGCATCCATAAACGCTTGGGCAATTCCACTCAGACTGGCATCAACCGTAACTGTTTTATTTACATCAAATATAAAATCTGGATTTTTAATAAAATTAACCCAAAATCTTAAAGGTAAACTGTTTGACTTCCACGCGTGTACTATATCAGTATCGTAAATGTCGTGTCTGCGTGCAGCTTCATCTAGTAAATCAAATAACCATTTGACCGCCGGTGGTAGCTCTTCATTAACTGTCAATATGGTTGCAAAAAAGTCATCAACAAATTTTTGTATAGTGCCTTTAGCTGCCAAAAGACGTGTCAAATACACTTCAGGTATGGTTTTGTGAGTGCGTTCACCAGCTGCACCTACCGAACCAGAATTATTGGTGTTGTTGCCACCAGATGATATTGCTGAATTCTTTATGTTCATATAATGGTCAGGCATTAAAGGCTTGATTAAATGATATACTCGTGGCTGTTGTAAGCCAGATTCGATGTCGTTATTCATAATAATATGAGATTGTGAGTTATTTAGGTAGTAAACTAATAAATAGATAAAACAATTCATTTAGTAAATAGAGATGCACTTATGTAATCTGATGGAATGTCATTATATACAAATCTATGTACGTTCCTATATTTCTTCAATATATCTTAAAAATAAAACTAGTAATATAAAACAACAAAACAAAAACATTAAAAAAATTATTTAGAAATAATAAAATCAATAAGAGATCATATATACTGTTGCGAAGTAATAATAGAAGATGTGTGAAACGACCTATTGTACAAATATGCAATGTTATAAACATTAAGCAAAAACAATTGCGTAGCGGAAATTCCCCGAACCGCGATACAAAACAGAAACAAAAACAACTTCTACAGAACGAAAAAATAAACAGAAGATACACACACACGAACACATATACAAGACTACTAAGTCAGCAAATGAAATAAGAACCGGCTGTGATCTCTATATAAAGACGCCGTCCGCCGCAGAGAATAGAGTCGACTTTGAGATTTCATAGAATAAATATTTGTGTGTACATAAGAGCGTTAATTTTACAGTGTAATTTAGTACTGAAAAGTTGTAAAAAAGAGTCGTAATCGCCGAATAAAGTTGTGTATTGATAAAATCGTTAAGGACTGTGTATTTTAATTCTTGCAATTAAACGAACCCTACAAATTACCGTTTATTGTGGTAAGAAACGTAACAATACACTCTGATTTGTTAAAGGATTCTGAATGCTAGTAAAATGTCATTGAAAATTTAAAATATTCGACAAGTCAAGTTAGTGAAACATACTACTAGTTTAAAGTTCTGACTAACTAAAAATCTCCTCATCTAATTTGTTTTTCTTGTCTGCTTCTACCCATTTAATTAATATTTCAAAATAAAATTTTTTTGTATTTAAAAAAAAATTTTTCCTATCAAACGTCGTTTTAAGTATGACAGTTTCGATTTTAGAACAAGAAACCATTATAATCACACAAAAAGGATGCCATATCGCACTTAAGGAATCCCTCTGTGTTTTGCTATAAACAACGTAAAAGCCCACGAGGTACACAAAAATTCGTAAAATCAAATAATTGAAAATAAACACAATTTTTCGACTGTTTGCCTAATAAAACATACTCCAGAGTTAAACCGCTTTAATAATAACTTTAAGTTTGTCCTTTTTTGCTTTCAAATACTAGGTTTTTCAGATATAAAACTAATGCAGAATTTTAAGATCGTGTATCGGATTAGGTGGTATGAAACCAGTTGATTGATTATTTTTACAACATTTTCCTTCTTTAACAAATCATATATTGCTACGGCCGAATATTATTTATTTTTGGATATACAAATATATATATATATGATACAAATGTATGTACATAAACATACATAGGTATATTTGATCTACTAGCACTACAATAATATATATATATACATACATATATAATGAAGCGGTTTAAAAAATTAATCAAAAATACAAACAAAACTAAGTTAAAGCAGAATTCTACTTACAATTATTGTATGGGTGAGGTTGTTGTTTTGTGTATGGCAAATTATAACTATCGTTTTGTCTGGCAACTAGACTCATAACTGCCGATTCTTTGACACCATAGTGTGCTAATGTATTCAAACGTTTCCAACAATTAATCGTTTTCGTTGTTAAATCCTCATCCTGCAGTATCAAATGACCGCCACGACCGTGACGCCATTCCAAGTCTACTTCATGTACAGACGGCCTCATTGAAAAAGGTGTATTTTTAAAGAGGGCATCTAATATCTTGCTCTTGACTTGCGATATTGTGTCCCAATCTAAAACCTTGCATTGTACTTTTTCGTCCAAGTCATCTTGTACGATATGCAGCACAACCACTGAATGAGGTATTTGTTCATGCAAAAGTCGTTCCTCTGACAGAGAATAACGGGCGTCGTGAGTTATAGCATCAACAAGACCCTTTTCTATTTGATGCTTGATAGCTTTAAATAACAAAAACAAGCTGGATCCGGCGTATTCCTTTAGGTAATCATACATACAAATCGCCATGTAATTAGTTAACATTTTCTCTACGACACTTTCCGTACGCCGCAACATTAATTGTGGATGTTTACTACACACAGACTTGTCAACTAAGCGTAGTAGCAAGCACTTTAAAATCTCTGTAGCATATTCCATTTTATTCATGAGCACAATCATTAGAAGAGATGCAACATTTACCCTGAAATTAGTTATAAGAGAGTGTAACATAAAATGTATTGTTTCGTTGAAAATAGAGATTTGAATGCTCATCAAAACAGATTTCAATATGATAAGGGGTACAACGTTGCTTTCTTGGTTTCTCTACAGATGGGGCTTTAAACTTGGCCAACAGGGCGAGATTCTATTATGCAAAATATTCTAAAAAAAATTGTGCATAAATTGGCTAAATACTAACTGGCAAAAATCGTAATAAATAATAAATTTGACAAACTTTTACTTTTCCGGAAACTTATATAAATATGAACCTTCCCTAGAGGGGAAATTATTAAAAGTTATCCACGTTAAGTTGCCTCAAAATGTTTCAATTTTGTTTGTGAAAAATCCGGTCCTAGCAGAAATTTTGAAGAAATTTATTATTTTTATTAAAAATTTGATGAAACATACGAACTGTCAACTTCTCTTGCCATTTTGATATCAAACGTTAACGTTCGATTTGGATTTTTTGTGGACACGAGCATCACTAGAGAGGTAGTCCAAGCTCTAGCATACTTTTTAGGTGATTTACCTATGAATGAAGTAAAGGAACTGGTAATTTTTCCATTTTACAATAAGTTATGATGGTCAGAGCCAACTATTTTTAATGCCATTAGAAAGCAGGGGTATTAGATATCACGTTAGCTAGGCGATTGATTTCTATTGGGTGTCATCGTTATGTAAGATTTGAAAAACACCAACTGAATTGTGAACAGCAAAAGAACTGCCCCGAAGTCTATTTTGCGTGTTACTGATGGATCCAAAATGCAATCAAGCTCGATAAAACTTATACAAGAAACTGTAAAGACTCCCTCGAATGGCGACTTACGGTGCAATTCTCGGAATCAATCGTTTGGGATCGCAGGGATAATGATGAAAAGTCTGGCTCTCAGATTATACGCAAGGGGCTGCCTTTGGATAAGACTTCATAGGTTGTAGATTTTTGGAACGAATTTCCTTCATCCCTGGTCCAGTTTGGTTTGGACACAAACCGGTTTCGGCTATGTGTCATCTTCAGTGTCTTTTTTCGTTCTAAACGAATTTCCGTCACATAGCCGAAACCGGTTTGTCTACAAGTCAAACTTGACAAGGGATGACAGAAATTTGTTCTAAAAATCTACATCAAAACACCCTGTCGGAATATGAAATCACGAATCATTTCATATCTTATTATAGGATCTGCATTTGAAATACTACTTTCTCTTATACAGACATATATACTGAAATACGAAATAAAAAATACTTTTACATATCGGTCATTAACTCAAACAATATCATATTTAAAAAAATTATTTTTTGCAGTGAATGAAGCAGCATGGTTCCTTATGTCATGCACTATATTATGTATAATTTTCATATTTATATCTCTTCTATTGGGAGCAAATAGAAAATGCTTTTATCTGGAAATGACAGTTTTTGACTTATGACGTTGTTTGGGTAATTGAGCGATATGTTTTACTTCCAAATTATTTAAAGTTTTATACTTACTTGTCTCGTATATTAAAAGATTTTTGTGCTTCCAGCGTTTCGATGAAAGTTAATACAAAATATTTGTTACTAATAAGTTGTTCAAATTGCAGCATCGCTGTGTCATAGTTAGTATGTGGACTATTCATTCGTAACTGAAAAATAGGAAACCGATAAAAGGCTTTCAATAGCTACTAAATGAAATAAAAGAGGAGAAAGAAAATAGGTTAAATAACAATCTAGAAAACGATACTGAACTCTCTGTCACGCTATACTCCACACCTAACATAATATTAAACATTTTTGTATCAGCAAAGAACAAATTCAAACGTATAGATAATTTTGTCACATGTAGAGTGAAAAGGAAATATTATTGGCCTTGGAACAAGAAATGTCATCACAAGAACATTATGTGATTGGCTTTCAAAAGCTTACGCTTAAATGACTATACATAGAGGCACTACAAAATATTAAAGCTCACTTAGTTTTTGACAATCAGAATATGTCTTCACAAATGCTTTAAATTTATATTATAAAAGAAATATTGAATCGAAACCGTTGCACTGTGGACGTAGTAGGTCTAGCGTTTTTTTTTTTTTTTTGGAACTGTTTTTTTTTTCGTAGATTGCAAAAATATTCTGAATTTATTAGAGAATTTTTTTTTTTTTTTTTATTTACTCCAAAATGACACTTGTTTAAGCTATTTCTTATAGAGCCCTTCGAAAAACATTCATATCTGTAATGTGAGTTTTTTTAAATTTTGGCAATTATACTTGCAACAGTAAAACAATTTTCCTTTATAGTTTGGTGTTGCTTACGTGATCAAATATTTTTTGTCCAAAAAAAGTGGACACTTTTGTTTATTATTAATGTAAAACGCTACAACTTCCTGTTCACTCTTGCACAGATGCTACAGTAATATGAAGTGTTCTTGCTAAATTTTGTTCATATGTGTAGTTTTATTAACTTTGGAGATATACTTATGTAAGTTCATTGTAGCTAGACTGCTACTCCCTCCACTGCGCTCGCTCACTTTTTATATGAACAAAAAAAATCTTTTTAAATGCAATAGCTAGAATAAATGTATTTAATTATATTCAGGAAAAGCTCTTACCTTTGGAGAATTCAATATAGGATGATCTGTTACACCAGGGAAAAATACTTTCATAATATAATTGATATGATCTAAGGTGGGTATACCCGACGTTTCCAAGTCCGCCGTTAAGTCTGTCATATCAGTTTGTAATTCTGCAAATGCTTGCTTGCATTCCGAACGCACGTTACTCTCCAACGTAATCATTTGGATTTGAATGCGTTTATATTCTCTTTCGGCCTGTGTCGTTTTTCGTCGATATATGAATAAGACAATTATCAAAAGTACAACAACTATAATAATTGTAAATATAATGGCCCACATAGCGTGTGAAAATGTATAGGGCTTTAGTAGGTCATACTTAATGTGGCCTATTACGAACCGCAGGTTTCGACCAACATTCACTACAACAAGAGGCAAATCATTAAGCTGTTCTACACCATTTTCATCTGTTGGTGTTGGTTGCCTTTCCGGTGGTGTACACAGCAATTGGGTAAGTGTTAAGCTGGTGACATTGCATTGCACTGTGCCTATTGTTACTTTTACATCGGATTCATCGGAAGCAACATTTAACATTTCTCCTTCGATAACCAGTGTATCGCCCTTGTAAAGTTTAAGATTTTCATGAAATGGATGATATTTTGGATCTTGTACATAAACGATGGTGCTTCTAAGGCTTGGAAAATATTTATTTAAATCTTTAACCCACTGAACGTTATCCATGATAAAGCCTAACTGAAGATTTAATTGGGTCTCACGTATTTTTACAAAAGCTGCTACGTCCTGAGCTTGATAATAACCGTCGTTATTATTATTAATGTTACCGATTGTACTATAAATATACGACATATCATGGCCATAAGGAACATTTCTCTTTCTTAGAGCTTTAAAGTTTTCTGAAATTAATGACGACGAAGCAGTTACATGATTATGTCCTACCAGCTCCCTTTGTTGATCTAAAGCCGTTTTATAAGCCAAAAACTTTTGTGTTACAGCAGGAGATGGGCATTCCATTTGGCTGGAATTTATAACTACACAAGTAGTTTTGTTAAGACGTTCGCTTTCATAAAACACTTCCAGTTCAGGCTTTTGTATGGAGTCTAAATACATACCGTGAACTGTTAAAAGCCGACCTCCGCTTGCAAAACTACGTAGTGGTTTAATCTCCATTATTGTGGGATCCTGGGTATAATTATATATTGAACACGGCATGGGCAGTGATGGCAAATTGTAATGGTAGTTATTATGATATAGAATTTGTTGATCGTACAATGAACGCATATTCTGTTGAAGTTGGGGAAATTGACAGGTATACGTGCGATTAGCATCATCAACCATTAGACGTAACATTCTAATGGGTTCTGGTTGCGTAGCCTCCGAAGTAATGCAGGTTAAACGGGATGAAGAGGCCTGTAACATATTTATTCGGCACTCATATTCATCCAGAAAGCTACGTATATTTGAACCGATATTTAAATACTTGCCCATTAAAGTTATCTTAGTCCCACCGGACTTTGGGCCTACACTTGGTGTTAAACCATTTAATTGTATATCCTTAAATTGGAATTGTACACTGGATTCGGTAAAGCCAGCATCATTAAATACTTTTACAGGTGCTGTTAGCTCGTGACTAACAGCCCCCGTACGGCATTCGATTTTAACTGATATTTCATAATTGACTAATTCACAAGGCACAGAACCTATGGAAATTTTACCCTTTACATCTTCCTCTCGTATACCTAAATTACTACCCTCAATTGTCACTAGAGTACCACCTTCGATAGGTCCAAACAAAGGTTTAATCATATCTATACGTGGTCTAGGACATTCGTTAAATTTAGAGTCGAAGTTATGACTTGAAGAAAGCACCACTGAAGAAGAGGATGGTGAGGATACTTCCATGTCTATACCATTATTTAATGACGTAATAGAGGCGCAAGTTTCGTTGTATACACATGTATTAGCACACCAGGCACATTGATATTTCTGATCTCTGGTAACACACAAACTACAATCCGCATGTTCACGATGCGAACCTAACACATCACATTTGTACAGTGTAACAATTGCAGTATCTATGTAATGCTGCCGATTCCAGGTAATATCCACTTTAGCTTGATATTCATATGTATTTGTTTCATAGAAATATGGCGTTTTTTCACACACCACAATTCTATTGTTTTCAATACGTGCTGGTAATAGCATTTGCGCTGCTTCTATTTGGACGGTACACAAGAAACCAGAGTGTGCACTCTTAGGTTTCGGCAAGTTCTCAATTTCGAATCGTATTTCCTTCGGAACTCGCACAGGCAGCAGTATTGGTTCTTTAGTTCGCTTCAAATGAGGACATTCTAATTCTTTAGCAATAACTTTTTCCAAGTTACGACACTGCTGCATTTTGTGAACACATTTATTATCATAAATGCACCAGTTGCAATCCCAAGAACTGTGTACACAAGTTTGGCATGTACTGTGCCGTGAACAGTCGAAAAAAGCAAACGACCGTGTTACAAAATCCTTGTTGGTTTCCGAACTTCGCACAGATAATGGAACTAAAACATGATCCATATTGGGCTCTATTGATGGGCGTTGGGACAGTGGTGGTGTCATACACGATAAACCATTTTCAAGCACTTCTGCGTCTATGGGTGTCGAATTTCCAAAGATGCAACGATACTTGCCGTTGAACGGTTCTGGCAAGGTGCGAATGATTAGTTGTACTTGCGAAATTTCGGAAATAGGTATTTTATCAGGTAATATTGACTCGAAATCAATACACTGTTGACCACTTCCTAAGGATAACCAGCGAGCAGCAGAAGTATCTTTTTGGCAGGTGGATCGTACTGTACAACGTTTTTCCAAAGAACACCAACCGCAAAAAGGATCACGTGATTCAAGGCAAGACGAGCAATTAGTATAAAGTGAACAATGTTCAATTCTTAGTTTAGTGATCTAAAATGAAAAACATATAAAAGTTTAAATTTCTTTACATAAACATTACATATAATTTTATTATTATTGTTGTGACGTTATTTTGTTGAACTCCATTTATAGAGTAGAGGATAAGTGAAATTATTAGGCAATAACAGAATGGAATGCATTTTTCTGTGTCACCACGCACGTTATCAGCGTACGTACACTTATCCTCGATAATCTCATGTCGTGCCAGGGTTTAAATGTGCAGCACTAGCGACGCCTTTTAATGTATGACAACGCAACAAATATTATAACTATCCAATTTATCATTATTCTGCTACCCAGAAAATAAGTTCTACATGTTCGTATTAACACGAAAATGTTAACTTCTATTAGCTGACACGAACATCTGTCTATTATGCCATCAGTATTTATTTATATTCGCACAAAAACATAAATGTGAAATTAAGGCCAAATTTCTGTAAAAAAAAATTCCTCCGTTAGAAGAACTGAGATTAATACCAGTATAATGAAATCGACCTGTTTTCGAATTTTTCTGATCACTTACTCTCCAAGACCTACCTGCATACCAAATTTCATCCCTCTAGCCGCATTCGAATTACCCCTATAAAATTGATTAATGAATTAGTGAGTCAGTGAATAGGTACTAAAATATGCACCTTTAACACCTTCACATCTCGGAAACCTTTTATGGTAAAACTTTCAACCTCCATCTACGAGGTCACCTATATGTAGCGTCCTTTTATTTCAAGTTTAATTATTTTATGACTAAATGAAGCAACGTTATAAAGTGGCTAAAGCAGTACGAAAGGTTTCTTCTACTACAGACACTGTGCGCATAGGCCTCAACTTGCCTTGTGCTGTAGCAGTACACAGTGGCTAGGTTTTGTGGTTAAGAGCGGGGTATGTGTGACGTAATTTGTTCAAAAGAAAAGGTGAAGTTTGAATTTGTTTTAAGTATTTATTTATTCATCAATATCTCCCTATTCAGTTTTGGGAAAAAGTCGCAAATCTGGTGAATAGGGCGGTTGAGGCATGATTATGGTCTTGTTTGTGGCTAAAAAATCATATTCCTTGATCCATTTTTTTCAAAAGCCAAAAATCGAGGAACACACACAACAACCTAGACCCCTTTCAGACCAGCAAAGTTTTCTTAGCAAAGTTTTGAGTTTGTGGAGAAGGGTTGGTACAAAACTTGTTGTACTCGCAAATTCCTTTTGTGTTTTTAGTTCGTAAACTGAATTAATATGGCTGCTCTTTATATTTATAACAAACATACAAACAAAAGAAACAGACTTTGTCAAAGAAAACTTTGCTGGTCTGAAAGGGGTCCTACTACTAATCCAAATTCGCATATAATGCCAGCATATGATTAAACATGTGTACCGACATAACAAACAATATATTTCGATAATCGAATGTACACATCCCGCGAAAATTCAAAATTCACCTTTGCTTTTGAACAAACCGTACGTACTTTAACAATGTGTGACTCATTTGCCCGTATGATGACTTCTAATTGTTTTCAAATTCTTAAACCTCATTCATAAGACAGTTCAGATACGCTTAAGTGAAGATACCTTGAAGCTTACTCTATATTTCGATTGGAAAGAAAACATTTTCAAAACACGATGAAATCTAATATTTTTATTTTCAATCAAGTTACTTAGTAACCCCCCCTGGTATTAACTGGTTTCAAATCACTTGTTTATTTTTGTGAGGATTCTATTGTCCACTTTATAATAATAGATAGCTTAATAGTTCTTTATTGATTTTTGAGGGAAAATAAGTTATTTTATATAACAAAGCACTTAAACATTTTTTCCGTTTGAATATAAAGAAATCAGCTGGTGATGTGGTTGCTTAAAATAAAAAACAACACTGAAAACACAAAAACCATCTGCTTTACAGAACAGAAAAATATCACACGTGTGATTTCAATACAGCAAGTGATTTGAAATCATGTAATTTTCAGAGCAGGTCTGCATGTGTTGGTAAAATTTGGTTTTGCTTAACACAGTGACACATTAAGTTGACTGCCAGGTGCGTTACAGTAAAATCTCCTTCAGGCCACGTGCACCGCTGTACGATGCGTATTCTTCTGGGTATTCTCACTGATAATTTTTTATTCTATTATAAATTTAAGTTTATATTAATAAATATAGTTTATATTAATTAATATTCAATCAATAGTTTTGTTACTTCTTCAGCGAAATATCTTTTTAACCACATACGAATATCCTTCGCAAGTAGTCAAATAAGCGTCACCACAATACGAGTGACGCTGGTGTTAAATTTTTTCTACCAAAAGGAATCCTCTATGTATGTATAATATGTTGGTATCAAATTTTGTTCGTTTGTTGAAAAAACTTTGTTAGCCTTTTTTCTTCGAGAAATATGATCGGACTGCTGCGTACCTTTTGCACTGGCGCACGTAATAAAAACAAACAAAAAAGAACCAAAAGCATTTTTGAATGAAAGAGGACTTCAAAATAGAGATCGTACTAATTATGAATTTTTTGATAAAAGTTAAAAAATTTTTATTTCTTGATTTTTTTTTCGGAGACAAAAGTTTTTGGATGATTTAATTGAAGGTAGATTACCTTCTCAAGCTTTGAATTTGGACAATTATTTCTCCCGGAAAAGATCGAGAAATAATAATTGTTTCTTCCAAAAAGATAAAATATTTAAAAAATAATAATTAATTATGTAAAAAACGAAATATTTGAAAACCGAAGAATTATAATAAATTTCGTTTTCTTTACTCTTTCTGTTGAGAAACATATGTAATCTATTTAAACCAATAATCAAGTCATATGGAATATGTGAAGAATATTTTAAAATTTCATGTTTCTGCCTTTTTCTTGGGTTAGAAAGAATTATGCACCACTAACATTTTGTTATTGCATTCTTTATCATATGAATTCAGCCAATCATCGTCTAGCAATCAAATCATTGTATGTATTTCTGTTTCATCTGCGTTGATTCTGTTTTAGTATCAACACAGAGAAGACCAGAAATGTAAACTTTGACGTTGGAAAATGGCTAGAATCAGCTATTTTGCCGCGGTCAGTCCCTAAAGAAAGAGATAAGTATAACATTTTAAAATAATGCGAAAAGTTATCAAGAACAAAAGCAAAAAAACAGAAAAATTTAATAATGAAAATTGAACTTATCTTTTAATATTTACAGCATAAGTTGTCCTCTAAATTTATTTAACCCTTAAATGCATACTGTACCAAATATGGTACATGACTTTAATCATATGATACTCTCGCTAATATAACTAAAGAGTGGTACCGTTAGCTATAGATTATAAAAAACAATATCACTCTTCATAAAAATACCATTTAAGCTCACTTACGATTTGTTTTAATTGTCAGTAAGCTGCCAAAGTGGGTGTATGCACTTTTTGCACAAAATTTTAAAAGTGAATTTCAATAGTGAAAAAAAAGTTTTAAATACATATTATTCGTGTGGAAACAAGTATTGGTAAGTAAATTGGACTTTTTTTTAGCTAATTATGATGAATCTTGATCAAATATTATATCGTTTATTAGTTTTTTTCTCCATTTTTCTATGTACCTTATATGGTACAACATGCATCTGCACATGTGGTTCATTGTGTGCTGGATGTATGCATATTCTATGACTATTTTTATTATTTATTGTTTATTATTTATTATATTCATTTTTATTTTTTATAAGTTATTGTTTTTATTTATTATTGGCGTTGTTTATTTAGATATGGATGGTATTATTATTGACGGGAAGAGGTACAACGCTGATGAGGTGTCGGATATGCTTCAGGATTATGACGATAACGAAGTAGTTGGCATACCAAACAATGGCGATAGGTCTGATGATGAATTAGAATGGGTGGATGACGGACCGGATGAATTGGTTAATGAAACTCAAATGCCGCAACGTGTGAGAAATCGTGCCGAAACCGATTACGCCATATTGGATGCAGGGGAAATTTCTGACGAAATTCTCAATATTGACGAACTAGACGTATCTATTCTTGAAGCTTCTGGAGTTCCTGTTCCTGATATTGGTACCTCAATATCAGTTGATTTGTCTATAGTGACTAAGCCGCCTTCTTCGCCTCCACGAAAAAGGATAAAAATGTTGGCTTCATCGACCCCTGTGCAACCTGTAGATGATCTAACAGAAAACGCTGCCACCGAAAATGCTTTCGTCGATCAGAATGAAAAGCTAACCCATGTACGTGAAGAATGCTGCAAGTATAAGGACGTTGTTGTAGACATAACTTCCAATGATTTTGAGAGAGTTCGTTGGAAAAAAGAAAACCTACAGTTGCACGAAGAGCAAATCTCTTTTCTTGGAAGCTCTAAATTGGAACCAGACTCAGCAGATGATTTCGCAACTCCTTACACATGTTTCAAATACTTTTTCACGGACGGGCTGATGGCGAAAATAGTGGACGAGACCATTCATTACGCAAAAGTTGAAAAGAACAATCAAAACTTCGTTTTTAATGCCTTGGAACTCGGTAAATACATTGGAATTATTTATTATATGTCTTACCACAAACTTCCTTGTGTGCGAGATTATTGGAACAGACAGAATGGGGTTGATGCAGTGCGTAATGTAATGACTGTAAACCGGTTTGAGAAGATTAGGGAGTACCTCCATATAAACAATAACGATGAGTATGATGCCGAAAATCCTGACCGATTATTCAAAGTTAGGCCAATGGTGAATTCACTTAACGATCGTTTTCAATCGATTCCTATGCTGCCTCGCTTATCGATAGATGAGCAAATGTGCTCCACAAAAGTTGGACATTATATGAAGCAGTATCTCCCAAATAAGCCAAAGAAATGGGGATTTAAATTTTTCGCACTTTGCGATACAACCGGTTTTATGTATAAGTTCGAAATTTACACTGGAGAAGAACATCGTAGATGGCCGGGAGAACCTGATTTGAAGGCATCTGCGAATATTGTAGTACGTATGACCCGTGAAGTTCCCCGTTTTGAAAATTACGTCGTCTATATGGATAATTATTACACGTCCATACCATTACTGATTTATTTGAGGACCCAAGGCATTCACAGCATTGGAACAATCAACCGTAACCGCATAAAGAATTGTAAACTTCCTGACCCTAAGGAGATGATGAAAATGAATAGAGGCGTTTCGGCAGAGTTTACAGCACACATTCATGGTGTGCAATTAACATCAATATCTTGGAAAGATAACAAGGTCGTTAACCTTGTGTCCACTTTCGTTGGCATAAAACCATTACTTGCTGAACATGGTGTTGCTGTTGACGTCCCTTCTGTTGAAAGATGGGATAAAAAGCACCACGAAGTAATCACGATTCCCTGCCCCCAAATCATCAAAGAATACAATATGCATATGGGCGGCGTAGACCTAATGGATTCTTCTTTAGGTCGTCTAAAAATTGGACTAAAAAGCCGAAAATGGTACATCAGAATATTCTACCATTTACTCGACATTTGCATGGTTAATGCATGGCTTCTTTTTAAAAGAGCAAACCCTTCAATCCCAATAACCCAAAAGGAGTTCCGTCTGGAGGTATCCCATGTGCTGACAAACATGACACAAAAGAAAAGAAAGTGTGGTCGGCCAGACGTACCTTTGCCAGTCTCTCGAGGCCAAAACGAACAGCAGCCAGCTGACGATTTGCGATATGATGGTATTGACCACCTGCCAGTTGTCGAAGGACGAGCTCGCTGCAAAAATATTACATGTGGTGAAGATAAAAAAGTTAACAACCGTTCCATTTTTAAGTGCAGAAAGTGTAATGTTCATCTTTGCTTGAACGAAAAACGTAATTGCTTCGTCGATTACCATACTAAAAAGGAATAATAAATATTATTTTAAAACTGGAAACTACCAATATTGTTATTTTCACACATTTTACATGAATTTTCCATTTATTTTTATGTTTTTTTTCATTAATTTCTAATAAATATTAAAAGTATTTCAACAAACTGTATTTTATTCTAAATATGTATAGAATGCATAGTGTACCATATATGGTACACATCACAAATCGTCGTTTTTCCGCTTTTCCGTGAAAACGGTGCATTTTCCAGGAAAACGAATGCCCATTTCGTGTTCAGCGAGCGATTTACCATAAGAGTAGCTTGGTCGCAATACCGGGGGCTGACCTCATGCATTTAAGGGTTAAAATATATATAAATTTTTCAAATACATACGTATCTATATAATTTTTTCAGTGCATAAATTTTTCATTATTGCGCCAGAAAAATATTCCGATATAAAAAAGAAAAATGTAACAAAGAGACAGATAGAAAAATAGATCACTATATTCTCGTGTCACCTCTGTTTACTTTGTGGTATCAAACCACATTACACAAACCGCATTATTAGCATCCTAGCGCATAACTAAGTTATGTACAGTCTATCTTAATGGTCTGATTTGTTTGCTAAACTTCACATAAAGAAAAAACATGGTTGTGCATGGTCAACCATATTATATTCTGTACAACAATATATTGTCGTAGCAAACATATAAAAGTTACTTAATAATATTTTTAAAAATTAGTTTAGTAATGATAAACAAATCATTGGTTGAGTTGATTTACAACTTTGACTAAAATTAGAACCACATAGTATTTTAAATAAGCAAAAATAATACAAAAATTCTAACGACAAAAAATATTATTAATAAATATAATAAGTAAAATTTGTTGAGCTTGTATTCGAAACCAATTTTATTTTAGATAATAACTTTATAATTACGGTTGCTTTAACAAGGTTTTTTCTTTGAGCGTAGGCTCAATTTCGCGATATATTTCCGACTTGTTTTGAAAACCAATCCCGGTTTGGTAGTTTACCAGTAAGTTCTAGTGAACCCAAGAGATATTTAATTACTTTTTCTTCAGTTTCATTTTAATTTTTTGAACTTTTTTATATTTGGAAATTCGTCCTACAATATACTAATGTTAACAGCTCGTTAGGAAGTCTAATCCATGCAAACTTTTCTGTAATGCATAATGCTGGAAACACAACTAGGACGAACGACGAATTTTTCGCCGCGAATACTCGTTGTCAAAAATAGAACACATTTGTGTATACCAAAATGCACACTATTATGACGTCGGTCGAAATTCGTCATACGCGGCGAACTTTGAATTAGATTTATTTATATTTATTTCGCCGGCGTACGACGAACAAAATAGTACAATGTGGCCATATTTGGTTTTAGTTTCCAAGTATTTTAGTTAATAATGTTTTTTTTAATTATAATTAATTTAATTTTGTTTTATGGTATTTAAAATAAATTTACAAAATAGTAGTTAACTATAAAATTATATATTATATAGATAACAGCTGTTATTTTTTTCGTCGTTATTGTGCTTCATACGACGAATTTCTCCAGCGAATTTCTACCGACGTATACGTCGTGTTGGACGAAATTCGTCGTTCGTCCCAGTTGTGTTCCCAGCATAAGGCTGTAAGTTAGTTTTCACGATTTTACTGTAGATAGTTTCAGCAGCAAGTAATTTTACATACAGTGACTCTCATTAATATTCGGTATTTTTATTTCGAGTTATTGAAACGCTCAATACGTCTTCGGAAACGAAGTACGTGGAGAGAATTCTGCTCTAATATGAGGGATACATCTGAAGTATGTAGAATACAGAAGATAATATCTAAAGACCCTGTCTCTAGGATGGGACTAATTCGCAAGAGCGATGGTCACATGACTGAGACAGTGGAGGAGACATTGCAATCGCTTACGGAGGTTCATTTTCCTGGAAGCTTTAGTTCGAGTGACTCATGGACTCCTGTAAATAGGGGGGCTAGTGAGAGAAGACGACTTGAGGCTGAAAGGATAATATCTCCGAATGGTGTCAGAAGTGCAATACTATCTTTTGCACTATTCAAAGCGGCTGGAATGGATAGAATTTTCAAACCCTTATTACAGTGGGGAATAGATGCCCTGTTTGATAGGATTAGGGGAATATTCGTAGCCTGTCTAGCGACGGGATATATTCCGGTGGCTTGGAGGGAAACTAAAGTTGTTTTTCTTCCCAAACCGGGTAAGAGGGACTATACTGATGCTAAGTCCTTCAGACCGGTCAGCCTAACATCTTTTCTATTGAAGACAATGGTGGCTGACTTTATGGAGAACCATACGCCGATGGATAGGCCCTTGAGTAGATTTCAGCATGCTTATAGAGCAGGTAGATCTACTGACAACGCTCTGCACGAGCTCGTCAGAGTAGCGGAAAGAGAAATTTTCAATGGCGGAGCTGCTCTGTCCGTTTTTATCGACATTGAGGGCGCCTTTGGCAAGATCTCCTTTGGGAAGGTGAGAAATGCTCTTACTGAACGTAGGGTTCACCCTATTATTATAAAATGGATAAACGCTATGCTTCGGACTAGGGCTATAAATCTCAGAGCTGGGAGAACCAAGATTCGAGGTAGGGTAGTTAGGGGGTGCCCACAGGGAGGTGTATTGTCACCTCTTTTGTGGAACATCACCGTAGATGGCCTTCTTTGGAGATTAGACTCAATAGGCGTCCATACGATTGCGTATGCAGACGATCTGGCACTAATGGTTGGTGGTAAGTTCATCGGGGCCATTCAAGGTTGCATGAGACAGGCTCTCATGGTGACTGAGACATGGTGCAGTGACCAGGGTCTCACCATAAATGGCAGTAAATCCGACGCTATGCTTTTCACTCGTAAGGGGAAGGGTGTAGAGGTTGAAGCCTTAAAGCTTTTCGGATCGGAAGTAAATGTGTCCAGGAAGGTGAATAATCTGGGCGTTACCCTGGATAAGAAACTTACCTGGAATGAACACATCGAAACAAAGGTCCGGAAAGCAAAAAGGATTATGCATCAATGTAAACGAGTGTGTGGCCGTAGGTGGGGAATCTCGCCAAAGACTGCATTCTGGATTTACACGATGATGGTGCGACCCATTATAACTTACGCATCCGTGGTGTGGTGGCCGAAGGCCTTTCAGAGCACAATTAAGCGTAAGTTGGATGGGTATAAGTGGTGCAATGCGCACGGCGCCAACACAGGCAATCGAGGCAATGTTGGGATTGCTGCCATTGGACTTATTCATTAGGTCAACGGCTTTGCGAATGAGGAGCGATGCGGTTTGGCATAGCTTCGGGCCGAACATCGGGCATAAGAGTATCCTGAACCTCGTTGGGAAAGAGGTTATGGCTGCTCAGATGCCGATGGAACGCATGAGTAGAAGAAAGGTAGTCGAGAGGCTGCATCGGACACTCATTGCGGAAGGCATTATACACAATGAGTGTATGGAGAAAGACACCAGCATTTTTACTGATGTTTCTCTTATGAGTGGCAGGGTAGGAGTAGGTGTATTCTCAGTTGAGCTGAACTTGTCCTGTAGTCTGTGTCTGGGGAGGTACGTGTCAGTTTACCAGGCAGAACTACTTGGGTTGCTGCATGCGTTGGATCACTTGCTTGAAAGCCGAGTGCATGGGAAAAGGGTTCTCATTGCACTTGACAATCAGTCAGTTATAAAACGCATGAGGCAAGTGAACGTGTATTCCAAACTGGTGGTAGAATGCGTTCTGAAACTAAACAGATGTGCCTCGTTGAATGAGGTAACGTTGATGTGTGTTAAGGGACACATAGGCATAGCTGGGAATGAAGCAGCAGAACTAGCAAAAACGGGATCTGATGTGGATTTCTGTGGACCAGAACCCAGGGTTGCCCTTGGGAATGGCCTAGTGAGAGCTAAAGTTCTTCAATGGGTAAACTCATAACACCTCAATAGGTGGAGGGAGAATACCACATGTAGACAGGCTAGAATGGTGCTCAAAGAGCCCCTCGGCAGGAAGGCCAGCAAGGTACTCGGATATAATAGGGCTACTTTAAGCTGGATCAATGCGTTAGTGACAGGACATGGAAACTTCAAGTACCATCTGGCTAAGATGAAAGTCGTAGGAGATGATACTTGCAGACTATGCCTGGAAGAGGCTGAGACGGTAGAGCACATTGTGTGTGAATGTCCAGCACTGGCTAGCATAAGGCTTAAGACCACGGGCAGACACTTGTTAGATGTGAATGCCATGGGGGAACTAAGTCTTAGACAAATGCTAGCAATTACAAAAGACTCCGTGATGAAGAAGAGTGTCGACAGTCTGAAATCACTTTAGTCAAGAGTAAAGGATAGGGCTAGCACGAGAATGAATTGAAAGTAAGGTGGTTGTGATTACGGATCGGTTCCATGAAATCAATTTGAGGAGCGAAATGGGGGTCGAAAAGGGACCCAGAAAGTAAGTGGTCTGCTTCGATATCCCCCCATACATTAATAATAATAAATATTGAAACGAGAAATTCAGCAAGAAGGTAAAAATAACTCAACTTTTATGTTTTGGCAAGGAAAATATATTTCTCGAAATCAAATGAATTTATTCTTAGAGTATAAAGCATTAACAAACATATACTTAAAAGGACAAAAACTAGAAACTTAACAATATTCAGGCTTCAATAATATTCGGTTTTTTTGTGAAATTAAATTAAACTCTTTCAAAAGGATAAAACTAATATCTTGTTGGCAAACCGATATTTTTTATAACCGCTGTTAAGCAGTTAGGCATATTATAAATATTGTTTTTTAAGTATTCTATACTGATCGTATCCCATTCTTCCTGCAGTCTTTTCTTAAGCTCGTTTCTGTATGAAATAGGACTTTTACGCACTTGGTGATCTAAATGATCCCATAAATTTTCTAAGGGGTTAATATCAGGGGATTGGGTAGGTGTGTCAATCACTTTGGGGCAATTGTAAAGCAACCATTCGCGAACAACATGGGCTTTAATGTTTGGGGTCGTTGTTTTGATATAATTTGAAGGTCGAAGAAATTCTCATTTTTTCGGCAAACTGCTTCAAGTTCTACCGTAAAATTTTTAAGTACATATCCTTGTTCATTGTGCCTTCAGTTTTCCGACCCCGTTTGCTGATATACAGCCCTAAACCATCACGTGTCCACCTTAGTGTTTCACTGTGGGAGTAATGTTATTTGCTTTCAATTCTTCATTGAGCTTACGCCAGACCATTGTTCTTCCATCGCTACGAAATATGTTGGCTTTATAAAGGAAAATAACGTCTTTCCACCAACTCTCGTCCTTTTTTATATAATCCTTTGAAAATTTGAGTCGATATTTCCTATTCTTTAAATTTAGGAACGGCTTCTTACCAGCAACTCGACCATTGTACCCATGCCTCGACGTATTGTTTCTGCAGATACAGTCTTATTTCATTCGTCCTTATTTTAGAAGCATTAAAGCTCGGAATAATCTTAATTTTTCTAACAATAAAGCGCTCTTCCGCTTCGCTTATTTTTTTTTTTAATCAATGCGGCTTTCGTTTTTGTATCTTATTACAATGTCACCGATAGTATTAGGCTTCATATTTAATACTTCAGCAATATTTTTGTACGTTTTTTCATTGTTGTAATGAAAAAGCACCAATTCTCTTCTCTCCAATGAAGTATTTTTACCTTTACGACCTATTGCTTCTAATACACAAACAAATTAAACAAAAAACGTTACAAAATTAATAGTTTTCAAACCACGTGTTAATTTGACTTTCATAAAGTTCAATATGTCCGTTATACCAGACATTTTTGCACAGTTGCAATATTACTTGGTTGTATTTTTTGGCAGGATGAAAAAACCGAATATTATTGAGGCATATATTTGTGAAATATTTCAGCATTTCAATTTTTATAATTTAATTTGTTTAATGTATATACAAACTATATAACACCATGTCCATGTCAATGTAGAGCTATGAATATGTTTATTATTTTATAGAAGATCATTTTTGGAAATACCACAAGGAATTAAACAACGAAAATTAAATACCGAATATTAATGGGAGCCACTGTAAATTATAACAATATCAGTATCGAAAGAATTTGTCCAAAAGCACCCTTAATTGCACACCGCAGACAAACGTAACGATCAAAGAGGAAAGGTTTTGGAATATGCAGAATAAGGGACATTACTTGTCAAAGGCCCTGAACTTAAACTGGCGCACTATACTGCGTCTTAATTAGAAATTCACATCTATTACAAACCAAAAAAAATATGTCTTGAGAAATATCTTTTTAATTGGATCATATCTGGTTTTATTTTCTCAAGTAGTCCTACGACCTAAATCATTTCAAAACTGCATTTTCACTGTGCCAACACTGTGTGTTATTAATTCGACACGAGCTCTATGAACTCGATTATTCTTTTTTTAATAATTGTTTCAATCGTTGATTGGAAGTGAATCGAAAAATTGTAAAATCAGTAAACGTCAAAATATCTATAAAATGGAAAAAGTATTTTTTTTTTTTAATATTTCGAACACTACGTCGATTTTTACTGTATACTCATTACCTATACTGTTTCACATAACCCAATTAGGAATGTTCTACAAAAAATGAAAAAATCTCAATTTATGATTTGGTGACGATACAATCTATACTAAGTTAAAAACATGTCTTTATAATTTTTAAACATGAAAGGGTAAAAAATTAAGCGATGAAATTCACCCGTATTATGCATTTCGATTACGTTTCCGCATTCAAATACGAACGAATCGAAAAACTGAACCAAAAAAGAAGAAAACCGAGAGTAATTGCAAAACCAGCTGTTTCGCTGTGGAACGTGTGAAATGTGAACACAAAATTAAGCAACTTTATAAACATTGTATTTAAACGTTAAGTTTTGTACAATAAACAGTGATTTAATAATTAAAACAAATAAGAATTATATATTATGGGTACAATAATTAAATAAATACATCACTTAAGCACGGAAAGGCAAACATAAACACCAGAACATAAATAAAAGGTAATTGTGGTCAAACTATTCCAGTGTAAAGAATACTGCTGCGCCGGAGTAGATTTTTTAATCTTTTTTTTATTATTGTAGCACAAAAATAATATTTCTTTGTTTTAATTTCAAGAAAATGTGCTATAGCCTCGACGATGTTGTTTGAAGAGAAAAACAACGTTTTCGACTACAATAAATTAATAAAAACCCACACATTTTAGCACAAAAAGATAAGCAAAATAAAAAAAGTTATGTAGGATCATCAATGAAGCCTTTAATTGCATTATTTTTTTAATTACACATTTCTTGAAGCTGACCAAACTAAAATCGAGAGACTCTCCGCCACTATATTAACAACTACGCTCGTAATGCAGAATACGCACAATCATAAAACTTCAAATCGAAACGGAACGCAGAATAGCAAAGTTGCCAAACGCAGAAATTTTTAATTCGAAATGCAGAATAGGGGCGATTTTCTTCATTTACTAATATTGCTTCAATTATAAGTTATTGTATTTAAGAATTGTATCTGCTGCGCTAGACATGATAAAATGGATATCACAAAATAATACCAATTTTCCTACCATCTCCGATACTTTATTTTATTTTTCATACGCAAAATTTTGGCAAATAATTCCTGACAAGACTGTTTTTCGTATTTATTTTTGGCTACAAGGTGTATATTAAAAAAAAACCTTTTTATTATTATTTGAATAAGTAGTAACATTTGAACAATTTTGGACCAGGAAAACATTTTATATCAAAATTGTTCAGTTTCTTTGTATCACAACATAAATTAAATTTATAAACCAAATACTACTTACATTGGGTAATGTTTTAGGGTGATAACAATCGAACAATTTTGGACCAGGAAAACATTTTATATCAAAATTGTTCAGTTTCTTTGTATCACAACATAAATTAAATTTATATATTGCGTAATTCTTCTTAATCTAACAGTTTTGTATTGTTTATATACAATACATAGAGAAAATATTTTTAGGGTGATAACAATCGAACAATTTTGGACCAGGAAAACATTTTATATCAAAATAGTTCAGTTTCTTTGTATCACCACCTAAATTAAATTTATTATTTTTTATTTCATACTTCAAAACTGAAATACAGTGACGAACTAAATTATTGGCACACGAAACACTTTCAACTTCACGATCGATTAAATAGTCTAATTGAAACGATTTTTAATAACCAAATATTTTACTAGATTAAATGATAAAGTTCCTACAGTATTAATTTTATTTTTTTTTTTAAATTTTTATTATATAACCTATCAAAAGTTTGCTGAACAAAATTATTGGCACACTTACACAAGTTCTTAAAACTTTGTCAATCTGGCCACTTTTTTGTGATCAATCGCCGTTATTTCTACTTCTTACATTTCAAAGTTTTCACTTGTTAAAGTGCGAAGGTGAGTGGGCCTTGAATTATCTATTTATCATTTTATTTATAATGGGTAACAAATAGAAAGAAACCATAAGAATCTCAGTGCAAAATTATTCTATATCTGCACGATCAAGGCAAATCTTGTGATGAGATTGGATAAATGATGGAAAGAAGTTGCTATACCATTCGGAGCATCGTGCAGCGTTTCAAAGGAGCATCAATATTTGAAAGTGCCAAACATTCAGGTCGTCCTAAAGCTTTAAGCAGTCGTAAATGCAGCCAGATAGTCAGAAAAGTTAAAGTTTATCCAAAAATATCCTCTAACACAGATTGCTGCGGAGATTAACAAAAAGAAGCGTTTGGCATATGCCACGGAGTATTCTCGAATGAAAGCAAATTTAATATAAAAAAAAACATTCCTGTGAAAGTCCAGTAAATTACATTATAAACAGATGGATATACAGAGAGAACTGTACAGGATGGAACTACGGGGCAGAGGTCAGAAGCCGAATGAAACGCTGCAAGATTTCGCGATGGAAATTGAACGCTTGGTGCAACTGATTTACCCAGAGGAGAACCATCCATTCCTGGACCAGTTCAAGATAGAAGCATATGTAAATGGCATGCGGGATCCAGATGTTAAATATGCAGTTTGCGCTATGCAAAAGTCATCCTTTGCAGAAACCATTTCGTACGCACTGGCCTAGGAGACCGCAAAAGTCATATCGAAGCCACAAGTCTACAAGGTGCGGCGACTTGAGGCTGATATGACAAATTGCAGAGACAAAAGTAGCGAGATAGAAGAGGTGGTCAAGCAATTACTAGAGGAAAGAAGCAAATCTCGCGCAAAATGCTTTAACTGCGGTAAAGTCGGCCACCTCCAGCGCCACTGCAGATCAGCAAAGAAAAGATCAAGATCTGCTTCATTATAGTCCACGGGATTGATCTGCGCATGGGACATCAAATAATGGTATGGCGCAATGTCCAGATACCCCTGGATGTTGGATATGAGAGCAGGGCCCACAGTAAGGAAGCTGTTTGGCGTTGAACTCCAGAAATTACCACCTCAGGCAGAAACTATAGTATGGGCACGTGTGGAGAAAGATTGTGTGGATAACCGGTTGGGGGTTGTAGAACCAAAAGAACTAAAAGCCAAAATCATAACAGCTAGAGCCCTTGCGAAAGCCTGCGACGATGGACGAGTTGCTGTAAGAGTACTTAATCTGTCCAAAGCGAAAAGACCATTGACAGAAATTTTTAAATCGGTCAATGTGAGCCGGCAGTAGCCATAATTAATTGTGCGGCGAATTCAGTATGCCCCAAAACAACAGCCAAAGAACGAGATTTACTGGCAGAACAGGTGGAAAAATGGGTAGCAGCCCTGACATCTCCTGACAGAAACAAAGCTAAGCAGTTGCTTAGAAAACATGCCTCTGTCTTCGCCCTGAGTAATAAAAGCCAAGGTAGAACCTCAGTTGTGAAACACGAAATCAACACCGGCGAAGCGAGGCCTATAAATCAAGCACCCAGGAGTATTCCCCTAGCAAAGCGAAACGAGGTCAAAGAACTTGTCAACGAAATGGAGCGGAATGGAGTCATTGAGCCATCTTCTAGTCCGTGGAGCTCGCCAATAGTTTTGGTGAAGAAGATAGCCAAAAGCACCAGGTTTTGCGTTGATTACCGGAAACTCAATGACGTCACAAAGAAAGACAGTTATCCGCTGCCCAGAATTGACGATACCTTGGACACGTTGGCCGGAACGAAATGGTTCTCTACCTTGGACTTACAGAGCGGCTATTGGCAGGTAGAGATAGCCGATAAGGACAAGGAGAAAACTGCCTTTAGCGCGAGCGAAGGTCTATGGCAGTTCAAGGTGATGCCATTTGGGCTGTGCAACGCTCCAGCCACTTTTGAGTGTTTAGTGGAACGTGTGCTTAAAGGTCTCAATTGGAAGACGTGTTTGGTATATCTGGATAACATAATTGTGATGGGGAAGACTTTTGCCAAACACCTGAAAACCCTGGATGAGGTATTTAAGCGTATAACAGCTGCAGGATTAAAGCTAAGAGCTAAGAAATGCGCTTTGTTTCAAAAGGAGGTTAACTATTTGGGGCATCGTGTAACATCAGAAGGTATATATACTGATGAAGATAAAATACTGGCTGTAAAGGATTGGCCTCGCCCACGGAATCTTCATGAGCTTCGTAGTTTTGGGACTTTGCACTTGCTACAGGAGATTTGTGCCGAACTTTGTTCAAGTTGCTGCTAGTTTGCATGACTTGACCAAAAAGTTGCTACCATACCACTGGAGTGAGGCAGCAGAAGAAGCGTTCCAGAGGCTCAAGGTACTTTTGTGTACAGCTCCAGTCCTCGCCTATCCAATCGCTGGGCAGAAATTCATATTAGACACGGATGCGAGCGGCTATGGAATAGCAGGGGTGCTTTCCCAGGTGGTTAATGGGGCGGAAAAAGTCATTGGCTACTACAGCAGAGTATTGTCCAAGCCCGAACGATATTACTGTGTTACACGACGTGAGCTTTTGGCAGTGCTGGAGTGCGTCAAACATTATGACAAATACTTATACGGTCATCACTTCATCTTAAGGACAAACCACTCCGCATTGCGTTGGCTGCTGCAATTTAAGAATCCTGAAGGGCAGCTCGCACGCTGGATTGAACGTCTACAAAGCTATGATTTTTGTATCGAGCACAGAAAAGGTGGAAAACACAATAATGCAGATGCCCTTTCAAGACGGCCATGCAACGTAAAGTGCAAGCACTGCACAAATGTCGAGAAAAAGGAATGTGTCATTGACGTGCGGCTGACCCTAATTAGCTCAGGGGAAGACTGGTCTTAGAAACAGAATGACGACCACATTTTGGCGAAGATTATGTTGGCTAAGCAGAAGAACAAAAGACCGACCCGTAATGAAATATCGGCAGAAAGCCCCTTAGTAAAAGCGTACTGGGCCCAATGCAATAGCCTGAAATTAATAGATGGCTGTTTATATCGATCTTGGGAATGTACAGATGGCAAATTTACAACGGACTTAATTGTCGTGCCCAGTTCCAAGATAAATGAGGTAGTGAAGCAGTTCCATAACGGTCCTAGCGACGGCCACCTGGGCATTACAAAAACTTTGGAAAAGATAAAACAACGATTTTACTGGGTTGGATGCCAGCAGTCTGTAGCCGATTGTATAGCTAATTGCGAACAGTGTATTGCGGCCAAGGGTCCAACAAGAAAAGTCGCGGCAAGCTTCAGCAATACAACCTTTTTGAGCGGATAGCTATCGATGTAGCAGGTCCATTCCCTGTCAGTGGCGCCGGAGGAATATCTCAGAAAAGTGGTTAGTACACACCAAAAGGATTGGGATGAGCATATACCTAAGCTGCTACTGGCTTACCGGTCAACTGGTCACGATTGCACCTCACGTAGTCCAGCGAAAATCCTGTTTGGAACGGAACTGAAACTGCCAGCAGACTTAGAGTTTGGTGTTAAACCTAAACCTGCATGCGAAGACGATGGAAACACTCTTCAGGCACAAGAAGATCTTCACGAGCTTCATGAATTTGTCCGTAACCGCATTAAAATGTCCAGTGATAAGATGAAATCCAGATATGATAGAGCAGCAAGCACGGAGGGATTTACCGAAGGACAAATGGTTCTACTGTTTAACCCACAATGCAAGAAAGGATTATCCCCTAAATTTCAAACCCACTGGGAGGGGCCATACAGGGTGATTAAGACACTGAATGTCGTAGTTTACAAGATACAGAAGTGCCATAGCCCGAGGTCCAAAATGAAGGTGGTTCACCTTGAACGACTAGCCAAATATGGAAAAGGTGATGTTGAGCCTGTTCGGGACGAAAAGGCTTAAGTGGGCGGCAGTGTTACAAAGTAATAGTCAAAGATATGTGAAACGACCTATTGTACAAATGTACAAATACGCAAGATCATAAACATAAAGCAAAAACAAATTGCGTAGCAGAAATTCCCCGAACCGCGATTCAAAGTCGAAACAAAAACAATTACTACAGCAAAAGAAAAAGTAAACAAAAGACACACACACAAACACATATACAAGACTACTAAGCCAGCAACTGAAATAAGTGATGCGCAATTTCGCGTATGTTCGGGACATTTCAAGAAACGGCCGTGATCTGTATATAAAGGTGCCGCCCACCGCAGAATATATAGTTGACTTTGAGACTTCATAGAGTGAATGTCTGTGCATACAAAAGTGTTAAGTGTACAGTGAGAATTAGTACTTAGTACAGTTGTAAATAGAGTCTTAATTGCCGAATAAAGTTGTGTACTGATAAAATCAAGAGTGTATATTTTAATATTTGCAATTAAACGAACCCTACAAATTAACGTTTATAGTAATAAACGTAACAATATGAATACAGATACAGTATTTAAGATAAATAATATAACAATAGAAAAAGTAAACACAATTAAGTATTTGGGCTTCATAATAGACAAAAATCTAAATTTTAAAGATTATATTGAATACTCTTGTAAAAAAATCGGGTTTAGCTTTAGGCTAGAACTTAATACGATATTATTCATTCACAAAATGAAAAATGAAGAGGCACCAAATTATCTATTTGTACAATTAAATTATGTTGGAGATGAGCAGCCATATAATCTAAAAAATGCGTCAGATTTCAGGCTTCAGAGAGCAACTACCAGAGCCAGTCAAAAATCCCTATTTTACAAAGGATTAGGCCGATACAACGCTATGCCAAACTATATTAAAAACGAAACAAACTTTATTATATTTAAAAAGAAACTTGTAAATTTTATAAGAAATTCTAATCAGAGCTAACTAAATAAATATTGTTGTGTAAAAATGTATTGTAAATTCTAAAAGTATAAATAAATACTACTTAATATTTCTAAAAAAATTTATACATATATTTCGCTCAGAGCATGAAAACAAAACCTAGCTGCAACTGTAAAACATGGTGGTGGAGGTGTGATTGTGTGGGGCTGTATGTCCCCCGCAGGCGTGGGCGAGCTGGTGTTCATTGACGACATTACGGACAAAATAAAATCCATGAATATTCTAAAATAAAACCTGAAAAAAGTGCTGAAAAGTTAAAATTACAATCATCGTTCACTTTCCAACACGATAATGAACCGAAGCACTCGGCTCATGTTGTGCGTATGTGGCTTGCATATAATGTTTCGCATGTTCTACCAATCCGCCACAATCCCCAGACCTCAATCCGATCGAGCATTTATGGGAAGAGTTGGATAGGAGAGTGAAAAAGAAGCCAATTACGAAAAAGGATGAGCTGAAGCAGGCACTGGTCGGAGAATGGGTAAATATTGTCACTAAAAAGTTGGTGAGTTCTATGCCAAATGGATTGGCGGCAGTTATAAAACAGAAAGGATTAGCAACTAAATTATTAATATTTTCAAAAAACAATTTTTTTAGTTTTTAATGAGGTGCGCCAATAATTTTACTTTTAATCAATAATGTTATGAAAATATTAAAATGAAATAAATCACAATTTGTGGAAAATTTATCATTTTATCAGCACAAATATTTGCTTATTAAAAATCACCTTATCAAGGCCCTTAAATCAATTGGGAAGTTAAAAACGCCTCCTGTGCCAATAATTTAGTTCGCCACGGTATAATTAATTAAGTTCATGCCTTATGTTTAGACAAAACATAGAGAAAATCGTTTGTGGGCGTCATCATAGTATCTTACAGTATTTGATAATATTTGAACAATTTTGGACCAGGAAAACATTTTATATCAAAATCATTCGTTTACTTGTATCACAAATTTAATTAAAAATTAAAATAATTATAATTACGGAACAATGTTCATACCTTGTGTTTGGACAATACATAGAGAAAATCTTTTTTGGGCGACATCATAGTATCTTGCAGTATTTGGTTGCCCGGATCTACCATTATTTCTTCATATTCTCCTGGCTGATGGCCAGATATTAAAACCTTTTTAATTTGGCCTTTGTCAGTTCCTAGAAACGCTAATGAATGTGGCCCCGTTGTAGTTGCCGTTACAGATGTTACCGAAACATTATCAAAGTGGAACAGAGCATGTGATGTTATAGGAGAAACTCCACTAATCTTTAAACCAACATTGCAAAAGCTGTAAACATTACCAGTTGTCTGAAAAATTTATTTTAGAGCATTTAAAGGAAAGTGAAGCTTATTAAAAAACTTACTCCTGGACAGCGACCATCATCTATTGTGCCCGATATATAACCCAGATTACGATCTTTTATAGTGCCATTAAAACATAAATGTATGTTTTCATTGAAAACTTCTTCTATTTCTTTTAGACTGTAAATGCACATTGCAGACTTATCTTCGGGCTGATTGGTTATTTCCCTGGAGGGCGAAAATGCGGTTACTAAAACATGGTCACCTCTTTTGATACCCATTTGTTGAGCCAATTTCTGACCAGCGTCAGTTATTTTAGCATCGCGCAAAATATTATAGTCAACATTATTATGTGTAGCCAAACACTGTATAGTTATTTCCGTATAACTATCGTAGTTTGAATCTGTTATACATATGCGTGCCAAACGCGTTACATATCCCGCTTCCTCGGCCAAGTGAGAACGTTTTTGAACAATAGTAAAGTATGCGTATTCCGATGAATTAAACCCATAAACGTAATCTACTAGAAAGTGGTCTCTGTACTTAACATCGATGTTGATAATGGATTGTTTGATTTCGAATTCGGCATAATTTAAATCTTCCAACCGTCTTGAAGATATTGCCGGTACATCGTGCCTATAGTCTCCTACATTAGTAAATGTTGTACCAACATACAAGATGTCTTCCTTTTTCCAGGAATATTTTGCTGGCCCCACAAAAGCGTACGTTGAGGCAAATTCATCATTTGCTGCTAATGGTATCTCGATAAAGAGGGGGTTTTTTGGAAAACGTGTTAAGTTATAGATATCACAGGCACCTTGGCGTACACTACCACAGGCAATCAATATACCATCGCCTTGAGCATAGCTAACAATCAAGATCTTATTGTGATTATGTACGAGAGATGTCTCAACATCTTCCGAGCAACCGCTGGCATGGCACTGAGGAGAATCGTTTTTAGGGCCAGTTAAAGCTTGTGATAATACTCTTAAGTTTTCATTTAACTGTAAAATTTTGTTAGTTGCTCCGGCATAAAAAACATTACGTTTGTAATCATAAGCTAAATGTGTAAGATAATTTTTTGAACTCCCATTAGGTGTTGCAGAAGACGATGATCCAGTTGATGAAGACGTTGTTGATAAATTTCCAGTACTGGAGGAAATTGTTGAAGTGGCAGGTAGGCCACCGGGAGTACTTGCAGTTTGTTCTCCGGCATAGCCTGTTGATATTTGAGGTAAACTAAATTGAGCTACTATATCACCAGATGAAAATACTTGTGTTTGTGTAAAATTCAAGTTTGTAGTTGGATGCTGCACAGTTATGCCCTCTATTTGTACTGCTACCACAGAATTCCAAAAAATTACCCAATGAACTATGTACAACAATAATCTTATCGGTAACCCAAACAAATGCTTTCTTTTTCTATGGCGTGCTTTAACATTTGTATATTCAGAGTTAGCGTTTGTTTTGCTTTTCGAAATGTGTTCACAAAATAAAGCAGGTATTGTTATAAAATTGCAGGAGCTCTTCTCAAACATCATATTTCTTATATACATATATAAATATATATATATATTATCATCTACATATAGATATTTTAAAATTATGTATCTTTTTTTTACATATAAATTCTTCTTAATTTATAATACAGCTATGAAAATTCAAATTGAAGTATGTATAATAAATCTCTTTGTAAATTAAAATATATCTTCGCCTTTTCTTCCTTTCTCTTTATACTTCTGGTAATGAGGCAATACGGTTTTCTAATATTATTTCCATATAGATCATTTTTTAATCTTTTTTCCTTTTACATTGCGCCCCAGTTATGGCTTGTTGTTACTCAAAGTGGTTTTTAAATGTCTTATTTATAGTAATAATTCAGTCTTTTGCTTGTTGTGGGGGGAATATGGAGATGTATTGCAAATTTGCCACATTACTGTGTCAAAACCTTAGGCGCAGGAGTAGGGATTTACTAGTTCCAAATCTGCAGCGGAAAAGCCATATTCTAAAAATAAATACGTATTTTAAAATTTAATACTTTTTACATACAAAGAGCCCTTAAGGATTTTGAAGGACCCCATTGTTTTAAACGCCAGTCTTAAATTATACTAATAGCAAAAGTTGCTTTCAAGGAAAATAATACGTTGAAACATCATAAAAAGCAAGCTTTTAATTTATTACCTTGGGAAAGAATTCTGTACCTGTATATCATTAATTTGTATTAACCGTGGCTGAGTACAGACGTATAAAAAAATTCGAGCGTAGCTAATAATTAATATTTGTGCACTATGCGTCCTAAATATTATGAGAGAATTGTATTTTTTGCGCTATCCTGTAATATATTGCAGTGTGTTTCCAATAATACAATACATTAGGGTGCGTCTTACCCGTATGGTCCAAAAGTTTTTGCATATTTTCGTTTGCAATTCCCCCTAAAAATGGTCTTCACAGCAAAAGAAAAAATAACTTAACAAAAAAAATTTTCATGTCGTATAACGGGAAGGCGTAGCTCATTCGCCCTTAAACTTGTTCAATATAAAGAAAATCTACGGAAAGGTTGTTATAATCCTTCCAAATAAATGTGTATATTTTAAAGTGGCTATCGTCACCTATTGGGTTGTATTCTACTAAGTCTCATGGCGTTGGCTGTGATGGAATTTCTACGAAATAGTAAAATTAGTTTTGCCAGGATTGGTAAATATATATTCAAGATTTTGTTATTACATCTGCCTTTCCTGGCAGGAAGTTAAAAAAGTGCGGTTCCGATAAAGAAAATAGGTAGTTCTCTTTATATGGAGGATTTGAGTCATATATCTACTATTCCCACTCATTCTAAAGATGTAGAGATTCTACTTAAGAGGTAATTTTTTTTGCCATATATAGGGTGTCCGCCGGGAAGGTATACTACTTTGTTTTGCCGCCATTTTGGTAAACATTAGTCTTGACAGTTCATATTCGGCAGTCGTTTCTCAAAAGTAATCAATCGATTACTGTGACGATGAGAAAGTTACGTGAAGTTTTTGGGAGAAACAACGTGCCAACAAGACGCGATATTTATCGTGTAGGGAATGAATTCGAAAAAAGAGGGACTGTAGCTGATAAACCCAAGCATGGACCACAACGTTCTGCAAGATCGGCTGAAAACATTACTGCTGTTCAAGAAAGTGTTCAAAACAATTCATCAACCTCAATTCGACATCGTGCTCAGGAGCTTGGTCTTCAAAGAACAACTTTAGCCACAATTTTGCACAAAGATTTGCATTTGTTTCCATTTAAGATACAGTTGACACAAGCGCTTCTTTCAGAAGACCATTTACGCCGCCGTACATATGCCAAAAGGATGCTACAGCTCGACCATGACAACCCAGATTTTCATGAAACAATCATGAGTAACGAGGCACATTTTCATTTGAATGGATATGTGAATAAACAGAATAGTCGGTCAGGAGGAATAATGGGACCTTACTTCTTTGAAACTGAAAACGGCATAACGGTAACTGTCAATGGGGAGCGATATCGTGATATGATTGAAAACTTTTTAACGCCACAACTGCATGCTATGCGCTTGACTAACATGTGGTTTAATCAAGACGGTGCCACATCGCTTCAGCCAGGATTACAATGAAATTACTGCGAGACCTCTTTCCACAACAAGTTATTTCAAGGAATGTTGATTGTCCTCCACGCCTGATTTTACTGCTACGGACTTCTTTTTGTGAGGATATCTGAAATGCAAACAAACCAGAAACGCTGGAGCAAGTCAAGCAAAATATTCGTGATGAAATTAATGAAATAGCGCGTGAAATATGTGAGAATGTAATGAAAAATGTGTTCAAAAAGGCTCGCATTTGTGAGGCTAACAGAGGCGGTCATTTATCTTATATTGTATTTAATCAAAAATTATAAACAAAGTAGTATAACTCCCCGGCGGACACCCTGTATTAATGAAATTTCACTATTATGCGATTCTCAGTATGAGTTTAGAAGCGGCAAAAGCCCAATATCACTTCTTTTTCATATAAGATTCGTCAGTCGGTCAGTAATTGTAAAGTTAATGTTTTTTTGAGCATTGACCTTTCTAAGACATTTGATAAGATTGATTATGGAATTTTGATTTACAATCTGTTTTGAAGTTTTGTTAATCGATGACTGCGTGTAGGCTTCTTGCTTCACCTGAAGTTGGGACGACACATGCTCCGTGGTGCATAGAAGGCAACAACACAACAGCCTTATTTAGTTGTTGTACATTAAAAACAGTTGTAACTTTACCTCGAAAACAGCATTGTTTGGCAGAAAAGCTTATAAGGTGGGTCTAAAAATCTTATTGCGAGTTTGACGTTAGTATACCAGTAAACTTTGCTGCGAATTAGGAAGCTACCAGAGTAGCCTGAAATTTCTGTACACCTTTTTAATAAAAAATGCGCTTTGTTTATTCTATAACATAATGTTTTTACGTTCTACTTTCAGACGATTTAAGAACCAGATTTTTTTGAAAATAGTATATAACTGTGAATTTTTATGTAAACAACAGTAAAAATCTTCGAATATATGAAAAACGCTCGCATTCGATTTGCGCCATTAGGTGGGTTAATTAGATGGTGTTTGTAACCCATCAGAAAGAATGAATTGAAAGTAATCGTTATTTATAAACCAAAAATTAATACTCTAAAATATTCCTTTTGATTCAATCACAAAAATAAAACCTCGAAATATTAAATACTTTCAAGCAAACAAATTAAACTCAAAAATAATCGTTATATTATTAAAAAAATAAGAGCCAAATATATCTAATTAACAAAAGTTTAATGCATGAAAAATAACTATAATAATTACTATCGGCCCCTGTTTGATACTTTTGTGCATAGGCCGACATTATCTTAAGATTAACCTAGCGAATTGTTTCTTTCGGCCAACATGGGTGTGTAAATCGCTTTTTTTTCAAACAACGGCGGATGGTTCTAGTAATTCTTCGGGTAGTTTAAATGTATTTTTGATAACTTATCTGATTATAATCTGTTCAGTTCGCATGTATTTGTTTTTTGCACGGCCTCTTCTGAGCGCAATAACTTTAAATTACAGTATCAATTGTAAACTTGGTCCAGATAGAGAATTTTTTAACTTAACACCAATTTTATCACACATCTTTACTTATTTGCCACATATGTATATACAACTAAAAAATCTTTATAAAAATTGAATGCAATTATTACTACAATTTGCTTTGATAAAAAAAATATGGACATCTATTCCATTAAAATAAAAATATCCAAAAGACAATTTGTCTGCAGATTTTTGTTAAGTTTTAAAACAATAATTTTTTAAATTTGTATTAAAATATTAACTAAATAATCGTTACATATTTTAATACATTATAAACTATTTTGTAAGTAAAACTTTACACATATGTATGTATAACATTGTTGTTGGTAATCTGACGCCAATTTTTAAATTATACTGAAATTCGGGAACGTCCTTAAGACTTTTGTGGCACAGTGCCACTAATTATGAAAAAATCTTGCTTTAGGTAAAAGATCTTCAAATCTTATTGGTGGCATCGCTGAAAAGGGTATCTTAATTCCGTAATCTCATAGGCAATGTCTAAATTGTGTAAAAACATGTGTATTTTATATCTTTCTGCGATGAATATAATACATAAAGTAGCCAATGGATACAAATCTATTCTTATTCACCTGAACACTTTGCCATACAAGGGAAATGTATTAAATATATTACATTTAATTACATTACCCAGGCAAACCCGGTAGTAGTAAGTCACCCTTTTCATTCTTGATTTGATATTCCGACAGGATATTTGACAAGGGATGATGGAAATTCGTTCCAAAATTCTACATCACCCTTTTCATTTTAAAATATATAAACTACCGTTGTTCATAATAGGGTTCCATAACCGTATTACATGGTATATAGCACTATATAGCCATGAAATAAAGATTTATATACCATAAATAATAATTATCACTCTTCGGTTTAAAACATAATGTTATCTATGCATATTTTACAAAATAATATTTATTTAAGTGAAATTCATAAACAAAAAAAAACGTTTCCCAAATAAAATATAGGAAATCCAAAATATCTACCATAAAGAAATTAAGAAGCGATGGATACATAAAGTTTAAGCTCTCTGTAAATATCCAACCTAAAAGCCTCCCTCATAAAACATAATAAACTATCAGGAAAACACTCATCTTAAATTTGTATGTAATTGTATACACAAATCCATAAAAAAAAAAATCCATTCGTTTCCAAAGTTTTTATGCAGTATTGCATTGCAAAATTTATTTGCTTAGGGTACATCATACATACATACATCCATATGCATATGGACGTGCATCCGTGGATGGGTGAATGCATTCACATTTTTTTTTTAAATCCTTTTCTTTGTTTTAGTTTCAAAGGTATTTTATACTTCAAATCATTTGTAAATCCTTTTTATGATTTTAAAATATCGTTTGTTTGGCATTTTCTTTTTATATCAACCACATACATACTAAAATATTTAGAAATATTGTGCACCTCTTTTTTCATATTTCATTTCTAGAAAACCAGATTCTAAGACTAACAACTCACGCATACACAAAAAGCACATTAAGTGAAAATAATGATATACACATTTAGTGTTGTTAAGCGTAAAAAGCCGCCACCACTTGTAACATACTACACCGATATTAAAATATTATTGTATTTAATTTATACATTAACGTAGGAAATTGTAATATTCAATTTTGTAAACTATTTAATGGTTTTCTAATCGCAATTCTAAAGTACATATATAAGATTTAAAATCACACTAGTAAAACACAGCGGACATTACCGTTTATACATTAATGTAGACATAATATGTTATGGACTTATATATATGCAGCTATTTAATGTTTTATAACTTTATATTCTACATGTATTATGTTTTAAACACTTTAAGAATCAAAATATAGAAAAATATTTAACTGTAGTAAAATTTGTTTTATAAAACAAGCGAATATATATTCTCCAAGCAGAGTGCGAAGCCCGTAATAATCACGAACGGCGGCCGCTAAACATAATAAGAAAGCAGCGGCTTAAAGACCACGAAGCCTGGATGCAAAGAACGCCTTACATATCGTCTTTCTAGCCATAAATTTGTTCGCACAATAACGAGAGAAATGTTTTAAAAGTATTCTCTTTAATGCATGCTTATAGATGTTCCTGTTCAGCTTGATAATATTTTTTGTGTCTCAACGAGATTGTAAGGATGCTTTTAGCATAGTTTATGTATGGATGTTCACAGACGAGCGCACACACACATACCCTTTATTTTGCTTGTGGATTTTGTTTGTGTAATGTCACGACGGAGTTGTGCGACCAATTGTCTGACAATTCTGTTTGGACATGAAGCGACCGTGAACATCGACGGTCTTGACTAGCCAACTATCCGTGCGAACACCAAAATGTGTGATGTCTGGAGAGATTTATGGCTAGTCAAGACGCCATGCTATGGGTGTTTACAGACGAGCACAACCATACATCCACACTTTTTATTTTACTTCTGGATTTCGTTTGTGTAATGGCAATACAGAGTTGCTCAAAGAATCGTTCGAAAAACTCTGTTTGAACATGAAGCGAACATGAAAATCGACAGTCTTGACCAGCCAACTATCCGTGTGAGCAGCAGAATGCGAGATGCCTGAACAGATTTATGGCTAGTCTAGACGCATTGTTAAATACCAGTTTATATTATATTTTGTTGACATTTCGATCGGTAACAAATTTTAGGACAGCAGTGTCCTAAAATGATTAGCATGCGGTCGACGAAGGCAAAAACTGCAGATATGCAAATTGCTACATGAAATGGCCACCCTTCCCAACTAAACAATACATCCAATTATAAATTTCATATAAAAAAATTACTCTCCGATTTCGGTACATTTTTAATACATGGAGTTTGAAATCCGCAAAGAAACCGAAATCACTTTGAATTCGACCTGTTATCAATATGACTTGGTAAGAAAATAATACAGATTGTACCAGCATTGGCGAAATATTTTTTATATGGAATTTGACACCCAATCAGTAAACAAAAAGTTATCAGCTGGGCTAGTGAGTTCACCTGCTTAATCTACCCTGCAGGATTGGGAAGACCAGATGTAAGGATAGGGTCGACCAGGGTAGAGTCGATCTGACTGGCAACTCTGGCTCTTACGATATTTGTTTATTTTTTATGTTTTCTTAATCTAAGGCAATGTATAAAAGAGAATAATATAAGTATTACAAACAAATTTTATTTACTATATTCCATTCCATCCGTTTACTCAAATTTTCAAAATCGTTTGCTGGACTTTACTGGATTGCGCTCGTTCAACCCACATTTAGTAAATGAAAGTATAAACTGAGATGGTAAAGTGAGAGTTCAAAGAATGTGTACCTATAACTTTTCACTGGTTAAATTTGTGTTCCCAGAATTTAGTAGAATGGAAACTTTACAGACGTAGAATTTCGAATGTAGTTTAGAACTTGAGATTTTTGGGAAAGAAACGCATGTATTTACTTACAATTCCTAGCATTTAATAACTTTACTACATTTTATCAGTTTTTTTCTGAGGGCAAATTTTCTAAATGCCAAGAAAATACTGATTTTCCTAATTTTGCTGCAGAGTGGAAGAATGGACCTTTTTGTACTGACAATGTTACCTCGTATAAAGGACTGCTATTAAAAAAAATTGGTAAATTGGTCCGTCCGTTCTCGAGTTTCATATTAGGCAACACATTGAGCAATTCATTTTTTATTTATATACATTTAGTATATACATATTTTGATAAGTTAAGACTATACTAAAATCCTTTCCGCCATCGCACATTTTGCAGCTCGCACAGAAAAATTGTTTTCAAGACCGCCGCTGTTCATGATCGCTTCATGTTCCAACAGAGTTGTCTGACAATACTTCACACAACTCTGTCATACCATTACACAAACAATATACACAGAGAAAATAAAAAGTATTTATGTGTGTAACCGCTCATCTATAAACACAGTCATAAGCTATGCTAAAAGCTTCCATACAATCTCGTTGAGAGACAAAAAATGAGAGACACAAAATTATGCTCAAACTGAACAGAAACATCTACACGTATTCTGCAAACAGAAGATCACAAACACATATTCTCTCGTTATATTGGAAATGACTTATTGTGCGAATTTATTTGTTTCTACTCAATACGTAGTGTAATATAAACGCCACCTATAGTTATGTATTGTTGGAAATTTGGCCACTCTTTATTTTTGCCCTTTTTCATCTGTAGAGTTGGCAACCTTGATCATTTGTTTTCAAGGAAAACGAAGACTAACAATTTTAATCGATGGGGAAATAAATGTATAGAATGTTCTACGGTTTAGTTAGTAATTTTTGAATACTCATATTAAATTAATTAACAATAATATTTGTAGTTGGCGTATGAGGATTATGGATGAACTGGACGAACAATTGAGACAATTAAGTATAATAAATAGCCGATTGTCATTTGCAGATAACAACAAAGTGTCATTACCCGATGGAAATCATATAGATGTAGCCAAACTTGTAAACAATATAGAGGAAAAAAATAACTTTTCCCAAGAATACCAGGGAGCCTTGAAGAATCGGCTAATTTATGGCCATGATTTGAACTGTCCAAAAAAGGTGGGACCTTCAGTACCGCCGAAACCACTCAAAAAGTCACCAAATATTCCAGAGGTTTTTATAATTTTATTGATATTGCATTTTTCGTTAACTCTGTGCTTTATAAATGTTAGTGGAATAGGCTTAATTTTAAATGAAACAAATTATAAACAAACGCAACAAGAATTAAGAAAAAATGTGTTGAGCATATTAAAAAAAGAATGCGGCTACCGATATCCATATTTATGCACATATCTGAATAAAATTCTGTTCAATATTTAAAAGCCGTACTGCACAACGACAAGGCCTTAAAGTTTTGGTTAACAACTGCATGTGTAATCACAATATACATACATACTGTCGCTGCCAATCTCTTGATAATAAAAATAATTCTTTATTAAAATTGCAATCATAGAAAATATTGTTCCGATTTTAGCTTGCAAATACGAATTGTTATTCCCACTTAAATTCTTAATTGTTTGTACACATATTCATTACTATATATTTCCATTGCTGTTGTAATAAACGCACGAGTTTAACGTAATATCTACCTACATGCATTATTTAAAAGAAGTTTCTTCTGAAAATTAACCATCCACATTTATATAGCTCTCAGTCTTTCAAGGTTAATGAAAAATTATAAATTTAACAAGTCAGTCGGTCAGAGGTCATACGCTTTCAAAATTTTATTTATTGTGTTAGTAAATTAACATTTAAAAAAGTGTATTGATAATCACGCGGAGTGCTCTTAAAAGTTTGTGTATTATTTAAAGCAGGCTTATTTTTACATACAGATATACATATGTATGTAGATATGTTATTCCAATTAACGTTATCATCAAATGTATGAACATGCGTTTCTTGCATTGGCCTGTGAAACTTTTATTAATATAAGGCTGATGTTACTTTCCTATAAATCAATTTCTAATATCCATCCGCAATTATGTTTTTTTACAACTCCGCTCAGGGGAACATTTTAGATATCGTCGATCGAAATTGTATTTGAAAAACCGACTGTTCACGCATTCATTTGATAAATTCACGGTTCTGTTTGTGGGTGTCTGGGCTTTAATTCTTCAGTGACTTGGATCTCGTATACGTTTAAATGCAAATCCTCTGTCAAAATTCTTTACGTAATGGAATGAAAACGCACCAACTGCTGCGATCGATGGAGAATCGATGTGCCTGGCCACACGTCGACGAATACCGGCAATATTATTATCCAAGGGACCTAGCCGAGCGTGCTGAGGTGTTTTCAAGCGTTTCTGGCTTCATGAAAGAAATTTCAAATTGTTCGCCTGGATAGTCAATTTGGGATTTCTTCTTTATTTTCAAAATAAGATTGGATATTCCAACATATCCTTTCGTTGTGCATTGCTTCGTGCTAAATCTAATTCACAAAATTTTCTTTCAAAATGAACTGTTAATAAATAGATATCTAAGTTGCCATAGTTAGGTTAGAAAGCCAATTGAGAAACATTTGTAGGCACTGTTAATCTATAATAATTGTAATAGTATTTGCATATGTATACAGATATACATTTTATTTAAATTTAGATACCACAAAGTAGTCAGGTAAAGCAAACTTGTGAACCCCTTTACGCTCAGCGTTTACAGAGTGTAGATGTCAGTAATTATGGTGGCGAAATGTGTAAGCAACCATTACTTTTACGTAAACAAAGGTCCTATGCTACACGTGACGTTGATTCGTCGTCAAACACACCGACATTGGGGCTGAAGTCACGTAAAGTTACTCTAGATAATCCAGCTATTTTAGAACAACAATTAGAGGCATTAGAACATCATAAAAAACAGCTGGAAAAACGTGGCAAACTAAACCAAAATTCATCTACTAACAGCAAATCCATCGCATTGCATTTGAATGCACCAAAATTGTCTTCGTCTTCGTTGCTAACAGACGTTCCGCTTACTGCCCATAACTTCTTGGAAAACTCAAATGCAACATATGCCAACACTACATCATCGTCGGGAGCTGGTACTGATCCCAAAAGAAATATATATGGCAATATATCTTCATCAACTGCTCTAAATAATATTTATTCAAATGTCGCCTACGATAAAGATGAGCAGGAACAATCATGTGTAGGAGAGCCAAATTTATCTGAATCCCATACACCTCTTCTAAAGCAAAAAACTGGACCATCTACAAATGAAGACAATAATGTCTACTTCACTCACAATGGCTCTGTGATAGCGGAAGATGAAATACCACCGCCTTCAAGCCCTGTTAGTTCATCCTATAGTGAATTGCGACGAGCCTCGGAAGTTTTCAAAACAAATAATTTACCACAGAAGGGTGCAATTATTTCATCCAATGATCATCTTAATCTAGCAAAACCAATCGTAGGCTATGAAATGCCTCATGAGCATAAATTATCTGTGGCATCAAATGATATACGACAATTGTATATAAACAAACTTCCATACAATGCTAATGATGGATTTAGGAATTACAACGCTGGAATGCAGGTAATGTATATTGTATTTGATAATCAATTTCAATTTCTATACAATTTTTATTTTTAGGCAAAGGTTAATCCAACTTTGTCTGATTACTATGGATATGGCGGATTTTCTCAGGTTAGTACCTTTAATAGTATTACTGCTAACATTTAAAAACGTAATAATGTAATCAAAAATCATTAAAGGCTAAAAACAATTGCCTCTTGTCTCTTTCTGTACAGTAATTAATACGGTTATGATGTTTATGCAAAATTGTTTCATTTACTTAAAATATGCACCAGCGATCGGTAATCAATTTTAAAATCTAAAAAATATATTGCAGATACAATAAGTCATTTCTTAGTTTTTGCTTTTTTATGTTACTATTGGGACGTATGTGTCCCAAGGCATTTGTATTGTCTTGGTTATCCTTAACTTAAACGCACCCTCTGGAACATTATTTAACCCATAATCAAGCTACCGCATCCCAAAAAAGTTTGTATCCTTAAGAAAAGTTTTTATCGAAAGGCTTAAAAGTAAGCTCGAACGATAAAATTAACAAACAGAAAAAATCATAATACATAGTACTCCTTGAGTGCGTATACTCATTTGTCTCTGCTTTCTTAACAATAATATATGTTAACGTGTTACATTAAAATATATTTTTTCTTTGTTTTATCCAATAGACATCGTCTACCTATGAATCTATTTATGAGCCCATTAATCCAAGACCTCCTAGTCAATTGTCAACACGTTCTCATAACCTGATGTATCCCACATGTATTAAAAATTCAAATAACTCATCCTTGCCTGAATGCGGCGATATTTTGGCAAAAAGTAATAGCAGTAATTTATCAATTTTAAGCGGTGTCAGTGGTGGAAGCAGTGTGGATTCAAATTCACCAGTGTATCCTAATAGCAGTAGAGGAAGCGAAGGTGGTGGTACCTTAAACAGATATCCACAAAGCTCGAAAGAATCAGAAGTTGAATCTTTAACTGATTTTTTGGTAAAGTCAATGGATCCACAACAGGATGTGGAAAACTATGGTATTTGCTTCAAATGTAACGAAATTGTAGTGGGAGAAAATTCCGGTTGCACGGCAATGGATCAAATTTATCATATTGCATGTTTTACTTGCTGTCAGTGCCAAATCAATTTGCAAGGCAAACCATTTTACGCTTTGGACTGTAAACCCTACTGTGAATTTGATTACTTGCAAACATTGGAAAAATGTTCTGTATGTATGAAACCGATCTTAGAACGAATTCTACGTGCGACTGGCAAGCCATATCATCCACAATGTTTTACTTGTGTTGTTTGCAAGAAGAGTTTAGATGGCATACCCTTTACAGTTGACTCAACAAACCAAAACTATTGTATTGAGGATTTTCACAAGTAAGTATATTCAATTTTAAACCTAATTTTTTTAATTCTGTCTTAAATTTAAGCAACGAATGTGGTATACAATGAATTACATTAATAAACTTGGCTACAAATCCAAATATTTAGTACCTTTATTTTACGGTCTGAGTTACTTTGCGCTTTTTACCAGAAATTTCAACCTATTTGCTTTTATTTTAAAATAAATACCTAGGTATGTATAGGCCATAAAAATGGTTAGCTACACAAATTTGTTCTTTATCCGACATCAACTAACACACAAAATTATACGTAGTCACAAACAGCGCAGGACCAAGTTATTTTGGAAATAAGGTATTATTTCGCAACGGCTGATTCGATTGATTTAACATTTTTACACCATTTTTTTAAACCTTTTCCGACTGATTTCTCTTAAGACAACATTCTAAAAGCGCGATATGATTGGTTTGGGAGAGCCGTGTCGCAGAGCTCAATGTGTTTGTATTTTTTAGTCTCTGTTTCCCATCAAGTTGTAATTAATGCCATGCCAGACAATTGGGTTAGACCTCAAGTTTGCTTACATATTTGCACGATAATATTTTTATTCCTTCTAGATGTTTATGGATATTTTTATTTCGGACGTACCAAGGGGCGCACACAAAAAACGTTCGTATTTATGTTGGCAGAGCGCATTACCGATCCAGAAGCATATTTTTTGCTAAACAAAATTTGCAGAAGCATGTTTTGGGTGCGCATCATTGCGTTGTTGTCATGAAGTTGTGCATTGTTTGTATAGGGTTCTCGATTGGACTCGAATAGTTTGTAAACGGTTTCCATCATTAGGTGTAGGCTTAAGTATATTTTTATGCGAACTGACTTTTCGCATAATTTTTCAAGGTTTGGGCATACGAAAAGGTTAGTGTGTGGTACGTTACTAGGTTGTGTACTAAGTATAGATCCAGCACGAAGCCTCGGAAATTTGGAAGCCTTATATTGGCATTCATGTTCGTGTTTAAGTATTTTTTTTTATTTTTTTTTGAGATGTTGGAAGAGTTTGCAGCCCCTATAGTTTGCAGTGTGGCTTTCACCGCGGTTGCTGCAGTTTTTAACTTGGGATCAGTAAGAAGTGCAATCCGGAGTTTGGCGGCGTGGCCGAGAACCACGCATACGGATGGTAGTTAGCAGTAAGTTTTCGTGTGCCCATTACATTTTAATGGCTCTTTCACAGTTATTCGTCTGTTGAGAAGGTAGCGTAAGTTGTAAATAGGTGGAACGCAGTTTTTAGATTTTAGCTGAGTTGCATTAAATACAATCTCAATACGATGCAATTGTTGGGACTTTATTCTTTCCGCTTCCATGCTATTTTTTACTTTCTCATTGGAAACAGAACTTTCTGTCAATGCCCTCTAGGACAGCACTCGCATACTACTTCTTAATTGATACGAATAATTGCTCTTATTTTCCGCATGTGCTTGGATCTTTCTTTCTTAGATTTGTCTGTAAACATTTTCTTTCCTATGAGTTGGGACAGCATGTTTACTATGCATTGGACGATCGTTCTTACAGGTAGTTCCCTGACAGCGGGTTAAGCATATTTATCATTGAACATTTAACTAATGTTCTTGCCCGAAAAAGCAAAATCATTTGTTCCAAATTAATGAAATATAAAGATTCTGAAATAGTTTTTAATAATAACTTTTTGCTTTTAATTGTCAACATTAAAATAATACCTTTACCTATTAAATTTTTATATATTTAGGCGAATTTTATAAATTAAATAATAATATTATTATCTTCTCATCATCATTATTTTAAATATTATTATCATTATTTTTATTAGAAAATTTGCCCCTCGCTGCTGCGTTTGCACAGAGCCAATTATGCCGGAACCTGGTGAAGAAGAGACTGTAAGAGTGGTAGCTTTGGACAGGAGTTTTCACTTTGAATGCTACAAGTGTGAGGTAGTTTATACAGAAATAATAAAAAAATAAATTGTTAATCCTCAATATTTACAGGATTGCGGATTATTACTTTCATCTGAGGCCGAAGGTCGCGGCTGCTATCCTTTAGACGATCATGTTTTATGTAAGAGTTGTAATGCAAAACGAGTCCAAATGCTTACAAACCGCATGACGACTACAGAGCTTTAAAGCCTTTAGCGTAAACGATATTTGAAATTTAATACATTCCAAAAATTTATATGTAATTCATGAAAATTAAATGTTTAGTAAATTTTTTAATTCTTTTCTACAACAGAAACAAGAGTTTGACACTTTGTAGGTGCAAAAAGTCAAGCTGCAACGGTGATCGCGCTGTGTAACCACATTAGAACTTTTCTTGTGTGGATGTCATAAGCCGCAGGCTTTTGATGGGGGTGGTTATATCGATATATAAAAGCTTTATATACTCGTATATCCTACAATCCAAATAATGATATATTATTACATTCATACTTATATTCTACAAGAAAACAATATGCGAAAACTATTATCACGTATGATGCTTTTTATTACTTTGGTGATATCGTTCTTATATCTTTTGATTCATTGGGTATTTTTAAGTTCATTTTTAATGCACTTTTACTGATGTTTTATGTAAATTTTCTACCTGTTATACGGCCGGTGTTAATTTCTCTGCTCTACTGCAGAGTCCCACTGTAATCATCTAGGCATGGTGTTTTAATGTTGTCCCGACTAGCTCGATCAGGTTGTTAAGTTCCTTGACCCGTGTACTTTAGGCGTATAAACATATAACGAAACTCTTCCATGCCATTAAAAATCCGAGTCCAGAAAAACTACAAACACTGCTAAGATTTCTCAATAGAAGCAAATCACTATTTTATTACTCTGCTGGTAGAACCGAAATTTTTATGTCAGTGGTGGCAACTGTATATTTGGTACGACAACTCTCTCACACTCTATTGAAACTGGTAATCGCTTAAATAGTATCGTGGCAATTCTAGAAGTACAAGGTAATTGATCGTAAATTGGTAAGTATTATGTTACAATTGGAGTATTCGCAGTGACACCCATTCCGGCCTTAGTTGCACGAAGTTCGTTTATGTGCCTTTTAAAGATGTATATAGCTCTTATCTTCTTTGATTATCAGATGTTTCTGGATGCCCTGTTTATGTTGTTTGACAAAATCTTGGAAGTTTTTCTCCCAATGAATTCTATATCTGAGATTTTACTTGAACGCCATTTCTAACATTATCAGCCCGATTCTAAATATTCCCCGGGAAATAAATTTCCTGGGAGTTCATTTTCCCTGGGAACAAATTCTCCTATTCTAAACACACGGGGAGAATGTTATTGCGGGAAAGGGAATATCGAATTTTCGTAGTCAACTGTTTTGCTTTCAGCTGTTCTTGTTTTGACTTAAAACTTACAATTCATTATTATTAAAAATAAGTGTCGAATATTTAAATAAAATAAAATGTTTAGTGTAGCATTTCCAGTGGTAGCTGAAGCAGCAGAAGCTGACGAACAGCAATATTCAAGAAATGAGCAAAGAATTGCAAGGAGAAAGTTGCGTGATGACGCAAATCCACTTGAGCTGCCACAAACGTTGTGACTATAAAAAGATGTTATTGTATATATTTATTTGTTCATTTTAATTATGATTATTTCACTTTTGCAATGCAGATTCGAAAAATATTACAGGGTAAATAAAGGCTGACTGACTGGTCTGCGATCATGAGCTCAGGATTAAATATGTTGATGCTTCCTATGCTGGTGCGTGCCATGATTCATTTATTTGGAACTCCAGCGATTTGCGAACACATCTTGAGCAGCAATATATTAATGCGTGCAGCAATTATTGGCTTCTCGGTAAAGTTTAAGTGATAGCAAATTGTAGTCATGGCTTAACTACTTATACATAATTAATATTAGATGGAGATGCATTCTTGGCGCTAGAGAACTCCACTATGCTCCAAAAAAGGCAGCGAAGATAGTTAATGTTTGTTGTGCTTTACATAACATCCGCATTTATTTTAAATGCAATGGTAATGTAGATAATGTCGAATGGCTTTAGTATCGCATCAGTATTTGTCTGCTGTCCAAGTTATCAGAAATAACATTGGAAATAATTTATAAAAAGGTTTTTTGCTTCTAAATCGATTCTCGCCACTCAAGTCATATTTTATGTAATGAAATACACCCGCATTTGTTATGTTTATAATTATTTTATTAAAAAATAAAACTAAAAATTTCAAAAACAAAGATTTTAATATTTAACTCCCTTTCACTTTTTTGGGGGAAAATCTCCCAAGTTTTTTATTACATTCTCCCTATATTTGACATTCGTAATACCTACTTTTATTCCCGGGGAAGAGTTTCCCAATTCGAAGTTCATTTAGAATAAGGGAAATGGGAAAAGGGAAACATTTCCCTAGGAGATTTTATTTAGAATAGGGGGACAGGGAAAAAACTCCCAGGGAATTGTTATTTAGAATTGGGGTGTATAATAATTTACAAGCTTGGCTACAATTTGGTTTAATTGTGATTTTATGCATTAGTTACAAAAATTCAAGTCTTCTGCTAGTGTTTTGTAAGAGATTATGTAAAATTTTCATGTGATAAATTGTATGCCAACTCATTTCATCATAAAATTATGCAATTATTCTGATGAGGAATTAGTTCTTCTCTATGGGCATTTCGTTGGTTACTTAATTGTCTTTACTCAAATTTTTGGAAAAACTGGAAATGTCTTAAGCTGGAATTTCTTTAAACCAAATGAGAAGTTTAATCAAAAGAAAAATATTAAAGTTTTAACAAAAACCCAACAAACGAATTGTTATTTTATATTATTTACTTTCCGTTCTACATTTGATTGGTTGTTTGCAACTCTAAATGTAATGATAAGGGGTAGCAAAAAATGTTGCACACACAATTGCCTATTTAATAATGAAAGAAAATTTTTGGAACTGGAAAAGTTGGCCTAAATTGCATACGTTATTGTGTCATCATCCGCTCAAGTTATAAACTTATCAAAAAGTTAATGTTGATGTCAAAACTTAACGAATTGAGGAATCACTCTGAAAAAAATATTCGACTATCGAAAAATAAGTCAGTAGTGTAAACAAGTTATTGCTTCCAAGACCAGTTTTGAGCCAAAACAGTCCTTTAGATTGCGTAATTAGTGTCAATTCATTCCGAACATTTTTTTTCATCTCGGACTTGTATTAAAAGAGTACCCACGTAACTTGGAGTACCAAACTATTTAATATTATTTCCTCTCTATAACAAAAAAGTTTCGAATAGTGTAAAAATATTTTACAAAATAAAGTTCTTGAGAGTAGCAAAGAAAACAGTCTGCAGTATAAATACTCACGGATTTTTTTTTTTTTTTTGTATATTTTTTATTTACAAGTCTTACACGCTAATAAGGTATATAGTATGAGAATTTACTTAGAAGTACTACAACACTTAAATCTGTTAATTGAATAAAAAAGCTGTTAATAATACTAACTTGAGGAAAATTTGTCCTAAAAACCTCTAACAAACCTTTAAAAAATTTTATAATGAAATTACAAAAAAGCAACCACAAAAGTTTCTTTCAGGCGAAAGAATTCTAGTGATTGCTTAATAAATTTCTTATTGTTTCAAAATTAGACTCTGCATCTTTTATTGAATGACAGGGTCAGATCGTTGGCGAATTTATCAATCTTTTTAAAATGGAATCTGCAGTGCAGTAAGTCGGTAGGGAATCTTGGAGGAAGATTATATATTATTTTTAGATTTTTATTTTGAATAATTTGAAGCTTTTTCGTATGGGTTTTGGCAGTTCTGAGAAACCAGACTGGACATCCATAGGTGAGTATCGGTCGAATACACATACTATACAGCAGTAATTTGTTTTTCAAATTTAGCTTAGACCTATTGAGAATGGGGTACAGCGCGCGACCACATTTTATGGCTTTATCACAGGAGTGCCTGACATGTTGCTTGAACAACAGCTTTCTATCTAACACAAAACCTAAATATTTAACTTCATCCCTAACAGGGATTGTGTTTCCATTTACGAACAAAATTTTTGAAGGAATACGTTTGGGCGATTTATTAAATGGGAATATAGTTGCTTGGGTTTTGTTATCATTTACTTTGATTTTCCATTTTCTAAAATATTTTTCGCTTGAGGTAAGATTCTCTTGCATTCTATTTACTATTGCATTAGATGACTTTCCGGAGCATATAAATGCACAGTCATCTGCATAAAATGCTGCTTCTTGGTTCCTACGGACTGTTATATCGGACGAATATAAAGAGTAAAGAGTTGGTGATAACACGGATCCTTGAGGTAATCCAGCAGGGATTGGTTTTTCGTTAGAGAATTCACCGTCAACATATACTAAGAAAGAGCGGTTTTTAAAAAGCTATTGATAATTTTCTGCAAATAAAAATGAAAATTAAACGTACCGAGCTTGAATATCAACCCATCTTGCCAAATAGTATCAAAGGCCTTTTCTATATCTAAGAAGATAATGCCAGTGCTCTTGCGATTACTTTTGTTTTTTTTCTATCAAATTAACAACTCTCTTTACTTGGTGTACGGTAGAGTGTTCCTTACGGAATCCGAACTGTTGGTGGTTTATCAAGCAATTTTGGTCGGCAAAATCTGTTAATCTTTTATGAATTATTTTTTTAAAGACCTTGTCCAGTAAGCTCAGAATACTAATTGGCCTATAACTTGTGGGTAGTTTTGGATCTTTATCCCTTTTTGGGATAGGGATTACTTTCGACTTTTTGAAAGTCGAGGGGAAATAGCCATGTTTTAGGCAACCGTTAAAAATTTTACTAAGTTCCTCATAAAAGCTATCTGGCATATTTTTTAAAATAACACTATTTATGCCATCTAGTCCTGAAGCTTTATTATTTTTTAATAATTTTATGTATGATTTAACTTCCGAAGAATTTGTAAGATCAATGTTACTATTGGGGTGAGAGTTACCTTCAAGCTGTTGTATACATGTCGGTTGACACACGAGAATCTAAAGGAGAAGCATCGTTTAAAGTTATTGCTAAAAGTCTCTGCTATTGCATTAGCTTTTTCTACTCCAGTTTTGAGTACTGTACCATTTATATTTAAATCGTAGGATGTAGAATTCTTTCCTTTTAAAGCCTTTGACAATTTCCAAAACTTTTTAGATCCACTAGGCAACTTTGAAATGAATTTTGCCCACGATTCGTTTCTATCCCGATTAATATGAACACAACTAGACTATTTAACTGCCTTAGTATGCCAATTAAATGGGCCCTGTGGTTTACATCCCTGCATCGGAGAAGTTTACGTTTGTACTTATTTCGTTGCGCAATAAGCATTTTCGAAGTATTTGAAATTTCCCTCTGCCACCCATTTTTGGTTTCTACTGGAATTCTACTGAAAGCTTCTTTGACAATTTCGATTAGACTGTTTAAATGCAAATCTATATTAGAAGGCGATATATCTGTTGGACCAATCCTTTGATTTCTAATTTTACACTCAACCCAGGATCTGATGGCTGGCCAGTCTGCACGGTTATACATGGGAACCAAACTGAATTTGTTTTGAAACTCACCAAAAATGGAACAGGTGATAAAGGCGTGGTCAGATTGAAGAATGTTTGGATGGGACTCTAAATTTGAAAAATTAATACTGGAGTTTGTTAATAAAATGTCTATTGTAGAGGGCTGAACGTGAGTTGAGCTCTGTCCGAATCGGGTATGTGAATACGGATAATAAATGAAATAGTTAGACCCTAGACAATGTCTATAAAGCTCATTACCAGCTGCGTTATTTGATACACAGTTCCAGTGAATGTGACGTGCGTTAAAGTCACCAGAAATGAAAAACTCGTTTGAAAGGTTTGTTAAAACATCTAGGTCAGTCTTAAAATCCGGGGAATGGTTAGGGCTTTAAGCAGCAGTGAAAACTACTGGCCGTCTATTAATCATAACCTGAATGGAAATATTTTCAATACTACGGGTATTAATTTTAGGTAATAACTTATGAACTAGGTTACTTTTTACCGCAATTAGTACTCCGCCGCCATGAGTTAGCCTGTCTTCACGGTAAATTTTGAAGTTTCCCAGTTTAAATTTGTGATGCGGTTCTAAAAATGTTTCGTTTAGTAAAAGAATGTCAATCTTTCTGTCTTGTAGAACTTTTTCGAGCTGTGAAGCTGCTGACTCGGTTGTTATGCCTTGAGCATTCCAGTGCATAACCTGAACATTGTGTACAACAATGGTTTTAAATGGCATGTTTGAGCATCATACCTAATACCCTCAGTTTGTCAAACTTGGTTCGACATTTTTCCAATGCATCAACTGCATTAAAAAAGATCTCCAAAAGTTTCTCATTAGTGAGATCATCATTGTTGTCACGGGATTTACCTCTAGACACATCTGAAAATAGAACTCTTCCTTGCGAGGGAGCATTTCCATCATGAGCATTTACTCCATGATCTTGTCTGGATAGTTGCGGAAAATCACTATCAGTGATATCAAAATTAGCACTTCGTGTAACGGCTGCTCTAGATCTGGCTGTTAATCGTTGCCGAATTTCTAAATATTCTCTACGACACGGGCAGTTTGGGTCATCGGCTCTGTGGTTGATGTTTTTGAGGTTTCTCTTGCTGCAGTTGAAACATTTGTAAACCACACTGTTGTGGGTTCCACTTTTGGATAAACAACAATCACCTGAGTCGTGATTTCCAGCACAAGCTGTACAAACTTTCACTCTGTTGCAGTTTTTGGCACCATGTCCATACATTGCACACTTGGCACACTGCGTAGGGCCCTTATTACCTTTGAATGGACTTCGCCATTGTACAACAACACTGCCGAAGTGTTTAATTTTTAGAACTGCATTCTTTGAAACGTGATTCCTGTCAAATTCTATTAGATAAAGAGCATCGTCCTCAAATGATCTCTTTGTGTTAATTTCTTTGACACTTACGGGCGTGATGTTATGGACACTTATAAACTCATTCATAATAGTATCAGTTGTTTGCCTAGGAAGACCGAATAATACCAATTTAAAGATTTTGCTATTTTTTACCTCGTGTGTATAATAATGCGTATTTTTATTTTTGAGCAATTCTAATGCCTCGTTGTACTGAGTGATCGTACTGGATATTACTTTTGTGCCTATTGACATCCTTTTAAATATGTAATCTTCTCCAAGCATACCTAAAGCATTGCTGAAGCTAAGGCTGGAGTCCATTATGATTGGGATTCTTTCCTTTTTTTCATGTTCTTCGTCATCATCGGACAGCAGATGAAATCTATTGGACGTGCTGGGCTCGTCATTGAACTTTGGCAACTTATACTTGGGGACGCGAGCAAAAAAAAAAAAAATCACGTTGTTGATACTCACGGATTTACGTAGCAGCTTTAAAACAAAATTAAGGAAATACTCAAACAAAAAACCCTACGTATGAATTGGCACTTAGTTTAAATTAATTGCAAAGCTTGTAAAGGACAAAATTTTTTTACCTGTTTAAAAATCTATACACAATAACCAAGTTAATAAAAACATTTGCTGGGTGCAAATTTTTACAACAGAAGTTAATTTTTTAGGTTTTGCGAGACTATGTTATAGAAAAAACAATAAAGAGAGCTGTATAAGGCTGTGCCGAATATTATATTACCTTCACAAAAGTATGAATTTCTAAAAATAGACTACAGGGGCCGAATTACCGCATACGTGATCAAGTAAAATTGTTCGTAAATTTCATTTTGGGGATTATCGCATACGTTATCGTCAAGTGCTATCGAAATTTCTGATTATAGCATTCGATAACCAGCACATAATCGAGTACCAGCTGTTTAAAATTCACTCTTTAGCTTTGTGTCAATCGAAATTAATATTTTTTTAAGTTGTGTGTGCAAAAAAGACAAAGCTGTAAGTTTCTCAATTCATATTTTATATAATAAAACTATTTAATGCAGCTATATTCGTTTTTTAGGACAAGTATAAACAAAATAAATGGCAGACAAAAATATGTTTTGCCTCAGCATATGTTGGAGAACCCTAATTTGGCCAAAAATATATTACCAAATTGCAACCAAGGAAAGGCAACAGTCAAGCGTTTATGCGATGAACTTTCTTTGAAGCTTAATTCGTATGGGCCACCAACTAAGGACGCAAAATCGTGGAGAAAGGTACGACAAAAAAGATCGGTGCAAATGTATGTGTACATACTTATGTCCACATTATTTTGTGCTTATGTCTGTACATTAAAAAATATTTTAATTATAGGTTTTTGCTGACCAACGCGAAAAAAAATTTCTTTCAACAAAGCATCCAAACAAGAAACTGGAGGTGGACCTTACCAGGAAATGATTTGAACAAATTATTCAAGCCACTGGAGTAGATCTTCATGTAGAGGGACTGTCAGTTAAAACCTATGGTAAACCAAGGTCGCCCAGCAAATATGAGGTAGATGAATTGTTGAATGAAAGTATGCAGTCAATTTTAGAGAATGAAGAAAGCGATGACCTTGTGGAGAAATGAATATGTGGAGAAAGAACAACCAAGGGGATTTGCAAAAAAAGATAAAGTCACAAAACAATATATTGTGTCATCACATGAAAAACAGAAGAATACTAACGCGAGCTTCTCTCAAAGACTGATTGTGTATTGGCACTTCTTACTTCACATACTAAAAAAAAAATGGAGGAATATAAACAGGAAGAAAGTCTAAAACTACAACGACTGATCCCTAAATATTAAAAAGAAGGAACACAGAGCTAATATGGCAATTAAGCAAGTAAATTTGCAAGTAAAAACGCTCGAACTAGAGGTGCTTAAACAAAAAAGATCATAATTTTTTGATCCAGTCCTACTGAATTTTAGTGATAGCCACAGAAGTACAAATGAACTGATATGTGTGTTTTTATTTTATCTATTTTTAAGTAAGTTATAAAATGTGATATAAATGAATTCAAATTTAACAATACGTTGTTTTAATTTTTATGTTTTAAGTGATAGTTTTATTTGATCTCTTATTTTTTGACCAATTCGTGTTAATTGCGTGTCATTTGCAATGATAGGGGTTATAATTGAGTTGTGGGAATGAGAAATATTTTGCGTATATGATGGAACTTCGAAATAAATGCACAAGTTGTGCAGTGCAGCACAAGCATTTCCAAATTGTGCAACTTTTTCCGGCTTATAGCGATTTCTTTTGTCATTGCATAGGATTTTCCATCGAGCTTTAAGAATTCCTATTTTCCTCTCAATAATACATCGACCTTTGGAATGTATATCATTAAAATGGGACTCCGCAGAGCCTTCTTCAGGATTTCTGTAAGGTGTAATCAACCAATGTTCCAGGGGATATCCGGAATCGCCTGCAAGAAGAAATTTCGTATGAAAAATATACATATGAATGTACATGTATACATGTACATAAAAATACAATTTTATATAAATGCTTTCACCTTTTTTACTTTATTAGTAGTATAAAGCTCCTCCTGAAATCGTCTTTCCTTAGACTGCTTCCAAACAAAAGAGTCGTGTGATGCCCCTCCATATTTAGAATTAATTGACAAAATTCTATACTCATGATCGCAAATCTAAAAAATTAAAATATATTTACATGTGTATGCAACTACGTTAAAACTATATGTATATTCGTAAATAAACTATGAACTCCACATACTATCATTCAGTTGAGGCTATGGTATCCTTTTCAGTTAAAGAACATATGCTAATTTTCTGTGGGTTTTTGCAACCCAAAATGAGTCCCATCTATACATCTGATCACTAACATATTTAGAGTCATATTTAGAAAAGATTATAAATTTGAATGTATGTAAGAATGTACATTTACCTCCTGGGAGCTTAAATTTGTCCATGAATGATTCCATACACGAAGAAGATTCATTAGGCACAAATTTTATGAACCTTGAACAAATTTTTTCTTCAATTTCATTTATGACTCTGACACATACCCATCAAGTAATCATTTCCAACAGTATGTTGAAATCCTCCACATGCTGAAAGAGATATGGCTGCAGCTAATTGTAGCTTTGAGGGAAGAGCGATAGACATATGTCCTTCGAAACACAGCTCGGAAAGAAGAAAACTAAACGCCTCTTTTGAAAGCCGGAAACGTTTAATAAATCTAAAACATATAAAGAAATAAAAATGGACAATAGAATATTGCAATTTACTTACACATTTGGCGGCAATGACATTGGATCACTTTACCGTACTGTATTATAATCGTCTTCAGAATCAGAAGACGATAAAAACAACAATTACATTTGTTTTTGCACAGTATGTATTTCATTTCACAAAAATTAATTTAAAAACCCACCAAAATTTTTTTTATTTTCTTTTATTAGCTTTAATTGCAATAAACATATGACAGCTTCGTTTTAATTCAATTACAATGTAAAAAGCGATCTGGTACAATTTATAAAAATTTCGATACGTTAGCTTTCGAGTGCAGTAATCCATCCATTCGAAACGATTCGAAATTTACTTCGATACGTAAGCTCACACGATCACGAATGCGGTAATTCGGCCCCAGATTTTTCACGGTGTAAACGATTGTTTGGGATATTAAATTTTGGTCTCCGGTTTGAGTCGTCCAATTTTACATTGAAACTCCTTTTTTTAATATAAACCTTTTCAATCGGGGGATATCGAAACAGACCGCGAACTATATGGATCCCTTTTCGGCCCCCATCTTTCTGGAAACTGATTTTTAATTTACGATTACCTTACTCTCAATCAAGTCTCGTACTACCATTAGCCTTTACTGTCGACTATAGTAATTTCAGACTGTCGACTGGTGACTGTCGACCTTCTTCGTTCGTCATCACGTAGTCTCTTATAACTGGCAGCATTTGTTTAAGGCTTAGGTCCACCATGGCATTTACCCTTAACAAGTGCCTGCCCTTGGTCCTAAGTCTTATGCTAGCCAGTGCTGGACATTCATACACAATGTATGCTACCGTCTTAGCCTCTTCCTCAGGAGTAACTTTAGAAGTTGCCCGTTCACCCCTTGTCCAATACTTTAGAATACCTCCATTGGCCAATAAACACCGGAGTTCCTATAGAGATTAACCTCTCCGCTTCTTGCAAGGCATCCTGCGTCATCACTGTAATGGAGAAAAAGTTGTCCGTCCACCCACACGGAGCTCCATATGCAGGGGTAAGTCTGTATTACAACTGGTGATCGACTGGTATCCAGAGTATCGCGGGGGGTAGACGGTTTAATTTTTAAAGGTACTTCTAAGGCGTATTTATAATATGAATAGAGAAATTTCGAGACATCACTATCATATGTAAAGGCAGGGTAAGGCAACTCGTAGTAGCTGCGGTGTTTTTACTTAGTGTTTGCGCTTACAGCTTCATTTTGTTTTTAAGTTCTTTAGATTTCTCATTTGGTCTAAAGAATTTCAAACATAAGACCATTAAGTTATTCTAAAAGGTTTGTAAAATAGTTCCTCTTGAACGGGTTTAAGCAACCAGCGAAATACGCATAGAGACAAGTTTATGGCCCTCCAACAAATAAATTGCATTTTTATAATAAAATGAGTGGGGATAAAATTAGCTAGAAATAATTATTGAAATAAATAAAAATAGTCATTTGTTTCAGTTTCTAGTTAAACGAAAAAATCAGGAAAAAATGATTTTCGAAAATCAAAGCAAAAATTGAAATTCGATAAATTTACGACACAAACAACATCAAACTGGCTTCAAATTCGATTTTCGTTTTGATTTTCGTCAAACTAACCTCAAAGCAATGCGTGTGTGTGTTTTACTAACCCAACAACAAAAAATCGAAGTTTAGTGAAGCAGCTTGATGTGTGGCCGGGTGGCTTAAAATTAATCAAATGTGTATGTGGTAGTACAACTTTATATACATGTGTAAGATCTAGGGTTTCTCATTCCCTGCAAATAGTTAATCCCGGGAAACAAATATATCTCGAAGATATTCCAGGTAAACCTGGGTGTTGATATTCACTAATAAAAAAATATAAATTGAATAAAAAAAAACAATTACAATATTAATTTATTTGTTCATTCATTCATTCAAATAAAACTTAATTACTGTGAGGACAACAGGAAAAGTTACTTATTAGACCAGTTCGTCCTTAAAATCAGTTGTGAGTCAAACTAGTGTCCAAATTTTGGAGACAAAAAGGCCAGCAGTCGTTAATACTATTTCACTTTCCACTAAGATGAGTTTAATGCAAAGGAGCGTAACACGTTCAATTTTCAAACACTCACATTTTTTTACTAACACACTCAAAATTTTTAAAATTGCCCAGCGACTTGTTTTCAATTTCTTCTTCAAGTTGTGTTTCAATTTGATAATAAATTTTTAAACAACTGATCACAATGTTTGTACGCAAATTGACGTGTTTTGTTTTAAAAATATTCTGCCGAAATACTACAACTTTCCTTCAACATTTCTATTAAAAGATTTTTTTCTTGTAGCACACTGTTTTCTTGTCGAAGGCAAAACAAAAAATACTATCAAGTTATGCGCAGCCCGTCGCATCGTCAATTTAAGTGACTTTTGAAAAGCAGTAAGTGTGATCAACTTGAGAGCAAAATCTTGAACGTGTAACCTCAGTGTAAGATCACCTTTTTGTTTACTTTCGACTGGCTTCAAATAAATTAAATTCGGTTAATAAAGTTATATTCTGTATCTCCGGCGTCGGGTTTGTTGGGTTCATATTTATTAAGACGCACGGTAGTTCAGGCATAATGCACACAGTGTGTGTATTACACGAAACCATTCGCGCTGTTTTTACCCCCCCTCATAACTTTGCTTCCCTTAATCATAAAATAATGAAACTTGAAACATAAGGACTCTACGAATAGGCAACCTCATAGGCCAAGTTTTAAAGATTACCGAGATATGAAGGTGTAAAGAGTGCATATTTTGGTACATACATATGTACTGACCCATTGACTTGCTCATCAATATTATTGGGCACTTCCACTGTAGCTAGAGAGCTGAGATTTGGTATACAGGTAGGCCTTGGGAATAATTAAACAAAAAGAAATCTAAAAACGAGCACTTTTTATCGGCCATAAAAAAGTACTGAAGTCAAAATGAGGACCAAGTTCTTCATATGTACAATACAAATCCTTGATTTTATATTCCGGCAGGGTGTTTTAATATAAATTTTTGAAACGAATTTCCGTAATCCCTTGTCAAGTTTGGTTTGGAGACAAAACGGTTTCGGCTATAGGCCATCTTCAGTGTCATTTTCGTTCCAAGAATCTACATACAGTACAATCTCATTTCTAGGCAACTTTGCTAGCTTGCCAAGTTTTCTTTTAACTTTCTAATATGGGAAAAATGTTACCAAACTAGAAAGTTGCCTAGAAATGGGTTAGTATTATACATATAAACATCGTGGACCTCATTTTGATCTCAGTACTTTTTACGGCCGAAATTTTTGAATAGGATCTTGGTCTTATTATTACATTTATGTCTTTGGGCGGATTATTTATATTACAAAGGACATAATGCTTCGGACCCTAATTGTACTGGACGAACACAAGTAATTGAATTGGGACAGGGATACAATTGCCTATTATCGGTAAAGGTTTAAAATAGTTGCGGTATTTTTTTTTTTTTTTTGGAAAATCGGCAATAGATACTTTTTTTCGATTTCCCGGGAAATCGTGAATGATAACTCCCGGGAGAGAAACCCTAGTAATATCTTATATTTAACTAAATAATTCCACTTGCCTTAGTTTATCTGCCTACACAGTTATATATAAATACTTACCTTTCAAAATAAATTACTTTCAACCTGACGCTGTCATTAATCTACCTAACGTTCACGTACAGTCATAATAAAAATGCCCACAATGCAAGAACATGTTAGCCAGTCACTTAGTATAAAAGAAACACTACTAACTATTCGACCATCCCTTCTCCACCAAACAGCCACACACTATTCACTCTAAATACAAGCTAAGAGACAGGCAGGTATAATTATCCTTGTTATAAACTAAAAGTTTCCCCTTATGAAATGCTTTGAGTTTATACTACGTTTGTGTGTGTGTATGACTTAATAATTACATTTGATAGCGGGCCAACCAATTTGGCCTACCCTCCACTAACTGATGTTTTCCCACCCTGCCTGAATATTAGCATGGCTATACATAAAACCACATTTGTTTTAGCTAATGGTCACTCACTAAATATTCTAAACTCTCACAATTCAACCTGCTATACTGGACATTAGTACGAAAAGTTTATACGGACGGCAGGAAGCCTCAGTACGAACAACTATCGGATCGATTTTTTTTTCAAACGTGCGCACTTATTTTAAAAATTTTGGGGAGTTGTGAAATATTTCAAAAAAATAAAAGCCCTACAAACCTTTTGCTCAACTACAAAGTGCTCAAAAAATATTATTTCCCATTATTAAAAGAAGCTTTAAAGTGATTATGAATACAAATCTACAACATATTATGGAAGTTATGTTTTGAAAATTGTCTATGTATTTTTGTGTAAGTGAATATTACTTGACATACACACATACTTACATATCTAAACGCGAAAATATACGTATGTGTTTGCTTACGTAAATGTACGTGTAATGAGTTTATTTTTGAGGTTATGTTTCTTGAAAGTCCTCTAAACGGAAAAAAATATACCCAAAGTGGATAATACCGAGTCGCACAAAATTTGCCAGGATCGGTGACAATTTTAGTTCATTATTCATGGTATTTAAAGCTGATTATTCAGAAGTTTATTAATTCACCAACAACGGTATTACGTCGCAATTATAACGCAGTAGAATTACTTTCATTTGACATGTACGTGCTCGGAATTGAAATATTACGTAGACGGTTGGAAGTGCAAGCAAGCATGTTCGATGCACTTGCCTTGTCGACATATAGGAACTTTATTAAATTCAATACTTCGCTACGCCTTTGTGTAGCATTATCAGGAAAATAACGAATATATAATAAAAAGAATTTTATAAAAAAGCTGTGCGTAGAAAGTATTAAACCAAAAAGACTTGCTCCGCCCAAAGACATAAATGTGCAAATAAGGCCAAGTTTCTAGCCAAAAATTTCGTCCGTTAAAAGTACTGAAATCAGAATTAGGACCCAGTTCTTCATATGTACAATACCATCCCATATCTAGGCAACTTGCCTGCTTGGTAACATTTTCCTATAACACTTTCCCATATAAGAGAATTAAAAAAAATTTGGCGAGCTAGCAAGTGGCCTAAAAATAAGATGGTATTGTACATATGAAGAACTTGGTCCTCATTTTGATTTCAGTACTTTTTATGGCCGATAAAAAGTGCCCGTTTTCAGATTTGATGTATGCACTTTTTCCACGTTCATATCTCGGGATGCTTTTATGGTAAAACTTGCCCTATGAGGTTACCTATATGTGGAGTCCTTATGTTTTGAGTTTCATTATTTTATGATTAAAGAAAGCAAAGTTGGGAGGGGGGGTAAAATAGCGCGAATGGTTTTGTGAAATATACACTTTGTGCACAGGTCTCAACTTGGCTTGGCGCACTACCGTGACCCTTAATTTTTACCTGAAACTATACGCTGATGAAATTTGTTAGTCTTTTTAATGAAGAATTGTTAAATTATTAGCAAAAACATAATTTTAAGTTAAGCGGAAAGATCAAAAATCGATCTGTAGTGCTATCGGCCGCCAAATTGAGCGATTTTCGTTCTAGCCATAAAATATCAAAATATCTGGCCTGCTAAGTAACAAAAACTTTGTGGGCCTAAGCAATTTAAGAGGAGAGCTGCTTAACTTGATAATAAAACTAATTTTAGGCTAATGTTTGGTCATTACTGCTACTAAAAACAGTTAATTTTTCTCTTTAGGCTAAGTGTAGCTTTAAGGATGACCAAGATAACTAAAACAGCATGAAGACGGGCACCAGCAATATGTCTAATGATTCCACTATATTAATTAATGACATAATTTTGCACGACTTGAACGACGTATGTAGGCAAAACCGATGTGAAGAGATTAAAGTGTTAAAATATAACGACGATTTAGTGCAACTGGGGGAAGAGGAAGATGATGTCGAAAATGGCACTAGTACTGATCGAGCTGATGATGATAATGATGAATGTGATGACGATGACTATGATGACGTTGATGATGAAGAGCGAGATTTAACAAGCCTAACATGGCTAACGGAGTTACGTAATCAAACCATGGGTTTCGTTGATATGGCATTAGACGAAGAAACCAAAAGGGATAACGAATTCACACACACAGTTGCAACTAAACAGATGTCTAGTCAACAAATAACTCATGCTTGCCAACTGTCGGAAAATGAATTTACTTTAAAGCCAAATAAAAATATATTAGGACAAAAAAATCACGTGCCTCAGCACAAATCGGATGTATCCCGTACTGCTAAAATAACAAATCAAACGAAACGGCCTTCACCTGCGGAACGATATGAAATGTTTTTAAATAAAATTAAGAGGTAAAATAACGAATTGCTTTAATCAAGGTTTCTGTTGGACATTCAAACAATACCGGCTATTTTGTGTAATTTGTATTTAATAATTTGTTTTAACATGATCCAACATGTTTTATTCATTTCATACAGAGATTTGGAAATTTACGAAGAATCAGCCATTAATTACCAGTCTGATATTGTGGAAAAGCCTCCATTTAATTATTCCCATATTATCGGTATGGCCATGTTAGAGAATGGCAGACGAGTAACATTACAGCAGATTTGCTCATGGATTGAACGAAAGTTTGCCTTCTTTCGTGTTCGAAAAAAGTGGAATGTGAGCAAAGAAAAACTTTTGTAATTAAAAATGTTTAACTCCTTTTCTTCTTGCATTTGTCTTTTAGAATTCTATACGACACAATTTGTCACTACACCCATGCTTTCGTAAAATCGGTCGGAATAAAGAAGATAAGGGCAAAGGTGGTTACTGGGAATTAGGAGTGGATCTAAAAAAATGCGATCGTAAGCGCATTCGCAATCGAAAATCTACAGCACAAGCAGGCAAAATGCAAAAGAAACACTTTATTAAATCGACAAAACGACGTCAACCAAATTTCACCAGCATAAAAAAGTTAAATTTCAAACATTGCACTGGAAATGTAAAACATTCTACTAGTGGACCGGAATTTGAGCAGCTGTTATTGGACGAGATGGACGTACAACAAAATATTGATGTTATGAGCACAAACACGAACCACTTTAACAAACATGCCGAGCCACACGCCGCTATGCAGCAGCAAATACAGCCTACGTTGAAACATAACAGTCAATCGATTGAAGGCGGAGAGGAAGTTATGTTGTCCGTGTGTGTCAATAATAATGAGAACAACATACATTTGCAACAGAAAGATCATTTCGAAGAGTATAATAAAAACTGTTCCTTGGCTGATAGTGACGTTTGTTCTGGAAATGTTCAGAGATCAGAACAAACATGTCAACAGCTGCAATATAAATTGGGCACAATAATTATAAGTTCAGCAAATGTTGGCACCGATATGCCGCCAAATAATCAAAATTTAAATCAGCGTACAATAAACTCGTTCCTTACAACTAATTCAACAAAACAGTTGCAGACAGAACACCAGCAGCAGCAGTGCACCAATAGTATTGTAAGTATTTTTGGAAATAATTTTAAGTTTTAGACAATTTTCATTTGACTAATGAAGTTTTACAAAAATCCCTTCTGGCAATGCGTCAGAATAACGTTCTGTAGCGTATAATACGGTGTTATAGCCGGTTATCGACGATACTTATATTGAAATCGAATAGCGAAAAAAGCGCCCGGAAGAAAAAGATATTAAAATGCTTATTTTTATTTTTAAATATGATTGTATTTTTCTAGTGTTATTCTGAAGTTGAAAATGGGCCACATAATGATAATGTTGTAATCTCCTCCTACATATCAGAATTGCATGATGTCTTAGCCACCTGCACACAAGAATCGAACCAGTGTCACAATTTTATTAGCTCTAGTCCTTCGAACGCAATTACATTAGATATCAGTGCTTTTGCGACTCAATCGATTCAACAAAAGCCAAATGTCATTGTTGAATCCGTAATTCAGCAACCATCTCTAAGGTATTCATCACTAAAAATTTCGCCAGATAGTATGCCAACATCTACGTCATCACCGTTAAGCTCCTCTTCGGCAACAATGTGTGCCTTGGAACCACAAAATGGGGACTATGCAAATGGGCTAGTAAATGAACACTTTTGCCCCTACATTGATGGTATAGATGAAGCATTTCAGTACTTACGCAGTATCGATGGCACAAGGAATGAGGATATATTGGATAACTTACTTGATATTTCTGTTAGCGATTATTAAATTACACTTAACTAACTAAACATTAAAAAATCTGGAAAAAAAATAAATACACAATAAAAAATTATGAATGTTGCTTGTCTATGCTTCGCAATCGTAGTTACAATAGGTGTCTAGAAAGTAGAAGTGATGCAAGGGCGAATTTAAGGTATTTGCGTATCAGTTGCGGATGTCAAACTTCATATAAAAAAAATGGCGAAAAAAATGTTATATGAAATTTGACATCCAATTAGTTTAAACCAATCATCAATCAGCTGGTGAGTTGACCTGTTTTAATTCGCCTTAATTTTTTATATTCTCATTTATTTTATATGTATATTGAAGTAAATTTAATGTCTTGAAGTTAATGCATCCTGACAATGGTCTTTAGAGGTGGACAATTTATACATTTCAAATTTATAAGGGGAACAAAATGTAGCAAACATTTTTTAATATTTCATGAAAAAACATTTCTGAATACCCCAGAACCACACTTGAGCTTATAAGAAAAAATAACCGAAGGTGTTTTTATTTTTGGGATTGGAAGAAATCTAACTTGGTATTGTGTTTTTATTGTTTTGTTGTTTTGTGCATCTTGTCCGTTATTTTTGTTGTGTGTTGTGAAGCTTAATTTTAGAGGGTCGAATATAAAGTCTGTGTTTGAAGTTTCTTTGTTCGTTTACGATACATCCATCGAGATGTATATTTTCGTGTTTTCTTGGATATTTAGTCGTCGTGCTTTGCCGTTTTCTAATGCGTTGTCAAACATATGGTTGACGAAGTTACCTACCCCAGCGGATGATACCAAAAAGTAAACAAAAGGTTGTAGTATTAAAATGCAGAAAATTTTGTATTTCTCTTAAAAAAAATATAAATTATAAAAACAATAGCGGTCTTCAGGGTTTGATGCAAATGCTCTTGCGAAAGTGCAAATGTAAGTCAACAGAAATTTTCTGTCTTTGTTGTTGGATTTCATACGACATTTTGCATTTGCACTTTTGCAAGACCATTTGCATCAAACACTGAATGCGGCTAATATTTTTTATATTGAAATTGCAATATTTCTGGTCCATAAACATATATATGTATACATGTTTTGTTCTCTCGCAAAGAGTTCATTTAAAAGAATTGGATAAGTGGTCTTTATGGCATTACAACTCCTGGATTAACTATAAGTATAGTAAAAAATCCAAAAGACAAAAAAAATACTAGAATTATTTAGAGTGAAAAAAATTTCGGTTTCGCTACCGGCAATGGCATACAACTAGGGGCCACAAGAAGTGTATATGTGTTCGTGTGTGTGTGTGTGTATCTTTGTTTAATTTTTCGTTCCGTAGAAGTTGTGTTTGTTTCTACTTTGTATCGCGGTTTGGGGGAATTTGCGCTACGCAATTGTTTTATATTTTGTATTTGTATAATAGGTCGTTTCACACATCTTCACTTATTACTTCGTAACAATATGTTACATTATATACAATGATGTGTCACATAGTGGCCCATAAAATACTGGTTGGTCTACCGGATGTGGAAATTGTTTTTAAGAATAATTTAAAGAGCTGATATAAAAGCAATAAATGAGGTATACAAAATGTTTGGTCAAGTAAAAAACTAACTTGAAAAGAGTGAAATCGGGAACAACTATTTGTATATGTACTAAACAATAAAAATAATTAAATGTGAATGTTATCCATATATAAAATTAATGGATTAATGAATAATTGAAACTAGAAAAGAAAAACAAATTCTAAGTTGACAATAAATTTATTTATTTCAATATGTAGTCACCAATATTATAATTGTTTCTTTGACTACAGTATATACGAGTATAATTCTCACTTACAGGACTTATATCATCGCGACAATGTGACAATAATGTCATATTATTTACTTCGTACTGCGTGCTTAGAATTTCGTGTATATTTTGACAATAACTCCTTTGGTTATAATTGCGTTAATAGGTGGATCTGATGATACCCTTTAAGTTATTGTTCAGTATTAAAATCCCACCACCGGTACCAAAATGCAGAACTTTTGTATTGCCAACAATATCACCAGGGTTTCATTTAAGTCATATAAGCCTTCTTCAGAAGTTATGCCACTTAGATTTAAAGACAAATTTTGTTACTCTTGCCTTGTATTATTTGGCATTCACTTTATATCCTCCTGGAACTGTTAATAAACCCGACAGCTGATGGATGCTCATTTATATATGCGGTATATAGTTTTTTCATTATAGTTTTCTGAAGACCAGTTTTTAATAACTTATCCATCTGTAAACTGTAGGTTATATGTAGTCCAGGTGGTGATAATTTTAATTTTAAAATTGCTTGGCTTTACTTCTGTACAGATGCATATGTTTAACGACTTACTGGAAGTAACCTTCACCAGTTTGCTATGCTTGATTCTATATATAAAATAACCACGTTCTTTTGCATGAATTCTGTCAAAGACCTGCAAATACAAAAATATTAACTATTCAAAACTTCATGAAATTGCAACAATTTTACCTACCTTGCCCTCTTTTTAACGACTTGTTTAAGAATCTGCGTTCACAGATGCATTTGCACAAATCTTTGCTACCTTTTGACACAACCGTGTGAGGATATTGCGTCCAAAACATATTTTTTTTTTATCTTTCTGATATGGGAAAAGATTATGGGAAAAATGTTACCAAGCTAGCAAGTTGCCTATAAATGTAGTGACAGGTACATATGAAGATCTTGGTCCCCATTTTGAAACTCAGTACTTTTTACGGGCGACGTTTTTGGATAGAAACTTGGCCTTATTTATGTGTTTGTGCGGATTGTAGTTACGATAGGTATGAAGCATAGACTACTAACTAGACGCGTGAACTTACAACAACATTACCTCGATTATATGAAAGAGATAAAAACCTTATCGCTTCTAATTTACCTATCTCTTTCATATAATCGGGTTAACTTAAAATTTTGTACGTAAAAACGCATAAAACCTGATAATACGCTTCTTCGAACGTCATTGTTGGGTATTCTGTTTATATTCTGTGGTATGAAGCATACTATTTTTATTGACTGAAAAGAAAGTTTAAGGATGCCAGACATATACGATAACTACCGGACGAAATCACCTCCACAAATTTGATTGCCAGAAATTTGGAAAGCATCGCAGTGTTATTTTTATTTTTGCCAGACATAAAAAAGTTATGTAGTTCTTTTGAAACAGTTAAGAGAAGTTTCTAGCCTAACAAGTCAGTTTTAGAATTTGTTTTTCGAAATAGATTTGCCGCCTTCAAATAATGTGTAGAACTGTTTCTGATTAAAGTTGTAAAATTAATATTGTTTGTAATTTTTTTCATGTCATTCACTAACCAAACTTTGGTGGGACCCCTCGTAGTTAATAACACGTTGTACCTATTCCACCTGTGGTAGGTGGAAAATAATTAAAAATATGTTAGTTTTAGTGCTCTGGTTCTTATTTGTGCGTTCTTACGGCTACCGCTGCTTTATACACTTGTTCTATTATTATACAAAAAAAAAAAAAAAAACGTAAGCAGCTAGTCACTGATGCTTAATTTTTCTATATATACTAACTACCTACGTATTCAAATTTGTATACAAACACCTAAAATATTTACATCATGTTACAAAAGTTTAAGCACGTTTGTTAAGTCTTGAATAAAGTGAAATAAAATGTTACGAAATATTCAATTTGTTTTGCCAATTGCTGAAGTCTGTAGACATACTACGTTATATATTTATTCTTGAAAATGTTACGTTACCATGTTACGGACCATGCCCAACAACCTTGAGATTTAAGCCTATTAAAAAGACACCCATTCTTCGACAGTGACTGGTAGTGAATTCGACCCAATGTCTCGTTTAGTTATCGAAATTGCCTTACGATATCGCCGGCTTATAGGTCCAAAACATAACGGAAGCAAAAACCCCATGTACTTCATATCCGTCATAGTCTGCTGGCCATCTCTGTTTGAAGTTGTCAGTGAAATTTTCAAGACATTTGTCAGTAAATTTTTCTGTTAACGACACTACGCCTTCAGTAGCCAGAAATTTGTTCGTACATGGAGAGAGCGTCAGCAGAATAACGAAAAGAAATTTGTTTGTGGTCTTCTTTGTGGAGAATACGTGTAGCTGTTTCTGCTCACTTTGAGCAGAATTTTGTTTCTTGCCATCGAGAGTGTTTCCATGCTCTCAGCATTTTGTTTGTGTGATCGCATAACAGCGTTGTGCGAACAACTGTTCGGACAACAATGTTTCAACACGAACAGACCATCAACTGCGACATGACGGCTTGACTAGCCACACATCTGTTCAGTCATTGTACACTTTGCTGTTCGCACAGGTATATGGCTCGTAAAGACCTTCGCTGCTGATGGTTTGTTCGAGTTCAAACACGCTGTTCTGCCATCACACAACCAAAATACACACAAGCAAAAAAAAACAAATAAGTGTGTGCTCTCGTCGTTAAACACCCGTACATAAACTATGCTGAGAAGAATGAAACACTTTCCATGACACACAAAAAATTATGCTAAAACTTAGAAGAAACAGTTACACGTATTCTCCACACAGAAGACGACGAACAAATTGTTTCTTGTTATTCTGCCGACGCTCTCTCTCTGTGCGACCAAATTTTTTGCTACTCAAGACGTAGTGTCATGAGCCAAATTCCTGTGCGAACAGTCATCTGTACGTTGGCAGAAAGGATCTATGGCATTACAGCAGTGTTACCAGAAATTTGAGAGTAAAAATCTCCAAAAATCCTGAATTTATGAAGGAAAAATCTTCAAAATCTGTGTCTTATTTTTTAATATCTGCAAAAAAAAAAAACTTAAAAAAAAGTTTGGTTAATTTTGTATCTTTTTAAACAAATTCGATATAAAATAACTTTTTATCCAAACAAAATATTTTTTTAGGTTTCAAATAATCTTTTACGAAAAATAGCCCTTCTAATGATTTATTTAGGAGTCAAAATATTCTCTCCACATTTGTCGATGAATGTGATAAAATCATATTTTGATCATATTTTGAGAATCGAAAAACGTTTGAGTTCAGATATTTCTTTTCAAAAATGTATTGAACATTTTTTTAAACTATTGTACAAAAACGTGAAGGGAAAATCTAGCAAGTACCTAAAAACTAACACTAGATAATAAAATAGTAACAAAATCATTTGTAGAGTCAAACAAGTTATATGTTTGGAGTTTTAAAGAGTCTATATTTTTGTGTCAGAAATATTCAAAACTGCATTTTAACATTTTGATGGGGTAAAAATCTGCAAAATGCAGATAAATCTGCACTTTCTCCATGTAACTATGTTTTGAAGGCTTTGCATTGCTATATACTATAATTAAAGACGATTGCGTTTTTTAGGTGCACAATTTAATGGGCACAATAAATGGCTAGAGCTGTGACGAATTTTATGCTCGTTATTGCGGCTGTGAATTGTGCTTAAAAATTTGATATTTCCATGCGACAAAGTTTGTAATAATCGTATTAACATTTAGGAAAAAGGTGGAGTTGTGAAAAAATCAGAGGGGTATGAAGAATCATATATTAAATAAAAAATATATTCAAGATGTTGTGTTATCTAACATAGGCATAAATTTAGTTTTAGCAGAAACGCTTTTTTGAGGAATGTTAGCTCAAAATTGATATGAGCCCGGTACATGTCTTAATTGATTTACGCGGTTAATGAATGTAAGAAAATTAAATGCAATTTTTCTAATATAAAGCATTCCCGCTTAAATAAGTTCCCTTTAATTGGGTTACCCTCTTAGTTTACTCATGAAAATAATATCCTTTTTCGGAATCACACACAGAGTTGTCAATAACTTTTCCAAAAATAGATTATTTCCACATGTGGCATATGCTTTTATTGGTTTTGATAAAACTAGAATATTTGCTTCAACAGTTTGCGGATATTTGTTTAAAGTGAATGTAAAGCCATTCACACACGGCGAACAAATCACTTTAAAACTTGAACGTGCATAAGTAAATATAAATTGCCAGCGTATGAAACAGCAGCTCCTTTGAATGTTTATTTATGTACGCATAACAAAAAAGAAACAAGTAAACAGATGACTGGCTGTTTCTTCTTTTACAATTTCAATAAATTCTATTAACAATTTGGGGGAAAACATTTTTATATGTTCACACTCTAGCTAACTAACTATACTGCCCCTAATACAACAAAGAAATTACTAGAATTGGAAAATTTTAACTAATGACGTTTTCTTTTCTGAAGAAAAATTTTTAAATGTTACTCACAAAGTGGTAAATTTTCACGATAACAAAAGAACATAATATTTATGTTTTCACAACAACTCTTTAAATGAGATGCAGTTAAAATTGTGCGTAAAAAATTTAATATGTACACTACTTTGTGCAACATATTTAGAAAATAACAGGTTGTTTATTCACACTCTTTATAAATTTTTTAGAAAAGAACAGAAAGATGCACATAGTGGAAAATGTATGTAACACTTTTTCCAGAAAAAGAAAACGGTATAAATTTTAAATTAACATGAAGAACAAGACGTCGAGCACGGTCAAAATATACTCACAAATCACACGTGTATGGCTGAGCGGCAAGTTTAAATATAAAGCAAAAATTATATATTATTATTGAAGCAAAACATAAGTGTTCTAAAGCCACCATTAATAGAATATTACAAAGAAAGGATTCAAATGTGAAGCAGTCAAAGAAAGACACTGTTCGGTTTAATTAATCATACTGCGCAATTAAAGGAAATTGATTCAATTGACTCAATTAACAAGCGGAAAATACTGTACTTGTTAATTTTATTTAAATTTATTAAATGCTGCAATACAATTACAAATTATATTCTAACCTTAAGATCCAAAGCATAGTAACATAGATGGACCTTCACTCGTTGTAGTGAAACAGGTCAGAGTCGATCCCAAGACCCTCACACTGAGAGACTAGGACACTACTAACTAACCTACCGGGGCACCCACTTGTTATTTTTTTAACTCCGAAATGACTGTGAAAAATGCCAAAAAAATATATATATAATGCAGCATTTTTTATTTGGGATAAAATAAGGCAACGTCGTTATCGTATGAACACTTTTGTAAGATGGTGTATTTTTTCTCTCGCTCTCTGCCTTTCACTAGCTCACTGTATGAAGAACATGTCTGCATCGAGATAAAAATAGCGTCCAAAAAAGTTTCAATATGATGATTAGCAAAGGTGTCAAATAAAAAATACAAACAATATCAGAACATAAATAAAATATTAAAAATATTATTTAAAGGAGCAGAATTTACAAAATAGCTTATTTTCATTAAAAGAAACAAAGAAATAAAATTGAATTTTAAATATTTTATATGAATCGCTGCATTTCGTTTGTTGAATTTTTTATATATATATATTTGAGTGAAAATCACTTTCAATACACTTTTTGTAAAATAAAAAACAAAAAAAAATAAATAAATAAATAAACGGGTATAGGCATGTAAACGTTTGTGTCATCTCTACGTACGTGTGTTATAATCATCGATCTTTTAACTCCAACAATTTTCAGATTTTCGATTTTATAATTTGACAAAATGCATTTATTGGAAAGGCAGAGGTGAGTTCAATCGCTATTCACTTTCAGAATATATTTTATGACTTTTCAACAGTTACTTTCAGTATTTAATGAGAAAAAAATTCGATTAGTTTTTATCATGCAGATCTTAATTGAGTACAATTAGCGTTATAGTCTTTATGTTGAGTGATATAAAAAAAAATATTTAAAAACAAGCTGAACACAAAAAAATTTATGTAATTTATAGGGCAATAGACTGCCTTATATTACAAATACATACAAAAGTATATGTGCAGATGACTTTTAATGTAGTTTGAACCTAATTTTACTGATAGTTCCTTCCTTCTATGCGGGAAACTAACAGTTCATTTAATAAGTCCGTAGGATAAGTAAAAAAAACAAAATTTTAACTAAACTCAATTTTATTATTCAACATCGTTATCTTCAAGGGCGATTTTCCAAATTTTAGATAGCACTTTTATAGTACGATTTCTCTTTCTCGTCAAAAGAGGCCTGAGTTTCAGCAATTGCCGTCCACTCAGCTGATTGTCTTTTGGATTTTGGTGTGTGATAGTGAAGCCATGCTTCATCCATTGTCACATATCGATGATCTAACTCCAATTGATTGCGGTTTAACAACGCCAAACTCTCCTCTGAGGCATCAATTCGTTTTTGTTTTTGGTTGTGAGCTCACGCGGTTTTGACTGTGAGCCCACGCGGCACTCACTTTGTACAGAGCTTTGGTATACCCAAATGTTTTGGTAAAATGGTAAAAACACTACCACCTCATATCTATACAATATCAGCTAGCTCCTGCACGTTCACTTTGCGATCGTTCATAACTAATTTGTTGATGTTTTTATGTTTTCTGGAATAACTCACTGCTCTTTTGCATAATTTGTTTATCAAGGCATTTTTTGGGTTCCACTGTATTTTTTTTTTGTTTTCATCAAAAAGTAAAGCTTTATCAAAACTCGAAATTCACTTATTTCCATTTTTATTTTTCAATAACAATCAATAGTCAGATTGTTGTCAAATTTACACACGTGTCGTTTGAAGGTTAGAACTTAATAAAAATCATATGGAAAAAAATCTAGTATGTGTCATCCTATGAACTTTTTAAGTGGACTCTTAAAACTATTTATTTATTTCCTATCCTCTATTTTTGTTGACGCTTCGGTAATTTAACAAAATGACTTCAACTTGCTTCAACAATCGACTTCGGAGTTATTTTACGGTTATTGCGGATTTAGGTCCTCTAGTAGTAACTGGATTTTAACCCATTTTTTCAGTTAAATAGTTAAAATAAAACTGTTATATTCACACTTCCCTTCATCGGATTCACTAAAATACCTTATAGCAAATATCTTCATAGGATATGTCATACAATTTATTTTAATCATACATACCAAACAAATACAGAAATAAATTAAAAGTTATCGAATACAAAAAATTTTAATCATGCGAATACATAAAAATACAAGGGCCTAGGCGACGTTGTAAAACGCAATCTCTAATCGTAAAATTTCCTTTAACAATAGTGGAGTTGCATGCATTATATTATACCTCGTTTATATGCACGTCTCATTTACAAATACCGAACTCATTGTTTATACGGCAATAAACAATGTGGTTACAGGTGGCAACGTTTTACAACTTGCTTGCAAATAGTGTCGATAATTAGTTTTTATGTTTATTCGGCCCCTATTTGCAAATCAAAAAAGTTTGGAAATACCTAGCAGAATTAAGTTTACTTTTGAGTGGCCAGATGACAAAAATATATTTATCTGGTAACCTTGCTATAGAAAAAACACTAATGTTTAGATGAAAATAGTTGGATAGTTAAGAGGAAACTAAAGATTTAAAATTAGTTTTTATTCCTGCAATGCAATTAATGCAAAGCTAAGTCGAAGTATGTATTTTCTATGGCAGTATATTTCGTTGTTAAAATATGTGACAACGTCGTAGGCATTACTTGCAATTAGGTCGATATAGGCCACTCAGGCCCTCACATGTAAAAAAAAGCGACTCGTAAAACGAGAAAGTATTGTAGTGTAAAATCAATGTTATGAACCGGTTAAAAGTACGGGAAACAAATTTGACAGTCGTATAACTGTCACGATTTTTTAAAATTTTCTAAAAGCTTAGACTTTTCATTTAATCAGGGTTGAATTTCTACAGGTAATGGGAATATTTTTGACAGTCAGAACGTTTGTCATTAGACTTTTAACGAAAAGCTTACCACTAGTGTAAAAGTCACTTAACCAGTAATTTTAACTTAGAAAAATATACGGCAACATGCTAAGTTTTTGTTCGTAAATAAGAAGTGCGTATTAACAAGGCAAGTAATTGATTAATTAAACTAGTAAGTTTTCATTAAAGAAAAAAATGGGTGCCCGGTAGTGTGCTAGGCTAGCAGAGCGAAATCGGGTACCCCAGCTAGAGAAACTTTTGAAGACTTGATGTTTGAGACTCGTGTGATTTTCAGCGAATGGAAAAGTTTTATTTTTTGTAGCGCTTGACTAGCATGGAAAAATCAAATGCTCCAGCACCAGCAAAATTAAAGATTGTCCTCAAAAATGTTTAGTAGTTCGTACTAAGTTGGAGTGAATAAAAGATTCGACTATATCTAGTACTCTCAGTTGTTTGTAAACAAACAAAGAGTGTTTGCCATAGGTGTTATGAAAGTCATCTGTTAACTAAGGGAAAGGTGGTGAAACAAATTACCGTCATCTCTTGTCAAGTTGGGTTTGGTGGCAAAGCGGTTTCGGCTACGAGACAGCTTCAGTGTCATCTTTCATTCGAATGACAGAAATTTTTTTCCAAAATCCTACATCAAATCACCCTGTCGGAATATTAAATCCAGAAGTCAAATAAAACCTTTTGGTTAAATGGTGCTTGCCAACGAATCTGAGAGTTTATGAATTTTCGGCTAAAAACAAAATAAACGTATATTGTGAAAATGCCGTTATTGTACACACTGTGTCCCCATACGTCATGACAATATTTGTAAAATATTTGCCTCGTGTTATCGTAACTTACATAGGACTGTTTAAGCAGGGCATTTTCTAATACTGTAAAATGCCTCTGCAGTTACATAACGAACATTCTCGACAAGAAGAGTGTTTTTTTTTACCCTTTACCCAGTATGTATTTAAAAGATCCGTAGGTAAACTATTGCAGAATGATTGAAAAACAGAGGTAAAAGAATTCAGTAGGGACTATAAAATATTTTTTAAAAATGACAAATTCTATTGTTTTGGCTTCTAAGTGTCAGTTGTTTTGAAACTCTGGCAATGAGGAACCAACAAACCTGCCGGATATTTCTTTTACAATAATTGCATACGAATTTTGACATAAGGCTCCACCCTTATTTCCAAAGTCTAGTTAACATGAACTTACAAGGGTTGTTACATATTGGTACCTTCCAAACGGCATAACGTAATGCGCACAAGAAAAACTAACAGCATAAAAAAAGTCTCTGTGTGGGACAAGTGTACATTTGTATAAATGTTTTAATCTAACGGTAAATTAAAATAGTGTCAAGTTTTTTTTGTTTTTCTTTTTAAATAATATTAAATCCAAACGAAGATAAATTTTGTCCTTAACAATAAACGCTAAATGCTAAATAAATTTAAATTTAATATTCAAATGCGTATCCAACTATAATTTACAGTAACTACAAATCGTTATACACACACACACACACACACACATACATACATACACTAATACATACACACATACATATAGTGGGAAAAATCAATTGGTTAGGGTGAATTGGAAGCTAAATTTGTAATTAATAACTAAAACGTTAAGGAACATACTAGCAAAACTAGATTTAATTGTGAAAAGAAAAATTATAAATTTAATATAGTAAAAGTTACTACTTTCGCCTTAAAACATTCGCATGTGTCTTACAACCACAGGCTCTACAATAATGGTTAGACAACAGTAACACGTCATGTAAGTAATTTAAACTTTAACTGGTGAATTTCTTAAGAAATTAAAAAAAACACACACACACACACACCTACCGAAATATAATTAATAATTAAGTGCCTGAAAACCAACCATGCTAAGATTGTAAACTAATTTAAAACATTATTTTTAATCCTTAAGAAAGAATGCATGCATATGTATGTATGTACGCAATGTACGTGTTGCAATTGGAGCAAGTTTTTAGTATAGTGTGTGTGTATGCAAACTGCGTCGCCAAAAGCTAACCAAAAAAGGCATGTTTTTTAAATAAATTTAAAGGATTTTTCGTGGTTTAATATAATACCTCCTATTTCTCCACTTAAATCTAAATTATATTAAAATGAGAGCTACAGAGTTGCGATAATCGCTAGAAGCGTTTACATCATACCGTTTTAATTTCATCATTTCACTTTGTTGTTTCAGATAAGGCAGTAATGTGAATCGATTGAATTCTTTTACAAGAAATTATTAAAAAAAAATTTACTGCTTAATCGAAGGAATTTTAATTTAAAATTCTTCATCACTGCTTAAATTCATCGCATCTTTGTGAGTGATTTTGAGGTGAATAAATATCATTAAGATAGCATTGATGTTCAATTTCGAGTCCTTTAGGAATCAGCTGATTTATTTTTCATAATTAATTAAAGCGTATAAGGCCATAGTTATTATGATTCGTTTCGTTCTGTTAAAAACAAAAATTTTTTGAATGTTTTTAAGTGACATTTATTTTTTTTCAAATTTTATTTTTAGAGAAAAAACAAAAGGAAAAGAAATTAAACGACAGAACGGAACTGAACGGCAACGGAAGGTCAATATTTTGTTTGAAAAAACTATTATTACTCTTCGACCATTTCAAGTTATTCTTTAAATTTCTTTTTATGGTGATGTAAGCTTTCAAAAACTCTTTGAATTTTTATTCGCCGTGCAACAGATGGGTCGCAGTTTAACAAGAAGATTCTATGAATTTTCTATCTATTTCTGTTTATTCACTTACAACTATCGGAATTATGTTGATGATTATATATATTTATTGAGTTATAAACTCCAATAACTCTAGTTCGGGGCCTAACAACAGGCTTTCTATATATACGATAGTCATGCATTCAGCTGCGATTCAATTCGATTAAGATCAGCGGCTGCTAAATGTGAGACTTGTTAACAACCAGCCGTATTATAGCCATATTAAGCCATATGCAACTGTGTTTACAAAACTTTTTGTTTATGTTTTAAAAATACCCTTACGATGGGCCATTGTGATTTCTACAAAACAAATTTTATTGTGGAACAGTAAAATGTGGCTTGCCAGCATACTCTATTATTTTGGTATTGTGTGGAGTATGACATTCTCTTATTTTTGTTAAGGTCAAATATAGGGTGGTCCAACCATAATGCACGATGTTAATTGTGAGTTAATATCGGAAGATGATAACGGAAATCTTGTGTCCACAAATTGAGGATATGTGGTTCCAACATAATGGGTGCAACTTTCCTCACAGTAAACGAAACAATGGCTCTCTTGCGCGAGAAATTCAATGGCCGTGTTATCTCACGTCGTGGCGATGTTAATTGGCCGTCACGATCTTGTGCTTTGACACCGTTGGAGATATCTTTAAATCGAATGGCGAGGCATTCGAGAATCACCCTAGAGTGGGTGCATGGACACGGGACGAATAGGGGTAACTGTGAGGCGGACGATGTAGCATACCCCTCTCTCTAATATCGCTAAGGCTAGATGGCTGGAAGAACCCACATACTGTAGAACTAGGTTAACTTGGCCAAGTTTGGGCAGAAATCTGCTAAGTTTTCCAAGGACACGATGAAGAGACATCGTTGCAACGATTACCGAACATTGCAAATTTTGCAGCCATGCAAAAAGAATGAGGCTACCTGCAAATGACTTCTATAGACAATGTCAAAATGAAGAAGAAAAGGAAACGATATATCAACACCTGACCTGCCGTAGAGGATAAACGCCTGACTCAACTCGGGCGGAGCTCCTTTGGCAGCCTCTCCTAAATATCGGAGTTGGGACTGCGGGAAATCAATTCCTTCATTAAGAGCAGTCGCTGGTTTAGCGGTGACTCCATACCGGCACAGACTTAGTGACCCTTCTTCAATTCCCCTGAATTTCTTCACCATTTCTTTACTCTCTTCTATCTCTTCAGGTAACACAAAGGGACCGAATTTGCGGACCCACATTGGCCGGCGGTACAGTCTGCCTAATTACATAACCTAAGCCAAGAACAATTCAAGAGCTAAGAAATGAGATAATTCGGCATATTGACGATATTGAATCTAAATTATTTCTCAGAGTCATTGAAAATATCTACCATCAGATAGATTAATACCATCAAAGCCGTGGCAAGCATTTGGCCGATATTATATTTCAGACATAATTATCATAGATCCTTCTATCATAATAAATATTAAGATAATTCTCTGGAAACTTTTTGTTTTTTTTTTTACAATTAACATCGTGTGTTTTGGTTGGACCTCCCTAGATTAATATCTTTTCAAAAGATTCTTGAGGACATTTCTACTTGTTAGGAGCTACAAATGCATTGAATATTTTTATTGTGCCATACATGTACATAAGTCACTACACAGTAAACATGCCGATACACATAAGTAGATGCCAGTGCTAGTGATCAAAATGAATGCATTCAAGAATCTTAAGTTGAAGATGAATTCATTAAAATCTTAATTCAAATAATTGTCTTGGTAAAAGGAGTCTATCTAAAAAAGTTTAATTCATTGTTAATTTACATTTTTTTTTATTCATGGCAAATTAAAATTCGTTTACAGTTTTGTTTCTGAGGCATCCCCGTTATCCTGCTGCTTATTATTTAGAAGCGGCAATATGAGGCTAGTTTGATTTGTGTCTGCGTAAATTCGTTAGAGTACATTTTGGAATTATTTTTCGACAAGAATTCCAAAAAATCGCTTGAAGAACTCAATTTTAGCTCATTGAGTAAATTTTCGTTCATGCCTTTTCAACCAGGGACTGAAAATAATTGTTATTTTTGAATTTTCGAAGAAAAAAATCGCTTCAAATTCGATTTTTTAAATCATACGCTTTTTAAATTGCTTATTTGTTTGTTGTTCTTTTGCAGAAGTAATCATTATTTCTTGATTTGTTTGCAGAAATAATTGTAAATTTCTGATTTATATATATTTTTTTTTTGCCAGATATAGGGTACTATAGTCCCCAAATTCAAGCCTTGAAAAAGGTAAACTACATTTAATTAATAAATTTAATCAACGATAAATAATGACGGTGCTACAGTGATTTCGATCATACTTCTCAGCAAAAATTACCTCAAACTTTCCAAACAAAACAACCTGGAAATTAAGTTTGATGGAATGAATTTGATGTGTGGCTGTGCTAACCAATATAACACATGGACATATAAAGTGTATGAACTAGTTTAATATGGTTTTGCATCAAAACCGTTATTTCTGTCGTACATTTTAGTAGGATACGTCGCCCTTCCTTGCCATATTACGTTTTTAATTCTTATTTTTTTAAAGGCTTATTTACAAAAACTAACAACAAAACATGAAGTGTGGAAACCCCTGTACTGAATTAGTATGTACTGTAACATGTCGTCTTGACTAGCCATAAATATGTTCAGACATCGTACATTTTGCTGCATGCACGGGAATTTGGCTTGAGAAGATCGACTCTGTTGATGGTCGGTCCGTGTTCAAACAGAATTGTCCGAAAAATTTTTGGCTCAACTCTGTTATGCCATTACACAAACAAAATACACAGAGAATATAAAAAGTATGTATTTTGTGTGTGTGCGCTCGTCTGTAAACACCCGTTAAAATCTATGTTTAGAGCATCCAATCTCGATGAAAAATAAAAACTTATACATATACTGGGCAGAATCATCTACAAATTTTCTTCAAACAAAGGCCCACGTACTTATTTTATCTCGTTATTTTGTACGGGTTTTTACAGTCGTGCGGCAGAACAGTGTTGTGCGAACAGCTGTTCGGATACCGCTGTTTGAACACGAACAGTTAATCAAGAGCGACGGCCTTTACGGGCCAAATTTCTGTGCGAACTGGTATACGACCGATGGCAGATTTATGACTAGTCAAGTATGCATGTCACGAACCAAATCCCTAAACATAACAGATGCACTTACAGGCGTATCCAAGGCATTTCCGGCTTTGTTGCGGATGTCAAACTCCATACAACTTGATGTCCAATTAAAGTCATTACCAGCGTTGGTGAGTTTAACGGTTATAATTTACTTCAAGCAAACTTTAAAATATATCATGAGCTGTGCTGGTGAGCTTACCTGTTTGCATACCTGACTTTAAGTGAAAACAATCTGGCAACATTGTGTTGATCTACAATAACCAATTCTGGATTTAACAGTCCAAAGTGCATGAATTGTAAAGAAGCATGTTTTCGATTTGCTTAGCTTTGAACACGGTCTGTGGTTTACATTTTTTGTTTACAAGCATAATGTAATGAATAATATAAAATAATTAACAAATGAATAAAGTGTTAATTGGTTTTCACATTGACTACATACTTAATGAATAACTCTATCTTATAAATACAGTTTTTAAGTGCGAGAGGATGTTTTAAGTTGTTCAAGTTATTGTTGCCTACAACATATACCAATGAATTTTTAACATCTTTTGTATTTAAATTAATGCACAGCGACAAATTTTATTGAGAATAAATAAGTTATTAAAAGTAAATCAACATGACTGAAATCTTTACATTACACTAAAAGTAAAAAAAGTACAATTTTGTTTATGGTCGACAGAGACTTGCGCCATCTGTTTTGTTAGTGGCGGCGGAAGGTGCAAATTGTCTCGGCGGCAGGATAAAATCGGCTGATAGTCCTATGAAACTAAATAAATGTGTGCAATTGGTCATCACTTAAAAAAACAAAAAATGGTTGTCTAAGGGGTAAAAAATGTAAGTTTAAAACATTTTGATATAAATGTGGTGGCCTTATTTGCCAAGACGTTTTTTTAGGAGTTAAGGACGTGAAAGATTTAATATATGTATATTAGTGATATCTCTTACTATTATGTATCGGCGGCCTATTGAAAACATTCAGCTCTTCCAATCTTTACAATTCATATATTCTATAAATGTACATAGAATAGCCTGTATGATAACAAATATTTTTTTGTTACCCGCCTCTGAACTTTTCTTATAAAAATGTGTTTTTGTTTCATTTCTGAATGTAATAGGTCACTAATGTCATAATATAAAAACTTTTTTAAATACCTTTTATTAATATCAAAATTTTGTGTACCCAAGAGGAGCCCCGATATGTACCGAAAAAATTTTATATATTTAATTGCATTTCGATAAGGAGATTTGATATACATAGATATTTGGAACAATATATAGCTAAATATTCCCTGCAAAACCGATATTCTGCCGGGCGCAAGGATTTGCTGCGCTATGGTATGACAAATCGCCTTCGCTTAATAAAGAAATTTTCTAAATGTTAGCACCTAAAAGATCTGACCCAATACGTTCAGCATACACAAAGAGGACACGACAGAATGGAAGCCCGTCAAAAGCTATGCTAAAAGCATCCATACAATATCGATGAGAGGCAACAAATTATGCTGAAAATGAACGTGAACATCTATACGGTTTCTTTAAACAGAAGACCACAAACAAAGTTTATCTCGCTAATTTGGAGAGGTTACCTCAATGTGCGAATATATGTAGAGTTAGAGTAGGTCTAATAACTACTTAAGAATTCACCCTGTTGTTGTAAAATACACTGAGAAAGAAGCTATAACATAATACTACATTTATAAATTTCTTAACAGAGCGTCCCAGCAACTTCAAGACATCATGTTGCCACATTTAAAGGGAGCAATTTTTTATTTCCTTAACTCATAGTCAAAAGTTCAAGAATACGCCGCGAAACCATATATACTTACACATAATGATACCATAGCTACTCGTTTCTTAAGATGAATAGGTAGCAAATTGGAGCTGAACGAAACGTTATAAGCGATACCTTTTTAATTTGAAATATCTCTAACGGTACGTTCAGATTATTCAAACATTTGACGAAATACGTGTAACTACTATTTGTACGATATATTGCTGCAAGCTGCAATGCCAAAGGTAGAATAAAGCTAGAATAAATAGCACAATAATAATGTTAGTATGATTACTGTTATGTTAATTAGAAACTTATTTAAGTTGATGAATATTTGTTCAAAAGAAAATACATATTGATATATAGTGGTTATTATTATACGGTTGACTAATCTCACCGTATCTTTAGATCTATCTGGTTTAGAATAATAGAGTATATCAAATATTTTAAAAGTTCTTTGCCTTACTTTGCTTCTTTGTGTTTTCTTCAGAGATGATCACAGCGCCTATGACTCCACAGAAGATCGTATTGTTTATCCACAGCAACCGCCACAAAAATCTGTCATACAAAACAGAGCGAATGCATTAAAACGCTCTGCAACTTTACCGGCAAATACAAATAACCCCTTACAGTTAAGGAGTCGTGTCACTTTTAAAGTGCCGAATAATAACAGGCTTCCACCAAATCGAAAACTTTTGTTTTCACGCAATAAACTCAGCAGCGATACAAACGAAAAGCAACAACAGTCCAGCAACCTACAGAGCGCTGATAATTGTCCACGTCAGACGTTAGCTGTTAAAATGACTTCTGAAGATCTGCTGCAGCCTGGACATGTAGTTAAGGAGCGGTGGAAGGTATGTAAAATCTTTGCAGGAATTTTGTTTATCAGGGACTTTATAATTTGTTTAACCAATAATGAAATAAAAAATTAAGAAAAATTTCAAACTTTTAACATTGGATTTATTTAAAATTTTTCTTTTTTATTTCTGAGAACTTCCAAAAATACCTTCAATTGTTTTATTTGTTTGTAGGTTGTTCGTAAAATTGGAGGGGGAGGGTTTGGTGAAATTTATGAAGGTCAAGATCTAATAACACGCGAACAAGTGGCATTGAAAGTGGAGTCAGCTCGTCAGCCTAAACAAGTCCTTAAAATGGAGGTAGCGGTATTAAAAAAGTTGCAAGGCAAAGAGCACGTGTGTCGATTTATTGGATGTGGTCGCAATGATCGATTTAATTATGTTGTAATGCAATTACAAGGAAAAAACTTGGCAGAATTGAGAAGGGCCCAACCCAGGGGAGCATTTTCTTTGAGTACTACACTGCGATTGGGTCTGCAAATATTAAAAGCAATAGAATCCATTCATTCTGTTGGATTCTTACATCGTGATATTAAGCCTGTACGTATGAAAGCTATTTACGCCTCTAGTATATTTTGTATTTTTATTTTCTATTATTTAAGACAGTTGCTAATTATATAAGATGTGATTTTTCTCAGGAATAAGTACTTTAATATATTAATATTTAAAATTAATTCGTAAATTTATCTTTCTAGAGCAATTTCTCCATTGGACGTTTACCATACAATTGTCGTCGTGTTTATATGCTTGACTTCGGTTTAGCACGGCAATATACTACTGGTACAGGAGAAGTGAGATGTCCTCGTGTTGCGGCTGGATTTCGTGGCACAGTCCGATATGCATCAATTAATGCACATCGAAACCGAGAAATGGGACGACATGATGATCTTTGGTCTCTCTTTTATATGCTGGTGGAATTTGTAAATGGTCAACTTCCGTGGCGTAAAATAAAAGACAAGGAACAAGTTGGCTTAACCAAAGAAAAATACGATCATCGGATTTTACTGAAACATTTGCCCTCCGACTTAAAACAATTTTTGGAACATATACAGGCATTAACCTATGCTGATCGACCTGATTATGTGGTAAACTAGCTTCTATTGTTTAACTCTTATAAAATTCTATATATATATATATATATATATATATATATATATATATATATATATATATATATATATATATATATATATATATATATATATATATATACACATACGTGGATCGAACTCGATATTTTCTGTAGAAAGGGGAATTTAAACCAAGACAATTTTTCAGATTTTAAAATTCTTTTGTATGGATAAACGCTATAGCACAACTATAGCTACCTAAAAAACCTATACCATTTGACACGATACACATTGATAATTTTGGTGCACTTCTTTCTGAAGCATCTCATCGGGAGCATATTGTGCTAAATTGACGCTTTTACAAAAAGAATTCGTGGAACTAATTACCGTAAAATTGACTTGAACGAAGGAAATTGTTAGTTGTTTGGATAATTATTTTGCTAATTATCCAAGACCTAGACGAAGGGTAATTCATTGGGGAAAAGGTTTTACTGTACGAAGTGAAGCCACAATGTATTAAGAATTATCTAAAGTGCGACCACCATTACAATATATCAAAGCGGGAGAATCTATAATTTACGTAATAGAAGACTATAAAATAAAAGCGATCACACGTTACAAATTAAAACTGTGCTTTCTGCAGAAAACTAAATAAGTATTTCAACTTTTATTTCAGATGCTTATTGGTTTATTCGAGCGTTGTATGAAACGTCGAGGCGTTAAAGAATCAGATCCGTATGATTGGGAAAAGGTTGACTCTACAGGCAATTCAACCTCGGCAACCTGCAGTCAGTCAAATCAAGTTAATCATGGTCAAGTGAAAAATGAATTTGTCCATGGAAATATAACACAAATGACAGTTGTGGCTTCCAATGCTAGTGGGACTGAATATGTAAGATTTATCTCGTATCAGCTTATTTCTTAAACATTTTATTCTCATATTTAACTGTAACTTTTGTTATTTTTAGTTGCGTAGAAAAAACGACATTCAGACCGCACCAGTCGCAAGTGCTGAGCTCCCACATGTTAAGGACAAGGTAAGTTCGATTTAAAAAGTGTTTTCTTTTTATATAAGTAAAGACTATTTTAAAGTTTAATTTTGCAAGAGTCATGAATGTTGCAAATTTAAATCTATTTTTGACAGACGGGAATTTTCTCTTATTGTTGGCCAACATGGTTTTAGATGCTTTGCATTTAACTTTTTTTAATTCCCAATTAAAATTTATATTATTTTGCAGTTTTCTAATATTTTTTTATATTAATATTTTTTTAAGGTTGTGGATAAAAATTGCAATAATACTTCACCACAGGCCGAGAACAATTTCCAGAATCTTAACAGTTGTAATCAAAATAATTCAAATAAAACCCCAGCAATAACTACCTGCGGCAGTGGGGGAAGTGTGCGTAATATAAACATTAATGAGCAGCAACACTCTAGTCAAATGATGATAATGCATGGTCAGACGGAAAATGCTTTGGCGGCCCAACCACATTGTGCTGTTGCACCGGCTTTATTAAAGACCACCGTAATGGCTACAAGTTACCGTACAGAACCAGGCAAGCAACCGCATAATACATTTCATAACAAACACCCGAATCCACAACATTCTGTTGTAACTAGCAAAAAAGCTGTAAATTCGCCTTTAAACCAGAACAACTCGGCACCTGTTCATCATATAAGTGTGAGTATATTATTTTGTGTTATAATTGCACATTTTACTACAATTTATTTATACATAGAGTCAAAATGTTGCCGTGGATGCTATGATAAAGGGCGATGATGGTACAACATCCACTTCCCTGAATGGAGGACGTTTACGAAAAGTGAATACTAGTAAAATCGTCGTAAATGCGTTAAAATCTACTAACATCAGTTTGGGCGATGACCAGCAAAATATAGAGAGTACTGCTGGAAATAATGGCGGCGGTGTGGATTCATTAATTATTGATGTTACAAGTGCTAAAATTCCTAGTGTTAATAGTCGAGACGGCCACTGCATTAAAACCACACAAGAAAAGCAACTATCTAATGTTTTAAATAGACGTTGCTGTACCTCTAAAATAAACGTTGCGTCGGCAAATGGCGAAGAACCTAAATGTGCGTTTGCAAGTCGCTTACAAACAACAAGTAATACAGCGAAACAACAAGATGTCAATGAAGCCAACTGTGCTTTCGAGTCAGAATACGAACCTACTGCATTTTCACTGGAGGTGGCAAACCGCGTTTCCCAAGCTTCTTCGCTTAGTAAACAACACTGTGTTGAAGTGAATAACTCAGTCGCTACTACAGCTCCAGCTACAGTTCCTGCTCCACCACCCGCACGACGCTGTAATACATCTACTAATCTAAGGCCATCTTCCGTGGCTGGATCATCACAACGTCTGAATAGTAGTGTATGTGGTGTTGGAACAGCTACGATCGCTACAACAAGAGGAAGTGTAGGCGGTGATCATTCTGTGACACAGTTCGCCCTGATCGATGATGAGAATGTTTCAGCCCTTCAACAAGTTACAAAAGGTGGTGGCGCTCTTACATTAGCCAGTCAATGGAAAAGTCAATTTGATGATTCTGAAGATACTACCGATAATGAATGGAAGCAAGAAGCACAGGTACAATTCAATTAAATAATCCATTTTAAAATGGGTTTTATTGAAATTTCATAATATATAAACTTTTTCATTGGGATATCAACTAAGCTACTTTATACTCGTATTAACTATTTTGCCTATTTGCCCTTCCGAAAAGTTGATTTTTGTAATATGCAAATACGGTTTTTTGAATGGTAATCGTATTAGTGTCTATTATTGGTAATTATTCCAATTAATGTTGCTTCATAAGCGTCTTGTAGTTCTTTTATAAAGTTATATACATAAGCTCAATATGAAAAAAATTATGTGCGTTTGTGGAAAATTTTATTCTCAAAACTGCCACTGTAAATTAGTTGTAAGGCAGAAGGACATCGTTCATGCCACTCAAAAAGTGATATTTATATGATCAGCTGGAAGCGATGTGTGATTAATATATTGATTATAAAGTAGTAAAGCATTATTCAATACGAACTGGTCCAGTATACGGAGAGTGCGCAGTCTGACTGAGCTATTTTATTCAAGGTATGCGAGAACGACTTATTTTTTCTGCACTAGGGGTGTTCGGTGTGTGCATTGAGCGATTTTCCGGCATGGAATTTCTTTTGCATGTAGCCATGTAATTTTATTTTTAATATGCCGTGGGCGAACATCCCTGCAGGAGAAAGATTGTTAAGTAACTGATGCATTGTATTACTCTACCAAATTTTCCTTTCCTGAAGGAGTTAGTATTTAAAGGTACACGGTCCCTTAGGCTTTGGTTTGGTATCTGTGAATAAGTCTCTTCCCAGGAACCGTGATGTGAATGTGCTATAGATTGTACAGAGGTAGCCAACAAAGTTTCTTTTCATGCCGCAAAGGAGAACCTTACTAGTCAAGTAATCAATTTAAAGAAAAGTTGTAATTTTTACACCAACTTCACAAAGTGACGGCAAAACCAAGTTATTTGCTTATAATGATTTTCATGTTTAAACCATAGCTGTGAAATTGCTGCTACTATTTCTAATCAATTAGAATAAATTTTGAAAAGAATCGTAATGATAAGAAGTAAGAACTTTTTGATTACGATTATAAATAATGAGGATAATATGTAGTGACCTTAATAAGTGTAAAATTTATCTAAGAAGCAAATTACCGCCTAATTCCTCTGCTGCGGTTTTATTTGCTTGAAAAGGTATACACACAATAGTAATGCAAATTTTATACATTCCCTTTAATTAATTTAAGGTTTGTCCAAACTAATGTGTGGAGATTTATTTTCCACATTAGATTTCATAAGTTTTAATCAATTGTATAATCTGCGTAGTTAAATGTTTGAACTTATATATATTATTGAATATTATTATTAACATCTCCATGTTGAGGTCAAGAATAGTCACTGCAAATCTTGGTAACAGCAATATGACAAAACTAGTGGATAGAGGTACACCTCAGGGTGGTGTAATCTCTCCGCTGCTCTGGCTTATGGTTGTTAACACGATTCTTCTTCTTGGTATCAGGACTGTTCCCGGACGTGATAAGCAATATCATGTCTGATGCGCTGGGGCTACTTAGCAACTGGGCGATGAGGAATGGCCTAGGAGTAAACCCGTACAAAATCAGTTTGGTACTATTTACAACAAGGACCAAAATCCCTAGCTTCAGAGTACCGCGGTTAGGAAACCGTGATATTCCTCTTACGAACAGTGCGAAATATCTTGGTGTCATCCTTGACTCTAAGTTGTCATGGAAGCTGAATATTCAGCACAGAGTCAAGAAGGCTACAGTAGCTTACTACACCTGTCGTAGGATGTTCGGTGCAAAATGGGGACTTAGTCCTTCTATAGTTAGATGGATGTACACAGCCATTGTACGTCCGATTCTTTCATACGGATCTTTGGTGTGGTGGCCTGCGACAAGGAGGAAATATGTGGTGGACCAACTGTACAGAATTCAATGATCGGCATGTATTGGCATTACAGGTGCACTGCGTACTAGTCCATCAGAGTCACTGAATACTATACTGCACCTTATTCCTATAGATCTTCACATCGTGGCCATATCTGCTAGTAGTGCAGTTAGGCTAAAGGCGACGGGAACTTGGCATGCGAGGACGTACGGCCATGCGAATATTTTGGGCGTACTGCCTTCGGATATAAATCAACTCCCTGACTACACTACGCCGCAGTTAGACTTTGATAGAGTGTTCAGAGTACTAATCCCCTCCAGGAGGGAGTGGTGCGGTGGTAGTCTCGTGGAGAACTATAACGTCAGGATATACACGGACGGTTCTAAGATGTACAGCGGTGTAGGCTCTGGCGTCTTTTCTAGTGATCTTGAGATAGGCATCTCATATCGTCTTCCGGATAATTGCAGCGTATTTCAAGCGGAAATACTTGCTATTATGAAGGCATGCAGGATTTTATACGACAGAAATATACGTGGGAATATCGGTATTTTCGTCGACAGTCCGGCGGCGCTTCTGTCACTCAGATCGTACAAAACTACGTCTCTGTTAGTCAGTCGATGTAAGAGCGAGTTGTCAAGGCTAGGGAGCCTGGCGGATGTTACCTTGGTTTGGGTCCCTTCGCATAGGGACCACTTTGGTAATGAACAAGCAGACAAACTAGCCAAAGAAGGAACCGCTCTAAATACTTCCGATGTGGAATCAGTCGCAATCCCCTTGGGGAGTATTAAGAGCGGCATCTTCAGTCACTTTCTTAAGGAAGCTGATAATAGGTGGCGGAGACTGATCACATGTAGGGTCTCTAAATTGATGTGGCCCTATTTTGATTTTAGGCGCACTATGCAATTGATAGGTCGTGATCGGAGGAACTTATCGAGGTTGCTAGCAATATTAACAGGTCACTGGGTGTTAGGAGAACATGCCAGGCGACTTGGACTACCCTATAATGACCACTGTCGCAGTTGTAAGGACATAGAGACAGAGGAGACGGTTTTTCACCTTCTCTGGGAATGCCCTGCGCTGGCTGTCAGGAGACACAAATTTCTTGGAGACTTCATACTGGAGGATCTCAGTGAGATATCTAGGTGCCGTTTCAACGATATTTTAAGATATCTCACGGCTACGGGATGGATCTAGCTCCCTAGTCTTAGTGCGAGCATAGGCTCTAAGACACCGTTTACCTGGCGAGTGGTATGGTCTTGTCAAAACGGGGTCATTCAGACCTTACTTGACAGTCTGCGTGTAGCAGGCTACCATGTTAACCAACCATTATTAACATCTGAAATGGAATATCCCCATAAATTTATACTTACCAAAAACTTATACTCACCATTGTACCACCTCTGTGTTACATCTACATTGTACTATACCTACCCAAAGAATAAGTTGCTTACACTGCAAAAACATTTCTTACTGGGAAAAATTCCAGGTAATAATTCGTACAACTTCAGTTTTCCTAAAAAGAAGCCCAAACGGTTAACTCACCCCTCAGTTTACCACAGTACGAGTACGAGTATGATTGTACACCACAATAAATTTTGTGCAAAATAAATCTCTAATATATTAGGTTTCATTGCGTTCTCGGTCAACCCACCTCTAAATTACCATTTGTTCTTATGGTGTAAATTATAATTCATATCTCCTGTACCTCTACCCTACCTGTGGATTAATAACCTGTTCCACAATATCGAATGTTAACGTTCTCTTGAATTCTTAGAGAGTCAAAATTGATTTCCATCCCTATAATATCCCTTTATTAAAATTGTTCATGTATTTAGCCCGTAAATAAACAAAAAAATTTAATATACTTACCTTCGCATCCCGCACTCCGAAAAACAGTTTGAAGCCGGCCTTCTCCAGCTCCACTGTTGCCTTATCGGTAACGGCGAGAATAAGGCATGTGTGGGTGTCCCCTTGCTCTGTACGGATGATCGACCAGTCATCCATGGAAATGTTGGAGTTCTGGCTCTTTAGACACTCCAGCATCTTTTTTGCTTCGGTTGCCATTTTTGGTAACCAAATTCTTGCCCGTGGTCTCATCGGGATCTCCTCAGCAGGGATGAGCTTAAGCCTTAAGCCCTTCCACGTACCGCTAATCTTAGCGATGCATTTGCTGAGAAAGTCCTTTCAGAACTCGTCCAAGCACTTGATTTCCCTGTAGCCCCGGTGTATCTCGCCGGAGTCAAAACAGGGAACCGGTCCAGTCTTCCCTGCGAGCACGTAATCCATAACGAGCTCCGCCAGTTTAGACTCTATGGCACCCCATTCTGTTACCACAGGATTGATGGCACCGCCAGCCAGAGCCACAATGAGATGGTCCTTTACCACCTCGTTGAAAGGACGTCGGACTGATGTTGACGTGGCTGCTATGTTTGGTCCTGGAGCGTTCGCCTTCTCTGCGATCTTCCTCCTTTTAGGCGATTTACCTCCCTCTGTCTGAGATCGGTTACGCTTGGACCTCTCCTCAGATGCTGCTTTAGAGGTGCTGGGTAGAGAGTCCTTATACTTAAGGTACTCGTCTACCACAGCTTGATACTTTTTTCGATCATCCTCATCGCGCTCATGAATTACACCACTGGCGGCGTTCTTGGCTATCTTGTCAAGTATAAACACCGCCTTGCTGTACCTTGCCTTCAGAGTCTCATGCTGGCTCTTCCTTTTGCGTTTTTTCTTCAATTGGTCATCAACCTTGACATCCATTTGAAGAATTTTCTCAGAGGGCAGTAGGGTACTATGTCTGGTTCCCTCACTGCCTGACAGTTCGACCAAGGTCTCTTGACTAGAGGCCAGAAGGTCTTCTTCGGATGCGTTTTCAAACCCATCCTGTTGTTTTTCTTTTTTATTTTCTTTATTTATTTCTTTGTTTTTCATCATTTTTGGTCCCACGAGTAGGCACGTAAGGGAATGGACCATCCACGCAGTGACGGCGTACGTGGACTAGACAAACATTACAACCGGCCCGTGTCATAGGCACCGGAGGGGAGCTGTTAGCGACTAATCATCTTTTACCACTAATTAGCCATTCAGGTTCTCGGCACTGCTTCCTATCACCTTAACCTTACAAGTGGGCCAGTTTTGGTCCGCGGGCAAGAGTGAAGTTCCAAAGCGGGGGGAGAATGCCCAGAGCTTCATTGATTTCTTATATAAGACATCAATTCGTTCTGGTGCATTCTGTGGACCGGTCGTATGCCATAAAGGGGACGTTTGCACAACGAGTCCCTCAATGACATCCAACCTTTCCCCGGGCCCTCCCGCTGGGGTTAAGGTTGCTGATAGCCATGTGACTATTCCAATGAAGTGTCACCGGCCAGCCACATCCTAGAGCAACGGCAAGGTTCACTGAGGGACCGCTTACGTAGCCTATCCCTCAGTGTCCCTGTTGTGTCCCACACCCCAAACTCACTTCTTTACCTGAGCTTTGCCAGAGCGGCCTTACCACTATCAGTATCCTGGCCTGACATGTATCAGTCGCTCTGTGCTAGCTCCGTTCTGGAGCATCTACCTTGAGATGTGTCCAGACGTTGATTCAGAACGCCCCTATCCGCCACCTGGGGACGCGCTCGATGGAAGACTGACAACTCCACACGACTGTAGAAGTGAGTGGAACTGCTCAACTATGCTTTTGTAAGAGAAACACTCAGCCGTTGCGCAACAGTTACGTCTTATGAACGTGCCAAATGATATCGTTGGAAGCGTGATCGTTTGCTGGTTATAGATTCTGCGACGTCATGTTAAATTGTGGCCCCCTCTAGAGGCCATGAATTAAAAAAAAAAAATTATATTTTAATAATACCGTGTTCTATTTCAATTGAGAGGCCGTCATTAACACACATATGTACATATATTGTTGGCTGTTGCTCGCGGCCTTGTTTACATGCGCCCGCTAATTGGGAATATTTCTAAAAATTGAGAAACAAAAATATATTCTCATCTGAAATTGTTATGAACAAAGTATTTAATGTACTTGATACATATTCATATTGATGCTTAGGGGATACCCGTGGTCATATGTAACTTAACCCTAAAATTGATCGCATACTACTATTAGAATGTATATTTTGTAAGGTTAGGTGACATAGCGTGGCCAGGTTTTTAGTTATGATAAACTTTTCATTTTCATTGTACATATGCATGTGTTCAAGAAAAATTATCCTTTCATTATGTCTAGCTTAGAAATTATTCTGTAAGTAGATGTATTTGCTGTGTTCTGTTAAATTTTTAGAAATTAATGTTCGCGTATTTATTTTACCATAGGAAGATAAATGTTTCATATGTAAAATAAAGATTTAAAGAATTAAAAAATAATAAATGTTTAGCCTGCATAGAAAGTAATTAGAAAATAAATGTTTACTACATCTGCTGAACTTACGATTGGTTCCGTCAGGCGACGATCCAATTTAAGTTTTTAGATCTAGAAGCATAAATATTAAAAGTTTCCTTTGGGAAAACGTAGTTTTAATGGTTTGGGGGAGGGGAACGTAAATCGTATGTACACATGATTATATGTATGTACAAATAATATACGTTAGCATGTGCGCGGCTTTATTCTGAGTATACCGTCTACTTTTATAAATTTGTATTTAAGTTTTTGTTCATAATATTTGTATTTTTTAATTTTGTTTTATTTATTATGTATTTTTGTGTTCTTTATATTTTAATATATCCCACAGAATCCTGTACAAAACGCCAAATTAAGTTTCATCTCGCTGTCTCATCCAAACCTAGCTGATGTTTCCTTGGCACAACACCAAAAAGAACAACATTATATTGATGCTAATCGACTACCAATTGATAACCGAACCGATTCTGTAGTAGCCGTCATGAAAAACGAGCATTTATATGGTGACAGGGTTGTGCAATCTAACGAAGATCAACCACTAATAAAATCTTCTCTTAATGTAATTACTACTAAATCTCCTAGTCCTCCTATTGTCACCCCTTGTCATAACACAAAGAAGTAAGAGCTCAAGTTATGGTTAAATTTTCATTTATATATTAATTGTTCTAAATTAATTCGTTAGGTACAATTTAAATATTGCCGGTATAGAAAACTATGCTCAAATACAGGCCTCAATACCACAATGTTGGTCCGATCCAGCCATGGGTAATGCCTTGCGTAGAGACTTAGAACCACCCATTGTGCAACAAGCAGCATTCGATAATATCGTAAGCAACGTAATTTTTTTATTTTTTGAGAGAAAACATTTTGATATATTTAAACTATGCTTTGCATGACACATTCTGAGCAAAAAAAAACCGGCACTTAAAAAACTCTTCTACCTTCTTCAGTAACAATTTTCAAACTTAAAACAAAAGTTTTCTGATGTAAACTAAAAGTACATAAGTCAACCATTGTTGCCCTGGCAACGTTAATATTTTAAAAATATTTTCTTAGGGGCCTTCATTTTTATTTTAAGCAAAAGAGTTCATTTATTTTATATATCAGGACGCTTTAAAATTTACATATTTTTGCTACCATGTTGTTTTTTAACATACAGCCAACATATGTATGTATGTGTGTAAGCTTACGTGATTGTTCCACAAGGAGAATATTAAGACCAGCGAAAATATAAAATTGATGATTTACAATAGAGTTTATGACGAATTCAAAACTAAACAGGGTGCGACGTTAGACTTCATCCATTTTTGCATTTTTAGACGGCGCTAACGATCTCCCGCCCATACGCGTGTTAGGGATATAAGATTGCGTCGTCTTTCGTTATTTAATTCGTCGAACTGTGTCTTGACCGTTACCCTGCGCACTTTAGCTTCTGCAGCTGCCAATGTGTCAGTAATTTTAACTTTGGGTCAGCATCATTTTGGATGTTTTTGATCAGCAATAATGACTATGGCTTAACTGACGGCAATTTTTAATGGGACACACCCATTTACCCAGCGGCGTTTGTTGTCACCGTCGTCGTATATTGCACTTATCGCTATGGAACTGTTTATATCTATCATCATATTTTTGTTCAACGGAGTCGAACATAAGCCGTCGAGCGCAGTGTAAAGAAGTATTTAGTTATTCCTTTAATTTAGCTTTACACGGTTTCAGTTTGTATTTACCATTTGTTTAATGTTATTTTTCATTGTTTAATATCTAAATTAAATTTAAACCAATGTTATCAATAAATATCACACTAAATTAAGGTAATTTTCGCTTAATTGGCTTTCCAACATTTATCAGATACTGTGTTAATTGATTTAATGAATAGGGGAATTTGGTTCGATTGCGGAGCATGATCAATTAAATAGACCATTATCTTCGACTGCTTCACAATTGAATCCTTACTTCTTGAAATTCTATTTTCTATTCTTTAAAACAGTATTATTTTGCGTCAGAAATAACATTACATTTTTTCTCTATATTATAACTTTGTGCTCGACCTCTTGTTACAAGTTATTGGGGCTGTGCGCGCACAAATCACAAGAACATTTTCAAACTATTGTGATTTGTTCGATGTGCAAGTGGAGTTGTGCGCGAACATTTAACAGTTTTTTCAATTTAGTTTACTACGAACTGTCAAAGTATAGAGGTGATATGTAACAATCAATTTTTAATAGAATTAAAAGAAAACAAATTACACGCACAAATCATAAGTGCGTGAATGACTTTAAGTACGGTTTATTCGCCTGCTATCAGTTATTAATGACTTGTTAAGGAGCGTAAAATACACATAAATTTTTGTCTGAAACAAATTAAGATACTCAATATTTACTAAAAGAATAAATAATAAGAAAAGTTTCAAATTACGCTGAACATTCAAAGTGCAGTTCGTAGATCGTGTCTAATTTATTTCTGAAAAACAAACATTGCATCTTTTGCAGTTATTAGACGTTATACCAAGATTAGTTTACATTCCTACATATCATATTTTAGCAATCTGTTTCATTAATTTGAAATTAAGCATTATAGTCAAGAGTTTCACATTTTAGTATACATTTATCTTTCGTTTCTTAATAAAAAAAAATGAAAATAATAGTCTTTCATGAATATATTTATTTCAGGTTTATCGGATGGACATAACGCGAAACGTATGCGTTAGAGAGGTATTTTCAGAAGCCGCAGCTGAAACTTTGTTGCCAGCTGAAACTAATTTTAACAGTGGATTATTTAATAATTCCACATTTAATCAAACACCTGTGGAAAATGTGATGGCCGAGGCTATTGGTGCAAATGAGAGCGGATCCTTAGTAGGGCCCAATAACATTGATCTCACTAATCTAGCCATTACCAAACATCGTAACAGTTTACCTAACGTAGCATTACCCAACCTCCTTAATGTAGATGGTACTGATGATGTTGCGTGTGTCAAGTCCTGTGGTGTGTCTGAAAAGGACAAAGCTCATGCGGATATAGATACTAAAAAATGCATTACTACAAATTCGTTAACATCTGCTAGTCCATTACGAAATGCAGCTAATTCAAGAAAAAATGTAGAAGACAACGGGACTGAACAACAAAACGAAGGTTGTATTAGTGGACGTTTAGAGATACGTGTGATACCGAACGGTAAGATATTAATAAATTCAGCAAATTTTAATTGAATAGAGAACAAACAAATACAGCTTATTTAGTAAATGTGAGCTCTTCACATCCATATCAAATTTTCACCTTTTTTCCCATTATAATTGAAAATATGTACAAGATTAGTTATAAAAGTAAGGCATGTAACAGTTTTATAGAGTTAAAAATTTGCTAAAAAGCCACCTCCGTTTCTTAAGGCTCCAGTGGTACAAAAGTATGGAACAAGAATATTATGTGTGAGCATTGCCATAAAATTCAGAAACGAATTCCGAGTCCCGGCACGATAAATGGAGTTATATGGTTTGGTAGCCCTCTAATCCCTATACATAAAGAAGGTTCCCGTTTTTATGTGAAGGACGTGCCTTTGAAGTTATAACGGCCGGATGTTTTGCCCTGTAGAAAGTTCTAGAAGAGTGCAGAAGTTTGGAGAGTCTTCATCAAATACTTGCCTTGTCTGACCTAAGGAAAATTGCTTTGCTTTTTATTTCGACAAAGCTGTCATATAAAAAAATATGTATTGTACGAGTGTTAGGCGCATCAATCTTAGCGAATTTTTATATACATGCTCTAATTTTTATTTAAACGGCTCCTTCTAATAATATATTCATTTTTTAATTGTAGAATCAACTGCTATCCAAAGATCTCCTAGTCAACAAGTTATACTTGTTAATGCTATACGAAATGATCAACAAGATGGTGGAGATGTCAATTTGGCTGCAACAACGAACGACAAGGATATCGTAGCTAAAAACGACAATGAAGGCTGTGATAAAAACGTATCATCGGGGGCTGGAAAAGAAATAAACGATTTAAAAGATGAAGGTGAAGTCTCCAAAGAGGAGGATAAAAATGATCTAAAAACAGGTGAAGATTTAAATCAAATGACAGAAATTTATGACAAAAGTGAAGTAATAACTCCATCAGCTGCTAAAGCCACCACCGATACACAAAACGAAAATGTCTTGAATACGACAATGCCTACAGGCGCAACTGCTATAAGTAAAATACCCATATTGCATTACAATCTTCGCCAAGCTAAATGCGCTTCGTGGGCCGGTGGTGAGTTAACCACTCACCAAGTTCATTCACATCTCACAAGAAACAGCAGTCAGGGCAGACAAACGTTTAGCACCAATGCCGCTGATATTATTAGTTTTAATGAAGCTTTGCCCACTTCTCTCACTAGTGTCAACAAACAAAAAGTGCCCGATAACTCTGATGGTGTTGTATTTCAAAACCCTGATATTGCGGATCTAACACCAGGTTTGTTATTGTTTTCTCATTCAAGAGCGCATTCAGAACTTAATGCAAAAGTTATATAAGCGTTGAATTTTGTGTTCCTTACTATGTATTTATGTACATTTGTACTTGTGTGTTTGTGTGTGTATTAACCCTACTAATTGACCATTTCGAATCTTGTGGCTCCGGTCGGTGTTCTAAACAAACAATTTATTTCCTTTTAAGTCAACGCTATGCACAAAATCTACAAAATATGAGGAAGATTTACATTAAGTAAAAATACATTATCCGGAAAAAACAAGACTATGAAATACTAAATTGCTACTTTGCTTCCTTATTTTGTGTAATTTTTATCTAAGCTTGTATGGCGGCTTTGGGGCTTATGTGGCTGGTATAATACCATTCTTTTCTCGCGTTTGGGGATATTTGTTTAACTACAGATTTCGTCATATGGCGACAACAAAAACTTATATTATGTATTATTATTTTTTTATTTATTATTTTACATTTTATTTAGAAATTATTATTAATGTTATGATTGTTGTTATTACAATTGGAATGCTCTTTGTATCACGACCTGTTGGACCTTTCATGCAGCTTCCCAATTCGGGTATATTTGTCCACTCGCAAACCGGCAACCATAATCTAGGAGCAAAATTGTGATTGAATTATAAATAAGTTATATTATTAATAGTACCGTTTCGGTAATGCGCCATCTTTCGAACATAGCCGAAACCGGTTTGTCAGCTAACTTGACACTTGATGACGAAAATTCGGTCTTGTAAAAATTATTTTCATGACTTTATTGTATTTTAAAAAGAAAAGTTCTCACTTTTATATTCAAGATATTCTTGCCGCGTTAAATATTTTGAGGTTCGTTAAAAAATTCCGGTTATGCACAGATGTTGAGCAGTTGCAAAGCATGAGCAACAGGTGATCACGCTGAAGCAACCAAACTTGGCATAACTGCTGCCTAGTTTCCTACATTTACGAAAGCAAAACGACAAAATCTCTTGCCTTTTATCAAAAACACAAAAAGCTGTCTGACACTTATAGTCACTTATTATGAGCTACGTTCGATATTTGAATGGAAATTTTCATTTGGTATTATTCCGCGCATTCGATGAGGATGTGAATTTCACTCACTTTGTTTGTTCACAATAGTATATTTCTATCAGCAAAATTGCGACAGTGTTTGCAGCTTATAATATGAATCGAAAATTCTCAATAGTAAAACATATTTCACAACACATCCGGCTGTATTGTGGCAATAATACATCATATGGGGCCTGTTCGTAAATGCAGCTCTGCGCTGCATAATATGATTATTATGCGATGATTTTGCTAATCAGCTGTGCATGATGTTTTTATTTGCACATTTGTTTGTTTGCATTTACGAACGACATAAGTTAAGAATGGAAAAATTATTAATAAATTTAATTTGTGAGTTAGATGATAAATCAAATGATGTGCGATTATGTAGTGTTTACAAAAGAAACAAATTTAAGAGTAAACAAAGGAAGTTGTTATTAAAAAAATTTATTTATAAAAATAAAAGGCGCGTTCCAAAGGTTTTAGATTATTGGAGAGTTATAAAAGAATATCCAGAAGACATATTTTTTGACCATTTCCACATAAAAGTTAAAAAAATATGAAAAAAACTACATTTAAGTACTTACTTTTCCGTTGTATCAGCCATTTTTGTGATTAGTATTTGCAGTCGTTTGCGCCTAATAAACTGCTGTGTTGCATTTTCGAACAGGCCCATGTTGGATTCCCAGTCATCAAGTGCTTCTGGTTTATCTACGTACAGGTGCAACTTTACATATCCCCAGAAAATCTGATAGCGTAGCGTTGTCTAGAGTTGGATGCCCTCTGCAACATTGGAAGCAAATCATTAGCAACGACATATGGGAGATTCCATTAACATTTATGCGCATATAAAGTTTATTATTAAAAAAATATTTATTTAATCTTATGAATAAATTCGTAGACTGAGACTAAAGATTACCAGCATTAGCTGCTTACTACAGCTATCGGATCTAGGGTATCAAATTTGAAGTATAGTTTTATAAATTATTAATTACTATTAATAGTAGTAATGGGTGATTCGTTAAGAATATTGGTGTGTGAAGTATTGTAAAGGTGTATGTTCCTTAAGGTGGTTAACCAGGGATATTCGTCGAGAATATATTTAATATTGAGAATGGTGCATATGCTCTCTTAATTAAGTATTCATGAGAAAAGCGTGTTTGTGGCCAAGTCTTAAGCTTTGTATACATTACGTATACAGGTCATGGAATGTCAAATTTGCTATACAAATGTCAAAATTGCCATATATATGTGTGTCAGTTGGCTTGTTTTATAGAAGCTATTGCTGAGGTTGCCAAAGTGACACGTTCGTACAAAGTTCTTCATTTCAGACCAAATTAACTTATTGTTGTTAAAAAATGTAATTACAGTCAATAATTGAGTAATTTTTGTGCGAATTTGAAAATTAGTATGTGCAAAATGTAAACAAATTGCGTCAATGACAGCAACGGCAACTGATAATTTGTTGTGCTAGCAATATATGTATTGCAGCAAGCAATTACTTACTTCATTTGCCCGTATGTGTTTATATTTAAAGGAAGGATACTTAATTCCTCAAATTCATAATGAATTCTTCCCTTTCTAAGCACATACACAAACAAGCAAGAGATCAAATAACGCATATTGATACTTAAAATTATTATTTACTTTCAAATACGTGAGTATTCTACGAAAATTCTTTTAAAATATTTTTTTAATTTAATAAATTTATTTTTTTGACGTAACTTTGTCAAAGTACAATTATGAATTATAAGTAATTTAATTTTTAGACACAAGTTCTCTTTCTTTATTATTTCTATTCAGAATGAAAATTTACTTGATATGATAACTTTGAATACAGTAAAAGTTAGAATGGAATGGAATGCATTTTCCATGACGCTACACAAGTTTGCAACATTGAATATGAAAATTAATATTTAAATTTTCGTGTGCTTGCTTTTTCCTTGGGTGAGAACGAATTGCTCCTAGTCATTTATAATATATTTTTTTAAAGAAACTTTAAATAATAAAATTTGATTGGCATCATCCAACCTTCTTCTCCTTCATTTTGTGGAGATTCATAACCTTTGATGCGCTGTAAATATCCCGTAGTTTTTTCTACACGAGGTTTAGATACACCACGACAGGATAACCAGATTTTCGTTTCACTGATAGTTTTCAAGACCAACGTGATATTATAGCCAGACGGATGAGAGATTCGCGCCATAGAAATAGCGTTGACCTCTTCAGATTGATCGTACGGCTGACATATTTTAAGCCCTTCTCATTTGCCATCTAAAATTGGGTTTCCTTGTTCAATTTGCTTCTTAAAATATATATAGCAAAAATTTTAGAAAGACTTGGGCTTGTTAACGACTTTGCAACACTGCCTCCAATTCCGTCTACGGCACCATTGCATAAGATTTCCAAATAAAATTGTAGATGTGTTACTCGAATTGACCTATGTTTTTCCAAACAAGTTTCCAACGTGTCATAAGAAACAGTGTTGCGAATTTAAAGTTCTCCGCCCGCAAAAAAAATGGAAAAAATGATATGTAATACCCCTGACGGGAATAGGATTTCTATACTGAAATAGCTTGGTATACTACATGTGTGTCAACCTAAGCTACCATTAAATACAGCTCTTGTAGCAAAAGTTCAGGCTTTCTAGTATTTCAACTTTAGAAATGTTCATACTATATTATCAAAGGTACAAACCAATATTACAGAAACTACATGTCTGTCAGGGGTATAAAAATGCATACACAAATAATGATCTTTATTTATTGTTGCACATTTCTTTTGGAAAAGTAAGACTATGCGTAAATAAGAATTTGTTGTTTTGTTGCTCGAGCAACGGATGCTATGATTAAATGGGTTGACCATATGATTTTTGTCTATCCTTGATATTTCACGCCCCAATTGCATTAAAGTTCACACAGATTGATGTTTTCGCTAAACTGCTAAGGACTAGTTGGATTTTGTCCAAATAGTTTTACTATTATTCAAAGCTTGTCAGTTGCCTAAGTACACTAACTCAATAGTAATCTCCATGTACGGCAGCCAATTAATGTATTTCAAAATTCAAGGAACAAGTGCTATCGAGGCAACAAATTTGCGCCAATATCGCCTCGATATTGTCCAATATTTTTAACGACAAGTTTCTGAAGATAGTCACGAGATACTGAAATTTTGCGAAAGTAAACAATATTTCAACGTTTACTAACGTACATATGTATGTTTGTATGTACATGTCTTAATTGTTTAAATGTCAATGTGGGAAAATTTAGAGTTTATTCTCTCATTCAAATATGTTCCATTGGCAGTTATGTTTTCGTATTTTTCAATGAAACGTGTTATGATTTTAAGATACTTCTTTCATTAAAAATTGAACATTTTGTTTTCCCCCAAAAATTATTAAACAGCTATGAGACGTCGCAGAGAATCATCTGACAAATATGTAACGGATCCTTCGCAATTACAATTACGTTTTGCTCGTCCGCGTTCCAGAAATGCTAGTAGGTAAGTAAACGATCTGTTTAATATTACTATCAGTTGGTTTGGTTTCAAACTTTAGTTAATTTTTTATACATAAAATTACACAAATTACACGTAATCACCATATACATATGTATGTATCTACCTTTATAATTTATACCAGCTATTCAAGAAGTTTTATGTAAAAAATACCATAAAACCTTTTACCGAAATTTGCAAGTTTTTTTTTATAAAAAAAAAAATGCACAGTTGAGCTTTAACTTCTGAGAGCTATAAATACACCACGCCAAATTGGTCTTATAAAAACAAGAGTGTTAACTTGGAAGCATGACCCAATATTTTCTACGCTTGCAGCTATCATGATGAACAATTTTTTTTATCCCCAGTTATTCGACGTAGAAATTCTTTGCGTGTTTGCCTGTCTAGTAATTATTCACAATATACGAAAGTCTAGTGCATGGCGTCTATGATCTGCTTATTTCAACCACTTCATATATTAGAACGGTGGAGAGAAATTTGTCAACCAGATATTTCGATAATTCAAATTGAATTTTATTAGAAGTGCTAATTGTACTGGTCCCTCTTATATAGTGTCCATATACATACATACATATGGTATGTATGTACCAGTATGTAGTTCGCAAGTATATTTAGTAACCTCAGCTTTTTACTTTTTTTTATTGTTTAGTTTTTTTTGCACAAACTTTTAAACTAATATCTAAATCCTTTTTTTGGTTTATAAATGCTTGAATGCTTCTAACAATTGTTACAATATCTAAATATTGTTCTTTATTTATTTTCAGAACACGAGGAGTGCCCACATCTTTATTAGGACATTTTGAAGACAATTCAACGGATACGTCAGATGATCAGCAGCAGAATGGTGCCAACCGAAGAAAATATTCCATTAAAACAAATATAAGACTTGCTGGTGGAGCGAGTAGTGATATTTGTGCAATAGACACAGATGATAAGCTGGATTCCCCCAATGGATGTAGAGAAAATGAAACGTTACTTTTTAATTTGATTAAAGATTTCGATAAAATCGAACAACCTGGAACAACAATACGCAATGATATAACACCACCCCCTGGTATACCCAAAACAGAAAATACAGCACGTTTAAGACGTTATAGACATAATTTAGATTAATTTATATATTATTGAATAAATTCTTTAATATGTATTTATATACATATATTTTTTTACTACGACCACCACTACTATTGCTGACTACTAATGCAACTTCGTTACATGTGTATACGATTGTGCTCGACTCTGCCTTAATTTACCAAAAAGAAGAAACAAAAAACAGAAATTTGTGTAACAAATGTTTTAACTTCTCTTCGGCAACCAGACCACAACATTCTCTTTAATAATCAAATGTTAGACCCCTTTCAGACTAGCAAAGTTTTCTTTGACAAAGTTTCTTGAATTCTCTTTTAAACTTTGTCTTGTGTTCAGACAGGATAATTTTACTTTGACAAAGTCTGTTTCTTTTGTTTGTATGATTGTCAAATATAAAGAGCAGCCATAATAATTCGGTTTGCGAACTAAAAACACAAAAGAAATTTGCGAATACAACAAGTTTTGTACCAACCCCCGCTCTCCTTTGCTCTCTCCTCTACAAACTCAAGACTTTGCTAAGAAAACTTTGCTGGTCTGATAGGGGTCTTAACGAAATAAGTGTGAATATTATTTTCTTGTCGATTACTAAGAACAAATTTTTCTCATTTTTAACTCTCATTTTTGTTAGTTGTTTTATAATTTACCCTAAAAGTTGTTGTTATTGTTTTTAAATTATAATTTTTTAGTTGATTTTTGAGTGGCTTAACTTAATTTCGTAATTAGCAATGCATAGAAAAACCTTGGTTGCGGTGTAGACAGTATGTAAGCAAAAATAGGGTAATCCAACCAAAACGCACGATGTTAATTAAAAAAAAAAAAAACTTTTCAGGAAATTATCTTAATATTTTTTATTATGATAGAAGAAGGATCTATGACAATTATGCGTGAAATAAAATATAGGCCAAATGCTCGCCACGGCTTCGGCGTGGTCGATATTTTCACCGACTCTAAGACATAGTTGAGGTTGAATTCTTCTTCGTTTCCGGACGTACACTTTTTTCTTTTAATATCCCCAAAGAAAGAAGTCCAACGATGTCAAATCACAAGATCGTGACGGCCAATGTACATCTTGTCGATTACTTGATTGTTTCGTTGGCTGTGGTGTGGCAAGTGGCATTCATCCAGGTACATATCCTCAAGTTCTGTCCACAAGAAGTCCGTTATTATCTCGTGGGTGTAACTTACAAATAACATCGCGCATTATGGTTGGACCACCTTATACTTGATTAAATAGCTGTACTAAAGTCATATACATATATTTTCAACATAAATAAGAATTATTTTCGTTGTAAATTGCAAAATGGTTAAGTACAGTCAAAATACCAAGAAGTTGATTAAAATTACAAACATTATTTTAAACAAATATAGAAAAAGCGTCTAATTTCCCGGCCTTACATATCATACCGCCCGCAGCCTGCAAGCAATAATTTTGTTTTTTCTTTTCGTAAACTTCTGACTAAGATTCTCATTGTCCACTTAAACTAAACGTTTCTAGTCTACTTTTATCAAACTCTCAGGTATTTGGTCTATTAATATTTTTTAGTAAACATTTTTTCGCTTTATGAATTTTCATATAGAGCGTAATTTACTTTTAGTAATATTTTTAATTGCTGCATAGAGTAACTGAAACGTAAACATTTGATTCTATTTTATAAATTGATGAGACAAAAGATCTGTTGGAATTTTGTTTTTATTTCGTATTATTAACACTGGCAAATAATAAGAAATCTCTTCAACTTTAAGTTAAAAGATACAGAAGTGATAACGTCGATTGAAAGAAAATGGCCATTTCATTAGTTAAAAGTTGGGACGTCTAACGTTTGGAATTTGCTATCGAGAGAAACTAATTAATATATATTTTTATTATTATTGTATAATTTTATTATAAAGACAGAACGGAAATATAACATTATTAAAATGGCTGGCACGACCAGACCATAAAGTACGAAAGCGGTCCAATCCAATTTTCAAGTACTTCTACGACTGTTTGGTCTTGAATTTCAAGGCTTCAATCGTCTTTCCATGGTGCGCGTATCTGGAGGGAAAGTCGTTGTAGTCGTTGCAGTCGTGTTTAAATGTAAAGTTTCAGTTTTTATAATAAAATCATACTTTTGATTAAATATACATTCGTTTTTTTCGCGGCCGTTTAAAATTCCTAATGTTTTATTTTATAAATCTTGAAAATTAAGTTTGTCTAACAAATAGTCTATCAGTTTATTATATTTGCCTTTTTTTGAAGCATTTTTTTTATATTTTACTGGATTAATTTTTTGATTTATATTTAAAAGTTAAAATATCTTTTTTTAAGTAGAAGCCATCAACAACTTTTGTATTCAAATTAAATTCTATGCTTCACATTTAATATAATGTTTTAAAATTTTGTCCACTTTATTTTCTAAGTTTTATTACTTGTTATATTTTGAAAAATTTTATCTATTGTTGTAATTTAAATTAATTTATAGTTTCTTTCAATTAAAAAATTACTTACTTATTTATTAGTTAGCTGGTTAAGGCGTTGTTTAAAACAAGTTTCAAGCCTTAGTCTACATTTGAAGGCAAGACAAAGCGACACTTATTTTGTTCATATGTAGAGGTCTGTGCTGCTCTTTGAAGTACTTGTGCTTGCAACTCAAGTCTGATACACAATACTTGAATTACTGGTGGGAATAGTTTATTATTATGTGTAATATATTTTCCTTCAACATGTTAAGCTTTCAACCACAATAATTTAATTTTAAACAGTAAATGTAATTTATGTTAAAATATTATTTTATTTATTTACTTTATAATTTTCTCTTTAGTACAATGAATTCAATTGGGTTATTTTTACTTAGTTTATTACTTTATAGTTAAATAAATTTTGTTATACATAAACGAAGAAAATATATATTAAAAATATCTTTTAGCCAAAATGAAAATAAAATAAATTCTACTAAGATTTCTCGGGGATGCTTTATTTTGTATTCGTTTTTATTGCAGTTAGAAAATATTTGATAAGTTATAATAGTGGTGGTGATATTGAACATTCAAAGAAAGATTCCACACCTTTCATTACGCTCAAACGCTGTTGTTGCCATCAAGTGATTTTAACCTTAGTTCAGCTGAGCGAACGATGAGATGTGAAGCGGAACTTTCTGTCCCTGAAGAATTTCAGTCTATTGATAATATTTTACAGTTCAGTTCCGAATTTTACAAAAAACCAAGCGAATAATAAGTTTTAAGGTTCTGCAAACAACTTAAAATCGCAACTACAGCCCAGAATTTTAGAGTAAATAGTGAAAATCTGCTCTGAGAATCAGAATTGAAATCGTACTATGACTGACTCAAAGCAGGCTTTCGCCGAACAACTGACCTGAACGAAAAAGCCGATCAGCTTCTTGCATCACCAAAATAAAATGGCAGCTTCAAACAATTTATTTTCTTTCTAACAACTTTTTGCAATTTTTGTTGTACATCTGCTGAACGAATGTGCAATTTCTGATTAAAATACTGTAACAACATGTAAACAAAACAGCTGATTCGAACATTGTTTTTGTTTATTTTCGAATAAAACACCCCAGTCGGTTTCATGACTCCAATTCATGGAAAATTCGATTTGATTGTATACTGAAAAATGACAGTATTGACTCGACATACTAAAGAAACGGGGAAAAGTTGTATTGCGCCCACGTTTGGGCATTTGCAGATAATCAAAATCAACACTTACCTACATTGAGTTGGTATTCTGTAAGATATTTATTGGCAGGAAATTTTGATAAGATGTATTTGCATTAGAGAAAAAATAATAAGGCATGAACAAGTTTTGAGTACAAACTCGAGCACATTTAATCGTTGTTGTTGTAGTTATAGTAGTATTTCTTCCAACTGTAGTAAAACAAGGCAAATTGATAACAGGTAAACTCTCGGACGTATTTGCGTTATTTCCGGCTTTATTGTGACAGTCAAACTCCATATAAGAAAAATTACCGGAATTCGCGAAAAGAATTTTATATAGAATTTTACATACAATCAAGTAAAAAAAACTCGTCAGTTGCGCTGTTCAGTTTACCTGCTGTAATTCGCCTTGGTAGTAAAATATAATTACATGTTCTTAATTTAGTTAGTTGAAAATTTATGTCGTTTTCTTTTCTGAAGAAAAATGCTACATGTAACTGAGTAACACTTTTAAAATCTTACCCACATTTTTTAAGCAATTTTACATTTATTTTCTTTGATCGCGAAATATATTTTCGTTTTCATCAACAAACAACAATTCTTTAAATGCGATCTAGTTTAACCAGCTGTTAAAATGTTGTTGTACTATCAACCCTTGAATAAAGTTATGAGTAAACAACCATGTGACATGTTTTACACTACTATGTGCAACATATTTAGAAAAGAAGAGGAAAATGCATAAAGTGCAACATTTTTTGTCAGAAAAGAAAACTCGATTAGATATTATAAGAAATCTTAGAAACAAAACCAAATAAATTTGTAAAAATAACAAAAGAAATAAAAGATAAAATTACCTTTACTGGCTTTTATTGCCTATGCGTAATATATGTATGTATGTATGTGTGTACAATGTTACCTAGTTCAATTATTTGTATTTATCTAGTTAATTTATTAAATGCATGTGTGTAAGTAGGTATATTTTTTTAAGTAGCTTTGCAGCGTTAATCCGAATCGAGAAGACCTTGATATCCAAGTTCCGCGGCGACACTTTGTTTACATAAAGTGATCGTCAAAATAATTTTTACATGTTATTTGTTTAGCGCAAGCCGGGGAACTATTTGTCTGCAATACAAACATCTCGCATAACATTTGCAATTATGACTTGAATTCGCAAGAAAGGTGTTCTTTCCGCCTGTATGGTACAAAACTTTACGGCAAAGTAAACGAACGAAATTATTTCTACTTAACAGGTTGCCTGTTTTTGTTCTGCAAGAAAACGCCAAGTTACTAAGAATGATGATATCATGAAGAATCAAAAAAATATTACGTAAAATCGCTATATTCGAATATAAAAGAAGTGAGTAAAGTAACAGGACTGTAACATTTTAAGCTCAAAACACTATTCTTTTTTGTAACGATAATCGCATCGTTAAAAATTTAGAACAACAAAACTAATGATGTTACTATTCAGTCACTTTTTTCAACAATTTTCCTAAGCGTTTAGTCAGCTGTTGGTGTTAGCTAAACGATTGTAGACAATAATAAACAACGTCCGCCAAGTTAGCAACGATGAGATAAGGTCGAGGCACATAGAGGCCGTCGTACGTTACACGTTGCCGTCTTCAACATAACGACAGAAGAATTTAACACAATGAGTACTTTGTTGACGGATATTAAATCAGCTGTTTTATTTTATCGCATATTTTTGCAACAAAATTTTATTTATTTTAATTTGTTGCATTTATCATATTTTTGGTGCCACAAAACACAAAACGCTATATCAAAAGAAAGATAAAAACCAACTGATAGCTGTCAAATTACCCAACGTAGAGTTAAAAGTTGGCCAACTTTAGTACTTGGCGTTGACGGAGATGTTCGGGATGGGACAAAGCTAATATATAAAACCTGGTTGTCAGTTGAAAAAGACGACGTATAACGGACGAGAGATTCTGTGTGCCTCGACCTATAGCAACAGCGGAATGGAAAATAAGGGGATTTTAGGACATTTTTCGGAATTACTGGCAATACGATTTTGAGAATCCTCTAGCAACGATTCGGAAAAAAAAAATTATTTAATGGACTTCCATGAGATTTGGTCAGTACCAAGAGCTAAATTATAACAAAGCTGAATGTAAATGATCTTAAAATTAAAAATAAGTAAAACTAGTTAATCAAATAAAATCGGTTTAATAAATAAGACCAATACATTTTTTTGTTTCCTGAAAACCAGGCAGTATGCCGCTATAACCTATGTGGCATATGGAAGCACACATTCCATAGAACAAAAAACCCTAATCGCAGAACTTGTTCTTTATTTTGATTTCAGTACTTTTAACGGCCGAAATTTTTGGATAGAAACTTGGCCTTATTTTCACATTTACGTTTTTGTGCGGATCCAATTCACAGTAAGTTAATTGACAGGTAAGTAAATTAAAAACTAGTTTTTGTTATCAACACCTAATTAATTTTAAAATTTTGAAGTTGAATTGTAAAATATTAAAATTAAAATTGCAAAATGTTGGAATTGGAAGCAACATTTTTGTCATGTTTCACAGTTTGAACTCAAAATTTTTACACATTCGAACATACAATAAATACCAAATGCGTCAACTTTGAGCCCTGGGGAACTAAATAAAAGTGCTTGAATATATTTACGTCCCTCATAAAACTTCACTCGCTGTTAACAAAAAAAAAAAAAAAAAAAAACAAATGATCGAAATATCTGTTTACGTTGAGAGTAAATTTGAAACAGACATTAAGCAAATCAAATATAAACAATTCAAACAATAGAATTTGCCTATTTTTTGTTTTTCAATTTTTCTAAGGCGCAATTTTCGATAGTGGAAAAAAATGTTCACTCATAGTTTTGACGCACAGTGTGCTGCTATTGGCATATGGTTTGAATGAATGTGTACAAAGGCATACATGTGTGTTCAAATGTAGGTGTGTGTGTATATGTAGAGTAAATTTCTCGTACGATGGCCGCCCCACAAGAAATATATTTATTTATTTTAAGGCAAACACATTTTCCTACGGAAGCAAACGGCTGATCCAATAATAGACCCCCAGTAGCAGGCCACTTGTGTGTGATTGTACCGCAGTGTGTTCGCAGTCGTGCTTCACAAACTTCACGTTTACCGCCGCAGTCCAAAATAGTAAAAGTCGCAATAATTATTTCGTTAAAAATAAATAATAAAACTTAAAATTGTTTCTATTTAAAATTAAATTATTTTCGAAAAAGAAAAAACTGCACCAGCCAGAACACATTGAAAATTGCTGCCTAAAAAAAATTCAATTACTTTTTACGCCTCAGGTAACTGTTTTCCATATTCAACGTGTAATTTGAGGTACGATTTGAAAGTTGTCTTGGTGTTTGTGCTTTAGAATAACAGTAATCTGGATCATTCCATCGTTTACAACGATATTAGTGTGTGTATTGTGTGAATGTCAAACGAACTGGGTTTAACGGCAGCAAAAGAGTTCATGTTCTCTGTCTGCATTGATTTGGACTAGAGTTTCGAAATTTTGGATAGAGACAGACATGTGTACATCAAGTTGCTGTTAATAACTAAGAAGACGACTATTGACATACGACTTTTAATGAGGACATTTCCATTCGAGTAAACGTTTGTTTTTAATAATTTAAGGGAGCGGGGAAAGACCCATTTTCCCTTCACAAGGCTTCAAAAGAGTTCGTTTTTTTAGTGCGAAAATACTGGAAAAGATACATACATACAGTTACTCACATAAATATTCTGCTTGTGTGAAATAGATTGAATTTATAGAAAAACTGCTTTATCGAAATATAAATAAATAAAATGTGCGTGAATTATTATTATTAAAGGCCAAGTTAAACTTTAATTTTGTTCCTCTTAAACTTAAAATGCTTGAGATATTTAAAATAATATGAACTGGGTGGCAATTTTTTCAGATCACAAAACTATTTTGGATTTTTTAATTTTTTCCATAGGTTATATTACTTTAGGAATAGAAATTGTAGCTTTAATATTTTGTTTGTTATCCATTGCTTGCTGGAACTGTTTCCAGACGTCGCGGCATCGATTTCACTAAGTTTCGACATTTTTCTGGGCAGGGTTTTGTAGCAATCTTCTTCCAAATACCGTTAAAAAATAGGTTTAGAAGAAATATTGTGTTCTCGTAGTTTTCCATCCAGATATGCTTAAAGATTTTCAATGGGAGTCATGTCTGGACTTTAGGGTGGCGTTGGCAGATGTTTGGTGTCATATAAGAGCCATAGTTTAACATCCAGGGCTGTATGTTTTGGTTCATTATCATATGGGAAATAATCCTCAGACCTAGATATCCATAATCCATATCCATAATGCTCTTAACAAAAGCTAACGCGTCTACTCCAGACGCCGACATACAGGCATATTTTACTGTTGGTTTTATATTTTTTAAATTGAAAGATTCATTTGGCTTGCGCTACACCATACGCTGTCTAACCGATTCAAATAAGTTGAATTGACTATCGTCATTGAATTTTCTCAATTTCAACAATTTTTTTTGTTGGAAAAAAGAAGAGTTAGCTATATATCCATCGTATTATGGTGCTTATGGGCACCAGAAGATGTATCCATCGCACCAAGTAGTCCAGATTTTCAAGCCGTTGCCGGCTTGTTCATATTTAATTTATTATACAAAAATCGGGAATATTGAATTAAATTTTCATTAATTGCAACTCAATTATGGTATCCCTTCATTTCTTAAAACATTTTCTATCATCATAGATCGCTGCACTCAGGATATATTTGACGTCCTTTTAGCTCCTACTTGATCTACAGCAAAATATTAAATATTATTCAAGTCTAGATGTATTCGGTATAATTCGGATTTTATTTGTCTTGTATCACGTGTGAACTGGTCTTCCCCTTTTGCAGATCCCTTGCGGATTCCAGTGGATGGCTTGTATCGCAATACCAGTTGGTTGTTTGCGTAGCCTGTGATCATTCCAATTCCATTTGAGTTCAGAGATTTCATTTTTATTCCCTTGGTTTTGGCTTGTTTCAGACAAAAGCTGGACGTTTGAGATTTTTCTAGACCCGTATATATGTAGAGTCATTGTTTATAAACACTTGTAGGACTTGTAAGTCATTTAGTGTTATATCTTACGTCCCTCACGCACACAGAAATGTGTAAATTTGACGTTAGTGTTCTACATTTTTAGCTTGGTTCGTTTTTAAGGATATGGTGAGTTCCACACTGGTTTAAGCCGAATTTTTTTCGGGATTTATCTAAACGATATGAGATATAAGCTTGAGACCCCTCACTTTTATCCAATATACTATCAAGGTAGCAAAACCTCCTCAAGTGTTTCTTCTCGCACCGACAAAGTTTGTTAGATGTTTGTGTTAAATCAGATGTCTTTTGGTTTGGCCAATGTTTATTTTGAGTTCGAACTGTATTGCTGTGCCAGCTTAGATAGCATATCCGAGATGGCATGGGAGAGTAAACATATGTCAGCGGCGTAGTCAAAATTCGCCTGTCTACCAGTCTACTATATCGAGTACGCAGTTGAAAAGTAGAGGGGATAACACGCAACCTTGACGTACGCTGAAGCGAGTTTTAATGTTGTTGTTTAGCTGTTGTCCGCAGAGGATTCGGCAGGTGGTGTTTGCACAAAGGCATAAAGGATAAGTTTTATTGAATTAGAAGGTACACCATTACATTCTAATGTGTTCCATATGGCTATGTGGTTTAGGGTATCAAAAGCCGTAGCGTAATCTATTAAGCCAGGTCCAAGTGCGTTCTCAACTGTACCGATTGCTTAACGACACAAGTTTGGTGTGTGCGGAAGCCGGCTTGTTATTTTCCGCAAGCGGAAGTAAGAGTACAGTATAATATTTTGCTTATACTTTGGGTTAAAACCTTATTTATCATGATAAGGAGCGTGAGTCATCTTCAGTTTTTAGGAAGAGGTATCACCTTCCAGGAGAAATTCTCAATCACGATGTCTCCTTGGAGCTCTGCCATTAATAGAAGGATTCTTCTATGGCTAGTTAGCTAGATTTTGTTGATGGAGAGCAATGTACTTCGAGCTCTGATACGCAATCGTACAGTTATAATTCTATCAGAGTATGGCTTCAAACTGATAAGAGATTCATTTGCTGTACGTGGTAGTAATATTGTAACATCACTGGATCTGGGTTCGTTGTTTGCTTTCTCAATTAAAATATTCTGCTGTTATAAATTCTCTAGGGCAACTCTATCGTGTTTCGGCGAGCGCAAGTATTATCAGCTTGTATGCCTTGAATTCGTTGCGCTAGGTGGGATATTTCCGATAGCGTTCTCATACTCCAGGTTCCAATTCGAGTCCTTGTTTTCCTACTTAAGGTCGTCATCTTTATATTAGTTTTAACAGTAATTTATCTAGTTGCGAGTGGCTGATTGGGCCAAAGCGTCCGATCCCGGTGTTGGGATGGCCAACTTCCCCTACAGGCTCGCTGATGGTTTGCAGGTATTTTGTATGTGTTTTTTTAAAGTTATACCGCCCTCGGTCGGCCGTCAAAGGCTCGTTAGCGTGACAGAGGGCACCAAGTGTCGGGAACACAGTAGGCGAAGTTGACATTTGGAAAGGATTAGCTATTTATACGCTCTTGAATTTGTATTCGCTTTACATACCCCAAGAGGGTGCTTGGTCTTTAGTATGCGAGCTCTTGCTACCAGTCGATCTTAAATTTTGATACAGACTTACCCGTGCATAAGGAACTCTGTGTTGGTGGACATATTAAATCAGGAAGCGTGACAGGTTAATCTCTGCAGAAACGACGGTTTTAGTTGTCCAAAAGAGGAATCCGGAAGAGTTGGACGGGAATGTCTCGAGAGGGTTGGACGCGACAATATTTAAACGTACTTCTAAGGCGTTGGAATGTGAGATCCCAACAAGGATTGAAACTGAAGCCTCGCACGAGGTGGAGAGGTTAATCTCTATAGGAACCCCGATGTTTACTGGCCAATGGAGGAATTGTGAAGAGTTGGACAAGAAAACCTCACAAGAAGATACTTCTGAGGAAGAGGCTGAGACGGTAGCGCACATTGTATATGAATGTCGAGCGCTAACTAGCATAAGACTTAGGACCACGGGCAGACACTTGTTAAATGTGAATGCCATGGTGGACCTAAGCCTTAGACAAGTGCGTGATGAGGAAGAACGCCGACAGTCGCCAGTCTGAAATCACTACAGTTAAGAGCAAAGGGTAATAGTAGCACGAGACCCGAAACTGAAATCAATTCGAGGAAGGAAGGAGGTCGAAAAGGGTTCCACAAAGTTAGCGGTCAGTTTTGATTTACCCCCTACAATAACAAAATAAACTGATTTCAATTAATTTTATTTCTTTACTTTTATGAAAAAAGTCATAATTATGACGGTCTTTGTTTTAAACATCATTTTGATCCAAAGACGCTGTATGCTTCTTTCCTTTTATTTGTTTGTTAATTCACCGCGCCAGTGCAAGGGCCATGCAACCGCCAAATTTCCGCAAAAATTTGGAAAATAATTATATATTTTGCGACTCTTTCAAAACAAGTTTGAAGTGATTTCTGATTGAAAGAATTTGATGTGTGGCTGTGCTAAGCAAAATTACATATGTATGTATGTGTGTGGATGAATTTAATAAGCCAGTTCGATGTGTGGCCAATTCGCTATTTGTTTATTATGTGACTTTTTGCAATACCAAAATACAAGCGATTGAAATGTTCAGGGTGTTCAATGTTCACAAGCAAATAAATTAAATGTGTATTTCAATCCATGTGCATGTGTAAAACATTGTACACAAACATGCATACTTGCATGTACACATGGACGTTCTTATCTCTCTAAATATCAATTCTTACCTACACATGCAAGCATGTACAAATTATTCTTTTTTTCTTCTTTTTTTTCAGTTTTATTCCCACATATATTGAAAAATAAGAAAAATTTGTATACCAACATACTGAGTATATAATAATATATAACATGGAATCTACATCAGAAGTTGTGGTAAGTCGAAAAAAATAAATCCATAAATTTTTTGTTTTTTTTTTTTAATTAATTGCTGTTTTGCTTTTATTAACACATACATATGTATGTATGTATGTGTATGCATACATACATACATATTTCTAAATTTATATATGCTCTGCAAACAAACAAGTGTATGTATGTGTGTGCCTGTGTGTGTGTTTGGATGTAAATAGATGCATACGTATGTATGTGCATTGTATGTGGGATTCAAATTCGTTAAATTCAACATCGTATAAAAACTTGGCGGCTAATTTTAATTGTAATTAAAGAACGTGTGATTTATTTCAAAAAGAATTTAATAAAATTTAATTTATTTCAAAGAGCGTGGGAATCGACTCATGACTGCACCTTGCTCGGCAAATTAAAATAATTAATAAATTTAATTTAATGTGTCCTGTGTTTTCTACACTGGATATAAAATTTTCCCCGTCTGTAAACAAATTTTATTTTATTGAATCTTTCTAAAAGAAAATTGCCATCCGCCCAAAAACATCAATGTGAAAATTAGGCCAAGTTTCTATCCAAAAATTTCGACCGTTAAATGGTGTGAGATCAAAATGAGGACCAAGTTTTTCATATGTACCAAACCATCTTATTTCTACGAAACTTGCCAGTTTGGTTACATTTTTCCCCTAAGCAAGTTGCCTAGAAAGGTGTTGGTTTGGTACATATAAAGAACTCGGTCCCTATTTTGATCTCAGTACTTTCAACGGCCGAAATGTTTGTAGAGAAACTTCACCTAAAATTTACATTTATGCTTTCGGGCGGATCTGAGTTTTTTTTCCAAGTTATTATCGTTTGTTAATGTATGTATAAAACCTCTTTTAACTTAAAGCTTACAGACGGTTGGGTTATGTCAAATTACATCTCTCTACCTATAGTGGAAATGTCCCATACAAATAAGAGAGGACCCTAGTTCCTCTAGATGAAAAGTGCCCATTTTTAGTTACTTATTTCGCAAGGCCCATAAAAATAAGGAGGAACTCTAGCCCCCCTCCACGAATATAAAGTGCCGCTTTCAGATTTTTTTTCTTATAATTCCCCAAATTTCAGCTATCTAGCTATACTGGAAATGTCCCATATAAATAAAGGGGAACCCTAGCTCTCCAAATAGAAAAATGCCCGTTTTCAGGCCTAATGCCTACCTGTATAGCTAATTTCAGCTTTGTAGCTACAGGGGAAGTGCCCCATAATATTGATGAGTAAGTCAGTGAGTCTGTGAATAGGGACTAAAATGTGTACTTTTTACACCTCCACATCTCGGGAATCTTTCAAACTTCGCCTATGAGGTAGAGTCCTTATGTTTCTAGTTTCATTATTTTATGATCAGAGAAGGCAAAGTTATAAGAGGGGGAGGGGGGGGGGTGTAAAAAAAGCGCAAATGGTTTCGCATAATATTTGTACACACTGTGCATTTGGCCTGGCGCACTACCGTGCAGCTGAATAAGTATTCAAATCTTATCTCTAAAATATTATTTATTAATTAAAAACCAGCGTAAAATTAACGACAAGTAGATATAACCGAAGCATGTCTTTCTAAGCTACTCGCCTTCTAGGCTGGGAACTGGGAAGAACTGGGAGGATCACACAAATTTAAAAGGATCATTAAAGATAAATGCTTGAAACAAGAAAAGTACATGCACTGATAAAAATCAAAACGTCAGTTACAGCAGTTGTTTTCCTTCAAAAAAGTCTCCACTTTCGTTATATCATAACTTTATTTATTTTGGGTCCCTGTTAACCTGCAGACTTACATACTCGTATGTATGTACAGTATTTACCCATACACACACACACACACACACATGCACTCTTGTTTACGCCTTCATTCAAATGTATATAATTTTTTTTAATTGCATAAATATTTTGTAAATTTTAAAATTCGTATGTGTATAACATAGCAAACACGCTTGGCGCTACTAATGGATAACGCTGCTTGAGATCTTTAAGAGGATGTAGAGTAATGAATTCCCATAAAATGCTGACATTTGAAAACATACCCTAACACATATTTTTATTATTTATATTGAATGGCGGGCGGTAGAGATCAAAGCAAGAATGAAATTGACGAAAATAAACATGATCAAATAAGAAAAAAATGGCTGAATCTTAATGATAAATAATAAAAAATATATGTACTATATACATCCCCATATTTTGCCTCTTCTGAGCGTAACTGTACGGGTATGAAGCTCTGGATATACTACAATCGCCTGGGAGACCTCACGCCCCTCGCTACGATCCATTCACAACAAAGTTTGCTAGATATTCGCAAAATAGTTTAAAATTAATATTTTTCCTTTACAAAAAAAAAAAATCCTTAAATCTTTCTAAGAATACTGAAGGGGTTGGGGCCACATAGGGGACAGGTGTTTTGGAATAAAAATCTGAATAAGATATAAACACTTTCTTAAAAAAAAATTTCCTATTCTAACGTTCAATCCGAAAAATTGAATTGAAATCGTTTGGTCGATTTCAAAGATTTGAGGGCGGATCAATAAGTCCGTGACTTTTTGAATGAAACACAGTTTTTTTTGCACAACAAAAACTTATGTTTCAACATAATCTCCTTTTAACTCAATACTCCAACTTAGTCCGGCGTTTCCCCAGTTTTTGTATACCTTCCAAAAAATAGGATTTTACGATGCCCTTAAAATAGGCATTTGTCTGGTCAATAATTTCATTGTTGGAGCTAAATCTCTTTCCACCGAGTCATTTCTTTATGTTTGGAAATAGGAAGTAGTCACTAGGGGTTAAATTCGGAGAATATGGCGGATGAGGTACCAATTCGTAGCCCAATTTATAGAGCTTTGCCATTGAGACTACACACGTGTGCACCCGTGCATTATCTTGATGAAAAATAAGTTTTTGCTTGGCCACATGGGATCGTTTTCTTTTTAAATCCTCAATAAATCGGTCTATTAACTTGGCATAATATTCGCACGTTTAGGATTATCCCACGTGCATCCCAAAAAAATATTGCCATCACCTTATTGGCCGACAAACTTACCTTGGCCTTCTTCGGAGCAGGTTCACCCGGAGAAACCTATTGTTTAGACTGCTGCTTGGTATAACGAACTTTTATGCAGCTGGTGAATTTCCGATTTGACGGTATTCATAGGTCCTGACTATGGGCTGGTTGGTTTTTAACCTTGAATTTAATAATGAAATTTTAATAAGCTTATGTTCATCTTTGTTGAAATGTCACTTAACAATAAATGATAGACGATTTTTGGAAAATCAAACACAATGGCGAAACAAACAAAGATAGCGCCCGCTGCAAGACACCTCTTTGAGGCCCTCTCTGAACACATTTTCGATAACTTAATATCGTATAAAATTGCAAACAAAAATTTTAGTTCCAAAAAAATCTAAATTAAGAAAGACAACTTTCGTACAAAAAAGAAAAATATAAATTAAACACATTTTGGAAAATGACCACATTGACCCATTTCACAAAAAAGTCTAGATTTAACCACCACAAAACTACCATTTTATGCAAAACGAAATTTCACCAGAAAATCATAAAATGAAAACAATTTACGAATATTTACGGCAAAATGTAAAATTCACCAAAAAATATTAAAAGTCACAAAAAAATTTCAAATTCAATCTAGCAAAATTAAAAACAACATAGACATTTTGCTGCAAATCGGTTATTCGATAAAAAAAAAGACAATAATTCACTACAAAAACATAAAAATTTCCAAAACAATCAAATATTGGGAAAAAATAACGCAAATATCGAATTTCTTTAACAAATCTTTGAAATTTTCAAATTTCTCCAAAGGATCGGAGTTTCACCGAAATATTGAAAAGAAAATCTTTAAATTCACCAACCAATTTCAACATCACCAAATAATTTTAAACTTGGTATAAACTATACATTTCACCAAAATGAAAGCGAAAAATCCGATATTTTAACGAAAATCGGGAAGCCACCAAAGACCGACAATTCATTAGAAGAACAGAAAGTTGCAAAGAAAAAAATTACCAAAAGAACGAAGTTTTTCCAAAAAATCGAAATTTCGGAATACCCAGAAACCGAATTTTACCAAATCTGGATTCTGCGATTTCAACTACATCATCTACGAGTATTTGAATAATCAGGGGAAGATGCATTGAGCGAAGTTCCATGTACTAACTTGTATAGTACTACTCATGTACATATGTATACTCGTATGTATTGGTGTAAAACCAAATTGAGCCAACTATTGGCGATACACATGGTACATAACGCGCCACTACTCAAACAACGTCATAACTCAAATATTACATTTTTGGTTTAAATGACACAGAATAGTTTGTTATGTCATGATTTATGGTGTAAATAAATTTCATCTTTATATCCTTTCAACTTTCCACCTTTGAAAAGAATATTCCGTTATTTTTTGTGCGTAATGGAGGCAAATGAAGAACTTTAAAGGCATTTATATCGAAATGTTATTTTTGGAGTTATGACGTTGTTTAAGTAAACGAGCTAAACTTATATGGCCATGAGTTTGATTACAATTAAACAACTTGCAAGTAAATAGAATTATACTTTTAAGAAACTAATAGTTTCATGATGCACCTCTCTCGCTACGCCACTGATCAGACATTATTAAATTATGATTCTTGATTTAATATTACGACATTGAGAACGAAAAGTTATACTGAAGATGGCCGAAACCGGTTTGTCACCAAGCTTCAAACTTGACAAGGAATTACGGAAATTCCTTCCAAGAATTTTGCCTAAGATTCAGTTTCATTTTTGCTCCAACTTCCCAAATATACCCGAAACAATTGAGCAGATTATTAAGGTAACTCTGGATTTTATTTTCTTTTCTTGAAATCCCGAGCCGCAGAATCAGTGTCGTCCTGGGCAATAACACAAATTCGTAATAAAGGATTTATTCATTTTTTTAATTTTAATTTTTCGATCTTTTGTGAAAACGATACGTTTCTTGTTTCTTTTGAGATCAATGGGCCTAACAAATCAAGGACAGTATCAAACCAGAATATTAGCAGATTTTTATGAATAAATTGTAGGTCAATGAAAGGCCATCGATCGGGTCAGTCACTTACAACTGGTTGCGATTTCTTTTCACCGTGATCACCACACAAGCTGCACACAAAATTTTTAATTAACATGATTTTCAATATTTTAAATATTGAAATTAATTCATTCATTAATTGATACAAAACAGCAATTGTGAAATTTGAAATTTTTTATTTTTTTATTGCGTTTGTTTCATACACACAAACACATACATAGGCATATTACACACACATGTATGCACATATTTCTCAACTAAAATGAAGAAAAATAAAATTAACAAAAAAATACATTAATTTTGCAAACTAAAAACTTTTTTGGAATTGGTCCAAGAATGACACATGTTGCTCAGAATAAATTGCCAATGATTGGCGTCGTACACATGTACGGGTATGTGCAACACATTTCTTTTGGTAGAGTAGTAAAAGCACTTAAATTTATTTAGAATCAAGCCTATTCTGCACAGCGTGACCTGCTATCATTTGTGTGTGTTTTTTTTTTATTTTAAGCCGAAAGAAGAATCTGCTAGAAGCTGCTTTCTGCCCATCAATTTATTATTAACAATTTTAAAGGTTAAAGTGTCAGTATTTCACCAAAAAAAAACTACTGACCAATCTAGAGTAACTCCTCCTGTCTGCAGCAGCAGTCTTTTAAATATGATGACATAACTTGCCACACGCCACATAAATCTCGCTTTTGAGCAAGTGGCCTCAGTATAACATCTCTTTTGCACACAAATTGTGTTGAACTAGAATTTTAGAGTATTTGAGCGGGACTCAGAACTGTCTAGTTCCAGGCTCCAGGCTCCAGGCTAGCAGGTCTTGCCATCTTATTTACAGATATCTTGATTTCAATAAACAAAATGAGTGGTCCTAATGACAACAGATAAAGAACCAATTTCAGACTTACTGTCAGTATTTATTCAGACATCTTCACCGAAGGTGAAGTCAATTAACCGATAGCAAAATGACTTTAAAAATTAAAAAAGCTCCGATTTCTTTATGTAATTGTGTAACTCCTAGTCAATTCAACTTATGCAGTAATCCGGGCAGCGTTAGTTATTGCATTACACCTCCTATAATTTTGTAGTAAGGTAGGCAGCGGTAGGGTGCAACATAGGCCTGCGTGGGGCCATAAAACCGGTCGCTTTGTGTTTCTTCACCCCTGCAAGCGAATGTAGGCTGGGCTTAGACCGTCGTGAGAGAGGTTAGTTTTACCCTACTAATGACACTAAATTGTTGCAACAGTTTTTATGCGTAGTACGAGAGGAACTTTAGGTACGGACCTATGGCACAATACTTCTTCGAGCGAATAGTGAGATGATGCTAGGTCCGTTGGATTATGCTCGAACGCCTCTAAGGTCATATTCAAGCTGGACTGCAATGAGAGAAATGTGGCAATTGCATTGTATGTAAGTGATAGAGCAGCTGTCATACTGCGATCCACTTAAGCGCTTCCTTAGCTTGATGATTAGTTTGGAATTATATATATATTTCTGATAGTTCGGAGAAGCCGAAAAGGGATCTCCGACCGTTATAAATCGAGTGTTACTCCCGTTAGGTCAGGACAGATGCAGAGGAATGGCATACTGTCTGTCAATCATTTGCATTGTGACAACTTCCACAGTAGGCCTTTGCGGGCAACTCCTTCATCTTGGTATGATTGACAAATCGGCAATAACCTGCAACCGTTTAGTTTAGTGTTCCTGCGTGCGGATGCTTCCCACCATCTAGCCTGAGTCATATAGTATAAATTATTTTTTAGTTGCCATTTACAGGCCGAGAGAGAACTGCCAGAGACTTCGTCAATGTTCGAGGCCTGGCTTCTCTCTTTGCCAGCTTATCCGCTATGCAACTATGGGGCTATGGGGCTTATAATGGTCCCATGTGCGCGCAAACATTTAAGGTGATTCTTGTATGCCTCACCATCCGGCTGAATGAAGTCCGGCATTCCTGGACATTCGTAATAAACTCTATAATAAATAATATTATGTTAATTATTGAAACACAGAAAGTGGGTATTTTAGAGTTATATGGAGTCATACCTCCCAGTCGGTATCGGTCTTAGTACGACTTGAGAGACACAAAAGAAAAAAATCGTTTGAAGGGACTTTCAGTTCATTGAACAAAGGCTGTGAATAATGTCAAGACTTCTCTGTTGAAAGTTTAGAAACAAATAATTTATATAAGACATGTAGGAAATGCGCTACAGACAATTGTTTCTTATTTATAGAGTATGTTTGTCTTTAATATATGCGCATATGTATTGCGTGTGTGTTTGCTAGTAGGGCAAATATTATTGTTCAACTGTTTTGTACACACACATATCTTATATACTTACTCCAGCCTACGATACAGAAAGAATTGGTAAAACAAGTCAGGGCTAAACATGTTTACCTTCATTCAAATTTAGTTGTTTATTTGCACATCTGGAGTCGTTGCTTGGAATAATATGTGTGCACAGTATAGTACAGTATGTCACAGTATGTAAACACATGCCGGCCGCAAACACCAATTCTGATGCAATAAAATACAAAACAAACAGGTGGCTACATGATAAAAGAATAAAAACAAAACATCTACCTGTCATCCGCAAACATAAATTCTAACGCAATAAAAGAGTCATCACTTACATCTACCAATCCCTACAATACACGCGACTTGCGAGCTTTACCTGTTGCCTGTTCACACCTAACAGATGCCTACGAGACTCACCTGCTACTAACTCACATGGCAAATAGATACCTGTCATACAATAAAACACTAACGAATTGATGCAAACTTCTCAGAGCGAAAAATGACACTGAAGATGGCACATAGCCGAAACCGGTTTACGGACGGAAATTCGTTTCAAAAATCTACATGAAAACACCCTGTCGGAATGTTTAATCAAGAAACATGTAAAACAGTAAATGAAAATTAGGTAGTGTTTCGTGTTTGTGCTGGCTAGAGTTGTCTTGGTCACGAACTAGTTCGTTCAATTCAGAGATTATTTCAGAAAGGTGGTTGCAATTTTACAACAATTACAAAAACAACACACAATTTATTTTAGTGTGTCATATTTGAGATTGGAAAATTTCTCGTTGTTTTTGTAGCTCTACCACCTTTTTGAAATAATCTCTCATTTGAAAGAACTAATTCGTGACGGACGCATCTTTAGAGCTGGCCTCCACTACAGCAGTGCAGTGCAACCAACCAAACGTTTGAAAATAAAATGTGTCCCCTTTCGTGCAAAGTGTATTATGCCAAGAAGTTAATTGAAAGAAATAAGAGAAACATTTTCGAAAGCATGGCTTGTTGAAAATTACTGCGACGGTTAAACGGCACCTCTTGACAGGATGGGATGTTTAAGTGGTTAACATCAAAAGCTTGTTTCCGGATTACATTGTTTGTCCCTCCTCCTATCAACCAAACAATCTATACACAACATCCATTGATACCATCACAACCACGGCATACTGTGGCAATGTCCATCTAACCATGTTCTAATTTAAATTGTTATCCATTTGTATATATATATGTATGTATGTATGTGTGTTGTTTGTTCATGATTCAAAATTCGTATCTAATGTATTGTGTATCTAATGTATGTGTATAATAATGTGTTTTAACAGTGCAAGGAACGAACAAAATCAACCGTTTCGAAAAAAGTCGTTGAGGAAGTGTCAGCTACATCGGTACAAACACTGTCATCATCTTTGGTTGGGGAGAAGAGTGTGTTATCGTTATTAGGCGCTGATGGTGGCTTAATTGCCACCGATGGTGTGATGATTCCGCCCGTGGATTGTGCTTTGCCAACTCCATTACCCATAATAACCAGCCCCTCCCTGCCCGAAGCAGGTAATGCAGTTAATACTACAAGTGTGCAAACTGAATTTTCTGCCATGAAACTCACCGACGAGCACGGCCATGAGATTGGTGAGATTGTGCAAGAAAAGCAACAACAGCAGTCTGTTCAGGCATCGGCATCTGTGATGTCTGTAGATAATGGCAGTAAAAGCACAACCTGCGTATCCAAAGTTTCTTCGTCGATTGCATCATCATCATCCTCTGTGCTGCAACAATCGACCAAATCGATGCTAGCAGAGGCCCAAGAATCGTCATCATCGATGAGTTGCTCCGCTTTCAATTCAACACAGAAAGAGGAAATTGTCTCAACCAGTACCAGATCTTTGTCGTCTACTAAATCTTCACAGTCTATTGAAAAAGTCGTCAAATCTTCAATAGCTCTTGTTGAGGACCAAAAGTTCTAAAGCAGGATATCACGAGCTACTAAAATCCAAAAGACATGTTTCAACATTTTTAGATTTTCGTTTTCAAAGTCACTTTTTACCAAGATTTTTGCAAACGTTTGTAATTTCGAATTTAAAAACAAAAAAAACCTGTGTGAATCAGTCAATGTATTCAGCTGTTCAGACTCTCGGCAATTATATAAATATTTAAATGCAATGTTTGTTAAATGTTTTTCATAAAATAATATTAAAAAATAATAAATTAATTTAACACTGAAATGAAATGACACATGGAGTTTAAAAATTTTATTTATTAAAGCAGCCTTAACGCTTCTAAGTGAAATTACAACCCAGAAGTTTGATGGGAAATTTAATTTAAAAATCAACAGCTGTTTGGAATATAAATCTTCTTTGATTTCCACACACTTTTGTATTAAATTAATGTGGAATGTTTTCAGTGACCGCATCATAAAGAATTGAGTTTATATACGATTAGAAAAAAAAGGCCATTTAATAATGACCAAAACACTGTTGGAAATGAAGCTATGGTCCTTAAGACGGGTATCTTGCAAAGGACAGGTTAGACAGGGCAAATTTTGTATGTTTTCTTTTTTATGAATAAATATAAAACTCGCAAAAAATTGCATCATTATTTTTTGTTTTTTTATTGAAAGTATTTTATTTTCCAGAAAATATGGCAATATGTACCTGGACGTATACTTTAGTCCTTCACTGTACGTTTATATCGCCGAATCTTTGCTTCGTCTGACCTTACTCTTAGTTTATGTTATTTAATTTAAAAGAAGGTGTTAAAAAATGGAGCGATAAAACAAAAGATAAACCGGAATTAATTATTAAAACAGACTGACTTTTATGCTGGCAAATAAAAAGAAACCAACTCTCCTGAGTAGCATCATTTTCAGTGCTGCTCATTTTGCCGAATTTGTAAAAGTTTATTCAAAATTGTACATTTTTTTAAAGTGGGAGATGTTAAATGGAAAATAAATAAAATAATGTTTCGTTTTCAATTTCTTTAAATAGAAAAATTCTATAAAACAAGATTAAAGTTTAAAAAAAAATGTTTCGTTTGATTTAAAACTCTATTGAAATTATAAGAAAATAATTATGGATAAATATTTGAATATTCCTTTTTTTAATATTTTTATATAATTCATGCAACACATGTTGCAACAAGTTCGAGTACATGTAATTAAAATTTGTCTATAAAAACAAGCCCATGGCAAATAAAAGGCACAAAACAACGCAAGGGAGTTATGTGGTTCATGAACGAACTAATTCAATTGAACTATTCACACAACTGAGCTAAGGTTGCCCTTTAGACTGTCTGTCTTTTCGTCTCCTTTCAATAGCGAACTTAAAGAATATTAAAACTAAAATACATATTTTATATTAGATGCACGTTGTTAATTTTGGGTCACACCCGCGATGTGATAACGGGCTTTTTGTGGCCAGAAATTGAGGACATGGACCTGGACGATATGGTACGTGGCGATTGTTAATTGGCCGTCACGATCATGTTGGCGATACTTATAAGAGAAAAAGTTTAAATCCATAAGCCAGGAACAATTAAATAGTTATAGCATGAGATAACGACATTGAACCATAATTATGTCTCAGAGTCATTGAAAATATCGACCATCGGTTAGAGGTATGCCACCGAAGCCGTGGCGAACATTTGGCCGATATTTTGTTTTACACATAATTGTCACAGACTTACTACAAAATCGAAAAACTAGAATAAAAAAATGCGACTGCTCAAAATTTAATATTTATTAAAAACTCTGAACATTACTAAAAATACTATAAAAATTAAAATTTTGAAAATATTGGAATTTCACCACAGAAACTTTACATTTCCAAAAAAATTTGCAGTTTCACTCAAAAGGCGAAAATTAATACAAAAAACGAAGTTTTATGAAAACGTGAAAAGTGAAATATAGATAACATAATTATTTAAAAAATCTTATTTCACCACAAATCGCAAATTCACCAAAAAAGTTAAAATATTTTACCAAAAATCTAAATTATTTTAAAAATTTAAACAAAAGAAATTTCACCATAATTTGGAAATTGACGAAGATTCGAAAATTCACCATAAAATCAAACTATAGTCCAAAAATTTTTAATTACCAAATTTTGTATTTTTCAAAAAATCAAAATTTTAAAAAATTCCGAAATTGAATAAAGAAATCGAAATTTTACCAAAAAAAAAAAAATTATAGAAATTATAAATATTACAAAAAGTCTCAATTAATTTGAAAAAAAGAACGATATTTTACCATTAACGAAAAACTGTAATAATAACAAGTTTTATTACCAAAAAACCGAAATTTTACAAAATTTTGGAATTTCACCACAAAAACTTTCACCAAAATTTTGCAAATTCACCAAAAGCCGAATATTACCAAAAAATAAAACTAACTTTATTTTATGAAAATGTCAAAAAATAATATTTGTTACACAATGATATACAAAAGCCTCCAATTTGACACATCGGAAGTTCAGCAAAATGTTAAAAATTCACCAAAACCTTTTAAAATCGCTGAAAAATAAAAAAATCGAAATTTACCCACAATTTAGGGATTCAACAAAATAAAAGAATTCTTTACAAAAGCAAACTATAGTCTACAAATTTGAAATTAGCGAAATAATAATATTTTCCAAAAAAAGGAAAGCTTTAGGAAAACAGACAAAATTTTAGAGGTTTCTAAAGCAAAACGGAACAATTCAAGCGGAGCTTTTTCAACTTGGTCAATCTGTATTAAAAATATTATAACATTACCTCAAGCATATGCTAATGTAAAAAGACACTTCAGTCAAGTGAATTTGAATAAAACAAAAATTCGAAGTTCTTTAGAAAAATGACGCGATTGAAGGTATCTCTTACCCCAACGACTATTTCCAAATAAACAACTCAAATTGTTATAATATTGTATTAAAGCCAACTTAATATTTATATTACATTCAGATATATGATTGTAAAGTTTTTAAAGACATTTTAAATAATTTAAATATTGTCACGTTTAACCTTTTTTAACGTGTTTAATTTCTCGCAGGCTCTTTTGATTTTAGACCTTCCGTCAAGTAATACACGGCAGAATAGAATATACATATTTTACACACTGTTATTTTATTAAACACTTAAATAAAACACAACAACTACTTGTTTGTCGCGTTATTCGCAGTTTAATGTTCCACTCAAGGCTAACGTTTTCGCTTTACCACCCAAACCTTGTTATAACAGTCGTCTACGCTTCTCCAAAATTCGAGAATCTAGTAGATGCTTTGTTAAGTATAACGTTATTTGTTGTTGTAATAACTTGTCTGCTTGTGGATTATGGGTGTTGTGTTTGTTGTTGTTACAGCATTGGAACTTTCTATACACTAAGTGCCACAAGTATTCGTACCATCCAATTCTTAAAAGCAAGAATACTTGTTTACACTTAACATCGTAACAATATTTATGTATTTGATTTTTGTATATTTTTTGGTTCAATTTTAAATTGTTTATTTTAAAGTCGGTATAAATTAAATAAGTATTTTATAAACCACTTATAAGCTTAAATTGTTAGGTTTTTTTTATAAAAAGAAATATTAAAGACCAAAATTTTTTGACTAGATTTTAAAACGCTCCATTTATTTTTCTTAGAAAATCGGGGTTTTTTTACAAATTCAGCTGGCAGCTCTGTTCATTCAATACCGATACATTACGCCCTCATTTTTCTCACTTAGGTATAGCTTTGTTAATGAGTTAAAATCTGAAAGCTTAGGGGATTTATTTATAAAATATTCACAAACAGTCTCGATTTGATGGGAAATGAATTTAACTTTTTTTTTGGGAATCCTTTAGTTAGTTGAATAAAGAAAAAAAAAATCGCAGAATATCTTGTTTTTCCCTTTGCTTTTGGACTTAAACTTTAAAGAAATTCTTAACAATAAATCTTAGTGCCAAGCAGAAGAGTATTAAGTGTGTATGTATATTCGGGCCTATGCTGTAAAACGCTTCGTCTGGAAATCGCCAAGTTTTAGCAAAGAATTGAACTGAAATTCTGACTTATTACAAGTTATTAATTGGTTTTATATGTTTAATGTTATGTTCACACATGCGCCGCTTAATTAAGGCAATAAAATTTTAAATTGAGTTATACAATTTGGTGTTCACACATGTGAAATTTAGCCTATTCAATTAGCATTTAAAGCTGAAATAATTTTTAATGACCCGGAAATGGTGTAATTACAAGTTATGAGTTTTTAAGCGCAAGATTTCCAATTACCATTAAAATGTGAAAGAGGTAGCTGAATTGATGACCATCTGATTTGTTGTACCTCTTATATAATCGTGATAAAGTGGTTGTAAGTTGTCGGGTTTAGTCAGTGGTTCATTTGACAGAGTTGCTTTGTGCATTTGTTTCAAGTTATGATGTAATTAAATACTAATTGCTCAATTTATTAATTGAATTCTTGCATGGAAATTTGAGCTATATTAGGGACTTAATTGCGTAAATATCCTAATTGCACAATTAAAGCGCATAAGTAAACATACTGTCAGATATTTTCGATGTTTGAGATATTTTATCCAAACGTAACGTGTCTCACAGCCCCCCGCCCCCCATTAATTTACGTATGCGCTTTAGCCAAACATTGCTTGCAAAATAATTAAAGCGTAATTGTGAAATAAGTCAGTTGTTTAACATAATTTTTGTTTTAATTTTTTATTATATTTCACTGCGTATCATTTTTGTAACAACACTTAATACTTAATCATATGTTCCTTTTGTTTTCCCCAACACTTACCTAACATCAAACCAAACGATCAACCAACCAAACTCAATCCTATTCCAACCTTTTGTGATTCTGCCTTAACGCACAGTCTAATATTATTGCTGACACACCTGTACGACGTGTTGAAGACCTTCCGGAAAATACCAAGGCCCACAAACAGACGGTTGAAGGCGAAGTTAAAGTTAGTGTTGAAAAGCATGCTGAAGAAGTCGGGAACCTTAAAGTTGAAACAACGACGAAGGAGACACAGGAAATGGAGCAAATCGAGCCAAGTTGTGCGTCAAAAGAAATAAAGGAAGACGTTCTCGAAGAGGTAGAGGATGATGATGATAAGGAAGAAGTTGTGGACGGCATTAATCAAAAGATAACAGAGGATGTAACAGATACACCGGATGGCGGTCAAACCAAAACTATAACTGTAACAACTGCGTGCAATAATACAGCAAGCAACTCAACTGCAGCGGAGGAACAGCCTACAACCCCACCACCTACAACTCAAGCAGCTAAAGCAAGCGAAAGGAAAGAAGAATATAACGAACACGACGAACTAAAGCAAAAAGAAGAAGTGGAAGAGGAAACCGAAGAGGAGGATGAAGAAGAACAAGAATTAATTGAAGAACAAGACAACGAAAAGGTAGTTAATAGATTGAAACAAAGTGAAGAGTCACTTAAGCAGCAGTTACATACAGATCAGGTAGTTTCCATCATAAAGATAAAATGCAAAATAGTTTTACTTTAATCTTTTGTTTTCTCTGTTTTTCAATATTTGTCGAGCATATTCACAACAAAACATATGCACATTTCCATTTGCTCCCTGCCACCAGATACACACATACACACATATTCATTTTGACATACTCCATTGTACATATACATACATACATACCATATCCTTATTGTTATTGTCTAATAAATGATCTTCATCATTTTTAATATAGATTCCGCAAGAACCTGAACCACAACAAACTCCAGCCGTTAAGGAGGAGACAGTCGTAGATGCTCCTGCCGTTGTTACACAAATAACCAGCCAGCATGAGCCTAATATTTCTAATAAACAGGTAATTAAATTTGTGTTAGCGTAACCTGTAAATCGAATAAAAAAATCACTAAATAATTTTAAAGTGAAAATTTATACGTTGCCCCCTTTCGGTCTTCCACAACAAACAACAAGGGAAGGTTTGCGATAGCCAGCCATCAAGATTTATGATAATTTTGACGTTTAGAAAATTTTTTCTTTGAAATATTAGAAATCCAAGATCATCCATCCAGATCTTTCACGAAGTTGTTTATGAGCCCAAGTTTGATGTGTGGAGGAGGTGAAAATTATGCTTTTTTTCCGTCCTATACTAAGAGATTCTCTTCTAGGTCAGATGTTTTTAGAATAGTATTTTTTGTCTCTACTGCCTCTTGCACAAATAAAACAGCAGAATTTTATATAGCAGCCTGTAAATAAACGTCATTCTTCAGCTTGATATTTCACACTGAAGACAGCGATCACTTCAGGTCTTCATCTGGATTCCGAAAGTAACATACCTACTTTCAAAAAAGAAAACTCTTTTTTTTTCTAACTTCATCGCGACTCAATTGATTATAAAACTGCAATTTACCTGTTGAGGGGCAAGCTAGTCTCAAAGCGTATTTCGCTGGCGACTTAAGCCGGCTTATCAGCACCGGACGAGAAATATCAAGACTACAAAAGTGCTTCGTCGTGTCCATCCCATTCATAGAAATTTCAAAAGAAATATTTAGATCGAGTTTTTTTTTTGCTTATAGAGCGAGCTACACGTGTAATATAACAGATGTGAGCCAGCCATGCTTGGTCTTGGTGATCGATAGCAAAGCCAAAATAAAATTTTATAACTTGGATTTTAATGGCCGCAATTCGTTAGCGGTGACGAGACTATCGGGAAAAGTAAGGGCTTCGGTTAGCCAAAAAGCATTACACGTCCACAAACGAAGCGCTAATTGTTTTATTAATTGGCTCGCTATGCGTCCCCGGCTTCTTAATCTCCACGAATACCCTTCTTCGACACCTTGTACCTATTTTTATATAAAAGTTTTAGTTTAAAATCGTGAAATTCTTTCATGCTTTCACGCAAAGAAAAAACATGGTTGAGGTAACCATAATCTAAGAGTAACATATAATATTAGTGATTGACAGTGGCTGAGGTACGAACGCAGGTGGCTTAAGACCATCGAATGCTTTAAAGATATTGAGCTAACTACCTAAGCCACAGGAGCCTCACACTTGAATTAAACCTTAAAAGAATTTTATATATTACTTCACTTAAGAACGTTTTATGGTTGGAGTTATTATTTTAATCATGTATAGTTAATATGCTTTGTTGCTGGTTAGAATATGAGTAGAAATTATACTGTTCAACTCAATCATGTTGCAAATTTTGTGATGGGAAATCCTATAATGACTAATTGTATACCATAACTTGTTTATGGGCCCTTAAGTAATGTTTAATATGTGTCCAAATACTTATTTAGTGTTTGCCACATCAATATATTATTGTAGAAAACATAATATGATTGCCGTGCGGATGCCGCAACCATGTTTTTTCTTTGCGTGCTTGAACAATTTTATTCGCATTTTTTTTCATTCAGTTGGTCCATATTAGTGATTGGTACTTGCGATTTGTACTTCCAAAAAATTTCAACAAAAACTTTAATTAATTCAATTAATTTTCTATTGTTTGTCTATTTATGTTATGGCTACATATTAATATATTTATAGGACAATTTAAACAACACAATTAGAGATATCATATCAAGCATTGACAGTAACATAAAAGCTGAGGAAAACATTGCTGCTCTGAAACAAAGAGAACTGGAATTGCTTAAGAAGCAACAAGAACTAGCAAAAGAAATCGAGCAACAGAAATTGTTGGCACAACAATTGTCCAATGAGAATCAAATGAAACAACAACTTAATAAGAATTTAATACAACAGGAAATAAGCATTCCGCCGAGCAGCTATCAACCCACTACAAATGTATCGAAATACTCGACCTTTGAAGAAACTCAAGATAACAATGTTTATTCACGCAAATCGGAAACGTATGAAACAAGGGTGAGTTAATTAATTAATTAATTAGTTAATTAATTCGCATACTTAAGGTTTTTAATAAAGTTTATTTTGCAACACAATTTCATTATTTACACTCGATATTTCGTTAGGCATTTGTGTATTACCATCAGGAAATAAATTATATTAGAAAACTTTAATTAACAGTCAATTAACAATAGATGAAAGATTGTGAAAAACGTTTCAAAATTTAACAAATAAAAATTTTACATTTACATGTATGTGGTGTAGGGTGGTCCAACCATAATTCAGGATGCTAATTGTGAATCACAACTTAACAATTGAGCAGCGCGTTAAGATTGTTGAAGCTTCTTACGAAAATGGGCATTTCGTGCACTTCGTGATTTTTTTTGGTCAGCAAAATCGACCAATTGTGTCCACAATCGGGAGAATTGTGCGCAAGTGTGGACCAATGATGCCACCGGCCCATAAAGCACACCAAAACAAGTAACAGCTGTCAAAATGACCAGCAGTATTGCCAACTTAAAATTGTATACCTCGATAGTAACACTGCTAAAGATGATTCTTGATTTGATATTCCGACAGGGTGTGTTGATGTAGATTTTTGGAACGAATTTCCGTCATCCCTTGGCAAGTTTGGTTTGGAGACAAACCGGTTTCGGCTATGTGCCATCTTCAGTGTAATTTTTCGTTCTCAGAACGGTAACAAATTGCTCAAGATATTATTGATATACATCCAAAATAAAAGTGGACCCAGAATAGATCCTTGAAGTATTTCTTTATTTCATGAACTTTATTACCAATTTGAACATATTGCGTTCTTTTTCGGATAAACGTATTAAATAGTCGACAAGTTGAGAAACTAAAACTGAAGAAATAATTCATTCAGTAATACCTCTTGAGCAATAGATTCAAAACTCTACTAAAATCTAGAAGCAAGCTTCTTTTGGTCTGCAACGGCGCGAACATCATGCGTAATATTTAATAAAAGATTCGTGGCATTACGAACTTTTCTAAAACCTGATTGGCCATCAGATAGGAGATTTCCTTCCTCTATATCCTTTATTAAAAGTTCAAAGATCTTAGAGCATACATTTACGATATTAATGGTTCCACAGTGAGATATATTTGATGGATTTTTTACCTTAGGAATTGGTAAAACTTTGTAACCTACAGTTCGCAATTATGACATAGAGGCACATCACAGATCTTAAGTTGTATAAAGCGTTTGATGCTTTAAAAAAAATTGTTTCCAGGGACTGCGCGAAAACACGGGCGCTCTCGCCTTTCCCTGTTAGCAGAGTTGAGCTCTGCGATGAGAGAATAGGAAAGGGCTCAATTTTTCGCGTCGTGTATCTTCGCAGGAGAAAGTAAGAATATTTGGCCACTGTTGACTACACATAAATCTGAATTGTTATTATTTGCCTTAATTGCCCTGCAATTAATTTGAAGAACGATGATTACTTTATTTAGTGAAACACGCCTAAATGCCTTCTAACAGTGCGAAGGCCCCCTTTCTTTATTTTTTCATTCATTAACAATAAATTGTTTATCTCAGAACTAAAATTAAATAATTAAAATTATAAATAAACAAAAGGTAACTGACGCCGTTCTGACACATTTTAAAACCGGTATTTCGTCATACGGAAATAACCCCATTCACATAATAATGAACGCGTACAAACATTCATTAATGGCTTAGTCAGCAACTGTGTCAACTGAGAACTTAACTATTTTGCAACAACAATTTGTTTGGGTTATTTGTTAAAACCAAATAAATATTTATTCATTCAATGAATATGTTGAGGTGTGTGTCAACGTTCTTCCCCGTGTTGACACAAGTGAATTTATTTCTAGGTGTCTATGATGTGGATTGTGACAGGTCGGCGGGGTAGTGGAACTGGGTAAGGCGCTGCTTGATTGTTTTTGTGAGTTTCGCCCATGTGAAGGCTTAAGCAAAGTTTGAATATTGTGGTGGCTGCCACCAGAAGTTGAGAAGCTTACTGCAGGGTAATGTTGCCTGTGAGGCCTCAGTATTTCCGGCATATGTACATTGTTTGAGTTCGATCAGCTGTTTTTGTAGGTCACTCAGTTGAGTTAGATGGTATTCAAATTGGCTATTAGTCGTATTAAGGATTCTATTGATCTGCTGTGGCGTACTTACTCGCATACAGCTGATGTACTTTAGTTGGACGTACGAGGAGTGTGAGCTATTTGAGGCACCAAAGTGACATTGAATAGCTATCACGATGTTTCTAATTATGTAATTTAGTTCTACTTGCATTATGCCAGTGCCTCTAATGCGATGTTGGGACGTTTAAGTGCCGCAGACGGCTAAAAAGTCTATTTTTGTGGTGCTAGCAAAAATCCTTTTATTAGGATCCTTTAATTGTGTCCATGTTGCGTTGTCTGCAATCCGTACAAATTTACAGTTGATTGTATTTCGATTGTTAATTTCACAGGACTTGGCAATTGTATAGCTAAACCGCTTGTTCACACATATATATTGTACATCGTTCTTAGCTGTGTTACTGTGAGGCCGACAAGCTGGCAAAGTGAGGAGCAAGTCTGCAGAATTCACACATTGTTGCATTATGTGACATACCCCTCTCAGTCTGGAAGATATATATAATATCGCAAGTTTGGCCAAGTTTTGACAGAGCTTGCACCAGAGCTCTGCTAAGTTTTCAAAGGACTCAATTAAGGCACATCGTTGCAACGCTTACCGGACATTGCAGCTTTGGAAGCCATGCGAAAAGGCTGCCTGCAAATGACTTCTGTAGACGATGTCAAAATGAAGAAGAAGAGGAAACGATATATCACCTCCTGTCCTGCTCTGGAGGATAAACGCCTGACTCAACTCGGGCGGAGGTCCTTTGGCAGCCTCTCTGAAATATCGGAGGTGGGACTGCGGGGAATCAATTCCTTCATTAGGCGCAGTCGCTGGTTAAGCAGTGACTACATATCGGCACAGACTTAGTGACCCTTTTTTCACTCTCCTGTACTCTTCTACCTCTTCAGGTAACACAAAGAGACCGAATTTGCTGACTCACGTGGTCCTGCGGTGCAGGCAGCCTGATTACTTAACCAAACCTAGGTGTGCTATAGCTTGTTGAGTCGAAATTTTTAAATGAAATAAAGTCATCTCTGTGCGAGTTCACGGCAACAAAAGGTGGATATTAAGACGTTATTTCTAATTGTTGCGATCGGAATCACCTTTAGAAGATTTAGGAAGAGTTGTTCGGCGAGTCGCAACATCATTTCAAAGTGAACTAGGCCTTCTGTCGCCGCTCCTTTTGCCTTCATTAGTTTGTAGAGTTGAAGTAAATTACCTCTTGCAGTGGAAGTGTACGTTGTATCGCATCATGATCATTTCATAGTTGATGATATAGTCAGTTTCGACCTTGTCCCTCTTGAAGTTGTCTGCCCTTAGTCCGAGTCCAGAACGACAAATAAATAACTTGCCACATTTCCTACAATGTTGAATGCATTCCGTCTTACTCGGCTAGTACTAAATAGTTCTTGAGTTTTTGGCATTTTGCCGTTTAAAATATTTTATTCAAACTTTGCATAAACTAAAGGTACGATCAGACGGAGCAAAAAAAATATTTGACGAGATCAATTAAGACAAGTTTTAACTTAACATAAGTGGCAGTATATCAACACACGTTTAAGGTAACCTTAATCTACGAGCAACATTTTATGATTGAATTATATGGTTGTATACACATGTATTTAGACATATATATTTTTTCCGTCGTTCCAATGGAAGACATGGGGCCGCCACTAAATTTATGTTGTTTGTGGTTTCATTAATCGTTAGATTTTCAGACGGGTGGCATGGAAAAAATGGCGGCAGTATTTTCACTGCGTTGTTTTTAAGATTACAGCATTTTTTCCTCAGTCGACAAGACCTAGTTTTATATAGCTGTAGTCAAATGATCATAGAACATCTTTCAACCGAGTTCGAGATTTTTTCGAATACAAGCATTGTATGATTTCTTCTTTATCACACTTTGATTAAATACCACAACAATTTTATACGTATCATGGTTGTGAAGAACATTTTATGGTTAGAATTATTCAACCCAACCATGTTGCCTTTTTTGATGGCTGATAATCATTAAATGATTGAATATGGCGACCAAGTAAAAGTTATTAAATATTAAATCGAGTTTAAAAAGAACAAATATTTTAATAAGTGGACTTTTCAAACTTATTGGAGTCCTTTTTTGCCTCCATTTACGCTACAATTTGACCCAATTTATGTTAACAAAAATATGATATTCTATTTGATTTGCAGAGTGTCTGTGTCTGTTTCGGTGTCTTAACAATTAATTAAGAGACACAACAAAAAAAACAACAACAGTGTAAAATTGTTTGACTAATAGAACATACGAGAACATACTTATTTATTTATGTTGTCGTGATGTGTTTGCTGTAGGTATTAAAAATAATATTGTTGACGCTATACAAATTGCTGGCAATCAACAAAAATATACATCTGTATGGGCGAGTATGTATGTGTGTATGTGCACATACATGTACACAATTTTGTATATTGAATTTAACCATAAGGAGGAGAAATGTATGTATGCATGTGTGTGTGTGTGTGTGTGTGTATGCATGTGTATTTGTGTCATACCTATGTTGGCACTTTAACTGCCTGCGAGCACTAGATTTTGGTTTTCTTTTACGCTTGTTTGCGAGCAGTTCGTTGTGTGGGGATGGATGGGCTGGCTAGCAGCATTCTGCTTATTTCATGTGGGAGTTAGAACGCGATTTTCTTTAGTGCCGAATGGCATCGTTGTGCCTTCTTATTTTTTCCCCAAATAATTTCAAAACAAGCGAAAAATATTTATTTATATTTTGACACAAAACACTCGGCCACTATTGCTTATATGTCTGCATATGGTTGTATGTACATACGCATACATACATACATAAGTATATGGGAACAATATCGTTTTCCAGAAGTCAACAAAGTAAACAGCTTAAACACGCGAACAAATAATAAGAAACAAAGTAAAGAAACGAATGTGGTGGAAATTAAATGAAGAAGAAAAAGAAAAAGGAAAATAAGTAAAATTAAAAGAGAACCTTAAAATGTTTAAAAGTACAAGTGCAACGAGTTTAATGGCAACGAATGGAAATATGGGCAGCATTAAAAAATCGCATACAACTGCCAACTGTATCGTGGAGAAAAAACGTGGTTTCAAACCCAGTGATCGTCATGATCCGACCAAAAATCAGTTCTTGACCCAACTGAGTCAACAAATATGGCAAAGAAATAATGTAAGTTCGGGCAGCAAATAAAAGGTAGGCTTCCGGGCAAATTCAAAGTATTTTCGGCTTCTTTGCGGATGTGAAACTCCACGTATAAAAAAATTTAACGGAAATGGGGAAACATTTGTTTGTATTGAACTTGGCCTGTAATCAATATCCAAAAGTACTCAGCTGTGCTGGTGACCTGTTAAGGCTACCCTGGGAAATACTCGTACTATATCGCCGCTAAAGCTCGTTTTACACGGCATGTTTTTTACATCCAACTTGTCAGTTCTGTGGCTCACATGTGACTTTGCATGCCCATCAAAATTTAAAATTATGGCTTTCAAACGTACATGTGTCTCTACAATTGATATAACTTGCGAGCTGCTATTGTGCAAACACATATCGCTCATTTGCACAAACAGTGTCATAACTCAAAAAAATCATTTGTGGAGTTAATGATGCAGTTAAGTTCGTTATGTCACGCTTGATATTGTGTATAAATTTCATTTTTGTAGCTTTTCTGCTTTCCACTTTGGAAAATAATATGGCGGTATATTTTGTAGGTAAAGGGAGCATATAAAAAACTTATCTCGAGATGTCATTTCAGTAACTGAGCGATATGTATTCTGATGAGAAATTTTATAATTACTGTAAACTGCATATTGTAATTGTTATTTTAATTAATATAATTAATTCATTCCACTTTTAATTTTATCATATTTTTTCTGTTTTGTTTTTGTCGCCGCAAACACTCTTGTTATGGCGAAACAGTAAACATGACGGATGCTTTGACAAATCAAAATAGAACACGCTCTAATTGAAGTTTCGCCATCTGACTTTTACGCCAGCAATATTTGAAATGCTTACATTGTGCAGTGGTAAATTTGACAAGTCAGATGTAAAAAACATGTCATGTAAAACGAGCTAACGACTGCAAAAATACATTCTGTAGGCTTTTCAACCATTTGTATTTTCCTCAATATGCAGCATCTTTTAGGAATTCCGAACAGAAAAGCATTCTTAACCTTCATATCGTCTACTTTCTATTAAAAATGAGTAGTTTTAAAGACCTGTTTTTTTTCAGAAGCAATTGCTAAGGAGTTGAGGTTTCGACGGTTCGAAATTCTTTTCGATTAATTTGCAATACTTAAGTCTGATAAGCGGTATTTGAACGAAAATTCCTTTAAAAATAGTTAGCCCCAGTTCTTACTGCGTTCTTTAATTAAATTTTGCAGCATGTTAGCACAGAATTTATGCAAAACAGACTTTAATATGTCAGCTGACTTCCCTTCTGCTTAATTAATGATGCCACCTTTTATTATTTAAAAATCATCACCACAAACATTCCGTTAAATAATTCTGCAGCCAAGTTAATTTTCAATACTAATTTACATTAAAGCACGTATACAATGAAAAGATTGGCTAATTGGAGACAAGTTAGCAAATTGTTGGCAGCTACGTAATCGAACGATTTATTCACAAGAAAATCTGATGGAAATCTAAATATCTGACACACCTTGACTTTTGATCTACACTAACATAATTTAAAATAATTTCAAGACCAGCTAAATGAAGTGCTAAATATTTATGGAGCAGGAACATAACGACTTATGCTTTAAAGGTTTATATTGACAGATGCCCAGGTACCAATGTACGTGTCATTCATCTATGATCTATTTATAGATGCTGCCAAACAGCTGATGCAAAGTTGAGCATGGGATGCTAAAACAAACAAATTAATTTTCTTCCATTCATTCATTTTGCATGAGATACCTACATATGACTAACTAGAGCACTCGGGCTAATAGATGTTCTGCAAATATATTTGAAGGCTTCTTTAGCTTATTAGAGAGGGTGTAAGGAGGAACAGCTAAAAGTTGCCACTGTAATTGTGCCGGTGTGGAATTAATCTCGAATATAATTCTTGTATGTGTTCAAAGAAAGCGTTTTCAATTCGCCTGTTGGGGGTCGAAAGGGGGAATGCCGTGAAAGTCGTCAATTGGCGAGCTTGTTTCCTTCTTTGCCACCTTCTGGGCTATACAGTTGCCCATGACGGTCGCGTACCGACGCACCCCCTTAAGGGAGATTCTCAAATGTTTCGCCATCCGATTTAAGAATGCCCGGCATTGCCGGTCTATAGTTTTAGATTACGCCTACATTAGCTTCTTTTGTTATGGGAAGATTGTGCTTGCTTTCGTATCTTTGCTAAGTGCTTCAGCAATTCTACAAACTACTTGAGCGTGGTAAATTTTGAGCTTCAATTAGCGGAGATAGCGTTGTTTGCTTATGGAGTTCATATGATCCATAATTCGCCAGAGGTTTACAAAATATTCCAAAATATTCTGGAATGTTTCCACAACTGGTGAATTCTCTATACTTCTTTATGTATAGGGGAGTAAAGTCTACTACACCATGTTACTGCTTTGATCGCACGGCAACTTGTTCTTGAGTTTACACTTTCCTGCACTTATAAAATAATATATATTGATGGTTGCTGTTAATGATGTTAATTCTTACAAAAATATAAAAAGAAAAGAAATAAATAAAATGCCCGACTATTTGTTAAGGTTTTGACAAACGATTTTTGGCTCCTGCATCGTATTGCAGGGTTGTATTTTTTGATCGTTTTCGTCAAACCCACTACCTGCCACTATATAAGAGCGGTATATATAGGGCACGGCTAAGACAACCTTGATAACGCTATTTGCCTGCCCTAAAGGTGTTTATTGTAATCGGGAAATATTTTTACCTCTTCACATATTAGACAGCCTTCTGTTTTAGTTACTAATAAGAATTTATTTTTAATATTATTATTTTTATTATTTTTATTTATATTATATTTTTATTTACATTTGAAATAAAATTATTGTCACTTTCGCTCTGGAAAAGTTTTTAGTCCTGGCAACACTGTTTGCAAAATAATAAAAAACTACAATTTGCCATTTTGATAATTTTGAGGAAATTTAACAAACAAAAGGATCTTAAAAACCCATTCGATGGCAAACATAGAAATATTTCAAAAAATGTTTGACAATTTTTTTTCTTAAAGCCAGCTCTAAATCTAAGACCTCTGGCTGCAGTTTGACACTTTAAAGGACTAGAAATTAACTTTCTTTGACAGATTCTTTTATAATAAGAACTTTTGAGAGATTGTGTATTAAACTAATTTAATGTGAGTTACATAAATGAAATTAAAAGCAACTACTTTTACCTTAGGAGTCCACCAATGTATCGAAGAAAATTGATTTAAATAAAATCTTTACGCCAGCCACAGATGCTGAGGAAATTTTGCCCAAAAATCGTAAGTATTAAAATCGCTTAGCGAAATAAATTGCTGTGTTTTTTTTCTGATATCTTACATAAATATGTGACTTGCATATCGCCATAGCAGACAGTTAACAAATAATAATTTTGCAGATTGTCTCTGTGAGAGGTGTTTATGCATGATGAAAGTGATACCTCGTTTTATAACACAAGAGAATCAATTAATATATTTTAAGTTTAACATGTTAGAATTACCTCTGTTACTCGTTACAACTTTAAACTTTTCTAATACAACAGATGGTGCAAAAATCATCACCCTTTCATAAGAATTATATAATTTTTTTTTAATCTCTCGGGCAGCAAACAGATCCACTACTGAAAAAAACTGGTCTTCCCATTTTTGTTTGGAAGTGATTTGCGAATCCTTCTAACTACTTGCATCGCTGGGCTTATGGTTCATGTATTCGATAAAGATCGCCTGTGAATTTTTTTTTAACTGGGTTTTACATCACGACCTTACACTCGTTAATATTCCAATTTTTGGCCGACTTACAGGCGGTTACCGAACCAGTTACTAAAAATGATCGTGCTGATTATTTTTGACTGGAACTCAAGTCTTCTCCAGGCAATGCATCGTGATAACCCAATTCAACATCACGATCAGGGCTTAGTGTCCAAGCCATTCACGACACAATTTTCGAGTTATGATTGAAGTCAACATTTATACAAAAATTAAATTCTGTACTTGATTATTTGTCCGATTTTTAATTAAAATTTTAAATTTTTTTTATTGCTCTTTGGATAATTGGAATTAAAAATCTGGTTTGATAAAAATCAGTTGCACAGTGCTTGTCACTAAACCAAACCTGACAAGGTATGACGGAAATTCATTCCAAAAGTCTATAGACAATTTTACTTCAAATCCTGTGATTTCTTGTCATATTGGTTTCACACTTCCGAAATTTATTAAATAAAATGTCTGAAAAAGAAAACCAGTTTTAACAGTGTGAGCGATAATATTGAAGATCATATGTAAGATGTAAAAAAAACGCAGCGCCAACATTATTCTTCTAAATATTTTGCCTGGCAAATGGTCTGGTCTTCTACAGAAATAAAAATATCTATTTTTAGGAAAACTTTATGCTTCCTCCGCGTTTTATTCGCCAACATTACATCCGACCGTCGAAGATCAAGTTGAGCTTGCACGAAGAATATCGCATTCCTTGAGTGACATCAGTAACCAGCAATCGAGGGGTCAATCAATGTATGTGAATCGCAAAAAACGTTCGGTGAAATGGGTTCACGAAGGCTGTGGCCAAGGTAAAATGATCTTACTAACTCTATTGATCGACACACACAATATATGAGTATATGGCACAAATCTGAAAGCGACATCTTCCATTGCATGTTCTAAATTCACACAGAAAAATCATTTAACACCACAATAAAAAGTCATACTGCTTGGTTATTGCAAAAATTATCGAAACAGAAGAGAGCCAAGGAGAGTTGCCATGAATAGTTAGGGAAGTAGTGCAGATCAACCAGTGATCAGTGACAGTGATCGAAGTAAACGTTAGTGAAAAGTGTTCGAAGAACACTGCTTAAAGTTTAAGTTTGTCATACCTTAAGTCACTTTGTTGTGTCTTAATTGACGGGTAATAACTGATAATACGCTACCTTGTACCGGTTGCACGTAGTACAGAGCATCACGTCAAAGTCCAGGCTATTCGATTTGCTTGTATAACTGGAATTCGGTTTTTTCAGTTCCCTTTCAAAGATGGTCGCGGGATTCCCGGGAAAACTGGTTTTAATATTTAGTAATTATTCATTTCTTTTTTAATTAAAAAACAAAAAACTTTATCACTAACGAGCGTATTAACTAAAGCCATAGGAGTCGTGCCGTTAATTTGGTGACAAAAAGCCAGCAGTCCAAAACACTCTTTCACATTCCACTCAACATGGTTCAACAATGCCAGAGATGGGATCTAAGACCTTCTATTACTTAATTATCCATTGGCTTCATATAAATTGAATTTTGTTAATAAAATCTTATATTCTGTAGCTCCGATATTTTGTTTTTCAAGTTTTCGTTTAAAAACGTTTGCTGGCATTTGCGATTCTATCGTGTTTTCCGTATCAGAAATTAAAACGCCAATTTTATTTTCAAGCTCAAGGGTGTCCTCAATGATATTGAGTGGAAATAGGCGGCTTAACAAGTTTTTAGACGACTTTTAAAGAAAAGTATCGTCTTAACCAATGAAATTAAACATTTTTTAGTCTACGAGTTAGGAGGAGCAATTTAAAATTTGGTGGTAAAATTCCAGATATTAAATTATTTAACACATCCAAAGTTTCAATTACAAACCGTCAGAATCCCCTAAATTTTTATTAAATCCGGATCAGTATCAACATAATCCATCGCACGCTAATTTTGCTGGTCATGGTTAACCAGCAATTAATGCTGCTACCACTTGGACTAGGGATAACAAAAAAACCCCCCCGCTTTTACCCCTTTTAATTATTAGATAAAGATTTAAGATAATCCCGGAAATACATATTTTTGTGGATTTCCCGGGAAATCGTGAACAAGAAATCCCAGAGGAGAAACCCTACTCAGGATCAGAGTTGGAAATCCATATGATTTCTGCACATTTTCCATTTGTTCCCAGCGTTAAAACTATTAACGACACGTGGCATAACCTACACCATGATCGACGGCTACAAATTTGTACACCTTATGTCGGTGGTTTACTTGCTGGGGGCATACATACACACAAATATGTTTGTGGGTGTTCATCCCTTTGGAGCAGTGTTCATGTTGCTCTACAACGTCATTCAAATGAATAAAAAATTCTAGCAAGCATAGTAAACTTATTTGAAATTGTTCCTTCCATTGAAAAGTTTCAATTTAAAAAGTCACATTTGCCTAGCAGTGTAGAAGAACACAACTACTCGTATGTTATACCACACACTCACACATGTACATATTGACACTTACACATGCCAGTGCACTATTGTTCCCAAATATTCTTACAGAGCAGCTGTATGTATTAGTATGACTGAATGATCTTCTACACATGTGTATGTATGTATGTATGTATGTATTTCTAATTTTATACCTTTTGAAAAATAAAGATGGGACTGAGAATAGAAAAATCACTAACCAAGAAGAATACGATGAAGAAGAAAAGGAGAACGATGTAAGTCATCATGAAAAGGTGCCTTTGAAGTTTTTAATGAATCCCTCTGGTCAAATGCGTGATATTAATTCATTGCGCGAATCAATTAACACTGAGACGGGCCTGCTATCGCCAGATGTAAGTGCAGAAGTTGTGACTGCATTGCAAGCACAAAAAGGAAAAGGTAAAGTATTTTAAACCTGTAAATAAAGAAAGGGTATTTGAGAAATATGTTAATACATTGTCAGGCTTCAAGATCCCTTAAAATCAACTCGTGGGTGTGTTTTTTTTTGTTGGTATTTAAGAATTTTAAATTATCAGTGATAACGAGTGGCGAGTGGCATCGTCCCACAAAAAATTGTCCAGCGGTATTAAATCGCATGATCTTGGTGGCCATTCCGCGTAATTATTTTTTCACTGAACATGCTTGCTGCACTTGTCTTGTGGAAACCACAGCTCCTCCTGTATTGATCACCATTGAAAGTTATCCTCTGGCCGGAATCGTTTTTGAGGAAAATTCGGGCCAATGAAAAAAGTGCAGAGCCGAGATAACTTCAAGTCGATTTTCTTCTCTCTGATTGCGAAAATGTTGCTATAAAAAGGCATATTGCGATAAAACAGTTCTCGAACTGAAGCACGATTTTCGAAATAAATGGACACAATTTGCAATCGTTATTCTGAAATGGCAAAGTAAGCTAAAAACAAGATAAGTAACAGCTGTCAAAATGGCGTGCATACCAAACAGTGTTGCCAACTTAAAGTTATATCTCTAAATACACTTTTATTATCACTTGTTTTTATTTTCTCACTGCGATCGAAATCAATCCTATGTTGTTTTTGAGCAGCGCAAGTGACTGAGTTTTCACAAGCGGCACTAATTTTTCACAAGCGGCTCAGTTGTTATTATATCCAGCGCTTGTACCTCAATTTTTATTTCTTCTATAGTTATATTTAAGTAACGCCCCCAATTTATTCTTTTTTTTATCTGGCAGTGTGATCGATATTTCCAGATTTAGCGAATTTTGCACTCGAAAATTCCTCCTAACGATTTCGGCCTCCAATATGATGATTTTTCGAAGGGTGAATTTAACGCTAATTTTCACATACAAATTTCATCTTTCTGAACTCGAATCATGTTTATTTCGATTTTCGTTTTGAATCCGCCATTTTTGTGCTATTATTCTTAATTTTCATGCCAAATTTCTTCTTAGTTCGTAATAATTAAAATCGTTGTAGACTTTTTGGGATATTTAATAAGTGTATAACTTCAACTACTTACCGATACTCCTAAGAGCCCTGCAATTGGGAAAAATTTGCTACCCATTTCGCCAAAGTTGTTCACGATTTTGGGATTATACTATTTCATAGGCAGGATTATATTTTCACCACACCTGTTCACATCGTAACTCGCATTAAAATCTTCATATTTTTCTTTTCTATTCTTGTTTATTATGCTTAAAATCAAAATAATGTTAAAATTAAAACGCTTAATGCAACGCTTGCTGAACGCTGCCCTACTTTTTCTTATTCGTGCAAAATACAAACTTAAAATCGAAGAGCAGGCGCTGAGCTTTTTGCTAAGCGGCGTAAGGTATCCGAGAAATGGGTAGTCGACGAAAGTAATGTCGGTGCTCAAAGTCCTTCTGGTCTTCCAGATTATCACCAATACCAGCAACAGCCGAAACCATCTACATCGCCCAGCATTTTACCAGCTTACACCGACGCTGCAAAGCATCGTGTTCAGTTGAATTTGCACCAAGAGCAATTGATGGAAAAGTATGCCAAGCCCGGCCTCACAGTAGTCCAGACCCCATGGGAAGCGGCTCTAAGTTCTGGATCCGCCAGTACAGCTTTTGTTGAACAACAAAACCTGTCGCCCTACCCCGTATCAACACTGACTCCTTCACCAACACCACAAATCATTGACGCTATTCCCGACAGGTACAGCAAAACCTATTCTACTGATGACTATCAAAGTTATTCAAAGTATGCAGCTCCACAGCAACAGGTATGAATGCTATGCTATTTATTTTATAGTTAAACGTGTTTTTGGGGCTTAACAAAAATGTCTAAACAATTTCTACAGAGCCATGTAGACGACTGAACTGAAATATTTAAAGAGTAAAACTCTTCTTGTATTCTTTGCCCAGCTCTCCCCACTCCAAGTGGCTCTCTCAGCCAAAGGGAAATTATTAGTTTTCATTGAGTTGGGCGGCTGCTTTTCAAACGTGCAAATACGCTCTCGTGCCGGCTAGTGTCGCTACCATTTTCTATTTTCTAATGAGCGGTGAGGTCATTTTGGGAAGAGGGGGATAGCGTGAGTAGTGTGGGGGTACACTTAAGTGAAAAGATTGTTTTCATAAAAAAATAAGCTTTCTCTTTAATGTCTTTGATCCACATGCCAAACAAACACAAATATTCACTGGAGTAAAATATATTGGCCTACACCTGAGAATTGTAGACCATTTGGAATGAATGAATAGGTGATAAAAAGAAGTGCTCTTAACCATTTCTTTCGACACTTGAAGATGTGTTTCAGCCGCAGCATTGAACAAGGAGCTGTTTATGTCTCATATAACAATGAAGCTTTTTTATCTGCCAACAATTTTCATAGGAAAGTTGGCCAAATTGTATTCCATATGGACCAATATCACTAGCTAAGAGTACGCCCTGAGAACACTGCATATATGTATAAAACAGCTTTCCTGAAGCACAATTTAGATTTGATTAGTTGGGGGAATTGGCAGTATTATTATTATCTAGGTCCCATGCACTGCGACCCATGATGAGGGCGTGCCAAGTAACTTTACTCTGAAGTCTCATTATTTTTGCTGCAAACCAGTCTGTAATTATCCTGAGGCCATTTTTTTCTAGCATTAGAATCGTTTGTGAATTTCCCCGAGACAGCGTAATGAACCACTTTGCTTGCTTGAGTCGTGCTCTAACTCTCCAGTACGGAGCGAATTCCGACTCAAGCTAGAAATCAGTTTCCTCAATATGTTTTCCAAAGAAAGGTTCTGGTCCTATAAACATACGTTGCGCTCGTCTGTTTCCCAGCATGGCCCCATGGTAAATGTTTTATTATAATTATTCTATTAATATATATTTCTTTATAATTAATGACTAATCGCGAACATTTTATAGGCTCAACAAGAACGACAACAATATACGGGTGGTACTAATTCGCAAAGAGAATTGGCTTACAAACCCAGCATACCCCAAGGATGGAAGGCTCCCAGCATGTCTTTACCTAAAGGTAACTAAATATTTTTAAATCGCTAATATAAACATGGATACCTATGTGACTGTATAGGTGTATAGGTGTGCACACATCTTCTGATCAAAAAAGTACCCGGAAGCAATACTTTGTCGTCGACTTTCATGTAATTCCGTTCAAAGTTATCTCTAATGGAAGCGTTAATTCTTTGCGTCAAAACTCGTTTCGGTATCACCTTCTGTGTTTTTTTTTTCGTTTTCCGGTGAACATGAAGAATTGTCAAATAATCGTGCACAAGGTAAGATGTTGGAGCCTCTGCTTTGTCGTGGACAAGTAATCAGATTAAATCACCTTAAGCGTTCCCACGACAATTGGATCTTCGTTTTTTAAATTACCCGAGTCGTATTTAGCCAAAGTCTGGCAACCCAGCGACAGCTGTATCGATCGGAAAATTTCTTCTTCTTCTGGGAAGAACTTTTGACAACAGCAGAGCTGTTGCAACAAGAGCAGAGCTGTTGCAACAAGAGCAGAGCTTTTACAACAACCGAAACGACGCCCTCCTTAAGTCTTTAATAAACCTAGAATGTTTCTATAATTTTTTTTTTACTTTTATGAGTCGCTGTAGGCTACCGCTAACTAATGCCGTACATTGTAGCATTTTATTTTATTTCTAGCAAAACTTGCAATGACTTTTGCGCAGAGCTACCACAGTCAAGCCCTCGACACATGACATTCAAATAGATGGAACTCTTTGAGTGTCATGTCTTGAAATCAGAAATTCCGGGTATGTTTTGATCAAAAGATATTGACAGTATGCTCTTCGTCAACTTTTTACAAAGGGACGATTGCAAAATCAACACAGAAGGAAATGGTATCGGAATGCCAGAATAATGAAGATCTTGAGTCAAAAAAATATTAACCTCTAGTAAGCAACCGTCTTTACAGCCCTTAAATCCAATACATATAAACCGTTTTTTCTCAGGAGGTATATTGCAGTTTTATTTATTGCCCCCTTAAAAAAATACGACCATTAACAGTAAGTTCGTCGGTGCATCGGGCGCATTTAGAAGAGCATAACTTTCCTACAAGTTTTCCAGCAAGTTATTAAGGAAAATTTTCTTTTAAAAACTGGATAATATTTTAAACCCCTTGCTATGGACAGAAATGTCTACTTTAGTTCCCGAATAAACCAATAGGTCAGCTATGGATAGCAAGCAAACTTCAATTGACAGCTGTCACTTGCTTGTTGACATTTGTAATAAATTTTTCGGCCATTGGGCAATTGACAGCTGTTAATTTCAGTTACCAAATAGTACTATTGATAATAATTGATATTATAGGCAGCGCTTTTTAAATCCGACATTAGGAATTCGGTTATAAAAAAAACGGGTGAATATTTTTTTTTTTTTTGAAAATGAGGGATTTATTTAAATTTAAAAGCGAAACACAGGCCCTACAGTACGCCGCCTGCTTAAGCCAATTTCAAGCATATTTTCGATTATTTGTTGGGCTTGAATTTCATAAACGGTAACCTTGATTTTGTGTTTCAAGGCCTCATTAGTGCGTGTAACATTCAATATGGCGGCTATAAAAACAATAGTGCAACGGGCTCGAATCACAGCTCCGAGGTGGCCAATTTACAGCAGGATTTCGGCTCATTTTGGTACAAACGTAAAGCATGCCATTTTCCGTGGCAGTAATTTTCTGCCAATTCGGGCGAGTCATCCTATCGTTCCGATTCCAAGCGTTAGTTGGGCCACCCTTTATTTAAAAAAAAGGCAGTTGCAGATTTATTTTGCTTCCATAAACTAAGTGATGCTATTGCCGAAATTCACTTTCATTTCATCAAATATTATTTTGTTAATATTAATTATTTTAGTAAGTTCAAAAAGTTGGAATGTAGTATTTACACGTAAAGAAAAAAAAACATGGTTGCGGCATGGTCACGACAATCATATTTTGTTCTCTGCAACAATATGTTGTTGTGGCAAACATATTTGTGAGTTATTTGAAAATATTTGCAAATAAAGACAACTTAACTTTGCATTAATTCCATTTCAAAAATAATATTAGTGTTTTTTCTGTTGCAAGGTTACCAGATAATTATATTTTTGCCATCTGTATACAAAGTGAGTTAGGTTACTAGATACTACATAGCAGAAAAGAATGCATTTGCATTTCCGTCTGTCTCTTTTCACTGAGTAGTTCCTATTCCAATTGTCATCTATTTGAACCAACTAAAGATGAAAATTGAATTCGAGAATCTTCTAATGATTTCGATAATATAGGCAAATGAATTTATTATTACTAATGTTACCTCTTTAGTTGCTGCTATTTTAGTAGCAAACCAAGTGCTATAAAGTAAACACCTTTTCGTCTAACTAAGATATTTTTTTAATTATTAAAAGTTCCAGTTTGATGAATTCGTGCAAATAAACAGGTAAAAATTCGCAGGACATCGTTACTTGTTTACAACCAAAATACTCGTTAACTCAGCCATGTTTTTTTCTTGCCGTGTATACACTCGTATATAATTTAAGTGTAGTGCACCCTATACTAGCCACACGTATTCTAAATTTTCATTAAAGCGGTAGATAGCTCATTTTCAAGAACGAACATTTTTAACAAGTCTCGTACTTTTGCCTGAACATCGAAGCAAACTCATTAATCGAATCATTTCTAATTGCCTTGAAAATTAAACGAGCTGTGAGATGGGTGGAAGTAGATACTTGTTTCATTTAAATCTTATATTTAACATTACAACATTAGTAACCAGATTTGGTGTGTAGTAGGATTTGAAGAGCAATACCGAAGCGAAACCAACTTTATTGCAAATGAAGCTAAACTCATGCAGCAGCAACAGCAGCAGCAGCAACAAATTACTACAGTCAATGAAGCCATGAGATCTTGTGAAGACTTTAGCACAACAGATGAAACTGAATTAATCGATTTGATACGAAATGCTGCTGACCAGCAAGTGGCCTCAGAAACCTCTAAACATATCAGCCAACCACACGTCCACGAGTTTGTGAATCATTTTATCAAATCTCCTGAACTTAGGGTATCGCCAATACCCATAACAACCCAAGTTATATACGATAATGCTGTCCAAGAGCTGTATATAAAGCAGCAGAATGAACTACATAAACTAGCAGCGCAGAGATCTACGGACAGCAACTGTGATACACAAAAGGAAAGCATTAAGGAGAAGGAGGAAAAAGTAAATGTGCGCAAACAGTTGCAACAGTATGAAGATCTGCAACGCCGGTTAGCAAAACAAATAGAACAAGAGGAGCTATTGCAAAAAAGGCGCGAAGCGTCCAAACTGAAGGCAACACAATACCAGAACAAAAAATTAACTAACGCCACTGTGAAGAGCCCAGCTTCAGATAACTCCCTTCAGCCGGAACAGCAAAATGATGAAGAAGAATACGTTAAGGTTGCAGTAAAAGAATTGATAACGAATTTTGAGCAACAATGCCTGCAGGAGGTGAAACCAAACACACAATCCGCTCTCACACCCTCCTCCACTGCTGCCGCAACTTCTAAGGAAAATGGTAGCCTGGTAGCGGAACAGCAAGTCGTAACTAAAGACTTTGATAGCCAAATCAACAAAGGCAAGAAAAGAAACACGAATATAACACACTTTCATATATTAGCTAATGCTTTTCCATATCCCCCACAAACCCCTTCGAGTTCAATTTTACCAAAACGTTCCCTTTTCATTTCCCAGAACGGAAGTGGAACTCTGTACATATGTATGTGTAGACCTACCTTAACGAAATTCTCATAAAATGTTTATGCGTATACCTAACGAAATTCCACCCGCATTTTGTACTTCAAAGGGCCAGTAATGTGATTATGAAGAAGACATAAGTGAATGTCCCCTCAACAAAACAGTAAAACGGTTCCATTCCCATTGTGAATGTTTTCTAATTACTTCCCAAAATTCCTTATTAATCAACACGAAATTTTAACTACATAAGTATTTCTATTAAACACAACTATGCATGCATGTTTGTATGCAATTAATCGTATTGTCTAATATTAATCAGGCGTCAGTTAAGCCCGATCTAATGTCGCCTTATTCACAACGTGCTTTATAGCTTAAATGTCAGAATTATTATATACATTCACATGTACTCGTATATAGTGTATGTGTGTGTGTGTATATATATTTTTATTATTGTTATCGAGGCCCTAAGGAACAGGATCCACCACCAGGATCGTTTGTGCAACCTTTATCTCCCACTAGAACAGATTTAGGCCACGAATAAAATCAACTACGTTGTTCATTGAGAGACCATATTCATCTGTTGGAGTCAATGAGAACGTGCCAAATAACCTTACTTTTCGAGCATTACTCGAGCTGGGCATTCGCAGAACACATGCTCGCTCAGCTCACAGAATCTTAACATATCGTACACCCACCGCAAAGGTGACACAATTCAAAATTTGAAAATTTTTCAACAACATCAAAAACTATTTTTTGGGCTTCTAAATTATTAGCACCGATTTGCTGACTTAAAATTGTAAACTAAGTGAAAGCTATTAACAAAATTTTCGAGAATCATAATTAAAATAAAATTAAGAAAAACATTAAAGGAATTAATTAATTAATTGCCGCTTGCAGTGCGGTGCAATTAGTGTGTTTTTCAACATTTTCCAGCCAGCTTTCTTAGATCCGGCAACATTGGCAGTTAAACGAGAGTGTATGCCATGCTTACCCATTATATTGATAGGTAGGTGGGTTACACCATTCAAAAGTTTAATAATCGTTTGAGAAATTGTAATTCGTCTCTCCGCTATAAAGCACAGTGTTGTTCGAAATTTGTGTAAGTCATTCCATGGTCAATAAAACTAAAACAAAAATAGAACTAGAAAAAAAAATTGTTCGTTTTTTGTTATAATTTCAACTTTTACTTTCAGATCTGTACATGCCAAAAGAAATCCCATTACAAAGTTATGCACCACCGCCAGTTGTAGCTATGCCAACATCCGTGTCACCTTTTGCAGCAAAGGCAGTTTACGAAACAAAACCATTTAGCACTTTAAACACTTCGCCTTCATTAAATGAACCAGCGCGAGCAGTGTCTATGACTTATGGCGGAAGTAATACCTTCCCTGTTAGCAAACCCTATCAACAGGGATTCACATCTACGTATGGCAACAGTCAGCCGCCCAAGCAACAATATTTGCCACCGGAAAGTTACCAAAAGGTACCTCAAAACACTGGCCAAAATATTCCCCAGGTTAACTTTAATCCTTCGCCTTTGCCCTACGATAAATTGGCCAAGTTTGAAAATCAACCAGTTGATGATATGCGCTACAATAATAGTCCACCATCGCGCGGCTTTCACTTAAACGTTCGCGCTAGCAAAGTACGCAATACCTCACCAGCACCTTTTGCCGGTGCATGCAATAGAGCTTACACACCATCATCCGATGGCCACTATTATGGCGGTGCTCGCAGCGGCTCACCTCGTCCGGTATCTTCTACGCAACAATACAGTGGGCATAACACACCAAATCTCTCCTACCCAGGCGTAACTAGTAATCAAGTACTGAATGCTCTTTCTTATAATACCACAGCTCGGGGTTGGGGCTGCAGTGGTGGCGGCTCTTCAGCTTACAAATATAACCAAAGTCAGCTTTCATCAGCTACCAAACCGCCCCAAATCATTAATGCTGCTAGTATGCCCTACACCGACTTTTGATTGTAATAACATTAAAAACAATATAATTTCTCTCTCTCTATCTCTCTCTTTCTCTCTAACGCACACACCATGTAACTCTCTCTTTATTTGAATGAAAAATTAAAACTAAAATTGTGTTTTGTAAAAGTGATTGCGTGAGGAGAATATTTATATTTACACTGAGAGAAATTGTTTATTTTATTTAAATATTATTTCAGATAAGTGTTATTGTGAATGTTTTTATTTATATAATAATTGTTAAGTTTATGATGTTTTTATTCTGAATTGTTGTGGATAAAGTTTTTTGAGGTAAAACAGAATTTTTATTAAAATATTAAAGTCTCTAATATTTTAATATAGAACCATCGATCGCAGTTAATCACTCCCAAACGGAATTTATCTTCCCAATGTGTCTTCAAATCGGAAATTGTTTTAAACCGACATAAAAATATGCAATAATAAACATAAAATATATTTAAGTAAAAAAAAAGAGGACAAGTGCGAAATTTATTTACAACAAGGTAACGATTACGATGTGGCCAAGCTTAGAGTGCATGCATGTCACCGCCATAAGAGGCATATGCAGGGAGGGGCGGGAATAGAATATTTGACCCACCAAAACGATTTACATTGTCCCCAGCAAATATTTTTCAAAATTAAGTAATTCATAAGATTATTTGGGCTTTGTTCGCCAGGCTTTGGAAACATTAACAGTTACTTGGCTTGAAATTCTTACATACAAAAGGTAATACGAGGTGTGTGAGACAAGTAATGGGACAAAATTTTTATCTATCGTTATTTTTCATTTTTCTTTTCAAAGTACAAAATTGTTCCATTCAAAGTATGTTAGATACTTCCCTTCTGCAGTCAAATACCGGCGATGTGTTTTTTTGCCGTCTGGGTAGCAGCACTGAAAGGCCTCAACTGGAATGGCCTTCAACATCTTGGACACATAGTTTTGAATGCTCTCTAGAGTCCCACATTTTTCAATTACTGGAAAAGAAGGAAGTCACCAGGGCTCAGATCAGGTGAATAGGTTGGGCTGCGGAACAATAGGAATGCATATTGAGGTGACAAATTCAATGGAGGAAAGGATCGTGTGACATGGAGCGTTGTTATGAGCAAATCCTAAGTGATTTTTAAATGATTTTCAAACGACCTTCTGCCCTCACAAAATTTCTAACACGTTTCCCTGAGCGAGATGCATCGTGTTCTCGCCCATTCCAACAGTAATTTGTGGCAGCGAAAATCTTGTGGAACTTGGCTCTTGAAGACCATGGCTGTTGATGGTCTGTTCGTGTTCAATCAAAGTTGTCCGAACAGTAGTTCTCAAAACGCTGTTTTGCCATAAAGCAAACCAAATACACACAGGTAAAATAAAAAATGTGCGCAAAAAATTATGCTCAAACTAAGCAAAAACATCTGCACATATTCACCACACAGAAGACCACGAACGAATTTCTTCTCATTATTCTGCCGAAGCTCTCCTTATGTACGAGAAAATTTTTGGCTAGTCAAGACACAGTGTCAGAGATGTCCCTCGCGGATTTGCTAAGTTTAATACAAGATTTGATGGCATTCCATTTTCGTAACATACAACAAAAACACGACATTAGCGCCCACAAAAAGTACGTGATGACTAAGCGGAGCCGTTCATCCGGAAAGCATAAACAGACCTGTGTCCACACAAGTAGAATAACACAGTTTCGTCAGTCTCTGTCTCTTATAAACAAATATTATTCTCAATAAAGTCATTTAAAAAATATATATATATGAAAACATTTACACAGGGCGAAACACACTTACACATATGTAAGTATGACAAGAAAACTTATTGTACAGGGTGCCTGGTAGCAGATTTCTATTTTCAAACTTAAATAAAAAACGTAATAATCGACACAAAGTTTTATTAAGAGCACTGAACGATAGAATGGAAATGCGGATTTTATTTTTTAAAAAAGTATGTCATCCAGACATCTTCCGTCGAGTTGAACACACTGTTCAAAACGGAGCCTAGTGTTCTGCGCTACACGCTGCAGTAAACTTGGTTCAATTGAGCTGATTTCTCGACGAATACTTTCCTTTAAAGCCACTAGAGATTGGGGATTGTTATTATAAACCCCTTCTTTGATGTAGCCCCATAAAAAAATCCATGGGAGTTGGATCGGGCGACCTCGGTGTCCATGGGGTGTCCCCAAATGACTGATCAGTTTTTATGGGAAATTTTCCCGAAGCTCGCAGGTTTGCATAAAGAATTCCGCAATCATACGTCGATCATTTTCACCGCCTGGCCTCGAGAATTTTCAAAAAAAATGCTCTAATTATCTCATGCGTGGATACGACACACCAAACAGAGAGCAATGGGTTTTGATGTTTCAATCGAGGGTTGCGAGTTCTTGAAGACCAGTAACGGCAGTGTTGCTTGTTGACGTGGCCGTTTAAGTGAAAATGAGCCTCGCCGCTCCAACAAAATGGGATTTACAGTGCGAAAACGCTCCAACATCGTTTTACAAAAACTTTTGCGTAAATCAAAGTCACTTTCTTTCAACCAGTTCAATGTTTTCAGGAGTCCTTGAAGATCGACTGGGCCCTGGCCGTGGGACATTCATAGCCGAAGCAGTTGCGCGGAATCTCTGGACCCACGAACGAATTAAATTTATACTTGGTCCATCACGTATACGCCGAATACCGAGCTTTGAACAAAATTGTCGAGGAGCAATTACGTAAGAATCATTACTCTTAAAAAATGTCTCCACAGCGAACGCGCAATGCTCACTCGACCACTGCGACATCGTGTCTGACGAATCCGCACAATCGATAATTCCAACGGCATCACCCTCCCGCTCCATTGTTTAAAACTTTTTGAAATAATCGTATTTAAAAATATAAATTTGCCACCAGACACCCTGTATAAGTATCAGTAAAATGGAAATCACAATATTGCATTAACTAAATTGCCGTTGAGTCGTATCCTAATTGTGGTGCCCTGACTTTCCCCCCAGAATGGTTCTACATTTTCCACTGGCTTCAAATAAATTGAATTTTGTTAATAAAATCTTATATTCTGTAGCTCCGATATTTTGTTTTTCAAGTTTTCGTTTCAAAACGTTTGCTGGCATTTGCGATTCTATCGTGTTTTCCGTATCAGAAATTAAAACGCCAATTTTATTTTCAAGCTCAAGGGTGTTCTCAATGATATTGAGTGGAAATAGGCGGCTTAACAAATTTTTAGATAATTTAATTATTTCCAACTTCGACGTCTTTTCAAAAAGAGTATCGTCTTCTTCAGAATACAATCAATTTGACTTAACCAATGAAATTAAAAACTTTTTAGTCTACGAGTTAACAGGCGCATCGATAACGTCTCTAATGACAGACAAAAAAGTTGCAGAAATAGCATAACTGGGCTTAAAATCGCAGCAATATAAATAATATCAAAAAATATGTTGAAATTTAAAAAAAAAAAAACATATCGCAGCATGATTCGAAACTAGTCACAATTCAACATTTTGTATTGTGGTTTTTTTCATAAACCAGTTTATGAAACAAAATCATGACTGTCTTTCTTAACAGGAAAAATGCTGTTAGGCCTGTTCTCATGTTACTTGCGGCGCTTCAACTAAAGGGTACCACCTTTAGTTTTGACAGTGCGACTACCACCAATTGCATAGATTTTTTTCATTGTTATTGTGAGTTCTGACGCTGGTGCTTCATTTAGAAAGGTGAATTTTGGAAAATCAAAACAGTTTCGTGAATCTCCTGAATATTTTTGATTTTTTAAATCGTGGCTGTTTTTGATTTAGTGTGCGATATGTGAAGTTTAAGCTGATTAAAATAAGTTTACAACGCCAGTATTGCGATGCACTATTTCTTTTTAACGATAATCGTAAAAATAACGATATTGCCGTACCGTAACCATTTTTAATCGCTATTCGCTTTCGTTAAATCAGCTGGTGCGATTAACTGAATGATAATTGAGAAAGCGTAAAACGACAAATATTTTTGTGTTGTTTACTCAATCGACAAAATAAAATTCTTGGCATCTTTTAGGGGCCAGTGGAATTTATTTTCACTTTAGAATTCTATTTTGTGTTTTTCGCTTATTTGACAAAAAAAATTTTTTTTGATAGAGATAACAGCTGACATCAATTTTAATAAGTAGAAAGTTAACGATGTCTGTTATCGTTTACGAGTGGTTAGTGAATCACAGAATCGCTACTGCAAACAACAGAAACTATCGACAAATTCTAGGACTGTCAAATCGTTAAAAGTTAGTAGCGAATCTCACTAGAACTCGCATTAGTAAACAGATTTGAAAATTTGAACAAAAACGCAAGACTTGGTGAAAGTTATTCTCACATCATATCCCGGGCATTATGCCCGCTAATCGTGTGTTAAAGACACGTGTTGCACCTACTAACAACAACACAAATGTAAGTATGTATGCGTGTATTTATGTATGTTTATTCGATAATATATTTGGCTACCGTATAAATGATATCCCGAATGTGTTGCAAGGATGCAGTGTCTACGAACAACTACACTTTTCAACAGACATGTTTGGTATGGTGCTGTACATTAATTTGTTATTGTTATCAAAGTAGAGAAGTGCAAGTGGACTGAGTTTTTGTGGCGAACAGCATGGCTTGGCTGATGTTGAAAGGGACGTGATATGGGTGTGTGTATACTTTTCCAAATAGCCAACATTGCATTCGCCGTTACAGAAATAAGCATCGAAATGTTGCGGCGCTACTATAAAGTTCCAACCGAAATTTGTGAAATTTACCTTCAGTGGGTAGCGACAACAGCGAACTTCGTTATCGCTTTCACGACAATCCAATGCCGCATTACGCTTGTAACGGGTTTTCACTTTTGTTACAATTTCTATGTGCATAGTCTGAAACGAAAACGACAAAAGTTGATGACATTATTTTCGAAATGTTTAAAAGAATCAATCAGTTACTTTAATTAGAAAAATATTTTGAAAACAATAAGTCGTCCGTGGCTACTTTATCGTAAAAAACTTGATATATAGCGATGATCGTGCTGCTCGGGGGTGTCAGTGGCAGAAGTGCATCGTTTCACTAGAGCTTGAATTGGGTAATGGCCGATACATTCAGAGGTTTTTTTATTTATTATTTTTTCTCTGACCACATGTCACTGGCGTCATACGGTCACCTCATGTCAACTCAGTTTACTTTAACAATTCATCATGAAAAGTTGCAACAGGCTTTCCAAAATGTTCAGCTGTATTACGGAAATAAGCGTTCAGCGAGAAATGTTTTTCGTACTCCACGACTTCCCGACTATTGGCAATACCGTCCGAGAGTTTGAGTCTCAGTGTACGTTATTGAATAATACCGGACCGAATAGACCATATCCAGCCCGTAATCGAAAATATTTGCAGCTGTAGTGGAAAGTGTGGATAAAGACCGTGTTCTACTACCGCACCAGACTCTTTTTTGTCTGAAATTGAAGGCAATTTTCGTTTCAATAGCTGACTTCGCACTCCGCGCCTCTGTCAACTGGCTGCCTAGTTCGAGTGATATCACACCTCTGAACTTTTGTTGTTTGAGGTTATGTGAAGGCGTTAACACCAAGCTACGATTTAAAACTTGGAAGCCAACAATACTCGCGTATTTCGCGAAATACCGATAGGAACGCTGAAACACGTAAGCGAAAATTGTCCTTCTGAATGCACCATCTGCAGCGTAGTCACGGCCAACATTTAAATGAAATTTTCTTTAAAAAATAAATGCCAGAGACTGTGCTTACGGGTTGTTATAAAGATCCCGACATCCTATTTCATTTTAAGAGTTTTATTTAAAGTTAAAGAAAAAAAACGTCTCAAGGCATCAGCCGGTACTTAGAAATTGTTATTGCCGCAAAAAATAAAAATATTTACTTACTAACGATTTGTCAGTATTTTGATCTTCAGTTACAATAAAGGTACGCATCCACGATTCCATGCCACGTATAACGATACTCTGTGTAGAATTCGGTGTCTTCATCCAATACGTGGAAAGTTCTTTAATTTCAATCTCCACCCAATGTCCTTTACCTGGTGGTATTTTTTGGCGACTTTCCACTAATTTCACGGTGTGTGTATAATTCATTGTATTTGGCCGTCGCAACGCTCTATATATGATAATCATTATTTCTTGTTTCTTTTTTATGGAAACCTCCATATTTCTTTTCTCTGTCAAATCAGGTTGGTACTCATAAAACCAATTTTGTCCTTTTATGTAAACGTGCAAAATAGTACTCGATATACGGGTGGGATCACTGTTGTACTTAAAACTGAAAATTTCCGGTTTGCGATTATGGTGAATGCGAGATTCTAAAACGAAAAACAGGCATAAATACTTGTACCACTACCGTTATACCGCCAAGTAACTCTTGACGAGACTTCTTTTTTAAGAAGACGGAAGACGGAGTTTAACTTAATAATTTAACTTACTTGTTGGGAATACATAAATGCTGTGAAGGCGGGAGTAAAATTCATCTGAATGCATTGCTGGATTTGAAAAATGCCCAGTAATGTAGTCATACGTGTTGTCACTTATCATAATATCAGGATCGTCGTCTTCCTTAGAGGTCCTACTGGATTCAGGCTGTTCCTTCTTCAACTCGTCCTCTGGAGTTGAGGATGAACCTTGTGTTGTTTGCTTATGACTTTTATCGTAGAAATGATGTTCGAAGACGGAGGTTGGCATTGCCCTGGAATAATTAAAATTTTTGTAGAAATAATCCAGTATTTTTTGTGGCACTATTGGTGGCGGCACTGTTACATTGGGCGGATGCGATAGTTGCAAACGCATCAGTATATGTTTCTTTATGGACTCCAAGCTGTCCTTCTTGGCCTTTTCATGATGTTGACAGAGCGAGCAGCTTACCCCCGTTGTAAATTTCGAACTGGGAAAATGGTCATCGTATTCCAGAAAATAATCTTCGTCCGAAGTTGAGGCTTCAACAAATTTATGATGCAATTGTTGCTTTTGGCCATGTTGTGTTTGAGCTTTAGTGGCATTGCTCTTTCGAGGAGCTTTAAATATATAATGTCTTTGAAAGATCTGCCCACTGTCCATAAGGTTGCCACTACTTTCGTCTGCATAAAATATAAATGACGAGGGAAATACATTTGTAACGAAAAGCTTTCGTTCATTTTTAGAGAGATCATATCGTACTGGCGGTGTGTTATTAAATATTTTCGCGCAATAATCTCTGATTCTATTATTGAGACCCTCCAATTTATATTTGCTTTCTTTGTTGGCCATTGTATCTGCCGTTGACATTGAAACCCCTTTTAAGTTTCCTACAGATGAAACCAAGACGAACAAAAGGAGTAGTTGAATTGATTTGACAAAACACATTAGAAGATAACTTGTATTATCTTTCGTTAACGTTTTTATATTCTCATTCTTCATGATTTGTTCCGCAGCCCTTTCGTTCGTTATGTGAAATTCGCTTTCAGAATAAGTCCAAAGTCTTCACACAGTTCGGCAATTTATTCTTCCCTTTGTTGAACCTGGAAACACAGAATATTTGATCAAAAATAGCAGCATTTGCCGTCAAATTTTTTTCTTTATTTTATTTTTCTAATTTTTCTGAATTGCAGTCCTTCGCACTGCAATGTGCGAACAGAATCTGTTCGATAGCAGAACAGATTTATAGCTTCTCAAGATTGCACACTGTAGGATTTTGTTGAGAACAAATCAATATTTCTATAATCAGTTCTCTAAAATCTTATGATGCAGTTCGATAAAATAAAATGTGTTTCCCAGAGAATAAGTTAAGTGAAGTCCGTAAACGATTTTGCGACAAAAATGTTCACGCAACGTAGCCATGAGTAGTGAAACAATATTTAGACCATATTATTTTTGATTCGATTTTGTAGAATCGAAATATAACAAAAACTGCTTAAGAGTGATTTAGACTATGTGACTTGTCGTACGATTACTCAATTTTTTGTGTAGAAGAGCACCGATGGGATCATGTAAATCCAATATGTAATGAAGTCGTACGTAATTGAGAGAAAATACCGATGAAAATTTGACAGTCGTACGGCTGTCTTTGTTTTTGAAAAATTTCAAAAACCATCACACACCATTTGATCAGGAGAGAATTTTTCAGGGATGCAAAACTAGATCTAATGAATTGCACTATATGTAAAGAAAAATTTTAATTTGTCGTTCCAAGATATTATTAAAAACGTATGTAAAATTTAACTTGTATTACATATGTATGTATGTATATGCGTCGGCATATAAAAAAGCGTATCTATTTCAATATTAACTGTACAACACTAGAAGTTCTTTACGAAAGAATATTGTTTGGCGTAAACTTTCCATGCCTGATTTTTATGTAAACAAATAGCAACATATATATATGTGTGTGTGTACGCATCATATGTTTTGGTATTTTACCAATCATGTAAACGAAAAAAAATCTGTCGTATGATTTTACTCTAATTTTTTTTAAATACCGATGAAATTTCATCATATTTTTACTCTCATTTTTCCGATGAAAAATATCATCGTCTAAACCCCACTTTAGACGAAACCACATTTTAGAATCAAGTAGAATAGAGAATGAAAGGAACATCTGATGGCAAAGCAATTATACATACATCATTTTTTAATAATAATATTTATATTTTCTGCTAAGTTAGGACACATCAGCTCTAAAATGTTTGGGACTTTTCCAACTCAAGAACCTGTTTTTCAGCTAATGTTGGTGCGTTAATGAGTCTTTGCTATTTTTGCTTATATTGACTCCTTGACATAAACCCTAATTTTTAAAAAAAATAACAAATTGTTAGCATTCGTGGGCAAGAGGTTAATTAGTTCGTTCGTTAGCCATAGTTAAACAAATGTATTGAATAAATAAGGGGGGGTCATCATGGGTGACGCAATCATTTTTCTTAACACAAATATACCTGCTTGAAATGTGCTTCAATTGCAAAAAATAAAATTGTAGCGAATGCATATATGCTCAGTAGCCAATCAAATTAAATTTACTTTTGACGTATCAGCTGCCTAATTAATATTTGTAAAAAATAAAAATTCGATTCGTATTTTTTGTCAAAATTAAAGTCTTATTATATTGGTGTTTTTATATACATAATACGTAAAATATACACAATAAGTTAAGTCTCTAACTTAAGACTATTGCAATGGTGCTCTCGATGTGTCGCAATATGCACAGCAAATAGACACACACTTTGCTAACTTTCGAAACACAGCGGTGTATGTCAAGGAAACAGCAAAGATTCAGTTACGCTCCAACATTATATCGTTCTTGAATTGGAAAATGTCCCCCTACATTTCAGAGTTGATTTATAATAAATTACCGTGCGGACTAATAGCTATTATGCATAAACTATATGCCAATCGTGCTGATAAGCCTAATCGGCCTTCAATTTAGTTAATATCTCGTTGTATGTAGTTTATAAGGGGCCACCAACTTTTCATTACGCCTAAGGCTGTAAAATAAACAACAAACGTATGCTACATTGCTTACATATTCGTAGTAGACGAGCCACGTATAAACCAGTTTGTTTGTTGGTTAAATTATAGTTTAGGTTGACACACATGTAGTATACCAAGATATTGTAGTATACAAATCCTAGGTATGTCAGGGTTGTGAGAGGACCATATTGTTAATATATACAATTATAATATGATGTGTTTACAATCATATAATTCAATCATAATACGTCGCTCTAATACCCCTGACAGACATGTGATGTCAATGCGTATTCTAGTTTAGGTACCATTTTATACCCCTGAAAAACATGTAGTTTTCACTAATGGAGTGTGTCTTTGATAATAAAAAATTGAATATTTCCTTTTAAAAAATAACAGGTGTCTTGGATATGTATGAAACAAAAACATAACGAAAAGGTAAAGTTTTAAGATTGAAATAATACAAATCCCTAAATTATGCTACAAAATCTGTGTTTGTACTTTCATACTACCGCGTACAAACCAGCTTGTTTGATTGGTGTAATGAAGTTTAGGTTGACGCACACACGTAGTATACCAAGCTGCGTAGTAGTATACAAATCCTATGTCTACCAGGGCTATTAGATTATGGTTACCACAACCATGTTTTTTTTTTGGTTGCGTGTAACTTTTAAATCTTGGTAACGCAAAATTTTTGGTCACGGAAATGCATGTCTAAGACTTCCGATTTTTGTTTATTTAGTGAATATTTATGCAAATAATTTTGAGTTTATAAAAGTTAATGGACATTTATTCACGTCTTCTAAGGTGAAACTAAACCGAGATGCTACGAATTATGTTACGAAAACTGCTAAAGACATGACGAATCAGTGTACACAACGCCTGAGAGCAACCACGCAATATATTCACGCTGACTTCGTCATAAAAGCTTTACAAGACATGCCCAACTGCCCAAACTCTGCAAGGCGTTAAGAAAGATGGCAAAAACTTGCTCCTGATTCGGCGATGGCTCCATATATTGACGTAAAGTTGTGAAACCATCAATAGCAACCAATACGATTGTCTGCAATGGAAATTCATGCCAATATTAATCGTTTCTATGATGAAATAAACACCGCAAAGATGCGTTGTGTGCCACTCTCGGATTAATTTTAATATAACGACAATGTCAGCAGAAGTTCGCCTGCAAGCACTACTAGATCGTACTGCAGAACGCATTTTACACACTAATCCAGGGGAGATTATTCAAAATAGCAGCGTGAAGCAAGTAATGCCCACCACATGGGGTTGTGACCGATCATCTGGCCAAAGTCAATGCAAACAAGTAATTGAGAAGGAGTTTCTAATGAAGATTCGTTTATGGTGTCACTTGTGCCTTTGAGATCCGTCCCTGATTAGTCCGTTATCGACACTGACAAGCTATCGAAAATCCATCAGCGTCAACTATTGCCGTCTAAAAAATTTTCTGCATAGAAATGAAGTCGTGGAGCTGACAAAGAAGAATTTTCGTTAATTTATGCTCAAATAAAAAATTTAGAAGTTTCTGCCCTTGAGTATCTGGGAAGGGATTCGGACTAATTTAGGCAATGGTCGATAATAAATTATGCAAGTATTGTCGGGTACTAAATCCACATCAACATGTTCCTTCTGTGGAGCAATAGGGAAAACATTGAACGACACTCCTTGCAATACGGCCAATATTTTCGGATAATAATTCGGAATAAGTTCCGAAAACAGGATTCTCAGGAAAGAAAAAGAAAGTCCAAGCGGAATTTAAAAAAAAGATCTCTAAAAATGGCAATACGGCTGGAAAATTGGAACAGAAGGGTCTTTGGAAAAGCGAAACAAGAACTATATGTGTTATAAGGAGAACAAAACGAACAAGAGATCACAGAATTTATTTGGTTTTGATTTAATGGTATATGTAATTGAATGTCCATTGTAACTCCTATGTTGTGGGCACCGTGGGCACAACCTTACGGTGATCCAACCACAGGTGTGACATTAAGCGGTCAGACTAGCGCCCTTATGCAATTCGCATAAGCACCACCGGAATAGCACTCATGCGCATCCCATAGGTAGCAAATTAGGACAGAGGTTGTCAGGTCCCCTATCCAACCTCCTGCCGCCAATGATTCACAGTTGACAGCTTGAAAACCACAGCCAGCACGTGCACCATCTAAAGAGCCTCACCAACAACTAATCTGGAACCGAAGTTCAAGGGGCTACTGGTTCCCGTGATACCAGTAGTTTTTCGCTACTGGTTGAACTAAGTTGCACAGTGTGAGTTTTGCTAATTTAGGTAGCTAAAGTTAATAGCTCTCGTGCTGAAGTAGATATCGAAATAAAATTTGGGGGCGTGGTGCACCTACTTTTTTGGTATCCCTAAAGTATGGTGAAAAATAAATTAACACATTTTGGGATTTACATTAACTGTATGCTGTGAAATCAAATTGTATTGATGAGTCGATATATTAATATTAATAATTTTTTTTTAATACTTGCTCCTCTTGGGGGAGAAGATGTTGATAATTGACTAAATATCTTTGCTGCTTCATCTTAAGTTTTATATCTGCAACCATTAATAAATGCTCAGAATCATTAGTGATCAAGAGCTCTATAGCTTCCTGTAGTTTTGTCATAAATATCAGGAAGTAGTTGGTCAATCTTCCAGGCTGATGATGCACACGTGCATAATTAAAACATAAATATTAAATTCAATGTCTGAACAATGTCTGAACAATGTCTAAAAATTGCAAATTTACAACCCTTGTATTTCATATTTGATAACGAGTTATTTAAGTTATTATTGCTTTTGTTGTTATATCTATCACATATTAACAAAAAAAAAGAATTTTAGACAACTAAAAGTACAAAAGTCCCAGTGTGCGCTGCCTGAACATATCTTTCGGAATAATATGAAAAGGAAATGTAGATCTTTGGGACGAATTTCCGCCCATTGTCAAGTTTCGCTTGTTGACAAAACGGTTTCGGCTATGCGCCATCTTCAGTGTCATTTTTCGTTCTGAAGATGGCGCATAGCCGAAACCGTTTTGTCTCCAAACCAAACTGGTTTTGGTTTGTCACCAAACCAAACTTAACAATGGATGACGGAAATTCGTTTCAAAAATCTATATCCCAACACCCTGCTGTTGGAATATCAAATCAAGAATATAAAGAAAATCTTGAATATATTACCCTAATTTGGAAATTGCAATTCGACCTTTGCTGCACAGTGAAACGATACCAGTACCTAAACGTGAATATGAAGTGAGTGATGCACCTTCATTGTATGCAGATTCCTTTCAACCACAACCAACAATTTCTTCGAATGATTATGTGTACGAGTCATTTGAAGTAAGTTAAAGTAGTAGTCTTGAGCCTGGTTCTCCATGTCGAAGGAATATATTCGTTCGCAATGTAAGGGAAAGAAGACTGATTTGGGTTTCTTAAATTGTATGTAAATAAATAACAAGTTGAGACAATTTGATTCCACACAAAAGAGCCATCGACAGGAAAACATGTTATTGTTTTGCAAGTCTGAAAACAAACAAATAGTTTTTGAATATACTTACATACATACATGGGTACGTACGTATGTATGTGTGTTCATAAATAGGCTTTCTTTAAATAGTAAATTAGTTACCAGAAAATAATAGTTTGTTTACGCAACTGTATTGAATGTTTTTGTTTTCGTTTTCGTTACTTTTTTGTTTTCTATTTGAAATTATGCCGTAAACAATGTATCACTGTTAAGTAGGGTTGTATATATTTATTATATTCTATCAACTGATCGTATGGATTTCTTGTAACGTCCCGTTACAAATTTACAAACAAAAACACACCCGATATGCAAACCAACACGCAAACATTAGTAATGGGTAGCTAACATACTATACTGACACACACATTAATAGCCAACGTATTACGAAATACAATATACACGTGATTTTACGTTACAATTCTCATTTAGTTTATGATAAATATTGGATATAGTGTGGAGGCTTGGCAGCAGCTATCGCATACGTATGAACTATAGTTATAAGACGGCCAAATAAACTGTAGTAGTCCACATGAACTGTAGACCGTAGTAGAACCGTAGGTTTGACGAATACAAGGCCTTTCCTCGCTAACAATTCCTATTGCGTTATTCCGTAAGAAAGAACAAAAAAATTCAAAAAGGGAAAAAGATTTTCGATAAATTCAAATATTCCGAAAACAATTGGTAAGTGTCGGCTGATTTTAAAGTTATTAGAATGCTATAAGGTTTCATAAAATATAACTAACTGTTTAATTTGTGAGTGGAAGAGCCGGAAATAGAGAAAACCACCAAGACAACATGACATAATTGATATAAAATATGTAAATCGCCAACACCTTGATACCGAAAACGAAAATTCTACAGACCGCACTAGATATAAGGTGTGTGAGGTATCGTTAAAAACTTCCTAAAACAAAACTGGATAAAGACGGTGAAGGCTTTCACTACTTAAAAACCCACAACGAACATCAGAATTCACTTCATGTTGCAAATCCATACCCTGTTCCGGGAGTGATTTACACTGTAATTGTGAGTTTAAGCAGCATTTCTAATTTAGTTTTCCTACCACATTGCAACTCTGTGGGAAATTAAAAAGTGTTAGATAGATATATACTTATATATGGTAGTGCAAAAAAAGAAACAAGGAAAAGAAGGTGGTTCGAGATAAAAAAGTCTCCTTTTGATGGCTGGAGACAAAAGAAAAGTTCTATAAAAAGCAGGGACTCAAATAAAGACGTCAAGAAAACAGAAACAAACTAGAAGAAATGGCAAATAAAAAATTTATTAAAAGGTTCAGACTGTTAAAAGTAGTCAGGTATCCATTGTTGTTGTGAATGATTCCAATGATTGGTGCAGAGCTCTAATTACACCGTGTTTCCTGATCTGGCTTGAAGAGGCTATTTCTAAAAATGTTTATTCCAAAATTCGACTTTTAGTTTCTATCCTATCGAAAAGTGTTGGCCGTAAAAAGTACTAAGATCAAAATGAGTACCAAGTTCTTCATATAGACAATACCATCCTATTTTAGGCAACTTGCTAGTTTGGTAACATTTTTCCCATAAGCAATTCGCCTAGAAACGGGATGATTTGGTACATTTAAAGAACGTGGACCTCATTTTGATCTCAGTACTTTTTATGGCCGAAATCTTTGGATAGGAACTTGGACATTTGTGTTTTTTTTTTGCGAATCTAAGTCCTTTTTTCCAAGTTATTTTTGTTTGTTAATGTTTTAACTTAAAACTTACAGACGGTTGGATTATGTCAAATTTCAGCACTCTAGCTATAGAGGAAGTGTCCCATACAAATAAGGGAGGACCATAGCCCCACCACATAAAAAGTGCCCGTTGTTTTTGTTCCTCAAGGCCTACCTGTATACCGGATTTCAGATCTCTAGCTACAGTGGAAGTGCCAAATGATATTGACGAGTGAATCAGTTAGTAGGTACAAAAATATGCACTTTTTCTACCTTCAGATCTCGGGATGCTTTTATGGTAAAACTTGGCCTATGAGGTTGTTTCAAGTTTCATTATTTTATGATTAAAGGAAGCAAAGTTCTGAGGGGCGATAAAAGCAGCACGAATGGTTTCGTCTAATATACACACACTGGGTGCTTTAGACCTAAACTTGGCCTGGCCCACTACCGTGCGCCTTAATTTATTTAACCCAACTGCATTTAATCTAAGTATCCAAAGTGTATTGAAAATAAAATATTATTATTTATCTTGTCAACCCCTTTTCATCTCTCTATCGTTACTTAAACTTATGATCTGCTCATTAGCACTAAATTATAAAAAGGAACTGTGAGTGAGGGCAGTTGGTAGACAGGCACTTAAGGTAACAAGTAACGCTCGCATCACAAATCGAAATAAAGTTGAATTATAAGACTCGAGAAAAAATATTATTTTATTTAAAAATCTGTGAGACATCATTTGGGCCGTAAACATTAGATGGCCCTTCGACCAAGAACAATCTGGTAACAGTTCTGGAGATCTACAGTGTTATACTTAGTGAAAGTGAAACTTTTTTCGAAAGTCATATAAATACCAGTAAAACCACTAAATTAAAAGGAAGTCTTACAAGGTGTAAAGAAAAATTTAAAACATTGCAATTGTGAACATTTTATATAAGAAAAGGAAGCTGCTCGAGATAAATACAACCCAAGAAAAGGTATGATAATTTATATTCTATTGTGAAATATATAAATTGCTGTTTATTTCATATTTTATATAAACCATTGCAAACAGGGAAAAAATTGATTCCCTGTATTTACTTGACTCATAATTCGAACAAAATTTTAGAAATCGCGCTGTTAAATTTAACGTCTCGATGCTCTGAGTTTCGCTACTTCATACGTGTTCGCAGCAACGACAAATATTCTCTTTATTAGTTTGATCGAACCTGGGATTCTATTAATTCTCATATGGACGAATTGAATGTGAAGGTTGATAAATATTTGGTGTGATCGATTGGTGAAAATGGAAAAAAATTAATTAAAAAAATAAATTATACTTGAACAAAAATTTTAATCACAGTATATTGTTAAAAACACGCCCTTGTAATTAACAATTAATTTACAGTTTGCTTCATTAAGAATATTCGATATCGTTAAAAAAATATTTCCCTAAATACAATTTTTAATAAATTTCTCTTTGCCATAAATTTTTTGCAAACCCTTTCTATATAATACCTTTAGATTCTGGAAAACAACTCATTTAAAAGCCATTAAGATTTCTTCTTATACACTTCTTTGCCAAACTCAATAAAGAGAATCTTTCCGCCTGCTATGTCTTTAGGGAAGCGGCAATCGTATGCAGCAACGTTACAGATCACATTTTATAATTCGATTATCCTTGATCGATATTTGCGTGAGCAATTTACGGGGCACTGAAAGACTCGACCTCTGAAGCCACTTTTGTTCTAAAAAAGAAAACCCTGCAGAGAAATTTGTGTCTCTCTACCCAGTTATCTCAGACTAATATAATGGGATTAAGCGGGCCAATAACCGCCACTGCGACGCGATCTTGTATGGCAAAAATTAGTTATCCTATTGCCAGACGAACTGTTCCCCAATTAACAGGATACTTCTCTTATCGCCACCTGACAGGTCTAGTCAATAAACATCGTCCATCGCCATAATAGCGATAAACAAATAAATAACTCGCTTCTGGGAACTGGAGAAAAATTAGGAAAAACCAACCCTATCTCCCGAGAAGATTTGTGCTGTGAAAAATATTATAAAGCCACAACTTTTCAAGACCAACTAGGACTCTTTTAAATTTCACTGAAATTTCAGATTTTCAACATATATTAAGTCTTTGCAAACGACGCATATATAATGAAGAACCCCCCAATATTAAATGGACTATAATGAAATCATTAAGGAATATTCAGCCCTTAATCACATAACTGAAGTTATCCCAGGATTAGCGTTAACTCCAAACGCATCGTACTGTTTACCCCATCATTCTTTGCTTAAGCCCGAGGAGTACGACTACAAATGAAGGGCTTTATCCTGGGCTAATTCTGCAAGAGAACTTAATATGCGGATATAAAAAAAATGCATTGAAAGTTATTGGTCTCCCCATTTTAATGCATAATTTTCCGCGAGTCGCCCAAAGTCGAACCTAAAAACTGTGACATTTAGTGCAAACCGTGCCTCATGTCTCGCTATCAGAACATTGCTCGAGCCGGCTCGCCAACGTAACTCCCAATAGTCGGAAGCTTCCAACATTTTGGAAAACTGCTTGCCGATAACATTCTGGCGAGACCTCATGATATCACCCTGGCTTTAAAGGCTTGCGATGATCTAACATAGGTTTTAGGTTCTGCTGGATTCTCCCTCCGGAAATTGCTTTCCAATAATAGTTCCCTTTTAAAACGTCTTGGGGAAGATCATCTGCTTGATTCAAATATGTTGAACTTAGATGACACGATCAAAACGTTAGGACTTAGATTACTTCTATTTTAATTGTCTCAGTTTGCCTATCCATTACAATCATATAAATTCAATTAAAACCTCTCGTTTTGTCAAGTAAAATCCCTCATATTCCGTAGAGATACGTGGGTTTTGTGACGCCTCCAAGAAAGCGTATGCGGCTGCTCTATATCATACCAACGGGATAAAACTTTTAAGTAACTTTTTAATCGGTTCAAAAAAATTTATGTTTAGATATCCGTTAAAACGTGTACATTTCTGTTGCTGTACTCAAGAAGGGCATTCTTTGAAATTTTCACGAATTTCCACAATAAAATAAACAATGGGGCAGGGAGGGACTTAGCAATTTTTCACATTTTTAAAGTGTTCTGTGGAGATAATAATTCCTACCGCTCCACTGCTATTCCCGCGCCTGCTTCAAAACATTACTTAAAATATTTAATGGACAGAATTTGGCAGTATGTACCCTACATGGCCCTTAACGAAATTCTAAAACTTTATATAGGATGGTCCAACCATAATGCACGATGTTAATTGTGAGTCACTATCGCGAGACGACAACGGACTTCTTGTGGCCAGAAATGAAGGATGTGAACCTGAACGATATGTGGTTCCAACAGGATGGGTGCCACTTGCCACACAGCCAACGAAACAATGGTTGTTTTGCGCAAGAAATTCAATGGCCGTGTTGTCTCACGTCGCGGTGAGGTTAATTGGCCGCCATGATCATGTGATTTGACGCCGTTGCACTTCTTGCTTTGGGGATATTTAAAAGAAAAAGTGTTCGACCATAAGCCAAGAAAGATTCAAGAGCTAAAGGATGAGAGATAATTCGGCACATAAACGACATTGAACCTCAATTATATTTCAGAGTTATTGAAAATATTGACCATCGGTTAGAGGTATGCCACCGAAGACGTAGCAAGCATTTGGCCGGTATTTTGTTTCACACATAATTCTCATAGATCCTTCTTCTATCATAATAAAAGATATTAAGATAATTCTGTGAAAACTTTTTCTCTTATTTACAATTAACATCGTGCGTTTTGTTTGTCTCACAAATTAAAATTATATAGTCACATACATATGTACATACCGATACATACACACTTATACTCAACATTGAGCTCATGTATTCGGAAATTTCTTCTTGCTACTTACTGCAAATAATGGGCCGTAAATTGTCCAGCTCTCTTTTACATTTTGAAGATTTTAACACTGATTAAAAAGTTTGATGTTTTTCTTTTTAGTTTTTGTTTTTGCAATGTTTTTAATTCGATTTAATCTTATATATTTCGTATGTACGCGCGTGTGTGTGTGTGTGTGTGTGTGTGTAAGTGATGAAAAATTAATCTGGAATTTATTTTAAAACGACACTAGTTGAAATAATTTTGCACGACTCATTAGGACAGTGTGTCTGCCTTCAATTAATTTAATAAAATCAGATTTATCAATGTTGCCACTCAAAGTTATGAATTTAAAATCATTAAGTGAATTAAAGACGTTGGGCCGGCCAGTTCGTTTGCATTTTCACACCAGTAATGGCGAGTACACTCCAGTTCAATTGATTAGACTCACATAATTTCCGTTACTGTTAGCAGGCCATATGTTATGATGTTATCTGGGTAGAACAAGAATCGTACTACCAGCTGATAGCGCATTTAATAGAGCTCGAAAGTATTTTTCAGTATAATTTTTTCGAAAAGTTAAAAAGAGAAACTTATTCATTTAATAGTTAATAAAATAGTTTTAATATTTTTATTTATTTTTTATTATTTGAAACATTTTAATAGTGAGGACATACCCACGGTTCACCATGATAATTCTTTCAACCTTCTTTAATGATTTTAAGAAGGGACCGCTTGTCATTGAATTGTCTATCTCCGTCATATACATTCCGGTCAATACAACCCCACCCATTTTCCATTATGCTTAGATCAGAAGTATAAGGCGGCTAACAAACAACACGAATGTTTGGGAGGACTCATAAAATCGGTACAAAAATGCCAAATTAAGCACAGTTCTTTTGGCTTGCCCGGTCATCGTCTGCAATTCTCTGCTGTGGTGGCGGTTCGGAACCAACTGCTCAATACATCTGGTCCGTTCACGTTAAACTAATTCTCATCACTGAATACCACAACTTGCCAATCTTTTAAAGCAATGGGTTTTCTTCGCGTGTCACATTCAGTGGGGTCTTTCGCAAATGATGTCCTATTGAGATAGTTGCTCGAATGCTAGCTGCCGTTCTACTTTTTGATACCGACAGGATTGAGTTCGACGAAATTCTGCAAACTTGCCTCGCTTCTAGAGGAGGAGAACTTTTCCTTTGTACTTTTATCCATACATTTGCTTGTCATTCATGTACCTGAGCACGGTTTTGTATTTTCGTTCGATTTCGTGACTGATGGCATGACAGGCATGACATAACGATAAATACACATCGATTTTAAATCTTTCCGCTTCACGTAGAATTTTAATGCTACCCGTGTTTACCGATTGTTAATTAAAAACTAAAAAATGTTGTCAATCAAGGCTTTCTAATTGCAACAACGCTTTGCCATTCAAATCAAATGAACAAAATATAAATCTTCCATTGTTTGATATGCCTTTGATCTCAATTAAATACGCTATCAGAGCATATCAAAATATATGGCCTGCTAAGTAAAAATGAAATATGTGGTTGTATTCAATTGAACAGGAGTGTATGTACGTGTACGTATGTATTTGAGTCTATTAGGGCGGCACTGGATTCGATTAAGGGAAAAATTTTAAAATTAAGTTTGAACGTATTCAAAGCGACTGAAATCTTAAGATATTTTAACTTCTTGAATTTTTTAAAATTGAATCCACACAAAAATATAAATGTGAAATTCAGGCCAAATTTATATCCAAGAAATTTCGGCTGTTAAAAGTACTGAGATCAAAATGAGGACCAAGTATTTTAAAGTAAGCAAAGTTTTGAGGTGGGAGAAATATTGCGAAACTGTGCCAAAGCCTGAACTTGGCCTGGCGAACTGCGGTCCGCTTTAATTCGATTAACCTCTTGGGCCTTAAAACGAATTAAATTTTTTTTTTTTAACATTAAAAATACGTTAATCGTTGCATTTTCGCGTGTGTGAGCCGAATCGAGTGCAATTTGTTTGCAAATGTTTTGAAGCAAAAGCTTGACAAACAAAATGCCGAAAATAAATAACACAAGACTTTAATTTATTTGAAGCCATTGCTCTTATATGCTCCTTTCCTTTCATCCTTTTTATTAAACCATCCCGAGGGAAAAGTGAAAGAGTATTTTCGAGTGCTGGTTTTTTGCCACCAAAATTAGGAAATAAGTCAACTGCCTCAGCACAGCCATTTTAGAAACTATGCTGATTGTTCTAAATATTAGTAATTCAGTTTTTTTTTTCTTTTAATGGAAAAACAAATTATTATTTAAGTTTTTTTAATTATTTTTCTTTTTTTATTCTTGTAAAAAATAAACATATTTTTAGACATCGCTCGCTTTGAGCTGCCTTAAAATTTTTCAGTCAGCCTATTGTTTTGGATTTTGTACCAGTGTTATATATCTTAAAGGAAAGACGGAGAATTCGAACACTTTATTTTGTGTACAACCCTAATGTTTGTATGCCGATGTGTACATTTCTTGTGTGGAATTATTATTAACGCAGATAATTGAAGTATAACGGGAAATACGAAATATTTAATACCCTACACTTTACGAGAAAATAAAACTTGCTTCTGATTTTAATAATTTTAGTTTTCTTGCCTGAACTAAAAATTCTGAATTAAATTCGTTTTCTGAGTAAATAAAATTAAATTCAAAATTATGGAAAAATCGTTTTCATCCGAAAGTAAAAGTTTTTTTACCGATTTAAATAATTTTTTTTGGTAATTATTTATCTAAATCGAAGGTTAAGCGAATTGTTCGATTTAGGGAGCTTTCGATAAATTTTTACGAGTTCGTCGCTTTGCTTAGTTTAATATTAATTTAAAGTAAATTTTTCAACACTATTCTTACTTTATCTCTTGAGAAAGCAAACAATGGGAGTTTTTTAAATGCTTTACAAAGTGTCATAAACATAATTATTAACCCATTGTAGACGGATGACGTAAACTCACACTCTTTTATTTTTCAATCGTTGGAGACGGGTGGCACTAGTTCTTTTTATTTTCACAACCTGGAACTTTTACTAAAACCAGACGTTCTTGTTTTCTTGGGAATATGTCACTGAATGTTTTAGAGAACATCGTCAACAGGGGCCAAATAGGTATCCATATAAGGCACGTCATGTATGTAGGGCAAACGACAAGAGAACTTGTTTTCAAGTATTATTTAAAATTATGGCACCTCTCTGAAAGAAATTTACAATAAGTATTCAAATCTTATATCTTCATTATTATTTCTTAATTATCATCAATTCAATAAACAGTTTATTGTATTCAAATCTCAATAAACTATCTGGGGGAGGGAGCTAGGCTTAATGTAACATTCTCTGGTGCCCCTCAAATTGGAATAGATTTGGTATAAGAGAAGGATCGACCACTTGTCTGCTTACGTATTTGCTCCTGTATTGTTTTTTTTATTTCTCTCTGAATAGTGGGAGCTTTTAGATTCGTATATGCCAATGGGCGATTAGTTATATCTGTGTCTGTCATATGTCCATATTGGTGTTAAAATGGATTTGTTAAAAAAAACTTTGTGTTCCAATGTCAGGGTTGAGTTGGGACCTATTAATCAGTGTAGTTGATTTGTTTTTGGGGACTCGGCCCGTTATTTTTGCTTTAATATAGCGGTACCAAATTAGACGTCGACTTAAGTGGATACCCAAATATTTAACATAACTGAAACAGTGGCATTTGTTATTGTTGGACAATTTTACCTGACGTTACATAAGCACATTTGGATGGTTTGAACTTTATTTGGACCCAAACCTCGGATCTTGTTTAACACTTCTTATTGCAGTGTCGTCTACATACGTTGGCGTATATTTATTTGTATATGTGAAATGGCTTGTGAGCACTTTCAGGTAGATCTCGAAATATATTCGTGAGTAGCTCATCATGTCAGGCTTTATCAAATGCCTGGTTAACTCTAAGAACTTGATTAAAAACCAAACTGTCGGTCCGGTACAAGGTTTTGTTCCTTAAGATAAGGCTTTGAATTCGAGATGAACATTTCTTTAAATAACTTCGATTAAATTGGGAGTAGGATATAAGAAAGACATAATTTGACTGGGGTCCATTCCTGGTTTAGGGATCACAGTATCACTGATATTTGAAACAGTGAAACTAAGTGATTTGCGAAGGCATTTGCCTGCTCAAAGGAGTTTAAAGCCCAAGTGCGATTTTCTAGACTATAGGCTATAGGGCACTGCAAGTGGCGTAAAGCTTTCCAGCGGCTATAATCCGTGTTTTTGTTGGATTTGTATGTAGGGAGAGCGACTACGTTGCCATTGCCTTCCGATCCTTCCCTTTTCACTGACCAGGGTCTGCATACCAACCGATTAGCGTTTGTTTGGCGTTGCAACAAAGTGATCCACAGCTTCTTGAATATCACCTGAATTTTTCAGAGACATGTTCCGGGTAAGGTAAAAGCGCACATATACATATTTTTATATCTCAAGCGATTCGTGCCTTTATTTGGATAGAAAATTAATGTTTCAGGTGCTGCCGTGAAAAATAACGATTGTAGGTGAATGATCGGACTATGAAGGAGGATGACCTAACTTATAGTTGATCCCGTTCAGTATTTTTTACAATAGCAAAATCAAGCAGATCTGGCCAATTAATAAAGTCTGTGGACCAATAAGTGGGTTAGCGCCAGACGTCTAGCATATTGGCTTCAACTGTGCTGTAAAACTGTCTCCCTCTGCTGCTGACGGGCCTGGAGCCCTAATGAGACTGCAATTTTCGAATTAATAAGATTTGCAGACGTAGCTCCGATAAAGACTACACTGGATTCGGGAATAGGAAACTGCCTTATGTTTTAACGCACTATAACGACAGTGTCACCATATGCCCTTCCACTCGGGCATTCGGGTATCTAGTGTCGAAGGTGGATCCCCAGATATCTGTGCCACTTGACAGTCAGGGCAGGGCATTTACAGACAAGTTAAAAAATGATCTCCTCTTTTTCCCTGTCCTTACAAACTGCCTCAGTGGGTATTGAAGAGTAATCCGGGTCGACTGGCATGCTCTCCTAGCACCTAGTGACCCGTTAATATTGGCAGCAACCTCGATTAGCGGAAGCATATTTTTAATTGGGTTTTTTTTGCTAAGCAAAACTTGCAGAAGCATGTTTTGGCTGCGGATTACTTCTTGAAACATACCCTGCGTAGTTGGCGTGAAATTTATCACGATTAGCATTAGGTAATTGTGCATAATTTTCCATAGTTGAGAAAACGAGTATTTTGGTTTAGTGTGTGGTTGCGTACTGCCAATAGAACCAACCTGAAGCCTAGGAAATTTGGAAGCCTTAAAATCTTCATAGTTAGTTTCAAGTGCTAAATTGAAATCATTTTGTGCGTATTGGAAGACACTAAGGCCCCTATGATTTGCAGTGTGGTTTTCTCCACAGTTGCTGCATTCTTTTAACTTGGGCTCGTTTTTTGAAGAAAGTCATTCCGATATTCGATGGGCTTCGCCGCAAACAACGCATGCAGATGTTAATTTGCAGTATGTTTTAGGGTGCCCGATTTCTTGGCAGTTATTGACGGGAGCCATTACGTTTCAGTGGCTCTTCTACAGATATTTTTCTGCTGAGGCGGTGTCGTAAGTTTTAAATAGGATGTACGGAGTTTATAGACTTTAGCTGAGTTGCACTAAATACAATCTCAACTCGATACTTTTGTTAGGGAACTTTATTTTTATTATATACATATATTTAGATATTCTGTCCTGACCTTACGACATAGCCTTGAGCTTCTACTGCACTTTTTATTTCCTTAATGGGAACAGAATTGTCAATGTCCTTTATGACAATTAACAAACCTTTAGCAATTTTTAATTGACGGGTGTTGTAGTTCTTATGTTCTGCGTCAAGTCAACTCCCGAAGGCCTGATAATTTTTATTATGTATACATACCTAGTTTTCACCCACGGCCCCGGGCCCTGCGCCAGTCCTTAGCAACACGGTAGCTCATAAGTAGTTGAATATAGATTAAGATAATTAATATTTCGGGTATCTTAATCTTCCCACCCAAATCGCTGGTTTCTTGACAGATTTTCTTTCAAATATAAACTCGCACATTCCACTGCTTAGTCCAAGTAAAATCTGATGACAATAGAACAAGCTGTTTATAAATGGGCGATTTGTTTGCAAAATAATTAAGTTCTTCCCCACTGTGCACTACAGTATACCCTTTAGATACTCATGCATGGATACACATAAAATACACATGTATGATGTTTTGCAGACGCACGCAACACAAAACAAAAGTATATTCTATTTTATCACTTTTACATGACGTCTCACCGACGAAAGGTGAGAACGATGTACAGTGTGAAGGGTCTCAGCTGGATACAAGATTTATCTGCAAACATAAATTATTGAGTGTGAAGTACATTTGCATGAAAAACACATTCACATACGCATCTACCCACTTCCCATTTCAAAGGTTACTAATTAGTAACTGAAAAAGCTTTCGTGAAAAAATGTTTCCCCTCGTATGAGCTACATACAGGGTGTTTAAGGGGAATCGTATGGTTTTCAAAAAGCACAAAATTTTTTAATTTTGCATCAATAAATTGGTTTTTTCTTTTAAAATAACGTTTTCAACAAACTTGAAATTTTAGGAAAATCTTAAAACAAATTAAATAGCATATGACAACGCCCAGATGGCGCCCTTACGTTTGAACACATGTATCCAGGCGTTCCCAGAAGTAACGCATTGAATCTTGTAACATTTGGCGTGGAAAGGCTTGGATTGCTATGAGGATGGCTTCCCTTAACTTAAACACATGCTTTCAAGATCCCGCGAAAGTCTCGTTCGGTTTGACCAGGGACTCACCGTTAGCTTAAAACCGTCTTACTAACAAAAGTGCGATGCTCGAGGTCCTACATCTTTAGTGTACTCCGGTCTACACAATAGGACCTTCGTGATCAGCGCCTGAAAACTTTATTTTCCATGTCAAAACAAAAGTAGTTTCAAAATAAAGTCGAGTTCTCAAACGGCAATTTTTTCTAGAAAGAAAAGCGAAGCTGGGAAAAATTATTTATTATTCCGCAATAAGAGAAACGCACAGTGGACACTTGGTCCTCATTTTGATCTTAGTACTCTTTACGGCCGAAATTTTTGGACAGGAACTGGGCCTTATTTTCACATTTTTGTTTTTGTGCGTATCTGAACCCTTTTTTCCAAGTTATTTTTATTATGTTAATGTATGTATAAACCTCTTTTAACTTAAAGCTTACAGACGGTTGGGTTGTATCAAATTTCAGCTCTCTAGCTATAAGGGAAATGTTCCGTACAAAGAAGACGGAACTCTAGTCTCCCAAGATGAAAAGTGCCCATTTTGCTCACTTATTCTCCCAGACCTACTTGCATACCAAATTTTAGCTCTCTAGCTACTGCGGAAGCTTTTATGGTTAAAGAAAGCAAAGTTATGAGGGAGGTAAAAACAGTGCGAATGGTTTCGTGTAATATACACACTGTGTGCTTTAGGCCTGAACATGGTTTGACCCACTACCGTGCGCCTTAATAGTGGAGTATTTGATAACAGCATGATCTTCATGCATTATTAAATAGTGCAAATATAAGAGGTCCCAGGTGACTGCCTTGAGGAACACCAGATTTAACAAATATGTGCTTGAATCTACAACTGTTAAAGCGTACAATTTGCTTTCTTACCATTATATCAGAGCTAATCCATTTTAAACTGGATTGTGAAAGAAGTTTATGGTTGCCTTCATCGAAAGCTGTACTAAAGGCTCTGTATACGACATCACGTTGCTTCATTTTTTTTTTACCAAAAGCACGATTAACTAAAGTTGAGAAATGAAAAATATTTGTAGTTGTCGAGCACCCTTTTCTAAAATCATGTTGAATCCATTGCCTGAATTCAACGAAGACTTTTTGCAAGCCACGACTATAAATCTTACTGATTTTAAAATTGTAGTCTCGTCAGTGTATTGCCCGCCTAGGCATAAAATCGAACACCATAAATTTGCCAGGTTCTTTGCTACGCTAGGACAAAAATTTATTGCCGCTGGTGATTACAATGCAAAGCACACATATTGGGGATCCAGACTCCTTAGTCCTAGAGGTAGGCAGTTGTATTATACAGTTCAAGCAAACAAGCTTGACGTCGTATCTACCGGTAAACCCACCTATTGGCCCACAGACTTTAATAAGTTGCCAGACCTTATTGATTTTGCTATAGTAAAAAACATCAAACGCGATCAACTCTTAGTTAATTCATCCTATGACCTATCTTCTGATCATTCACCTACAATTGTTATTATACAAGACAGTTTTGTCACTGCACCTAAAACCCTTAGTTTCTACCCGAACAGAAACACGAATTGGTTAAAATATAAAATGTATGTGAGCTCTCATTTACTTTTGAACATCCCACTGAGAAATCCAGCTGATATTCAAGCAGCTGTAGACCATTTTACAGACGTCGTGACTGCCGCAGCCATAGCTGCAACGCCAACAAAGCCATCAGCTAAAATAATATCGTACCAGGCAACAGCAGATATTCAGATGCTCGTCATTGAGAAAAGAAGACTAAGAAGACAATGGCAAAATAGTCCTTCACCACACATAAAAATGCAAATGAACTTATGCCAAAAAAACTTACGGAGTTAATTGAGACAGAAACACCAACTCGCTATCGACAACTTTTTAAAAAACTTGGATCCAATGAAAAACACGGATTATAGTCTGTGGAAAGCTGTAAAGCACTTACAATGTCCTATTGCTTACGAATCCCCACTAAGACTTGAAGACCGTACTTGGGCTAAAAACTCAAGTGAAAAGGCAAATGCGTTCGCAAAGCACTTAGAGAAGGTTTTCGCACCACATGATATAAGTAATTCCACTATTCCAATTATTAGCGACATCGTGAATGATCCTATGAAATTTCGGTTGTCTTCTTTAAAATCGACAATTAAAAATACGGATATGAAGAAATCACCTGGACCTGATCGTATAACAGGATCAATGATAAGAAACTTACCTGATTCAGCTGTAAGAATTTTACTTTACATATTTAATGCCATGTTGCGCGTCGGCTTCTTCCCATGCTCTTGGAAGATGTCTGAAATTGTTATGATCCCGAAACCTGGAAAGGACTCAAGCCAGATTACATCTTACAGGCCAATTAGCCTACTGTCAGTTTTGTCAAAGATATTTGAAAAATTATTCGTCTCGAGTGTAACTCCTTTTCTAAATGAACAAAACGTTATCCCAGATCATCAGTTTGGTTTTCGAGCAAGGCATAGTACGATTGAACAGGTCCATAGAATCGTTACCATTATTTGATCGGCTTTTGAAAAAAAGCAATACTGTTCAGCTTTATTTATAGACATTTCCCAAGCATTTGATAAAGTCTGCCATGATGGGCTACTTATTAAAATAGCTCGGGGTCTTACTGAAAATACCCATAAGCTTATAAAAAGTTATTTGTCCGATAGAACTTTTAAAGTAAGGTCAAAGGACCAGCTTTCAAGATGTGGGAAAATCAGTGCAGGAGTACCTCAAGGTAGTGTGCTAGGGCCGCTATTATATATCATCTATACAGCGGATATGCCGACAAGCCCACATACATATACATCAACCTTTGCAGACGACACTGCAATTATAAGTGTCAGTAATGATCCAAAGGATGCATCTGAAAACCTGCAGTCCCATATTCATAAGCTAGAAGACAGGCTAAAACAGTGGAGAATAAAGGTAAATCCATCTAAATGTGCTCATGTAACGTTTTCCCTTAGAAGGCAAAATTGTCCACCAATCACAATAACTAATACCACGGTTCCAGCGGAAACGCACGTCAAATATTTAGGTATCCACCTAGATCGGCGCCTAACTTGGACCCGTCACATTGAGGCAAAAATAACGTCCATAAAGCTTCGAACAAATCAACTGCATTGGCTAATAAGTCCTAACTCAACTTTGGCTTTGGAATATAAAGTCCTATTATACAAATCCGTTATAAAGCCAATATGGTCATATGGTATTCAGCTGTGGGGTACTGCCTGTGCATCAAACATCCAAAAGTTACAGAGAAAACAGTCTAGGATTTTACGTCATATCGTATGCGCCCCCTGGTACATAAGAAATGGAAACATACATAGGGATCTCAAAGTTCCCACTATCCACGAAGAAGTTAAAACATACACGCCCAAATACGTGAACAAACTAGTCGCACATCCCAACACTCTAGCACGCAATTTATTGCAATTTGATGGCCACCAGAGACTAAAAAGAACTGACACATTGAGCCTGGTGAGGCGGCTCTCTCTACACAATAGAAGATAGATTTTTAAGATTTGAATACAAAAAATTAGTTATTACGTTGGTGCTAACTAGTAAATAATAATTTAGAAATAAGATTTGAATACTTATTGTGAATTTCTTTTAATAGAAAGATTCAATAAAATAAAATGCAGTAAAAAAAAAAATTTTTGAATTGTGGAGAACAATGACGATGTACTCGTATTATAAGAACGGGAATCAGCAACTAGTTTGTCATACAATTTTAGAATCACCCTTATTTGTATCAATTACCGCCTTTATGAATAAATGAAGATTTAAAAATAAACAAAGAATGTATTACCAACCGCTGTTCAGACTTCTTTTTTTTATGGTGAGGAAAACTACGTAGAATTTGGCAAAAGAAATGGTTTGAAAAAGTGGAGGAGGAGAAGGAGTTCTGTTCAAAACTATGCAACGAGTTGGATATTCAACAGTTTAATTAGAGCAATTGTTTGGCGTAATAGCAAGGGATATACTTATCATCACATTTTGTTTCTTAGACAGTGGGGATTCGCGTTCTTCACTGCAATGCCTGTTTCGTATTCGTAAGCAATCTATTAGCACGACTGTTCCAGAAGTGTTGGATTTTTATAGTATTTTCAGGCATTTATGAAGTTAAGAAGAGCCAATCATGACTTTTGGGCCTGGGACATTAAAACTTCTATTTTCTAGCACTCCTGCTATTGTAGTTGCCAGCAATAGCAAAAGAGTGGAAAATTGTAGCAGATAAACTTGATGCACTTTGGCAATTTTTAAATTGAATTGGTGCTGCTGATAGGAAACAAGTGGATATGGTAGCACCGCCAAGCACAGCACAGCATTCTACTAATTGGGGTTTCAGATGCTAAATACAAATTCATTAACTTATGTACGTTGATGTTGGTCATAACTGTATTGTCAGGACGAGAACTACGTGTTCTGTATTTAATTGTTGCACATGATGCCATTGCTATGGGATCAAATCTTTTGAAACCGTATGCTCAACGTGGCTTGACAATGGTACAAAGAACACTGTAGGGTACATTGTCGCATTATTAACAACGTGTTTGGTATACTGTCAGAACGATCGCTTTGTAATATAGACCCAGAAACCAAATAACTCAAACCATGCTGTGTACTTCACAATTACATGATCGGTACAAATAAAAATATATACACACCATTGGGAGTAACCGATCAATATGGTTAACCGATCAATATTGAAGGAACTTGGCGACATAAAATACTGTACAAATTCGATATTTTTCTCACATGAAACTACAACACTTACACTCAATCTAACATGGCCGCTACAGCTGTGTTTACATTACATGTACAAGTCATATGGAATGTCAAAATTACTTATGTAAATCGTATAGACATAGGGTGATCCCTATCAAATACAACGAGTATGTGTTACTTTTTTACTTAAATAATATGGAAAACTATGTGACAACAGCTGTATTCAGTGGTAAGATTAATGTGGACAAAAGTAACCAATATTACAGACTTATATCCAAATCTTATGGGCTAAAAAAATAATATTAATAATTCATATTATTTCAAAGAAATGAATTATTTTAGCCCTAATTTTATAAAACGCGGCGCAAGGCCAGGATTGTTGGAATACGCAAAAAAGTTTTAAACATTTAAAAATTAGTTTTTATTGTTTTTATAAATAAATTGTTGGCTGTTTGAAAAGGAATTCAACGCTTTCTCTTTAATGGTTATGGTTGCAGCTTTTGCTATGGACCTTCTCTCTCTCTCTCTCTCTCGTAGTAGTAGTTTGAGTCGTCACTTAATTATGCCAGCACTTTTGTTCTAAATTTCACTTATTCTTCCATTTTAACTTCTTTTACTCCAATAATGGCACAAAATATAATTAATTATATTACGTTCGTGGCACTGAGAAAGAGTTGTAGATGAGTGAGATGCCGATACCTTTAGCTAATTTCTTTTAGAAAGACTGAATAATGAAAGACTTGAATAAGGGCTAACTAATTTTAGACTAAATCTTGCCCATGAATCCACTGTTTTACAGCTCGTGCTGGTTGGAAAATCGCTCTCTCATATTCTTTTGTACGATGCTCCAGTCATTTTATCCGTTTCGATAGTACCATAGTGGGATATGGCACCCCAGACCATATCTTGGCCTTCCCTGCTGGTGTCTTTGTTGCACAAATATTTCTTCCTTTCATAAGTCGTGGAAATTATAGGGAGGGTCCATAAATATTAAATGTTTTTTTTTTTTGCAGAAAATATAACTTTGAACCACTTATCCGACTACGCGCTGAGCTTTGCGATGGTCACTGCGTTGTGGTGGCTATAAATGGACATGACTTTAAAATATGACAAACTGTGCAAACACTTGCTTTAACCCCGCCGCGTTGGTGTCATTTTTCTGAGTACTTTCATATTTTTACCACAGCTTTCAATCTTGTTCCAGTAACTGTAGGCAACGTTTTTTTTCTGTCTTTTGGATGACATGCAGTTCCTTTCGGAAATGTGAAGCTTCTGCGTTCCCCATGTTTTTGAAATGTAAAATAAAACAATTTAATTTTTAGACATTCTAACACTCGTGGCCTCCTGTTTTAAAATGCATCAAAAGCTCTTGAATTATCATTATTTAACAAAAAAAAGAACACATTTTCTTTAAAAGTTCCCTTCACAATTTCACCAAAGCCCCAACATCTGATTTATATTATGTAATGTAATGTGCAGCATACTTATGTGGATCTTACGAATGAAAATAAAAATTTTTTTTAGGGCCACTAGCTGCTCATACATACATTCACACATATGTACATAGATAAGTATGTGTGTACATATGAACTATTTTAAAATTGCGACCGACCGACCGGCCGGCAAGTTTTTCACTTTCATTGTAATTTGTCCAAATTCTTTCGCCCTTATGTTTGCCACGCGAATAAGCGTATGAGCGAATGCGAATAATGGGAAGAAGTTTGAAGAAATACTTTAACATACATTTCTTCTATTTCATGGCTTTCTTGTTTATCTGATAGTCGCGTTATACATACACGTTTATTGGACCTTATCTTTTTAACACGGCATAGCAGCCTGTTTGAGCGTTAAAAGCCTTTCAAGCATGAAAGCATACTTTTCCGTCAAAGTTTCCGGCATTGCCGCCTACAATGATGTAATATCTTTAAATAGAGTGTCAATGAGATGTTGAGTGTGTGTGTGTGTGCGTGTGTGTGTATGTGCTGGTAAGGAAGATCTAGTATATTTTTGCCTGAAAAAAAAGAAAACCCAGCAGCAAGCAGCTACAACTGCTAAAGGGTGGGGGCGTTGTTGGTGGTGGTGGTGGTGGATATCAGTTGTGTGTAACACTTTTCTGACGCTAAAACATTAAGACAAGCGATGACACGTGGCACATGTTGTTACTTCTTTGTCTATTGTTGTTCAAGTAAAGTATGTTTTAGATCCGATTAGAAAAATCTACGGCCGCTTTAAAAATGCTTTTATTAATAAATTTATATTAATTTAAGTTTTCCTCTTTTTTTTAAATTCTGTAGAACATTTGTAGCAGGAGAAAAAGTAATAAAATATATTTTGCAAACGTTTATGTATCGTCAACCCAACTGCAGACGCCAGTCCAATATCTCATGCACTCTAAGTGGGGTTGAATAAATGTTAAATTCATATTTTGAACTTTAAGAAATTTCTGTTTTTTTGTTTTTGTTTTTGTTTAATTCATAAGTCTATATATATGAGGTGTGTGAGAAAAGTAATGAGACTGAATTTTCATCTAAGCATCTGCAATGTTATTTAAAGTAGTTCCTACTGCAGCTATATACCGGCGAAGTCGTTCTTCTCATTCTTGGTAACAGGGATGAATGGCTTCAACTGAATTGGCCTTTAAGAGGTCAAAGAGAGGTCTTTGAATGATCTCTAAAGTCCCAATATGGCGGAATTTAAGGACATTTTTCACTTACCGGGGGAGACGGAAAAAGTCAAAAGAACTCACATCGGTTGAATAGGGGGGATAGGGAACAAAAAACTTAGTGATGGAAATGAGCAAAAACAAAATGGGAAACGTTAGTTTTTAATCGATAGTGGGTATTATCCTACATGATAATACACAATAATATGGCAATTAATTATCTTAATATGTTATTTGGCCGGTTATTCGACCGCTTTTTTCTGAACTTTAAATGTCGGTTTTTCGAAAGGCCAAAAAACCGGTTTTATTTTGGCTGGGTGTTTCGGATTATTGTCATGTTGAAACACATCGTCCTCGGAACCAGGAGCACGTTTTTTATTATTGCAGCTGACAAATATTTTACAAAATTTGTAGGTCTTGCTAATGGACCCATTCAATTTCTAGTTATACATCCCATCTTCGTTCGACGTGCTTCATCGTTTGGTTCTTTAGACCACTGGCAAGTTTAAACGTCAGGCGCGAAACGATTGATTTTAGTCTCATCAGACCCTATGATCTGAGAGTAGAAAAATTTAAGTTTCAAATAAACAGCTTTCCTTAATATAATATTTCACTTACTCTGCTCCAGTTGGTCTCAGTCCAGTTTACGTGGGCTTGAATAAATTCTTTGCGAACACTGATATATTTTTTTAATACAAAAAAGGTTTATTTTTCTTTTCCGCTGCTTTCGCTCCTAGCCTTTTGAGGCAGCATCGAGCAATCCACTCGCTGGCGTCAATTTTTAAGATTTTAGGAGTCCCAGCTGGGTTAATCGTATTAGGTGTTATCACTAATATTCGTTGACCCTGGTACATTTATGTTCCTCAGTGTTGATAACGAGTGTTCGAATATATTTTAGCTAAAGTTACCTTTAACTCACAGGACCTAAGTTGCAATAATGGCCATTAACTCAACGAGTATATACCAAAATTTACCCAGTTATATGCCGAGAATTTCAATTAAATTATTTTCATTTTCTGTATATTTAAATTTTGCTTTTAAGAGAACTTTCAACCGAAAGTAATATTTCGCAAGGTTCCCATATTGCAAGGCAGGCAGCCTTTGTCGCCTCTAATCAATTAGAAGACTGTAGACAATTTTGACGTATCACTTTTTTTCTTGCTTGATATTTTAAATCGGTTTCAAATTTGCTGTCAAAATTTTTTTCAAAAGTTTTTTCTAGGAGCAAATTGGTCTTAAAAATGTTTAAAGCGCAGGCTACTGAGTAGGCCCGGCGTATGCTCTGTAAGTGTATAGTTGTTGGTTTTGCGAAAATTTTCTAAGCTAAACAATTTCATTATTCTGCCAGATTGTTTAAGCAGGCTTTGCAATGATATTGAGAATCTGAATAAATAAAAAGGTAGTTTAAAATTTTGAGCTTAATTTAGCCTCGAAAATGCTAAAATGGCAGCACTGAATATTTCGTATTAGAATTATAAAAACAACCGTTGGCCATGTTCTATTAGTTAAAAGTTGTACTAAATTTCTGATTAGATCCCTGCTTTCTTTTTCACATCAGAAAAGGACAATTGGGCATATTTTTCATCCCTGTTTCATTTACGCTACGTTATGACTAGCAAAAATTTTGTAAGCACATGGAGAGAGCGTCGGCAGAGTAACAGGAAAAATGTGTTCGTGGTCTTATTTGTAGAGAATACGTGTATAAGTTCCTATTCAGTTTGAGCATAATTTTTTGTCTCTCGTCGAGATTGTGTCCATGCTCTCAGCATATTTAATATACAGATGTTTACAGATGTTCGCATACAAACACACACATATTTTATTTTGCCTGTGTGCATTTTTTTGTGTGATGGCTGAACAGCGCTGTGTGAACAACTGCTCGGACTACTGTGTTTGAACACGAACAGACCATCAACAGCAACTGTTTTCACACACCATATTCCTGTGTGAACCGTAAAAGGCACGATGACTGCACAGATCTACAGCTAGTCAAGACCGCATGTTGCCTCAATTAGAACTTAAAGTCTTCATTTCTATTAGAATTTGTACAATATAATGACAGGGATGGAAAGTTCGTTACTGTTGTATATATTTTAGTACTTCCTGCAAGAGAAAAAGGTGTATAACGCAATATCACCTTGACTTAAGAACTACATAATCTTAAACCGGATAACGCGTTTGGTAAATACGCTCAAAGTCGATTTCACATTCTTTTCACAAATGTAGACAAACAGGCTTTTAATATAAAAAAAAAGTACTATTTTGGTTCCATGCCTGATTGCTAATATCCTGAATATAAAAAGGCACTCTGGCAAGTTTTAAAAAATAATACAAAACCATTGCATACATTAAGGATGCAATAAATAATAACACTGGCCGGCAGTGTTGCCGTGTAGTGGGGAAATACCCAAATCGGGTGTATTTATTATATCCGTGTGCAGAGCGTGGGTAATTTCTTGCCTTTTAACACGATAACACGCTTAAGTCTATATGGGTCATTTACTCGAACAACGTCATAACTCAAAAAAAGCACTTTCGGTATTAATCATGCAGAATTGTTCATTATATCACGCTCTATATTGTCTATAAGTCTCGTCTTTATACTAGGTCTACGTTTCGCATTTGAAGAGATTATGACGTTATTCTTTGAGGTAGAGGGAGAAAATAGAAAATTTTAAACGTGTTTACTTTGAAATGGCAATTTTTGAGTCTTGGCGTTGTTTGAGTCAATGAGCAATATGTAAGCCCAAAGCAAAAATGAGCTACATAATATTTTAGAGTCCGAAGTTTATTGGAAAAATGTATTTATACTATGAAATTCAACATTGCAAAAAGTAATAAATATTTGTTCTATGGAGAGAATATTTAGTGTCCATAATAATTGTAAGACTATTATAAGGGTTTAATTATTATCTGATAACGTTGCTTGCATTTTATTGACTAGAAAAGGTATACAAGAAATAGTAATGCAAATCTTTTACCTGCCCTTTAATTAATTTAAGTTGTTATTTATATACATACATTTGTATATATTTTGTTAACTTGTTCCTAATTACCGTAAAAATATAGGAATACAAATGAATTTGTATTTGTATAACATTCGGTGTAATTTCATTTAAATTGGGTAATTTTGGTTTCCAGTAGGTGTAATTTGGAATATCGGTTTTGGTAACACTGTTGGCTGGACAAGTCTAACCTTGAGTTTGTGCGTTCTGATGGTTAGTCAGGTGAGAGTAGTAAATATTTACCTAAATAAATTTAATCACTAAAGGTTGCTACATTTTGGATTAAATAAATATTTATTAATATAAATTTTTAGCCAACATAAAAAATAAATGTAGAGAGTAGAGTTGTTTACCCTGTCTCAACCGAGTACTGCAACGATGTAAAATGTGAAAATCATAAAAGATTCATTAAAGAAACTGGTTGATTTACATAAAACAGAGGCATTAGTTTAGAAAAAAAGTACTATAAGCACGGATATGATTTCAGACTCGTGGCAAGCAAAAAGTAAAAAAAAAAATTTTATTCGATTAATTTTTATCACTACTTAGCACTAGTTTAGAGATACAAACCTACAATGGGAACAAGACAATGCCGGTGACTGACACCGACCTCTCCGTTTAGGCCGCATCACAACGGTGACTGACAGTATAAAATATGATAATAAAGTTGAAAAATTGAAAATTTTTTCAGAAAACTTTAATGGATTTTATTGAAACAAGGCAAACATAAAAATGGTTGTTCCTCGCAAGTGTCACAAAATGTTATAACCTGTTTGGTCAAATTTCGTGCTATTTTTCTGTCTCTCTGTGCCGCATTTTCTTCATAGCACGATTTGCAATATTTTCGAACTGCTGAAACTCGCGCGGCCTGACGGGGAAGTCGCTATAAAAGCCCGTGGCACTCAACGTGTTAATTATTAAACATTTCAGTTTGATAAATTCGTAAACAATTTTTTTTTGGATTTTCTTTTTGCTTTCATAGAAACTTTTATTTAAATATTTCCAGCCTATTCACTATCTTCAGTGCAATTGTCGTTGCCACTATAATCAGCGCGGACTGTGAAGGAATAGGTTTTAATTCTATTAAAACTGACACTAATAAGAAGTTCTAATTCAAGAAAAGGTGCTATAATTTTAAACAGTTCTGCAAATGTGATCAATATAAACTATGTATGAGTAGTTTGCAGGCCCACGTGGGTCCACCTATCCGGTCCCTTTTTGTTGCCACAGAAGAATAGTGAGAGGGAGAGCGAGGGAATGAGAAGGGAGAGAGGGGGCGAGAGAGAGAGAGGGAGGAAGGAGCCAACCCTGAACCAGTTGCTGCTCCTTATGAAGGATTAAAGCTTCCGTCGCCCTTCCTGCTATATTTCGGAGCGGCTGGCGAAGTGCCTCCGCCCGAGATGAGTCTCTCGCTGTACTCTTTAAGTAAATAAAGTTTGTTGCTGTTTGAACTCTTTCACAGAGTTTAAATTTAGAATATAATGTTTTCTAACATTTTTAGGTCTATTCCATTCGATTAGAAAATTAGCCTATTTTAGAGCTCATTAAAAAATATCTTAACTACCTGAACATGATGATTCCATTTAGCATTTTTAATTTAAAATCGAGGAAAATAGAAAAAATGTTCATCAAAACACTGCCCTCGTTTTTGGTTTTTTTTTTTAATTCAAAAAGTCCAAATTTAACTGACTAAATTAGAATTTGTAATGGATTTGTAAAGGGCACATTGTATTCCAAAGCCAGGATTGCGTTAGCACCTATTAACCATTATTTTTATTGACGGACAATTTTGCATTCTGAGGGAAAGAGTTTCGAGAGCACATTTCAATCGATTTACCTATATTCTCGACTATTCTAATCAGCTAACCTGGGACTCAAGTTGTTTAGATGCAACCTCCGGACTTGTTAGGAATTGTTGGCATAACCGCTGTATAAATGATATAAAACAGCGGCCCTAATAGGCTACCTTGAGGTACACCTGCGAAGACTTTCCCATTTTTTTGAAAGTTGATCCTTTGACCTTATTTTAAATGTTGTGTCTGTCAAATAGCTCTTGAAAAGCTTGTGGAAGTTTTCAGCAAGAACTCGAAATATTTTCGTGAGTAGCCCATCATGCCAGGCCCTTATCAAATGATGAGAACGACAATAAACAAAGCTGAACAATTTCGCTTATTTTCAAATGTCGCCCTAATAATGGCGACAATTCTATGGACTTACTGAAAAGGACTATTTCCTGCTCGAGAACCAAACTGATGGCCTGGGATGATGTTTTGCTTATTCAAACGAAAAATTGCCCTGTATGACGACATAGTCAGACTTAGGTGCTTTCCTGTTTTGGGGATCATAAAAATTTCAGACTTCTTCCAAGATCAATGGAAAAAGCCGAATCGTAACATGGCATTAGATATGAATAGTAAGATTCTCACGGCTAAATTAGGTAAATTTCTTATCATTAATTCTGAAATACGATCAGGGGTGGAATCTTCGCAGCTGTGAACGCACAACTCGTATCCTAAAAATACCATTTTTGGGTTATAAAATACTCGTAGTTCAACTGATGATAATTCACAATAGTGGAAATTATAACGTTATACGTTAATTGCCATCCGTCAACAAAACTTAGTTCGTCTAAATTGTAAAGTGCTGGAAATTCAGTAACTAAAATGTAACATAATTTTTTTTCGTACAACTGTGGATACGATCACGGATGTAACGATTCTAACCCAGGTCCGAGTAATTTCCTCATATCTGTATTTTTAATTATCCATTTTAGAGAAGATAACTGAAATTTCATACGATCATTCACGGCGTCACTAATAAATGGAATGGTGAAATTATTTATGTTGTATGAAAACCTTCTCTACGTAATTAGCGAACCCATTTGCCATTTAACTTGAGTTTTTGGCCCAAGTACGGTCTTTGAGATTTAGTGGGAATTCATAAGCTATGGGACATTGTAAGTGACTTACAGCTTTCCACAGGCTGTAAACCCGGGTTTTCGTTGGACTCAAGGGGTCGATAACGGATTCATGTTTCTGTCTCAATTTATTACGTAAGGTGTTTTTTGGCATAAGTTCATTTAAATTTTTACGTCAGGAGAACGACTATTTTGCTATTGCCTTCTAAGTCTTCTCTTTTCAAGGACGAGCATCTGTCTATCAGCTGTAGACTGGTGCGATTTTCTTTTTATTGATGATTTCTGTTTACTGATGATTTTGTTGGCGTTGCAGCTCTGGCTGCGTCAGTCACGACTTCTGTAAAATGGTCTACAGCTGCTAGAATAAAATTGTTTAATAATTCTGTAGTTTAATGCAAGAAGGAATTCTTTTACCACCATAAAAACCAGACACCGCAAATAATCATTATTTTCAAAAATTTCAACAAAAAAAAAACTCCTAATGAAGGAGAAATGCTTGTAGGATTGAGAAGTACAACAACGTAATCCTTGTTGCGCGGACTCTCCTTGGGTGCACTAATTTTTATTTGTCGAGTTTTAATCACAAAATTAAAATTAATATATATTTTGTTTGGAAACTTGAAAACTTATAACGGCCTGATAAAAACATAATAATTATAATCAAATAGAATTTAGGGTTTATTATGACCGGCCCGATCAGAAAATTAAATTAAAACTTGTTACGGTGCAATAATAACAACCCATGTAAACAAACGTAGTTCAAATCACCCTGTCGGAATTCCAAATCAAGAATATTTCTAAATGTTTTTCAATCACTACTCTACTACTCCCAGATGAAATGCAAACTCCTTTTTTTCTAATTTTTAAAGAAGTTAATCTTAAGTCAGTTTTTTAGAATTAAAATTAAATAAATACTTTACACTACGTAACCATTGAAAATTCTTTAAAATTGTGGCCATGTGGCAGTTCATCAACTGTGGAAGACAGTGGTGTAGCGAAGAAAGTGCATGGCAGGAATCGGAGATGGGCGCCAAGTTTTAGTTTATTAGAATTAGAATTCTCTTTATTTACAATTAGATATGTAAGTGTCTTCATTGTAATCAGCAGAAATACAGTTTAGAACTCATTAACATGTACACTGAGCCAAAAACTGACTGCCAAAGTATGTTTATTATACAACTAATAAATTCCCTATTTAAATCTTCAGACATTTCTCGTTAGAAAAAATAATTTTAACAAATAGTTACAAAGAAGAATTTTCTCCATTTTGACAATTAACTTTTTCGTTATTTATATAACGAAATTTTAATTTAATTGAGTAAGAAATTAATCAAATTAAGTAAAAATTTTATTTGAATTTTATTCACAATGAAGAAGTTTTCTTTCTTTTACATTTCCTTACACGAAAATATGTCTCTCATTATTTTTTATTCTTTCACAAATCTTCAAACGCTTAAAAATTTTTTGGAATCATTAATGTCTGTTCGTGACTAAATTAGACAGAAATTTCTTCAATTCTATACATCTTTAGTTAATTAAATAAATAAAAATTAAAACATTCAAAAATATTTACAAAAAACAAACTCCTATAATCGCCGAGCTGGGCTGCCAGTTTGGTCAGATCCGACCAAATTTGGTCGATTTTTAAATTCGTGTAAAATTTTGTAGCTTCGCTGATTTGTTGTTTGTAGTAGAAATTTATTCTTGAAATTTTGAAAATATAAAGTTACAAGAATTAAATTAAAAATAGTCTAGGAAACCCTTCCTAAATAAGTAACACATTTTTTTTATATCAAGTTCGACACATGTGCGAACAAATTTATTAACTTTAGTTTCAAAATTTATGAATTTAGTGAACCTCTGAGCCAGACGAAGTGGTAACACAATGGAATATGTTTCGTCTTTAGAAAAGAAACGAACGAAGAAAACACGAAAAGTTAAATAAATTAGCAAGTCGAATTGTTTGCCGTCGACATCGTGCAGACGCCGATATTTTTTTCAGCTTGCACCGGCACAAAAACCGCCGCTGTGCTTATGAGTTATCAATGTACGGTTAGTTCAAAGGAAAAGGTGAAGTTTGAATTTTTTTTGAAACGTATTTATTTATTCATCAATATCCCATTTGTCCCCTTCAAAGTAACCCCCCTCAGATATACTGCACTCATGCCAGCGCTTCTTCCAATCCTCGAAGCACTTCTGAAATGCGCTTTTCGATATGGCCATCAGCTCGTTCTTCGATTCTGACTTTATCTCATCAATTGGGGCAAAACTCTTTCCTTTCATTGGTCTCTTAAGTTTGGGGAATAGGAAAAAGTCGCACGCAGCCAAATATGGTGAACAAGGCGGTTGAGGCATGATTAGGATGTTGTTTTTGGCCGAAAAATCATATTCTTTGATCCATTTTTTTCAAAAGTGAAATATCGAAGAACACACACAAACGGGACTTACCCTTTCAGTTGTCAACAACAAACTACTAATCCAAATTGGCTGATAATTCCAACATATGACTAACACATGTGTACCAATATAACGAAAAAAATTCCGATAATCGAATGTAGACAGCCCGCGGAAATCCACCTTTTCTTTTGAACAAACCATGTCTGTATTTTTATGCATTTGTATTAAAATGGATTTATTTGCTAATTTTTTACTTAAAAACGGAGATCTCACTAAATGAAAAAGAATTGTTGTGTGTTTTGGGAGAATTAAGCGGTAGAAAAATTTTTTATCATGGCACCCCTGTCGCCGAGCAAAGGACAGTTAGCAGCAGTGATGCCAACACACAGTCTGTCTGAGAGGAAAATCTTAATTATAAAAATTATAAAAGATTTTTCGGGTATTCAGAAAAAGAATGTTATACTTTTAAATGGTTTTACTAGATAAGAAGTATTTTACATGCCTGCGAAGTCTTTATACTTTTCCCACAACTTGGAATATATTTTGTCATTTTCCTGGTTTTACGAAGCCTGATAACTTTTTTCACTCTCACTTTCACTCGTTGTATATTTTTTTTGACTAAAATATTTTTGTTGCTTGCTCTGCCCTCTCATTCAAGCTGGAATGATGGAAAAAAGCACAGTTGTTTAATAATGTAATGAGCGCAGCGTTCTGAGAGTTCTTTACACGCATTGTAAAAAAATGTATTTAGGTGAACATCTGAAATGGTGGGGTTACAACAATTTCAGACCAGAAAATTGAGTCGAGTTGGCATGACTGGCTGGCAGGCAGTTTGCGGAGTTTGGAATACCCTTCTGATACAAGAGTGAACAAGTTTGGGGTACAGCTCAAAAAACAACCAGAGATATCATCCGAAGCTGGGAAACCCCTTCGAGAAGCTAGCGAGAAACCGTAAGCCTGAAGCACCAAATGCGGTCGTATTACTTTTCTCCCGCCCCAGAACGCAGAACTATGTTGAGTCGCTCTAGCCATCAACGACTTCGTGCCTTTAATCAGGGGTGTCATTTTTGTACTTAATTACTTATTCACTTTTTATATTTTATAAGCGAAATTGCAAAATATGGACAAATATTTACTAGCAAATCACTGCCTTTTTTTATTTCTTCATAAAAATATTTTACTTTCGCCGTCCTAATGGTAAAGACACTAAGTACGTATTTACATGAAAATCTTAAGTCTTCTCATGACACGCAGTATACACATGCTCATACAGTCACTGCCTTTAGAAAGAGTACAAAGCAAAGCAGCAAAATGATTTCGCTGATTTTAATAATGAAATATTTTTATAACAAATGTTTTTTTTAACTGAGCTTATATAAAATCAAACAAAACTTTGGCTTTGTTAGAAAGATAACTGTATGCCACTAGTGTCTGTATATGATCACGGGCATATAGGCTAGCTTGGTTGTAGAGTATTTGGGAAGTATAATATTGTACAACTTTTTCAAACATTTGGGCCCGTCCAGTAATCTAAAAGCACTAAATCACACAAATTGACTGGACCATTTCGAGAAATAAAGAGTTCGTAAAATGTTTTCTTCATTCAATCGATTGTTTGATGCTCTGCATAGCATGCGGCGCCGGCCTGTTGAAGATAATCTTTTCAGTAAACATTCCATTCAATGAGTGCTACAAATAATTGGTAACGTTATCTTTGGTCTCATTTTAACAAAAATTAAGGCCCAATAAAACGCACCAAGCAGTTATTTTTTGTGGATGACGCTCCACTGCATGGAGGGTGGCTCCTGGATTTTTCTTACACCAAATGCAAAATATTGTTTACTGACTTGACCGTGGAATCAAAACTGAGCCTTATTACTGAACTAAATATTGCGATAGAGAACTGGATGGCAGATCCATCGGCCGAAGGTTCGGCGCAAACGATGGTCAGTCGGTCTATTCATTAGAAAATTAAACCACCAAACTGAATATCAACGATGAAATATTTGTCAGGTCTGATAACCGCATGACGTTTTCATCATGGTTGGAAAATGGAAGTTTTAAAAAGCACCCTGTATAATGGATTCCATTAACCATTGTAATTTTGAAGTTCGCATACTGGCGCAAAAACGTAAATTACAAATCGGTTGCCTAAAATTAATTCCAGTAAAGAAGGGGGTCAATATCCTCCCCTCCCTTCCCACCACCATGTTACGTTTTTTGTTCTCAGCGTATAAAAGTTTTGTTTAGCAGCGATACAATCATTGATAGTTTCCAAGCTGGGCACAATAAAATGTTTGTAAATAAGTTTAAAATGAAAAAGTGATAAAGTGCTGATAACACTCAGAGACGAGCCCCTGTACGATCAATTGAGTTATATTGTCCTTTGTGCCGTATGCATGAAGAAGGTGTCCGGTTTTACTTAAATAGCTTGCCCACTCTCTTTTTTTTACATTATATAGTAAACATTAGCTTTGTCAATCACTTTATTATATTTAATAATTATTATAAATTTAAAAGAATTATTGCAACGAGTTTAAAAACTGCCAATGAGTCGCTGCTGAGTTAAAATTATTTTTGACTTAAAGTTCACAGGGTTATTAAATTGTACTTTTTTTCTTGCAAACAATAGTTTAATTTATTTACTTTTCCCCCGTAAAATAAAAGGACTTTTTAATACATCTATGTTGGGCTTAAATCCTTTCCACAAAAATTTGTACTCTAAAAACAAAATTGTATCAGTTAAAAATGTAAACATTAATAATGTGTGTTTCAGAAAAAACAAAAAAAAATATATGATTTAAACGTTTAACAACGTTTAAGGAAAAATGCAAGCAAAACCCAAAACCTAAAACAAAATCCCTAGTATCAGGATCACATTGTGGATCAAACCTAACCAATGTACTGCTCGTATACGTATGTATGTGTGTGTGTGTGTGTGTGTGTGCATGTTTGTCTAGACAAAGCACACAACTCTCAACTAACTAGCTGTTACACATGTGTATGAAAGAGAGACAAAACAATTAAAACACAACTTAAAACTAAACTAATTCTTGTTGTATGTGTGCGTGTGTTTGTGTGCGTGTGCCTCTGTTTGCCAGCGCCAGCTAGACAGGCAGGACTTTAAACTTCGCAAACTTAAGACACAACCTTGCATTTGTGAGTACGCTTGTGTAGCGCAATAATGGTGGTTGCTTGTTGCCGTTACAAAAGAGAGCTTACTCACACACAAATGAGGGGTGCATATATGCACATTGTTGGTATCGTTGTTGCTATTGTATTGTTGCACTTTGGCGAAATGTAACTGGTTTGTGGACATTCGTATTCGTATATATTCTGCTCGATTAAACGAATGAGAATAGATTTGATTCGTTTTACGTTTGGCCAATCAAAAATGTTTATTTGTCGTCTGTTGGCTCAAAATCAAATAATGGTGGTTGTTTGTGTTTGTATGGACTTAGACGTGTCGGTCGGTTGGTCGGTGTTTTGTTTGTTCTTGTTTGCCGCCAAGTCTGTGTTTGCTGGCATGTTTGTGTTGTGTGCAATATTTTAATCAAAAAAAAAGTAAGAAAAAAATATGGCAAAGTGTAAATTTAAACGAAGCGCCAGCCAGGATACATAGCGATACGAATGAACAGGCGGAAGGTCGCAAATTGTATCGAACGTCTAAGACGACAGTAGCGTGCTGCGTTTAAAAATTAATGCGTAATGACTAAATTTGTGTAAACAAACCTTCAGAAACACGTGTAGTGTATATTAGCACAATCAATTTCTACTCCTAAACACACTCTACAGTACATTTTGATCTGCATACTTAAGTGGATATTAAATCATATCGTTACGTATCGTGCCGTATTCAATCATTTGTGAACTTTGTGAAATTGTCAGAAACGCGCGTTTTTTTAATTTAAAAAAAAAAAATTATGTCAAAAATCGTGTAAACCAGGTGCAAAAGTAGTAAACAAAGAAAATTATAAATTAAAAATTAAAAATCTTCTCCAACCTCTTCAGCTGAGTGCATTAAATTGCAAAAATAAAAATATTAATTTCTAAAAAAGTGAAGTGAAAACGAATGCCCATTTAGTGTATTATTCTGCTTTTGTTTTTATTGTTGCTGTTGCCACCTGTGGTGCAATAAAGCCTTTATTCCGCAAAAAAAATTCAATACTGTCTCTTATTTTAATTACGAAAAATGCCGTGCAATGTGCATTGAAATCCTTTAATATAAAAAAGTGATTTTTTGTGAATAAAACAAAACAAAACAAATAAAAAAATATACACGTAAATACATCAACGTTTATGCGTTCCATACGAAAGGAAACTCCACGGGTAGCGACATGATGCTTAATTGTTATATCAAACAAAGCCTGTTGTCATCTTGTCAAGCTTAGCGCATCCAATATATTTAATTGAAAACAACGGTAGTTATTGCTCAATTTAGAATATTAGTTTTTTTTTTTTTTTTGAAATATGAAAAAGCTATTAAACTTAAGCTTAACTAACAACAATCGCTTTAGAGCTGTATCTAAATGCTTAATTCTTGGCACAGACCTAAAGATTGTTTTACTCAAAATATACATAAATACGATACATACGTTTATTTCATAAGGCATATGAACATGAATGAGACCATAATGAATAAGGCCCAGACCAGATTAAGTTAGGTTAGGTTGAGAATAGGAGTCACTTTATTATTCAAGTTCAATTTTATTCAAGATTTTAGGTACATGCCACCTCCCTTGTTTTGCAAAAATATTGAAACTAATTTAATTTAAGCGCCTGATCAATCGCGAAATATCGTAACGATCCTTTTACTCGTATATGAACTGGCCAATAGTTTTATCAAAGCCCGCTAGTTATTCTCACAACCACTGATCGGTTTATGAACTGAACAGAATGCATTCGACATGGTATCAGCATATACGCTATAGAAGAACGGCCAAAGCTAGATCTATGACTAAAGAGTGCTCAGTCATACGGTTGTCAGATCTGACGAATGACCATCACTTGCGCCATACCTTCGGTCTATGGACTGATGATAAACTCGACGCCAAATCACTGTCTTAACGCAATAGTGTCCGTGATAAGGATCTTTTTGGGCTCCACGGGCATGTTAGTAAAAAATGTCCACGTTTGAATTGAGAAAAATCCTCCACGTGGTGCTACAACCACAAAGAATCGCTGTTCGGTAAGCTTTATGGGCCGGTGGAAGCATGGGGTCTTCCTATTTTAAAAGCGAAGCCGACGAGAACGTCGCCGTCAATGGCGAGTCATATACTATAACAATGATTACCAATTATTTGTGGCCAAGTTTGGTTGGAATGTATACAGAAGAAAGCAAGTTTTACCAACAAGGCTGTGCCACATCTCATGCAGAGCACCAAACAATCGGCTGATTAAAGAAAACATTGTGCTAACGCCTTATTTCTCGGTCTGGAGTAGTCAATAGGCGATTGAATGCCTTTCGAATATTTTCTCTGGACTTATGTGAAGCCATTACTTTTTGCGAACAAACCAACAAATTTGGCCGCGCGGACCATTTACGAGATAAGGCGCCCAAATGCTTGAAAAAGTTTTCGAATATTAGACTTCCAAAATTCTCTATATTCAAGCCAGTCTATATGGCCGAAATCATGTGCAGACACCCAAGTTTTGTTTGATATTCTGTAGTCTCAGAGTATTATTTCAGTTCAAAGTTGTCCACCTTTAAAAAAAAAACACATCCGTTTATCAACAACGCAAGCAGAAATGTGGTCTCTGTAGTTCAGACCATGTATGAAACGTAAAACTCTGTTTTCCCGGGTCCACGCCTCGTCTTGTAATTTTATTTGCTTCTGCTGCTTTCTAAGTGTTAGCTTTAAAGGCCTGCTTACTCAGTACGAGTTGTTGCTCAGAGAGTGGACAGCTACTGCGCCAGTGAGCACGAGTTATAGCCAAAGCAAAATATGTAGTCGTGACTCGGGCAATGCAGTTACTCCTATGATGCGATCAGACGGCGCGAGTAGCTGCACTAGAGTAACTAACTAGCCCAGTTCGGATGCTAGCTCGCACTAGTGGCAAACTACTGGCACTCGGTATAGACGAAAATTTCCATTTAAATTCTATTGAAATTTCGATCGATATCTAATGCCGCAACTTGCCTTTAGGCTGTAGGGTGTTTTATTGCAGTATTTGCAATATTTAATGCTTGCAATTTGTCTTTGTTTAAAATTACGAATGACAAAACAATGCGAAATTCGAGATTAAGTAGTTCTATACCTCCTACGCCCCAACCACATGAGCAATTTGTATGTCTTGATACAGGCACTAAAGTGCCACCTATATTACACTACGTCTTGACTAGGCGCAAATTTGTTTGCACATGGACACAGCATCGGCAGCATAACAGGAGCAATTATGTTCGTGGTCCTCTGTGTGGAGAATACGTGTAGATATTCCTGTTCAGCTTGAGGATAATTTTTTGCCTCTCAACGAGATTGTTGCCATGCTCTTAGCGTGTGTTTACAGATGAGGACATACACACAAATTTTTAAAATGCCTGTGTGTATTTTGTTTGTGTGATGGCAAAACATTGTTGCGTGAAGAACTGTTCCGACAACATTGTTTGAACACGAACACACCATCAACAGTAATGGTCTTCATTAGCCAAGTTCGTGTGTGATGCACTAAACAGTGACACTAACATCAAAGTAGTGTTACGTGTAGACTGCTCGTAAAGAAAGTTCTGATAAGAACGCTCTGTTATACCATAAAATGCCAGTTAAGGTTTTTTGTAATTGCAGAGTAATTAAAGCTCAAGCAAACAACCGAATTTGAGAGCTTGTGTTAAAAGATTATTCCCCAACAATGTATTATAACATTTATAGCTGAATATATGTTGCAACATATCTTCATTCGATCCACACATTAATATAATGATCTTGTGTTGCCCGAGTGGTCGGTGGTTAGACGTTAAGCACACTAAAAGAAAACACATGGTTGCGGTAACCAACTTATGATTGACTTATATGTTGCTATGAAGAAACACTTTGTGGTTAGAAATTTAGTAAAAATTGTATTGTTCGACTCAACCATGTTGCAATTTTTATGGTTGGTAACCAATGAATGAAACAATAACTTGTTAATCGTAACTACGGTAATGCTTAAATTATATTCAAATAATCATTATATGTTTGTCACAACAATTTATTATTGTAGAGAACATTATATTGTTGTTGTGACCATGGCGCAAACCATGAATTAAAAATAATATGATTGAGCATTGCGCAGGTCCGTTAGCTTTCTGCTCTCGTAGTGATGACACAACTGCGTCTTTTGTATACACTATGTTTCTTATGCTCTGTATTGCTATGTTGCGTTAAAACAAATACTGAGAGACATACGACTAGAGCGAAGCCGATCGGCTAAAAGCCGACGCTGCGAGGCACATTGGGATCATTTAGTCGCCGCTGATTTGTGCTGCTAAATACGACTATAATTCTTCACCACACACCAGCTAAGGCGCTTGTTCTTGCTTTATTTTTATCGTATTAAGAAAACATACTTTTTACTGGAGATTCACAAAATATTGCGAAAGAGCCGAGTATAATAAAACTAGTTAAAGTAGCAGTACAGCCGAAAAGAGTAGTTAATAAGGCATTCCTTTAAATAAAATGGAAGTGGAACCAAGTGTAAAGGCAGTTTTAGTAGACTATTATTTACCAAGAAATAAGGAAAGTTACCAAAAGGATTGTTTATTTTTTTACCTGCACAAAGCCAGTTTCTGCCAGTTTCGGCCGTCAGCCTAGAGTTTTAATACAGCGGCCGCCGCCGCCGCCAAATAGTTTATAAGTTTAGCCGACGGCCTAAGTAAAATTAAACCCTCAATTAATTTCTAACAAATTAGCAATAAGGTAACGCGAGTACCGAGTGCAGCGAGCGACGATATCTACAAGTTTGAAATTTGATGCAACTGCAGCAAAAAATGTTTACCAAAAATGGGTGTGTAGCAGTGATGGAATATTCGAGTACTCTTGTACTATTTTCAGTACTTTTTTTATTACAAAAATACCTCAGTTACTTCAAGCCATTTTTAGGACTCTTTTTCTATGCCAGGATTTTTTTTTGGTTCAGAAATCTAGCGTTACTATTTTTTTACGCAATTGCTTTAATTGGACAACTCGGGCTTCTTAAAACATGAACACAAAAGCCGTAGGCTGCAGTCATAGCTGTGTATTGAGCTACTTAATTATAATGAAAATGATAGCAACGTCGTAAACAGCTGATATTGAAGCTTCATGTTTAGATACATATTAAAATGATTATCTGTGTTGCTATAATGACTGAAAATTATTAAGTACATTGCGCAAAAGTCATTGCTAAAAAATAGCGTACTACATAAAGCTGCAGTTTATGACGTAACCCAAGATTGGGGGTTGTCTAGTGAATACAACTCGCGATAAAGAAGGATTTTCTAAAACGTGTGTAGAACTACTGAAAAAAAGAACGAAGAACAGTTTTGAGGCAACTGGTATGTACGCAGATAGTTTAAATTTACTGTTAACATTGCTAAAGGAAAATGTTCAGTGATTTTCTAACGAAATAGACGCTGAGAGGCGTTTGGTCGTAACAATAATGTAAGCAAACGTAGGAGTTATCAGTATTTTATACTAAAGAAAAATAATAATATCAGTTACTTGGCGCAAAGATTTTAATACAAATACTTGCTTGGAGCCTACAAGCTGTTTGATAAATCATCTCCGAACAATTTAATGCGATTTGAGATGAGTAGCATGTTGTAAATTTGTCACCTCCAAACGTGAGAGAGCTTAAAACCATATTTGACAAGTGTCATGTCAAGACTGGAATGCCAAATTTTTTTTTCAGGTATTGATCGCGGTGAATGCGGTTTCTTGCATTGCAATTACAAAAAAAAAAATTAAATTTTGATTCTAATTAGTGGCATTTACTTATCAAGACGAAAAAATATAAAACGAAATCAATTCCTTTGTTTGCAACCGCTGGATTGTTAATGCATTTATATAAAATATTGTGATCTTTTCTGTTAAATAAAATATTTTTAAGCTCTCAATTATTTCATATTTTTTATTATGTTGGGAGCACAAGATCGATTGATTGTCGCTTCGGAGCCAGGGTAGACTAAACAGGTAAACTCGCCAGCGTAGCTGATAACTTCTTTTTAACTTATTGTATGTCGAATTCCATATAAAAAACTGTCTCGCCATTTGCGGCAGTCTTTTGAATTCGCCCACAAGTCCACGTGTTATCAATTTGCCTTGCTTAGGAGCATAGTTGGCAACAGTCGCCACAGCGTCGTGTAGCTGTGTTGGTGTCAAAATAATCGTCTTCGATTAAAAGTGCGTATTTAAGTTTTGACAGATTGTGGCCTACTGTAGTCTATGTGCTTAATGCTTAAGACTTATGAAATATTATGACAGCTAAGTTTGGATTTTTATATCCATCCACCAGCCACAAACATAAATATCTGTATATATGTACAGATTTAATGAAATTATTAATTTAATTTACTATTTAAGTAAATTATTTTAAATATTTCTTTTTTTCTCACTACAAAAACTCAATGTGCCTAACAAAAATTCATGTAAAATAGTTTAAATCCATTTTTAAGTTTATTTTTCCAATAAAACAAATGTTTCATAAAAAGTACTAAATTGTTAACAAAAAAGTACTCTCTTTGTTGATGGTCAGTACCATTTAAATTTTTCAATTTTCCATCCCTGCTGTATACACTATGTACGTATATCGGCTTGGGAGCGAAGAATTGAAAAATACGAGTCAGTTAAATAAGATGTTTAAGCAGAAGAGCAATAAATATGTAGATTACAAAGAATCTCTTACTCACGATGTTTCACAATATGGGCAAGTACTCACTCATATTGCATTAAAAAAAACTATTGAAAAACGGTCACTGTCGGACTCTTTAGTATTTAAATTAGTTTTAAACAAATATTTATTCTTTATTTACAGCTCAATAACCTTAAAAGGGAAAGAGGAGCTACATGAATAGTAGAACAACAACAGTACTGAATGTGTTATTGCAGATAAATATAGAATTTAGAAAAAATCCAAGAACGTTTCATTAAGCTAACAACATAGTGGGACAAAATTTGCAATGTTTGCGTTACAGCCGACTCCACCTTTAGGAGCCGTAGTTGCACCATGGTCTGGTTCAATGATTGATCGTATGCCAACACTAGAAGACATGCCGCACAAAGGTAATTCATTTGAAGACTGAACTAAGTGACACAAATCTTTGAACATTCATAAAGGGAATAAAAACAAAATAAGCAGTTTGCACCTCATCTTTTAGTTCGCTGTTTCGGTTAACCGTTACCTCTGACATTTGTGGATTTGTTTAATCATGCCTAAAAATTCACTTACGGACTACCAAATAAATATGGTTGTTTAAGCGGGAAATTTACTCATGCCGGTGGCCCTGTTAGGTTTAATATTTTAGAACTTTTGTGCCAGAAATATTTAGCCTAAAAGTACCTTATTATGATAATCAGGCCCCAAATAAAATAATAAAAGTTTACTCCTGCAGTGCGATTCACTAACTTTAAACGTTTCGACAGTCGAAAAATTTGCGGACAATTTTTATTGTTTGCAGTAAAGATTGTGCGATTCGCTAACTGTTCCTAAACGAGAGTACTCAACTTTAATTTTCTGTTGACTAAGATTTATGTCAAGTGGCATCTCTGTAAAAAACAAAGTGTCAAATAAGCGAAAAGCACAAAGATGAATTGAGAAAAATACCAAATAAACTTATGCTAGCCAAACATTTTATAATTTAAATTTTACAAAAGGTAAGTAAAAAAACTTAGGATGCTTTTTCTATACATATGTACTTGCTGCCTTGCTCATAAATAATATTTGAGGTTAATAAATGATTTATAAACCAACTAACACTGCCCCTAAAAGATGCCATGAATTTTAAACAACACAAAAATATTTAGTTTAGATAACAATTTCATGGCGAATAGCAACATCGTTAAGTTTGTTGTTGAAAGTTTTAACCTCAAGCTGCCGTTTCACTGACTCACTCACCAATATTATGGGGCACTCCACAATAGCTAGGTATACAAGAAGGTCTGGGAGAATAAGTAAACAGTAAAATATGAAGACGGGCACTTTTATCTAGGGGCCAGGGTTCGCACTTATTTATATGGGACACTTCCACTAAAGCTAGAGAGCTGAATTGTGCTATATAGGTAGGGCTTGGGGAATAATTAATCAAAAAATCTGAAAATGAGCACTTTTCATCTAGGGAGACTGGAGTCCCCTCTTATTTATATGGCGGTAGAGAGCTCAAAATTTGATATTACCCAACCGTCTTAAAAGCTTTTAGTTAAAAGAAGTTTCAAATATACTTGCGAATATATACATTTACAATAAAAAAATTACTTGGAAAAAGCCAAGTTCTTATCCAAAAATGACGGCCGTAAAAGGTACCAATACCACTCATCTCACTTCTAGTCAACTTGCTAGCTTGACAATATTTTTTTAACTTTCAAATATGGAAAAGAGTTATGGGAAACATGTTACCAAACTAGAAATTTGCCTAGAAATGTAATGGCATGGTACATATGAAGAACTTGGCCCTCATTTTGATCTGGGTACTTTTTACGGCCAAGGCTTTTGAATAGGAACTTGGCCCTATTTTCACATTTATGTTTTTATATGGATTTGAATAAAACTGAACAAATTAATAGATGCTGCGAAAGCGAACAATTGAAAAGACTGGCGCAATTTGTTTGGAAATCAAAGAAAGGGTTGCAAAATATTGCTATTGATCAGATTTAGTCGTCAGATCTGTCAAAATCGCCCAAAAAGTAATAATAGTGAGTGGAACAGAATTCTGTACGAATTTGTTCTGATTGAATTGCACTGCAAGACTACGTAGTATAGTGAATCATAATGAATGAATATTATGCGTCTAGGTATTTACTGTATGAGATTAGAGAAGGGGAATATAAATTTCTTTCCACTCATCTTAAAAGTTTAATTTTAATCCGGCCAGATCAGGGCTACTGCAGAATCATTGCTTAAAGTTGTTTCTCCCCAAGAAGAAGAATTCTCTTCATGTAAGTTTTTTGTTTAATTGTAATCAACGGAAATACAGCGTAAAACTCATTAACATATATGTAGGTAGGTATGTATGTTTGTGTGTATATAAAGATGCGCGGCCTGAATTTAGTTTCAAACAAATACACATACACATGTACCTACATAAGTATCTATGTATGCAACTCTTAACTATAAAAATGAGTGTGTAGAACTTTGTTCAATTCATATTCCTTTGACTGTTAAAACAGATGATGAAGTAGAAATCACAGACAGTATCCAGATTAGGCCGGCCACACACGTGTTGACGTTTGGTAAAGTACGATGTTTTGGTTTAGTGCACTTTCTTTTTTTGTGAACTTGGTTTTTTTTTTTTTGATAATTGTTGTTTTTCTCAACATTCTGTTTTTTTGGTAAATTACAGATTATTTTTTATAAATTTCAGATTTTCAGGGAAATTTCGGGGGTGTTTACGAATTTTCGCTTTTTGTTTCTAACAAGTTTCAAATTATTTGGTGATGTTGAAATTTATAGGTGAAGTTCTCATTTTTTTGTTGTAAAATTTGCACCTTTAAGATAATTTTTTTTGTGAAACATCAACTCTGGTGAAATTTAATATTTTTGTGTAATTCCTGGCGAAATCCCCACGTTTAGTAAATTCGGTTTTCGCGTTGTCTTTTTCGCTATATTTCGTATTTTTTTTGTTTGTTTTGGTAATTAATTTTTTTTTTTTGATTTTAAGTTTTTGTTGTGAATTATTGATTTTTGTCAAAATACAAATTTTCAATTGTTTAGCTTATATATTTTCGGTTGAAGTTTTTTTTGTTTTAAATTTTTTTTTTGTGATTTTTCGCATGTGGTAAATTCGGATTTTTTTAATTTGGAATTTTTGGTGGCTTAATGTTTTCGATGTTTTCTGAATTTTCAAATATTTGGTAACTTTTGTATTTTTGTGTATTTACAAATTATTGCAGTTTTCCGATGAAATACCGGTTTTTGCAAGAATTCGGATTTTAGGTAAATTTTGTTAAATTTGTTGGTTTCGTAGTAAATTTTCGATACGATGAAACGGGCGAAAAATGTCAATAATTGATCACGATCGAAACATAAAAAGTAAAAAATATTCATTCTCATATTCTATTTGTCTTTGGTTTTGAGTAAAATAGACGATTTTTACAGTTGACACAAAATCGTGCCCTCCTGACTAGACATAAAGCTGTTCCGGAATATGGCTCCTGAATAGCGACGCTGTCGATGACGCTGTCCGAACAGTTTTAATGTTCTGCCATCACACCAATGACGTTGAACCGTGGTTAATTACTTAGATCGGGTGTAAATATTATATCCATGTGCCGAGCGTAGGTGTAGCTCAGGGGTAATAACAACATTTTTTTAAATGACTTTTATTTCATTGCTTTTTAACACTTATCATGAAACATACATATGTAGGTACATCCAAGAAACAAGGGTTGTTAGATTTCGAAAATTTTGAGCTGCATACTAATTTAGAGCCCGAAATTTATTGGCAAAAGATCTTTTTTATTTTAAATAAAAATTCATTGGGGAAAACACATGTCCCATTTACAAAGCCTTCTGCGGAGAGAAGGAGAGTGCCTTAATAAAAGTAAAACTGATGTAGGGAACAAACGATCGTCTGATGGCATTCACTTAATTTAAGCTTCTTTAACTTGCTCTTCATTTATGCACATGAGTACATACGAGTATATATTTTGTTAGTTTGTTGCTAATTGCCGTAAAAATACAAGAATAGAAATGTATTTATTTGCTGTTTGTAACAGACTTTTCTTAAATTGGATAATTTTGACTCCTAGTGGGTGTACCTCTATCCAATGGTCAATATTTTCCATGACTCTGAGACATGATTGAGCTTCAATGTCGTTAATGTGCCGAAATATCTCATCCTTTAACTCTTGAATTGTTCTTGACTTATGGACATATACTTTTGCTTTTAAATATCCCCAAAGAAAGAAGTTCTAACGGTGTTAAATCACATGATCGTGGCGGCCAATTAACGCCAGGATGAAATAAATGAAATTGTGCGACTTAGCATGAATATTTTATGGACAACTTTTCCGCCAATTCGTATTTTCTTCCCATCAAGTACCACCAACAATTCAATATAAGTGTAATTTTTGTGTTAAAAACATAATTTTAGGACGAATTTCAATGAAATTGTGCGAGCTCTCATGATTATTTTATGGACAACATAGGCAATTGCCAAGACGTGAGATAACACAGCCATTGAAGTTCTCGCGCAAAAGAGCCATTGTTTCGTTGGCTGTGTGGCAAGTGGCACCCAACCTGTTGAAACCACATATTGTCCAGGTTTATATCCTCAATTTCTGGCCACAAGAAGTCCGTTGTCATCTCGCGATAGTGACTCACACTTAACATCGCGCATTATACTTGGGCCACCCTATACAACACAACGAAACAATGCCGATGGAAAACAAAATATTATGCTCAAACTGAACAAGAACATTTTTGTTCGTTATTCTTCCCACGCTTGGTTCATTGGCTAGTCATTTTTTTTTTTGTTGTAAATATCAGGCACATTCATAGGGTTAATATAAAGTTGCCAGAGTACTCGCTTTCGTATGGATGTATTTTGGTTTATTGATTCAAAAGTTTAAAACAAGAAAAGTTTGTTGAATGCTGGGCTATTTTTATTACCAACGCTGCTATATTAAATATAAAGGCAACGTTTTTTAAAAGAGTTCAATTTCACAGCAGGCATTTTTGCAATCATTTCGTTTCGTTAACAAATGAAATAGAAAAAAATTTATGATTACTATTGCTGAGCATCAAAATTAATGCTTATTAGAATTTCTTAGATAGAAATGGTAGAAGAAACAATATTTACTCAATAATCATTGCACTTATTACTCCACGTCGCAGACGGCAAAAAAAGAATTTGGTATAGAAATACTATTAATATTTGTAATATACTACTGTGTGCAAAAAATAGTAAGACTTTGTTCATAATTTTAAATTTCTTTATTTATTCTGTCAAATCTATTTCGTCCCCCTGGGCCTTTTCTTAGGCCCAAATGATCTTTTAAAATGGTTTTCACTGATCCCTCCGATATTCCAACGATATCAGTAAGGTCTCTGACTGTTAATCGTCGATTCTCAAACACCTTTTCCTTGATTTTATCGACATGTTGATGTAATATTTGGCACAGATGTCACTGACAGTCATACCAACGTAGAAAAAAAATTTCGACAAATGGATTTCCGCGCGAAATTTAAAATAAAAAGTTTTACTATTTTTTGTTCACAGTAGTAGTTTGGTGGAAGTATGAGGCGATGCGCAGTAGTTTCAGACCACTTTTTTCAAGGATTTTTAGAGGGGCCACTTTAAGCAACCGTATTTTGTAATAACTACTAAACTATCAATCATTACAATCGCGAAACATTTTTTTTGTTTTCGCGTCCAGATTGGCCAAATATTGTGCTGCAGCTGGTGAAAAGGCCTTCGTTACTATGCTCGATTAATTAAGCTAGAATATCGGCCTCTAATTTTATTGTAAAATAAGATGTGAAAAGAAAAAACATGTTTGTGCTCAGGTTACTTTAGTTGCGATAAAAATGTTAATGTTTACATTTAATCATGAAACAGTGGCGGATCGATATCTCTTCATTTACATAGCGACATATCGCATTTCTTGAGCAACAATAGTGTATTAATTTAAATTGTTCCATTAGAAGCGAAAAAAATGTTGATTTTACGTTGGAAATGGAAATTTAAGCTGATCAATGTTTTTTTAAATAGGTCACAAGCAAAACTACACAAAATTTTAACAGTGGGTAGATAGGAGTAACAATTGTCGATTTTTCTAAAAATGAAAACCATTTTTGTTGCACAAATGCGATAAGTTGTGTACATAATTATAATCAGCAGAAATACAGCTTTAATCTCATTAACACATATTTATGTGTGTATAGAAACAGCTTGACTCAAATCCATATACATGCACACATACATAAACTCGCTTAAAGGAGCAGGAAGTTTGCAGAAAGTTGCTCTAGTTGACATCACACTATACAGATTGATTAAATTCGGTTTTTGGGTTCTCTTGGAGTTTTTTTTTTTTTTTTTGGTTATGCAACTTTCTGATTTTCTAGTGAATTTTCGATCTCTGATGGATTATCGAATTTTTATGAAACTCTAAATTTTTGCTTTAATTTTCTGTTTTGGTCTCCATATTGTTATGTTTCAATTTATATGTGAATTAAATTTTTTTTGGTAAAATTTCCACTTCTTTCTTGATAAATTTTTTCGTTGAAATTTTACATTTTTGATAGAATTTGGTGAAATTTTTAAGTTAATTGATTTTATTTTTTTTTAAATTGTAGATCTTTTGGTAATTAAATATTCTTTTAATTTTCTATTTTTGTGTTGAATGATGAGTTTTTATCAAATTGCCGATTAAAAGTAAAATGTGTATTTTTTTTAATTTTTGCCTTAATTTCGCTTGATAAAATTTATATTTTATTTCTTTTTTAATTTTAAAATTTTTTGTAAATTTTTCATTTGTTGTGAAATTTTTTTAAATGATTTTTTAGGTAACAACATATTCTGGTATATTTCCGATATTTTTCAGTGGTTTCTTGTGCTCAAATATGGACTTTTAAGTGTGAAATATAATTTTGCTGTAAAATATCAAAATGTTAACGTAATCACTTGAATTCGTTGGCGAAATTGGGGTGTTTAGACATTTTGGTAGTTAAAATATTCTTATATATTTTTTAATTTTTTGGTTTCTTAGTTTATTTTCAACACAATAAAATATTTAGGTATATAACTGAACTGATGCCCTCGGAATAAAAATATCATTATTTGGACATGATCGAGCTTGTTTATTTCCGCTTATAAAACATATTTTCTTATATGAACTCTCGGCTATATTCGTAATTTTCTCTATTTGTTGTACTGTTCAAGTCAATTTTTGGTACTGGAGCTGGAATCATATAAATTTACAAAATCGTACGCATCGTTTGAACAAAATAATGTTGGGCTATGCTTCACCAGTACAAATACAAATAAAAAAATTGACACCATATTTTTGTATAGAAAATTTGGAAAACAAAACACGTAAATTAAATTTCGTTCACACAAAAATCGATATTTAGTTCAAATTTTCTTTTTTGAACTCTAAGACACATATTTTAAAATTAGCCATTTCATTCCATTATTCTTTGAATTTCAATTATTTAAAATAAATACAGGGTGTCTGGTAGCAGATTTATATTTTCAAAATTAAATAAAAAAACGTAATAATTGACACAAAGTTTTATTAAAAGCATCGAACGATAGATGTCTTCCGTTTAGTTGAGCACACTGTTTAATACGGAGCCTTGTGTTCTGCGCCACGCGCTGCAGTAAACTTGGTTCAATTGAGCTGATTTCTCGGCGAATATTTTTCTTTAAAGCCACAAGAGATTGGGGATTGTCATTATAAACCCTTTCTTTGAGGTAGCCCAATAAAAACAATCCATGGAAGTTAGATCGGACGTCCTCGGTGGCCATGGGATGTCCCTAAAACGACTGATTATTTTTTTGGTGAAATTTTTCCGAAGCAAATTCATCAAAGCTCGGGCTGTGTGTGCAGTCGCCCCATCATGTTGAAACCAAGTGTGTGAAGAGTACGATGGATGAGCTCGCAGGTTTGGCAAAAAGAATTCCGCAATCATGCGTCGATAATTTTCACCGTTGACATTCGTCGCCTGGTCTCGAGAATTTTCGAAAAAAAATTTTCCAATTATCTCATCCGTGGATACGACATACCAAACAGTTACCCTGGGGCAATGCAATGGGGTTTGATGTTTCAATAGAGGGTTGCGGGTTCCTGAAAACCAGTAACATCAGTTTTGATTGTTGACGTGGCCGTTTAATTGAAAAGGAGCCTCGTCGCTCCAATTTAGAGTGCGAAAACGCTCCAACATCGTTTCAAAGTCACTTTCTTGCAGTTCTTGAACGATTTGAATTTTAAAAGGTTGGAACTTCAGAACCTTTTTGATGCTGCTCTTTTCTGCATTAAAATTCGCGGATTTTCACGTAAACTACTTTCAACCAGTTCAATGTTTTCAGGAGTCCTTGAAGATCGACTGGGCCCTGGCCGTGGGACATTCATAGCCGAAGCAGTTGCGTGGAATCTCTGCACCCACGAACGAATTCAATTTACACTCGGTTCATCGCGTATTCGCCTAATACCGAACTTTGAACAAAATTGTCGACGAGCAATTACTTAAGAATTATTACTCTTAAAAAACACGCAATGCTCACTCGATGACTGCGACATCGTGTCTAACGATCCGCACAATCGTTAATTCCAACGGCACCACCCTCCCTCCGCACGGTTTAATACTTTTTGAAATAATCGTATTTAAAAATATAAATTTGCTACCAGATATCCTATATATAGACTATATAAAATTACTATGTATGTGTTTAGAGGGGGCGCCAACAAGGTGTCATACACCGGGCGCTAGTTATGCTCGCTACGCCACTGATTATTAAGTGAATACCTGGCATAAAAATTAGAACACAACCATATATTCGTACGGTTGAGTTGGGCAATACAATTTTGACTAAAATTCTAACCACAAACAAAGTATTTTAACCATTCAAAAATAATATAATAATTTCAATTATTAAATGTTTCAAATACACACTCGTATGTAAGTAAATTTCTTTTGGTGTTTGTTTCAACAATGAGGATGCTATAACTTAAGTTGTGAAGCAACATAAATTTTTTGTTTTTCTATCGTTTTCATAAGGGCCATATTATTATCTACAATAATATTGTTTCTTCACAACCATATTTTTCAGGCATGTTTTTTTCTATTCGTCATTTAGTCAAACAACGTCATAACTCAAAAAATGTCATTTTGAGATAAACGCGGTTGAAAATGTCTATTTGCGCCCCCACTTCCCTTAAAAAAACAACGGCATATTCTCGGTAAACGTGGAAAGTAGAAAAGATATACAGGCCTGTTCTGGAAATCTGCGCACAAAAAATATTGAAATCGCGTATTTAATTTCTGCCCATAAAGTAGCTACCGGTATGATTACTTATTTAATGTTCTTAAGTTTTACAAAATAAACCACATCGAAAAACGTAAACTCCTGTGATTTGCAGAACATTAAAAAATTGCCCGCGTGATTTGAAGCCACGTGATTTTCAGAAAAAAACAATTTTTTGAGTTATGACGTTGTTTGAGTAAAATGAGCGTTATGTATTTGTCTGGTTTATTTTGTTTACATTTTTATTTTTACACACTGTTTCGTACTATTTTTTTTAAGTCAAATTCGAAAAATTCTTAACTAAAATTTTTTTCCCAAATTAAAAATTTTCCTTTTAATTGTTGCTGAATATGAAATCCAAGGCAAAATATTATTTAAACGCTTTTTATATTTTTTTTAGCAAAAACGCTACTTCTTCTTCTACATTACGCCCATTCTCTAATTTTCATTTCCCATCCCTGCCACCGACCGACCCATGCGCTTCTAGTAGAAATGGTACAAAAATTTGATTAGTTGTTTTGCCAAATTTGTCTTTATATATACGAGTATTTACATTATATACTACTTATCCTACATATGTATGTGTATATGTATGTTTTCATTTTAAAATTATTTTATTTTGTTAAATAAATGATAAAAATAAATAATCTTTCTTACTTAAAGACTGCAAAAATAAGATTGTTACCTGACTTTCCGTTTCTATTCCTTTTTCTTTCTTATAGACAATTTCATTGCCATGAGAAATCTACCATGTTTGGGTGTTACTAGCGGTGGCGGTGGTGTCGGTAGTATTGACGGTTCTACGTCGGATATCACAGCAGATAAACCTACTGCTGTTATGGATCCAACTACCTTGGAAGCACCTTCAACGCCTCGCGCATCATCATATTTTGCCACCACCTACTACCACATAACTGATGATGAATGTATGTTATAAAATTATAGATTTAACATTTAATTTTTCCTTTGTTTTTCATAAAGAATACAACATTTACTTATCTATATCCAAATACATACACTTGTAGTATGTATATGTGTGTATGTAAACTGTGGTGCAATATTATAGCAGCATGCCCCTTCTTTTAAGATTATAATTGCAATTCGTATTCATATTGTTTTTGGGAAATGTTAAATGCGCCTTTTTCCAGCGGGTTACATTTGCAACATTCTTCAGTCGCTATTTCTTTAGCAGTTTTCGTAGAGTTTCTGGCGTTTGGGTTGACTATGAGCGGAAGTTGCGCTTTTTATTATTATTTATTTATTGAAAAATAATTTATTATAAGCGACTGGGTAAAGTGTGCACATGATGAGTTAATAAGTGCGACCCTAGGCATAAAATCACTTATCAATTGAAGCTGGTGAAGAAAGCGACAGTCGCTTTTTGCATGTAGAACTATCGATCACACTAATTTGCCTATTGCTGTGATTGACAGTTAACGTCGGCACCAGTCACAACCAGATAGTGGTCTTTGCACCGGGTGTTTTAATATACCACCAACAATGCCCCTGTCTGCATTATTATAGCTAGCAATTTAGGACCATGTCTGCCTAGACCCTAGTACCCAGCTGCAGCTGAGGGGTTCGTAGCTACCCAATCTCCACCCGTAAGCCAAGATCTACCCGCAATTCGGGTTAAACCCACAGTCACCACACGCACTTCCGACAAAGCTTCACCAACAATCAGTCCGGGAATTACATTTCAGGAGCTATTGGTTCCCATAGTACCAGTGCTTATGTTGTTACTGGTCGAACTTGGAATTGTTCCACTTTCAGGTTCTAGACAGGTCTCGAGCTCCCCCTGTAATACTACATCAAGGAGGCAGGATCACCAAGAAGTCATGCTTCCGGGGCTATGTTAAGATTGACAAAAATGCCTCGTCGCTCATAGGAAATTATTTCTTAAGCCTGTTAATAACTTTGTTGAAGTAGAGAGTGTCTGCACTGTGGGACAGTCTGCACTTTGTAAAGGTAAATGTATCTCTTTAAATGATTCAACGACGATAGCAGTAAATCGCCGGGAGTATACCATCTTTAAGTAACGCGTCTTCTAGATATATAGGGGGATAACGATGCAAATCGCTTAATTTATCGGTTCCTTATCGGTCTTCTTTTTTCCTTGAATTGATTACAGGCAACCGATTCGTCATTTACGACTGCGTTACTTTCATTGAGTCTCGTGCTAATACTAGCCTTTACTCCTGCTGTAGCGATTTTAGGCTGTCGACTGGAAACTGTCGGTCTTCCTCATTACGGAGTCTCTTGTATTTGCTAGCATTTGTCTAAAGCTTAGCTAGATCCCCCACGGCATTAACATTTAACAAGGTTCTACCCGTGGTCCTAAGCCTAATGCTAGCCAGTGCTGGACATTCACAGACAATGCACTAGTTCATCCTCTCCTTGGGAGGTTTTCGTGTCATTGTCTTCAGAAATCATCCATTGGCCAATAAGCACCGGAGTTCCAACAGAAATTAACCTCTCTACCTCTTGTAAGTCCTAATTGTCCATCCCTATCAGAATATCTCTGTCCAACTACTTCGAAATACCATTACAGATTGACCCGTCCACCCCTTGCGAGGCATTCTTGTCCATCTTTTCCGGATTCCTTCTTTGGCCAATTAAAACCGTCGTTTCTTCAGAGATTAACCTCTCCGCCTCTTGCGAGGTTTCCTGATTAATCCCACATGCATGGTTAAGTATTGTATTAAAACGGGTAATCGACTGGTATTCAGAGTTCGCATACTACCCACAAAGCACCCTCTTGGTCAAGCATACCCGGCGTATGCTATTACACCGTGGATTAGGGATTTTTGTAAGAAAGTGTTAACTTATCTCCCCTCGACTTATTTAGCCAGACTCCTAGCAGAGACATATGGGCCTCTCCAATATCAAAGGCGCTGCAACACTATTCTAAACACTGTTAAACGCTGAAGCTTCGCTATCCTCTCTTCCAGTTTTAATGTAGACAAATCCAACTTGAGAAATTTGTAATAATTTAATTTTTGTTGTGTTTTGCTGTTTGACCCAACATTGTAGAAAAAAACGATTTTGAAAATTCGTATCATAGTTAAATCTGACGTATTTTCCAAAGACATTTACATACATACATAAGTAGGTAAAAGAAAAATGATGACGTAATCTTTTGTTTTGTTGGTAAATCATAACAAGTAGCACTTTTTACCCTTTCAGGCAAATGTACATGGCAATGTTTTTGGAATGACACAAAATGTCAATTTGACAGTTTGAAATTGTTGATCTTTAGTTTATGTTTTTGTTACACAAGCGATAGCACGCACAGCCAGGCAGAAAGACACAATGACATGACTCTTCGGTTGAACAAAAAAATCTTGTATAATCAAAATCTCAAAACTAATAATGACATAACGCTATTACAAGATATAAAATACCTACAATAATAAAATCCCATCAAAGTGTGTCATACACGGTTATTATCTTTTTGAAATATCTAACATGAAAGTGCGTGTGTGTGTGTGTGTGTGTATGTGTTTGTATATTTGTATGTTTAAGGAAAACTAAAAACGACAACAGTCGTATAATTTATGATCACTTTAGTGTGAACAATCTAATAACATGGTACTTTTTGTCCTTTTGTTTTGTTTTATGTTGTTCTCAATTTGTTTTGTTGTTTTTTTTTCTTTGCCAGTATTTAGTGAATGCATAACGGTAGGAAAACAACGGGATGAGTATTAATGGGAGAGCAAGAACTACCTACCCAGCAGTACGTCAGATGCTGACAATTAACATACATAAGTTGGTCGAGCATTCATGTGCAATGCCATTTACTAACTTCTGCACAATTTTTTTTATTATTATTTTGAAACACAAATTTATGACTATTAGAAAAAGCCATTAAATGAGCCGTTTATTTTAAAAGTGGCATAAGTCATGTTGTTCCTAAAGCGACTGATTGACACCGATCTTTCCGTTTAGGCCGCGTCAGTCACCGGTGACTGGCAGTATAAAATATGATAATAAAGTTGAAAAATTGAACATTTTTTCAGAAAACTTTATTGAAACAAGGCAAACATAAAAATGGTTGTTCCTCGCAAATGTTATAACCTGTTTGGTCAAATTTCGTGCTATTTTCTGCCACTCTGCGCCGAATTTTCTTCATAGCACGATTTGCAATATTTTCGCACTGCTGAAACTCGCGCGGCCTGACGGGGAAGTCGCTATAAAACCCCGTGGCACTCAACGTGTTAAGGGGTTTTAATATAATTTTCAATATAAATTGTGGCGTAGCGTTGCACTTTGTTTTATAAAATATTTATTTTCTTATTGTAGTACAGCGACTTAAATAGCAAAACTGTGTTTGAATAAAATGTCATCTAATTTTAATTATTGTTATCATTAACTTGGATTTTATTTTTAAAGTGATTTATGTCACTTTCAAAATAAATGCCTCAAATATTTAGTTAATCGGTTTAAAGGGAGAGTAACTGAGTGGTTGGTTGCATTTTTCTGGCCAAACAACCTGACCGTATATGTACATACTCGTATGTAAATAGCGAGCAAGCGTAAATGATTTGCTCACACAAAAATAACAAATTAAAAACACCTTCCGAAACACCCTTCTCTGTTTCAATACCATTATCGAGTCGTAGCGCAGACACTCGTTACTCGTACTGCTGGGTACTAATTTGTTATCACTTCACTAACAACAACTATTTGCCATACATAGTTGTTTGTGGCTTATGCATGTGTGAGTAACTAGGAGATTTTCTGTGTTAAACTGTTTTATTACTCAAATATATGAAGGGGACCGGGATGGGATGGGATGGGATGGATGATGGCTAGGATGGTTGAATGAATGGCTATTATTTGTTTTATTAACCGTGCTATGGCTCTCGTTCTTTTAATGTGTTGTGCTTTGTTAAGTACTGCTGCATTTGTGTTAAACTATGTTATGGATGGTTAGCTGTGGATGGATGCTGCTTATGACTTCACAGTGTTTGTTTAAATAAAAATTAACGGGCGGCATTACACTGCGTAAATGTGTATGTACACAGATGCACTATGTGCAGAATTTTTTTGACTTTACACTAGTTCGAGTACAATGGCGCATTCATTAAATAAAAGAAAAATATGAAAAGATGTTTGTATGCGCACATACTTATAGATTTAAGATTTCGCTTTGTATTAAATACAAATAAAATATTTTTTCTTTGTATCAGACTATCGAAATCCTAACAAGAATAAAAAATTTTGCTTAACATTTTTTTGCTTGGTGTTTAAAAACAAAGTCATTTTTATATACAAATCATCATTATTATAAATTTCTCTATAGATGGGTTCAACAGCAGACCTATTGAAATTATTTCTAAAGGGTAATTGTAAAATTTATTAATAAATGCAATTGATATTAAGGACATCACAAGAGCGATGACTCTTAAGCATTCCATGGCTTTTGTCGCCTCAACCGCTGCCAATCAATAACAGAACTTTTTGCTGATACGCACCTTATAGCTTGTCCATGATAAAAAAAACGGCTAGACTAGCTCCTAGAAAGCGTCTGCGCAATCGCAGTGTTATAAAAAACCGGAAGCTTTTCTATGTAGCCCTTAACTTCACTACCTGTCGCCTCAAGTCTATATCTTTCCAAAGAAAGTAACACACTTATTCAATTAAAGCCGCTTTTCCACTTTATTACAAGTGTTTAAATGTTCTTTGATATTTACAAAGAGAAATCTCTCTGACTGTCAAAAAGTCTAAAATATTCTCATTACATTCGCAGGCTGTGTACATTCGATTAGCATTATCAGCCAATTCGGATTAGTAGTTTATTGTTGGCAACTGAAAAGGTTGGTCACGTTTCTGAGTGTTCTTTGATATTTGACTTTTGAGAAAAATGGATCAAAGAATATGATTTTTCGGCCAAAAACAACATCCTTATTCACCAGATTTGGCTCCCTGCGACCTTTTCCTATTCACAAAACTCAAGAGACCAATGCAGGGCACGCGTTTTGCGCCAATCGATGAAATAAACTCAGAATCGAAGAACGAGCTGATGGCAAGAAGAAGATGGAAGAAGCGCTGGCATAAGTGCAGTATATCTGAGGGGGGTTACTTTGAAGGGGACAAATGGGATATTGATGAATAAATAAATACTTTTCAAACAAATTCAAACTTTACCTTTTCCTTTGAACTAACCGTATATTGATAACTCATAAGCACAGCGGCGGTTTTTGTGCCGGTGCTTGCTGAAAAAAATACCGGCGTCTACGTGCTGCCGGCGGCAAACATGCCGACTTGTTTATTTATTTAACTTTTCATGTTTTCTTCGTTCGCTTCTTTTCTAAAAATAATTTTAACACAATTACATATATCGCGAATCTCCTTTTTTATTATGAAAAAATGTTTCATTCAAATTTTAGCCATGAAAGTTCTGCGTTTGTACAAGTTTAAGTTACAAATTTCAAAGCAAGAAAACATAATCACAAGAAATTAATTAACGTAGCTTAAAATAACATATGCCAGGGTTAAATGTTTTATTTGAATTATTACAACAGCAAAAATCGGGATTAGCCAAAGATGAGCAAATTTTGTAATATAATATTTTTTAGGTTGGTCAGCCGCACACTTCGCGATGGCCAAAATTCATTCGAGCTGACAATCGATGAGCACTTTACTGATTTATATCGCTTCCCCCATCACTGTCATTAAGAGTTTAAGTTAAAATATTTAATTCACAAGTAAAGATAGAAAAGAAAAATCAAATATAAAAATTATTTACATATACAGGGTTGTCCAACCATAATGCACGATTTTAATTAAGAGTCACATCTTAACATTAAGTTTTTTGCCCAACTTAATATGATGGTGTCAGTGTTTCGTGGTGTGAATGTTTGACAAATTCAACACTTCGTGATTTGTTTGGTCAGCATAATCGACCAAAGGTGTCCACAATCGGGAGAATTGTGCGCAAAATTCAGCATACTGGGTCTGTAGGAAATGTGAAAACAATGCTGTTGTTTGCGATAGTGTGGTAGAATAGCCATCAACCTCGAATCGCCGTTGTGCCCAACAATTGAAGATCTCAAGAACATCGTTGATGCGAATTTCGAATAAAGATTTGAATTTACATGCTTACAATTTTCAATTGACTCAATAGCTGATGCCTACTCGCCATTTCAAGCGTCGTCAATACGTCGAATGGTTGGCTGATCAGACAGTGAATGGTGACTTTACAAAGGAAATCATCGTCAACGACACATTCACTTCAGTGGATTTGTTAACAAGCAGAATTGCCGCATATGGGCTAATGAGAATCCACGAGTGATTGTTGGAAAGCCGATGCATCCACAAAGATCAAAAATAACTTGCGTTAAAAGTTTCATGAAATTTACTAACCGTCAACTTTACCTGCCATTCCTTCTTATTTTTGTGTTGATTTTTATAACAATTGCCATGAAGAATAAAATGTAATTTTTATAGTTAGAATTGTGCCGGCCACGAACTAGCTCGTTCAATTAAAAGAATAATTCCGAAAGATGGTAGCAACTTTACAGCATAAACAAACACAACAACCAATTTTAAATTCTTGTGTATGACGCACCAAAATAAATTGTGTGTTATTTTCATAGTTGTTGTAAAATTGCTACCATTGTTCTAATATATTCTTTCAATTGAACGAACTAGTTCGTGACTGGTACAACTCTAATGTTGGTGTTGCAGTATTAACCTTGTTGAAGTGCCTTCACTTTAAACACATTTGGTTTTGCTCACTAAACACACTTCATCATAGTATCATTGGAACTCATTTAGTGGTGCAATTAAGTACAAATTGCTCAATTTATTAATTGAAAACTTTTATGGCCAATTTAGCTCAATTAAGAACTTAATTGCGTAAATGTCCTAATTGCGGGCAGTTTATAAATTTCTTAATTGTCTCGTTGTAAAGTAGGTGCATAAATATCCTGAACAAATTTGCGACGGCCTTAATGGGCTTAAAAGCTGGAAATCCTCCTTCTTCTTCTAACATAAAGACAATGCATTCGCAGGACATTTAAGTCTAGCAATAACATAATGCCAGCAGCCAGGCACAACCTCTAATGCATAACAAATTTGCGGCATCAATAATGCAATCGAAGGTATTCTTGATGCTTCAATTTCTGCCTAAAACAGCCGAATGGAAAATTTTGTCCCAGACGAAATCGATAGCGAGCACTTGATACTTGTTCCACCAAGAAAAATAAACACGAAAATTATGTGGCCGTTGTAAAATCCCATTTGCATGCAACATACTAAAGATCAGAAAAAGCCAATTCAATGTCTTAAAGGCCAGTACGATTTATTTGTTTCTTTCTTTCTTATAAAATAGCTCCCCACACCACCACGACATCGGGCGATCAATACAAACAATTTGGAAATTTTAAAATTGGAATATTTACCTCTGGAAATAGTACCGAAGCTGGTGTTAAAAAATGTTCAATTACAAGTTTGCAACGGAAAAATAGGCACAGAATAGACTAGACAAAATAGACAAAATAGACTAGACAAGCATTTAAACAATTTAATAAAACAGGAAGACAGGTATTTTGTTTTAGGATAAGTTGGCAGCAAAAGAGATGTAGATGTTGAACCATGTTTATCTCCCTCTCAATAGCTGCTTAAAAGCCAAACACTTCAGAGAATTATGGCCTTGTAATTGGGGATGAAAAATGAATTTGTCACGATAGTCCTAAGCGTAGAAAATCGTGGGAAAAACAACTCTCACCTTTACTTTTGAAAGATAACTTCATTTAAATGTTAACCGCGGGTCCAATCTTCGATCACTATTTTTTTAGGATTGCTAATGGTGTCTCGGAAATTAAGCGCGTAATAATGGCTTGCCGGTGTTGAATCGTTGGAGCTGGCTTATCGACAAAGATTTTTGCCTTCACATAAACCACACAAAAAATCAGAGATTGAAGATCACACTAGGCGGCCAATTGGCAGATCCGGAATGCGTTATCAGCTGCGCACCAAAATTATATCTCAATAAAGCCTGTGTTTCGCGCAATGTGTATGGCGCTGAAATCAAATGTGGCCGGCTTCCTATGCTGCGCTTAGAGTCGAATCGATTAGTCACTGTCTTCATCCACACTCCAGAACCAGAACTTTGTTTTTCAAAACAAAATAAAAAAATTTTTCATATTGGAAGCAGTAGGGCTTGTGAAATATAAATGAAAAATTATATCGGCCAGATGTTCACCACGACCAAAAAAGGTTCAACGAAATCCGGACCGGATCGCGCTATGGAGAGTTGTTAACAACTAAATTTTGATATGGCTATCACTGACTTGTGGTTTCAATGGCCAGCCAGCCATCGTAACATCGAATTTTTTGCAAAAATTCCCGATCTCATAATTTCACTACATTCACTTGTTAATTGGCCCCGGTCATACGACTTAACGCCACTGTGGTAATTTTTGGTGGGTGCTATGTTAACGATAGAGCCTTTACGGAGCCATTTTACTTTCATTTATTTACCTATTCATTAATTTATTTTTCATTCTCTGGCGCGTTCGGTTTTATTTGCCACTCACTGTCCTGACTGAAGTGTGTGTACGGACGTAGGGAAGAAGTTTGTACAGAATGTTTGAAAGTGCAAATGAGTAGCCAGCCAGCCAGTCAGCCAGTCAGTCAGTCATTGATTTAGAGGTATTACAACACACACGTAATAATAATAATAATAATGACAATTGACAATGTCACGAGTGGGGGTAACAAATGTTCTTGTTGAATATGATTGTATGTATGTATGAGTATGTCGCACATACGAGTGTTCCATTCAATAGATGTAGCGGTGGCTACTTTCCTGGATGATTAGAACAAATAAATAACAATAGTTGAGATGTTCGTACATTTGTTTTGCTTTTAACTTTAAACATAAAAAAAGTAAATTTGTTCATTCATCATTTATCATTCCGTTTTACACATTCTTGAATGTATGGCTGGGTGCCTGTGTGCGTCCCTGTACTCGTATGTGTCGATGATGACATGGGTATTCTTCTTTAAATGAAATTATTCGTCCTGTCCCGTCCTGTCCTGTCAATAAAAAAAAGGTGGAAAATTATTTAAACATTTTCTTTCTTTTTTTCGGAAACAAAAGGATCTTAAGTAACAGTACTTAGTTTCACAGCATGAAGAGAGCGAGAGAGAGAGACAGATTTGTAATTTATTTATGGTTGCTTATTTAGAAAACAAAAAACTATTAAATAAAACTAGGGGATTTTGTGGTGAATTTGATTTTTTCCTTTCAACAGCATACTTTCATCTCGAAAGGCAAACAAGCATTTTGTTACTGCAGTTTTTGTGTGGATGATGTTGTTTTCTTTATAACGATTTAGAGTGTGATGTGTGATTTGTATATTAAACCAGTGGAAAATGTGTTCTCGATCGCTATTGTTTTGTTTTCTTTTTTGTAATTAATTGCCGAAATAAGTAACAGAGCAAACAGAACAAAAGGTAAAAATAAAGGTGTTCAAATTGTTAATCCCGTATGAAATAAATAAGTATCAACACATGGTCTGTCTCTCTCAATTATATTAATTATGTAATTAAAATATTTATGCTGATAATTGTTAGCATAAAGAAGACACATGCACACACACACACACACACACAGAAATTGTGCGTACACATTGAGAAGAATTGAAATTTATAAACCTTAAGAATATTTACAATCTCCTAACAATTTGGCTTGCACAAGTCTGTCGTGGTATAGCGGCCATTTGCCTGTCAATCTTAAGCTTAAACGACTTAATATCACTTAATAGAGATCTCGTTAGTGATTGTACAATTCAACATACTGCTGCAGATGCTTCCTCAAAATACCAAGAATGGCCTTGGTGCCAGCGAGTATGTGCAGCACCACAAGCGTTTGAAAGCATGGGATGTGCTTTGATTACAGCAAAAAAATAAAAGCTTTCGCTAATGATTAGAATTGGCGTCCTTGTACCCTGGTGTTTTAGAAATCGATTGGGCTTTAGAGCCGCTACACCCAAAGGGACGCTAGAGAAAACATTGTCATGTTCCATTTAATGTGGCATCGTGTGTAGCTGTGTTTCCAGCTAAAATAATGTTTCTTTTTTGGTTGCCAAAGCCTCAAATCTTTTTTTTTTTTGATATTTTATGTTTCCTAGTACAATGTGTCATCGTCTGTATCGATGTTGTCTAGTTTTGGTCGTTTAATTCGTTAAAAGGAGTCGTTCATTTGCTTTTCTTTCGCCTATATTTGTGTGCAAAACTGCATCGTTTTCCTCAATGCAACAGCAAACTATACGTTACGTGCTTGCAATTTGATTCATTTGCACTAAATAAAACTACCATTATATATTGGGAGGGGGGGATATCAAAGGATACCGGTGACTATATGGGCCCCTTTTCGACCCCCTTCTTTCCTCGAATTGGTTTCAGGCAACCAATTTGTAATTAATGCAACCTTGCTTTCACTGAGTCTCGTGCTAGCCCTAGCCTTTACTCTTGACTGCAATCAATGGTTTCGATTGATTGACTGGTGACGGTCGGCCTTCTTCCTCGTTACGGAGTCGGGCATATGTCATTTACATTTAACACGTGTCCTAAGACTGACGCTAGCTAGTGCTGGACATTCTTCAGGGGTATCTTTTGAGACTGCACCTTCCACCGCTTGCAAGGTTTTCATTTCCATCTCTTCAGAATTTCTCGATTGGCTAATAAACAATGTTATTCCTGCAGAGATTAATCTTTTGGCCCCATTCCTTTGGCGTATGCTGTTCCACCCTGGGTTAGAAATTTTTATGAAGAGAGAGAGAGTTAACTTCTGTCCGCTCGACTTATTTAACCATATTACCGACGCCACCATAAGTCAGAACTGCTGACCGTGCCATCAGTTTGTCCCTGCCAGCTGACGGCCTTCTCTAGCATTAGATTTTTGTTTGTTTGAATTTATTGAATTTTCATTGCTTTTTTTTAATGTGAAACTTTGTGTCAAGATTTCTTATTTCATAATTCTACCTTCTCTCTTATTGAATATCAATTTGGATTTGGCAAGCCTATTCCGGATCCATCAGGTTTCAGAAATTTTGTTCCATGAAAATAGAAAAAATCTTTGAAATTGCATAAATTTGTAATTTACTAAATAAGTTTAAACGTCCTTTTTCATTTCATTGTAGAGCCTGAAGTAACTGCTTTAGGACGGTGTAAATTTTAACTTTTTACACAAAATTTTTAAAGGAGCTGAAACCCTATTCCGACGCTGATCCACTGAGTCAACAGATTTGACGCAGTCGAGCAGCACCGGCCCATACAATGAGAGTTGTATTCCATTTTCGGTCGTAAGCAGATCAGATGAAGTGAAGTACCCAATACACCGTTTTAAACAACCGAGTCACTGGAATGCCTCCTTGGCGATTTGAAAAATGTGTTTAGTTCAGGGCACATCAAGAGCTTTCGACTCCTCATATAAACTGTGGAGCAACATGATCTGTCGTGCTTCTGCGAGTAAGCCCATGACATTGGGTCTTACGTGCATTCGCGAATCAACGCTGTTCGCATAATCCCCTTCAAAAGAAAATGCTTGCTCTTATTTTGTCAAATATTTGCTCCGTCTGACCAAGCGTTATTTTTATAATTTTGCCTTCGGCTTTTTCGTTTAAGAAGGCTTTGTGTGTGTTTCGCTGATGTCATTAAGGAAATTTAAGAAATACATAGAATCATTTTGATTTGGGTAAAACAAAGAGGTCACTTCAACTAGTTATTAAAAAAAAGAATTTTTGGGATTTTTTTTTTTTTTTTGAAAAGGGTCATTTGATATTTTTTCACAAAAGCAATATCTATCGATTTAAATATCATTTTAAATTTCCACTTGATTGATAATTTCCCGACACATGCGTGCGTGTGTGTGCATGTGTGTTTATGTGTGCGTATGGATGTGTATGGTGGGCTTTAAAACAAACGTTTCTTAGCTTTAATAATACTGTACTTTAACATATCAGCATACATATGTATGTATGTGCCTATGTGTAAGTATGTATGTGTGTGTGCATCGTGCATGACAAAACACATAAGAACTTGATTTTGCTATTCTACGAGAGCGAGAATTCTTTTGCATTTTTCTAATGCAAAATAAAATATTAAACAATTTTGTTTCGTATTTTAGTGGTCAGTTTGAAGAAGAATAAACGAATAAAACTTCTAGCAGCCCTTGTAAAAATATTTAATTCTATACTAAAATAAAGCGTATTCTTTCAGAACGCTGGCCCGGAGAAATTCAGAAAATTTGCTGATGCTAGAGCTCTGAATAATTACTTGGTTGTTTGCCAAACACTCTGTTCTAAGATACGACCAGTTTAAGACAGGGAACTAAAGGACGGACCATCACAGGAGGGCATCTGTGAGTGTCCGTCCAACTGTCGAATCTCGACGAATATAATTACTTGGCACATTCTCATTGACTGCAGGAGATGCGTATGCATGGTCTCGCAATGAACAAGCTGCCAGTGAAGGATAAAGGTCGAACAAAATAATGGAAACGTCAGATACGGCCGACTTGTAACTAACTTTGATCACATAAGTATCTCTCAATAGCTCGGTTCACACACAGCATTTACAATCGCTTGTGATTTATTCAGCCAGCTGGGCAAAATTCAAAAATATGTAAATAAATTTTGGCGAAAAGTTACTGAAGAAAAATGGAGTAAAACTTCTTTAACCAACCGAGTGCAGCTTTCTTACTAGTACCAAAACAACTAGCAGAGGGTCTAGTTTTAAAATTAAAAAAAAATGTGTGCTCCAACCTGCTACCTTGGGTTTTTTGCATAACTTGTTCAGACATGCACAGCAGGTTGTCTAGACCTGCCGTTTTGTCCTTAGTTGCTTTTAAGCCGTACAAGCCAGAAAAGCAGGTCAGAAAGAACAAACACCTTACAATCCTTCAGGGATCAAGCAACATGAATCAAGTTGACGTTACTAAGGATTCAATTATTTTGACTAAAAAACAAACAAAACTAACGATGTTCCGAAGTATGCATTACCCTGCCTTTAGACATGAACCCACCCTGGTCCAGAAGCCAGCATTGCACTGGGAAATGGCCTTGTGCGAGCAATGGTCCCACAATGGGTGGACTCATTAAACCTGAAAATATGGAGGGAGGCTACCACATATAGACAGGCTAGGATGGTACTCAAAGAGCCCCTCGGTAGGAAGGCCGGTAAGATACTTAGATAGATTACTGCGTTAGTGGCAGGTCATGGAAACTTCAAGTATCATCTGGCCAAGATGAAAATTAAATATGAAAATGATACTTGCAGACTGTGCTTGGAAGACTCCATCTCCGAATGTCCAGCATTAGATAGCCTAAGGCTTAGGACCACGCGCAGACAGTTGTTAAATGTGTTTGCCATGGGAGAGCTACAAAAGGACTCCGTGATGAGGAGAAGTGTTGACAGTTACCAGTCGACAGTCTAGTAGGTAGTCGTCAATTACAAATCGGTTGCCTGAAATCAATACGAGGAATAAAGGGACCCATAAGTCTAAATGGTTTTGTACAGCCTTTATGGTTCCGTTTAGAAACAAAATGTGTTTTAAGGCACCGCATAAAGATCGCTATCTGAAGAAGCAAGCTGATTGGCTGGCACAAATCGGGATTCGCGCATTGGCCTCCTGATGTTGGCCCAAGTACTTGCCGAAATCGGTACAAGACTATAGGTAGACCACCAATGATTATGATTTATAGCCAAAATAGCAAAAAGTCACACTGTAAACCGCTTCGAACAACTTAAAATTTCGACATGATTGGAATATCTGGGTGAATTTTACCCTGCATGTTATTGTTATAAACCTATTTTGAGTTAGCAGCTGATCGTAGAAGTGATCTTTTTAATATACTACTTGTCCGTATGGCCAACCAGCCAAGTTTGTTTATACTCCAATTCGTATAAACTAAACTGTATCCAAACGGGTTCGGTATCTACCAGAGCTGTAAAAGAATGATTCGTTTAAGAATGGAACTGCGCATGATTCAGAATTACAATTTGAATTAATTTATCATGAGCTAAACTTTCAGGCTGTGAAAAATTGAACTGAAATTGGAAACAATTCATTGGGGATTCGAAGGAAATAAATAGTTTTTTAAATAGTTCGAAATGAAACGAAAAATGACACTGAAGATGGCACATAGCTGAAACCGGTTTGTCTCCAAACCAAACTTGACAAGGCATGACGGAAATTCGTTCGAAACATCTACAGGTGGAAATCTACCTAACAAAAATCCATCCATAATAAAATGTTCCACAAATTCTATTCTACGCTTACTTGTGATCAAGCTACGCAAGTAATAGACTTTGGACAACTTTTTAAATCCAAGAGTTTTTTAATGAAAATCGTTAGAAGAGAAGGCGAAAAAAATTAACTAAAAGCTCTTCAAAAATCATCGATGAATTCACTTAAATTTTAATTAAATTTATTTTCTGATTGATTCTCGGGTTGGTGATGAATTCATTAAATTTTTAGTTCAAATAATTTTCTTGGTAAAATGCATGTATTCAAAAACTTGTAATTGTTTATGAATGCATTCATATTTTCGTGCAAAATGTAGGCTTTTATATTTTTCTAATTTATAGTGAGTTGAAATACAAATTCAAATCATTCGTTTACAGCTCTGGCATGGCCATACTGTCAGCTGGTAACGAAAACTAAAAACAATACCTGGACGTTTGAAGGTATTTATGTAAATAATATTGCATGTATGTGTGTATGTGTGCTTTTAACAAGAACCGAATACTGGATTGCGTTTGAAAAATGAACATTTTTCTGTTGCTATGATTTTTTCAATTTTTTTTTCTTTTTTGGTGATTATAACAACAAAAATTCCACAAAAACAAATGTTGTTTGTGATAATCTATGCTGACAGTTTGAGAAGACTGTCGCAGCATATTACATGCTTGATTGGTTGCTAGTTTAGCATGACAGAATGAATTGAGACAATTCTTACAGACATCCACACTCAGGCATTCGTATTTACTACACCGCAAAAGGCCGAAAGCACAAAACTTAAACATGGACTACGACTTTTAATGCCAAGAAATCTTTCGGTCAAGAACTGTTTACTGCGGCAGATAGCACATAGACTTGTAGTTTTGCCGCACAAATGTATAGCGAAGAGATAAAAGAAAAGGAAAATGCTGTGAGAGTAGCTGCTTTAATAAAATTATTTTACTTTAAGGTTACAAATTCTTTCGAAAACTTTAAACTGAAGAACAGTTTGAGGGCTTTAGTTTTAATTTTTTATTTGGAAATTTTGGCCCGCTACAGCTTAATATTTTCACATAAAATTCAATTTGCACTGCTTTGCCCAGATGGCCACAATCGGCATAAATTCGTATTTCACACAGTCTGCTTGCTGAAGCGTATTTGTAAAGACACAGGTAAAATAGGATTATTCTGATGTAAGCCCGTTCTAAGCTGTATTCAAATTTCAAATCTCTACCTCTTTAATTTATGAATATATTTTACAAACCACATGCCAGCAAGTTAGTAAAACTGCGTAAATACGTCCCAACTGATCACGGACTATCAATAAAAATATTAATTAAATATTAATTAATTTATTCTCACTCACTTTTGGTTCGTGGTTTTTGAGAGAGAGAGAGAGAGAGAAAACGTTCTCGAATCACCAGCACCCCCCCCCCCCCCTCTTTCCCCCCATTAAACTGCTCTATAGCTGCTGCATAGCAAGAGATGGATAAATTTGAGGTTATGTAATTCCCAAACTTTAGTTTTGCCAAATTCAATTTTATTGATAGCAATGCAAAGTAGAAATATGGGAATATGATGTTCGGCAAAGGTACACTTGTAGCACATACGCTCGTTTATTTTCGTTTTGAGGATTGAGGTTTAATTTTTTATTTAAAATGTCCCAACTTTGTACTGAATAAATAACGAAAGATGGCTGGCAAGACAGTGATCGGCACACGTTGGTTATGATTGTTCTGTGATGGCTGCACCAACTTTGTTCTTGAAGCACTATGGCCCAATGCAGCCAAACAGTACTTTTTTACCTCTTTTTTTGGCATATTTCAGTTATTATAATTTGTTGTGTATGTTTTAAGTAGGTTGATAGTAAGTTCTTCCGTTTTTGGCCAGAACACTACCAACTAGCCTACCAAGGCACCCCTATCCTAAATTAAGACTTCCTTTTTTAACAAAACTCGTATATTTCTATTTTCTTGCAGGTCATAGCGGTGTAAATCAATTGGGTGGTGTTTTTGTGGGTGGTCGTCCTCTTCCCGATTCAACCAGACAAAAAATTGTGGAACTAGCGCACTCTGGAGCGAGGCCATGTGATATATCACGTATATTGCAGGTATCCAATGGATGTGTTAGTAAAATCTTGGGCAGGTTAGTACTGAAACAGACAAATCTTAACTGTCTTGTGATTTGGTGATAGCAACCCTTGTAAATTAAAACATCCAAACTTCGAAATCTGTAAAGCGATTTTGAATTTAGAAAATAAATTATTTTAGTCCAATAGACTGTAAAGGTCTAAAATATTTACGAATCTGGCTAATCAAAGAAGTAAACTGGAAGTACGAGATGGCGAAAGGACCTTCCATTAGTTAGGTAGAAATCTAAAGAAGAAAAGGTACTAATGAATATTTCATTTAAAACCAAAATAAAAAGTTCATGTGTCACCTGTGTAGTTGTGTGCAGGAGGGACCAGTAGAAGCAGCGTTAAGAGAAATAAAAACAAAACTAGATCGCTGTCCGGATATTACATGCGCTATGAAGCTTATGTTAAAGCAATATAATAGTTTCGAACTTGTTGCATAAAGTGCAACAGGAGAAGCGTAAATTAAAAACAAAAAATACAAAATGAAGTTTGAGAACAGCTGGCAAATTTTTAAATGATTTTAGCGCGTTAATTCTATCTTCGGACGCAGATGCAATAAAATTATTTAGATCTTTAATAAACCAGCGAGTTTTATTTAATTCGCTTTTGGGGTTTTTATAAATAAAAGAGAAAAGACTATTTACATTTCACATGTAGAGAGGTGGACAAATTTGTGGTTATGAAATAAATGAGCTGCCACCCTGTGACATTTATTTAACACAAGCTTGCGAAATTTTAACCATAGATACGCTACACCCACCCGTAAGCAATGAATTTTTAATGAGGAAATTTTACTGCAGCATTTTAAACTAATTTAAACAGCTTTTCCTCATAATCGGGCGCCTTCAGACACCGTTGTGCAGCATTTAATTGCTAAATTCTAGGTTCACGACACTGCAGCAGGCTATAGACTAAAGCAATAAGTTTTATATGTTACTTAATATCAGTTTTTGGGCAGACAAAGATGATTCTACAGTGGCTTAAATAAACAAAAAACACAGAAGTTCTTTCATTTTCTAAACATAAAATCAAACTTGAAAATTAATTATTAAAGTTAATTTTCTTTCAATAGAACTCAAACAAATCAAAATAAATGTAGGCGAAGGGAGTCCGTCTGCATTGCAAGGATTACGTTGGTATACTTCTTGGTACTTCTTGTAGTGTTTCCCTTTCATTAAGATGTTTTTATTGTTTGTTTTAAATTCGAATATTGACGGATATATGCGATCCCTGACACGACGTGTTGAGAATGAGTCGACGTTTGCAACAATATTTTCATCTACATGCTTATAACGGTTAGCTGATCGTCAATTGTGTGCGGTGAACGTTTGCGAATTGGTTTTTGTGAAAAACGAAACGAAAACAAAGCGGCTTTCAACAAATTCATTTTTATTCATTGATTGGATAAGCGAAGCAGCGTGTTTGCAAAATCTGGTTCAAAATTTTGGGAAATAAGCGGACGCCTGATCAAGTGCTGGACACCACATTCCATTATTGGTTCTCATATTTCCATTTTACTTAAGCAAAAGTGTGAAGTTACATAACTTCAAATTCGCCGAAAGCGGTTTTTGTCTTCAAATCAAACTTTGCAAGGGATGACAAAAATTCGTTCCAAAAATCGACAAGTTTTACTTTTTCCAATAAAAAAGCAAGATTTTGTATGAATTCTTTTATCATAAAAATATTTTTGGTTTAAAAAGGAAATTTCCGCACAAATTTTGTGTTCTATAGAACGAAAATTCGTCCTTCAACTTGTATCATTCGAAGCTTTCGAATGCTCTACTACTATTGTTCTGGACCAAATCGTAAAGTTTGGTATGAATTCTACCTGCTTTTGTTATTTGTTATTATTCTAAAATTTATTCATGATCAAGTTAAAAAAATATTATAAAATCACACAGACGATGTGATTAAGTAATTCTAGCGACTTTACTGCAAAATTATACGATTATCGGACACTTGCCTGTGGCAACTCTGCGTTTATACAATAAGCTCTGAATTGTGAATATCAATCGCTAAAAGACTTTATTCGAAAAAACCTGATGGCAATGTCCAGCCAATATTTTCTCTCTTCCTTAAAGCCTAGTCTTCTGGTAAAGTGCCAAACAAAGAGATGTAAATATTTTCCAGGGCTTAGAAAGACTTATGCTTATGTCTGTATACTAAGTCGCCGCAAAAGAGTCCCCTTGCGTTTTCATAAAAAATAATAAACCAAGTTATTTTTGAATTTTGCGATCGTACTGCAGATTAGACGTCGCATCAGTTGAATACGTACCGGAGTGCAGTACATACTTCCATACAGTTTGAAATTTGATTGCCAATAAAAATGATTAGGTGGCAACCATCAGATATATTAATTTCTTAAGGCCGAGGCACATAGAATCCGTCGTACGTTATACGTTGCCGTCTTCAACTGCCATTAACATAACGACGGAAGAATAAGTTAAGGCCAGGAGTACTTTGTTGACGGATATTAAATCAGCTGTTTTTTTTTACCGCAAAATTTTATTTATATTAATTTGATGCATTTCTCATATTTTTGGTGCCACAAAACACAAAACGCTAAATCAAAACAAAGAAAAAACCCAGCTGATAGCTGTCATACTACTCAACGTACGTTAGAAGTTGAAAGTTGCCCAACTTTAGTACTTTGCGTTGCCGGAGGTATACCGAATGGAACAAAGCTCATTAGAAAACCTATGTTTCAATTTGGTTGCCAGTTGAAAAAAACGATGGATTCCATGTGCCTCGGCCGTTGTCCGTTAAGTCTGTATCAATTTAAGAACTTCTATTGATTTTCTATTGTCTGGCAATAAGGGCTTTGCATTATACCCCATCAAACGCAGTCAGTTAGTCACTTCTTAAACTAAAATTTAATTTTTAATTATAATATTTCACTCTTACACCCCTTTCAGATATTATGAAACCGGCAGTATAAGACCTCGGGCTATAGGCGGCTCGAAACCTCGAGTAGCCACTGCTGAAGTTGTGGCGAAAATCTCCCATTACAAGAGAGAATGTCCAAGTATATTTGCATGGGAAATACGTGATAAATTGTTGCAAGATGGCGTTTGTACAAACGACAATATTCCAAGCGTAAGTACACACATTTTTCGTCCTCTCTTAAAAAATCACTTATTCCAATTTTTTTGGGTTCGAAGTAATAATCATTTGTGTGGTTTTTTATTTATACTTCTATACAGTTCCCCTCCTTCTACTCCTTCTACTACTTCTACTTCCATTCCATTTTTTATGATTTTTTTTTGTTTTTGTAAATCTTTTTTGTCAATGACAGACCACCCCCGAAAACGACCTTTAACAATAATTTCTTTACACTTCAACAAATACCGTATAAGACCTTGAGACTTGTCACATTTACTTACTGTGCGGCAAAAACGTTGCTTCTTTTTTTTTCTTTTCTTGTTGAACTTTTGTGATTTCACGAAGGGAGAAAATGTAATGCATATTAAACGCATTAAAACATTCAGAAGGAATAAAAATGAACATAATGAGAGTAGTGTGAGATGACTAAATAGTACAAGTCGACTTATAATATGCCTTTACTCCTACTGCTCCATCAAGAATAATCAATTTGAGGGGGCGAAAATCTTTTTGTTGCTCTAACAAATATCAGGGCTTATTTGGTCGTTGTTGGCCATTTTATTTATTTTACTACCAATGCCAAATTTAGGAGTCAGTGTACGAATAGATCCTATTCAGGCTGTCAGTGCGCGGTATGTGGGTCCCTCGTATGGTCCATGCGAAGAGAAGAAAACGTTTTCAAAGAAGTCAAATATTCTTAATGAAACTCAACATATGATTTTGTAAAATGATCAAATAAACCATTAAGAGACAACACGGCAATTCCAACTCTTATTCAAGCTCAAGCTTATGCTAGCTAGCCTCATCTGTACTATAGAATGCCGCGGAAAAAACGAAGAAGGCGGCTAGCCATGTAGCACTCAGGGTAATTCAGTTTTAGTATCCGCGAAAATATTTAATTCTATTGGGTACCTGGCCATGCTGGACATGGGCCGAGGAGCCCATTCTTTGGAACCCTTCTTTAGATTACATAGTAGCTATACTATTGAAAAGCCTGTCTCCCTGTTTTACTCAGCACTGGAGAGCTTTAGCCCGTCTCAAGCAAGCAATGCGAGACATTACGCTGTCTCGAAGAAACTCACTAAGCATTCTGACGCCAGAAAAGAAGGAGCTGAGAATAATTAGCGGACGCTAAGAAAGCACCAATTTGAAATAAGGAACTGCGAACTAAATAATAAAACATCTGAGTGTGCTCTGCCATAGTCCAGCCCGAGGTACTCGCAGAGTCTTCATCCTTATTGCCTGTAAGATATGCATAAGTCTGTGCGAGTGAAAGATAAAGGTCGCTTATAAATTCTTATGGGTGGTTCATTTGCTTTTTACATGGAGTAGACGAAGTATCTTCGCACAGTGCGGCCGATGACATTTTACAGTACCACCACAACACCAGATTATTTCTGGCGTTCAAGAGGAATACCGACAAGTTAGAAAAATAGATTGAATGCTGACCATTTTAGTAGCAGCAAAATTGCAAAATCAACACAGTTTTCAGAAAGCGATTTTGTCGGTTGTTTTATAGAATATTAAGGCGCACGGTAGTGGGCCAGGCCATTTTCAGGCCGAAGCAAACATTTCACGCTGTTTTGACCACCCCCTCATAACTTTGCTTTCTTTAATCATAAAATAATTAAACTTGCAACAACCTCATAGGCCAAGATTTACCATAAAAGCTTCCCGAGATGAAAAGGTGTAAAAAGTGCATATTTTGGTACATTCCACTGTAGCTGGAGAACTAAAATTTGGTACTTTTTTAACTTTCTAATGTGGAAAAGGATTAGGGGAAATATGTTGCCAAGCTAGCAAGTTGCCTAGATGCGTAATGACTGGTTCATATGAAGAACTTGGTCCACATTTTGATCTCAGTACTTCTTACGACCGGCATTTTTGGTTAGGAACTTGGCCTTATTTTCACATTTATGTTTTAGTGCGGATTTAATTATCTGGCTACCATTATGTCGTAAAGTTTTAAAAAATTGTACTTTTTTTAAAAAATTGTGTCAGACTAAAAGAATTGTTTTTTTTTTTCTTTAAAAGCTGTTTAACTTACTTTTTCAAAACGGCTCCATTGTGCACTTTATGTTCTGTTCTGTTCTCTTTGCTGCATTTGTGTGTTGCTGTAAGGGAAGGTGTTTATTAAATATTTTTTTTTATCACAACTCACGATAACGGACATTTAAATTAGTTCATGCGTAAGATTTTTTTCGTTCCTTTCTTTCTTTTTTTTTTTTTGTTTACAAAGATTTTGTTCTTATTACAGAAGAGCAATGAAAATGAAATAAAAAAAAAGAAAATATTATGAAGACGATAATAATGAGGATGATGGTGAGACATTAAGGGATGTTATTTAGATTGCTTTTGTCATTTTGGCACTAACGATATCTGGAATGTTGTTTAATTTCTATGATAATATTGGTCGACTATTTATACGCATACATTACTTTTGTTTAAAATTGAGCTTAACAAAAATTGCGTCAATTGTATTAATAGAGAGTGTCAAGATTTGTCTTTATTAAACACATTATTTCAGACAAAAATAACAACAAGAAGAAAAAGTTATGTATCAAAACTACGGTCTTTACGACTCCTCTTGTAGATACGTACATACAAGTACATGCGAATCATAATGTATGTGTGTATATGTTGTGAGTGTGTGTGTGTGTGTGTGTGTGTATGGTATTGTTAACATACAAACTTTGGTTTCATCTGCAAATTCCACCAACCAACCCCCTTGCGTTGAATTTCAAAAACAGAGAAAGAGAGAGAAAAAAAAGATTTTAATGTGGTAAAAGAAAAAAATAAATCAACTGGAAAAAAGGGAGGGGATTAAAAAGGGCTATAAAAAATGGTTATAACCGAAAACGTTGTTAATAGTTTTTAAATGTTAAAGAACTCTTTAAAAATGATTTCTTTCTCTAGATATAAAAACATGCATGCATACGCATGTAGTACTTATACACACACACACACACACATGTCAGTACAACGTTCAGTGCATATTTATTTAGTACACGCATACACACATACATATCTAAGTATGCATGCCTGTATGTATTATGTGTGTAGTAAAGCTAGACAGTATTTTTAGCTTAAGCAGTAGCCCAAGTTCTACTTATGCAGGAGGGTCATATTAAAATGTTAGAAAAAAGCTCAAATGACTGGAAGAAACATTTCAACATTTGTGACAATTTCAAAAATAATAAGCAACACACACACACACACATACACATTTTAAAAATTTTAGTTTAATTTTAATACCCAGCCGTTGTATAGATTTATCAAATCCAAATCCAAAAAAAAAAAATATATTTTTATGGTGTTAAAAGCAGGGATGGAAAATTAATAAATTCAAATATTATTGACCAAGAGCACTTTTTTTTTAAACATTTTAGTACTTTTTTATGAACCATATTTTTTATTAAAAAAATCAACTTAAAAACCGATTTACAACAAAAAAAAAAAACAGAAAACTATTGGGCGTAAATATTAGTTACCTCAAAAAAGAAGACGAAAATTATTAAATTAATTGTTTGCAATGATTTACTTTAAAATTAATTTAATTTATTCCGAAAATATCATTAAATCTGTACTAATCTTTTAACCTCGGATGCTTTAATAAAAGTCTAAGGTGCCAAAATATAAATGAGAATGAACGAAAAATGACACTGAAAATGGCACATAGCCGAAACTGGGTTGTCTCCAAACCAAATTTGACAAGGGATGATGGAAATTCGTTCCAAAAATCTACATTAAAACACTCAGTCGGAATATGAAATCGCGAAACTTGAAGAATTTAATAAATTATAAATAATATAGACAGTATAGAAAAAATTAGAGGTGGCCATCCTGTAGCTAAAACGTCAAAATATTCAAGCTACTCACAAATCATTTTAATAAAGATTTTGAAATTTGTATTTAAAAGAAACTTTTTCTAACAAAACATTGTCCAATAATTTAAAATTATATAAAGAACATTTAATAAAGAATTGAGTAGGACAAGTGCGCCAGACTGCAGGTATGATTTGATGTTGCAACATGAAAATGAACACGACTAAGCGATTCATTTGTAGTGCTGACTTTAAAGCTGAACAAGAAGAGAAGCTGTAGCCATAAAAAACGAAAATAGTTTGCTTTTAATTCACGCAACTCCTAAGGAAAAATAGTGCCACAAAAATTACAACGACAGACGTTACAGTGGGACAAACTTTCTTTAAACCCAAAAGAAAAATTCTTGAAGATTCTCGAATTCAATTTTCAACATTAGTTGGGTTAAGTCCATGATCTTTACAATAGACACAGGGATTGCTTATGATGCATGTAGCGGCACAGAAAACACATGTATTCCGTTCTACCAGTTTTTAATACACGAAGCAGGCATAAGTGTCACGAGACGGGTGATAGTGACTTGTTCTCTCCGTCTCGTTCCCACACAGCCCTGGAATCACATTTTTTTTAGGCAAATTTAAATTTATTATAAACATTTATTTCACATGTAGCTGTTAATTCGCCGCCAACATATGTATTTTAGGAAATTGCATACACACACTCCCACACACACAGGGTAACCTAAAATTTTTATTTTTGCCTCAACATTCAACAAGCGAATTTATTCTTGTTTTGTACACATATGTAAATTTCATTTTAAACACTTTTCATCACTTTTTTTATTAAAATTAAATATGAATGTGATTGCAATACTTTACTTCTAAGGTGTTTTCTGTATGATGGAAGCAATTGTAAAAGAAAACTGGATTTTAATCAATCATATCAACCATATGGTTCTTTACCGTAGCTGAATAAAAAAGCACATGCAACACACTTTGATTCAGTTTATTATTTTTTTTTTTATTAAAATAAATAAGAAAACTTCTTAAGTCCGTTTTACAAAGTCGCACAAATGACATGATTTGTCAAATTTGTTTGTAGTTTAGTGTAAACGTGGTATTGTAGGCAACTGTTTGACATTGAGAGAGAATGCGGTTAAACATATGGCAGAGTAATGGCTCTCTTCATTTTTGAAATCATTTCATAAACTCAAGTTATTACGTTAGATCAGAGTTGTATTTTAAGGTACAAGTTTGCAAACACATGTATAGAAGAAAGAATTCTACTGGCAAATTGCTTTGTTATCAGAAAAAAAAAAGAAATATATATTTTTGGTTAAAATTTTAGAGAAAATTAATTCAAAAATTGTATATGTATAATTGATTTGCCATCAGCTGTTCCCTTTATTTACTATTCTATTTGCTATGACAATGTTGTTTAGTCTAAACGTCAAAAAACTTAAACAGATTTTTACTCTCTTTTCTTAAAATACGGTTCGTATTTTGTTATATTTTGCTTCTACAAAGTCATATGTCATATGGCTTCAACAATAATTTGATTATTTGCTTTGGTTTTGATGATAGTTGGCGGATTTCCAGGTTATTCCACTACGAGAAAGTGAAGAGGAAGTAGGATTCTCAAGCATCACTCCCGTGCTATATTGACTCTCCTTAACCTAAAACTAATGCATGTGGTCACACACGCAAAACTCCCGAAGGTCGAACAACAAAACAGGCCTGAGTGCCCTAAGAAGATAATGACGATGACAAGCGAGTTGTTCTCCAACCCAGAGCTGCTTTGCTAGTGAAAATTTGATTAAGATCTTTAAAATATGCGCTTATACACAATATTACATCTTTCATTTTTTTTATTTTCCTTTATTCCGTCACAAAATGCTATATTTGTCTGTTTCTAACGGAGCCCAGAGTAAAGCCTGAGTTTTTATAGATGGCCAAAAGTCACCTCTTTTCCTCTTAATGAAAATAATTTTTTTCTTCCTTAACCGAAATAATTAAACGAACTTAAGCGCCATGGCCACACACCAATCTGTATGTGTTGTTAAAATTTTGGCTTGCTTAGCACAGCCACACATCAAATTCATTCCTTCAAACTTCATTTCAAAGTTATTTTTGATGGTCGCAAGATATTTTAACATTTCATTTGGTTTGTTGAAAATTATTGTTGTTTTATTTAAGTTTGAAGTCTTGAGGAAGACTTTGGACTAAGGAACGAATTAAAATAAGCAAAAAAGGATGAAGGACCAGTAAAAACAGGGACTTTTGTTTTATAAAAGTCAAAATATGTATAATTGATATTTCAAGACTTTAATTTTTTTGCAGAAATAAAAGTTAATTGTTGATTTATTTCTATGTAGCTTTTCCAAGCTTTGAATTTGGAATTATTTCCGGAAAAAAAATTAAAATCAAGAAATAATTATTTTTGCCAAAGAAGCTTTAAGTTTCTTTCTGCGTCAAAAAAATTAATAAAAACCACAAATGTAAAAAGTGTATGATTTTATAAAAATCTAGTTAAAAAAAATAATGAATGTGTTGCGCTCGTTTCTTTAAAAATTCGAAAATAATTATTTTCAGTATCTGGTTTAAACAAAAAAAAAAAAAAATATGAATTTAAGAATGCAAATATACTCAATCGGCTGAATTGAAATCTCCAAGTGATTTTCCAAAAGTGTTCTCGCTTTTAAAACTAAACCTAAAATGAAATTTGACGAACTTGCGCGCACACACATCAAACTAGTTTCGAATTTTCGCAGATAGTAAAAAATTTAAATTGGTTTTGGTTTCCTCGCTTTAACAAAGACGTGAGGGGGTTTTTTTAATGAACAATTTGATGTGAGGCCAAGACGCTTTAAGCCCGAATAAAATTATAGATTTATTCATAAAAATGTCAGTTAGACAAATTCGTTCAAATAATAAAATCTCACTCACGACTCCATAGTTTAGCGATTGTGAAGTGGCAAAGTTTATGGTAAAACTGGTTATGCCCCAGTTCTATTTCAGTATTTATTAGCGAATAGTTTTCGTAAGTTATTCGGCAGGGTTGCCAACTCACATATAATACACGCATACATTGTGGTTCGCATGAAAATGTAGTTCCTAAATCATACACCTGGCGTAATCTTGTATTTCTATCATTCTTAGTTATTTACAAGTAGCCGCGCTTAAGCCGGGTATACGACTCGATATTCATCGTTAGAGGTGAGATTTTGAAAAATTTCAAAAAAAGAATTCGGGAATAATTTAGTTTAATTAGATTTAAGTTGCTAATAATTGTGTCATCGAAATCCAGCCTTGTTCTCTTTCGATAACACATTGCAATGTAAAGTGTTACACAATTATCAATAAATTGATCGTAAATTTCTACATCAATGCTTTACTGCACAATCTTTTCTTTCATACAGAAGAATTTACCGAAAAAAAAATGTTATAGTCATAAAAATCAGGGGTGTTCAAAAGATACTCAACTTCTTACTTGCCATATTTTAATTTTTTAAAGACAAAAGTGATACCAGATTGGTTCTGTTTGTGTCACAAGCAGTGACGGCAGCAAATCGTCAAAATTAAAGGGATTCTGTTTGTCATTTTTAGCAAGTTCGCTCCAAAATCTCAGCACATTTTAAAGCATAAGATGCCATAACAATCAGTTCCGATTTTTTTTTTCGTCAAATGAAACTAAAACAAATGTTTAGAAATTTTTTCGCTCAATATTTCATATTTTTGTATTCTTTTAATATAAACAAAAAAAACTTTATTGCAGTTGCCTATTTTTCTTGAAACAAATTTTTTTTTTACAAATTTCTGCATACAAATTTATTTCATTTTTTCTCCGTATTGAAAAAAAAATACAAAAATTAAATGCCTGCATACACCTAGGGTTCAAATGAATACGGAAAACGCTGCATACTATTTGGCGTTAATGGAAAATATAAATTTCTAGTCGTCGTTGTTACCAGCCGCACATTTTTTGAATGGCTATAACTTGGATACTTGTATCCAATAAGCTGTTACCTTTGCATAAATTACCCGCCCTAGTTGGTTCAGTACATGCGTAGTGCTGACATGAACTGCAACAAACACAGTAACATTGTTGTCGTTTTATAACAACGGCTATCAACAATAAACAGTTATAGCGAATAAGAGTGTTAAATAATTTCAACGAATATGTGTGTATTGCTACGTGTTTATGTTTGATAATATTAGCCCATATTAAGGTGGTGCATATTCGCCTATTCCAACTGGAGCGAATACCCAATTCGAACATATGTAAGTGAAATTTCGCTAAAGCAACGAATTTTATAACAAATGAAATGCTCGAGCAAAGGGAAAAATGTGAGCGTTCGTAAAACTGAACTAAACTTGATAATGTCACGAGTGCCCCAAACTCGCGTAGCTGTCGACAATTTTCGAAATATGAAACTTCTTAAACAACTTTTAAAGCAGCGTAATTGCTAAAATATTGTCTTTGCTAAGGCCTCACTAAAGGGGTTTGAATGATAAAACGATATTTTTTTTTTGATTTCTTTTAGTTTTTCGATTTACAAAAAAGTCAAGAAAATAAAAAGGAAAACAAAAAAAACCATAAAGAAGAGAAGAATAAAACAACAAATTAAAGAAAGAAAATATGAAAGTGTCTGGCACTATCAAAATTTCTGAATACCCAGAAATGGGATTCGGTTGCACGAAATCACATTTCACGATCGGTAAAAAAAATTACGTTTATCTTTGAGCGTTTTGAAAGTTTACGTCTGTCTTTTATCCTACGGAGGGGTAGAGTTCCCCCCTTTAGCAAAACGATAAAGGGAATCAGAATAGGAAATCTTGTAATCCTTACAATTTTGTTATAAAGTGTGTTCAGCAATTTTGTGTGAAACACTACGAGGAAAAATGTTGCGGAACATCTTACATCGGAACATCGCCAGAAAATGTTTTTGTGCTATTACATTCCACAAAGCCGGATGTTGTGAGGCTAAGTTGTATTAAAAAGATGTCTTTTGTACACTTTTACTTCAAGTAATGCAACGATAATGATAACGATAACGATAAATGTAGCCTTTAATCCTGTTCAATGCGGCCAGATTAATTGGTTAGAGCATTTGGTCGAACTCAATGTTTTTTTTATATAAGAGCCAACACAAACAGCTGTTTGTTAGAAAAAAATGTTCTCAAGTTCCCCATGTGTCCCAATATTTAACAAAGTTTTTTTTGCCACAGGATTTTCTAGATTAAAAGGATTTTTTCAATTGGTACCAGATGTGGATGATGGTGCTCGCATAATGTCCCTGCAGCTCTTGACTTAATTTTTTTTTTTAATGTTGATTGCTCTTCCATCTGGTATTCCATATGCAAAAAAATTAAACATACGTAACGTATCCAGCCCTGCCAACCTGAGTGCTCTTCATATTTTACAGCATGCAGCATAAATTTTATCCAATCATGACCTGCGCCTGCATTTCGATTCCATATGCAATTGGAATATCGTAGAATTCTTGAATTTATCATAATAAAGGAGGGCAGCTTTAATTTCTTTTTATGAATCTAAGAAGCTGCGCCATACCTCAGGCTTAAATTCGATATTCAGTTCAACCATTAAGCCTTCAGTATTTTCCTAATAAGCAAACATGACGGATTCGTTAAGTGAGAAAGAAGTATGAGAGAAAAATTTCTTGGTGATTAGAATCATTAACGCAATGTTCAAACAGATAAAGACTTCACAAATCAGCAGCTAAAATTTTTGATTTGGTTTTGCAAAGGCTGATGTAGCAAGCCGCGTCGTCTCGTCATGCTCACCTTGATCTAGCCAGCGCATGGAATTACCCAACGGCATTAAATTTCGTTGACATATAAGAAAAATTTATAAAAATAAATAAGAAATAATGCCATCGTGTTATAAACTCAAAATAAATGCGTCGGCAATGTCGAACGAATTTCCGTCATCCCTTGTCAAGCTTTCAGCTTTCCCAGCCCTGCCATAAATCTCGGCTACACTACAGGCACTCGGATCAGAATTTAAACAGCATAGTTGTGCCCGGCCAAATATTTTAAATTCATATCTTACATTGATTCCCAATTTTTATTTCGAAGTCACTTAGTTCATATGACATTAAGACTGACTTGCCAAGGTGGCACTAATTGGGCTGCGCGCATTAAAACGAAGGCTACGATTCATAAATCTATCACAGTTGATGATCCCACTGTTGCATAAGTCAAAATACACATAAAAGTCTCACAGCTCGTTTATACAAATCTTCATTGACTTTTGAGTCATCGAGATGCTTAGCAGCTATTTCCTTCTTACGAGCTACTAATATCACATTCCTTCTGCCAGCAAGAAAAACAGTTTCCTTCAGGCCGTTTGCCAGATGGGCATTTGCTCTGGCAGTGCCTCATATGTGTGCAGTTGTAACTAGGGTTACCGTTTGTCGACTAAAGTGGCATGGACATGTTCCATTTAATGCTACATCGTCTGTACCTCTGTTTTCTGTTGAAATTCAGATTTAATTTTGGGTTCCCAAAATATCGAAAAATTTTTAATATGTTTGTGTTTCCAAATACCATGTTGCATCGTCTGTAGCGATGTTTACTGTTTTGAATGGCATAGATCATTGAAAGCAGTCGTTGTTTAAGATTATGTCTAACATTTACACAGAACTTTTTATGATTTCCTCTGTGGTTGCATCGTATGTTTTCTCTACTCTTCCGTCGTGTGTAGCCGGATTAAGAAACAAATAGTTTTGTTTTTAGTGGGTCTACATTACGGTTGATAGAGAGGCGACTTGCACAGCGCTGCTCATAAAAGTCCTTAAATTGACTCACTGAACGAGCATTCATGAGTAAGCATGCCTCTGTAGTATGGCCCTGCATGTCATCAAATATGAAGCCAATGAGTTCATTCTCCATTTCTAAGGCAACGGCGTAAGTTGTCTTTCCCATTTCTCTTACGCTTATGATTTTCCCCGCAATTGATGATCATCTCACAGCATCTGTTTTGGTTTAAGAACAATCTGGAGTTGCGTATCAATGAGTTAAGCAGCGAGGTACTCGTATAGTTAAACAAATATTCATCAGCATTACTTCTCAAAGTCGCCTTCAAACTTCAGAATGACATGCTCAATATCAAACGGCTTGTAATAGCGGATGTCGATATTTGTGCCACTACAGGCTGTGACGAAATGCCAGCTCCCAAGGCGGATATAGCGTGTTAGAGGCTTCAGTGAAAATATTTCGAGCAAAACCAACAACATGTCTGGCATGAGATGGGCGAGCAGAGGTTGCATTTGCCAGAATTTCCAAAGCAGCCTTATTTAATGCTCCCAGCAATTATTGCTTAGATAGTCGTGTGACCATCGAAACTTGGTATTTCTTTTATGCGTTTTAATACGTTTTCTTTTCAATTTCGAACCCTACAACTAAAGAAAAATATTGTCTTTTAACAAAACGCTGGAAAACTTGCCGACACTAAAAAACACTGCACATTTGGCAACACTGACTACCTATAATTAATGACAGCATCTCTTTGCCTCTTCTTGTCGCTTCAACGAAGTTGTCGCAAAAGTGCCGTAAAATTACAATTTTATAGAATCTACTAAACGAACTATTAAAAACACACGGGTTATTAAATAAGTTGTTGCGACGTCACACTGTGGCAAAAATGATACATTTTCACGGCAATTTACCAATTAGTGTTTGTGGAATTTTAACAGTACTGATTGTTTACGAATCAGTGTGACAAAAGGGAACCCCTAAAGACCGTTAGAAGCACTCAAAGTGAGTGATTGATAATAGATGGAGAGTTTTTGAAGTGGTAGTAGGTTATTTTACAAAAAGCCATCCCAATTGATTGATGAGAAGAATATTTGTTTGAAATCAGATACGAGTAAATTTTTGGGTTTTTATTTTGAATTTTTATCAAACAATTACACATACATACAGAGATGTAAATGAAAAAATAACATTTCTATTCTTTTTTGTTGCAAATTACAGGTTTCATCTATTAATCGTGTTTTGCGTAATTTGGCAGCACAAAAAGAGCAACAACAGCAGCACACAATCACAGCATCTGTTGCATCTCCAATAGACAATAATACTACTAATTCGACCGCTTCTACAAATGAACTACAGACAGCAACACCATTAAATTCCAGCGAGAGTTCATCTGGTACCACTAATCCTGTAGTGATATCGACAGACATCGCCTTGGATATCAGCTGCTCAACGACAGATTCTATTGTTTATGAAAAACTGCGACTTTTAAATAGTCACACCGTACATCATCACCATCACCACCAACATTTGCCCAGCCATCATCAATCTGGGCCATCGCATCATCACCTTCATCACGCTTGGCCACCACGTCATTATTCATCACCGTCATCGTCGTGGTATACACCCCCTTTAAATCACAACAGCAGTCTAGCGACGAGTAACGCATCCAACACATCAGCATCAACTTTTCACAGTCAGCATCTAAGTCCCAGTGCATCATCATTGCATAACAATCCCTGTTCTACCGGTGCGGAGGATATTACTTTAAAAAAAGGTAAGTTCTTATTAGCCACTTCACTACATATCCCCATAAGCCACAAAAATACAAGTCATAAAATGGCCAAAAGCCTTGGACATTTGCTTGCTTGCAACCTGCATTTTTATCTCTGCGACATAGAATCGTAATTCCTTTTCACTTATTCCAGTCGCTCAGTTGTTTTATTATTAGGTTCGCAGAATCTCTGTCTTAAATTGGTGGCATCCAAGACCATAGTGTTCGGTAAACCAGTCCATAATTTTTCTGAGCTGATTCCAGTTATACCTCTCCAATGTCGAGCGAATTCTAACTCAACCCGAGAACCAAACTCCTCAGTATTATAGATTCCCAAGAAAGGTTCCCCTCCTATGAAGACGCGTTGGGTGTCTCTGTTTGCTAGGCAATCCGCCCTCATGGCCAGATACCTAAGCCATTGACCATTGCTCTACAGAAATCATCACTAATTGTTACTAACTAGCCAGACCAATAATTCTACCAGCCGGTAGCTCAACAATGGTGCAAGGATTATCATCACATGCAGCAAAAACTCAGTTCATCCTATTAATAGCTTACGCTATATTCTCAACAGAAGAATAACTGTAGAAGAGCCATTTTAACGTAATGGTCCCCATCAGTGCCAAGACTTCGGCTACACTAAAACATACTACAAGCTACCTTCAGTATACGTGGTTTGCGACGATGCCCACCGAACTTCGGAATGTACTTCTTCCAAACTAATTCCAACATCAAAAGTTGCAGCGACATTGGAGAAAACCACACTGCAAACTATAATGGCTGTAGAGTTTCCCAGTAAAAGGGCGAAAATAGAACGAAAACTCTAATTTGAACAATATAAGGCTTCCAACTTCACGCTGGTTCTATTACTAGTCCACAGCCACATAATAAACCAAACTACTCTCGTATGCCCAAGCACTGAAAAATGATGCACAATTACCGAATGCGAATCGTGGTGCGAGAAGTTCTAACTCACAAAAATATTCATATGCCCACGCCTTAGAGGAGGGTGCAGAGATACCTATTACGAATAATTCGAACTCGATCGAAAATCTTATGCTACGAATCCCCACTAAGTCTTGAAAATCGCGAGATGAAAAGTAAACGCCTTCGCAAATCACTTATGAAAATTTTCACACCACATGATATAAATAGTTTCACTATTCCAAATATCAGCGACACTGTGAATGAAATTTCGGCCATCTTCACTCAAATCAACAATTAAAATTCTAAATATGAAAAAATCTCCCAGACCTGATCGTATCACAGGATCAATGATAAGAAACTTACATAATTCAGCCGTGAGAATCTTACTATTAATTTTTAAACCCCATGTTGCGCGGTGGCTTCTTCCCATGCTCGTCGATAATGTCTGAAATTATTATGATCCCTTAAACAGGAAAGGGCTCAAGCCAGATTACGTCATACAGGCCCATTAGCCTGCTGTCAATTTTCTCAAAATTGTTTGAAAAATTATTCGTTTCGAGTTTAGAGTCTTAATGAGCAAGACCTTATCCCAGACCCCCAGTATGGTTTTCGAGCAAGACATAGTAAGCAAGTGAGCCAGTTCATAGAATTGTTCAGCTTAATATATTGGATATTTTCCAGGCGTTCGATAATGTCTGACAGAATGGACTACTCACAAAAATAACTTGAGTTCACTCTGAAAACTCCCACACGCTTCCTAAGAGCTATTTGACTAATAAAACGTTTAAAATCAGGTCAACAGATCAATTTTCTATAAATGACAGAATCTCTGCAGGAGTCGCTCAAGGTAGTATTCTAGGGCCGCTGCTATATACAACGGATGTGCCAACAAGCCCATCTACATCAACGTTTGCAGACGACTTTGCATTTATAAGTGTTCACCAAGATTTCAAGGTTGCATCTAGAAAACGTTATTCCCACATTCATGACCTAGAGGACTGCTAAACATTGTCCTCCAATAACTAGAACAAATACTACGGATCCAAAGGAAACCCCAGTTAAATATTTGGTTATCCACTTAGATCACCGCCTTACTTGTTCCCGCCACATTGAGGCAAACATAACAACTATAAAACTTAGAATAAATCAACTACACTGGTTAATAGGTCTAAGACATACAAAGTCCTTTAATACAAAACTGTTATAAAGCCAATATGATCATATAGCATTCAGCTGTGGGATACTGATTGCGCATCAAACATCCAAAAGTTACAAAGAAGACAGTCTAGGATTTTACGAATTACCGTATGCGCCCCCTGGTATATAAGAAATGAAAATATCGATAGGGATCTTGAAGTTCCTACTATCCAGGAAGAAACGTGAAACATGTCCGCACAAGTACGTAAACAAACTCGTGGTCAATCCCAACACTCTAGTGCGCGATGAACTAAGTACAAATGGACACCAGAGACGGCTTTCCCTAGCCCAATAGTAGAAAGCAAATAATTAATAAATAATATTTTAGGGATAAGATTTGAATACTTAATGTGATTTTTGTTTGGAAAAATTCAGTAAAAACATGCAGCAGTTTTGAGGTAAAAACGCAAGTAAAGCACCTCCTTTGTTTCGGTATTAAAACCTGTTAATGCCCATTTGCAAATGTCATTTCAATAACTCGTAGTAAGTCAAGTGGTAGTCAATATGTTTTGCTTGAAAAGACTTTCTGTCGACGATTTACTTGTAATGCACTGGTAGCAATATCTCATATGTGTGTAAAAGATCAATCCGTGCACATATTGGCGACAAAATAAGTGGTCAATATTTTGACAATTTTAAATAAAGACAAAAATAACTGTTCACAAATAACACTTTTGTTCCCAAAACCACCCACCGCGTTCCAGTAAAATCGCTAGCAAATTGTAGGCAGTGTAGGATGTTTTACGGTAAATAGCATTGCTATGCTATTATTTATGTAGTGGTAGTTTATTAGTGGTTACTAGTTACACACACTGCTGGGTAAGTCTTTTGATATGCGGTCTTATACATATGCATGTATATCTGTTTGCCTGTGTGTGTTTATCTGTCATGGAAACACATTTGCGTTTATTTTTCTGCCTGAAGGATGAAAACGACAACGACAGCAGCAACAGCAAGCAGCAGCATAATAGCAAACAAAAACCAAAAAAAAAAATAAAATAAAACATTCAACAACATAAAATAAAAGGAAACCGACAGCAGATAGATGTATGAACCAATAGAGAGAATCAAATTAAATAGCGGCTTACCACAATTAGGTTATAAAGCTGTTCGTGTTTAAGAACACTCTTCGCCGTGTATGTGTGTGCATAGCCATAGGCCTGTGTGCGTGTATGTGTGTGTGTGTGTCATTGAAACATGTGTATTTTAAGAATTTGGTGTTTATTTTTGAAAAAAGGTATTATGCGGATTAAAAATTCCATTTGAACTAAACTGCACAAAGTTCTTACTGTATCTATTTTATATCCCCTGGCGAATTGCGGTGATGGGGCGGAACAATTAATAAACACACACACACACACACACACACACACACATACACACACACACACGCACGCACAGATTAGCAGACACAGAAAGCTGAATGCATTGCTGGATAATTAAACATTTAACACGACAAACAAAAGTTGGTCTTGACTGTTTACAAAACAAATTTTGACACACATTAACCACAAGTATGCAAGTATGTGTGTGTGTGTTTGATTTAAACGCAATACAAATTCACACAATTGCTGCATCCCAACAAGAATATCTAATGTTTGTTAAACAAACTTGTCCTTGCTGGCGAAACCCAACGAAATACTTACGACCATATTGGGTGATCGATTCTGAGAATTTTTTTTCGCAGATTACGCCTGGCTGATATCATACTGTCATCTAATTTTTAGTCAGCACTGTTTGACGGTTCATCATGGCAGCAACCTGTTTAAATTATTCACCTGTATTACGAAAATCTGCATTCTGTGGGAAATGTTTTTCGCGCACTACGAACAAGCTATGGAGGCCATCATGGACCTTCGAGCCTACTATTGCCCAAACCATCTGCATATTTCCATATCAGTATACGTTCTTGATACGCGACCGAACAGACCACATTCAGCTCGTAGTGCAGAGAATATTTCGACTGTAGCGTGTGGCTAACGATCGTGACCAATCGATTCGGTGTCGTGCGTATGCTACACCTCACACAGCGCTCTAAACTTTGGCTGTATTGAGCAACCACTTTGGTGATCAGCTAATTTCGCCTCCGGACCTGTCAACTGGCGAGTTATCACATCTCGGAAATTTTTCTTTGCGACTATGTGAAGTCAAAAGTATTCGTCGATATGCCAGCACCGACTGAACACTTGACAGCTAACACTACTCGCGTAACTCGCGGGATACCTGTATTAATGCCAGAAAGAGTGATCTAAAATTGGAGCTTCCGAATGAAGTACAGCGTAGATTTTTGGTACGAATTTCCGTCCACCCTTGTCAAGTTTGGTTTGGAGACAAACCGGTTTCGGCTATGTGTCATTTTTCAAATCACCCTATCGGAATATCAAATCGAGGACCAACTACAGCGTATTCGTGTCCAGCATTAAAATGAAAAAGTGAATGTCAGAGATCTCAACAATGAAGATTTCCTGACATCCAAATCCATTTAAAGTGTTTTATTTAAAATTAAGTAAAAAAAAGGTCTAAATAGATCACCGGATATCAATCCATAGTATGTGTACGCCATCCTCATTATTAGCAGGGAATAATGGTTGAACCAATCTGAACGGCACAGATATGTGGCTTGCTCACAGCTGCAAAAGAGGAATGCAGCGGGGCAATTCCAATTGGAAAATACCCAGCCATTTATCCAGCATATATTTTTATCTATGCTAGGGAATGCCTGAACAGCTATAAGCGATGCCAAGCAATCACAGCGATCCATTGCGCTGTCTCGGGGGAAATCACAAAGTATTCTGATGCGGGAAAAGAATGAGCGCAGAATGATTACAGTCTGATTTTCAGCGTGCACTGTGATCTCAGATGCGCTCATTTTTTTTTATATGAAATTCGAATATTGTTAAGCGTATATTCTCTGAACTGTATAATGAGCCTTCTGAGCATGTTGTCCAGCTCAGTAATTGTCCAGCTCTTAATTCTCGCCAAGTAAAGTTACTGGGCACATCCTTATTGGGAGGTAATTGGCTTTATTTGTAGCCTAAAAATATCCCCGTGAGAGGTAAAGGTCACACTAAAGATCCTATGGGTCGGAGTGCGCAGGGCTGGGCATCAGTCATTTATTAAAACTTGTTTTATTTAAAATAATATTAACACTGTGTTTATTTATGATATTTTGAATATAATTGAATCTGCAACAAACAATAGATAATTATATTTTTCTTTTAGTCATTTAAAAGTTCATGCACAAGCTGGCAACATGCCAACCCACCAGATTTTCGCCAAATTAGCATGATTCACTAAGTGGTTGCGATTGATACTCGTATATTTCGCCTTGTTGTATTGCACTTGTTGCGTTGCAGGGTTTAATTATATAATAAACATTTCATTGACACAGTAAACTGATTGTCGTATAACACACAATAGTGGAATATTTTCTTTTTAATTTTTTCCGTATTTTAAGTGGAGATTAATTTCGTAGAGGAACATTAAGTACCTACGTGCGTACAACTTGAGGCTTTCAAAATTAAAAACCAAAAAAAAAAAAAAAAAAATAGACAAACTCTTTTAAACATCAAATAGAGTAAAATGTCTCTCATGCATGGCCTACCTACGAGTACGTAAGTATAGAAAAGGCACAAGCTGTCAATAGTTCATGTGCGCACAGATTCCTTTATCATACTGAACTGATACTGAAATACACACAATCTATGGATCTATCTGTCTCAAGTATTATCAAACATTCATATCTTTCATTGTCAACGCATCGCAATTCTTTGGTACGTGACAGGAAGTATTTTCCCTGTTCAACCGAATGCACAAACAAACATACACTTAATTATATATGTCAACATCCATCCGAAAAGTGTTCACTCAAGCACAAAAAAGTAGAAAGATGTGTGCGTGTGTGTGTATGTGTGAATGATTTTACTTGTTTTAATAAATTCAGCAAAAAAAAAAGAGCTCAAACTCCACACACTTCTGCAGAGTTAGACAGTGGCATAGAAAATAGAAAAAGTTATAGATTTCACATGATGGGACTTGTCACTTGAATGTGGTGCTGTCAGACTGAAGTGGCCCAACTAATACCATTTTGTCTAAATGAGCTGCTGCATTGTTTGTTTGGATTAAAGTTATTATTTCAAAAAATCGTATGACCCCTAAGCGGGCGGAGCAGTAACCTGAGGCTTATAACTCAGTAGCGAAAAGAGGATGCATTGTAGCAAAACCCCTAAATCTTTAATGGCAAAAGCTTGGATCCAACTCCCAAGTAATTGGTTGCATGCCTTAGGGATCCCGCCGTCTTGATGTCTTTCTTTCTTTCTGACGAAACCTGTACCCGAGGCTTGTCTAGGTTCTGAAACTGGTGGAAGGTAGGACCTTATAAGTCTTTACAAGACAAGCAACTATTTAAACACTGGTACCACGGCAACTAGTAGTCCCCGGAACGTAAGATCTGGCTTAGTTGTTGATGAGGCTTCTTCAGCCAGACCTGAATCTCGAGAAGATCTTAATGCAGGATTATTGCTGCATTTCAGTGCGTTTCACTGAGTACCTTCGGACTTCTCAGCAAAAGTTGAGTAATGGAGTCCCAGGCAGCCATGGTCCTAAAATTGCAACCTATACAATTGTGCACGGGTGTCGCATGGTAGTCGCATTAATTTCCTACGCTGCGAAGACTACCATCAGATTTTGTCGTAAGACTGAAGCCGACGGGAATGTGAGAAGTGTACATAGGAGCGCATACCTTGGGATAAGTCGCAAGACAGCTAGCCAACCTTAAAAGCAGACATTGTCAAGCACCTAGTGGCATAGGGGGCAAGACACCGTCAAGGCAGGCACTGACCGTAATCTTAACCGCAATTCTTTCCTGATTCCTTCTCAACACTAAGGGCCACCTTAGTGCTCATGCACATGCCAACAATTTGAATGTCAGACCCTCTATTCCTATTTCTCCTTGCTCTTTTGTGTCTAACCATGATGTGTCACAAACACAAAAACGCACATACCATGTGACAGATAATGAACGGCCAAGTGACAAGTTGTAAAAGGAGAATATTTTATGATACATATCTTGAAAATTACCGATTAAAAGGTATCAAATATTGTATTATTGTGTGTATGACTGACTGAATGCTGAATGTGATTATCTATCTACCTACAATTATGCTAAACTCGTACAGTGTCTGTGGACTTTTGTACTCAAGGGTCGTCGTTCTACCATTTGTGAGCGGTGAGTTGTGGTGGTTTAAAAGAGCAGAAAAGGAATCAAAATCAAGATAAAAACTTTACGAATTTAATATGTGGCAAGGAAAGTGTCCTTCTGTTCTTCCAATGCCTGATTTAAGTCTCTTTCGTTTGTACATTTGTGTTTCAACATATCAAATAATAGAAAGTTTTTGACACAGTTTTTTTGTTTGTTTGTTGCCTGCTGATACAACAAAGCATTAAATTAAAAATAAAAAAATTGGAATGCGATTAAAGTCCGGATATTTTGCCGACCAATTTAAAACTTAGCAAAGCGAAAACTTTATAAACTGTTTAAGATGCCGTTTAAACAATTAGAATTTTTGAAGAATTTTTCATGAAAAGAAATAAAAAATATCTGCAGTACACGCGCGTAAAGTCAAAACTTTAAATTAATTTTTTTTATTTGAACGACCTGTTTTAAAAAGGCGCCGTTACGTGTTTAAGTGGAAGAAATCAGAGATGCAAACTAAGGTTTATTTAAAATAAAAACGTCTAGAACAATGGGAAATAGCGAACCCAGCTGAACGCAGAGAAAAACCATGGTTGAGGTAACCATAATCTAAAAGCAACATGTTATGATAGAATTATAGTTTTAGTAAAAATTCTGTTCATTAACTCAATCATATTGCAATTCTTAAGGATAGCAACCACTTATTTAATACATATATTAAAAATATATTAAAGATATTATTCAGTAGCGTATGAAATATTTACAAGTAACTATAGTATGTTTGCCGTAATAAATTTTTGTAGAGAACATAAAATGTTTGCCGTGGCAAGGCCAAAACTAGGTCTTATTTTTTTGTTATAAGGACAGCGACGGACCTCCTTTCGGCACTCATTCCTTTGTGAAACAAGTGGGCAGTTTAACAAAGTTTGGACGGAGGGATTGCACTGGGGAGGGGCAGAGGCGCTGTCTACACTTGTCATCAAACACAGAGTGGATAAAAATACTTAATGATAGCAGGCAGTTGCTGTCATGTCAGCTTATCAACTCTTAGCTCTAGAAAGACGCGGATCCCGAGTGAAGTGAAATAGAATATTTTATCCGAGTATGAACATTTGACAAATTTGTTGTTTTTGTTAAAGATGAATGCGCGTCTGTCTTTTGGGTCGTAGACTTGAAAACAGTTTAGAAGATTGGGAGGGCAAAGGACACCACCAAGTTCTTTCTGTGGCATATAGTGGTCGGTGTAAGTAAGTTAGGCCTGCTTTATATCTTTTGCCATGTTTGGATATGCGGCTGGCGAGAAGGGTTTACGAACCACCTAAGGAAATGGAAAGGAGTTAGAGGGAAATCTCGAACTGATTACTTTTCTTATTCAGGCTGGCTCCGACAATGTTATCTACATATCCGAACATGGAAAAACTTACAAAGTGGATAACGGCGTCTTAACTGTCGCAGTTTTGATTATAAAATCAAGGGTCCGGGTGTGTGATATCACCTAACCCACACAGCGAGTATTAAATTGGTATGCAATAGAAATGCCATTATTAACGACGGCACCTGTGTCTCGACACAATCCAATAGTGGTATCAGCACCGGGTGTACTCGTAAAATGGTGCGACTACCAACACCCCTACAAGCACTTATACAGGTAGCAACTTATAACTATAGCTGTCTGAAGCCCAGTACCCAGCTCTTGCTGTCAGTAGCTATTCTATTTCCAGTCGGCGTTGCAAAGCGACTTTACGTTGATCCTGCACAAAGATCTTCTCGCGATTCGGATATAAACCGCAGCTGAAGGTGCCTCCCCAACCACCAGTCCAGCACTTACGTCCCAGGGGCTCCTGGTTATGGCGGCACCAGTTGTTACTTCGTTACTGTTCGAACTGAAAAACTGCTACCTTCTTCTAGTCGCAGGCACCAGCTAAGCCTCTGAGACTGGTTTCCACATCTCCCCCGCTAACAAGGTGTCGGGATGACCAAAAAATCATGTTGTCGGTGGCGAGGTTGAAATCGTATAGATGTGCTACGAGTCTGAAGTTCTGTGATATCATTACGAAGTGTGTTTTCTTATCACAACTGCCACCCTTACCTAACCTAACTTTACCTTAAAGAAAAAAACAACGTTTTGCTAAAAACCTTTTTTCTTTTTTCTTATCTTCGCAAAATCGTAATTTACCATGGCACAATCACTGCGACGTGCAATTATGTTACGTGTATTCGGATAAATTCCTTCTCAATTGACAATTTTAGGAAATATTTAATTGAAGCTCTTCAGCTTTATTCGGTCTGGCACTGGTACACTTTACTATACCATTTCCCTCTCTTTTGTATGCGAGGCACATAAACATTCCCCAAAAATTTAAATATTATTACAAATTAAGTGCGCACGATTTGCCCAAGTGTTTTGTTGGCATTCACGCAATTTGATTTCTGTATTGTGTCTTAGATATAATAAATTGTAGGACGAATGTTACTTGTCGTATTCTACTGTAAATTTCTGGTAAATAAAACGTAAGAAATAATACAACCTAAATATTTGTTCGGCATTATTGGGACGTTGCACGTGAGAAAAATACACATTTTTTCGCAAACAAAAAAGCATCCTTCTACATCTTCAGCCAGCCAGGGTGAGTGAAACTGGTATTTTTGCATAGTTTTGATTTGTTTGTTTGTGTCAGTAGCGAAAAATAGTTAACCACCGATTTTTGTTACAATTTAAAATATTAAAAATATGACCCTTTCTAACCTCAATATCGAGTGTTTTTTGAAAAATGTAAAGAAAGTACAAGAAATATTTAAAATCTTAAAGAACAAAATCCCATGAGAGCCGTTTATTAAAAAAAAAATCGGCTCAATGTTAATATTTTAAAGCTACTACGGAGATTTTTGTTGAGAGAAGTTTTACTAAATAACGGTACAACAAACGTGGCATAAGTCGCTTTTTTATGTAGGAGGGATATCGAAGCAGACAGCTAATTTTATGGATCCCTTTTCTACCACCTTCGCTCCTCAAATTGAGTTCAGGCAACTGATTTGTAAATTACGACTACCTTACGCCTTTACTATCGTGACTTCAGACTGTCGACCTTCTTCCCCAGCATTTGTTTAAGGCTTAGGTCCACCACGGCATTTACACTTACCACTTATCTGCCCGTGATCCTAAGTCTTATGCTGGCCAAATGCTGGAAATTCACGAACAATGTGTGCTACCGTCTCAGCCTCCTCCTCAAGAGTATCTTTCGAAACTGTCACGTCCATCCCGTAGGGGGTTTTCTTCTCCAACTCTGCAGAATTCCTCCATTGGCAAATAGAATCCATTGTGAATAATGGCCAGTTTCAGCTACCATTTCTAAACTCACACCATTCGCTTATATATTTGTCATTAGAAATTGTTAAACATAATCGTTATGTGCCGACTTTTTATAGAGACTACAATAATATTAATTTGGAGGAGTGTGTTTGGGAGTTAGTTAACTGTGATTTTAGTATGCTCTATTACACATCTGATCCAAACGATCAACTTCGACTTTTTAATAGGTTAATTTTGAATTTATTCAACAAATATGTACCTCTAAAGAGATGCAAAAGAAAAGGAAGTGTTAATTGGATGCATCACCCTGAAATTAAAAATGCCAGGGAATGGCGAGATATGTCGTACAGAACAGAGCATAACGAGAACCACCTACTCCTATAAGATGGATTAATTTCTGTAAATATAGGAATAGGTTAGAAACCGTGATGATGAAAATAAGAAGGAGAATTTGTACTAGTATGTTTAGAGAATGTAGTTCCCAGTCAATTTGGAGTAAACTAAGGGAGCGTGTCCTATTATTGGCAATAATAGGACACGCTTACATTTAGACCTTGCTGAGTTAAATAAGAGTTTCATACTAGAGCCGAATTATGCAACCAATGATTATTTCGACGGCAATCTAGGATCTCAAGGAACATTTTCATTTTGTGGAATAGAAGAAGACGAAATTATAGTGGCTTTAAATAAAATAAAGTCCCGACCAGTTGGACATGATGAATTGTCTGTAAGGTTCCTGAGCCTAATTTTCCCATATATTTCAGGTCATTTAAATCATATATTTAACTCCATTTTAATGGTATCTAAGTTTCCGGAAGAGTGGAAGTTAGCTAAGGTAATACCTTTGCCAAAGGTTAGGTACGCTTCTAATTATTGTGATTTCAGGCCAATTAGTATTTTACCCCTTTATGGAAATTTTTTTGAAAACATTCTACATAATAGAATTTTAAATAAATTGAATACTGAGGGACTAATCTCGCCTTATCAATCAGGTTTCAGAGCTTATCATAGTACATCTTCACTGCTCATGAATATGGTGGAAAACATCAGGAAATATTTAGATGATAGCCGTGGTGCTATTGCCATTTTCCATGATTACACAAAGGCTTTCAGTACTATTTGTCATGAAAGACTTATAATGAGATTGTACACTAAGTTTAATTTTTAATCAACTAGAAGGTCTCGGACAATGTTTTTGAACAGGGGTGTACCCCAGGGCTCCATATTGGGGCCATTATTGTTCACAATTTACATTAATGATTTAACGAGTATTCTGTCTTTTTGTCAAGCAAATATTTATGCTGATGATGTCCAGATAATAGCTTTTTTGGAAAGCGATATGTCAATAGCAGATTATTTCAACTTAATAAACAGACGCATTATGAATATTTTTAAATGGTCGCTGGAGAACGAAATGAATCTAAATCCATTCAAAACGTATGCAATGAAGTTTGGTAACTTTCCTCTGAATGAAAACAGACTCTTTCTAAAAGATATGGTCCATTGGTTATGTGTCGAATTATACGGTTTTAGGAATATACTTGGATGAAAAGTTGACTTTTGACTTTCAGATAAATAAACTTGTATCAAAAATTTGTTTTTCTTTAGGACGTACATATATATAGTGTTGGTATTTATTTTCTTTTAAAAGTTAGAAAATTGTTGGCTAGATCATTACTTGTGCCAATTATACTATATGGATTACAGATTTATTCATTCAGATTCGTTTATGGGTTAAGCATTCGAACTCATGTTACTTGTTATGTGTATGATTTCTTGGACACTAGTTTTGATAATTTCGTTAAAATACGTTTGCTGCTGTTCTATTTTAAAATAATAAAATTTGATATGCCTGTGTACCTTAGAAGACTTTTCAGTTTTTCGAATTCTACCAGAACTACAACATTAATATGTCCTAGAATAAAAACTATATATATGCACAGATCAAGATATGTAGGTTGTGGAATACTATGATCCCGTATAATGAAAGAATATTCTCTGTAAGTTTGTTGAAATTTAAGAATATTATATTAAAACATTTTTGATACAATACATACATATGAAAATTTCAGAGGTGAATATGAAATATGTGTTACTTGGCTATATGCTTCTCATTACTATAGGGTTTAAAGTCGTGCATTTAAGGTGTTAGGTAAAACTTTTTTTTTAAGTATATAATTCATACAATTGGTCATAATTAACGTATTAAGTAACATTTTTTTCTTACTCAAACTTGTACTACCATGTAATCATTTTGGCCCACAAGGGCTTTTGGATTATTAATGAATGAATAAAAATTAAGCTAAATGAAATGAGTATCTTTCGAAGCTGTCACTTCCAACCCCTTGGGAGGTTTTCTTATCCAACTCTGCAGAATTCCTCCATTGGCAAATAAACACCAGCGTTCCTATAGAGATTAACCTCATCCGCCACATGCGAGGCTTCATTGTACTTCGCCATCGGAAATCTCACGGTCTGACGTCTTAGAACTACCTTGACCCGTTCACCCATTGCGAGGCATTCTTGTTCATCTCTTTCGGGTTCCTCCTTTGGCCAATTGAAACCGTCATTTCTGCAGAGATTAACCTCTCCGCCTCTTCTTAATTCATCCCTCTAATGGAGAAAAATATGTCCAGCCACACAGAGCTCCATATAAACGGGTAAGTCTGTATTCAAACTGGAGTTCGACTGGTAACCAGAGTTTGCATACTTAAGACCAAGCATCCTCTTGGCCACACATCCCTGGCGTATGCTGTTACACCGTGGATTAGGGATTCTTTATACGAGAGTGTTAACTTCTCTCCGCTCGACTCGATTTAGTCAGACTGATTGCACAGACAGAAACCTGTTACCGGCTGCCACCACGTGTAGGTATAAGTCAGAACTTCGGACAGAGCAGTCCGTTAGGGCAAGCCACATCTTTGTGCCTGCTAGCTGAAGGCCATTTCCCGGGCTTAGTAGAAAAGAGATAGAACTAATATTTTATAAAAAAAAAGTAAAATACACTTACTTTATCTGTCAGTGAATTATTGTTTTAAGTTATTTTCAGTATTTTTTAAGAAGCTCTGATCAGTCGTATATAGATTTTTTTATTAAAGTGAAGGAGTAGTGCAGTTTTTTAATTTATATAATAGTGAGATCTACACAAACACTGCTCGTCTTCAGGTTTGCACACCTACTCCTATCTAGCAAAAATTACTGTTTCGCCGCACAGTGGTTCAGAATTAATTTTCATTGGCCAAAATCTATATATTTTCTTGACATAGATTCTTAACATTTTTATCTTGTTGGCATTGCACACGAACCTGCTTACGTATGACATGATATTTATTGTCGGTGCCCCTTCAGGGCAAAGACAGCCAAAGCTTAATCTGCGGTGGTGTTGGTGAGCGAGCTACCCAGCAAACACAAAGTCAAAGGTTTGGTGTATGATGCTGCATTATACATATTTTACGCTTTCGAATTAAGTTGCCTAGATATAAAAAAAAAAATTAATATTCTGGGAAGTAAAAATGGAAAATGAATTTCAACAGGAAACAAAGCTACATACGATGCAACATTAAATGAAACACGCCAATATTTCTTCTAATATTCCTTTACATGTTGCCGGTATAAGAGCGACTTAGTAATTAAACTTCAAGTTGACTCAGTCTTTAATAAAGTTGAGTTTTATTTAATTATTATTTTATTTTGTCACATATTTAGAAGGAGGCATTGTGGTATCGTGGTAACATATTTTTAATTACCAACAAAATATTTTTCAAAATAAATAATTGTTTATCTCCCTTGTTTTTCTATTTTAGAAATCGATGGTCACAATTCAGATGAAACTGCTTCTGGGGAGGGTGAAAACTCAAATGGTGGCGTATCAAATTTAGGCGCCAATGAAGATGATCAAGCTCGATTGATTTTGAAACGCAAGCTACAGAGAAATCGTACATCGTTTTCAAATGAACAAATCGACAGTTTGGAAAAGGGTAAATATTTGAATTCAAAATACTTCCGCAGCTTAGAAAGCTAGGAAAACTAGCTCATTGATCTGATGAAAAATTTTTATACAATTTATTTTATATATACAGTTAAACCTCCTACAACGCGGTTTCCTATAACGCGTTTTCGCTACAACGCGGTTTCCAAAATGCGGACAAATTCTTACAACGCTACTCTTACAACGCGATTTTTACGAAAATTTTTTCAAATACTATTTACTATTTTAATTTGAAAAAGGTTTTCTTGCCCAAATAAATTTCCTTGCATTTTGTCCAGACTTTGATACCTATATTTTTTATATCATTGCCACGCTACACTTGAACATGTGTTTAGAAAGTGGCAAATAAATATGTATGTACGTAAATGTAGTCAACGACAAAATTAAAAAAGGGGTTTCCCCGCGGTTCTAACATCACACAGCGATTTATGCTACTTTCATTTGATGTAATAACTTTTTTGTTAGTTTGTTGTCGGCATTGCAAATAAAAGCATCAATCTAAAGCGTGTAAAAAATTGCGAAAAAATATTCAGTCTAATTCCAGTTAAATTATAAAAAATTTATGAAACAGTTGTTTTTTTTTTTTGTAAAGAGTTTTTATAAAATTATTTTAAGAGGTGAATAAGTAAGTTTCTTTTAAACCTTATTTATATGTATGTATGTAACTTTATTTAAATGCAAATAAATTTTTAAATTTAGCCACAAAAATGCCGAATGAAAAAAAAACGCCGTTAAAACGAAAATTTTTATCCATTGAATTAAAAATTCAAATTTTGGATCGACTTCAAAATCAAGAGAGGATAAGTGATATTGCCATACATTTTAACTTAAATGAGTCAACAATAAGAACTAACAAAGCGAAGAAAAAATTAGAAGTTCGGTAGCATCTGGATCCTCTGTAGTCGCGAAAGTAACTGCTCGTCCTAGACCTCAGATAATGGAGAAAATGGAGCAATCGCTTATGGTGTGGATAGAAGACATGACAAAAAACCGATTGCCCTTAGATGGGAACGTTATTAAGCATAAAGCACTAAAAATATTTAATTATTTAAAGGAAACAGGACAATCGTCAAGCGATGAAGCCAATCATCAATTCGTAGCTAGTAATGGATGGTTTGGAAAATTCAAAAAAAGACATGCACTTCACAATTTAAAAATACAGGGAGAAAGTGCATCCGCAGATACAGATGCAGCAGAAAAATATCCAGCAGAATTCGAAAAAATTATTAAGGAAAATGGATATTTACCTGAACAAGTGTTCAACGCAGATGAGACAGGCTTGTGGTGGAAAAAAATGCCTTCAAGAACTTTTATTTCGAAAAACGAAAAAAGAGCTCCTGGCTTTAAAGTTTCGAAAGATCGAATAACTTTATTGCTGTGCAGTAATGCATCTGGTGATTTTATGACCAAGCCAATGTTTATTAACCGAACATTAAATCCAAGATGTATGAAACAATGCAACAAAAACAACCTTCCAGTGTATTGGAGAGCCAACAAAAAATCATGGATGACTGCCAGTTTATTTAATGATTGGTTTTATCATTGCTTTGTTCCTGACGTAGAAAATTATCTAAAAAAAAAAGAACTTAGCATTTAAAGTTTTACTACTTTTAGATAATGCGCCATCCCATTCGACTGATTTAAGTCATCCTAATGTTCAAATCGAATTTTTACCGCCCAACACCACATCGCTATTACAGCCTTTAGATCAGGGCATAATAGCAGCATTCAAAGCTTACTACATTCGGAAATCCTTTGAGGTAATATTAGAGAAGATGGAGTCAGCAAATATTACGGTTAAAGAAGTCTGGAAACAATTTACAATTTTAAATTCCGTTGAAATTGTTAATGCGTCACTTAAAGAACTTCGTCCTTCAACGCTAAAAGCTTGCTGGAAAGCACTAATACCGGAAATAGACGTTCAGGGTACTGTTTCTACACCAATAGAAGATGAATATAGGAACATAGTGAGATTGGCGCATGCAGTAGAAGGTGATGGATTTGATGAAATAACAATGGCTGATATTCAAGAATTAATTGCGGATGACGAAATAAACGAAACAGATTTAGTGGCAATGACAAATGAAGAATCAGTTGAAGATAGCTCTGACGATCTTTCCGATGTTGAAAATAAAAACTTTTCACTAAAAAATATCGAGAAAGTTTTAGATATGGCAAAGCAGTTGGAAGAATACATTTTGGAGAACGACCCTTTAAGTGACAGAGCAGAAATATTTAAACGAAATCTTCAAAACAATTTAGCTCCCTATCAAGAAATTCATAAAGATTTGCGAAATAAGAGCAAACAAACTTCAATGCACGATTTTTTCAAACCAATAGTCGTCGAAAGGATGCCCGAATCTGATAGTGGATCAAGCTCAGATTTTGAACTAGTATGTACGAACAAAACGCTCGAAACAAATCATACTAAGTGATGAGGAGGAGTAGAAAATTATCGTTCTATTTTGGCTTTAATTTATTAAATCTTTCAACTTCAATATTTTACGTAGAACTGAAATTTTATTTTATTTTGTTTTTGTTTATATAAATGAAGTGTTATTAAATTACATAATATGTATGTTATGACTCAACAAATAAATATGTACACAAAATTATATTAAGCACATATTTTTACTATACAAATTCCAATATTTTATTGAATATTTTTTTACTTTGGAACCAAACTCTAATTTTTGTATGGAGTTAGAGTCTCCTACAACGCGATTTCCTATAACGCGGAGTTTTTCAGGAACCTATTCACCGCGTTGTAGGAGGTTTACCTGTAGTTTAATAATTTTAATTTACAAATATTTATTTACTGTTGCTTTCAAAAAGAATTCGAGCGCACCCATTACCCTGATGTTTTTGCAAGAGAGCGATTGGCTGGCAAAATTGGGCTACCAGAGGCTCGCATACAAGTTTGGTTCTCAAATCGAAGAGCAAAATGGCGACGAGAAGAAAAATTACGAAATCAACGCCGTACTCCGAATTCGACAGGACCCGTTTCTACATCTACCACCTCTGGCACTTCCTTAGCTGACAGCCCCAATAGTAACAGCATTGGTACCAATTCAACAATGCCACCTGTTATGCCAGTCTCAACTAGCAGTAAGTATTTTTTGGCAAATAATTTCACCTTTTTTACTTGAAATTAAGCACAAAGCTCTAATGACTTCTAATGAATTAAAGAAGCTCGTATGTTTTTTGACTATTTTGGCTACACTACGCACTCTACAGATTCCATGGCCGATTTAGCTTTACCTTCTTCAATCTCCAATCCAGTTGCGGCTGCCAATGGCTCTACGCCCTCTCTCACACCCAGTAGTGAGCACATAGACACACATTCAGCTGAACATTTAGATGGCGCTGTTGCAACGGCTGTACATAATAATAGTAATAGAAGTGCTACAGCAGCTTCTAACAGCGACATTGGCCATGGACAAAATAACATAAACAATGATCGCACTAGCAGTAACAACAACAACAATATTCCCTGCGCTACATCTACTAGCAATAATGGTTTTATACATTCCCTGCACCCGGCCACATCTTCCCATGGTGTCATGCATTCGGAATCTCATCTGGGCAGCAGCATTATGCCGACTCTCTCGCCACAACGTCTGAATTTAAATAGTGGTTTCGGCACATCCATGCCAGCGATATATCCATCTATGCATCACACTGCTATGTCCATGAGCGATACTTATAGGTTAGTAAACAATCTATTCCAATAATTATTAGTACTCGTATTCCTATTAATTTGGCTAAAATTATCAGAAGCGAACGTGAAATAGAAAACAAATTTAAAGTTTATTTCATTTGAAAACACGCTAAGAAAGAACATGGTTGTGGCCTAGTCACAGTGACCATATTATGGTCTCTACAACATTTTAAATCAGGCACGGCAAATAATCATTATTCTTTAAACTTCAATAAAAAAATCATAACGAGGGAATAATGTTGCAAGATTAATGAGTACACTAACGTAATCCTTGTTACGCGGACTCCCTTTGGTTGCAATAAGTTTTATTTGTTTGAGTTTTACTAAAAAATTAACTATAAAAAATAATTTTTCAAGTTTTATTTTCTCTTGTTTTATATCATTGTTATCAGATTTTTAGCCAGATCCTTTTCTGCTCTAAAACTCATATTAACTGAGTTAAGGTCAATAAGTCCGTGACTTTTCGAAGTTCCCTCGTAGTTATATGAAATGCAACACTGTTCCCACCAAGTACCACCTGTTAATAGATTACTGTCAAATTTTGAGCAAGTTGCGTCATTTACTTTGCGTTTAACAGCTGTTCAAAACATACAACCTCGTGTATTTGTTTAAAAATGGAAAAAGTTCATTTCTAGTGCAACCCTGTTTTTTTCTTCTTTGCGTGTATTATTAATATCACCGATACACTTGTCCGCCTTTCGAGCATCATATGACTGCCTGCTTCTACTTCCATATATGACCAAAAAGCACGGATGTTACAGACCACGTGCAGAAGGAAATTACGGCTAAGGTTATACTTTGAATTTTACCGATTCTCCGAAAACTGCATACACCGATCTGCGCGCTTAAAATACAGATCATGACGCTGCACACGTTATAGCGACCGCGGCTTCCGTAGCCAACCAATTTTGAAACTCCTGCCACAGGGCGATACAGATGTATCTATTTCATCCTATTGAAGGAGATTATTCATTCTTGATTTGCTAAATTTTATGCCGGGCAGGTTTGGATTCAGCTTAAGCTTTTGGGGGAGAAATGTTAATTTTTAATGGTTTTGAAGTGGGATTTTAGAAAAGAGCCATCGTTTGTTTTTCTTCATTTTTTTTCAATCACACTAGGATCATATGAGAAGTTTTTAGACAAGCACGTACTCGTAATTAACATTTTTTATTTTCTTACAGCTCCATTGCACCGATGACAAATTTCGCGCATTCACATCCACCGATAACGTCAATACCAGGCTCACCGATTTCACAACAAAGAGACTTAGTGTCACCTTCACTGTATCAGTGTCATGTTGCTTTAAGGCCACCAGTTCCACCCAATCATCATCACCATCATCATCATCACGTTATCCCAAATGGAAGTTTCGGCACAGCATCCGCTACGGGAAGCTGCAACACCTCAAGTCAAGTACAACGTATCGGCGGCAGCGGTTCTACAAATACCACACCAACAATTAACTCAGCTCAAAGCAGCTATGACGGCTTGGGTATATATTCCCATGGCGTTGGCTTACCGCCGCCATCAGCAACATTACCAACACACCAGGGCATAAACAGTTGCACCAATGACCGTCAAACCTCCTGCAGTCCTCACACCAATTTGAGCAGCAACATTGCGGCCCATTCTGGTACAGTGCCAACGTCAACACCTGCACCATATTCACAAATGGGCTATAACGGTTATACGGCAGTCGCTGCGACAGCCACCTGCAATAATAACAATAATAGCCCCTCGCCAATCCCACATCCCACAGCGGGTAAACAGCAGCAATTCTTTGCTTCCTGCTTCTATTCTCCCTGGGTATAAATTATCATAAGTATCTGTAGAAACAATATTTCCCAAAATGGTTTCTTAGCAAAAGCAACAAACAAGCAAACACACACAAAATGTTATAAATAAATTATTAATAATCCTAATGTATTTCATAATCTAAGAGAATAATATTTTATCATTCATGATCATGATCATGATCATGATCATTCAAAAACCAATACATATCTTTAACGGTTAATGATTTTGTACAAAGTACGAGTATGTGTGTACGACGTACGTACAAGTACTTATAGACTATTTTTCATTTGAAATGTGTATTTTTTTATGATTGAACCAGCACTCAGACATAGATCACTACCTGCTTTCTCATGCTAAGTATAAGCGTTGGATCTAGGGAGAAGGAATTCGAATTGAATATCGATGAGTTGCAAGAATTGCTTTAATTTATGGGGGATATCGAAGCAGACCACTTTCTTTTTGGTCCCTTTTCGAGCCGCTTCGCTCCTCAATTTTAATTTCAGGCAACCCATTTGTAATTTACGATAACCTTACTTTCAATTGACTGTCGTGCTTGCCCTAGCCTTTATTTACTCTTGCCTAGAGTGATTTCAGACTGTCGACTGGTAACTGTCAACACTTCTCCTCAGCTCGGAGTCTCTTGTAGCTCCCCCATGGCATATACACTTAACAAGTGTCTGCCTGTGGTCCCATGCCTTTTGCTAGCCAGTGCTAGACATTCACACACAATATGCGCTAGCGTCTCAGTCTCTTCCAGGCACAGTCTGCAAATATCATCTACGATTTTCTTCCTGACCAGATGCTACTTGAAGTTTCCATGACCTGTCCCTAACTCAGTGATCCAGCTTAAGATTAGCCCTATTATATTTCAGCACCTTGCTGGCCTTCTTGCCAGCTTGAAGAAGTTAGACGAGAGCAGATCTGCAGGAAGTTTATTCTAAACACAAAACCGGCAGGTTTCAAGGAAGAATTATTTTGCTCTAGTATACAAACTCTTGATAAAGTATGTGGTGGGTATGAGATACAAGTTTCTTAATTTCACTAAAAAAAAGTAGGAACTTTTGAAAATCTTGGGATTGGGGATTTCGTAAATTATAATACAAGTCTGTCACTGATGCAATTTCGCAATGGCTAATCACACGATTGGCAAGCACGTCCAAACGAGCGTTTGATAACACGAACGAATTTTATAAGATAACACATTTTCCGCGACGAGACATGATCGCCACAAAGGCAGGAATGATATGAAGGGATGATTTACAATCGCTGAGAGGTGAATCGTGCGATTTGACTTTGCTAGAATATTTCTGGTGCGATTCTCTGAATCTCTCGCATTTATGCCGGCCGTTCTGCCATGTCGCCAGACAATCCAAAAACTTGTGGCACCAAGAACATGCGGTGATTATCATGATTAAATAATATTTGTTCAAAATTTTTAACGCTACCCCAAAGCGGCGCGAGATGGGCATTGAACTCGCCTAAAGACACGATTTGTTTTCAGTCGCACTATTCTTCTTTAAAGCACCCAGTGGAACCAGAGCACTAAAATGGTTATTAATCAGTCTGCATACTACACTCAAGGTATAATAAAATCTTGTCTTGCCGTTTACTTTTGGTACAAATTATTGTATGATCTTGCGAAGCTTAAGCTTCATATCCAAATCTAACGAAAAACAAAATGTTCAACAATAGAGAAGTGAACTCGAAAAATGAAGAAAATCGTGCAAAGAGCGAGGGTTCAGCTTCGGAATATTCTTAGATTCACGAAAAGAAAAAAAAACATGATTACAGCATGGCGACGACAATCATATTATGGTCTCTACAATAATATAATGTTGTCACAATCATATTCGAAAACAATTTAAATATTACTTTAGTTGTGAAAAACAAATTATTGCTTAGATTTAATCATAAAATGCCAAGCATCCATTTTACCCACAAACAAAGTATTTTAACTATACAAATATAATATAATAACTCTAAATGTTAAAATGTTCTTAATAGACATGATAGGTAAAATTCTTTTGGTGGTTAATCAAAGTATAAGGGTGCTCTAGCTTAACAGATTAGCGCGTTGACTATAAAACATTCGATGGCTTTAGGCGCCTCTGTTCATACCTCAGACGCTGCCATTCAAGCACAAGTAATATTCATTTTTGGCTTTTGTATCCTTCTAAGAAACAATAAAAATATGATTTAGTTAACTCAATCATAATATCTTGCTCAATCATGTTTTTCTTTAAATGTTACGGCTTCGCATTAGCGTTATAATCGAATAATTCGAATGAAATAAATGTCGAATGGGTGGTGGCCTCAATTGAAAAATTTATATTGTACATTTCCATAGGTATTTCTTCTTTTTAAAAATAAATTTAATATTACATTGAATAATACAATGACTAAGTAATATATGTATGTATGTATGTACTCGTATGTATTGTAAGTAAACTATTTACTAAAAGCCAGTTTGCGGGTTAAGATTTTGCAATAGAAAAGTTTACATGAAATAAATTCGCTAATTTTAAAGTTAAGAAAAAATCATTCCGCAGTTATTACTGTTACAACATATAACGAGTACGAGTGAAACCTTGTAATGTAAACTGTTTTTTTGTGTCCTAATTGTCCAGTGGAAATGGTGTACTTTGTACTCTCAAGTGTTATAAACAGCTGGTAGTACTGCTCTGGATTAAAAATTGTTGTGGGCCTTAAACAATTCAATTTCGATTTTCTGTTTAAGGCCAGTTTTATTTTTGCACAACCGCCACTGACCAATTAAACTTTAGCAATAATAAAATGAAGCTACTCCATTCAACAACAACAAAAAAACAAAAACAAACAAAAGAAGGAAAACTTTAATGCATAAATAATAATTATAATTAAATTGGTAGCAATAATGTGGTAGAAAAAAATAAATTTAAGGAGAAAAAGAAAACGTTATAAAACGTTTAAATATATTGAATTTTATTCAAAGTATTTTGTCAGCATTTTTATTGTGAGGAGGGGGGCAGAGGAAATCATAATTTTAACACGAAAATGACAATTATATTGTATTTTTGGTTGTACTTGATGGCAAAAAATACGAATTGGCGGAAAAGTTGTCCATAAAATATTCATGATAGGTCGCACAATTTCATTGTAATGTGTTTTAATTATGTCATAATGTTTTATAATCATGTTATTAAGTGTTATAATCATATTATAATACATTATCAAACTATCAGGACAAACCTTATCCTGACGTGTGCTGCCGTTGCTTGCCGGCTAAATAGATGCTCTAACAATTAAAGGACCCTTTGTGCTGGGTGCTATGGCAGTTAAGGACAAATGTATTAGATTTGCGTGAGTACCTGCCAACGATGGCTCAACCTCACGATGGACTAACAAGGGTGTGACATTAAGCGGCCAAACCAGCGCCCCTACCACCACCGGAATAGCACTCATGCACATCCCATAGGTAGAAAATTAGGAAAGAGGATGGCAGGTCCCCGATCCCAACCCTTGCTAAGGGGTTCGAAGCTATCTAATCTCCTGATGTCAACGAATAACTATTGACAGCTTACGTTGCAGTAAACCTCCCCGCTTTGGGTATAAACCACAGCCAACACGTACACCCCCGAAGAAGCCTCACCAACAACCAGTCTGGAACCAAAGTACCAGAGGCTACAGGTTCCCGCGGTACCAGCTTTCTTTTCTTCATTGCTGGTCAAACTTAGATGTCATACCTTCTTCCAGTTTCAGGCTCCTGACAAGCCTCAGGAACTGGTACCCCTGTTTCACCCAGTGGCAATTCAGCAGGGTGTCGCAATCACCAAGATGATATGCCCCCAGGGGAGAGCGCAGTGAGGGATCATATTAACCACGCTCATTAAAAAATCTGTGCGTGATAGAAGCAAACTGAAAACCTATCACAGTTTGGGACTATCAGATATAGTATAAAGGTTATACTTTACGCAAGAACTTGGTACAAATTTCGAATAACGTCGTGCGAACTGGGGCGGTTTATTTGCAAGTAGCACCCAATGTGGTGTGTTTAATCCCAGACGCACGACGGATTATAGTGCTCCATCTGCGCTTGTCGAATCGAAAGCTTCTGATGAAACTGGTGTGACGTTCGATGGATGAAGCACATTTTTTAAGTCTGAAAAGAAGCCTGAGTTTTTTGAAGAGGATCTTTACTTCATCAGATGTTCTTACTATTAAATACCATCTTCAAAAATTAACGTCGCTGATACGCAAATATAACTGCGCATAAAACCTTCTTCACTTCATGCTTCTGTGAAAGATTATCCAGTGGATAGCACAACATACGAGAACAACTTCTCTGCAGAAGTCGTTCCTTGCAGCTCTGGATTTTTTCTTTGGGGTATGTGAAGTTAAAAGTTTTCGTCGATAAGCCAGCTAGGATTCAACATTTGAAAGTCAACATTATTAGCATTATTCGCCAGATACCGGTGACAAATGTCAGAGATTGTTCTATTGGATCATAGTAAAGATTATATTTTTAAATGCTTGATTTAAATAAGAAAATTGTCTAAATGAATCACCTGTTATTTGACACTAATATGCTATCTACCAATGTTGCCAGCTACGCGCAGTTTTGTTACCATTTTCATAGCATTCCCCGCCCTAATACACAGTTCGGTATGCGGTTCTCTGATTTAAAACAATAAGAGCAAATTTTTTTTAATTTGTTTGTACGCGTCAAGCGTTGTCACACTGTACATAATTTTAAATACATCCTTAATAGTGTTATTGTTTTTGTTTTTTTTTTAATCAAAACAAATAAAAATTAATAAACATGGGCTGGCGGTGGTGGGGGTGCCAAATTAATAATGTAATGTAAAATTGAAAAAAAAAATCAAATAAGAAAAAAGATTCATTGGGATTTTGTACAAGTGGTACTACGTACGTACGTATAATCATTAAAATATATGAAAGAGGGTCGGACTATTTTACGTCAAATTAACCAAGGGGTACTTAAGTACACTTGTCAAGTACGTACAATTGCGTATAAGAGCTCTTAAGTACTCCACTTGACGTACCAACAACACTTGAACATACAGGAAAACACAAATGCATGCATACCAGTGTACACACGCACACACACACTCACACACACTTAAATGAAATACAAATTGAATTTACAATGTAGTCGTATAATAAGTAGTACGTACTTCATTCCAAATTTATTTATTTACTTTAATAAAAAAGTGTATTCATTTATGTAAGAGGGTTTAAGAACTTATAAGCTGTATATTGGGCCGCACCGTGGGCTGTTTGAAATGTACTATGCTAAATGATGAGTACTTAACAAATTTGTATGGATGTGGTTTAATTGGTACCTTCGAAAACGAAATGGTGCAGAGTCTTACAAGGCCTAAAAATGATATTATTGAAGACCTCGGCCAAACAAATTATATGCCGCCTCCAGACTATTGTCATAGTCAATAGAATAGATGATGTTCGGTAAATACCAGCCTTTATGCTTGAGACAATGTACATATCGCTTGGAACTCTTAGGGCGCCGCCATTTTGTACGCAAAAGCTTGTGTTTGTAGAATTTGGAATAATAGAGAGAAATTCGGCTGTAAAAATATGAAATATATAGTTTTATAAAACAATAAATTTTTAAAACATTTCACCTGCCATTTCTTTTGTACTTTTTTCTCTTTTTCATTTTTATGGCATTTTTCATTTTCTTGTCTTTGTACAGAGTTTCTCCATCTCAATGAACAGACTAAATTAGCGTTACATGGGGAATTTGACTCAATTTATAGTGCAATTAAGTACGAACGAATTGCTCAATTTATTAATTGAGTTCTTGTGAGGTAAACTGACGCCTTAGTTGCCTAAATTTTATATTTTCCCAGTAAAACAAACTCCCGAAAAAGTTGCCCGTAGATAAAGTGCTGGAATCATTATTGGTTATCCACGCCAAGTAAGGTAACACAATCAAAGATAAATTTTCCCCGCAATGTGCGTCCAATAATGTAAAAGACAATAAGCCGATAGTCTATTTGGTGGATTTATGCGTTGATTGTGCAGGCACAATGTTTGTTCGATAAGGATCTAAACAATTCGGTGTATTAAGAGACTGCGCGCGGCTGGTACAGTTGACATTCCCTCGAGTTGGTCAAACTGATAATATGTAGGTTTTTGGAACGAATTTCCGTCATCCTTTGTCAAGGTTTGTTTGGAGACAAACCGGTTTCGGCCATGCGCCATCTTCAGTGTCATTTTTCGTTCTACTCAATTCACGGAGTTCTTCTTTACGTGTTGATGTTATATCGGTGTTGTGGCTCTGTGTGTATTTTCTTGCTTAGAAGCTTGTCAGAGCTTATGGGTGTTCTATTTTGTTGTTGTTAGAGCGCTGTCTGTACAGTGGATGACAACTCCTGTCGCACTCTTTATTTCTGGAACTTTCTGTACATTGAGTGCTCACTTGTTCGCACTTATTATCATGACAATATTATAAATACTCAATGTTTGTGTGATGCTTTTAAAAATGAACTAGATTTAACACTTGCGTAAAACTATTCACAAAATGTTGCTACAGAAACACTTTTCAGCCGACTTTCCAATAACTAACGTCAAATCGGTTTGGAGAAAAGAAGTAGAAAAACACTAGCATGTGAGAAACGATTTTTTTCTTTCAATTCACATCGCATTTTCTTCAATTCCCCCGTTTCATGTGAATACTTTGCGTAGCCTAAAAATATGCTTTTGTTTTTGGTAAATTGAGCTCTCTCGTGGCAATTTAAAATTATAAATGTTTGAGAAATATTAAAATTTGTTTAAACTTTGTGTTTATGAATTATTTGGCTTTAAGATTTACTGTCGGTCATCTTTATTGAATTCTTAATTTAAAAACGTCTGTCATCATTTCTTTGCATTTGATGCCACTGTGCGTTAAGGAAATACAATTTAAATTATTTCATTATTTTGTTTCAGTTCTTAACATCTTGTTAAGTCATTATTATTATTATTATTATTATTACTCTTTATGTTACACAATTTAATTTAAATAATCCTCAAGTTATTGTTTGTGCCAAATATGAAAATCTGATTTTAAACAAACATACTCGTGGAGTAAGAAGGAAAACACAACACAAAAGCAGGGTGGGCTTTGATATTGTAATAATATTCAAGGGTGTTATGAATCAGAATAATTTATTTTTTACAACATCTAATATATACCAGAATACATTGTATGTCCATACGTAGGTAGTGGGGTAGTTAATCAGCATTAATTTTTTAAGAATCTCGGGATTTGGTAGCCTAAAAATCACCGAAGCAGACCGCTAACTTTATAGATCCCTTTTCGCCCCTCTTCTTTCCTCGAATTGATTTCAGGCAACCGATTTGTAATTGTAATCTTACGCACATTCAAGTCTCGTGCTACCACTATCCTCTACTATCATGGTTTCAGACTGTCGACCTTCTTCCTCAGCACGGAGTCTCTTGTAGTTGCTAGCATTTGTTTAAGGCTCAGGTTCACCATGGCATTTATACTTAACAATTGCCTGCCCGTGGTCCTAAGTTTTATGCTAGCCAAATGCTGGACATTCACGAACAATGTGTGCTACCGTCTCAGCCTCCTCCTCAAGAGTGTCTTTCGAAGTTGTCACTTCCAACCGCTTGGGAGGTTTTCTTCTCCAACTCTGCAGAATTCTTCCATTGGCAAATAAGCACCAGAGTTCTTACAGAGATTAAGCCCTCCACTTGATGCGAAGCTTCATTGTCCATCCCCATCGGAATGTCACGGTCTAACATCTTAGAACTACCTTGACCCGTTCACCCATTGCGAGGCATTCTTGTTCATCTCATTCGGGTTCCTCCTTTGGCCAATTAAAACCGACATTTCTGCAGAGATTAACCTCTCCGCCTCTTCTTGATTCATCCCTCTAATGGAGAAAAATATGTCCAGCCACACAGAGCTCCATATGAACGGGTAAGTCTGTATTCAAACTGGAGTTCGACTGGTAACCAGAGTTTGCATACTTAAGACCAAGCACCCTCTTGGATTAGGGATTCTTTATACGAGAGTTAGCCAGATTCCTTGCAGAGACAGGAATCTGTTACCGGCCGCCACCACGTGGAGGTATAAGTTAGAACTTCTGAAAGTGCAGTCAGTTATGTCAAGCCATGTCTTTGTGCCTGCCAGCTGACGGCCACATTAAATACAAATCAAAACTTTCGGAATTTCACCGATTTCGCTGATTGCCAGCAAATATTTTAAATTCACCAAAAACCTCAAAATTAACAACAGCCTTAAAAATCACAATAAATTTAAACTCTGCAATAAATTAAATTACAAAAAAAAATCAACAACTAATCGAAATTCCATCAAAAGTTAATCTGGTGTATGATAAAAAAAATAGCGATTAAAATGCTAATCGCATCTAATGCTTGATATCAATATTTAATCGTTATCGTGATACTAATCACTGATTAATTATATCGCAATTATGATTAAAAAAATTAAAAACATAATTTAATGTTGATCTCATTATTAATGAAAATAACGAATTTAAAGTTCGCGACTTTAACGCCAAAATTTTTCTAAATCAGAAATTTCAGCTTCACTGCCGGAATCCAAGTTCAAATAAAAAAATCATCAGACAGATTTCCAGCTGTTTCGGTGTTTTAAGTTTTAAGCAGAGTTACTGTTGCAAAAACGTAAAACCATTTTCGTTTCTTGTTTTACGCACGAACAAATGTTTTTCATCTTACAAAAACAGGCTGTTACTCAAAAAACGTCATAACTCAAAATATTCATTTTTGGAGTGAATGATGCAGAATTTTTCGTTATGTCATGCTATTTATTGTGTATAAATTTCTACTTCCTACGTTTCGAGAGCTTATGTCGTTATCTTCCGTGGGAGAAATAGAAAACTTTAACTGCGTTTAGCTCGAAATTACATTTTTTGATTTATTACATTGTTTGAGTAAATGAGCGATATGCATATAATTACGTCACTTTACATATGTACATACATACTTATGTACATGACTTCAATTTTATTTAATAGAAACTATGAAAAATGGGGGAAACTATTTTTTGGATTTTATAATTAAGAGAGGAACTAACAATTAAATAACAAAATTGTTTTAAAATATTTTTGTTAACAAAAAAAATTAATGATTTAATAGCCCAAAGAAAATATCTATTTTCTTTTTTAATTAAAAAATTAAACATTTAATAAGAGATCTTATGAATTTCCACCATTCGACACGACGCAGCATTAGCCCCACCAGTTTTTTTGTTACAAACAATTTTAGGCCTTTCAGCCGCAATGACATTTTTTTTAGCTGCTTAAGGCTGTCAAATTGCTTGGAAGGGGAAAATATTCAACGTAGATCCTCCATGGGATTGAGGTATGGGCTTAATAGTGGAAGGCCAAAGGCGGCAAGTGGCCCCAGGTGGCGATCGGCTGTTTAATTTTCTGTTAAATTTTTTTTTTTTTTGGTAGGCAAAGGCTAGGGTTCCCCCTTATTTGTATGGGACACATATGAAGACATATGTAGAACTTGTTCCTCATTTTGATCTCAGTATTTTTAACGGCCGAAATTTTTGGATAGGAACTTGGCCTTATTTTCACATTTTGGTTTTTGTGCGGATACTAGGTCAGCCATTCCATATATGAAATTGAAACTTTTTGCTCATTTATTTGTAGCACAAATGACGTAACACAGTCTGTGTTCCTATTGGATAATAATTTTCAGCTGTTGAACAAAATAGTTGAGTAAACATAACCGTAGAGCAAGTTATTATTTTTCTCTAAAATTATTTGACTGTGAAAAATTAAAACATTTGAACAAATAACACTAGATATAATAAATAAACTCTGCCTCTAACGTTTACACCAATTCTGGTTACAAACCTGGTCCCAATTACAGATGGCTACGTGATAAACGAAAGAAAACTGATAAACGAAAATTCACCTGCCATCCGCAAACATCAATTCTGACGCAATACAAAGCCATCATATAGTAATTACTAACGTCAACCAGCACTTACAAAAACGCCCGACCTACGAGCTTTACCTGCTACCTATTCATACCTTTCAGATGCCTACGTGATACACAAGGTTCACCTGCTACCAGCTCACATGACAAATAGATACTTGACAAACAATAAAAAGCCAACGAATTGACGCAAACTTCTCAGAACAAAAAACGGCACTGAAGATGGCACATAGCCGAAAGTGGTTCGTCTCCAAACCAAACTTGACAAGGGAGGACGAAAATTCGTTTCAAATTGATACTTTGGTAGTTTCTGAATTACGCACAAAATACAATATCATTTAAATGACTGCCTCTAGATTGCTTGCAGCAGTCGACCCTTTTGAGGTCGTCCAGTTCCTAATCTACAATTGCAGGCGAAAAAAGTCGGTCTTTTTCACAATCACTTCTAGGTTCTGCAAACCCCATGTGCGACAACTTTGCTTGCTTACGTGACCACCGAGTGAGAAATGGGCTTTATCGCTGCAGAAAATGTTCTTCTTCGAAAAATCAGTATTGAAAGTGGGTTGCTCTAACACCGGTTAGCCAGCCGGCTTTAATTGTTGCGAGAGTAAGACTTTGTATGGATGGAGGTGCAAATACAAATGCAAAATACGTCATAGTGAGCCGTAAGATAGGCCCAACTGCAGAGAATGCCGTAGAATCGACAAATTCGGGTCATCCGACACACTTTCGCTAACCTAACAGTGCGCACATTGCGACAATGCTCAGGCCTGACCATATCTGTAACGCTTCCCGTCTCCTGAAACTTCTTTATAATCTTGCTTGCACAGTAGGTCGACTATGGCGACCATAATCACGCCACCACTTTTTCAATAAGTTTTAAATATTCTTACGCGATCCATATTTGTAAATGGCAAACCTCTGACTAAATAAATGACACTTCAGATGACAGATATTTTTAACAGCTGACAGCCTTGCCATACACGATGGTTTCGAAACTACGTTATATATAATTTAAACTTCCAATTGCAATCATTCTTGGAAAACAGCGCGAATGGTTTGGTCTGGCGCACAGTAGTGTGATTAATTCTTATAGTTTTCTTTAAAAAAAAAAAGTCGCCTAATCGTTAATAGACCATATTTGACTGAGTAAATATTATTTACTTATGCATATGAACAATTTCTATATATTTTTTTTAGCTATAGAAAAATTGCTTGAACACTTTTCTCCTAAAAAAAGTTCTTTTAAAAAAAAACTTAATCATTCATAGTAAAAGAGCGTGTGAGAGAATGTGATACATATTGTTATTTATAAAAGCATTTTGAATGAAAAAAAATTTGAAAAAATATTAATGCTGTTAGTCACAGCTTGACTCCAATTATTTGCGATACATATTTTGATGAAAAATTTAAATAGAAGATTGCGATCAATGAATGTACTAGTCGGAAGTTTAACAGGACGACGAAACATAACATGAACGTCAAGTTCCTTTAGAACAAGTAAAATCAATCTTGAACTTGCCTGCCATGTTCAATTATTATTTTTTTTATTTTCTCTTGTTTGATGCTATCGTAAGGAATAAAATTAGTTTTAACATTATGGTTTTTTTTATTGCATTGGACACGTTTAGGGGTTGTTAAAACCAATTTTGTATTTAAAAAAAAAAAAAAACAAAAAAAAACAACATTGAATAGAAAAGAACAATATTTGAAACAATGCAACTCTGGGAAAATATACACATAGAGAAAAAGGAAACACAAGGAAAATAACAACAACGCAGCAGGATGATTTTTGTAAGTTAAGAGCATTCTGTTGGACAATTCAAAGTCACTTAACAAAACCTCGCCCTTTTTTTTCGGAGCCACCAATCCTCTCTAATAAAACAGAGAGAACTTATTTCATTCATTGTGTTTGTTGTTTTCTTTATGAATGTGGAAAGAAATTTATACTTGTTTAAATAATAATGAAAGTCAGTGCAGGACTTGATGCAAATCCGCCAGTGGTAAGTACGCCGGAGGAGGTCTCGAGCAACTGTTAAACATACATATGTATAACAGAAATCACAATAGCTCTGTTACAATCAGAATAATCTATGGCCATTTGAGCGGAAATATTTTTAAATCTTATAAACGTATGTGTGTATATGTGTGTGTACGAGTATGTGTACAACATGTAAAGGAATTAAACGTGAGTTCACAGATTTTTATGTACGCGCCCATGAATTGTGTTGGCTCAACATTGGAACTGAATTTGTTTAAGCAACAGAGCGCAGTCTTTTCCCTAATTTTCAAGTAAATCAGGCTTCTTCTGAGCCAGTCCAAGGTTTACCCAAGATACAGACATATGAGGCATTGATTTCGAAAGTGGCATAAGATTAAAATATTGAAGCCAACTTTCGAAAAGATTTACTTCTATGCCACTCGATTTTCCGTCAGTTTCAGTTAACCGTTACTACAGTGGAACAAAGACAACCTATTTGTTCGAAACTTTTGATGTGATTTTCTGAAGAAAATCAACAGAAAATTATAAAAATTTACCCGATATACAGTTTTCTAATTCTATACTTGTACGTCCTGATTACGAGGGAAATTATTTTTCTTATTTCCAGAAACTGCGTGCGACACAAATATTTTTCTCAGTATAAATAATTTCGTGTAGTCATTGAAATATCGCATTCCTGCATTACGGCATTACGTTAAAGTGACGTTAAATTACCGATTTACATGGATTAATTTTCTCCAATTTTGTTTATTTACTAAAGTGTTGTTTTGAAAAGGCCGCGAGTTAAGATATGACTTATGCAACTTGTTTCTGGAAAAGGGGCTTAAGCAAGAAATTTTTATTTTTGAAACACAAATGTAGGGTCTTTGCTTTGAGCCCGTTAGATCTTACGAAAGAGTTAACTGTAAAACGAACTGTCCTACTGCATCCATTTTTTAGACATTTAGAATCATTAGTATAATGAGTAGATTTACGCTTAAGCAACGCTACCAATCAATTCGCGCAAATTATAGATCCAAAACTGTTGTGTACAGCGTTGAGGCTCATGCCCGTCTTAAAGGGTTTGTTAGTAAACATTTAGAAAAACTCACCGCTTTGGTGAAGTTTACACGCTGGTGGCATCATTGGGCCTTGTGCCCGAAATAATTTTCAAAAATTAATGTCATGTCTTTGTCTTTCGAATAAAAATGTTTGTAATTTTGTGTGTTACTTTTTACAATTTAAAGTTCTATCGGGCTTAAAAAACACCCTATAAATATAAATCATAATTACAACGTATGTATTTCATATACATACGTATAAAAAAAATTTAATTAATTCAATTTGGTCGTCGTCATTAATTCAAGTGACTTACTCTAGGAAGATTTTTGGAATAAATTCTCGTTCTCAACTCACTGAAGATAGCACATGGCCGAAACACCCTGTCGGAATATCAAATCAAGAATCAACTGTGGTATATTTGCGGGGTATACAATGAAGCAATTAGATATCCTACATAAAATTGTATCCTTCATCTGATGAAATCACTCTCATAATGCCTTATTTTTAGGGTTACTCTTTCTAACATGACAGAAAATATTTCGGCTAAATAATAACGCGCATTGAAAGTCATTTAATTCATGATTGATTTTTGATGTAGACCTTTGAAACGAATTTCCGGCAACCCTTGTCAAGTTTGGTTTGAAGACGGACCGGTTTCGGCTATGCGCCATCTTCAATGTGATTTTTCGTTAGAAAGAAAATTCCTTCCAAAAACCTACATCACTCCATTCCATAACTAAAGGAGTCAATTTTACCCGATTCGCTGTCCGATAGAATTATATAAAAGCAATTTTAGGAAAACCCGTCATCCCTTGTCAAGTTGGGTTTGGAGACAGACCGGTTTCGAAAAAACGACGCTGAAGATCGCACATAGCCGAAACCGGGTTGTCTCCAAAATAAACTTGACCAGTGATGACTGAAATTCGTTCTAAAAATCTACACATCAATATAATCATTTACAAAACTGAACTATACTTTCCCAATTAAAACAATATATCCACATTTAGAACGAAAAATGACGCTGAAGATGGCACAGAGCCGAAACCGGTTTGGCTCCAAAGGAGAATGATTGATTGCAATACAAATCAATAGTCCTTAAAATGTTCCTCTGCCATATGAGTGCAAGTATCCGCGTATACAGGGGGAGGGAAAATGGGATATATGACCCCCAATCGAATCAAGTTTGCTTTTGTCAAACTAAAATTCTTAAAATGTATTTTTTTCGAAATTTCTTACACAAATGAACCTAACTCAACTGGCAAAATTGTTTAATTAATCGATCCATTGTGCTATTCCCATACACACATACATACACAGTTTGCATATGTACTACATATGCACATTTGTATGTGTGTGAATAAGAATGAGACTCGCGCAAAGTAAGAAAAACAAGAATAATTTGCCAAATATTATTAGGGAATTTCTTTGAACGATTTTTAATTGCATGTTTTCACACGGTACAGAATAAAAACATAAGAATACCACACGTTGTGTTTGATTTTACTTTAAGAATAAAAATTAACTTTTCTTTCTCATCAGCAGAATGATGGTAAACGCTAATCATTGCTTTGTAACACGCTGAGTGCAACATTTTTTGTAAGCAAGCGCAAACCAAATAATAAGGCAAGTAAACAGTGAGTGAGTGAGTGAGTAGTGAATTGTTTTGTGCAGAACCTTTTATACCAGCGCACAGTGGCACTTTTCGCCAAAAGACGACAAAGCAGTTACTGAATTCACAAACCGTCATAAAGTTGTAAGTTTTATAATTATAACAGCAAACAAGTTAAGGCTGCTGCGCAAAACTTTTCATAAATTAAAAAAAAATACAAAACGTTAGAAAAGAATTTCAAGACGAAAACAAAAGCAACTGGTAAATTTTAACTAACCTCCAAAGCAAAACAAATAGGACAGAACAATAAAAATAGAACAAAAGGTTTCATCATCTTAGAATTAACAAAACCTTTAAACTACTGTACAATATAAGACCATATAACACAGCTGGTGAATTCGACAAATCTAAAACTTTTAATAAAATTGCGTTTTTTTTTTTTTGGAGTAGAATTTTGGAACGAATTTCCGTCATCCCTTGTCAAGTTTGGTTTGGAGACAAACCGGTTTCGGCTATGTGCCATCTTCAGTGTCATTTTTCGTTCTGAGAAGTTTGCATCAATTCGTTGACTTTTTATTGTTTGTCAAGTATCTATTTGTCATGTGAGCTCGTAGGCACCTGTAAGGTGTGAGCAGGTAGCAGGTATAGCTCGTAAGCCGGTTGTTTTGTACGGATTGGTAGATGTAAGTGATAACTGTTTTTTTGGGCTTAATTAATTGAACATGTAGACAGTAAAAATTTTCCTCACAAAAACAAGTTCCTACCCAAAAATTGTTAAAAGTACTGAGATCAAAATGAGGACCAAGTTCACCATGTGTACCAAACCATCCCATTTGTAGGCAACTTGCTAGCTTGGTAACATTTTTCCCATAATTCTTTCCCAGATTAGGAAGTTAGAAAAAATATTGCAATGGGATAATATTGAACTGGCCTTATCCCCCTCCCTCCCCCAGGGCTAGCTATATACCTAACTTCAGCTCTCTAGCTAACTGGAAGTGCCCCATAATATTGATGAGTAAGTCAGTGAGTGAATATGTACCAAAATATGCAAAATATTTTTACACCTTCATAACTCGGAAAACTTTAATGGTAAAACTTATCTATACGCATAGTCCTTAGGTTTCATTATTTCATGATTAAAGGAACCAAAGTTATGTTAAACACAGCGCGAATGGTTTCGTGTAATATACACACTGTGTGCATTAGACCTGAGCTTGGTCTGGCGCACAAAAACAAAGTGTGAAATTAAGAACAAAAAAGTTCATATCCACAAATTTCGGCAGTTAAAAGCCCTGTTATTAAAAAGAGGACCAAGTTCTTACCCAGGAATATGTAACAAAATATGCACTTTTTACACCTTCATAACTGGGATAGCTTTCAAACTTCACCTATGAGGGCACCTACATTTATTAGGGTCCTTTATGTTTCAAGTTTAATTGATTATTTTGATTAAATGAAGCAAAGTTATCAGGGGGAAAATGAAGCAGGAATGGTTTCACGTAATATGCAGATTGTGTGAATTGGCCTGGCACACTACCCCATGCGCCTTAATTTTATTGTGAGGCGTTGAAACTGATTTTAAACCGTGTCAATGCTCATACACTAACATTAGCAGGTAATTGTATTACTCTGATATCTGTACATATTCTTAAATCGATTAGACTGTTGTTATTGTTTACAAAAAATAAGTTTTAACAAAAATACGGGCGGATCAATAAGTCCGTGACTTTTCGAACTTCCCTCGTAGTTATATGAAGTGCAACACTGTTAAGTATCAAGTATCACCTGTGAATAGACTACTGTCAAATTTTGAGCAAGTGTCGTCATTTACTTTGCGTTTAACAGCTGTTCAAAACATACAATCTCGTGTATTTGTCTGAAAATGAAAAAAGTGAATTTCGAGTGCTCATTAAACATTATTTTTTGCGAAAAAAATCCGTCAATCAAACCAACAAAAAGCTCGATAAATACTATGGGGACCATGCACCATCGATTTCAATGGTAAAAAAGTGGTTTACTGACTTTCGTTGTGGTCGCACAAGTAAAAATGTCGCTGAACGTTCTGGACGGCCAATTGAGGTCAGTACACCCGAAAATCTCGAATAAAATCCACGATATGATCGAAGAGGAAAAGTGCGTGAGATTGTTGATGCCATAGGCATTTCGTATGGCAGTATGGTTTCGATTTTAAATGATCAGCTGGGTTTAAGAAAGTTGTCTGCAAGATGGGTGCCGCGTTTACTCTGAATTGACCATAAACGTAAACGTGTGACAACTTCAAAGGAGTGTTTGGAGTTTTTTAACCGCAATCCGAATAAGTTTTTGCGGTGTTTTGTAACTGTGGATGAAACATGGATCCATTACTGTACTCCGGAGACTTAGCAGCAGTATAAACAATGAGTTTCTCCGGGTGAACCTGCTCCGAAGAAGGCCAAGGTAAGTTTGTCGGCCAATAAGGAGAGGGCAACAGTTTTTTAGGATGCACGCGGGATAATCCACTTCGATTACCTTCAAAAAGGAAAAACGAATATTGGCGAATATTATGCCAACATATGGCCAAAATAATGCATGGGTGCACACGTGTGCAGTCTTAATGCCAAAACTCTATGAATTGGGATCCGAATCGGTACCTCATCCGCCATATTCTCCGGATTTAGCCCCTAGTGACTACTTCCTATTTCCAAACCTAAAGAAAAGGTAGGTGCCGGTTGATCGTCATATGTTTTTATAGGTTATGGCAATTAAGACTAAATTCACATAATGAAATTTTTTTATGAAAATAACTAGAGACATGAAGTTTATATTTGTTGACTAGAAGTGTGTAGAGGCGCAAACACCTGCATAGAAGTTGCCAATTTTATTGTTGGCGTAACTGTAGACTTTCGTATGTTACATTTTTGTTTTGGACGAAATTGGTCAATGACGTATTGAAGGTAAGTTAATTTCAGTGAGAATGTGATCACAAATTTTAAGAAAAGAATACGTTCGCAGAAATGATCTTATGAAAATAACGTTTCTTATATTGAATCTAGGGTGACAAAGATATTACTGTTCTGTCGTCCGATATACTTATACGTAATTATGTTTACTATTTCACCTTACAGTTCCTGGTTATAGCCAATTGTTGTTTCTTTGGATCCACAGGGTTGCAATAAATTACCCAATTTGATATATATGTTTGGAACGATTTTCCGTCATCCCTTGTCAATTTTGGTTTGGAGACAAACCGGTTTCGGCTAGTTGCCATCTTCAGTGTCATTTTTATCGTTCTGAATTGTTTATGTTAAATCGTTCACGTTTTATAGTCTGTTAGCCATCGGTCTTATGTGGGCAGGTAGCTGGTAAGACGTGTGTTAATTCGTACGTGTTTTAAGTTATTAGCTAGTCATCCGTATAGTATGGGTAGGTAGCAGGTAACACGTCTCTTAATTGTTTATAGGGGTTGATTTCTAGGAATTATGGATTTTTTGTTTTGGATTGTTATCTTATGTTTTCATTACTTTATTTCTCTGTGTTGTTTGTACTCTACAATTTGGCGTTTACAGGTACCTTTTCTTATTGGTTGTTCGGTGAAGGTTGGAAAAAGTCCGTAATTATTGCTTTACGAATTTGTTTGTCCTTTGTGTATTGTGGCTTTATTATTTCATCATTTTGCGTACCTTGTCCGTTTTTTCTGTTTTTTGTATTGTAGATTATTTTTAGTGTATCGAATATAGCATCTGAGTTGGAGTTTGTTTGTTCGTTTATGATGCGTCCATCAAATGTCTTTTGTTTGTATATTTCCATGTTTTCTAGAATATTCAAACGTCGTCCTTTGCTCTGTGTATGAAGTATTTTAACGGTTTCTCTGATGTGCGTTGGGTGGCATTTGTTATTGAACATATGGTTGGCAAAGTTAGATTCGGGCGTTGAGTTGGGATTTCGTATTTTCTTGTTATAATCTCTTATATGTTCGCGGAACCTTGTTTTAATTTTCCGTCCTGTCTGGCCTATGTAGCTATGTTGGCACGTACACGTTAGCTTGTACACTCCTTGTTTTTCTAGTTCATCTTCTTTGTTAATGTTGGTTCTTAGTATTCTTCCTAGGTTGTTAGTTGTTTTGTATGCTATGTTAATGTTATTTTTCTTGAAGAATTTGGCTATTTTGTGTGTTGATTTTCCTGTGTATGTTAACGTTGTCCATGTATTGACATTGTCTTCCTTGTGGTGCTCCTTAGTTTTACGCATGTCCTTTCTGATTTTGTCTACAGTTTCTTTTTTGTAGCCGTTGTTCGTTGCTATCGTGTATATCGTACTTAGCTCTTTTTTATAGGCTTCCTTGGTTAATGGTGTTCTTTCCAGTCTTGTTACTAGTTGTCTGATCGCGGCGAGCTTGTGTTGTTGTGGGTGGTTGGAGGAGTTGTGTATTATTGTATCTGTAGCCGTGGGTTTCCTATATATTTCGTATTCGACCGTATTAGTGTTTTTGTTTGTCCTTATTGTGAGGTCTAAATAATTTATTTGGTTATCCTTTTCCGTTTCCATTGTGAATTTGATGTTTTTGTGTTGTTTATTTAGGTACTCCAGTATTTGTGCTTCGTTGTTTTTTGTAATTACGCATATAATGTCGTCTACGTATCTTGCATAGAATGTCACTCCTAGATTAGATATTTGTTACCCAATTTGCTTGCCGGTTGCATTTGTGGTGCTTGGTTAAGTGTTTAATTCAAACAGGAGTCAAATTTTTCTTATTGTAATTTACTTACCAATCAATCAAAATACTCACACATAACAGTTCATTCAATAAGTTCGTAGGATAAGTAAGAAAAAACAAAACAAAAAATTTACAAAAATCGATTTTATCATTCAACATATGTAATTGCCTTCGAGGGCGATACGAGTATAGCGATTTGCCAACTATTCGATACCACCTTCATAGTACGATTTCTATTTCACGAGAAAATAGGCCCTAGTTTGCTTCAGCAAGCATTGTTTGAGGTTTGAAAGCAGGAAAAAGTTGCTGGGGGCTAAATCTGGATAATACGGCGGGTGGGTAAGCAATTCGAAGCCATCGTTTTCATTGATTTATGACACGGTGCATTGTCTTGGTGAAACAACTCTTTTTTCTTTTGCAAATGTGGCCGTTTCTATGCCTTTCGCATACCCAAAGGTTCCGTGTAAAATGGTAAAAACATTACCATCTGATATCTTTAAAATGTCAGCTGGCTCGTGCACCTTCAATTTGCAATCCTTCATAAGCAATTTGTGGATTTCCTCTGCGCTCTGCATCATTTGTGCTGGCACGACCACTTATAAATCCAGCAATCCACTTCTCTACTATTTGTCTTGATGTTTATCAAGCCATTGTTTGATTTCCACTGTATTTCTTTTTATCAAAAAGCTTTGCTTTATCAAAACTCGAAACTCTCTTTCTTCAATAATAAAAGTTGTTTTATACAAAATGCTATAACTCACGAATCAATAGTCAGCTGGCTGTCAAATTTGTACACATATCGTTTGAACGTTAGTAGTAAATACAAATCATATGGAAAAAATTATAGTAACGCCATCTATGTGCCATCCCATGGACTTTGTGAATGGACTGTTATATACGAGCACAAGCATTTGAAAATCCATTAATTGAAACAAAAGTAGAAATTTATTTTTAATTTAATTTTATTTTTTTTAAAAAATTGCACATTCATATAGAAAATTTCTAATATTTTACATTACAATTGTAATAGCTTTCAAGTTATTTTGTTTTAAACATGTTTTTGAAATTTACTATAGTGTATGAAGGCTTTAAAAGTCTTAAGAGTATAGATTTTTCGAATTTTCTTTTTATTTGACATAGTCTTTTTGTATTATATTTATATGTATATATTTTTTTTTTGTTTTGAATTTAATACATGTATGTAGTTATTAATTTACCCTTAGTTTGAACTACAACATATTTGACGTTTCTTGATCTCACAATTATACGACAATAGATAAATTTACTTAATTAAATTCGTAAGAATCAGAAGAAATACATTTTTTTATAGTTACTTCTTCTGGTTAACATAATCACAATTAATTTTTATTCGTTATTATATATTATTTATCAGTTAAATACAAAATAATCAAATGCTCTTGCACTAATTGTTATAATAATTTTTCATCAATCTATGAAAAGAAAACACTCAGCTATCTGCAAGTATTCTTCTTTTATTTATACGTTATTAACTTTATTATCTGATTTTTCTAAGTTGGTGTGGAAAAATGTGGAAATTATTTTTACGTTCTTGTTTTACATAGTATTTGAAGTTTTCCTTTTCCTTTACGTCGTTCTCGTACTTCCGTATTTCCAAAAGAGATACTTATTTATGTAAGTATTTACTCATATAGTCGACTTATATACAAAGCGTTCGTTATTTGACTTCTCGGAAGCATAAAAAAGCTGATGTCCGAAATACCTATTTGTTATTGTGAGTTACGGACCAAGTAATTCATTGCAGTCAAAAGGAAAATGTATATAACAAGGAAGGCACATCATTAGCTTAGAGTGCAAATATATTAAGACAGCTTTATTAACAGGTTTTAAATTTATATCTTGCATTCGGTAAAATTAACCAGAAGTGTTTTTGCTCACGCTTAATTTACATTAATTTAATTGCAAAATACTATATGTCTATATTAATTTACCAAAAGCTAAAAAAAAAAATATTAAACAGATGTTTCAGGTCGTACGTAATGTAGTAAGGACGATTTCAAAATATGGCTTGTGAAAAACATTGCCACATATTTACGTATAAAGCTGCCATTTTGGGTTCAAGAGTGTGGCCAATATTCTCAGTTCAGTGTTTTTATGTAGAAGGCAAACAAATCAATGTAATAAATAAATAAATAAGCAGCTAGATTTAAAAGCAGACTCGTTTATAATAACAGACGGAAGATCAAATAGAAACATGAACTGCAGTATGTCTGAGTTAACGTCGGTGACGGCCTTACCGCTTATCTGACCAGTTCAACAGAACACATAGGTGGCTCGGTGAATAGTGACAAGCTACCCATTTTGGTGCAATGCTACCCCACAATCCTTCCGGTATTCAGGTTTAAACCACAGCCACTACGTTAACTGCTCGAATGACTCATCAACAACCAGCCCATGACACTTATCAGTGTTAAAATCAGTTATGTTCATTGCACACTGAGTATTTGACACACTGCTTCACACCTTTGAACACTCATAACAGGAATTATTATGACTGTCAGTGAAAACTAGGACTGAAATTGGTGTCATTACTAGCTGCTATGGCTATTCTAATTTTAGTTAAAGATTTTATATTTTTATAGAAAAATGTCTGCTTTTAATTGTTAAATAAAACTATTTACAATTTTGTTCAAAACGACCACAAATATTTTCATATTTTTTAGTTAAAAGAAATTTCACACTGTCCATTTACAAAATAAAAGCATATTTTCCAGAAAATCGATGGGAAACTGATAAAAGAAAATTTTGTTTTCTTCATATACATACATTTACTTACACGTCTTTATATTATTTTTTGTTTTAATTTTTATTTTAATTTATTTATTACTCAAAGTTGAATGATGTTACGTACGTATAAATTTGCCACCGAAAGGCAACACTTTTGTCTACAATGGCATATTTTGTATACGGTGAGACTTGGCATGTCTACCAAGTATTAAAATGAATCGATTATTTATAGCAACCGATCTTCAGTTTGTTTGCCTCCTAGCAAGCGAAAATGTTAGGTCAACTAAAATTAACAGCTGCTTATTTGCCAGGTGCCATCTTGTAATATATTTTCGGGCAACTGTAAAAGCAACGCAAGTTTCCATAATCAACCGAAAAGTTGTTTAAACCGACTGCAACAATTACGTGACTTCAGTTGTCAATCACAAATAATGCGTAAGAGCCTATCGTTTACAGGCAAACGGCCGTAATACATCGAAAGACACAATGAAGATTTAAAAAAAAAAAAAATTAAATCCCATCATTTGTTTTATAATTAAAACCAAAGGATAATATTAATGGGAAATCGTTTAGATTTTTTTCCGTTTTGTCTGCTTACATTTAATTACGTATTTGCTGTATGTAATATTTATAAATATTTATTTAATCAGTTAACTTTAACTACCAAATTTTAACAATTAAAGGAGAAGAAATCATTTACAGCCTATCCCACGATGTCGGACGTTAACGTTCATTTGAATTCTAATAGAAAAAAAAACTGTTTTGGAAATGTCATTTTATTTATTTACGAAGTCCGTAATAAATAAAGAAATTTGTGAAACAGTTCACTTTAGGTGGACGTAATCAGTTTTTTGTCTATTAGAATTCAAGCGAACGTTAACGTTCGGTTCGACATCCTGAGCCAGACTGTTAATAACGCTTGTCAATAAATACATGATTAAATTTAATTCGTAACTTAATTAGAGCAATGGGAGCTGTTAAACAAATTCCATCTAATTGTGTTTTGACTGTTTTTAAAATGGAATTTTTTTGCAAATGTTTAAAACAATCGATTTAGAAAAACGCAATATTGCACTCTAAACTGTTGATGTCGTAAGTTTTCATTGTAGAGAGTTTTATTTCGTTGTTGTAATGTAGGTTTTTAATTGGTGTGGTAAAGAAAATCTAATAGATATGATTGCTGAGAGTTACAGAAGTTCTTTAGAGTTTTATGAATTTATTCGTTCGGTTACTATAATTTTTTTTTTTTTTTTGTTTTAGAGTGCTGGTTTTAATTTTTCTTTTTAAATGACATCTTATCATAAGTTTATAGATATAAACTATATTTATATATTTAAAGACATATTTATACAATTAAAGATATACACATACATATACATACATACATATATATATATACATATACATACATACATATATATATATACATATACCTATGTATATACACATACATACACATATATACCTTTACTTATATTGCAAGACTTTGAATATAATTTCTTTTTAATTCGTTTTATTTTTCTCACAACCGCTTTATTCTTCGTTTAAATAATACAAAAATAAACATTAATTTTTAGTTAAAACTATTCACTTTTAAATAATATGCGTTTTATACACTCCACCAAATTTGTAGCATTAGTTAGTAGGATACATTTTCTAAATAAATCTTAACAAAAAAGGTGAAATATATTTTTAATAATAAACCATTAAACTTTTTCAACTTTGACAAAAAAAAAACTTCAAAAACATCAACTCCACACAGTCATTAATTTGATTTTAAGGTTTTGTGTGTATGTGTGTGTTGGTTGGTGGTGGGTATAAAAAATCGGTAAGTCCGAAATTCGATTTGTTAGTTTTTTTCTTTAATTATACTCACAATTAATTGTTTATATTATCATTTGTTTTGTACAATAATTAATATTGTATTTTCTTTTTTATAACTGCAATATTCATTACGGTAATTAAATATTTATTATTAAAATTTAATATTATTGTAACTAACATTTAAAGTTGTATTAAAATTAATTAGATTCTTATTTCAATAATTTCTTGGCTACAATAAAAAAATATTTATATTTATGTATGTATATGAAAAATAACAACACTGAAAGCGGGTCTCATTTAAAAACCAGAAGTTAAACATCAATCAATGTCACACGCAATACCAAAATGATATACACACATATAAGTATGTATACTTAAAATAGGCACGCATTCCGATATAAAAGCCATGAGCTAAATATTTACTCCACCATTCTAAAGGTAAAGTCAGACGAAACAAATATGATACAAGAAGCTTCTATTTAACACACTTTATACAAACATTTTACTTCAGTTTATCCTATTTATGTTACGTAAGAATAAATACAGTGAAGGACTAAAGTCTACATGCAGGTAAGTATTGTCATATTTTTTGTAAAATATACATTCAATAAAAAAAAAATAATGACGCAATTTTTTTTTCGAGATTTCTCTTAATACATAAAAAAGAAAACATATAAAAAATTCACTTGGTTTATAATTTAAAAAAATTCACAAAATAACAAAAAACTAGTACGACAAGAGTCTAAACAGTTTTTATTACTTTTAATATTTGGTTGGTCCACCATTGTTGTCTATCACAGCTTGCAAGCGTCGTGGCATTGATGAAACCAAATTAATAATTTCCTCCGAAGTTACTTTACTCCACGCGTCTGCCAACGCTTTCTTTAAAGATTAGATATCTGTAATTACACTTTGTCGAATTTCACACTCCAAAAGCTCCCAAACGTGTGCAATATGATTCAAAACCGGATGGCGGGGATGCGCATTAACTTGCCTGGGTGCATAATAAGAAGACATTCTTTGACAATAAGAGTGGATGGAAACGATTTTTTTTTTCAGATAGCAAAGGCTTTTTACGCCGTGTTCTGATAAAATATACTTTGTCATTAAGAGCCCTCTTGACAGTTCTCGGCTGATCACGTTTACTGGATACATGAGCAATATGTTCGGATAATTTTGAAGAACTAAATGGGGAATTTTTATTTAGCATTTTTAAAATTGAACTGATTGTCCTTTCAGGTAAGCTTTCTTGAACGAGCTGTTCGCGCTTTGCTCTCAAAGGAATCTGACTTATTGTAGTTTTCAACCAACGTCTGCACTGTAGCTCGACTCAAATTAATTATTTTGGCAATTTCACCATAATATTTGTTTTCTTGTCTTTGTTTGACTACTCATTTCCTTAAGTCAGATGATATATCTTTTCTCGATGTAATTCGACCAGCAGCACCTCAATAAAGCAAGAACGAAAATAGCTAACTGCTATGATATGAAGACTAAAAATTTAAAGTCCTACAGCTACTTCATCATTATTTGCTTTGTTTGTGTGCCCCGTATGTAGACTTTTGTCACATAATTGTTTTCTTACTAATGTGCGATTTGTTTTCTTATGGAGCAAATGAAATATTTTTTTTTAATATTTTTAATAAATAAAATTAAAAGAAAAAGAAAACCACATTTTAGTTATTCTCTTTAAAATATATTTTTCAAAAAGTAAATATGTAGTTGCACGTAGACTTTAGTCCTTCACTGTATATATTTATCAAGAGAAGTGGGTACGCTTCTTTCGTCAAATACTTGCCCAGCCTGTCAATTCCTTAAGAGGGAAAACACAAACATTAATCTACTTTGAGCAAACCTTTAGATTTACTTTGAAAAAATCATGCGTTGTATTTAAGTAGTTCTGTGATTTTGTCTTTAGATGTTCTAGAGACTTTAAGAGTACAAAGTCGAAGTTGAGACCAATTAGCACAACCATTGGAAATTATTTCACAATTTAAAAATAGCCCAATGACTTTTAAATGATTCAGAAGGTAGAAAATTGGCTACAGTGTGAAATGTAACCAAAACTCCTAGAACCACGAGTTCTAACTCATAAAAATAGATATTTTTAATGGTTAAGATTAAATAAGTCATCAGAATACCCCTGCTGTACATGTTTTGTTCGCGGTAGTCTAAAATGATAGCTTAAAACTGGTAAAATGTTTGGAAAGAGTTAATGCAATGGATTAATTTGATTTTTATATGGACTTATCACACAGTTATTGTGCGTGCACACAATTGTACATTCGCTAAATAGAAAAAAGAATTTTGTCAACTCTTGGAAATCCCCAAGACCATATCTCTTAACAATTTAAAGCCGATCTACTCCACCAGCTTGAAGCTCGCATAAATAGTAGCATTGGCACCGAACATTTTTGTTCAAGAAGTACACATGAATTTAAATTCAGTTGTATTCGAATCTGACTTTTTATAGGGAAACAAAAAACTGCATTAGAATAGAATGCTTAACATAAACCTACATACGAGTACATACAAATGTCCATGTTTATTACTTATGAGTGAAATTTACAAGCAAATTTACATTATTCTGCAGCAACCAGTCGCGCATGTATCTTTTAATTTAAAACAAACTTCTTGTCTAATAATTTTTCGTTGTTAGCTAAACAAATTTTAGGCTGTTTCTAATTTGCTTGCTTTACAAATGTAACTAAGTCATGTGCATAATATGTGTTTGTATCCCTAGTGAGCATTTTTTTACTTTTTGAAACTTATAGCAATTTTTAACTATTAAATCGAATTAACATTTAGCATTAAGGTAGAAATGTGCCAGTCACGAACTAGTTCGTTCAATTTAAAGAATATTTCAGAAAGATGGTAGCAACACACAATTTATTATGGTGCGTCGTACACAAGAATTTAAAATTGGTTGTTGTGTTTGTTATTGTTGTCAAGTTGTTACCACCACTCTGAATTATGCATTCAATTGAACGAATTAGTTTGTGACCGGCACAACTCTACATTAAGGGCAAATTCATTGAATACAGATTAATATAAGTTATTATATCATCTAATCTATAATTTCAAACACAAACAACCGTTTGTAAGGCTTTGAGGAAATTATGATTTTTTTTTAAATTGTACTCTGCGCCATTTGAAGACACCGTTTAAAAATACTTCTCTTAATTTACATGAGAACATATCCCTACACTCATATGTACATTTGGATGTAATTATGTATGACTTGTTTATATGTATATGAGTTTTATGTATGTAGGCATGCTAGTGTGTATTTATTTTGTTGTATAAGTAAAAAAAAATACCCAACAAACTTCTAGACATGATGTCTAAATCAAAGGCTACCTTTAAAAAAACGATCATGTGACAGCGATTCGAAGATAATTGTAGTTTTAAGGAAATGCTTCGCATATTCCAATATATTCATGCCGGCTTCTAGATTAGATGATTCGTTGGCAATTTGTTTTGAAAATAACCTGAAAATTGGATTTGGTGATTTGTGCCCTATACTCTACAAACAAGAACAGTGAAAGCCCTTTGACTGGTCGTGCGACTGTCAGTGTTGATGGAAATATCCATTAATGCATAGTTTTTATTAAGTTCCTAACCCGGCCTTACTCGTTCGGGTCTGAACCGGAGACCATGAATTAAATAACTTAAATACGCGATTTGTTTCACTAGTGTCATTTAAGGGACTTTTAAATTTGGTTGGAGTATCTGGTGCACCCTGTGATTATTCGCGTATAAAAAGACTTCGGAAATTTAACGTAATTTAAAATTTTCCATAATTATTTCGAAATATCAATTAATTTATTAATTGAGCAATGTAAATAAAATGTCTTATTCAAATTTTTAAAAGTTAAATAAGTTTTAATTTCATTTGAAAGTTGTAGTAGAAGTTGAGGATATGATAGAGGACCATAAAAATGATTACTGATTTGACCGGTTTGTCTCCAAACCAAACATGACAAGGGATGAAGGAAATTCGTTCCAAAAACCTACACCCTAAACCTAAAAATGCTTCTGGAAGAACAGGATTCCCAAGTTCTGAGTACTAGTGACAAAAGCTATATTAAAGAGGACCACGTGAAACATAATGCCTAGGATTGCAGAAATCAAACGTTTTTAATTTTAGAACAATATATGTACATTTTTATATGGGTTGATTTCTATCACCAGTTTCTTGCAGGGCATGAACATGAATTGGAAACTTGATGGCTTTCTTACTGGGGTCTCGTTTACCAAAGTTAGGCAGTTTGCATTTGTTTAATAAGCTAAATGTTGGTTGATTGAGTCGGTATTTTATAAATAAATTTTAAATTTGTATTTACGTTATATGTATTGCGTATCGTTCACTTCATTGATCATGAATCACATCATCTTTTAATGAAAGACTCTCTAACAGTATGCATTTTGACGGTTGTGTTAAATCTAGTATTTACAAGTTAAAAAAAAAAAATTGCGCAAACAATCCTTAAAATCAAATGGTCTTCATTCATAAGACAAAAATTTGGTTTGAATTATTTGCTAGCTAAACAAATTTTAGGCTGTTCTGCATTATATTTGGAGTAATTGAACGTAGCTTTTAGATTTAACGCTGAGGAAGTAAATTGTTCTTTTGAAGATTCATTTTTGAATTGAGATTAATTTTATGAAACCACTTGACATTAAATCACTACATTTGCTTTCATATAGGTTACTCAAACGGTTGACGTTTGTTTGTTGGGTATGTATGTGTACTTGTAGTCGAGTGTGTGTAAATAATATGGATGATAATGTGATTTTACCAACAACAAAAAATTACATCTTTGTATTATAAAGCAAATACATTTCAACATAACACAGCATGATAGGCAAACGACATTTACTGCCCTCTTAAAGAAGCACGTGATATATATATAGTTAATATTTTTTATACACTGGAGTCACTAAGCCATTTGTCTAAGCCTAGCCTATCATTTTAATTAATTCACCATCAGAAACCACTACTATAACCAGTTATATCGGAGGGTTTCAAACGATCAAACATTGCCAAATGATGGGCTGTGTGATGGGCATGAGGATGTCCGTGATGATGGTTGGCGTGATGAGAGTGGGGGTAGCCTGAGTAATTACTTTGAGTTGAGGCTGTAGAGTAGCCATACGGGTAATTTGGGCTGGGCATATGAAGAGTGTGGCCAGAAGTCACGTTACTTTGAGTCGCCGCGTATGGATTATTTGAAGTTGCATATTCGACTGCCGAATGCTGATTACTGCCATAGTGGGCAGCTGCATGATGATGGTGATGGTGTGCAGCCACAGCAGAATGGTGGTGGTGGTGATGGGTTGGAGGTGCTGCTGGAGGATAAATAGAGTTTACAGGTACATGTGTTGTTAAATGAGCATGTGGATCCATGTACATTGATGTATGATGATTATTTGTTCCTGCAGCAGCAGAAGGGGTTGAAAGATTAGTTGGAGTATTAGCCGCGGCAGCGGCTAAAACAGCAGCAGCCATTAAATTTGAATGATGATAAGCATTGGGATTCGCTAGAGGTCTGGTGTTTGACGTCAAACCATAATTTTCGTGGTTATTACTGTTATTATTACTTGAGGCAGAAGATGCCGCTAAATTGCTAACAGAAAAGTTACTGTTTAGCAAACTTGAAGTGGAGTTTGACTGTTGGATTTGATTGTTATTTGTAGGTGCTGATGTTGGGCTGTTACTGGAAGTTAATAGATTTTGAGGACCAGCTATAGAAGAAAAATGGGAATCGTCCCCAACTTGCGAGTCAGCAAGAGAACTCTGCATACCTTGAAGTCTGCTTTCAACAGCTGCTGCTGCAGCCACCTGTGCATTTACCGCAGCTGCCGAGGAGAGAGCAATCGATTCACTCTCCGATATTGTGGGTATTTGATCCACTAACGATTCAAGGCCAGATAAACTTTTGCGAGCTACGTCACTGCTGCCCTGTTGGCTTTGATGATTTTGATTTGCTTGACTGTGTGAATGAGTTGGATGTAACTGAGAACTCAACATGTACGGACTGTTTCCAAGATCGTCGTAACGAGTTTGATGCCTGAGTGGCCACTGCGGATGGATTTCTTGGTGTTGTGGTTGCTGTTGTTGAATCGCTTGCATTTGCTGTTGATGCTGTTGTTGTTGTTGTTGTTGTTGGTCATGATAATTGAGTGATGGCGGTTGTGGCGAATTCACGAACATTGTTGTTACAGATGCAGGAGAATGAATGTTGTGATTTGGTTGAGGTGAAAGCCATTGTTGAAAGTGTTCATTTGCATTTTGGTCTGGTGTGGCTTCACCGCTAATAGGACTATTAAAACGTGACCGCTGATGGGTACTATGTAATCGCTGATGCATCGTATTTAAATCCGAATTAACATTTTCGCTTACAATCGACGAAGTTGCAGTTGAAGCAGTTGGTGGCTCAAAATCAACAGTACATATGTTAGGAGAACTTGGAGGTGGTGATTCCCCGAAGTTTTGATCCTGTATTGGATGTTGGTGATGCGCTGGTGGCACTAGATCTTCAGAAGTTGTTTTAGATGGTTCCCTCCCGTTGGTTGGTAAGCCCAACTTATCGTGATGTGGCTGAGAAGGAGGTGTATTAGTTGTATAGGAGCAGTTTAGAGATGGCGAAGCCATTGGGGAAGTCATTGGCGAATAAATGCTTCTTTGATGTGGAGGCGGAGTTGAGTACAACGCGACATGTTGATTATTAGTTTGCAAACCCTGCATGTGGTGTGGTGAACCTTGAGTTATTTCACTAGTCAAAGACTGTATGGACATGATATTAGGTTTCTGACTCAAAATTGAAGTTGGTGCAATATCCTGCTGTATATTTGTATGAGGTTTAACCTTTTTAGGTCTTCCTCGCTTTTTCTTTGGCATTTCAGAATTGGGAACTTGTACGACGGACAAGTTTAATATGTTAGCATATTCTACACTATTTGCTCCTATTAACGGGTTATTCACTTGTATTTTATTACCCGTGACAGGATCTATAATTTCTTGACCTTTTATTTTTTTAGGTCGGCCTCGTTTCTTCTTCTCCTGAGGAGTACCAACCAATGTTGACATCATAAAACTATTTCTTACATTGTTATCTGCAGATGGTGGTGGTGGTCCAGGGCCTTCGCCAGCACCGTGCGGGTTCGATTCAGAATCAAATAAATATCCTACAGAATTATGCAATGGGTTATTTGTATTTGAAATCTCTACCGCATGCGGATACGTAGAACCATTTGTGCCAGATGTGCTATTTTGTTGGTTCTTGTAACTTTCTTGTTCGGATTGTTGTTTTATGCGTTCTTCTGTAAAAACACATTCAGATTGATCGATGTGTGGTATTAACCCATTCAGATAGTCTCGAAACTTCTTAAGGGCTGCATAAAAAGGCACCTTATCTGCAGCTCTAGGCAATTGAGCACAGCGTGCTGAGGAAGATGGCATAACCCAAATGAACTGAAACAAATTTAATGAAAAATCTCTCATAAAATATATACACACGCTTTGGAGCGACTTCACATTTACTGATCCTTATCACATTTCTTAATTTAACCGCTAACTTGTCGAGAACATTTTTTCAGTATTTTAAAGCCCAACGAACGTGTTTGAATACGTTTTGGATTTTTTTTTCTTTTTACCCAGATTTTTTTAAAATGTCAATTTAAAGAAGGTTCTTCCTAAATACATAAAAATAACACGGTGTTTCAAAATGACGCTTTTTTATACTTGAAAACTACTTAGCGTATGCTGTAAGTTTATCTAAGCAGATTATATATCAGTTTAAAAGTTCTGAAACACCCTAAAAATTTTGAGTTATTGTGAAAAACAGTTTTGAAGGTCATTGGAGTATTAATGAGCGGTAGCTCTTTTACTTGTTTTTCGGAATTTTAAATTGTTAAATTCTTCTTGTTTGTAAAGAAGAAACTTGGACATTTTGTATCTATTGTAAAGGACAGCCGTTTTTTTTGTTAAATATTGGCCTTTTCCACTACCGTCCCATTCGCAAAAATAACAAGGAATCTTACGTGTTGCCACCAAGCATCCCGAGTGAAATAGTGTCAGAACTTTTAAATATGAAACAATTGATATTTTTATAGCTTATTTAATCTAAAATCCTTTGCATTATATCATATGATTCCTTTATACAAATCTGTGTCGTACGCTAATGGCACTAATGGTAATTGCAGTCCGTTCTGTGAGAGAACTCCACAGAGTGGTTTTGCAAGTGTATTTTCACTGTAACACCGTGTAGTTTACAACAATTTTGTTATTTATTATTGAAGCATTTAATATTTTGCACAACAATGGGCCGATTGAAATATAACAGTACAGGTTTGACAAGTTAAAGAAATAAATAAACTCTTCTCTACATTTATTAATTCATGAATTCCGATATGTATACACATGTGAATAAATAGATAAAATCGTGTCTAAATGTGCAGATTCCTTCGCATGAATTTCAATTTGGGACTAACATAAGTGTACAAATTTGTATAACTCTCATTAACCAAGTTTTGCATGTTTAAGATGCAAATACTGCTGTTACTCGATTTGTGTTTAGTAGTGGTTTGCCATTTCATCTTGAATAACGACAACTGACGGCGCATTATACAGATTTTGTAGGTCAAACATGTTTCAGTGAGCGAAACTCATCGCCAATCGAACGAAGCCACATTCGTGGTATTAAACATTATTTATTTATATTTTCATTCAATTTAAAGTTTTATACAATAAAAAAAAATACCGGTGAGATTTTAGTAGTAATTCGTCGAAGATGTCCTCAATCCCTTTTATATAACTTATTACCATAATTATTTGTGTGATTGTTTTATGTTGTTTTTATCTCTGTTTTTGCTTATAATAAACCTCACGCAATGTTTGAATCTATATAAATTATAACAACTATTATCTTTGTGCGGTGGGTCTGATCCTATACTTTTACAGATTGTTTTTGTATGGAAGTTCCTCTGGGACTGTCACAGTCACTTTTATTTAAGTCATGCAAAGTTTTTATAAAACTTTCTTAGAAAATGTTTTAATATTTTAGTACTAAAAACAGTGTTTGCAATGTATGGAAGGTGCCACACCCTGGAATAATTTTGTTAAAGATTGTATACAAACCTACAAAAATTTTATCGGTAGCATATTAAAATTAATGAATCTATGTAATTTTAAATTTACTCTAATTTTAGTTAGAAAACAAGAATAAAGTTTAACTGAAATATTTGTCTACTTGAGATATTTATCATGCCTATTTTAGACATGATTAAATAAATATCCATCAGTATGGGTTTCTTTCCATTTTTCCTAACCTAACAAAAACTTTTAGAACAAACACAGGCATTAGTTATCTCTTCAAAATATTAATTATTTATACTTCAGATTTACAATTTTTAAATACACATCTAGTCCACTTGAAAACCTGTAATTTTCATAAATTAACGTTGTTCTATTAAATGTTAATGTTGGGTTATCTAGAAACTAATTCTATTATTCCCTCAATATTTCTTTTTGTAACTTGAAAACGGTTAGTAGTGATTCTTTCGAATTTATTTAATTTGTTTAACTTGTCCACCACAAAAAAAAACTTGAATGTTCTTACCCTATTTATTTCTCTATCGTCCCATTGTTGTAATTAGTTAGGATAAGTACTTACAGTATCTGTCCCTTCTACACATTCTGGTTGTCGGCCGAAATTGAATTCCTTTTTACCCGAAAACACTTCAAATATTAGTTTACCGTTGAAAACAGCAATTTTTGGACGAAATCTTTGCAATTTTTCTAGAAGAATGCGACTGCCTTCTTTTATTTCTTTCCTTGTTAAATCAGCTGAACCCTTAGTAGCTCTTTGCACCATATTGGTAAATCCTATACCATATTTTATCAGTTTAAAATCTTCATCAGCATTCATTTGTTCTTGGGTTAGACCAGACAAATACAAGCATTTCCAAAAATGATTACCAGGGCCAGCATAATGGTGTCCTTTATATGCCGCAAATAAGCCAGGGTTAATACCAATCTACAAAGAAATAATACTACATCAGTCAAAGAAAACCAAATTTTATTCTGTAAAATTTAGATTTGAATCGAAGATGGTTTAAATTTAGTAGTGAATGGAATATTAGCAGCCAAACTGAACATTAGTGATAAACAAGTTTTACACTAAATCAAAATTTTAGTTCAAAAACTACAATTTTCAGCTTATTGGAGCTTTTTTTTCTGCACCAAGTTTAGTGCAAAACATAGAAGATTTACACTAAATTTTAAGCACAATTGATGTATGATTATTCTTGAACACCAATTAAAAACCAATTAAAAAAATTACTTAATTTAAATTAATTGAATTTCTTATTTAAGCGTTTCGCAGTGCATAACACATTCCGAAATTTTTGTATTTGCTATAGGTTTACTAAAAGTAAAATACCCTTAGGAATATATGGCCTACAATTGTACACCTCGTAACAGAAACCCACACCTGATTTATCCAAGGATATTCAGATTGTCAGCGTATCACATTTTAAGAATATCCCTTTATACTAACATATCTTTTCTCACACCAATAATACGTTCACAGTAAAACTTGTGGCGTACTTTTCTGCTATAGCCTCGTACTTCTGTCTTTTAGCAATCTTTTCATCTCTTGCTCCGCTTTGGGACTGCATCATACATATGTATATTTCCTTGATATAAAGAGGAAATTGCTATGCTTGGCATTATTTAAAAAAATATATTGGGTTCTGCAGGTTTTTCTGTTTTTGTTTTTTCTTCTTTTAATTAGATCTCATAAAGGTGATAAAAAAATATATACTGCTTTGTCCAGAGCGGGAATTTCCGCGATCTCCGGACATTTTTATTTATTTCCCTTTATACCGGGGAATGAAAAAGTCCGGGATGATAAAATCTATATTTTGCAGACATGATGCCCTAAAAATTCTACGTAACAAACTGAGACAGAAACGTTAACATCGAGAGCTATTTAAAAAACTTGGATCCACAAAAACTCCTAACTACAACGTGTGGAAAGCTTAAGAAACTTAAAATGCTATATTGCCTACAGATTTCCGCTAAGATTTGAAAACTGCTCTTGAGCTAAAAACTCAATTGAAGACGAAAATGCCTCTGTTATTACTTAGGGAAGGTTTCCACACCACATTACATAAATAGTTGCATCATTACAATTACCAGAGACACTGAATATTCCTATAAAATTTTGGTCATGATTACTTTCCATTTTTTTATTTTTGTTTATTTATTTTCCAAAGATTTATAATTTACTAGTGAATTGTAGACACTCAGCACAATGCCATTAGAGAGGCAGAAAACAACTTCTTATAATCAAATTTTGAATTACATAATTACCAATAATAATCATAACTAAGTTTAGAAAGCAATTGTTACTTTACATAGGCAGTGTTTCCAGAGTATTTATTAAAAAACGTTTAAGTTCAGTTTTGAGGGTTGAAAAAGATAAAATATTCTGCAAAGATTGGGATCTCATTTTACTCGCTACTGGTGAAAATAAAAGAAGAAATAGGACTTTACACAAATTGTTGCAAAAAAATGCCAAAAAATTGGCAACAAAAATGTTATAATTTCCTTTCGATCAATTTAAGCTTCAAAACTGTTTAAACGTACTAACTTCTTCCCTCTTCAACACCGTTGCAAATTTTAAAATCGGCGCAAAAATTATTTAGTTTAAATTTGTATCGATAACTTTCAAGCGTATATCCAGATCGAATTTATGATATACTCAAGTAGTCCTATGAACTACACTAGGTCTCTTTGAGAGTACCTAAAATTTTTTAGATTTTGTCCCAGTGTACTTAATTTTCCTTTAAAGCTAGTAGTTTAATATCATCAATATACAATTTAAATAAAAGACAGTTCAGTACAGTACGAGTTATAAATTTTGGCCATTTAAAAAAGCAAAAAGTCAGATAGTGCTTCGGTGTACTTTGCCCGCCTCTACAAGATTTACTTATGTACTTTTTTCCTTAAAAAGTTCACAACTATTGCTATTTTCTGGACCTGGTTCCTAGTTTAGTAATAAGAGATTTTTCACTGAAACGTTAAAAGCTAATTATTGTTTCAAATAAATTATAAAACTTCTCAATTTAATAGAGCATTTGTAGCTTTAGGTAAATAGTGTATTAGTAAATGGTGAAAATAATTTGGACTTAAGTTAAAATGAAATTTACACTCACTATAACAATATCTAAATTATCGCACAAATGGTCAGGCAAGATTCGTTTTACTACTTCTTCCTCAGACATGCCATTAAAACGATCGTGTTTCTTACGTTCCTTCGTTTTTGCAAATCCTGTAACCGCTTTAGCATCGTTTGGATTTGAGCTTTAAAAGTAAAAAAGAAACTTTATTTAATTAAAAAAGCGTTATTATTATTTCTTATGTTTAACTACCTATCTAAAGTTGGCTGCAATCCTCCCTCTAGTAATTTTTTTTTACGTCCCCTCCTTTTTTGAACAGACTTTGTTTGTAAGTTTAAAATGGAATTCTGTTCCTGACCGACAATTTCTGCAGATGCTTCAGCAAAATGTGAATGTTCGGTATTCGCATTTGGCGTGTTTGAATTTGAATCCAAACATTGTGCTTTTTGCAAATGGTGGTGATGTACAGACGAGTTTGTTAGAGTGTACATATCGTTAGTAGAATTCAAGGTATTAGATGCCGAGGCTTCCGATTGCATAACCATAAATCCGTTAATGGCACCTCCCTCTTGATTGCTTCGCGCATGAGAATGTGGTGGGGTTAAAATGTTGCGTAAACTATTACTGGTGGTAGAGTTTATGTCGTCATCCATAAAGTGAAAAGGATCTCTATTTGTCAAATTTACGGTCGATTCATTTGGTAGCATCTCTTGCTGTATATTTTGATTTTGATCGATTATAGCGTGTGTGTTATGTTGTGATTGTTGTAGTCGCATATTATGCTGTTGATGCTGTTCCTCACACTTTGCAACATTTGCTACCACCCCACCATGTTGCATGTGATGTAGGGGCGTCGCCGATTGCGTGGACGAAGCGTGTGAATTCGGCGTGAGAACATCTCCTGCGCTTGTTTCGTATCCATCATCTTGGTTTTCATGTTTGACCGTCGAAGGCGAAAGACCACTTCAAAAAAATAAGTAAAATATAAAATTATTATTAAAGAATGCACGTTTGTATACATACAAATATGCATGTACATATTTATGTAAATAAAAATAAATTATTAATGAATGCGCACGTAGTTTGCACGTAGTAAACAAAACAATAAAAATGGAGGATAAATTTTCTTCCGAAAGCAACTCTTCGCTTCGACAAAATTCTTAAAATAAACTTTGTTTTCAATGTAAACGTACGAGAAATTGTCAATATACATATATTCAGAAATTTCAAGAAAGTACTTTCATGTGTAAAGGCAACAAACAAGAAACTACTGATGATAGCACCTAATGCCGGTTACACAAACAGGTTTTAGAAACCTAGTTTCATTTGTCAAGTACAGACAATACAACCACAAAATAAATTATAAACATTAGTGAATATCACACATACCCTTAAACACATATACGCGTAAGAAAACCAAATAGAGTTAGTAATCTGTACAAATGATCAACACAGCATGACTGCTTCTAACGAACTAAGCCATAAAAAACAAAATAGTGCAACAATAAGACGATGCAGGAATAAAACAAACTTCATACAAAAAGTGTTAACACAACCAAGAAACAATACAAAAGTTCTCAAGTAGCTACAATATCCTGAACTGAAAATCGATTCTCCATTCTTGCTACCCCGGATAATGAAGACGCCGAAACTGTTGTCAGGAAACAAAAATTACTTGGGCGGACAAACATCAGAGATGGCATTGTAAAAATAGTGTCCCAACTCGTAGGTAAGGAAAATTTATATGTCGCTTCTATACGAAAAGGACAAATACAAGAAACCAAAGAATCCAAGCATAGACGAAAGAGAATTAACGGCTCATCGCCAGTAGACTTTACATTGAAAAGAACAATTATTATACTTAACAGATAAAAAGGGCAAAAGCTTTGATAGTTGTTACAAAGGGAATGGACAGTTATGTTCCTACAGGGGAAATAAAAAGTGCTATAAAAGCGGAAGGCTACGACGTAAGGTGCGTATACTAAACCAGGATAAAATTCTCCAACCGATGCAGCGGGTTGGGATTGTTAGGAATTCGAGCACACAAAAGTACTGCTAGTTACCATCCGTATGCGCGGTTCGGGGTGATGCCCACCGAGCTTCGGAATGAAATACTTCAAAAACTGATGCCAAGATAAAAAATGCAGCTACTATGGGAAAAACCACACTGCAAACCATAGGGGCTGAAGAGTCATCCAACATGTCGAAGCTACTACAAAAACGCGAATTTGAACAACATAAGACTTTCGATTATCACAGGCTCTCCATGCTGGTTCTATTACTAAAATACTAAATACATATAAATGTACCACACATTAATGCTGTGTTAACATTACCAGTACAAGTCATATGGAATGTAAAAATTACATTACATGTAAAACGTATACACATAATGTGATCCCTCCTATCAAATATAACATGTGTGTTTTTCCTTTCTGCAGTAACATGTGTTATTTTTTATTCAGAGCACATTCTATTTTCATGTGAAATATCATATGACAGTGTTGTTAACTCTTGTTTTCAAATTTGTGCACAGCGCTATTTTTTCAAATAAGATTAACATAGGCAAAACTAACGAATACATTTTGTTATAATTCCTGTTAATAATCTAATGATCACAGACTTGTATCTATATCTTATATTTAAAAAAATGTATTAATATGTGTTTATTTGTTATAATCGACTTAATTTTTTTATTCAAATTGTTTTATTCAAATTTTTTTATAACATAAACACACATAATACATAACAATTATTTACGAATAATATGGCCTTACTTTGAGTAAAGCCGTCCGCGTGATCACTTGTAGAGTTCAAAGTTTATTTAAAATTCAAAGTTTACTAAACTTTTTTTGCTGTTTATATTTAGCAGTGTCTGTGTTGTAATTCATTCTTCCTATGACCGAGGGATTATTTATTCTATGTAGCACTACTATTGTGTATATCTTTTTGTAATTATTATCTTGTTGTAATATTGATGTACTGTTTGTACTGGGAGAGTGTCCACTCATTGCACAGTGGTCCTGTACAATGTTTCTCATTTTAGTTTTACCAGCTGCTACGGTAGTGTTCCCTTCCTCTGCCTTTAGTATTAAAACATTATTTTTATTCAAAAAGTTTATGGTTTCTTTCACTTTACTTGTTAAGGCTCTTTCTTTAATTGTTAGTGATTGTTTATTGAGGTAATTGGTCTTCGTCATTACAAGTTTAGTTCTGTCTATTTCCTCCGCTTTTTCTTTATTAGTTTGAATGATGTCTTCTGCATTGGCAATACATTTTTTTTTTTTTTATACTGTAGTTTATTTTATTGAATCTTTCTATTAAAAGAAATTCACAATAAGTATTCAAATCTTATTTCTAAATTATTATTTACTAGTTAGTACCAACGTAATAACTAATTTTTTGTATTCAAATCTTAAAAATCTATCTTCTATTCTGTAGAGAGAGCCGCCTCGGCAGGCTCAATGTGTCAGTTCTTTTTAGTCTCTGGTGGCCGTCAAATTGCAATAAATTGCGTGCTAGAGTGTTGGGATGTGCGACTAGTTTTTTCACGTATTTGGACGTGTATGTTTTAACTTCTTCGTGGATAGTGGGAACTTTGAGATCCCTATGTATGTTTTCATTTCTTATGTACCAGGGGGCGCATACGATATGACGTAAAATCCTAGACTGTCTTCTCTGTAACTTCTGGATGTTTTATGCACAGGCAGTACCCCACAGCTGAATACCATATGACCATATTGGCTTTATAACGGATTTGTATAATAGGACTTTATATTCCAAAGCCAAAGTTGAGTTAGGACTTATTAGCCAATGCAGTTGATTTGTTCGAAGCTTTATGGACGTTATTTTTGCCTCAATGTGACGGGTCCAAGTTAGGCGCCGATCTAGGTGGATACCTAAATATTTGACGCGCGTTTCCGCTGGAACCGTGGTATTAGTTACTGTGATTGGTGGACAATTTTGCCTTCTAAGGGAAAACGTTACATGAGCACATTTAGATGGATTTACCTTTATTCTCCACTGTTTTAGCCAGTCTTCTAGCTTATGAATATTGGACTGCAGCATTTCAGATGCATCCTTTGGATCATTACTGACACTTATAATTGCAGTGTCGTCTGCAAAGGTTGATGTATATGTATGTGGGCTTGTCGGCATATCCGCTGTATAGATGATATATAATAGCGGCCCTAGCACACTACCTTGAGGTACTCCTGCACTGATTTTCCCACATCTTGAAAGCTGGTCCTTTGACCTTACTTTAAAAGTTCTATCGGACAAATAACTTTTTATAAGCTTATGGGTATTTTCAGTAAGAACCCGAGCTATTTTAATAAGTAGCCCATCATGGCAGACTTTATCAAATGCTTGGGAAATGTCTATAAATAAAGCTGAACAGTATTGCTTTCTTTCAAAAGCCGATCTAATAATGGTAACGATTCTATGGACCTGTTCAATCGTACTATGCCTTGCTCGAAAACCAAACTGATGATCTGGGATAACGTTTTGTTCATTTAGAAAAGGAGTTACACACGAGACGAATAATTTTTCAAATATCTTTGACAAAACTGACAGTAGGCTAATTGGCCTGTAAGATGTAATCTGGCTTGAGTCCTTTCCAGGTTTCGGGATCATAACAATTTCAGACATCTTCCAAGAGCATGGGAAGAAGCCGACGCGCAACATGGCATTAAATATGTAAAGTAAAATTCTTACAGCTCAATTAGGTAAGTTTCTTATCATTGATCCTGTTATACGATCAGGTCCAGGTAATTTCTTCATATCCGTATTTTTAATTGTCGATTTTAAAGAAGACAACCGAAATTTCATAGGATCATTCACGATGTCGCTAATAATTGGAATAGTGGAATTACTTATATCATGTGGTGTGAAAACCTTCTCTAAGTGCTTTGCGAACGCATTTGCCTTTTCACTTGAGTTTTTAGCCCAAGTACGGTCTTCAAGTCTTAGTGGGGATTCGTAAGCAATAGGACATTGTAAGTGCTTTACAGCTTTCCACAGACTATAATCCGTGTTTTTCATTGGATCCAAGTTTTTTAAAAAGTTGTCGATAGCGAGTTGGTGTTTCTGTCTCAATTTACTCCGTAAGTTTTTTTGGCATAAGTTCATTTGCATTTTTATGTGTGGTGAAGGACTATTTTGCTTTTGTCTTCTTAGTCTTCTTTTCTCAATGACGAGCATCTGAATATCTGCTGTTGCCTGGTACGATATTATTTTAGCTGATGGCTTTGTTGGCGTTGCAGCTATGGCTGCGGCAGTCACGACGTCTGTAAAATGGTCTACAGCTGCTTGAATATCAGCTGGATTTCTCAGTGGGATGTTCAAAGGTAAATGAGAGATATCCCGTTAGCGTTCCAGAAGCATATTTTTAACTGGTTCATTTTTGGCAATACATTTTAACATAGGCAATTGTTGTTTTTCTATTGGTAGTGCAAATTTCTGAACTAGAGATAATAGTTTTTGTTCATAAGTTGGAACTTCAGTAGTTGTCATGTTTATAAACCAATGCTTGTTTTTTTTAATTCCCGAAGTTTTTTGAATTGTGTTTCTGATCCTTTTCTCTTAATGCTTTCATAGAGTAATTTTTCACTCTTTAATAATCGAAAAAGAACAAAATTTAAATCAATGACACATGTACCAGGTATCTCGAAAAAAATAATATATTCAAATCAATTTGATAAGCAAAACGTTAATGTTAAGAACTAAGAACGGATAAAACATGCTGATTTCGAAAACAAGTCAAACCTAGTATACAAATACAATTTAGCGGGGACGGTTCTAACGTGTATTTAAGAAAAAATATGTTGGCATGACGAAATCAAAACTACGAACAGGAATGACAGAACACAAATCAGACTGCAAGACAAGAAAGGGATCAACAGGGACACTCTCCCATTATATATAGTGCATCAATATTACAACAAGATGACAATTACAAATAGAGATACACAACCGAAACGCTCCTCGGACATAAGAATGAATTACACACCAGACACTGGAAATTGTGCACATACATATCGACATATTGTAGCTAAACATAAACAAAAAAAAAAACGTTTAGTGAACTTTGAACTTTAAGTAAACTTTGAACTCTACAAATTATCATGTGGACGGCGTTACTCAAAGTAAGGCAATATTGATTTTAAATAATAATTAATACGAATAATATATTCCAGCTTAAGTTCGTTTTTTATTCTTTCAATTAAGAAAGAAAATTTGTTTATTTTATTAATACGATTAATACGATAATTTTTTAATACTGAAAAAATCAAGGTTTAAACATTAGCAAAATAAAATACATGTATTTTCTGTGTCGCTACACACGTCCATCAGCATTCTCTGTGCTTCACTGATTAGTGTCTATCGCAAAAATGATCCATTTAACCCAGATAATGATGAAAAACTGAATACGAGAGTACAATTAATTTAATTATTATAGATAAAATAATAATTTTATTTACAATTAGAAATCCGTTCATTAAAAAATTAAAAATCCGTGGACTAAAAAACAATGTTGCCACAGTATAAACATCCAATTCTCAGCAACACTTAATGGAGAGCATTGCAAACGAATCAGAATAATGCACCGAATGTGTGAAAAAGCCAATAATCGATCACTTGCATGAGACAAGGACACTACCAGTACGAAAAAATAAAGTGCTACGAAGCAGGCAGTACCTTTTCGCTTGTCATCTACTCAAGCCACGACACGACTTTAGTCGCTATCGCAGAGACATCAGGGACGTTATCCCAATCGACGTTGACAGGTTGTTCGCAGCGATCGCAATAAAACACTTACATCGAGAAGTTGTCACGGAATCCTTCACCAAGGCGGCAAGATTTCTCCAGCTCCAACCTTCAGGTGATAACATTAACACAAATAATGAATCTTTCAAATTTCTTTCAGCGAAGTACTTTCAACAACAGCAGAGCTCTTACAACAGCAGGAACGCACTTTGAAGCCAACACAAGCTATTTTACTGCGAAGATTTCAGTTAAATGGGTGAAAACCCGATATTCCACATTGCCTATTATGGAAGAAGTTGGAAAATATGCCACTGAGTGCCAATATACGGACATTTTGTTCATCGCTAAAAGCCATGAGATTTAGTCAATATATCTGTCAAAAATTATATGTGTGCCTAAAAAGTAGGATAGAGTGTATTAAGATATGTGTGACAGATTTGACGTAAAAATTTGAAGGCGAAAATATAGTGTTATTTTCACTTTAATTTCACACGAAATAATTCACGGAAAATGGAAAAAGTGAGTAACGATTTTAAGTACCCTTTTTAAACTTAAAAAAAATCACTTTTGACCAGTGACCGAAAATTACAGTTACTTTCGAATTTTTAAAGAAAGAAAGCTTATATATCCGTACTACAAATACCTATTATCTGGAAGTAGTTCCGATGAGAACCTGTTTGGAAAACTGTAATACTCTCAGTTGTTTATGCTGGGCAATAGCCTTTTTGGGTTTAGAACTAGTATAGTTCTGTTATCTGAACTGAATACGTGCACCATAATTTGAGCAGCAAACAAAAAATTGACTCAAGCAAAGTATTTGATGATGTAAATTACTCTATTTTAATTAACAAAATTTCGACTGAGTTTAGTTTTTCTGCTTGTTGTACTCTTACTTAACGGAGCGAAGCCAATATGTGGTTCATCATATATTTATATGGGCGCGATCAAACAAATGTAATGAAATATATAATTTATATTCAATAAGAACTCTTCACTAGAATTTTTTAGATTACATTTTACAGTCATCGAAATTTGGAAGTCAATTTCTCCAGTGCCCTTTCTCTACTTATAGAAAAGCTTAAAATATTAACGAATTGGAATATCCAAAATATATACGTGCTTAAATTGTATAAGGATTAAAAAGAATGACAAATAAAATCTATTTTTTTTTTCATACATTACTCACAGTTTATATGGTGCGTTGTGCTCTTCGTGGAACTCTTCCATCATCAGGTCATGGTAAACTTCATGAATTTGGTGTTGCTGCTGTTGATGTAAAGGGCTGTGTGTGTTAGACGCATTTGGATGGTGATGCTGCGGATGTAAGAAATCCATAAGGTGCGAATGTTGTTGTCTATGTTCTCTTTGTTGATTAGATGGTATGTTATGGTGTTGCTGTTGTTGCAACTCTTCTTGTTTCTGCATTTGATGTCTTTGAATCTGAATTTGCTGATGGTGTTCTTGTTGCTGCTGCAATTGATATAACTGTTCAGCTGAATAGTGTTGATGTTGCATAGAATGTTGTAGAGCCTGCATTTGTTGATGCTCGTCGTGTGGGTTAGATTGGTTATGTTGGTGGTTATTTATCATTTGCTCATATGAGACCGATATTGATGTTTCATGTTGTTGACGATATTGTTCTTCGATTTGTGTATACACTTTGTCAGCGGCATCTATTATATCCTTTTCATGTTGTTGGTGGGTAATTCTACCATTTGGTTGTGTCTCAAACTTAGCATGCTGAACTGGAGAACGTTTTTCCTCCAAATATTTATCAAAATGACTCTCATTGTCAAGATCGCCTTGTTCGCGTGGATTATTTTCTAATTCTTCATGTAGCTTTACTGCATCTTTTTCTATTACTTCTAATGAGCCTTGTTTTGACTGGCCTAAAGAAGTGGGTTCTATTTTTAAATTGTCCTCGTTTATTTGTTCGATATCACCAATACTATTGTCAGTTGAAGATTTTTGAATACTAAAGGTGCCAGCATCATCGGAGGATTCATGTTTATTTGAAGTTTCTTGAAAACAAATATTTTCGAATTTCGAATCTACAGCACTATCGTTTCGAGCCTCTTGTTTAGTTGGTGAAGTTATAGGCGGTGTTGTTGGTGATGACGATTTCATAGCACATCCATGATTTTCACCGGTTTCATAATGCTGGTATTGTTCATCTCTTGGCGACTTTAGGGGGCCAACATTTATAGTGTTCTGCGGGGGGCTTGTACTTTGAAGTAAACTTGATTTCATTGTTTCATTCGTAGATTGAAATACGTGTTTTGGATTTTGTTTCATTTCGGTTGGATTATTCACATCCAAAGACTGCTTTGATTCGTTAGCTGTAAAGCTCTTATCCATATTTTCTATAGATATTTTGCAACCGGGATCTGAAGAAGTGCTATTTTCTGAACATAAACTATTACTTAAGTTATTTTCATAAGCAACTTGCTGGCTTTCGTCCCCGTTGTTACTGAAATGAGTTCTAGATGGTGAAACATTTACAGTTTGATGAACCGAACTATTAGCTTGTAATTCAAGTGTTGGGTTTGACGTGAAAACGGATGATTCATTTTTAACATCTTCATCACGTTTTTCTAAGTTCTCCATGAAAACTTCATTATTTTCAGTTTGATTTCTTTCAAACTGAACTGTTTTGATCTTTTCATTATACATTTTCTCCTCATCTTCAGCTAAAGAATCTTTATGATTTTCAAAAACAGCATTCCCTAATTCCTCATAGCAATATTCTTCATGGGTTTTATGATGCGACGATAACGTTGCGTGTACACTTTTATTCATGTCACTCAAGCTAGGTAGTCTAATGCTACTGCTGCTATTACAACTGTAAGAAGCACATTGATATTCCGTTTCATTAATTGTCTCGAACTTTCTCCCACACGCCTTTGGATCATCGTCTTCATTACTCTTAGCATTTGATTCCTTTTTAGTGTCGTCTATATCATCTTCTTCAAACTGTTTCTGTTTCAAATCTTTATATTCATCAAAATCACTCTCCTTGAAAGCATGATTACTTCCATTTGTTAAGTACATTTTACTTTCGCTGTTGTTATCGTTTTTGTCTAAATCTGTAAAGCTCATTGTATTATCTTCGGACGATGAACAATGATTTTTTGAATTATCGTAGTCACTTAATTCTTCATTTTCCTGTTTACCAGATCTTATTTGTTTTTTCGAACCAGCTGTTGTTATACGAGTTGTTACATCCGTTTTAATGGTTTTGGCTAAACTATTTATTGATGCTATTAAATTTTTTTGAGTTGACTGTCGTGTTGTCTGTCTTAAACGGGTTGGCGTATCACCGACAACAACCTGTCCATCAACAACTTCCGCGGTTTCTAAAAGTGCTGAATTTGGTCTTTTTCGCTTGCGGTCTACTAATTTATTTTGCAAATAACGTTTACAATTAGCTCCTGCCATGACGTCTTCGTCACCCATAATGTTCTTTGACGCTGCTATTATCGTTATAAACTTCAATTATAGACTTTAAGAAATGTTGCTTTAATTTTGTATATGTAACAGTGTACTTTTTTATAAACCCTTTCACAGTTTTTCGAACTCATCCACATTAAAATATATTATTGTAAGGAAATAGCGCAACAAAGTTTTTATTTGTTATACTGTTAAGACAGGTGTTTATATAATTGTTCACAGGAAATAGAGTTGCGATTTGCCCAGAGAATATAATAAATTGTCACACTCGAACAGCTGAATCTGTTTTACAACCTCTAAATTATAATCCCCACTATTATATGTTCATCTGTTATAGGTTAATGAATATACTCGTTTAAGGCCTTGTGTAGACTAAAATATTTCTGATTAGATTTTGCAGAAGCGAACAAAATTCGCTCGGTGTTTAAAAACAGAGAATAACAACTATCTGGTGTTGTTTCAAAAATGTTTTTTAAAGAACATAAAGTTTTAAAAATAAACTCAAGTTTCAACTTAAAATTAGCAAATTTATTTTAAGGTTACATTACATTTATCGTTAATACTTTAGAAGATAATTCGGATATAAAAACGACTAAAAACAGAGAATAACAACTATCTGGTGTTGTTTCAAAAATGTTTTTTAAAGAACATAAAGTTTTAAAAATAAACTTAAGTTTCAACTTAAAATTAGCAAATTTATTTTAAGGTTACATTACATTTATCGTTAATAATTTAGAAGATAATTCGGATATAAAAACGACTAAAAATAGATCTTTACCATGTCATTTTTTAAATTTATATTCCATCTCTCTCAGGTTCGGAAATATTTTACCGATTTTAACTTTCTAACCCCCTTAGCATGCGGTTTTTAAAATGTGGTCATTTGAGAGGTACCCGCGTACGAAATTTCTAGTGACTAGCTTCAGATTTTTGGGATGGCTGTTCCTGAGGCTGTGAGAGAATGAGTCAGGGTTGTTGCCAAATGCTGCCGGATTTGATGATTTTTGTGCTCAAAAATTGAATTTTTCATTTATTTATTTTATATTTTAATTTTCATTTATTTGTTTTTTTTTTTTAATTCAATTATTTTATTAACCGAGCCTATAATAGGTCATAGGTTAATAGACAAAATATATAAAAAGAAAAATAAATACATATGTATATAGTTTTGAACATAACAACAAGCCTTAAGAGATTAAAAAATATTATTTTTGCAGCCAGCAAAGTGACAGAAAATAATCTCATATTGACAGGAAGCGTATTTCAAATCCTACATGTTATGACCAACGTTCAAATGGTCTGTGGCGAACGAATAGGACTAGAAAAAGTAAATATATCAAATAAGTTGAAGGTCTTTGGTAACATTATTTAATAAAATACGTAAAGGAACCTAAGACGTGTATACGAGGAGCAAGAAACTCCAAAAACAATACGACATGTTCAGAGATGTGATCAGTCAACTCAAGCAATATTACATATCTAAAAATTATATTTACTAGTCTGTTTATTGCAATAATTTAAAACTGACAAAAGAAAAGCAGGTAATATTATAATTGTAAATATTCTATTCGACGATTCATATTTCAAATTTGAAGGTTTTTTCGAGACATAAATTTAAAAACAACTTTCACATATTTTTTATTTTAATTTTAAACGTATTGTGGAATTTATTAAATTTTTTTAAGTTTGAAGGTCTTTTATAAAAAATTCTTGTATTAAAATAAAATATATTTATAACGAAAGGTGCTAGTTACACAACTGATTCTTGCACGCATCTATACAACCAAAAAACAAGCTTTTTAAATAAGTTTCACAGAGGTTGTTCAAACACTGAAATATTTTACTGATTTTACTTTCTAAGCCCCTTAGCATGCAGTTTTCAAAATGTGGTCATTTGAGAGGTACCCGCGTACGAATATGCGGGTATGCGCGTGCGGTATGTGGGCCGGCGGCAGCATGAAAGTCGCAACATTACACTAAATGGAGCAAGAAACGTTGATTACAGAATTTTGCCCAAAATGGAAGAATTAAATTTGGTTGAAATATGGTTTCAACAAGACGGTACCACATGCCACGTGAGTTTTATGAGTGATTAATCTCACTTTTGGAGCAGTCCATTGGCCGCCAATAGACTACTTTTTTGTGGGGATACGTATACAGGGACAAGACAATATTGGAGCTCACGAACAAACCAACTACGGCGTAGCCGTAATTGTTGTTAATTTTTAAAAAATAAATGACAGGCATTCATTTATCGGCCCAAACAAATATTTCATTCACTTTTGTAAATTTTCTAATTTTTCAAAACCTAAACGGTTAAAAAAATCGCCCTATTTAAGTGCTCTAATACTACGAATTAATAAGCAAATTTTTCTGGGATATTGGTGTTGTAGTGGCTTTAGGGGTTAGCATGTGATGGTTTTGTTTTAATTAACTAAGAATTTGTATAAATTTAATTAAAACACAGAATGAATCAGCAAAACTATTTATTACAACTGACTCGTAAACATAAAAGACTTTCGTTGAATAACTTGGTATTAGACTTATTCGCCTAAGAGATAATATTGTATTGTGTATCATGGAAAATTTCCAAATATTAGTTAAAAAACTGTATGGCCGGCCTTGCATTGACGATTATTTACCGATTTGTGTAAAGCAATTTCTTATACATTTTCTATATCCTTTTTTTTTCATTTTATTTATGTCTTGAAATGCATTCGCCAGTTGTAATGATCTAGTAGTGTTGTTATTAAGTAAATTATTCTCTTTTCATAATCGCAATAAGCGGTACTTCCAAAAAAAAATCTAGTAAAATGATAATTAATAGCAGGGATATAAATAAATCATTGGAGACAATAGTTTTCCCCGAGAATTGGTAAACGTCAGGGGTGATACCAATTGAAGAAATTGCCAAAGACAAGAAAATGTTAGAAAAAGTATTAAAGGAACGATTACAACAATACAATGGTTTCAAAGAAAATACTTTCGAAATACCAATATCGCTTTCGAAGCAAATTTTCATGTGAAAATGTAGTAAACAACTTAATAATTCAATGGAAAAAATTTTTTTTTAATAAGAGAATTGCCAGAGTCTGATTGGACTTTCAGATAATTAAACTAAAAGTCCAGACAATGCGTTCTATGCTTTTCCGTATCCTAAGCAAATGTCAAAAAAGTAGAATCAGTGGAGTTGTGTGTAGGATGTTACAGAGCAAAAGAGCATAGAATGCAAGAAGTAGATCTAACTCTCTACTTTTGTAAGCGTCATAAGCGGCGTGCGAACAGGTCAGCTGATTTTGAATGCCAGAGATGAATCAAGTTCTCAATACGTTAAAAGTGTCGCATATAACTTGAAAAGCTAAAAAGCGTAAAAAGAATAAAATGCGTAGAATGCGCTGAAGGGACAGTGAAAAAAATGCCGTGACCAACGAGGATGCTAGATAAATTGATTTGGGAACATAACAATGCTGCCCTTTGAAAATCGCGTTTCATCAATATACACGTTTAAAATATATTCCAAAAAATAAAGGAACACTCCAAAGATAATCCAAATGCATGAAGTAACCGTGGTCCATACGACATTACGATTTCCCAGGGGAAGACCTTATAATACAACTTTTCATAACATCGCATCAATGCTTCTGCACGAAAACATTTCGTGCCACAAAAAAAAAATTTTTTTTTTGTAAAGGTCCGCGAATGCATAACATAAGGTACGTTGTAGGATTTTTTTTAAATGCAGATCTAACACTGCTTCTTCGGATTATCACTTCTTATATACAAAGGCACACGACCAGGATGATGAACAGCACTTCCCAATTATAAAGTCAAAAATTAATTTGTACAAATTTATCAACACGGAATTCGCATGTTAGTCAAAAGATAGGATCTAGTTATTTACTATTAATTATAACAGTTAAACATTACATTACATTAAACATTTCATTATGAATTGTAGCGCCACTAAACAACAACGATTCCTTAGGCCAAACTAACACAACACCAAGCCCAGCGCCGCCCTTTCCCTAGGAACTTTATTCAAACCAACAAAAACGTATTTAAATAATTCGTACAATTCGGCAAAAATATTTCTTCATAGAAAACGATTTTAAGGTTAAATATCGTTGCATTTTATTTTTCAAATAACAATAATCTGTCTATTTTAATTTAAGTTAATACATTTGCCTGCACTGTTCGGAAAAATTAAAAATGTTACTTCATTTTTGCAGGTGTGTACACTTATTGTCTATTTAAAGAATTAGTGCGGAGGACGTCGTTGATTGTGAATCCCACTACTATAGTCTTATAGATAGTTCACGCACAAAAAATAAACAAAAACAAAATAAAATGTCAAGATCTAATGTAGGACAATGCAAAAACTGATGTATGCATGTATGTGATTATACATACATATATATAAATATATATGTATGCATATATCTATATACATATAAATCACGTTGGGTTTGAAGCTTTCCTATTTCTGTAGTAACACTATTGCATTTAATTTGAAGTATGTTGCTGTTGCAAATATATTATTTTTAGTTTTGCATTCTTTGCAAACTATTTTCGTTTTTTTCTTTATTATTTTCAATAGTTCTGCACATATTTTGGTAATAAACGCGCGCGCACACTGTGAATAATCAAAACAAAACTCTGGATTAGATTTATGATGTCTTTTATGATTATTATCATTTTATCTCTTTATTTTCTGCATATTATTTCACGTTTCACGTCAACTTGTTTTTTGTCTCCGTCATCCGCACCGTACCGTTTTCGTAAAACTGTGTCTACATGCGACGTAATTAAATTAGGAAAAAGCAACGAATGCAAACATTAGTGTCATATATACAAATGAATATGTGCATACATACATACATACATACATACATACATACATACATACATATATACATACATACATACATACATACATACATACATACATACTCATATATAAATACACTCGCATTGTGCTCAACTGCACGAAACATAATTTTAAAGATTGTTACGAGGAGATACAGTGTTAATCATCAAACCATAGAGAATATAGAAACTAAGTGTAGGACAGCATATACTCTGCAATAACAAATTTTCCCAAAAATATTATAAATTGTATAAACTAAATGCAAATGATTAACTAGCCAGGTGTATTTTCTGTCTGACAGGCTGGGCATTCGGCCTGTTGGTCGGTTAGTAAACATCAATACTGTTTTATACGTCAACAGTGCTTCTCTTTTAACCAGCTTTCTTCGAGTAAATTTTTATGACTGAAACGAATAATATGTATTGTAATTGCCATATATTCGTCACACATATGGAACATAAGAACATGAGATTTCTATACTAAACAACAACAGCTGTATTGAAATACATATGTATGTAAAAAAATTTTAAACTACAGAAAGGCTTTTTTCTCATTTAAGAAATAAGTTTAAAAATTATATCCATATTTTTTAAAAGGGTACATTTTTAAAAGGGTAGTCTTATTTAGAACGACCGTTAACTAAATAAAAATTGCAAATCAAAATTGTGACCACTTTCTGCCAAAGTCTATATACTTATATGAAATGAGTGACTATATTTTATATATAAAAAATTAATACACAGTATTCAATATAGCTTTATACGTGCAGTTTCATCTTTAGAAGAGTAAGAAAATCCTCAGCTTGCTATTAAAAAAATTATCGAGGATATCTTGTTGGATATACCCACGTTTGATGTAACAAGAATATCCATCCGCACTACGATATCATTTTAGCTCCATACATATGCATTCAATTGACAAATTCCATTAAAATAAATAATGAAAAAAATTCACACATTTTTTATATATGTTATGTATAGTTTAAAACATTTTAATATATATTTAAATTTTAGGTAATCGTACTTAAAATTCTAGGGATCCGGTAGAATGTCTTGGTTGTCGTGTGAAATCTAGTATAAGCTCAAAAAAGATGGTAGAAAATTTTTAAAGAAAATAAGTGCCAGATTTTGTAACCGATGTATGCCGAGTTACTGGTCTCGCAAATTTTGTATATATTGGAGGGAAACAATACGAGTATCATCGGAAAACTTATCAAAATTCCTGTCAGACGCAGTATACTCTGAAATGTCCATAAAGAATGAGTTGAAGTTTACTTTCATGCTTTTTTATAAGTTAATTAAGATTCCTGCCATAAAGAAGTTTTTGATTAGCCGCCCTTATCGAAAACCGGCAATGCGCTCTAAATATTTCATTCAATTTTGTTTAGGTTTTAATGTCAATTTGAGGTAATAAGGCCAAAAAGCAAGGTTAAGTAGATATTTTCATGTTGGCTCTCAATGCGTTTTGTCATTAGAGCAATTCGGTGTTGGTGCAAATGGTCTTGCAAAAGTGCAATAATATGCATTTGCACTTTCGCAAGATCATTTGTAAAAAACCCCGAATAGTATAAAACTATCGCAAGCTTTCCTATGATTTACAGAGATAAATTCAACTTTTGAGGGCCCACAGCTTGGGAAAATATAAGCTACCGCTGATTTAGAAAGAAAATACATTTATCCCAACTTACGATTTTCTATCCCGTAAGCAATTTTTTCCAACCTTCTTTATCTAAGCGTACTTGACATACATTGCTTAAACCTGAGTTTTATTTAAAAAATAGAACGTTTTGAGTTACAAGTTTATTTTACACCACAACATCATTATCATAAAATAGGCTGGCTAGACTTTGTTAGAAAACATACAATTTCTATTCAATTATTTTAAAATTTGGTACTTCACCTGTGATTACTTTGCACAATTACAAGTAATAACAAAAATTTATGACAATTCACATGTAAAAGTACTATATCAACAAACCAGCGTTCGGGTAATTAAGAGCACAAAAATAGCAACGCTATCTGGCAGCTCTTCGTGTGGGATTATTTTGTATATGTGGTATTATTGTAACGCTATTTCATTTCATTCTATTTTTGTGGAACAGCGCGATTTGGGTGGCAGATAGATTTACAACAAAACCAAAAATTATATATTTAGTACTAGTTCTGTATTAATGTGCATGTGTTTGTATCTGGTCATATGCATACAGCCATGCATTCATATACTGGCATGTATGTTTTAAATAATGAAACACTGACTTCAATTCACTTTTCCACTAAACCATTGTTTTTTCTTTGAAATTTTTTTTCTTTCAATGATGATTAATGCCAATGCAATTAAATCGGCAAACTTTTGATTTGTAGCAGACTTTCAATATTCTTTATATAATATAAATTTCACTTTTAAAGAATTTTTACACAATTTGGAATTATTTTTTCACAGCCTACAAAACGCCATATATACACGCAAAGTTAGTTGTAACTAAATAATTGAAGATTTTATAAATACACACTACGTTGTGGTATAAATGTTAGTTAGACAATGATAGCAGTGTTGCAATTGAAACAATGTAGAATGGAACAAATTTAATTCTTAATGGGTAGTGTGGCCAGATTTTTTTAATTCCCGACGCAACATGCAATTATTATTGCATATCACTATGTCGACTAGGAATAAATTTGTTCGCACATTGCGAGGCCGTTCAAAAATAACGAAAGAAATGTGTTCACGATAATCTGTTTGAATGTTAAGTGTAGATGTTCCTGTTCAGTTTGAGCATAATTTTGTGTCTCTCATCGAGATTGTATGGATGCTTTTGCATAGTTTTTTGAGGATAAAGACGAGCTCACACAAAAATACATACTTTTTATGACAGAGATATGTGAGCTATTGTTCGGACATCTCTGTTAAAACATGAAGCTGCCATGAATACCGACGGTCCTGACTAACTAAATTACAGTGCGAGCAGAACAGGTTTATGAATAGTCAAGACACCATATAAGATAATAATAATTCTGTTTTAAAGTAACATCGCTTTTGTAATTTTACTTGTATGAATTTGAACAACTAATGCCACGCCACTCAGTTTAAATCTCAATTCTACAATATACAAATTTACGCAATTTGATCTCTGATTTCAGTTTTCTAACAAGGCTTTTCTTGATCAAAAGATTTTTTTTAATGTTATTTTGAGGTTCCTAGTAAAGTCTTTCAGCCAATACCAATAACTTTTGCCAATACCGAATTCAATATAAATGGTGCAATCAATGGGGAAAATTTTTAAATGGGCCTGTAATTGCCCTAAAGTATGTTAATCGCCCAGTAGCCCAAGAAAATATAACGCGCTCTAATGTTTACTTTACAAACAAAATTTAGATACTTGCTTCGGTCTCTGAAGTATGTTTGCGAATCAACCCGTTTACACGGCACTCAAGATATAGCCAAAGGTTTCAGAATATACCACCAAAACATATAAAAACAAGGGCATTATGATACCATAAATAATTCGTTTCTTTCCACACCACGCCATACAGTCTACGCAAAGAGCAATTAATCCTAGTTTTTATGAATTTTATAAAGAAGCTACAATACACCAAGACAAAATAAGCAAGGTAAGCACACCAGCGCAGGTGATGAATTATCAAAACTGTTTAGATGACAAATTCCATATACATTGTTTTTAATCATTTCCGATAATTATTTTGTTAGATCATGCTTGACATCTACAGAGAAGCCAGAAAATGTTTTACCATTTCTGGTACGCAAACCTTGAATTCGCCCGTGAGAGTACATGTTAAAACATTTGCTTGGTTACCAGTTATCATAATAAAAGCCCAAATACCGCTATTATTTTAAGTGATGCTAACAGCAATAAAAAAAACCTCGCCAAAAAAATGGTTTCTTATGGCCAATAAAAAAATTATGTTGCAAGTTGGTACACAAGTATTTGCCAGCTATAGGGCAAGTAAATACACAAGCATAATGAAAATGGATAAAAAATAAAATCTGCAGGTATGATAATCAAATAGAAAGAAGAGAGTAAAGAGGAAACTCGGATGATAGTTATTAATTACTAGTCAAATTAAGTTATTAAAAAAAATTAATCAAGGTTTAATTTTTAATGATTATTTCGAAAGGACATAAACAACTCTAATTTTAGCGAAAACTTCATTAAGGTTTATTAGTTTAAGTAGTGACTTGATATCCCGACATATTCAAATTCTGAGAACGAAAAATTATATTGAAGACGGCACATAAACAAATCCGCTTTTTCTCAACCAAACTTGATAGAGGGGCGAAAATTCTTTCAATTATTTTTATTATTTTTATGTAATGTAATAATTATTGTTTGGAATCTAAAGCTTTCTTGTGCATTTGTGGATAAATATTAATCTCAATTACTTTGTATAATCAAATACAATATAATTAATATTGCAACATACTAACTATAAAACTGGGCAGGGAAAATTTTAGTAATACATCTTGGGTTAATAATCTTACATATAACCTATTTTTTTAAAATACATTTATTATCAAGTTGGCATCATTTTTTTTAAATACGTCACGTCTTTTACGAATTCATAAGAAAAAGCAGTACCAATACAGATAATTTTATAGTTTATTCATGATCTCTGTCTCTCTTATTTGGTTGCTATGATTAATTAAAAGAGCAAGCTAAAACAATTTTGCATAGCAGGCTATGCCATTCACTATGGCTACCACAACGTTTCACTAGTCTAGGATTTTGTTTTCAAAAATGAAATATTAAGAGGGGTATATGTTTGTTGTGATTTATTTAAGTTGTGAGCATTAAATACAAAAATGTGATATTCCTTATTTCAGTGCAATTTTTATTTTCCCTTAAAAATTTAAAATCTTGCAAATAAACTACATATTAAAAGAGACCTTAGTCATTGTTCGGCGAAAAACTTTTAATGTTGTAATATCTTGCAAGCATTACACGCTTTATAATTAATAAACGCACTATTGACAATTTGAATTAAAAATATTTAACAAACCAAATATACCCGTGGTTTATTTGATATTGTATGTTAAGGTAAGCTGAAGATTTCAGAAAGTCGTCATTGCATGGGTTGAAACTCAATAAATTTACTTTAATGCGTAAAACCAGGTGAAAACAAAACCATATGAAATTAGTATTTTACAGCTTTTACAACTGTTCATCAACAAACAATACGGATAGCCATCTCAGTAATCAGCATATTGTAAAGGTAGTAACGTTTAGCAAGTCGTCTTAAAATATTTTTTTTTATGATTTTGCCATTTGTGCCTGAAACACGTACGTTTTTCCGACTCAAACATTTTAAATGAAGACTACATTGATATAAACACCTTAGCAATATTAAGCAAAATCTGTGGAACGTGCGTCCTGAAAGTACTACATAATAATTAACATTCCAACATTTTTTAACGCACATACCCGCTTGTGACCATAACATATGAGGGGCGACATAAGAACTTAATAGAAGATACTGTTACAGCGTAAGTCGAGAAAGAATATTGGATGTATGTTTGAAGTAGAGCTATATATATCTACAAACAAATAGGGTTGAAAACTATAAATGAACAATAAGCATATACTTGATCTTACCTTACGATTATCTCAGGCACTTGATCAGAATTATGATGTAAGGATAAATATTTGATGTGTTTACGTTTTCTGCTCTTAAACAAATATTGATTTTGCCATTTTAGGTCGTTAGTATGGAAACAGTTTTGTCGGTCATTTCGGTATTGGAGGGAACAACGATTACAAAAGAACAACTGGAAACCACCAGATTGGCGAAATATATTAACCAATTAAGAAGACGCACGAAATGTGAACATTTAGCACGGCGTGCCAAATCTTTATTGAAGAAATGGCGGGAAATGGTAGGAATACAACAATCCCATGAATCGTCACCTGCAACTTCCAGTGTGGCTAACGTTCCTACGGCGACTATCATTAGTTCTAGTTCTGCAGCCTCCGCGCCTTTTAATATTCCTGTTACAGACAATGCAGTATCTACTTCTCATTTAACAAACCCAAAATTTAGTCATCAACATCAGCGGCACCAGCAATATCAAATTAATGCAAAACAATATCAAATGGAACAGCAGTCTTATCTTTCGCAGCCTTCCTCGCCTGTTAATCTTCAAGAAAAGTCTAATCCCAATGAATTTTTGATTTCCATGTCAAATCCTGCAACAAGTTCACAGGTGCCGAAAAGCTCAAATACAAATGCACGTAAAAAAAGAAGACTTGAGAAAAATAGTAACAAAGCAATTGCTCAGCAACGCCAGCCCACCAGTTTCGCAAATTTAATTACTGGTTTAGGTACTACAATTAATTCATCCCGGAAAGGTACGCGGGAAATATCCGAGACGGTTGCATCCAAAGTCAAACCTGTTGAAACGTTTATAATTGAACACTCGTCGAATTCTAATTCCGATTTAATATGTATTCCCTCTAACAATACCGTTAGTAGTAATTTTACCTCAGCAACTTATGTTCCTCCTGTTGTAATTGATTTACAAGATACCAATTCTAGTATGAACTCTTTAGTGTCAAAAGATGTAACGAATGCATCCTCATCATATCGGAACAAAATCTCAACGAAAAAATCAAAGAAAGAAAAAAAGCGCAAGGATCGAAATGTTATGTCACGTCAAAGTCAACCGTTACAAGATTGTGATGATCAAAACACTACAGTAACATCCTATCTTCATAAAAGACCTACTGATGTCTTATTGTTGGACGAGAAGTCACATTCTGCTTGTCCCACAATATCTAATATTTCTGGTATGTATTACACAACTTAAACATTATTTTGTAATATTTGCCTAGCGGTCCAAGTTTAAAAATAGTTTAAAAGGTGAAAGGTTGAAAAACAAAAGTTTATGCATATAACATTCTAAAAATGTGAATGTTTGGGGCATAAGAAAGTGGTTCCATTTTTATCTCGAAACTGTTTTCTTCTCAGAATAACTTCCTTAAAATACCATAATTTTACATAAAGAAATTTTTGTGTGTTATTATGCCCTTCTTCATATTATATACATGTTTCTTTAAGAAAAGGCTGCATTTTAATTGTAACTGAACAACTAAAAATAGTACCATTTTGATTGTCGATTAAACTAAACTAATCTTCGAATGTTGTGTATGTGGTATTATTTTTAGTTATGTTTGCTACCAGTAATATCTAGTTAATCTTACATTAGAACTGTCAATATTCAAAATAATTTAAAATATTCGAAAATCTTTGCGATATGATTTTATGCTTGTTTCAGATCTGTTTACTTTGTGTTGCAATCACACTCGCACTTGCTATATGTTCTAAAAATGTTTGTAGCATATTACACTGCATATAATTATTTTCTTTTCGTTTATATTCAAATAGTGTCTATATTTTTTCATTAGTTAAACATTTTTAAAGAAAGACACCAACATTAAGTTTATTAAATTTATAAATGTACTAGTTATTTAGCGGTGAATAAACGTTTCGCTATGAATATTGAAAAAATTTGTAACTATTGGATGCTCTTCCTTTAGCTCTGGGAGAACCTAGTTGTGTTTTGAGGTGCCCTGCGTCTTGATATTTTATGGAGAACCCAATTAAAATAGGCCTTGGCTTTGTGTTTTGGTTACCTCCGTCCTGCTGTGTTTGGAGAATCAATATAGAATGTCCTCATTTAAGTCGCTTTTATGAGACCCGAGTTATGAGTGGTCTCGTTGAAACGACAACGACTTTTACTACGCCAATGATAAGACCGCCAGCTGTATGTGCCGCATTACGATCCGCTAGTTCTATTGATAAGTATTGATAAGGAAGTATAAGTGGCTTTTTCTGTATTCCGAACGATTCAATCGTCAAGAAAATTTGTATGAAAACCAGTTGATTCTTTTAATTCTTTTTCGGAAGTTTTCGGGGTCACCAGAAGAGCTCCAGTATTCTGATCTTCAACATATAATGCAACTGTGGGAAATTGCAGAGGGAGATGCGCGAGGATCGATTGAATTCCTAATACTAAGCTTTTATAAAATGTAACAGCAATAATTGAAAGCTTGTCGCAGTTGTATGTTTTTAATGACATGGCTATTCAGTAACCTTTTTTTTACGATATTTGATATCGGTAAGCCAGGTGTTGTTATCTAACCGATTATGGAGGAAAAATAAACGACAAATATTTTTGTATTGTGTTTTTCATTCGACAAACTAATATTCATGACATTTATTAGAGGCAGAGTTAGTTGGCTAGTTGTATGAGCAAGTCTTATGAACACAGTTTATGCTACTTGTGAAGGAAGCCTCACATGTTTAGTACTCACGTTTTGCAAAAACTATTAAATGTACGCAAGTTTCTATTCATAAAATATAGCATAAATATATGTTTTAATTGTTTCAAATCGTTGTGCTTTTCACTTATTTGACAATTTTTTAATAGAGACGCCACTTGATATCAAATTGTATAAACAAAAATTTAACAATCTCCACTATCGCTTACGGGTAGTTAACGACGAATTAAACAGACAGAACGATTATTAAAATCCCAAATCTAAAAGATTCGATCGTTAGCATTCGTTCAACGGATTAGACCTACATAATTTTTGTTACTTAACATGCCATATATTTTGATACTGAACATATTTGTTCAGTAGTACAGTCCTTGAGACGTGATGGTTTTGTCAGGTACCAGAGAGCAATTATCTAAAAAAAAACTCATCATAACAGCAGCGTTGCCACTGTTGGTCTTTTCCGACCAAAATGGTCGGACAGTAATGGTTTTCGTCGGATGGTCGGCTAAACCTTATTTTGGTTGGTTTGAGAAAATCTACCATATTAATTTTAAGACATTTGACGCTATAAAATTTTTCAGTTTTTGACAACACTATTTTCTTTCCAGCAACGAAAAACAACCAATTTTTCTTCCATTGGCTGTGTATGCCATCCAGCGTTGCCGTTTTGGTTAATATTAACCAAAATTGGTTAATTTTTTTCTAACCAATTACTTAACACACATCAAAGAATTTTTCTATGCATCATCGTAGCAAACAATTTACATTCAGAATAAAAAAAAAATTTATTATATAGTTGTTGAATTAAAAGTAATTGTATTAAGAACTTCAATTCACATCGAATTAAAAAAAACAAAAACGCATACAGTTTTCCCGTTTATGAATGCGGAGAAAATTTTGAATCATATTTGATAAAGATGATTGACGGTGTTCTTTCTCGTCTAACGTAAAGTTGAATATTTTATGAAAATAGAAGAATTTACAATGAAATGAACTTGAAGTGATGAACCGACGTAAATTATTCGAGCATTTCATTAATCGAAATTGGGTGCTTTTACTTACTCTTCTATTATTCGAGCAACTATTAATCGATTGGGCACTCCAGTTCTAAGTGTCATTATTTCTTCTGCAATTCAATTCGAATAAAGTTCCACAAATAACTTAATTATAATTGAACTTTTTAACTCGGAATTTATTTTTGTAATTTTTTTGTTATTATTAAACACTTTATTGAATAAAAATCAAATTTTATTTAAAAAATATATACATAGTATGCATATAATTGTTTTTTAATATTAAATAAAAAGGGTCGGTTTGAAAGGACAGTTTTATAGACAAATTTGGTCGGATAGAAAATTTTTGAGTGGCAACGCTGCATAACAGCTTAATTTGCTGAAACATATACCGCATAGTTGTCATAAAGGTGTTCATTGTTTGTATAAGATTTGCGATCGAGCTCGAATTATTCGTAATAGGTGTCTCTGCACCCTCTTTTAACGCGTGGGCATATTAATGTTCTTACGCATTACTTTTTACGTTAACATTAGGTAAATCATATCTCAATGTTTGTGCATACGTATAGTTTAGCCTATTATGTGGTACGTTACTGCGTTGTGTACTAGCAATACAGCCAGTATGGAGCTTGGGAAATTGGGAGCCCTTATATTGTTCAAATTCGGGCCTACGTACTATTTTTGCTTTTTCTACATACTGGCAGACACTGCATCCGCTTTTTTATTTTGGAATTAGTTTAGGAGAAAGTGTATTCCGAGGTTCGGTGGGCTTCGCCGCCAACCACGCATACTGAAGGAAACTTTCAGCATGTTTTAGTGTGACCGAATTATTGGCAATTAGTGCAATGACGGGGACCATTACGTTTTCATGGCACTACTACAGTTTTTCATCTATTGAGAAGGTAGTGTAAGTTTAAAATAGGATGAACAGAGTTGTTATCATATTGTGCACTGATCTTACGTCATAACCTTCTGCTTCTATATAGCACTTTTTATTTCTCCAGTAGGAACTATATATATATAAACCTTTTGCACTTTTTAACTGGTAGGTATAATAACTTTTTTTTGGCGTCAAGTCTACTTGCTATGAGTCCATAATTTTTTCCTGTATGTACTTCGATCTTTCATTCTTGGATTTTTCCCAGTCGAATGGAAGCGACATAGAAATTTTACTTTCCTACGTGTTGGAACAGCATGTTTGCAATTGCTTGGGAAATTTGCTCGCGAAAGTAGATTGGTGGAGGTTTTTGTTCCCTAACATCGGCTTGAGCATCTTCATCATCCGAGGTGGCAAGTATGGAGAATCTATTTACAATTACCGTCTTTGCAGCTACTTCAGAACTTTTATATTGCTTCGCTGTACGATCTTGTTTAGAAGACTTAGGGTTGACCATCCTTTTGCTTATGTTTATGTACCTATGCATACCTGTTTGCAGTTTTTGTACTGGGTTTGTTATGTTACCTGTATCGTTTTTTTGTTGCACTGTTTTTGGTATTGCAGTTGTCTCGTTTATTTGTTTTATTCAGGCGTTGTTATTACCTGTGAAGATAACAGTAGAATTTTTAAACCGGTTTAAATGGCCATACACTATTCGTTATTGTTTACAACACACAATATATATTATGTTGTTATTGTTGTTGTTGTTGTTATTTTCTAACTGTTCACCTTGTATCCTTACTTGTTCAATTTCATTATATTACGAATATAATTATGCGCTGAATATCCGGTCACAACTAAACAATGACGAAATTCGATGCTGAGGAGTTACTTTAAATCATTTATTTAGTATTTATGCAGGGCAAATGAGTTTCGACTAGAGCTTGTGCGTTTGGGAGTAAATTTAACTGTATTCTTATTTCATCATAGCATTATAAAACTGATATTTTTGTATTAATTTTTGTACAACAAGTGTTTTTAACTGAGAATATTTGGTGGAAATTCTTAAAAAATTTGCTTAAACTGTAACTCAGTCTATTCGACAATTATTCAAACAATATAGAACTTATTTTAATCGAACCAGCAGGAGTTCGCATGGCGCTTTAAATTAAAGTATACATTGACAACAATTCTGCTGTGATCTGGTTGGTCAATGACTGAAATGAAAAAGATGCATTTTTCCTGCTCACACACCATAATTACCTTAAAAAATGCAATATAAACTGTAAACATTTCTAAAATATTAATTTGTTAAGCAGTGTGATTCTTTCTTTGATGTTATGTATTTTAGTAATATTATATACTTTAAACAAATTTGTTTGCGACTGATTTTACTATTTTCCTTCTCACGGTAGACCAATGAGTGTTCGAAGTAGAAAAACTGTATTTTGTATGAAAACACTTACGTTTTCTTTTGACTTGTCGTTCGAGTCATCGTTCGTATAAAATCCTAGTTAACGAAACCCAAATTAGTTTTCTTTCGTTTAAAATGAGAACGAGAGCATTCTTTCCACATAGGCAAACATGCAGGAAGTTATTGTAAACCGTTGAGAACATACTATTAAATTGCTTATAATATAAATAAAGTTAATACAAATATTTTTTTAATTTTTCGAAATAATTACACTACTACCGGTGCATATTTCGTAAACAATTTTTTTGATCTGCTTTTGAGCTCAGTTAAATACGCTATGCATCAACTGGTAGTACAATTTTTGTTACCCAAAAAACTTTAAAATATATGGCCTGATAAGTGGCAAATATTGTGTCGGTCTAATTGAACAGCATTATGTTAATAATATTCCAGGGCATACTGATGACACAAGTCCTCGTATACAATGGTGTCTAATTTCGAAAACGCGTGTTCTGGTTTAACGAGATGTACCGGCATTTCCAAAATGAAGGAAGTGGCACGACATACGTGCATATAAGTATAACTTACAACGCTTTGTTTTATTTAGCTGAATAAAAACAATTTGAAAATGAGCATATAAATTTGAGATTGTTTAAGAGGAAGCTGTGGCAAAAAAAAAACATTTGCACAATTTGAAAATTTTTGATTTTGAAAAATCATAAAAAATAGACAAATAATTTAAAATTGTGTGCATACGACATCTTTTGTCGAAACGAGGTACCTTCAATTAATTGTGAAGCAAATCAAAAGTTCAGTTTGGAAAGATTTGTTATTACTTAATTTATTATAATATTTTAATAACTTTTTTTTCTTTTTTTAATAAGCTCCACGACATCTCTGAAACTATTTTTAGTTAACTCAATAGGGAAAACCTTTCCCCAGTTATTTTAATCGTTGTTATGCAACTGGGTCCTCTTTGATATAACGGTATATCTCGAAAACTAAAATAAATTTAAAGAAAGCAGTGTAGATTCGAATGTATCACCCCAAACGCATAAGTAACAACTTTCCGTTGCTACAGTCCAAAAGTTGACCTGCAGATGTAAACTCGTGTTATTGGGTTAAATATAGATGTTTATAGTGGACAATAATTTAGTAGAGAGACGATGTGGAAAGTTGATGAAGGGCGTAGTAAATTAGTAGTCAATTTTTCCTGTATTGAGAAAGAACAAAAATAAAATTAAGTCTAACTATTAGAAATTTCTCCTTAATTGAAATACCAATTAGACAGCTTTACGTCAAACAGTAATATTGAAATTATATATACTCAATAATGTACAAGATAATTCGTTTAAAAGCACAGTTTATTTACTTGGAAGTGGTAGTGTAATATAATATTTGTTTTTCTTTTTAGAAATCCTTTCGTTGTCAAACAGTTCAATGAGCTCGGTATTTCCTTCTGCCGATGCGATATCAAAAAACGTATTTCAATCCGGCCAAAATGAATTGGTTTCTGCGACGGTGAATAGGCCTAAATCAGATTTAACCTTTGCAGGAAAATTTAAGCAAAGTACTAGTTCATCGTCTACAGGCTGTAATGTATTAAATTATAACAGCGATAGTACGAATCGAAATATCTTGAATAATAATTCTCCAGTACCCTCATCGTTTCATGGTATTGGGTCAACAAATTCCAATGATAGTTCGTCAAGCAGTCGCACTTCTTCATTTCATGACGTTGTCAATTCTGTGAAAAAGGAAGCAAGTACTAGCATATATAATATTGAAAATCGTGTGGTTAAACCAGATATGAATGAGAAATCTATGTCAAACATGTCGAATAAAGGTAACTCCTCAACAGATAATGCATTTACTGTTGGCGCGTCAAGCAATGCAAAAGTGCATCATCAACAATCTACAAATTTAGTAACTCAGAATTTGTCATCACAACAAGTTGTAAAACAAGCAAAAAAGAGAGGTCGGAAAAAGGGGTCTAAAGGAGTTGATAATGTTATTGCAAAACATACGAGTTTGTCATCGCAAATGCTTATTTCGTCCTTAGGTGTTGCGGGTAAAAAGGTTAAAACCACTAAGGAACTGTATGCTGAAATGGAGAGCAGGAAACTTCGCAATGTTAAAATATCAGGAGTAAGTGAAATGTCTGGAAATTCGTCTTCGAACTGGATAGGACAACAAAAGCATCAGAAACCCTTTAGTTCTAGGCGTCAATCATTTTGTTCAGGTTTGTTTTTAATAATTCGTATTAAGTGATTGATTTTCTTTTTAAACAAATTATAACGAAAGTACCAATACATATTTTATTTTTGTTGTCGTTGCAGATATTATCGAAAGCGACAGCTGTACAATGACATCGGAACAATCTCTTGATAGTGGTAATATTTTAAATAAAATACCGGTAGATAAGCATGAGACACAATTATTGGACAATAATAGTAATTATTCAAAATACGACTCCGAGTTTAAAATTGGTGACATAAAAAGCGATGAAGGTAGTAGTAGACTTTTGCCAGATGAAAACTCTGTTTTAGATATGACGACAAAATTAAAATGCGAAATACAAGAAATACTAAAACTATTTACGCCACCTCCTAGTGTCGAAGAAATTGAATATGAATGCTTGAACAGCACAACACAATGCACGTGTACTATTGAAGAAGTAACTGCTCCTGCTAACAATGAATCCGAAGAAAGCATTGGCGACAACGACAGCAAAGATTCGAGTTCAAATGTGAATGTGAATGAAACAGAGAAACCACATTTAAAGATACAAATTCAGCAAGTGACAAATGCGATTAATAGCTTTCAGCGTACGGATGTGGATCAGATTGATGCATTGCATCATCCACCGACCCCAGTGAAAGTAAAGAAATCTATTTTTGACTTGGACTTTGATGATGAGGAAGATCCACTAAAATTAATAATAGCGGACATTGCAAGTAAAAAGTTTAAAGCCGAGACCGAAGTAAAAGCAATCAATCCCCCCCCAGTTATTGAAAATAAATCTGAGGTTCTGTTAAGCACCGAAGATGATCACGGTAAAGTTCATCATCAAAATGCAGCACCACCATATGCCTTAAACGTTCCTACAGCTTCTTCACCGAATAAAGTGTTTCCATCTTACGAAGTTCAAATTGATCCAGACTGTAAAGCTAAAATTCGCTACGAAGTGCAGACGCAAAAAATAACGAAGTTTCACATTGATACTTTGCACAACTGTTTCATACCGAATGTTAATGGAAACTGGAATCACGCCAATGCTGTCAGTACCTGTAACCGTATAAAAGATGATTGTCATGCAACAAATTTAATAATGAATGATGGTTACAATGTAGTGCCATTTTATGGTACGGACATGAACGAACAAATCGTTAAAGATCTCAGTCATGTAAAATATACAACAAAATTTCAAGTTGAACGCTCAAGATGCCAAAATCAAAATGAAATATTATTTAATATACCGTTTTTGGGTGTATCGCGAATACCTGAGGTTACCGACACAAAATGCAAAGACTCTTACAAGCTTACGTTTGGCGAGGAAAAAGAAAACGTCGATAATAAACCAAATTCAAACAATGAAATACTTAATACAAGTGCACTTGATACTATTGATACCAAAGAAAACACGGAAATTGGAATGGAATATGTGCAAAGCGCTGAAATGTGTTTAAATACAAAAAAATTAAAAACAAACAAAAATAGTAAAACATCAGGCTTCAAGTGTACCAAAAAACATGAAAATTTCGTGAAGCAATCAACATGTAAGAGATTTACACAGACTGCTAACAAAAACTTAGAAGCAAATACACATAACTCTAATGATACAAATTATGTCGATGAAGTAAAGTTACATACAAGTTTATTTTATCATGAAGAAATACGTCCAGTGTATCGGAGTGGCTCTCGTCTGTATAAAGAATGCATATTTCATATAAGCAGTTGTAGCTCTGGTTGTAGTAGTGCCGACGAAGACGAAGCTAATACAGGTCTAAATTGTAGAAAACGCAAGACTTCGTCGTCATCGTCATCAGCGTCGCTGTCGTCGCCGTCTTCAGAATATAACGTATTGAATTTGCAACAACAAATAGTACAATCAGAGTTTGCAAAAATGGTTGCGCACTCTACTAAAAATGATGCAAAATTAGACAAAGTTAATGTTAACGAAAATGTTAATGATTGCAACAATCTACCTGAGGAAAATAATCATATGTTATTCTCGTTCAATAATATTTACAACAAATCTACCCGCGATGAATATGACGAACAAGAAAATAAAGACCATGAAAACACGCTGAAGCAGCAACTGCAAAATTGTGATGACTATAATAATTTAAATAATAATTTTACTTTAATTAACTATATTGATAATAAAATTAGCTCTGTTAATAATAATAATAATAATACTAATTCATGTAGCAATAATTACTCAGATACAAACATCAACATAAGCAGCAGTAGTTGTAGTCATGAAAACCCCACAAATTCCGCTCTTATGCACCATTACAACAACAACAACAACAACAACAGCAACAACAGCAACAACGATAATGATGTACCAAATAAGCTATTAAATGAATATCAAACTGGCATACGTGCCGTCGATGAAGATGTTAATGACGACGATGGTAATAGTTGTAGCCGTTTGCAACAATTTAAAGAATGGCATGAAGTTCTACAACTACGTTCATACAACGATGATTTACTAACTGTTCTGCCATATGTTGTACTCGATTAACTTTATTTTCGAATTTTATAGGTTGCATGTACTTAGTATATTCTCTTGATCAGTTTGATTGTCTTTCTTGAAGTTGAAATTCAGTTTTGAATTAATATTTTACACTTCGACTAATGGTATTCTTTTAATGACTAGTTTTTGTTTTTAAATATTGGTTTAGTATCCACAAATATTTTAATTCAAAGTAGTAAATCGAACATTTTATATTCGAATATCACATTCAGTAATATTATAGGTTTAGTTTAATTCGTTAAAACAAACAGTTTTCAGACAGTTTCATATACATATGTAATTTTAGAAATATCTTTAATTTCTGTTGCCTTTCGATATATTAAATATTTTCAGCCATATCTGCATCGGACTGTTTATTTTATTTTATTTTTTTTTAATTAAAAAATTGTATTAAGAAAGCCCATATCAAACACTCAGATTGCAACTTTAAAATTGCAATGTGATACATTTTTAGCCACGGCAGCATATCTAAATGTTATAAATTTGTAAGAAACCCGATTTGAATAACTAAGATGCAATAGTGTGAAGAGTAGTTTTTATTTTCATTTTACAATTTTATATAAACTTGTTCATATATATTATTTTCTTTTGTTCTACCTAAAAATTAAATGTCATGGCTGCGAAATCAAAATATAATACACTTATTTTTTCTTTTCTACTATTATTAAACTTAATATTACAGATATTTTTATGATTGTGCGAAATAGTCTATTTAATTATTCAATTGAAAATGTGAATGGATTTTTGTTGTCCATATAGGATCAAGGTTATATATTATTAACTATAAATGATCACATCAGCGAAACCCGTTAGAGCATGTTGCCAAATAATTTATGCCTACGAAAGTTTGACGTTTTTAAAATGATCTTAATATGCCAAAGCTTTCAGTGATAGTACATGCTCCAGTTTAACGATTAAACTTATTTTCATCCACTGTCTGCGTTGGGGTCATTCTAATTTATTGCTCATAATATGGACTAGCTGCCCATGCCATCAGAATTTCATGATGTTTTGTTTCTACCATTGGCAAGCCATTACGTATTAAACAACGCTTCTGATGGCGGGGTTATTTTATTTCAGATTTAAAAGTTATTGCTAAGTACTAAAACGCAATTCAAAAGTTACTTATATGCGCATGTTAAAATTTAAATCTCAAAAATAATTATCTAATCATTTTTAAACAATAAGCAATTTTCATATCCAATATGTCTTAGATATATTTAAATCTTAGTAGTTTATGTCTTTCACTTATAAAAATTCACTCGCAGCTATAGTCGTAAGTTTTGTAGCATTTCAACCAACATAAACGTGGGGGGAAACATTTTTCGCTTAATTTATTCTTAAGATTTTTAATAATTTTAAAAATGTGTAATTTATCTATATTTTCCAACTAAATTTGTCAAAACAAAACAAAACAAAACAAAAAGCATTAACATATAATAAAAATTACTTCTCTGTTGCTTTTTTAATATTAAAACAAAACCACTTAGTAAAAACTGAATGTAATATTCGAAATAATTTATAATTAGTTTTTAGTGTCAATACGTAATATTGAAAAATAGGTAAACACAATTTTGCTTCATATCTCAGTTTATTTGTAAATACCATTTTTTAATGTTTTATGTTGTAATTTATAAAATTTTTATATCATCATATGGTCACATGATTTTTAATTTTGAAACAGAAATTTATACTGTTTCTGTAAAGTTGTTGATTCGTGCTAAAATTAAATTAAATTTAGAAATATTTCTGGTTATTAAAAATGTATGTTATATAGGGTTTCTTTGAGACACAGTGACATTGTTTTTTATTATTATTTAGTTTTAATACTTATTTTTTGCTACTTCAATATGTTTTCATTTTAAATTGTTATATTATACTTCATTGCATTGCGAAACAAATTGAATATTTTAACACGGTTTGCTTAGTTGAGTTTTGCGTATTTTATGCTTAAAATAATACGGCTTTGAATGAAAAAAAACGGTTAATTTCGGTTTATTTTAAATATTCTTTAAAATTTTTTTTTTACATAATTTATTTCCTAAGCACTGTTGCATGCTATGAAAGCATTATCAATTTTCCTACAGTTGCATCAAAAAAGTATGGCAGTCATATTCATAAAAATAAAGAAATCACTCACTAGTCTATAGCAAAAATTATAGTTTTCAAGTTAAAGCCAATAGAACTATTATGTTGAGATTTCTTCGGTGTTGTTCTAACTGCTTAAAAGTTTTCTTGTATTAATATAAATCCAGTGCAGCAAATTTCTTAACTGACTAAAAAGTTCTTATTTTTAATTTAATCAGTTAGATATTTTTAATGCAAATTGTACTTCATTTTAAACCATTCTTCTAATTATAGTTAATAATTTATCACCTTTAACAAACACCTTTCTAATTAGAAATTACTTCAGCAATTTCAAAATAATTTCTTTCAAAACATGTTCAAAAGAACTTATGCAAAATTTAGAAATACTATGATTTTTGTTTTTTATTACTTAAAAATTATTAATAATTTTTCAATGTTAACGAAAAAAAAAACAAAAGTGTTTTTATTAAATGGCAAAAGTCTACAAATGTTTTAGTTTGTAATAAACAGATATGTAAATACTGAATAAATAAAAAATACGGTTTTTTCTTACAACTGCTGCTGCATTATATACCACTCAAATATATATATGTATATTTGCGAATATACGAATTACGAGACTACTGTATATTAGATTTTTATTAAATAAAATTTATTATTTTTCTTTAAATTTGTTTTAGAATCAATATTTGTTTCTTCTGTATAATGAATTCTTTCTTATTTTAAAGTGATTTTTTATCCTTTGTAATATATGGATTTCACTTCAAATAAAATAATACATGTTACCTAAATTACTTTTAGTTGGTACTGAAAATATAATCCTAAAAATGAAAATAAAAAAAAATAAAACTGAATTTGTAAAAATAAAAAATGATGTTTTATATTTATAACAAACATATGTACATGTGTACGTATGTATGATCTCAAACTGTTTTAGTCCTGAACGTAAAGTAAATGCTTAACGTCGTGAATCCAAAAAAACTTTTATCAATGACTGTAGTTTGTAAGAATATGTGGCGAAACATTTAATGGAATAAAAGAACTTGAAAAAATCTCTCCCTGGCAGTAGCCTTACAAATAGGATATATTCCAAAAAAAAAATTTGAAAGTGTAGTGGGATGTTATATATACTGTACTAAATGCCTAAGTTAAAGTCATTCCCAACACTCACCTGGTAAGAACCATGACCTAAAAACCTTAGCGATTCCACCAACTCAACGCGCTTCGCCAATACTTCACTTTTTAAATTTAGGTATATTGTTTGTAGCACATGCCTAAACGCTAACTTATTTAGTTTTGAATTATTTTTAAAACTTTTAAGCAAATGAAACACGATTCTTTTACACAAGGAGTGCGTTTTATTTATCCGGCAATTTAATTATATCAGACTTGTCTGATTAATTTTCTTTTTCAACAAAAGTTATAAACAAAAACCAGCTGAAAAATAAATTGTATTAGATACATATGTATGTATATATGTATGCTTATTTATAGCAAATTATAATCACCCTTATCGCGAATCTCAAGGGAATAAATTCTAGGGAATTGCCATAACTTGGCATCGCCAATTCTTAGTCTAAAAAAATAAATATCTGTGGCAATTCTATTTTGAATTGTTGTAATTGAATATTTTACGCGTTTGTTATAATTTTCTTAATAAATTGTTATACAGTAAAATGCATAATATTTCACGCCCCGATTCAAGTTATTATTTGGATAAAATAAAACTGAGACATTTGATAGATGCGTGAAATCCACTGTGTTTAAGGGAAGTAATGTAAGTGAAATCATGAATTGTTGGCGGTAAGTGTGTACATAAGTATATAAAAAAATTCTGCAGGTTCCAATAACATTTAAGAGTTAAGAAAACAGTTTTTAACTAAAAAAAAAAATTTTTATTGCAGAGGGAAGTTATCAACAAAGTGTTGGGCGGCAATTGGACGTTGGTGTAGCGCAACCGACTTTTGGTGAGCTGTTGGCAGAAGTTTTAAGGATTTATGAAAACAAACTGTCCGAGGTGGATTGATTAACCGAATATAGAAAAAAAAAAGCTTTTGCTAGAGAATTAAGTGGAAAATACCGCTTCAAAGGCATTGTAGGCTGTATTGACGGAACGCATATAAGAATTAATAGCCCACAACATAATAAGCGTTTGCTCTGTAATAGGAAAAGATTTAATAGCTTAAATCTCATGCTGGTATATTGGTTTTAGACTCCTCATCATATACATATATATTTTTATATCTCGTGTAATAAAAGACGGATACGGTTTGTAGATTCTCTTCATGGTGGAGCGTGTCACGACTCTACAATTTGGAATATTAACGAACTGACGAGCAAAATGGAAGACGATTAATTAAATGGAGAGGAGCTGGGTTGCTGGGTACGTAGTTGTAAAGATAAATAATGTGGGTGTATTCCTTAGAAGATGCTGCATATCCATTGGAGCCATGGTTATTAACATCACACAGAACTCCTAGTGGGGTTACGAAATATCATAGAGAGAACTAATGGTATATTAAAACATAGTTGGAGGTGTTTACTTGGAGCCCGAGAATTGCAGTATTCGCCAAAGAAAACAACTCAAATTATTGATGTTTGTGGCACAATATATGTCACCACTATGGTTGATATGACTCGCAGTTTAGCGAAATACTCGACGGATATAACCCAACACAAGATATAGATGATATCGTCATACAACTCGCAAATAGGATGGACTCGGTTGTTGTAGCTGTTTCATTAACTTATTAATAAAAACTGTATTAAATAAAAAAAATTATCTCAAACATATAAACAGTGATGTAAAATGAATTGTGTTTCGTCTTCATGTATGTTTATATTATATTTTGCTTCATCAACTTATAATGTCGGATACAAAATCTAAAAAAGAAAGATACGCGCTCTTAAATCTAAAAAGGAATAAATCACATTTGTGTTGTTTTTGAAAAATCTTAATAAAAAGACAAATTCATTTAAAACTATAAAATTCTAATTGTTAGTTTGTAAAAGTTTTTGTAAACTAAAAAATTATCACATTCTTATAAGTTTGCAGTCCATAACTACAATTAAATTGCTTGATTTTTAGTTCCTCTAATTGGATTTTTCGATGCTAACAATTGTAAATTATTCATTTTAACGTAGGGGGGATGTCGAAGCAGACCGCTAAATTTATGGATCTCTTTTCCCCCGAATTGATTGAGGAAAATAATCATATGTTATTCTCGTTCAATAATATTTACAACAAATCTACCCGCGATGAATATGACGAACAAGAAAATAAAGACCATGAAAACACGCTGAAGCAGCAACTGCAAAATTGTGATGACTATAATAATTTAAATAATAATTTTACTTTAATTAACTATATTGATAATAAAATTAGCTCTGTTAATAATAATAATAATAATACTAATTCATGTAGCAATAATTACTCAGATACAAACATCAACATAAGCAGCAGTAGTTGTAGTCATGAAAACCCCACAAATTCCGCTCTTATGCACCATTACAACAACAACAACAACAACAACAGCAACAACGATAATGATGTACCAAATAAGCTATTAAATGAATATCAAACTGGCATACGTGCCGTCGATGAAGATGTTAATGACGACGATGGTAATAGTTGTAGCCGTTTGCAACAATTTAAAGAATGGCATGAAGTTCTACAACTACGTTCATACAACGATGATTTACTAACTGTTCTGCCATATGTTGTACTCGATTAACTTTATTTTCGAATTTTATAGGTTGCATGTACTTAGTATATTCTCTTGATCAGTTTGATTGTCTTTCTTGAAGTTGAAATTCAGTTTTGAATTAATATTTTACACTTCGACTAATGGTATTCTTTTAATGACTAGTTTTTGTTTTTAAATATTGGTTTAGTATCCACAAATATTTTAATTCAAAGTAGTAAATCGAACATTTTATATTCGAATATCACATTCAGTAATATTATAGGTTTAGTTTAATTCGTTAAAACAAACAGTTTTCAGACAGTTTCATATACATATGTAATTTTAGAAATATCTTTAATTTCTGTTGCCTTTCGATATATTAAATATTTTCAGCCATATCTGCATCGGACTGTTTATTTTATTTTATTTTTTTTTAATTAAAAAATTGTATTAAGAAAGCCCATATCAAACACTCAGATTGCAACTTTAAAATTGCAATGTGATACATTTTTAGCCACGGCAGCATATCTAAATGTTATAAATTTGTAAGAAACCCGATTTGAATAACTAAGATGCAATAGTGTGAAGAGTAGTTTTTATTTTCATTTTACAATTTTATATAAACTTGTTCATATATATTATTTTCTTTTGTTCTACCTAAAAATTAAATGTCATGGCTGCGAAATCAAAATATAATACACTTATTTTTTCTTTTCTACTATTATTAAACTTAATATTACAGATATTTTTATGATTGTGCGAAATAGTCTATTTAATTATTCAATTGAAAATGTGAATGGATTTTTGTTGTCCATATAGGATCAAGGTTATATATTATTAACTATAAATGATCACATCAGCGAAACCCGTTAGAGCATGTTGCCAAATAATTTATGCCTACGAAAGTTTGACGTTTTTAAAATGATCTTAATATGCCAAAGCTTTCAGTGATAGTACATGCTCCAGTTTAACGATTAAACTTATTTTCATCCACTGTCTGCGTTGGGGTCATTCTAATTTATTGCTCATAATATGGACTAGCTGCCCATGCCATCAGAATTTCATGATGTTTTGTTTCTACCATTGGCAAGCCATTACGTATTAAACAACGCTTCTGATGGCGGGGTTATTTTATTTCAGATTTAAAAGTTATTGCTAAGTACTAAAACGCAATTCAAAAGTTACTTATATGCGCATGTTAAAATTTAAATCTCAAAAATAATTATCTAATCATTTTTAAACAATAAGCAATTTTCATATCCAATATGTCTTAGATATATTTAAATCTTAGTAGTTTATGTCTTTCACTTATAAAAATTCACTCGCAGCTATAGTCGTAAGTTTTGTAGCATTTCAACCAACATAAACGTGGGGGGAAACATTTTTCGCTTAATTTATTCTTAAGATTTTTAATAATTTTAAAAATGTGTAATTTATCTATATTTTCCAACTAAATTTGTCAAAACAAAACAAAACAAAACAAAAAGCATTAACATATAATAAAAATTACTTCTCTGTTGCTTTTTTAATATTAAAACAAAACCACTTAGTAAAAACTGAATGTAATATTCGAAATAATTTATAATTAGTTTTTAGTGTCAATACGTAATATTGAAAAATAGGTAAACACAATTTTGCTTCATATCTCAGTTTATTTGTAAATACCATTTTTTAATGTTTTATGTTGTAATTTATAAAATTTTTATATCATCATATGGTCACATGATTTTTAATTTTGAAACAGAAATTTATACTGTTTCTGTAAAGTTGTTGATTCGTGCTAAAATTAAATTAAATTTAGAAATATTTCTGGTTATTAAAAATGTATGTTATATAGGGTTTCTTTGAGACACAGTGACATTGTTTTTTATTATTATTTAGTTTTAATACTTATTTTTTGCTACTTCAATATGTTTTCATTTTAAATTGTTATATTATACTTCATTGCATTGCGAAACAAATTGAATATTTTAACACGGTTTGCTTAGTTGAGTTTTGCGTATTTTATGCTTAAAATAATACGGCTTTGAATGAAAAAAAAAACGGTTAATTTCGGTTTATTTTAAATATTCTTTAAAATTTTTTTTTTACATAATTTATTTCCTAAGCACTGTTGCATGCTATGAAAGCATTATCAATTTTCCTACAGTTGCATCAAAAAAGTATGGCAGTCATATTCATAAAAATAAAGAAATCACTCACTAGTCTATAGCAAAAATTATAGTTTTCAAGTTAAAGCCAATAGAACTATTATGTTGAGATTTCTTCGGTGTTGTTCTAACTGCTTAAAAGTTTTCTTGTATTAATATAAATCCAGTGCAGCAAATTTCTTAACTGACTAAAAAGTTCTTATTTTTAATTTAATCAGTTAGATATTTTTAATGCAAATTGTACTTCATTTTAAACCATTCTTCTAATTATAGTTAATAATTTATCACCTTTAACAAACACCTTTCTAATTAGAAATTACTTCAGCAATTTCAAAATAATTTCTTTCAAAACATGTTCAAAAGAACTTATGCAAAATTTAGAAATACTATGATTTTTGTTTTTTATTACTTAAAAATTATTAATAATTTTTCAATGTTAACGAAAAAAAAAACAAAAGTGTTTTTATTAAATGGCAAAAGTCTACAAATGTTTTAGTTTGTAATAAACAGATATGTAAATACTGAATAAATAAAAAATACGGTTTTTTCTTACAACTGCTGCTGCATTATATACCACTCAAATATATATATGTATATTTGCGAATATACGAATTACGAGACTACTGTATATTAGATTTTTATTAAATAAAATTTATTATTTTTCTTTAAATTTGTTTTAGAATCAATATTTGTTTCTTCTGTATAATGAATTCTTTCTTATTTTAAAGTGATTTTTTATCCTTTGTAATATATGGATTTCACTTCAAATAAAATAATACATGTTACCTAAATTACTTTTAGTTGGTACTGAAAATATAATCCTAAAAATGAAAATAAAAAAAAATAAAACTGAATTTGTAAAAATAAAAAATGATGTTTTATATTTATAACAAACATATGTACATGTGTACGTATGTATGATCTCAAACTGTTTTAGTCCTGAACGTAAAGTAAATGCTTAACGTCGTGAATCCAAAAAAACTTTTATCAATGACTGTAGTTTGTAAGAATATGTGGCGAAACATTTAATGGAATAAAAGAACTTGAAAAAATCTCTCCCTGGCAGTAGCCTTACAAATAGGATATATTCCAAAAAAAAAATTTGAAAGTGTAGTGGGATGTTATATATACTGTACTAAATGCCTAAGTTAAAGTCATTCCCAACACTCACCTGGTAAGAACCATGACCTAAAAACCTTAGCGATTCCACCAACTCAACGCGCTTCGCCAATACTTCACTTTTTAAATTTAGGTATATTGTTTGTAGCACATGCCTAAACGCTAACTTATTTAGTTTTGAATTATTTTTAAAACTTTTAAGCAAATGAAACACGATTCTTTTACACAAGGAGTGCGTTTTATTTATCCGGCAATTTAATTATATCAGACTTGTCTGATTAATTTTCTTTTTCAACAAAAGTTATAAACAAAAACCAGCTGAAAAATAAATTGTATTAGATACATATGTATGTATATATGTATGCTTATTTATAGCAAATTATAATCACCCTTATCGCGAATCTCAAGGGAATAAATTCTAGGGAATTGCCATAACTTGGCATCGCCAATTCTTAGTCTAAAAAAATAAATATCTGTGGCAATTCTATTTTGAATTGTTGTAATTGAATATTTTACGCGTTTGTTATAATTTTCTTAATAAATTGTTATACAGTAAAATGCATAATATTTCACGCCCCGATTCAAGTTATTATTTGGATAAAATAAAACTGAGACATTTGATAGATGCGTGAAATCCACTGTGTTTAAGGGAAGTAATGTAAGTGAAATCATGAATTGTTGGCGGTAAGTGTGTACATAAGTATATAAAAAAATTCTGCAGGTTCCAATAACATTTAAGAGTTAAGAAAACAGTTTTTAACTAAAAAAAAAATTTTTATTGCAGAGGGAAGTTATCAACAAAGTGTTGGGCGGCAATTGGACGTTGGTGTAGCGCAACCGACTTTTGGTGAGCTGTTGGCAGAAGTTTTAAGGATTTATGAAAACAAACTGTCCGAGGTGGATTGATTAACCGAATATAGAAAAAAAAAAGCTTTTGCTAGAGAATTAAGTGGAAAATACCGCTTCAAAGGCATTGTAGGCTGTATTGACGGAACGCATATAAGAATTAATAGCCCACAACATAATAAGCGTTTGCTCTGTAATAGGAAAAGATTTAATAGCTTAAATCTCATGCTGGTATATTGGTTTTAGACTCCTCATCATATACATATATATTTTTATATCTCGTGTAATAAAAGACGGATACGGTTTGTAGATTCTCTTCATGGTGGAGCGTGTCACGACTCTACAATTTGGAATATTAACGAACTGACGAGCAAAATGGAAGACGATTAATTAAATGGAGAGGAGCTGGGTTGCTGGGTACGTAGTTGTAAAGATAAATAATGTGGGTGTATTCCTTAGAAGATGCTGCATATCCATTGGAGCCATGGTTATTAACATCACACAGAACTCCTAGTGGGGTTACGAAATATCATAGAGAGAACTAATGGTATATTAAAACATAGATGGAGGTGTTTACTTGGAGCCCGAGAATTGCAGTATTCGCCAAAGAAAACAACTCAAATTATTGATGTTTGTGGCACAATATATGTCACCACTATGGTTGATATGACTCGCAGTTTAGCGAAATACTCGACGGATATAACCCAACACAAGATATAGATGATATCGTCATACAACTCGCAAATAGGATGGACTCGGTTGTTGTAGCTGTTTCATTAACTTATTAATAAAAACTGTATTAAATAAAAAAAATTATCTCAAACATATAAACAGTGATGTAAAATGAATTGTGTTTCGTCTTCATGTATGTTTATATTATATTTTGCTTCATCAACTTATAATGTCGGATACAAAATCTAAAAAAGAAAGATACGCGCTCTTAAATCTAAAAAGGAATAAATCACATTTGTGTTGTTTTTGAAAAATCTTAATAAAAAGACAAATTCATTTAAAACTATAAAATTCTAATTGTTAGTTTGTAAAAGTTTTTGTAAACTAAAAAATTATCACATTCTTATAAGTTTGCAGTCCATAACTACAATTAAATTGCTTGATTTTTAGTTCCTCTAATTGGATTTTTCGATGCTAACAATTGTAAATTATTCATTTTAACGTAGGGGGGATGTCGAAGCAGACCGCTAAATTTATGGATCTCTTTTCCCCCGAATTGATTTCTGGTAACCGATTGTTAATTCACGATTATCTTACTCTCAATCAAGTTTCGTGCTAGCACTAGCCTTTACTCTTGACTATAGTTATTTAAGACTGGTGACTGTCGACCTTCTTCCTCATAACGGAGTCTTGTAATTGCTAGCATTTATCAAAGGCGTAGCTCCCTCATGGCATACACACTTAACAAGGTTCGTGGTCCTAAATCTAATGTTAGCCAGTGCTGGGCACTCACAAACAATGTGTGCTACCATCGCAGACTCTTACTCAAGAGTATCTTTAGAAACTGTCCCGTCCACCCCTTGCGAGGTTTTTTTGTCCAAATCTTTAGAATCCCTCCATTGCCAATAAACAGCGGATTTCCTACTGAGATTAACCTCTCCTCCTCGTGCGAGGCTTAACTACACCTCACTGTCGGAATATCCCGCTTTAGAAGTACCTTTAAGAATTGACTTATCCACCCCTCGCGTTGCGTTCTTGTCAACCTCTCCGCCTTTTGCGAGGCTTCCTGCTTCATCCCTCTAATGGAGAACAATATGTCCACCCAAACAGAGCTCCATATGAACGGGTAAGTCTGTATTAAAACTCGAGATCGAGTGGTATCCAGAGTTCCCACACTTGAGACCAAGCACCCTTTTGGGCACGCATCCCTGGTGTATGCTGTTACACCGTGGATTAGGGATTTTCGTTACCAGAGTTTTAACTTCTCTCCGCTCGACTTATTTAGCCAAACTCCCTGCAGTGACAAGAACCTGTTACCTTCAGCTTCCACGTGGGGTCAGAACTTCTGACTGCACTTAGTTACGGCAAGCCATATCTATGTGCCTGCCAGCTGACATTGTTATTTAATTATTATTCCTCAGTTTTTTCCATCGCATTTTACAGAACTTTTTAAAAAGCAATTTATTCTGCCCGTCCCATATTTCTAGCAACGTCGTGCTAAATTTTCTAAATCTACGTTCTTCCTCCTTACTGTGCGCTTTGTACATCTCAATCGCTTAACCAAAATGGCAGCTGCGGATTTTTCGAGTTTCTAACTCATGTAGTAGCAACTTAGTTGTAGGTTCTTTACTTTGCTTTAATATTTGAGCTTTTTGGTGGATTATCGTCCACAGCTTCACCGTAATTGCTAACTTGCAAACCAGTTGTATTTATTTTAGTTTTTTGCAGGGCTGCTTTATGCTTAAGTTTGCAAGTGTATCAGCGTTCTTCACGGCAATATCACATAATTTTTCCGCATTTCGTTTCGCATATGGCTTTGCAACGCATACACTTGAGCTTCCTTTACGCCATTGTGTGTTTTGAATGGCCTTCATTTTAACATAGGACTTATGATCAAATCAAGCCTATTATTAATATACCAGACCAATAGTTGTATATTATTATGAACATGTAATAGTACCAAACATTTACTTTTTTTTACATTCTGTTATTGATTTTGAAGGAGAACCTTGGCTATTTAACTGGCTTTCTACATTATAACAAAAGTCAGTCACAGTTTACTTCTTCTCTTTATGAAACCCTTTGACAATGTCGGGATTTCCACATACATACATATGTATTAATTCCACCAATGTAATCAGCCAGCTGTAGCTTGTTTTGTGAAAGAAGTAACGTCATTATTCGGGAAAACCCCACGGGAATAAAAATCGGCGATGCCATATTTTTTCGACCGTAAGAGTTTTTTCAACTGGAAATAATTCACGATTGCAAATCTTTGGAAAAGGGAAATATTTTGGGGGGGAAAATATTCACGATAGGGGTGAATAAAATTGATGACGAAGTTGATACAAAGTGATTGTTGGCTAATAAGTGACGACGATGTTGCCAACGCCAAATATAATAAGGGTGAATAAAAACTGGTTCGCTCGTGGTATATTTTCTCAATAGATGAAAAGTAAAATTCCTTCACGCTTAAGTAGAAAAGAAAGAAATAAGGTATAATTTCTCCTCAAATAATAAAATTTAATAAATAACTGCAATGTTGTAATGAATTTTTAAAATGGCCTTTCGAAAGAAGGAAAAAATCACACAGTAGAAAATTTCGTATAAAATATTTTTTCAGAAAATTAAAAATGTAGTTTGAATTCAGAAATTAAAAACAATTGTATTAGTTTCAGTTTAAAATCTAAAGCAAGTCCAGACGTACTGTTACAAGACGTCTTGACTATTCATAAGTTAGTTCGCACATTGAGAGAGCGCCTGCAAAATAACGAAAGAAAATATGTTCGTGAAATTTTCTTGAAGAATACGTGTAGATGTTCCTGTTCAGTTTGAGTATCGTTTTTTGTCTCTCATCAAGATAGTTTATGTACGGTTGTTTACAGATGAACCCACACACACATACATACTTTTCATTTTACCTGTGTATTTTGTTCGTGTAATGGCATGACGGAGTTGTGCGAAGAGTTGTTCGGACAACTCAGTCTGAACATGTAGCTACCATGAACAGCGACGTTCTTGACCATAGACTACTCATGATTCAAATAATACAGATTCCGCATTGCGCAGGTCCGTTATAATTGTTGTATTTGCTTTTTGTGCTCAGCTGTTGTGTGTGACGTCAACCGTGTTTGCAAGTGAAGCGGGAATAATAAAGTGTGAATAATAAAATTGTTAAATAAAATGAAGTGTGCAGTAAAAGATTGCAAGAGTAGCAGTTTAAATAATTGTGAACAAATATTTTTTTTTATTTTTCCATTAAATGCTTGTGTTTTAAAGCAATGGATAAGTTTTTGTTGCCGCGGTAATAAAATGAATGTGAAAAATGCACGTATCTGCACGGGACATTTTAGGCCGGAGGATTTTGATAACAAGTTGGAATATGAAATGGGTAAGTAAGCAGCTACTAAAAGAATTAGTTCAATGAATATTTTCAGGAACAATAATAGGAAGTATTCATATTGCTCCAGAAGTTGAAGAACCAGTCGAGCAAGGGTTGAATGAGATGCAATATGATGGACTAGAAAACCTTGCGGACTACATTTGCCATAAATTAAAAAAAAGATATTCCTGATATTGCCATATCAGGAAATGACACAACATATTCGTGGGTTAACCATTTATCTGAGGAAGGCTTATCAAAGCCAACGCAGAAAATGATGCAACAAATGCAGCAACTTCACGAAATATTTGAGGCAAATAATAGAGATGGCCTACTAATTAAAAAACTATTTTTAAAGTCTCTTATAGATCAGGCTCATCACATTCATTGTGATGAGAATATAAAAACTCATTTCTTCAGATCTAGATTATATTTTAAAATAAGAAATCTTAATCAAGATTTAGTCGATAGCGCTAGGTCTCGAAAAAGAAAAATAAAAAAATTATAAATTGAAATAATTGTTTTTTTTTTTTTGGTTTTACCCTTAGGTAACAACAAATATGGTGGGAAAGAGTGTTTAATTATGAACTCAGTCCATTTCTCTAAAATATAATGCATTTTCGCTTTATTATATTGTTATACTTTCATTATATTTACAACTTTCGCGTTTTCTACAAGAAATCTCATACTATTGCTATAGCACACACACACACACACTGGCCACTTGTGACGTACATGCGCAGTAGATTTCAATTTTGTACATCGTCTGCGTCATCTGTATTTCTTGCTTCATGTAGACTACTAATATATATTCTGTGTTCTTGACTACCCAAATTTCTGTGCGAGCAGCAAAAGGTGCGATGGCTGAACAGATTTGTGGCTAGTCACGACGTCAAGTAAAACGCGTTGACGTGTAAATGCGTGGTATGTAACTCCACCTTAAAACTGTGTTTACATTACGAGTACAAGTCACATGAAATGTGAAAATTGCTATCTATATGGAATTTAATGTGTATGTTAAAATCAGAGTGTTAATACAGTTTATACATTTTATGTTCTGACATAACTTTTTTTGTTCGAAACAAATTCCTAAAGCAGCTGATTTTCAAAGTGTTTTCTATTTATAATTTAAAATCAGAAGTAGACTCCAATACGGTTGAAATGGTATTATACATCGTTATTATAATTGCAACTGCAAAGCAACAGGCAGTGATGTCAACCACGCAGTAATTTCATGATTGTGCGGTACATTACCGAAAATAATATATCTATATATATAAAAGTGAAACACTGTATGGCTGTGTGTGTGTTAGCTGTATACTTCGAAACCGTAAAGCCGATCGGACTCAAACTTTGGCAAGTTGTTGTACACATTCCAGGGTGTGTTTATTGGTGGTAATTTAAAAAAGTGGGCGGGGCTACGCCCCTCTACATAAAAAAATGCAATACGCCCATACACAATAAATATTAATTTTTCAGCTACTTGCACTTAACCGACTTTTCTGAAACTTTGCACACATATTGAACTCTCATGATTATACAATTTCGTAATTAGAAATGTGGGCAGCGCCACGCCCATGAAAAATAAGTTATCATTTTTAGCTACTTGCACTAGATCGATATTTGCACTGGACTGATTTTTTTGAAACTTTACACACATATTGAGCTCACAAAGGACGTTGCAACGCGCGCCGGGATGGCTAGTATTAAATAAAAACGAAAGTAATCAGTAAAATTGATATTGAAATTGATATATACTTGATATAATTGATATATAATTGTATAAGGTAACCACTATTGCCCACTAAAAAGACTTATACAAATTGATTAAAGTAAAATAATATTTGTAAATTTAACTTATTTTGTACATATATTTTTGCTTCAAATATACATAAAGGACACAATTTATGTATTATTACAAAATAATTAGTAATAATTATTTGCAACTATTGCTGTATAAATTAGTGTATGTGATATTTTGCCTAACTCAAATTAGGTAGTAAACCAAAAAATAAAAGTAGTGGCAAAATTTACTCAGCAATGCAAATCTTTGTTTGGACGACATTTTAAAAATTAACGTTCACTTTACTATGTAAACGTGCAAAAATTGTTCAAGAAAATCGTCTAGTTCATTAAGATTTTTATTTACAAGTACTTTTATGTGTAAGGGCATGGTTTGAATAAAATACATATTAAATGCGGTTGGTTGGTCGGTGCAATGTTGTAAGAAAAAAGGTAAAAAATCGTCAAATCATACTTTGCACTTTTTTAATAATAAGAAGTTACATAATGTGCAATAAATTGGCAAATCTGGCAACAGTAGTAACATGCGAGCTTTCATTAAGCTACATATTTTTTTTGCAAGTAACAACAACCTATTTGTCAATTAAGAGAACTCACTGGTTTGAAAGTTTATCGGAACTGCATTTGTATTAGATTGCCATACGGTTAGTAAAAAATATGAAAAATAATATATAAAAAATGCATTTTGCATATATGTACACATTGTAATAAAAATATAACACAATATAAATAAATAAACAAAAAGAGAAGTAACTAAAAGTGAAAGTAAAACATATACTTGAATTTGATTGTAAAAACAACAAATATTATGTACATAAATGAATTCGCGTTTTTGTGTGCGTTTGTAACCTTCAATCATTTTCTTTTTCCTTTTTTGCCATTGTGTAGTTCCATCGTTGTACTTGCGCAAAAATAAACAGTAACATAATGATTTTTTTTTTTGCAAAAGTGTTATGAATACAATCAATTTTAAAGAAATTTAAATCTGTGCATTTAAAATGACTTGATAATTTTCCGAAATCGTTTTATAATTTATTATTATAGAAAATTAACAGTTTTATGGGATTGTTCCAATAATTAAAAGCAGTAACAATAAAATTGTCTGGCAACACTGATTGCTAATGGTGAATTCTAAAAGCTTATTATTTGTTGTATTTATTGTTAACAACTGATGGAAATGGAAACTTATAACGAGTTTTTATATTTCTTAGTTGGAAAAACACAATAAAGTTTTAAATTTTATGTAATTAAAGATTATTTGTATTGAGAATATTTTTTTAGCATAATGTATTTAATATTAACTGAACGTTGACAGTGACAATTTTAATTACTGGTAGGTTACTGGGTAAATTGATTGGAAAAGAAAAATCATTCGAATTTTGTACCTCTAAGCATAATACAATGGGGTTTGAAAATGCTTTCTTTCGAATCGAGGTGCAGAGTAAGCCCCCTGGAATTTATAGTTTATTTACACACATGTATGTATGTACATCGTTTATAGCATGTACATACATATGTATGTGAGAATATACTCATGAGCGTGTGTTTAATTTTAAGGCCATTAAATTTTTAATTATTACATGTCTTCGTCCGGTACAAATTCGTCCAAACTTTTCATGTTTACTTTGTATATACATACATATGTGTGTATGTACACATTTTTTACTAACTATTTGAAAGTGTCTTTAGGGTGTATTTAAAGCCAATTGTCCTTTTCTTAATATTTGGGCCTCTTTAGTACATATACTTTCTAAATTAATGTTGTAAAATAAATGGAAATATCTAACGAGTTTTTTATGGATAAAAAATTTAAAATTGAAAACTGATAAGAAATATTAAAAAAACACACACACACACCCACCCACAAACATATGAATAGAAGGAACTAAAAATCCTTTGTACTATTTACGGACCATGTACATAGATGACATTCATATGTAGGTACATACATATGTGAGTATACATATGCATGTAGTTATTCCACATAATTTTTTTTATTCTTAACTTTTAGACAACTGGTTTTGTGTGTTTTGGGAATCAAATCCCCTTTAACCTGTTGAACTGTTTCAAAGAACCCGCTCAAGTTTTATAGCTACCGCTAGGTTCTATACTTTTAATCCATAAATAAATATTTTGGCAAGACCGATGAGCAAAATAAGTGCTTCATCACTTCAATTTTTTCTTACCATAACACTATGTCCTGCACCTTTATTAGTCGTACATAATTTATTTTACTGGTTCTTTGAATACAAAATAATAAAAATACTATTCTGACAATCAAGGCTACTTGTTATACAAGTTTAATGTAACAGTTCTATACTACTGCTTTTTCGCACCACAAGATTCAAGTTTTATAGAAAACAATGCAAGCTTTCGCCGATTTCTTTTTTTCCAAGGCTATATATTTTGAACAGTTGTTAAGAAATTGTTTAATATTGAAGAGGTTTTACTCCAAAAACAGTTTGAGATAATGAACAAGTTGGAATCATCCCCCAGCTTTTAAGAGCTCTGTCAGAATTGAGGATATAACATACAATTTGAATATAGCAAAGTGTATGTCGGTCTGTCCGAAGTTAAAATCAACTATCTAAAGGCGCTAGATAATTTAGGAAATTATAATTTGGTTTGGTTCACAAATTGCTGAGATATGAGAACAAACAAATTAAAAAAAAATAACGAATTCGCCAAAAGTTCATATATTCACGAAAAGTAAAAAAATCGCAAAAAAATATTAATTTTAAGTTACTAAAAAATCTCACGGAAAAGATAGTGTTCTTGGTCTTCTGTGTGGAGAATACGTGTAGATGTTCGTGTTCAGTCTGAGCATAATTTTTTGTTTCTCATCGAGATTGTTTGCATGTTCTCAGCATAGTTTATGTACAGGAAAGCATACATACATATATATTTTTTATTTTGCCTCTTTGTGTTTTGTTTGATGCCAGAACAACTTTGTGCGAACTGTTCCGACAAATTTGTTTGAACACCAACATACCATCAGCAGCTTTTCGTAAAAACAACAGCTTCCAGTCTTTTAAGTATTTACGTCAAACTGGCTTAAAAAATTTTATGTATGTATGTGTTCGAAAAATGTGGCTTTGTTTTGCACAACGACACATCAAACTGAAGCCTATTTTTCTGAGAAGTACGACCAAAATATGTGACTGTTGGATAGATATTGCATTGGCGCGTGCTATTAATAAAAACAGTAGCCTAAAGCCTATTTTGGGCACAAGAGTAGTTCAAAGCAGGGGCCGTAATAATTATGGCCTTTTTAATAAAAGTCAAAATATAATTGAATGTAGCTTACCTTTTCCAAGATTTCAAATGGGAGAAAATAACACATATTTCTGCAAAAAAAAACATGAATAAAAAATTATAATTACTTTCCAAAAAAGTCTAAAACCAAGAAATAGGAATTATTTCTAAAAAAGAAAAATCGAAAGTTAGGAATCGTGCGATCTAATAAAATTTTAGTTTAATACGATTAACATCTTATGTTTGACATGGTTCTCCGATATATATTTGTGCCTCATTCAAAAATAATTATTATTTTTTAGTATCTGGCTCAAAGAAAAGCATGATTTTACGCTTGAAAATCTACTCAATGAGTTAAAGTTGAGTTCTGTAAGTGTTTTGATTTTCGTCAAACTCACATCAAAGCAATGTGAGCGTGAGTTTACTAACACAATCCCAAAAAATCTGAGTTTGATGAGTGACTAGGACGCTTTAGGATTATCAACACTGACAGAAAGAACACAAACTAGTTTGGAGAACAGGCAAAAAATTGATGAACAACAGACTTAAAATTTGTATTATGTATTATTACACTTATTTACGATTACGTTAACACAGTTTATATACAGGGTGTCTGGCAGTAGATTTATATTTTCAAACTTAAATAAAAAACGTAATAATTGACACAAAGTTTTATTAAGAGCATTGAGTTGAACAGACTGTTCAAAACGGAGCCTTGTGTTCTGCGCTGCAGGATGCAGTAAACTTGGTTCAATTGGGCTGATTTCTCGACGAATATTTTCCTTTAAAGACACAAGAGATTGGGGATTGTCATTATAAACCCTCTCTTTGAGGTAGCTCCATAAAAAAATCCATGGGAGTTAGATCGGTCGACCTCGGAGGCCATAGGATGTTCCCAAAGCGACTGATCAGTTTTTGTTGAAAATTATCCCGAAGAAAATTCATCGAAGCTCTGGCTGTGTGCAGTTGCCCCATCCTGTTGAAACCACGTGTGTGAAGAGTACGATGGATGGCAAAGCGAATTCCGTAATCATGCGTCGATAATTTTCACCGTTGACATTCGTCGCCTGGCTTCGAGAACTTTCGAAAAAAAGTGGTCCAATTATCTAATGTGTGGATAATGTTTAGCAAACAATTACGCTGGGACAGTGCGAAAACGCTCCAAATTCGTTTCACAAAATTTTTTGCTTAAATCAAAGTCACTTTCTTTCAGTTCTTGAACGATTTGAATTTTAATGAAATGCTAATAATGGATGGACCTTCAGATGCTTCTTTAAAATCCATGAATAATCGCTCTTGGAAGTTCCAGTGAGGCTGCTCTTTTCCGTATTGAAAGTCGCGGATTTTCACGTAAACTACTTTCATAGCCGAAGCAGTTGCGCGGAATCTCTGGACCCACGAACGAATTAAATTTATACTTGGTCCATCACGTATACGCCGAATACCGAGCTTTGAACAAAATTGTCGAGGAGCAATTACGTAAGAATCATTACTCTTAAAAATGTCTCCACAGCGAACGCGCGATGCTCACTCGACCACTGCGACATCGTGATTGACAAATCCGCACAATCAATAATTCCAACGGCAACAACCTCCCTCCGCAACGTTTAATACTTTTTTAAATAATCATATTTAAAAATATAAATTTTTCAGCTACACTTGCTTCCCAGCCAATAAATTAGTCCGAAATTGTCCGAGATGAATCTGTCGTTGGTCCTCAGGGCATTAAAAATTAGTGACTATTTAAATCTATTTTCCGTCGTACCATGTTACAATGCAACCTTCAAATCGCTTTTAATCAGCATCTAGAAATTAGTTCCCTAACTTCCTTAAACATAATCCACCTCAAGCTCCCTTTGTATTTTAAAATATCGTGTGCTTTCCGAAATATATGCATCTTTAAGTAATTTTATTTCCAGGGTCCTTCTGAATAATTGCTCAGTGTCTGTAATTCTTGCCAATGAAGTTGAAGTATTTTTTGTCGGAAGAAACTTTAGATGATTTAAATGTGGTAAGTGAATAAAATGATGATAAAATATTTTTTTTTCAAATCCGAATAAAAAACAACAGTGAAACTTAATTTTTCGAAATAAATTTCTTTTTCACAATAAGTTTTTTGTTTTGGAATTTTAAAGTTTGTCGTTCAATAAAATGATGTGTTTTTTTAAATGAAGTTTAATAATGTAGATTTTGGAACGATTTTCTGTCATCCCTTGTCAAGTTTGGCTTGGAGGCAAACTGGTTTCGACTATGTGCCGTATTCAGTGTCATTTTTCGAACGAAGATGGCGTACAGCCGAAACCAGTTTGCCTATACCCAAAACCACACTTATTCTTATTCAAAACCACAGATATTATTTTCTGATCCAACAATTTGTCCCTAAATAATGAAGACTTTCATAATATTGATTATTTAATGCTGAATCGCTCCATTGACAGAATCTCGTGGGATCAGATTTATACTTTTGGAAATAATAATAATCAACGATCTCTCATTCGGGAAAATGTCAAATATTTGTTTTACTTCTGTGTCTCAGAACTAAACGTCTTCGTGCCACCAATCAGCAGTCCTGGTTTAACTCTTAAATAAAACTATTTATTTAAAGACGCGATCAAGCGTACGCCCGTAGGAAAAGTTTTAAACTAATGAACTTGAAGCTATGTATAGATCTGCTCGTAGAGGTGTCGCAAAACGTATTCGATTCGCAAAGTCCTACTTTTACCAGAGAGAGAATTCTCATCTGTGATTGATTTCTAGATGTCCGTAAAATTTGAACAGGCCCAAAAAATCATACATTACGTAACCGCGATGTTCACCTGAACACCTTGAAGAAATATGTAAATTTCAACATTCTTGGGTCTATAAATAATATTTATGACGATCTTTGCTATGTTTCAGTGAATAATCTCTTCAGCTTTCGTTGTGTGGATCAGCTTGAAGGTCTTAAGAGTTTTTCTGCTATCAACTCAATTGCAGTCGGTATGGATGATTTGGAACTCTTAATTCTTAAGCTTCTGCCCTGTGTAACACAATTATTTAATACAATTTTTACGAAATCGTCTTTTTCCGAAGAATAAAAGCTGTAAAAAATCCTTGGTGTTCCTAAAACCAAATAGCGAATTTTGACCACTTGCTATTCTTCCGTTTCTATCCAAAGTTCTTGAAAATCTTATTGGACAACATTTGAGTGATTACCGTCTGCAAACGAATTTGTTATGCGATAAACACTGTGGTTACATGAAGACTAGAAGTTAGATGTGGTGAAGGATCTTAAATCAAAATTGGATGATAATATGGTGGCTTTTTAACTCTGTTGGATCACAGCAAGACATTTGATTTTGTTAATCATGCCTGATCATGCTTTTTTTTCTAAATCGGCATGCAATCTAGTTTTTTCTTATCTCAGCAAGAGATCTCAAATAGTTCACTTTAATGGTAATAGCTACCAACTTCTTATGGTCAACAGAGCAGTTCTACTTGGGCCTCTCTAAATCGGGGAGACCTTTTGTTATTATTTAAATAAAAAGCAGTGACAAAATTATCAATATTGTTAATTCTCCGATAAGTCTAGGCGTGACTTTTATTAACAAACTTACATGGTGGAGTTATATTCAAGCCGTCGCGTCGTAGGCAGAGTCGATGGCATGCTCCGTAATTTATGGGTTATTAAAGAACCTACCCCATATTCGATTCGAATGTTATTAGCTAAAACCTATTTAGTCCCAACTCTTATACGGCTGCGGAAATTTTTGCTAACTGCGATTGTAATGATTTGCGTAAGCTCAAAATTATAACATCAGAAAATTATTACATCAGGCGCTAGTGGTCTAGGTCAAGTTCGGGCCTCATGCTCACAGTGCTGTTTTTATCCCTCTCATAACTTGGCTTGCTTTAATCGCAAAATAATGCAAACTTGAAACATAAGGACTCTACGTATAGGTAACTTCATAGTCCAACTTGCTGGCTTGGAAACATTTTTTGTTAACGTTCTAATATGGAAAACGCTTATGGGAAAAATGTTACCAAGTTAGCAAGTTGCCTAGAAATAAGGTGGTTTGGTACATATGAAGAACTTGGGCCTCATTTTGGTCTCAGTACATTTAACGACCGAAAATTTTTGGATAGGAACTTGGCTTTATTTTCGCATTTATGTTTTTGCGGGGATCAATTTACCTGATACTATCGTGTTAGGAAGATTATTCAAAGAAATTACAAATGTCTTTAATTTGTCTATAGCACAAGTCTTTGGAATACTTTACCAAATTGTGAATCAGCATTTAGAGGCAACGCAAACGCATTTAAAAGGGAGTTAAATTTAAAAATTGTTCAGTCATTATTAATATTTTTCTTTGAACTTTTTTTTACAAAATTTTTATTTCGGTTTCACTTTTATAATTATATTTTTGTTGTTGATTTTTTTTTTACTTTTTTTTAAAAATCTATTTTATGTTTTATGCACTTATCACTTATACATATTTACAAGATGTACCACCATCTTTTCGTACTAGATAACAGTGTAATGAATTAAATAAAAAAATAAAGATTCTATGATAAAATAAAATCCACAAACAAAACTTTGTATCACAGTGTTATTAACGTATATTATATGGTGTTTAGACTGAGTACGAGATAATATGTGCTACAAGCGGCCAAGCGGCCAGGAAGAATGGCTTTTATATTACTATAAATTAATAAATAAATTGAATGAAAATTTGGTAGGGAAATTTTACAATATGACGTTGTAAAATCAAGAAAAAGTGGAATTATTTCTTACCACAATAATATTTGTATGAGAACGAATAATTAAGAATTGTCCCTCTCTTGACAATTAAGTGCACGCGACGAAAAACATTGAAGCCACCACCAAACAAGTACAAAGAAATAGAGCAGAGCAGAACAGAGGACTGGAGCAGAGCAAAGTTGAAAGGAAATATTAAATCAAGTGGGAAAAAAACTTACTAAAGTAATTTACTGTTAGCATACACACACACACACACACACACACACACACACACACATACACGCACACATATAAAATGCTATAAGGCAGAGAAACAAAAAGAATTTGAGGGAATAATATGTAGCTGAAGAACTTCAAGGCGCTGTAGATCTGAAAGAAGGCATTTTTCCGCGCTTTTCTAACGGTGTCCCCTTTATAATGAAATAAGTGACTTTATTGCAACAGGAGCACACTGTCATCAGCTGGTGAGCCATTTAAATGGCAACTCCTCATGAATCCATTGTTTGATGCAGAGCGAAAGTTTTCGAAAAATTTTCGCATATGCGGTTGGAGTGGTAATTTAAATGAGAGCCTCGTATCTGCAGAGTAAGGATGAGTATCCAATGCTTACATTACGTGAGTGAGTTCAGCGATTGTGTAAGTGTTGTAATGGCGATTGATGCTGACAAACAGGTTGTCGCTAATTATTTGATCTGGCGGAATTAGTCCCATATATGGGACTGAGGTCAAGTATCTATTATGACTCATGTCAACTGCCATTTTGGGTAAGATCAGGTGCAACCTTAGGGGCCCTCAGCAGTTGTGCTGTTCGTAGCATACAATATATTAGGCGCTATTTGTTGCTTGCGCAAGGTACGATTATGTCTGTGCTCGCTTGTTTTATCTACACGGACGCTCTTTAAACCCTGCTATAGCTTTTAATTTCAAACGGGTTTACCACTTTTTCTATATTATCTGCTTTTGATCAGCAAGATAGGAAGGGAGTGGCTACGCTAAAAAAAGTTATTCAATAGAATTTGGACTGGACGTTGACGTCTCTACATGGCCCCTACGATGAAGGCGCTTTCGGCATGTGCTAACTTCCTCCAACATTCGTCTTGATTTGTGACTAAAATTAAATAAAAGAACAAAAAGTACAAAAATCAATAACGCGTTTTAAATATTTATATACGGCATAAATTAATATGAATGACTACTAACTTTATTATAGATAGCAACACCTAGGTAGATCATGTGTACTGAAGAAGGTCTTTTTAAAGAAAATCGTCTAGCAACCTAATATTTGCCTTGACATATATGTAGCAATATTTAAATATAGCAAGTTAATATTATAACCTTTATAAATCGCTAGGCCCCCATTTCCTGGCAAATAGAGTCAGGATCACGACTAAATACTTCGCCGTAGGGTTGTACATTGCCTACTGATAGACAGTGGAAATTTGACATGTTATAGATTTTGGCGTGATGAGAAATATTCTTAGGAACCCGGTCAAAGTTGAAGAGTCACTAGATTTAGCCCGATAGAATTTAACGAAAGGGTTAAGTGTCAAACGAACGGTGATAGTGGGCTAAATTTTTGACATTTATGATCACTATACTCTGGCAAATCATCATGAATTGATTGACGTTTGAACAACACAATATTATCCAGAAAATCTGTAATCAAGTCGTGCACCTTAGAAACGCAAAATTGTGTTAAGCGTTGCAGCTCATTTCTGTCTTAACGGTTTTGTTATTAAGCAAAATTGTCGCATATGTAGAGAAATCCTTCCACAACAGACGCTGGACGTCGAATTACGGTCGAAATACGGTCCCATGATGCCACTATCGAGTAAAAATCACCAAACGATGCATCCAGAAAAATGCGCCATTTGGTGAGGTTTATCCGCTGGTGGCATCATTGGACCTTATTTCTCCAAATTCTACGTCCAGCATGCGCTTCGTCAAGAACAGCTGCGGTGGCCACCTACCCGATCTTATTTTTAAATCTTGATCTTTCGAATAAAAAAATTTTTTTACAAAAATTAACTTTTTGTGTGTTTTTTACAATTTAAAATTCTATCGGGCTTAGAAAAAAGCACCCTATATAAAAGCTGTGTCAGTACACCTTGTGCATTAGCGAATACGTCAATTTGGATTTGTAATTGCGAAATTGCTGTATTTTAAACGCTTTTTTCAATAGAACACAAGAAGTGGGTGAAAATATCGCAAATTTTTTTTTTATCAGCAGAGTTCTGGCAATTTATTCCCGTTGATTCTTCTGAGTTTAAACCATTCGGAATGTTAGTCTGCATAAAAAATGAAAACTAATTTACATATGCTATAGTTTACTTTATTGAATATAATTAATTTTTTAATTCAGAAACGTTAATTTTTTTTTCTTTTTTAATTGCAGGAGGAGGAATCCCATTTTAAACTGAACGCAGCCTTCAACCATTGAGTAAATTCATAAAAAGAGGAGCATTTGGTTAGTTAAAAGTATAAAACATAAGATGGAATTGTATTATTTAACAAAGACCTGTTGAATACAATTTAAAAAGTATACCTACGTACAACCTGTTTATTTGAGGACATTTTGCTAAACGTGTGGCAACAGTCGAAGGAATATTGGTCTATAATGTCAGAGAGCGGCAGTGGTGAAGAAGGCGTTTTAGATGCTAGTATGAGTCTTTTTTCATTTCGTTTTCTTTAAATAATATCACATATTTTAAACAAACATATGCATATTATTATTATTACGTTATTGCTTTTGATTTCATTATTGCCTTCTGAAGGTATTGCGTTTGATTTATAAAGGAAAGTAGCATCAACGCCTGCCTCATGCCGCTATGTGCTTGATAGCACTGAAAATGGTAGTCGCAACAGAAATTTGTTAGCACGTTCTAAAGTTCTAGTAATTCTATTAAAGTTAAAGGTTCATGCCGGTTATGGTTTTGGCGGTTAACGAGGGCCTAGGCAACACGATCCATAGGATGTTTTGTGCCACGTTAATATTTCAGTGGAACGTATTTAGGCTAACAATAAATTGTTAAGTGAGGGACCATATCCAGCTCTTGGAGCCAATGAGGACGAACCAAGTTAATTTATTAGGCGAGTGTTAAGAGATCGCTAATCGGAGATCACCTGCTCAGATGACCCATTATTCAGTTTGCAGAATCTACATTTGGTGATCTCTGAGTTCCCTGACCACAGAGTCCGGTTAGTTATACTGAGCTCCTTTTTTTTTAGCACAAAAATCCTTTGTGATTGGTCAGCGTTATGAACCGCTTTGATTGCTTGACTCCGACTTAGGCTCTCTAGAGTCGAGCAAATTTCGGCTGAATCTAGGATATAATTTTCTCCATAGTATAGCTACCATTTATTCTAAATTAAGGTTTCACTGCCAAGGCCCTGACCACACTTCATACCTTGAGTAAGGCCCAATTGCTGCCTCGTTGTAGGACATTAGGAAGTTATTAAAATCCCTTGTTCTTCTCCGCCGGGGACCTGATATCCTTTGTCCAAATTTGCTACCTATGAGATGTGCATGAGTGCTATTAAGGTGGTGCTTATGCGGATTGCATAGGGGCGCTGGTCTGGCCGCTTAATGTCACGCCCGTGGTTGGATCACCGTAAGGTTGAGCCATCGCTGGCAGGTACTCACGTGAATCTAAACACACATCCACACAGCATTCCCTAGTACAAATGAGGATAGTGTAAGTTTCATCTTGAAAATTTCTTGTGTATTTTCTCATTGAAATTGTCCGCTGGAAATTTAGTCCAACTACTTCAGCCCGTGTAGTGTTGCAGTTTTGGTTCGCTGTGCTTTTAACGCATTCTGATTTGTAGATTTCTCCATTTGTGTTGACCAGTTAATTGTGTAGAGTTCTTTTGAACTGACCTGACGTACTTTGAGGATAAACTGAATTTTTAAGCAAAATTGTGATTGATCTGTTGTATTTTGCATGCAGTTTGAATTATGTTTTTTTTTTAATTGAATTTAATAGTATCTAATAGCCTCTTTTTAGTGTTGAGTATCCAAAAAGCTATTCAAAATACTCGATACCCTCACTACTCAACATTTGTGTCAACGCGCTAGTAAAAAAAAACACTGAGGAGCACAAACTTTGTAGCAATTCATCTCCATTATTTCTTACGTTATGGCATGATTTGACAATACATATGTACGTTTAATGTACACTTGTTATTTCCTTTAACAATTTGCTCTTATAGAATATAATGCTCCCAGCACCATGGAGGCAGGTCGCAATGAATTTGACTCATCAATCAAAGGTTTGTTGTAACAAATTTATTCACATATTTATTATCTACTCATTGGCAATAACCTTTAGGCAGGCATTTGCAGGCCATAATCGGTTACAAATTTCCACTAACAAATAAAACAAAATTCACTAACAGATTTCTTTATAATTAAATAACATAAGATAACACTTGAAATTAAAAAAAAAAAAAAACAAAACAAAAATACTTAAGTTGTTTATGTTTATTTTATTTAATATTTATTATAAAATTAAAAAAAAATCAGTACATCAGGGCCAAAGTGAACAGGAGTTGGCAACTAAAATGCTGCAAATACAATCGAAGCGGTTTTATTTAGATGTGAAACAAAATCGACGCGGACGCTTTATTAAAGTAGCAGAGGTAAGTTTGAATTATAACACATAAACAGTAATATCGTATCTAACAATTTAATTTTAAATGTAAAAATATAAAAATAAATACAAATAACGTTAACGTTTTATTTTTAGCCCTACCTTTGTAATGAACAAAAAACAACAAAAATGTTTTTTAAAGATTTTTTCTTGGTGAATTAATTTATGTATATAAAATTATTTATAGAATACGGCATAAAATTTATAAATGTGGGGAATTTTATTTTAGGGTTGCCACATTTTTATGCATAACTTGCGGGTTATACGCTTAATTTTTGCCATTCAACTTTCGATACACTCACACTTTTCAAAATGGACCATCATCAACTTGGTTCTATTTTTTCTTTCAATTTAAAGATCAAGTTAAACAGCTGATTATAATGTTCGTAAATAAGTTTTCGTGCTTCCGACACAATGGAACGAGAAATAAAACTATTAAAAATAATGATAAGTTGCGACTCATAGAGTTATACAGACAGCAATTGGCTTCGGCTATGTGTCATCTTCAGTTTTCAGTTCTTCGTTGCCTGAAATTAATTTCTGTTTGCAGTGGATACGAGCGTTTGGATTTGTTTCTTGACGATGTCAACTAAGTTGAAAGAAAAAAGTGAATAACAATAATAGGATATTGATTAGGGTGGCCAGATTTACTCCGACTTTATCTTTCCCAATTTTAAACTTCTTTTATATAAATCTATTACTTTAAAGTGAATAATTGTAGCAGTTTTGTTAACGCCATCCCGGTGACTTGATGAAATTCGTTAGTGGTTTATGTTCGTTATTTTTTTTTTATATTAGGGGAACTCACTCTTGGTTGTAAACAACCTTTGCAAATCTTGCAAATGTAGCAAGTCTAGCAAATATGCTACATTTTGCAAAACCATAACAACAAAATATATGAAACTAAAATATAATTTTTAAAATTAAAGCAACTAGACACCTGTGCTTACAAAGTTTCACGGCGGTAGAACCGTCTCAAAAACTGCCTGTGAAGACTTAAAATTGATGCGAAGACTGTTAAAATGTTTTTGCTAGAATAGCAAAAATTTAAATATCAAACAAAACTCCATTAATTGATATAAGTTTTTAGAAAGTTTATGCACACACCAAATACTTTCTTTGCGTAAACATTTTAGAGGCGGCGTTAGCGTTTATATACTGGCGGCGTCTTAGCTTATTGCATACGGCAAAATAACTTTATGCAACTCTGTAATAAATTTGCTAAACGCTTAAAAAAGACACTCACGCTTTGTGGCAGAAAATCGTACGAAGTGTGCAAAAATTGCACATATGCAACGAAGAGTGATTTTCCTTATTATTTTGTTTTATTTGTAACGCAGTATTTTCGCAAATCACGCCTTTTTGTGAGTTTTTTGGATGTTTGTTCCGCTTTTTCGAAAAATAAATCTGGCCACCCAGTGATCGAAAAATAGAGATTAGGAAACTGCACTACGTAATGTTAAAAATTAAGTCCCTAAACCCCACAAATATGGGTGTTTTTTGTTTTTTTGGCTGCATGAGAACTAAAAATGAGACTACAACACGGAAATATTGTTGGAATTAAATTTTTTTTATTACAATCTGGTATATAATTTTTTATTACGATTTCCGGTTTATATCCGCCGTGGCTTCCAGTTACATGGTCCATTCGATCAGCTTCATATTTGACTACTTCTTCCAATAAATCTGGCCGTATAGCGTCAATAGTGGACGGAATAGTGGCTTCCAATGCTTCAAGAGTTGCTGGTTTCTCGGCATAAATCAATGACTCAACGTGGCCCCATAAAAAGTTATTTAATCATACGAACGACGGGGCCAGTTAAGAGGAACACTTCTGGAAATAAAGTTTATCACCAAATTGACTTTGCAATAAATCGATTATTAAGCTCTCTGTTGCAACGACATGTCAGCTTATAGCTCGACAGCAGTCGTCATTCACCATAACGGCAGCTATTTGACCATTTCGATAGAAATAAGAACAGATGATGCCTTTAACGTGTAAACCGCTCCAAAAACTCAATTTAAATGGATGAAAATGGTGGTTCGCTAACGGGTTGGGGATACGGTAGTTTTTCGGCGTTAAACGATTTGTGATGTCTTGCCGAACCTTACTGAACAGAAATGTGAACAAATTCGTATATTCGTAATAGTAGTAAGGACAGCGGGAAAAACTACTCGAGTTTATGGGTTAAGCAACTGTAGCAACTAGAGCTGTGTAGTTCATGAACGATCTAGTTCAATTAAACTATTCACACAACTGAACTAAGTGAGTCAGCCGCTCATCGCGCTAAGCGTTTTCAGCTCTGTAGTTCATTGCTCATATTTATTTTCGCTTATGCTTTTTAGTTATAGTTCAGTAATAAACGTATCAGCAATACCGTTGTTCATGTTTCTTTTTGGCCTATTCCTTTTCACATACAGTTTTTGTTTTCTGTTTATGTTTTTGTATTCTTGGTTGTAAAATTATTTCGTATTATAGTCATATCGACTGCAAATAGATCGTAAAAAGGTTCGTTTAGTCCCCTTTTACATTATGGAAATTGAATGAGAGACGAAGTTTTTAGGAGAGAGGTCGAAGAGGTAGAATATGCAGGTCACGACTATCTTTACTAGACATTTTATGTAAGAAATGTTTGGTTCCCAGAAATAGTACTATTTGACAACTGAAACTAACAGCTGTCACTTGCCATCTGTAATACTATTTTCAGCAATTGGCAATGCAACTGAAGTTTGGGTGCTATCCATAATTGACCTGGTAATTCTACCACAACAGAGGCGACAGGCGGATAGGATTTATACAAGGACTTTTGTGGACGTACAGCTAAAGCTTGAAATTTCCCCGTAATATATAGGGCGATTCACTCGTCATGCGACGAATAATTGGTTGATGAAGATTGACGTTATGTTTGACGTAAGTAACGATGAAGCAGTGCAGCAAAACCCGTTTACGCGGCAGGAAAACTACAAATTAGATTTTATGTTCCCACTTAAATTACCGAACATAGTAACGCACACTTGCAGGGAGACAGTTTTTAGTGGCAATCGAGCCCGCCCCTACAAGCCTAACGGAGCACCCGCATTATTATTATTATCGTGATTATTTTGACGCTGGAAGTCAGTCACTTTTGATAGCCGTAAAATAATAAAAAAATAGCAATATAAAAGCTGCTAATAAACATTTGTTCTAAAATATTATTTTTTCAGATCGGCGCCGATGGAAGACGTAGTCAAATTTATCTGGCATTGTCAACTGCCGCTGAATTTCGGGATCACTTATCCACGTTTAGTGACTACTATGCTTCACTAGGTAAGAAAAGAAATTATAAACTGTGTAAATAAAATTTAATTTAGCAATTGCGGAAAAATTGGCATTTTTCAAATTTTCTGCCATATTTATTCTGGTAGCATTTCTGCCTTCCAGCACCCGGACCTGGCTGTCCTATCGGTGGGGCAAATATCTTCTTAGTTAGTTAGCCTCTGGCTTACTAGTGTCGACTTCACATGACATTATTTTTGCAATATAAATCGATTGTAGCGCGTGATGCTTGACGCGATCTTGCTCCGTTCTATCTCCCATCAAAATGGCCGGCTAAATGCAACGTTCTGATTGGGATAAACATCGAGATAAGTCACTTTTTATGTTACTTGCGTGTGTTCCTTACTCCAAATGTGTCATTCTGTAGCTATTAAACTGTGTGATCTAGCTGAACATACCTTCTGGTGAAAATCAGGATCAATAGCAATCTAGATCCTAATGCAGAATTTATATACAAATAAAAATGGCAGAAGACAATTTTTTAAGTAATTTGAATTTCCAAATTTTATAAGCTTCAAATTTATTTGATTCACCTCTGAAATGGGGTTCCCGACCTCCTATAAAAATTCTAAAATTACACTAAATCTGCGGCCGTTCATAATTTCATGTATTTTGTTTCATTTTAATTTGAGCGTAGCAAAAGGAACGAACACCATACCCTTGATAATAAATTAATTTTATTTTGTTGTTTAACGTTTTACAGGTCCTCCGAACCCTGACAATGTACCTGAAGATGGCAAGCTTAAATCAGAAATGATGACTAAAGATAATAGACGATACTATTTAGATCTAAAAGAAAATGCACGAGGACGCTTTCTAAGGGTATGTAAATTATGAACATGGACATGGACATGGACACATGGATAAAAATAGGGCAAAATCGCTTTAAATATTTAAAATTAAATGAAAGTAATCTCACCGAAAGTGCATTATGATTTTCTTGCCTGTGTTTGAGTGCGATCGTTTACTCAAACGTTTTTAGAAATATTCACTGGCCTTTATTGGATTTAAATCGATTGCATTCGGTTACAGGAAATCACAAAAAGCTTTAACTGTTCAAGATGTTTCTAGTAAAGTCCAGTGCGGAATGCAAACAACTGCGTACGAACAATTTTTAATAAAGTTTTTTTTTGTTAAATCGAATATAAAACTAAACGAAACATAATAAAAAAAGAACGGAAAGATATTTACTTTAGACGAAAGTTTGTCTATTTGTCAGTCCGCTCGACTACTTACTTAATTAATTACTTAAATAAAGCTCGTCAATAGCTAAAAAAAATAAATAAAAAAGAAAATCGGCGGACCAGCACTGTGAAAATTGTACTCAAGGCGAACTAAAACAGGTAAACTCACCAGTGCAGTCGAGGCAAATTGATAACAGGTAAACAAGGGCGAATTCAAAGAATTTTCGGCTTCGTTGCAGATGGAAAACTCTTTATGAAAAAAGTAACGGAAATGTCGGAACGATGTTTTTATATGGCATTTGACATGCAATCAGTTTGGAAAAAGTCTCCAGCAGCGCTTGTGAATTGACCTGTTTTAATTCGCCCTGGTACTGATCTGTTTTATATTTGCCTATTTATTTAGCTTTTCTACATCACATACAATTCAAGTAGGGAACAAATTGCTTATTTATATGCATTTCCCAAGTAAATTGATAACAGAACAGTAACTCAAAGGCGAATCCAAAGAATTTCCGGCTTCGTTGCGGATGGAAAACTCTTTATGAAAAAAGAAGCGGAAATGAATTTAAATGTCAAGTTTAAAAAATTCATCAGCTGTGCTGGGTGAGCTTACCTGTTTTAATTCTTAATACTTTTAGTTCAAATCGGTTGCGTAATGTGAGAGTAAAAGGTATAACAAAAATTAAAGTTGGTAAAATAAAGTTCTGCCCTGTATTATTTAAGGGAAGAAATTCTTAAACCAAATTAACCTGCGAAAAATTAAAGACATTTAAAAGGGTTAAAGGTCTCAAAATTTAACAATTGATTTCAACATTTTATAATTCAAATTAATTTTCGGTTTTTTTAAATTTTACACTATTTTTCGATGCAATTTCAACATTTTACAATTCGATATCAACATTTTCAAATCAATTCGATGTCGATAACAAAAAGAATAGTTTAGTTTATTCACTTGCTAATTGTTCAATTTTTTTTAGTGATTTTCTTGCATTATTTTTTATAAAATCAGACATAAATTTTACATGTTAAATTTAAATTTTAAATATTTTTTTTTTAATTTAAGTCGAAATCCATAGAAACCTTACACAACCTTTAGTTTAGTGATCAATTTGATAATTTATGTTTAATATTTAATGATCTGTACTTCACATTAATAATCCGTCAAGTTTTTTGGATTGTGTCTTCATCTCATCTACTAAAAATGCATCATTCCCTTTCACTTATGGTCTTAAAATGAAGTCAGCTGTTCGACTTTGTAAACTTCGCCATAACCATTCTTGCATTTGTTAATAAAAAAATTATATCGAGATATTTTGTTTTAGCGAAAATTTTTATCGGTTCTCTTAATTTTTATACATTTTTTCATGTTTCTGAAATTCGAATTATTTGAAAATCGTTTATTGAAAAATATGGACTAATAAAGTTCTCTAGTTTTATGAGAATATATAGTAGTGATAACTTTTTATAGGTTTCTCAAACTATTACACGTGGTGGACCTCGATCGCAAATTGCCATACCAGCCCAAGGTATGATTGAGTTTCGAGATGCTCTTACCGATCTGTTGGAAGAATTTGGCACTAACGACGGCGGGTAATAATATTGGCAGTAGCTTGTTTTTTTACTATTTTTATAATGTGTTTGTTTGTCTATTTAGATTTAAAGGAGATTTACCAGAAGAACGCCATATGAAGGTAGATAATAAAAACTTTTACTTCGATATTGGCCAAAACAATAGAGGTGTATACATGCGAATAAGTGAAGTAAGTTTCGAAACTAACTTGTTTAAGATGGTGTTGAGGGGATCTGAAACATTATACAAGTCTCGAAAAGTCGTGTTTTAATATTAAAAAAAAAACGAAAATATTTTTTTTTAAAACTAACCATGACATGACATGATTTATATGCATTTAATAAAACTTTAGATTATAGCAAAGTTGCATATAAAACTTTGCAAAACCGCTAGCGTCACGCTAGCTACACGTATGACGTTTCGTAAATGAAAAATGTTCTATCTAAAACCACGATCGTATCATATCCCATCAATTTTGTTCTAGAGTATCCTAACAAATACACATAATAATTGGTGTTGTTTATAATTTTTTTTCTAGGTTAAATCAAACTTTCGTACTGCTATAACCGTTCCCGAAAAGTGCTGGACACGTTTTCGCGATATATTCAATGATTATTGTGAAAAAATTAAAAAATCGTCCGATTCGTCGTCGTCTACCACTACCGATGCCAGTATGGTGCAGCAGCAAGAACAAACACAGACAACAACACTAAATGATTCATCCAATTAAATGTTAAATGAGAGAGGGTTAACAATTTAAGAGAGTATGTTTATATATAGAGAATATAGGTATTAGGACACAGTTAAAACAACCGTTTTTATTAATGTTATGTATGCATAGTTAATTATTTGAACGCAAATACTTCTGCATTTTGCACTTAAAAACTACACCAAAAATAAATACACAAAGAAGATAATTTAAATTTAAAGAAGATGTTGCATTGAAAACCTTTATTATTTTATTTAAAAGTATATGTACCATATACCAAATCTGTTAATGTTTTTGAGGGCTTTAAATTCGGTGGTGTTGCTCAAATTTTCAGAGTTGTGCATAATTTTCAAACCTACATATATTTTTCTACGGAGGGAGTAGATGCAGTACATTTTTACGGGCTTTAAATTCGGTGTTGTTCACTCTTTCTGTGTTGTATATGATTTTCGCAATGTTTCGTGGAACTTAGTTTTAAAAATTATATTTTTCTATGTACAAACAACTTAATACCTAAGTAAACGCAGTATATTTTAAAGTTTCTGGGCTTTAAATTCGGTGTTACTAATATGTTGGTTGTGTTGCGCACATATTCCACAATACCTTGTGGAACTTTATTTGCACCCATACTATATAGTATTCTATGGACAAATATTATTAATATCAAAATAAATGCGGTATATTTTAATGTGTTTATGGGCTTGAAATTCGGTGTTACCAAAATTATCGATGTTGTGCATAATTTTCGTATTATCTTGTGGAACTTAAGTTGAAAAATATTATTTTTCTATAGAAAGCCTATATTATAACAACGAAAGTACAGAATATATTAGTATTTTAATTGGTTTTAAATCAGGCGTTACTTTAAAATTCGGTGTTGTGCATAAGTTTCGTAATATCTAGTGGAACTTAATTTTAAAAATTATATTTTTCTATGGACAATCTTTATTATTATCAAAGTATATAGATTATATTTTAATGTGTTTATGGGCTTTTAATTCGGTGTTACTAAAAATTTCGATGTTCTGTTTCCACAATATCTTGTGGAACTTATTATGGAAAATATTATTTATCTATAGAAAGCCTTTATTACAACAACGAAAGTACAGTATATATTAATATTTTAATTGGCTTTAAATTTGGCGTTTCTGCAATATTTGGTGTTGTGCATGAGTTTCGTAATATCTTGTGGAACTTAATTTTCAACATTATATTTTTTCTACGGTTAATCTTTAATATTATCAAAGTAAATAGTTTATAGTTTAATGTGTTTATGCGCTTTAAATTTGGTTTTACTAAAATGTTCGATGTTGAGCATAATCGCAATATCATGTGGAACATAATTTGCAAAGTTATAATATTTTAATAAAGCCCTTTATTAAAATCAACGAAAAAGCAGTATATTTTATTGTTTTGGTGGGCTTTAAATTCGGCGCTACTAAAATTTTCGGTGTTTAGCAAAGTTTTCGTATTATCTTGTGGAACTGAATTTACAAAATTATATACTTATGCATATCTATGTACAACTTTTATTGATATTAAAGTAAATACAATTTATTTTAATGTTTTGATGGGCTTTAAGTTCGGTGTTACTAAAATTTTCAATGTTCTGTACGATTTCACAATATCTTGTGGAAATTAATAGGAAAATATTATTTTTATTGGCTTTAAATGTAGCATTGCTGTAATATTCGGTGCTATGTATAATTTTCGTAATATCTAATAATAAAACTATATTTCTCTATGGACAACTTTTATTTATATCAAAGTAAATACAGTATTTTTTAATATTTTGATTCGGTGTTACTAAAATTATCGGTGTAGTGCATAATTTTCACTATGTCTTGTGGAACTTGATTTCGAAATTATATTATGAGGCAATGTCTAGTGTTGCAACCAAATTTTTTGAACAAACGGCCTTTGCTGTTATGCAAACATTTGGCCAAATTCGATTTCGTTCATATCAAGTTATTTGGCATGCGGAAAAATAATAATGACTGTTTTGCAGCAGCCATGGCGCCGAAAATTTTAATGGTTTTGTCAACATTTTGTTGTTTTCGAGAATTATGTATGTATTCTTCAAAACGACATTCACAATTTCACTAAAAGACACCGTCGAGTCGGTGTCTAAGTCACTCAAAATAGGGCTGAATATTTGATCTATCAGAGCGCACATCGATTGATAAATAACTGGTTTATCAACTTTTCTTATTAAACCGTGAACGATGTTCCCGTTAATTTTCTAATTTCTTATAATAACATACAAATAAGTCTAAGGGATTTTACATTTAGTACTAGAAATAATCCACTACTTTTATAAGACTTGAACAGTTTGAAGGCAAGTCAGTTTAGATGAATACTCTTCTTATTCTTTATCATTGAAATCAGGTGATGTGTGATTTTTGGGAACAATCTGCAGCATTGCGCAGTGGTATTTAAATTGCCTAAACAAATGTTTAACATTTTATAAAATTTTGTTTGCTGTCGATGTATTTTTCTATTTTCTCAATCTGGTTAAGAGGAACTTAATGAATTCATTCTGGTCTCCATACCAGGATACTCGTTATTTTGCATTTAAAGCTTTCCCCTTCTCGTTATATCTTAACGCAAAAAGTAGTTATATTTTAATTCTGAAAATAGAAATTCGTGATATGGTGCAATTACCGATACCATTGTCTTAGAAAAAGAAACAAGAATAGAAGAAATATATGTACAACACAAATACATATGTATGTATGCACCTTACCTTTTATGCACATTTGTTGTTCTTTTTTTTTAGAAAATTTGGCACACTTATCATTAATAATTTGTTTACCTACAAAAAATTGCTATGCCCATGTTCTGGAAAGTAGCGAATATTTCTCGCAGGTCAGATCAAAAGATATTTCAGACAACTAACCGTATATAAGTATGCTCGTTTCAGGTTCGCGCAATGCTTTCACCAAGTCATCGAACATGAAAACTGGGCACGCTTTCATTGCAACATCTTTATAAATAAGGTTATCGATGTGTGTAATTAGTTTCACAAGTGTTGTCGAAAAAGCAAAAAAAGAAAAAATAAATAAAAATTAAATCTATCAAATTTATTTACAATTTATTCCTGTTTCTGTTTATGTATCATTATTATGTATGTATAATAAAAAGAGAAAATAAAAGATGTTAGTAGTAAATGTTATCGTATTTCTTAGTTAGCTTATGGTACCAGGCACATTCAACAAGGCGAACACATAACCACAGAGTATGTGGCATAACAGTGCATAACTACAGGTCACCTACTCAGAGTTGCTATATAATTTAAGTCCGCATACACAGAACGTGAATCCACCTGAACCTGTGTTAAAAATCTCAGTTCCACAGCACTTGTACATAGTTCCGGAGATTTAGAAATTTTCAGCATAAACTACTTTCGCATAGGGTATTAAAAATAAACAAAAACATATGTTCTTTCCATTTTCCCTCAGTTCTATTGTTAATACATATGTATGGAAGTATGTTTTTCGTACAGAAATGTCCCTTGACAAATGTAAAGGTCGTATTAAAATAAATAATACACGAGTACATGTGCAGGCGTATACGTGCACTAACTTTATCTGATAAAAGTATGCTCTTTATCAGTTCGTCACAGCCAGCATATTACAAAATTTGTTTACATAATTTTATAAAAAAAATGTCAACTACTTTGTCGTAGCATGTTTTCCATTCCGTAAACCAGTATTTTTTTTATCTTTAATTAAACACTTAAAAAAACACAACAAGCAAAACCTTATTGAGGAATTTAAAGTACCTATGCATGTACATATGTATACATGTGTGTATAATATACATTCATACATATACATTTATACAGGTTTGGCTGTTGGTCGAAATTCGACCACTCTACTAAATATGTATACATAATTCTTCAATTGTTAACACTGAAGCTTGTCAATTGCTGCTACCTACATACATATGTATGTATGTATATAAAACAAAAAATCGGTTGACAAGCCCAGAAGAAAATTTTACTGAACTGTTTGGTTTTTGCCAATATATTCAATCTATCTCACTCTCTTCCCTTTTACTCTTATGCAACTCGTATAATACAATCAAATCAGGCTTAGAAAAAACTCTCATCCTTGTTTTATCATTTCTTTGCAAAAAAAACAAAATGGAGAAAACATCCATGGTTTGCTTAATTTTTAACTTGAAGTCAACGCATACATACATGCATATGTTTAGCAAGTGTTAGTAGTAGTCACGTCTGCAAGTTTACATATACATATATATATAAAATGGTGTACTTTTAGTCAAAATGTAACCGTTAAAAATCATCTTGCCAATAACACCGTGTCACAGTGAAAATGTACATTTGAAATGAGCTAGTGTAGATTGTATGCAGCGCTTTCATATTTATTTATTTAGATTTTTTCTTAAATATTATTTCACATCAGTCTGTAAATAAAATAAAACAATGATGCGTTTTCGAAAGTTTTTATGTTACAACCCAATACGGGTTGTAACTTACATTTTCCGGGGAATATTCTTCATTCCACATCGTTTGTTCCCTGAAAAAAGCCCTCTATTCTAATGGTTCAGGGCATACACAGGGTGCTTTAAGCCGTATTGTGTGTAAGGGCGAAGACGAAAAATCGTAGAGAAATATTAGTTCATGTATCAATCTAATATTACAACGAGTTATTTTACATACAACATTTACATAGAACATTGATATGAATCGTTTGTTTTTAAATTTGATTAAAATATACATACATATGTATGTATATACATACACACATACATGTTCCGTTATTTCTGCTACATATGTTTAAACAACTTAAACGTAAAATTATATATTTTTAATTTAAAGATTATAATCAGTTTTCGTACTTTTAACATGGATAAATGTATAAAGGGAGATGGCAAGTTGGCTTTAGTAAAATTTAAAAGTTCTCAGGCGAAGGAAACAACGACATAAGCTTGTGAAGAAGATATGTTTTTAAAAGCATGGATCAAGAAAGACAAAAACGATTTACCTTTCTGCAAAAAAAAACAACTAAAAGCTCAGGGCGTATTTGCAGATTTGAAGGCGCACCCAAAAACGTGCATCTGCCATTAACTTACCTATTGCGCTAATTTTGTATGTAAGCTTCAACTCGAATTCGTTGAAGGCGGTACTCGAGACATTTATAATTTTATTCCAAAATTCCGAAAAGGACAGAGTTACAGCCTGACCTGTACCACGATGTCGAACGTTAACGTTTACTTGAATTCACCCCATGATGGCTTTCGGTCGAAGCCACCACAAACCCCTACTGACCCGATTAGATGCCATAAAGCATAAAAGATTTAATGAACATGGGCAGACCCAAAGAATTATAAAAATTTACGACATCCTGAATTTGATTTGTATTTTATTTCCCTAAAATTTATATTACATTAAATCAATAAGTCTCCAATAAATTTACTTAATAGCGAGATAAGCCGTTTGTACTGCGAATAGTTGAATAGATAGTAACGGATGAGTATAGTAATTTTAAAACACTCAATTAAATTAATGTAAACCATAGCATTTATCTTAAAAATCCCAAAGACATTTACCTAGCATCTGAAGTACATTTGGCTTTAAATTCCCATGAAATTTCTTTTAAAAATGTTTCATTTCGTCCCCCGTTTTCTTAAATGTACTGAGGACTTTTTCTGTAACCTGTGGTGCCCACGAAATTGTAATAATTTGCGAACAAGATTGTTAAGGTGGACCTCTAGTTTGTTTACGTATTTTGACGTGTATGTTTTTACTTCTTCCTGGGTAGTGGGTGTGCATACGATAAGTCGTAAAATCCTAGACTGTCTTCTTTGTAACTTCTGAATATTTGATGCACAAGCAGTACTACACAGCTGAATGCCATATGACCATATCGGCTTTATAACAGTTTTGTATAAGAGGACTTTCTATTCCAAAGCCAAGGTTGAGTGTGGACCTATTAAACAGTGTAGTTGAGTTGTTCGCAGTTTTAGCAACCATTAAAAGAAGTGTAGATTTTTGGAACGAATTTCCGTCATCCCTTGTCAAGTTTGGTTTGGAGACAAACCGGTTTCGGCTATGTGCCATCTTCAGTGTCATTTTTCGCTCTGAAATTCGGAAATTCGTTCCAAAAATCTACATCAAAACACCCTGTCGGAATATTAAATCAAGAATTAAAAGAAATACTTACCACTTGTGTGGATTTCTTTCAAATATAATTTTACAACTATTGTAATTTTGAATTTATGTTCGCTATCAGTTTGTTGGTGAATTTAATAGTTAATATCAAACGAATTGTTGAATTTTATTTTATTATACTTTACACATACATACGATGTATGTGTACAATGTATGTAATCTATTGTTTATTTATGCTTTAAAAATTTTTAGAAATTCTAATTCAAACTTTAATATAGAAAGTTATAGATAAATAACGAATTTTTACGATTTCCTAGACAAAAGAAATTAAGTTGGGTCGTTTTTGCCCGGATTATGAAATTCGAAACGGTGGTGAATGGAGGAGAAGTCAGGATTCCTTATTACGTTTTAACAATTTCGAATCGCCGTACACGTCCATATCGCTTAGTTCGGCTGAATGGAAATTGCTCATCATTAATCTGTAGTGCTCGCCGTTGACGGCGACTAAAGGACTAAAATAAAACAAATTATTAAAAAGATCAACGCGGTGCTACGTGTAACTCCCTCTATGTTATTCACATCTAGCTACACTAAAAGCCACGAAAACTTTCCAAAGATCTTTAAAAATCTTATCGCAATATCAACAAGGATACGTGTATCCCACATATGTGCATACCTACATACATATGTATGTATGTAAGTACCCAGCTAGCATTTTTTTAATTTTTTAATCGAATTCGGGTCTTTTTCCACTCTACTGCGTGATTAAAAAGCTGGAATATGCGCGCATTTTCTAAACATAAAAGATGCTTTCGTTGGGAGAAAAACGTGACTACGCGCGACTCTTTTTGATAAGTCAATTATGAGTCTTTTTCTATATTAGTTTAGAGTCATTTTCGACTCCTATTCTAGTAGTATTAAAAGTATTTTTTGTATCGTTTTCCTATCATTTATTAATCTCATATCACATCATTTGCGACTCTCTTTCGAGTCGTCTTTTAGTCATGTTTATAATCGCTTAAAAGTCTTTTTTGAGTAATTTATCAGTCAGTTTAGGAGTCTTTTTATTGTCATTTATCGCTCATATATCTATTCTTTTTTATGTCATTTATGACTGTAATTTGAGGCATTTCACAGTCGTATTCCAAATCGTATTTGACTTTTCAAGTATTTTTCAGTTGACTTTCTGGGCCCTACGTTCACACTGATGCGATTTCAAAAATCATGTCCATATAAGCGTAGAGTAACAAAAACAAAAATAATAATTTTTGTGTGATGTATGTAGGTACATAACATATCAAAGTTTATTTAAAAGAAAATATTTATTTTCCATTAAAAATAGTTTTTAAAGTCATATTTCAGATAAAAAAAATAACTAAAGAGATTATGGAAATAAATTATAAAGAGATCCATGGCCTTATTCACAACAAATATTTAAATGTTATAAAGGTCATCATTACAACTAATAATTTGTACTTTAAAATTAACAAGTAATTACTTTAATAAAAATTATATAAAAAAATTGTTGGTAGATTTAGCTCTTTACTAATTATAGTTTCACAACTTACCGATATTCTCCACTCGATGTATCTTTTTTAAATGAAAAAAAAAATTAATTTTTAACATTTACTCAAGAATACGCAGATTGTACCGGTATACTTAAGAGAAAAAAAACATAACAAGCAGTGTTTAATCATCTATCTGCGCAAAATATGATTATGAAATACATAATTGTAATCACTTTTCAAACAACTGCATGATCTGTTTTTAACTAAGCATTTTTCAGTCTTCCAGATGAGCAAAATGTGATAGTAAATAACGGAAATAATAGTCACATTTTAAACCTCTGATAGATTAATTTGCGATTGCTATACAATTTGTTGTTGTGTTTTAAATCAAACTCATTAGCGCGAATCATTTTCGAGCCCTTTTTTTAATCGTGTAAGTGATTAATCAATTTTTGATCACCAAAAGTACTCAAAGAAGACTCAGCAAGCTGATTTAAAAAAAAAATGATCTTCCAAATGCTAGCTGGGTATATACATACTTTTTTATAACTATAACTACCAAAGAACCATAAAATTGAAGACAATGGTTTTTGTATTTTTTTGTTGTAATTTATTATCCTTAAAAAAGTTTTTATCAACGTAAAGATTGTGAATAACAATTTTCGTATTTTGTTTTTACTTCAAATGCTGTTTGCTGATAGTAGCAGCTCCAACCTAACCAAACATAAAGAGGGTCAGTAATTAAGTCTCAGTTGGTACTTAAGCTGGGTGTCTAAGTCAGCGAAAAACGTGCTCATCTTGTACTTTTATAGAATATTTCCACAACTTCTGCAAACCAGCAAACATTTTTAAATAATCAAAGGCATCGCAAGATATTAATTTTACAGTCAATACTCTGACTTGTGGTTGGTTTCTAATGGGTGGATTATGCATAGAGCAACCTAACTTCAGCTGTTTTGTTTATTGGTCAACAAAAATATTCGGTTGCCAGATACAGTACTATTTAGCAACTGAAATTAACAGCTGTCAGTTGCCATCTGCAATATATTTTCGGTCATTAGTCCCCTTTGAAACTATGAAAATTGAATGACAGACGGATGAAGTTTGCTAAGGAGGGGCAGAAGAGGTGTACCGTCTGTACTAGACATTATTTGTTTCTCTCTCCACTTTTCTCGATTTTCATTTTGGGGCTTCATATTATTTCATCTCACGTCACTCACATTTTAGTATTGTTGGGTGTTGTATTACAAAGCAAGAAAATGAATAAAAAATAAATTTAAAGATTTTCTGTCTGTCATTCAACTTCCATAATGTAAAAGGCGGCTTAGCAACGCAACTGAAGTTTGGTTGCTATCCCTATGTATGTATATATAGTATTAAATTTTCATAAGTCGGAATTTACTCGGCACTGGAGTGCTATATAGGGTCTCAAGTTAGCAAATCGTTTTATTACGCTGTCACCGTGTAAATCACAAAGAATTATTATGCTAGATAAGTATAAGAAACCGGAAGATAACTACGGGATAGTTTACCGGACATTATGGCCTAGGATACCAACTTTTTAAGACAGAAAACTCAGCGACCCTCAAATGCAATTTCTGCGACTTGAGTAATGAGACATCTGAGCATGTGCCATGCGATTGCCCAGCTCTCGTATTTGGCATGTCCTCATTAACTCGAAGGGATGCCTAAATCTACTGCAAAGGTCGCCAAAAAGGTGGGTCATGGTACATAGGGCCTCCTTAATAATAATAACCTCATATGTCCTGTACTTTATATCCGATTCTTTAGAAAAAAACTGCTTGAATAAAAATCTATAGGCGTCATCCAGGAATTTTCTCTTATATCTGTGTTTGCGGAGTGTTTACTCGCATAATTTTAGTTTCGTTCAGACCATCGTCCAAAACGGTTTCACATCTGTAAAACGGTAACTGTGAAGTAGGAGTTACCATATTTAGTTCTCTTTATATTTTAAAGAAATTCGTGGCCGATAGGCGCCGTACCAAAGTGGTTAACTTTCAGCTCCTGGTTCAGTGGAATTTTGTACGCGTTCGCGACCAACAAAATCTGGCGATAAATTCGCCAAGTTGAAATCCGATATTCTCAGCCGCAGTGGTTTACTTTTGACTTACGGCTATAGGCTGATTATATGCTGCATGTACATTTGTATATGTATGTATATATTCTGCCTAGGAATAGTGTAGGGTATATATAGATAATCTGATGTTGCAGTGGTGGCATAAACAAATATATTATATTTTACATTCACTTGGCTGAAACGATAACGATGATATAAGATAGTGAGTTGTAGCTACATACGTCAGGTAATTCTGCAGATTAAAAAACAAAAATAATAACAACTGGAGAATAACGCAGCAACACAACCGTTTGCCAATCATACAAATACTCTGTATTTTGGTTTAAAAATATTTAGTCTTACGTTAAATTCACCAGTTAAGAGGCTGTATTTTGGTTTAATTTTAAAATTTATAAAATCCTTCAAAATGTGAGTTCAAGATAAGAAACTAAAAAAATAAAAATTTCTAGACAAATGAGAGAAAGAACTAAAAATTTTCTAATTAAGAAGTGAAAAGTGTATGTGTGTGCGTATGTTACCACCACAGAAATCAATTTTATAATTATTTGTTAAAATGCATTAAATTAAATTGTTTACATCTAACAATGCAATGGTTCAAATACTTTAAAATTCTTTGGAAACCGAACATATTGTCGAGATTGCGGCGAATTAGCTTGTGGTGCACAAAGTAAGAGGCTACTCACCACAAGTTAGCTTAGCGCTAACCAGCAGCAAGACTACAATTTAAGAATAAAAAAAAAACAAATGCGCTCTCTTGTTTTTTATTTAATATGTTAATTAAATGTAAAAGTTATCCGCACAAGAACATAAATGCGAAAATAAAGCCAAGTTCATGACCAAAAATTTTCGGCCGTAAAAAGTACTGAGATCAAAATGAGCACCAAGTTCTTCATATGTACCGAACCATCCCATTTCTAGGCAACTTGCTAGTTTGGTAACATTTTTCCCAGAATAGAAAGTTAAAACAATTTTTGCCCAGCTAGCAAATTGCCTTTTGATCTCAGTACTTCGAACGGCCGAAATTATTGCATAGGAACTTGGGCTTATTTTCACATTTAGGTTTTTGCAAGTTATTTTTGTTTGTTAATGTATGTATAAAACCTACAGACGGTTGCGTTATATCAAATTTCAGCTATCTAGCTATAGTGGACGTGCCCCATATTATTGATGAGTAAGTGATGAAAAAGTAAAAAACAAAAAATTATGCAGGGAGGGGTTTTCGTGTAGCAATTCTGTTTTGTTTAAGTCCATAGAGCACGGCAGTACTTATACTTAGTTTACCTCGATCACTTCGTTTATTAGCGAATGAGGTGAAATAACGGTTGTTTTAGAGTTGCAAATTTCAAAATTGCTACATAATCCTCAAAATGGACAGGAGGTCCCCTAATGCGTTTTGACCTTCTTACGACATCCGGCGCTCTCGAAGGCTGAAGTTAAATATCGATTTCCGAATCTAGCTCAGCGTTAGTGGGATTGGCTTTCTTCTTAATTTGTACTTTTTTTATTCTAACATTTCTTGTTACTGCTGGTTTACAAAACGTTACTGATTCTGACACCTTCAGAACATCCGTTTTGTATAACTGATTTGATAATGCCGCTTTAACTCGTTCGTACCCATTATTGATAATGTAGGTGACGAAACTGCGCTCGTATGGTTCTATCTCACACACCTATTTTCCGAACTAATATTGACTTTGATGTTTCTAATAGAAGTATGGCATCTAAATTGATCCTGAAGTCACGACCCCGAATAACTTTTTGATGGACTTTGCCCATTTACTAAAGGAGTTGGTCTATACTGGTGAATTATTTCCTGCTTTCCATAGCTTTAAATTTTGATTTTGGTAGCTAGACGTAGCTCTCTGCTGGAACGTTTGTTGCCATATGGCCTGGCGCTTAAAACTTATGTACAATTTCATTATCAGTGCAATAATTGTCTCATACTATTGTTTGTGGAAGACTGTGTGTTGCAAAAATAGCTTTCAATAATACAATTGCTTTTTCAGAAGTCGAAGCCACCTTTATTATCCGAATTTCAGCCCGTTTTAATTTTGCGTCTACTAGCACAAGAAAATAATTCTAAAAAGGTACGGGCTAGTCAATGTGGACCCGTTGGAAATTTTCATTTGTCTCCTCCCAATGATGTCTAATTACTTTTGGAGTTTTTTATAAATAAGTGCAGCCTGATTTTCTAGAAGGACACCTACCATTTTTTGATTTGAGATGTTGTAATTTTCTTAAATTTAAATTGTAGTTCTCGCTACTCCTTGGATTCCCACTTTCACTTATCATTATTCCCACTTTCAATTTCATTATCTAGTTTTAAAGTTTAACTTCGCACACACGATATGGTTTGACGTCTTTTGCGTTCGTTATGAATGTTGGACGTTTTTGAATGGGTAAAATCTTGAGAAGTTGACGTCACTAACGTGCAGTTGCAGTGTGTTTTTAGCGTTAAGTAATCGTATGACGTATTGCAATTGGCCAACAGTAAAAGTATAGATTATACTTGCATATAATATGTACATATCGCTAATTTATTTAAACAGCGTCATAACACAAAAATGCCATTTTGAGATAAACACGGCTAAAGTTTTCTATTTGCTTCCACTACCAACAAAAAATAACGACATATTCTCTTCAAACGTGGAAAGTAGAACTGATATAAAGATGGAATTTATACACAATATAAAGCATGACATAATGAACAATTCTGCATCATTAACTCCAAAAATGAATTTTTTGAGTTATGACGTTTTTTGGTGTATAAAATCGGTTAATAAATTATAGGCAGTGGCGGCGGAGCACACCATAATGAATCAGCGGAGGAGGGCCTATCCGCCAGCCGCATCGATACGCCTTGCTACCCTGCAGCGATTATAGCCACTTATGGCAAGTGTCGCCAAACGTGTCGTTGAAAAATTATTTTTAGGGTTGAACATTTTGGAACTGGGATTGGAGAGCTACTTGGCTATATTCTTACTTCAACTGCAGTAGAAATGCATTAAGAAATGTAAACTTTTTTTCCTATGTTAATGCATTTTTGTCGAACATTTAGCGACATTCGATGTGTGGGGTATTTTGGCAATATTCCACAAGCCATTTGTCTAGGAAGCCGAAATAAAAACAAATGACACTGCGGGCACGGTACTAAATTTGACATGATGGCCTAACTTAAAGCTTAAGCTTATAATCGTTACTGTAATATTATGCTCTAAACACATAGACCACAGCGAGCTACAGACTACAATCTGTCAAAAGTAAAATACACACGTCCATATGAAGGCGATTTTTTTGGAGGCATCTCAGCTACATGACCACTAGACTACTATTGTCGCTTTCGCAAATTTAAACTAATTTCTATTTTTAGTGACGATAATTGACAAATAAAGTGCTGACAATTTACAAAGAACGCGTAGCAAAAAATCAGCTTGAATATATGGAATGAATTATATTTATATACATTTAAAAACAAGTTATTTTACCTGAAATACCACATGGAAGGCGCGAAAAAAGTATTTTTAGGCCAGACCTGTTAAAATAATTTTTTTTTATTTATTTGATTTCCTTTTTGCCCATATTCATTGTCTTCTATGTTTCAGTTTCTTAAATGAGTGATTTTGCGTTAAGGCAAAAAAAGTTGAAGTGGCAACGCCAATATTACTATCAGCTGTTTATGACGTAGCTTCCGCCTTCAAAAGAATTAAGTAGCTGACTACACGGCGACATATGAAGTCAACCGCATTTGTAGCCATGAAAGCTGTGTAGTCTGCTGTGTTATATGTGTTTAGAGCATCATAATAATTTTCATAGATTTACAAACAAAAAATGTATAGTACAGTTGTCAGCCTTGTTCGTTAAATTGAAAAATTCGTTAAACCGAGTACTATTTATGACAAAGTTTGTTTACTCAAAAACTATGGAAATAACAACTCTAAAATTTTTTGGAGAATGCCTTTATTATTATTTTAATTATAAACATCAGTATAATCTTAAATATTGCATCAGAATCGTGTTAACAAAGAATAACTAAACAAAAAGTTCATTTTTAATCTAACAAAAAAATAATAGTTTTTCAATCTTATTTTTTTTATTTTAAATGGCTTCAACGGAGAAAATTGTTAATTTTTGTTTGTATTTTAGAAACTTGTAGTCTTTTTTGTATCGCCTCTTCTTGAAGTTCTCTCAGCATTAGTGATTTGGTGGCATCTATGATGTTTTGTTGCGCCAATTTTACACAAATTTCAAAATATTTCACAACATCGTCGTGCTTAATTTTGGATTCTTCTTCCGAAGGAATGTTATCTTCGCCATTAGTATCACTCTCCACATTGTCATCGGCAATTTCAACATACTCCAGATTTACACAATCAGTTTCATCAACCCGTCTATTCATATCATCGTATGAGAGATCATTCTAAAAAAAAAAGAAAAGTACGAATCATTATTATACTTAACCTAATTTCCTTAAAGACAACAACTGATTCTACTTACACTTGGAAACGCTGAAAACGCACTTTCGGATACAGATTTTCACGCTAAAGCTATCAATGACATGGCTTCATATAAAGTAAAGTTCTTCAAAAAGGATATTACATCATTTCCCTTCATTGAAAACAGTCTATTTTTGTAGTGCAACTTTAATAAGCGTATTGCGTTTTGATCCATTGGCTGAATCAGTGGTGTAACGTTGGGTGGCATATAAAGTACCCAAATTTTACCATCACGTGTCTCTTTAATTAGCTCTTCTGCTGGGGGATGACAAGGTGCGTTATCTAATAACAAGACAGCATTCCTCGGCAAATTGATCCTATCAAGATATGATTGCACCTTAAAAGTTGGATATGATACAGTTACTGAAGATACGCATTACAAACCTGAGCCGCAAAATTATCGAAAAACCAGCTTTCAAATATTGACGCTGTTATCCATGCATTTTTGGAATGCCTATAATCCAAAGCTAAAGTCTTATTACGGAAAGAGCGAGACTTTTCGGCTTTTCCAATTAGAATAGGTTTGATTTGTTTCGTGCCACTCACATTGCAACATAATGGAAGAGCTACTCTTTCTTTTGACAGCTTTCTTCCAGGAGCAGATTTCTCGCCAGAGTGAACGCAAGTTTTTTCAGTTAACATCTTCCAAAATAGACCTGTCTCATCTGCATTAAATATTGCATGCTCAAATATTGTTCACTTATAATTTGGCGAAGTTGGCTTTTAATAGGTTCCACATAGTCGGCTCTAGACGAGAGTTTTTCTCCACTATGCTTAAGCAGTCTTATTCCATACCTTTTTTAAACGCGTCAGCCAGCCATGGCGTGCATTAAAACTGCCATTGCAATATCGTTTGTGGAACTCTTTGTCTTTCTGTTGCAAAATAGCGCTAGTCACTTGTATAAGGCTTTTCCGGTGCGTTTAGAACCACGAAAAGAGCCTTGTTTCCATTTTTGGAAATTCTCCATCCTTAATTGCTTTTCTGTTTTTTGTACCAAAACCTGTCATCTCCGCATTTTTTAACAGATTTTTCTTTGATTTTAAAATTGTGGATATAGAGTATTTGGCCAATCCATATTTAACACACAATGCACTCACGCATTCACCTTTTTTATAGTCATCCACTATATTTAATTTTTCTTTTAATAACAATCTTTTTCTGCTTTCTAATGTTTACACCACAAACCACAAAGCCACAAACGATCGTACAAGAATGCTAAAAACTCCAAAAGTAAACACAGAAAACGCAGCCAAAACATTTTTGGGGAATCCCCTTTCTTCCCCTTTGTATTTCTTCGTTACATCGAGTACAAAATTACAGTACAAAGTTACGGTGTTCGTAATGTAAGGTACTCAATTCAAAATTTTTATGAGGTCGTTAAATCCCGAATTCGTTAAACCGATGGTTCGTTAAATCGGAAAACTACTGTACATAATTTCAGTAAGGTAGTAAACCAATTAATAGATTACGTTTGAATTTAAAAAATTAAAATATATACTTAAGCATTTAAAGCATTAAAATTTTTACATAGGCGGTAACCACACGTTCGAAGCTTCCTAGTTAGCATTTAAGTCAATTATTATAATAAAATTGTATATAAGAATCACTTCTGAAACCCGAGACACTATATTATTTATAAGTTTATATCTATAATTTACAAGGTAATGGTGTGCAATATAACATTGAAAAAATTATTTTCAAAAAGGCAGACAAAAAAGAGTTAAATAACGTATTGGTGTATCATTTCAAAACCCGCCAAAAGTCAATTTCTGGATCCTAAAATCTTAAGATCTGGCAGCATTGATAAAGATACACAGCGTGCAGAGCTGGTGACTTGGTACTGAACATAATGTATTGAATACAAAATATGGTCTCTTGAGTAGTGTGTTATAATTAGAGAAAATTAAAATAATTTGTAATTTTTAACACCATTTTTTTTTGGTTATAAAGAAAAATTTATATAGTAATTATGTTAAAATGCGCATAATTTCCCCACAAATTTATTCGCACATGTAGAGAACATAAGCAGAATAATGGGATAAATGTGTTGTTGGTTTTCCATGTGTATATTACGTTTAGAAGTTCTTGTTCATGTTGAGCATACATTTTGTTTGTTATTGAGATTGTTTTCTTGCTCTCAGCATTGTTGTTGTATTCAGGCGAGCGCATACATGCAAATTTTTTATTTTTCCTGCGGAACAATCTCGTTGAGAGGGAAAAATTATGCTCAAACTAAACAGGAACATCCACACGTATCCTCCAACCAGAAGACCACGAACACATTTTTTCCCGTTATTTTACAGACGCTCTCTCTATGTGGGAACTGTTTATCACTCGTATGTTTTGCTGTTTGTAAAGGAATTCAGCTAGTAAAAGCCGTCACTGTTGATGTTCAGTTCGTGTTCGAACAGAGTTGTCCGAACAATTGTTAGCATAACTCAGTCATGCAATTACACAAACAAAATATACAAATACAACAAAAGTTTCTGTGCACAATTCTGTAAACACCCGTACATAAATTATGATCAAACTTCACTGGAAAGTTTACACGTATTCTCCAAGCAGAAGACCAGGAACACATTTCCTCTCGTTATTTTGTGAACGTACTGACAATGTGCTTAGAAATTTATGGAGAATTAAGCCGACGTGTTTAATGCTGCGATGTGTATTCAACCAAAACACAGCTCGCGTGACGTCATTTGTGCTACATGCGTAGAAATTTTCAATTATGTACGTGGCAAGGCGTAATCGTGTACTTCTATCAATCTTGATATTATTTTATTTCAGTTATAAGTTTCATCACAAAAGTGTCTATATTTAGGCTATGGCTTTTCACCATTCCCAAAGAGTACATTCGATTTTCCAGCCCTGATAGCTTATAATATGCGGTAGCGATGGAAGATCAAGATTTTAAAATGGTACTGTACTTTACCTAATATAGTTCTCGTCCTACATAAAAAGTACTACATCGATTGTATGGAACGATCCGGTTTACTGAAGAGAAAGAAAACACCAACCACATTAAAGGAATTTTTTAAGTAACTGCATAAGTAATTAATAAGCTGTATTAATTTAATGCCTCGTATATGTGTATATTGTTTAAATAATAGATTTTTGATAAACCACGTACCAAGGTTTAAGTTTACAGACGAGCGCACACACAAAAAGATACTTTTAATTTTGTCTGTGTATTCTGTTTGTGTAATGGCATAACATGTTGTACGAACTATTGCTCAGACAACTCCGTTCGGACATGAAGCGTTCATGATCAGCGACACTGATGCTAAAATATTTAAAAAAATATCATTAGAAAAACAAATTTTGTGTTCCCTAATAATAAAGGTAATAACGGTCAATTGCTGAAAATCAAATATTCTTCCTTCCGTTACCGGTCCTAGGTGATTGATATTCTACTCTTTGTTAATTGAATTACAGATAGTAGATATTTTTGATATAATTTTGTGAAGTATATTATTTAAGGGTTCAAATTAGCAAAAAGTGTTTTTCATGTCGTAGGAGCCAATGATTTTCGTAACTATAAAAGTACTGCAAATAGTACAAGAGTACTGCATTTTCCATCACTGATTTGAGTGTAAAAATTAGATTGGTGGAAAAAGTTATTTTAGTCTGCTTTCCAAACCGCATACGGGTGATTCGGTCGTGCGCTTCTGTTTGTAGCGGAAAATATAGGCGCGTATATGTGTTGAAACAAAAACAGATGCCAATACCGTTATTCATAGTAAATTGATTTGTTGGAAAAGAAAATACTGCTCATATAATAAGACTTACAACAAACGGTGGAGGTTTTTGTGTGTGTGTTTCGGCTTGTTTTGGCTGTAAAAGAACGCCTTTGAGGTATAATTAATATAAGTCCACCTAAAAAATAGTTTTCTGTTAGGATTAATACGAACCCACCGCCCACTCATTAGTATGACAAAAACAAATTAATAATTTGCCAATTCAAGTCATGACCATTGTAGTAGGTTGATGTCATTCGTCTTATAAGTGAAATGATGTGATTTTAAAATCATATAAAAAAAAATTGTTCAGTACATAGCTGTCTAGGGTGGTTGTTCAAGAGAATTTGCTTAAAAACTGCAACAAAAATTCAAGGTTCTTTTCGAGACAATCTGGACGAAATATGCATATCTTATTTTCATTTGTGTTTTAAATTGCTAAGATCATCGCATACAATTAAGGGCGATGCACAGTGTTGTTAAAAAAAAACAGGCAAAAGCTGTCCTATAAATTGCAAGTGCATACATACATACATATGTATATACCATGTCATTACCTCAAACAAAAAATATTTGTTTAACATTCCATTAAACAATTGAGGCAATAAGAATATTTACAATAAAGACCAAAATAATTTCCATGTTTGAAGGGAGTTTTTTTTCCTAACTTGTGATGGCTCAACAATTTTTATTTGGACCTTCAAAATACGTGAATATTTTGTAGGGCAAAAGGGAAAACTGATTTTGGCCATCAGTATTTATTCTTAAGAAAATTTTAATAATTCTACCTTTATGCTGCATTTCTTCATAAACATTAAGAGGAGTAATATTTATTAATAAAATGTTCTCTAAGTTTTATTTTTATACAAACAAATTGCCTGTATAAATCTAGTACTCATTTCAAGTTACATCCAGATTTGTATGAAGCACAGACCGAATTGTACGCGTAGGATTTAATGTCTTATATATTTGTTAAGTAAAAGTGACGAAAAATGTAAAAGGCAGCAAAATATGCCAAAATAATAAAAAAGAAAACAACAAAGCTTATATGAATACATATTTCGACCATGTGTGTGTAGATATTTCCCCAAATTTTCATGTGCTTGTGTTCAATTATTTTCAATATAAAAACAAAAGTTTCTTCATTCAATACACCCTTAAAAATATTGATTTGAAAAACCAGCTGATTATGTCAAACACGGGTCGTTGTTTGGATACGATTTCATTAAGCCATCAGTTATTAAAGCAATTTATCGAAAAATAATAATTGCGTATGCATTTTAATCATTAAGTCCATTAAAACAAATACATATTTATGTGCTATGTGAAATTCGAAAGCAAATAACGTAATACCAATTTTTTCTTTTTGTGTAACATCAAACGTCAAAATGAATCGTAGAATCGAGTTTGGCTCGAAAATTCATAAAAAAAAAACAAGAATATAAATATTTTCAATTAATGTTTGTTAATCGGTCAAAGTTTTCTTTATGGGTAATAAAAAAGTAATCCGGTTGTTTATTTTTAAATTTTCTTAGAGCCCTCAATAAAAGCAACTCTTTATTTTAGTCATATTCAAGTGTTTGCAGGTTAAACTATGCGCTGCAAAGAACCAAAATACTTATCTTTGGAAGAGATTTATGCATTGCCAAGACGTGCGAACAATTGTGCTTCAGAGGAAGGAAATAATAGGTTTATTTTTAAATATGTTAATTTTACACATTCGCTTCAGTGTCCATCCTAGAGTTCGCCTTTCTAAGGCAATGAACAAAAAAATTATAGATTTCATGATGAGTAACGAACAGATAAAGATAGCAGAGAATCTCAAAAGGCCCTCGAAGCGCTGAAATTAGCAAATGAAAGATATGCTCGAAAGTAACACATTGAGAAATAAAATTTGTGGCCGTAGACATAAATATCTGAAAAACGTTGAAAAAAAAATACCAAAAATACAATTTATTACAAATATTATAGTATGTGCTCTAAGAGCCCCCTTGGCTGGAAGGCTAGCAAGGTGCTAAGGTATAATAGGGCTACCTTAAGCTGGTTTACCTCGTGACAGGTCATGAGAGCTTTAAGTAGCATCTGGCCAGGATGACAATCATAGAAGATGATACTATGCCTGGAAGTAACTAAGACGGTAACGCACATTGTGTGTGCATGTCCACTACTGGCTAGCAAATGACTTCGGACCATGGGCAAACACTTGTAATATTTGTCGACTATAGTCAAGTGTAAAGGCTAGCATGAGACTCTATTTAAAGTAAGGTAATTGTAATTACTAATCGGTTGCCTGAAATCAATTGGAGGAGCAAAAGGGGTCGAAAAGGGACGCAAAAAGTAAGAGGTCTGCTTTGATATCCCCCATACATTAATATAAATATTTTGTATGTGCTCCTATTATAATGAAGAGAACTATTTTAAACAAACTTTAAATAAGCAATAATCAGCGTCATTGAGTCATCATAACAAAATCACCTTTAGTTGATTATCTTCATTATAGCATTTGTTATAATATGCAAGACCGAGTGGTGGTTTATGAGGACAGATCGAACAGTAATATCGAGTCTACTTGCAAATGTTTTTCGTTGCGAGTTGGATTTTAGGGGTAACTTATCACTTAAAAACCGATTCTAATAAAATACAGCTCCAGGCAATTAAAATTAAACTAAGTGGTCGGCAATAGTCGTCATTGTTCTAGTAAATTCGCGGTTTTGACCACATTCTGAAAACCGCGCAATGCGTTTAAATTTTGTTTTGGTTTATAGTAACAAAACATGAACAAACAGAAAGAAGGTATTATTATAATTTTTTTTATAAAAATTATAAATACTTTACATATCTAATATATTGCAATTTGTTCTTAGAGCTATAGAAGAGCTTGTTGTTAATAAACTAACAATGTGTTGAAGTTAGTGTTGATTACGTTCCAATCGTATATTATTTGGCAGTGACTTGTTAAGTTGAAAGCCTTTATTGAATTGCGATTGTTGCATTGCAGTTGTTAATACTCTTTTTCAGTTCTAAATTTGTACAGTAAAGTCTCTCTAACGTCTATACTATTTGTTTAGTTGATTATAATGGTGCGTCACCGCGTGTTATTTTCTGTACACATTTGTGTTGCGTTTAAGCCGTTGTTTTATGCGTAACCATTTTAGGAAATGTAGTATAAATGTAATCGAGGAATGTCTGTCATTTAAACATGACTCACATTACTCTATTTTGTAATTTCTATAGTTGAACTTGATGCGTTGTGCAGCGCACGATGGTGACCCGATTTCGAAAGTTGGTATATACTTACGTATGTTTTTTAATGGCCATTGGAATAGTTACTTGCTTTCTTTCTTAATCGTTCAAAAAAACTAATTTTTTTTTTTACCAAAATAATCAATATGATTTTTCAACTTCTAAGCTTTTATCGATAGCAAAGCCAAAGTACAAGTATTTACCAAACTTTTTTCGTATTTTGATTAATTATTTATTTTAATACCTTAAATTGTATATTTAACTATATTTGCTTTAAAAAAAGCCTTCAGTTATATTTCTTGCACTACATCTTAATTTTATGCAACTTAAGAATAATTGATAGTTTTCATTGTGGGTAACGGGTTCAAAATAAGCATTTCCTACCATTTGAACTTCTTTTCTTACACTCTAATGTAGAATTGATTGGCAACTGTACTTAGTCTGTAACACTATGGGCCTTATAGTAGAGTAAATTAAAGCGCACGAAGGCGTACTTCGCCAGGCCAAGTTCAGGCCTAATGCTCACGGTGTGTATCCCTCCCATAACTTCCTTTAATCATAAAATAATGAAACTTTTAAACATAAGGACTCTACATATAGGTTAACTCATAGGCAAAGTTAGGACTAGGTTTTCCCTTATTTTTATGCGAAACCTCCACTATACATACAGAACTGAAATTTGTTATCAGGTAGGCATTGAGGAATAAGTAATTAAGCACTTTTTGTCCAGGGGGACTATGGTCCTCCTCTTATGTGTATGTAGCATTTGCACTATAGGTAGATAATGCAACCACCTTTTACCTTTAGTTTAAGGTTTTACACATACCTTAACAAACAAAAATAACTTCGAACAAATACATAACAATGTGCAAAAACAAAATTTCCAAACAATCACTACTAAGATGATTTAGTAAAAGCGCGGTCTGGTTGTGTTTCCAAATTAGAAGCTGTTAAGAATATTGTAAACAGAGTGTAAAAGAATCTCCATTTTTGTCGACACATTGCGCAGTGTGTAGTTTTACATAGTGGTTTTAATAATGTTATACAAGTTGGTAATTGTTAGGTTTTAAATACACTTTTATTAAATAGTTATTTTCCAAATAATTTCCAACTTTTGTTTTATTTACATTTCCGTGTCAAAACATGCTCTCGACATTTGTTCACAAGAGTTTTGAAAATCGTAATATTTTGCACGATCTTAAAGTTTTTAAAGCATAATCAGAACCACCACGTTTGGCATATTTTTATAAAAGGGATAAAGTTCTTTGTTATTAAATAAATTTCAATCGATTTTTTTTAATTCCTCTTTTGTACGCTCAATTAAGTGCCGAAAATATCAACCTTGAAATTGTGTTTCTTTCTACTTTTGTTTTAGGATTTCACATATTTCAGGCATTGTAAAAAAATAATACAGTCTTGCTGGAACACTGAAAGAAATTTTTAATATTGAATTGAAATGAGATTTCTTGTTTGCGGAAAAAGTTTTGAGTGAAGCATAATGTTTATTATGTCAGCGTACATTATCTCGAGCAAAGAGATATTATTTAAAGTGGATTTTTTTTACATGTCATTCATAAATGATTATGAAAGAAAAAAGACATTTTTTGTTGTATTTTTATAATAGGTTTCGTTATCTATATTTATTTTTCACGTCTACTTTCGTAGCGCTTTGAACTAGATATAAATATATATATTTTGGCGTTTATGCCAAAACACTGTGTTAAATATAAGATCCATGTGAGTTTTTAATTCCTCTATTTTTGATTCAATTTTAAACAAAAAATTTCATAAAGTCTACTCTTGCTACAAAGAAGTATGAGAGCATGAAAAATTATTTTACACATTTTGTTCAGTGCATTTAGAGAGATAGAGAGATAGAGAGAGAGAGAACCGATAACAACCAATACGAAAATAAAGTGTTTGTTTTCTGACACTGGTATAGAGTTAAACAAAATCGGACTTTTTCGGTGAAAAGTTTGGAAATCTCTAATTCGGCATATTGGGTGGATAAAATTTGAAAACGCGGTTATACCTGCACTTCTGGCAAACGTGCCACCATTTCTTTGTAACAATCTAATGCTTGTTCGGCTGGAGAGCCGAAAACCATAACTTCATTGGGATCTTGGAAATCCATTATAATCAAATAATTGATATAATTATGTATAAATGGAATTTCACTCATGTGGCTTGTTCACAATAGTATAGTTTTATCAGCTGTTATTACTTAAACACGATTTGTTTGCAAGAGTAACAAATGTAAAAAATGCTTAAAAAAGAAGAATAGTTTAAAATTAGTGTATGGTTCCCCAAGAGGAAGACCGATTTCCAAATATCTACATATTCAAAAAAATTCGCAAACTACGCTACTGTTCGACAGAAAATTCAATGCGCAATGAAAGTTTCGACAGTGTTTGCAGCTCATAATACGAATTCAATATTTGATATTCGTTGTTCCCTAGCCAGCAAAGTCGTAACTTTTTCCATAAACAACTTACAGAATGGCTTTTTATTGGCGTTAATAATTACCAAAAGTTCAATTTTTGAAGAAATTGATACAAATTTTTCCTCTTGATAAGTGGGTATAGCATGGTATCCGGTATTTTATTTATGCCTTAAAAATACTCTTATGGCTTATGACGTATTCATTTCATAAATAAAGTGTTGCTCCTGTAATGGGTACATGATTTAACACACCCGTACTATTTGGTATTTTATACAGATCATAAACTGCATAACCACCTTTTGTGGGTGTAAACATATTTCGTGTATAACAAAAGTGCATAAAATTTAAATTTTTCTAGAAACGAAAACACTGTTAGAAAGCCTTTAATAACGTTGTTTATTACTTATATCTACCCAAAATTATAAAAATTTAATGGAATGCAGACAAAAATATATTACATAATAAAAAAAATTTAATTTTTAATTAAATGGATAGTCAGGACAATAGCACTAGGAATCAAAAGAGAAAATCACATTTTCAAATAAAATACATTTTTATATATATTTTTTAGGAATAAAAACAGTGAATTTAAATATGATTCTTTATGTAAATTGATATATAATTTTTAATTTCAGATATTTTCATAAGATTCTTTTGTCATGTTATGAAATGCGTTTAAAATTAGTAGAAGAATTAAAGTGCTTAGTTTTATATTGTTACAGGCTTTAAGAAATCACAAACATTTTGTATTTTCAAAAAATTTTCTAATTTTTTAAAAGTTTGTTTCCCCAAATCGGATGGTCATCTCAGTACTTTTAACGGCAGAAATTTTGAGATAGCAACTTGGCCTTTTTTCACATTTATATTTTGTGCGGATCTGAGCCCTTTCTTCCAAGTTATTTTTGCTTGTTAATGTATAAAACCTCTTTATCTTAAAGCTTACGGACGGTTGGGATATATCAAATTTCAGCTTTCTACCTATAGTGGAAAGGCTCCATATACATAAGAGGGGACCATAGTCCCCCTAGGTGGAAAGTGCACATTTTTAGTTACTTATTCCCCAAGGTCTACCTCTATTCAAATTTCAGCTGTGTAGCTATAGTGGAAGTCTCCCATACATGTACATTAGGCCTGAACTTGGCCTGACGCACTAATTTATGCAACAAAAAATAACAAAAAGGGTAAAGTTCTAAGGTTAAAATATTAAAAAGCCTTAAATAATGGTACAAAACTGTAGTTTATGTTTTTACTACCTAAATTTTCGTAGTACACGAAGCACATATGTTTCGGGTGTTTATTTTTAGCTGCATGAGAAATTAAAATGATTATGCAAGTCGGATTGCAATTTTATTATAATCAGGTAGATAATTTAATTGTATTTATTTTTTTAATGTGATATCCGGCATATGTCCGCCGTGGCTACGTGTCACATGGCACATTCCATCACTCCAAATTTGTACTACTTTTTACAAAAAATATAAAGCGATTGTAAAGCGCGCTGTATGGCAAGTTGTGCCGTCTTTTTGGAATCAAATGGCTTTGATGTTTAGATGAATAATTTTTGAGAACAAAAATTCAGTCAGGATGGCTCGATAGCGCTCCCCATTCACCGGTACGGCTACTCCGAGTAATAGATGTATAAATGTATAGCTTGTTTGTCAATCTCTTCAATATGTTGTGAAAAGGATTCCAAGAACACAATACTCGTGTTAAACGAGGCTATTCCTGCATGTGGGCACGTGAATTCTACGCGCTTAACACACAGCCTGTACGAGCCGTCGTTATGTTCAGACATTGAATGAATTTGTGTTCGAGGCTGAATATGTCTCGTGTAGACTGTTCATATACACGTTTGTTTCTGTTTGTTCATTAGCTGCCAGACCAATGATGTGGCCCACGTACCTGCCAACAAATGTATTTTCAGGTTTATATAAACAAGATAGATTAAAGTATTCGCAACATAAAAGTTCATTCAATAAGTCCGTAGGATAAGTAAGAAAAAAACAAAATTTTGACAAAACTCCATTTTATTATTCAACATAGTTGCCTTCGGGGACGATACAACGAGTATAGAGATTGTTCAAATTTTCGAGCATGATTTCCCTTTCTCGTCAAAATGGCCTCAGTTTCAGCGATTGTTTCACCATTGGACTTAATCCACTTCTCTACCATTTGTTTTGATGGAGCAGAGTTCGGATAATGTTTATGAAGCCATTGTGTGGTTTCCACTGTTTTTTTTTTTAAATCAAAAACCAATGCTTTATCGAAACCCGAAATTCACTCTTTTCCATTTTTTGAATAACAAAAGTTTTTCACTCAAATCGCTATAACTCGCGAATCAATAGTCAGTTGGCTGTCAAATTTACACACGTATCGTTTGAAGGTTAGTAGTAAATAAAAATCATATGGAAAAATTCTAGTAACGTCATCTATGTGTCATCCTATGGACTGTTAGAAGAACATGACCAAATTTATGTCATTTGCTCTGAAATAAATAACTTTTTCTACTTTTGAACAATTCGTTTAATTTTCCTAATATATTTGCCATTCTTACTACAGACAAAGTGTTTATTTAGTGGTATACAAAATGAATTCGAATACACCTTAAATATTTGTTTTTCTATTTTGCTAGTGATTGTTATAAATGGCCACGATAGATGGAAGACCGGCTCAATATGGGATTTCTCTCAAGCAATTGCGAGAGCTCATGGAGCATAGAGGCCGAGAGGGTGTCCAGAAACTTCAAGAAATGGGTGGTATTAAAGATATTTGCAAAAAGCTTTATACATCACCAAATGAAGGTTAACAAATAAAGCATTATTTAATTTAGAAAATGTCAAAAAACAATCAATCTTTAATGTTATTATAGGTTTGGGTGGGTCAAAATCTGATATAGAACACAGAAGAGAAACATTTGGATCTAATACTATACCACCGAAACCTCCAAAAACATTTCTAACTTTAGTATGGGAGGCTTTGCAAGATGTAACGCTTATTATCTTAGAAGTAGCAGCATTAGTCTCACTCGGCCTGTCATTTTATAAACCCGCCGACGAAGATGCCCGTAAGTATAACTTTCGTATTCTCACAACGTTTTTTTAATAGGTCTCCTTTGTCATCATTATTTTTTATAGCTGTTTTACAAGAGGAAGATGATCATCATGGGTGGATTGAAGGTCTAGCCATTTTAATTTCCGTTATAGTAGTTGTCCTGGTGACAGCATTTAATGACTATTCCAAGGAACGACAATTTCGGGGCTTGCAAAGTCGTATAGAAGGCGAGCACAAGTTTTCAGTAATACGTGGTGGCGAAGTGTGCCAAATATCTGTAGGTGATATTGTTGTTGGTGATATAGCTCAAATAAAATATGGTGATCTATTGCCAGCTGACGGTATTCTCATACAGAGTAATGACTTAAAGGTAGTTATTCCATTTTTAATATTCAACTTCATTGCAAAAAAAAAGAAAACCAAAATTTTTTTAACTTGTTTTAACAATACTTCTAGGTTGATGAGTCTTCGCTAACTGGAGAGTCTGACCATGTAAAGAAAGGTGTTGATAATGATCCTATGGTACTATCCGGTACTCATGTGATGGAGGGTAGCGGCAAAATGTTAGTAACTGCTGTCGGTGTTAATTCACAAGCCGGTATTATTTTCACTCTGTTGGGTGCTGCCGTGGACGAACAAGAAGCAGAAATCAAGAAAATGAAAAAAGGTAGGTGCATAGAAAAACTTTTAACACTATATACATATGTCAACTTGTTCTTATACTCTTTACCGAAGGCGTAAATAAACAGATAAGTTTGTCATTCATTTGTAATTTCTACAATAGTTTTTTGCGAACCCGCAATGTATAAATTTATTTATTTCTGAATCCCTTATAACTATAGGTACCTATTGAACGATGGTTCGTCTGAGTTGAAATGAGATTTTTCTAAGCCCCTGATAAATTGTAGTATTGAGTCGGAATTAAGAAATGGCTTACGATTTTTAAAAATTTTAATTGGTCGGGAATTGAAGACCCTGCCTTTATTCTGCATTGAAACAATTGTTTGTGCTAAAATTGGTAACTGTCTTCGTGATTTTTAGTTTCAGTTTTTTAGTTGAGTTTGCAATCGAAAAGGATGCTCCCTATGCCTATGGCTAATTTGATTGATGAAGCGAAAATTTAACTAGTGACCCCAGTGCTCTATTGTGCGATAACAAATTCCAAAGAATGTCTACATTTTAAATCCTATAATGCAGAAGTAGTACTTTCTTTTGTTACTGATTTATGTTATTGTAAGATTATAGAAGGGCCACTAGGTAGCCATTATGGCCCTTGCCACAAAAGAGATTTGGTTGCGAGATGTGAAGTCATCCACGAGGTCAGTTTGGTTATCATTGATCACATACGTTGCCCAAGTTTGAAGGATCTGTCCATGAACATAATTGATTTGCATTGGGATTTAGTGATGGAATTACATAGTGGCAGATCTTCGATGATAGAATTACATCGGAGCAAAGTTCTGCTGATGCGCCTTCAATCCCATTCCAAATCTTCTCTGTGCGATCCATCCAGCTGAATCAAATAAATTTGCAACAGATGAGAGGATATGGAGGTATCGTAATTTTATATACTATACAAAAGCGGGAAAACTGTTGAGTGAATGAGTCTTAGCTTTCTATAAAATGCTAAGATTTTTAGTGGAACGTGATTGAGTTAAAACGCACAAATTGTCAGTCATACAGATAACGCTTTTCAAGATTAGCTAGAAGTCGGTGATCATTTGTTATAAGTGCGGTGGAAATGGCGGAACACGGTAAACAAATATTCCAAAACTATTGTTACGACAAGAACAATTATTTACGCTTTATGTAAGATTAAAGGTCACTAATTTCATCGTAGAATCGTCAAGTTTGATTTACATCCTGTTTTTAGAATGCGTCGAACATAAGATGAAACCAGACGCGGACGACTTTGCTATCATTTTGGTTTGTCTAACATGTTTGTTTGACGTATACATTAAAGTAGTGTCAAATTGCATGATGCCGTTTATATGACGTAGTTTATCCCTTGTAAGGGATATGTTGGGGTGGGAAAGAAAATATAAAAGAAACCTCTTCTTAATTCTTAAAAAAAATTAGTACAATTTTCGTAAAATATCAAACTATATGGACTGCCAAGTAACAGAAATTATGCGTGTCTTATCAGTTGAATATTAGTGTGCAAGTGCATCAACAAAATACAATTAAGCTATTATTTTTTTCCTTAGAACCCTTTTAAATTTTTCAGTGTCTGTGTGTAGATTTTTGTTCTAGTTTTTTTATTACGTTTCCAACTCGCACTTTAATTTTACAAATAAACTTAATTATTAAGGCATATCCTCGTTTTGAATTTGATCTAATAATTCCGTGAAAGCCTAAATACAAAGGCCGTATGTAGATTTTTTTCCTTAAGTGTATATTCATTATTAGTGTGTTTTTTTTTGTTTTGCTAAAGAATAATCTGTATTCATAACCTTCCTTGCAATTCCTGTATTTGATTTATTTTATTTATGTTTTTTATAAGCCCCTTTTTTATAATTATTAAATAATCATTCTTTTTTGTTGTTTGTGAATGCCCCGTTACCAACATCTACATCACCATGACCACAATCATCACCACTACCACCACACAACCAAAATAACAATACTTCTGATCATAATTCAACATGCTCGAACTACCTATCTATCTATTTGTTATTCTCGTTTGTAATGAACAAATTGGTATTGACGGTTATGTAGAAGCTAAAAAGGCCAAAAAGAGTAAGAGCTTAACAGGTGATTATGCCCAAAAACAAAAAAAAAAAAAAACAAAATTAAAATAAAAAATAAACAAAAAACCAAAAATAACCCATCCTTTTTATGTTATGGGTTCATTTTACAAAACATTATGTGCTTTTTAGATATTTATTGTGTTTGAAAATTAAATACGTTAAAATAAACGCTATTTAACATTAATTCCTTTTCGTCTAACGAAGGCTAAAAAGGTTAAAAAGGTATGACGCTATTGATTCGAACAAGGACAAATCCTACATTTTATTAATATAATACTTTTAATGGATGGCTTGATGCGTTTTAATCTTTTTGAAAATTATTAATAAAACACAAATTTTAAAATGTTTGTTCGTTCATCCTCCCGCTGATTCCGTGCCTGACTAAGGCTTAAGAAGTAGCAATTCGATATAAGAAAAAATAGTATAGATACATAAATAATATCGTCTACAACTTGTCCACTAAATTCTTTTTGTCGGGCACAATAAATAGTTCCTGAAGTTATTTCTTGGAACCCCACTCGGGTGCCAAATTTCACCACAGGGAATCTTAAAAATTCATAAAGCATCGTTTTGAACGCATCTACTGCAATGACAACCGTGTTTGCACTTAAGCGAACACATATCACATAGCTTGTAAAATGAGCCCATATGTTGCTTGCACTTATTTTATATTTTAAGGTTTCCTGTACTGTACAATTTTTCATTAAAAATTTTTTTTTCAACTATGCCTAAGGTTTATAAGTTCTAAATTATTTATATTTATGGTCATAATAAGTAATGGAGTGTGTTAAAAGTTTAATTACAAATTTTTTCAATTTTATATCAATATTTTTTTTTGTTGAAATGCATTTTTGTACAATTGACATGATTTAAAATTGTATATACTAGGCGATGACGAAAGAGGTCCTGGTAAAGCGGCTAGCCATAAGGCTGAAGCTGGTGGCAATCACATTCAACAGGAATCATCAGCAGCCGCAGCACCAGAGTCTGGTCATAAGAAAGAAAAGTCTGTTTTGCAAGCAAAACTTACAAAGTTGGCTATACAAATTGGTTACGCTGGTTCCACGATTGCCGTACTGACTGTCATCATTTTAGTCATACAATTCTGTATAAAAACGTTCGTCATTGAAGAAAAGCCATGGAAAAATATATATGCCAATAATTTGGTAAAGCATTTAATTATCGGTGTTACTGTTTTGGTTGTTGCAGTACCTGAGGGTTTGCCATTAGCCGTAACACTTTCGCTAGCTTATTCCGTGAAGGTAATAAAAACAAATATTTACCCAATTATTTATCCCTGAACAATACCAAGTAGCACTTAACGCCAAAGCCATTGTTATGTCAACCATAATTTAATTAATTTTATTTTAATTAGAAAATGATGAAAGATAATAATTTGGTACGTCATTTGGATGCCTGCGAAACTATGGGAAATGCCACTGCCATTTGTTCAGATAAGACTGGTACTTTAACCACAAATCGCATGACTGTCGTGCAATCGTATATTTGCGAAAAGTTGTGCAAAGTTTTACCCACATTAAATGATATACCGCAGCATGTAGGTAACTTAATTACCCAAGGAATTTCAGTTAACTCTGCGTATACTTCAAATATTTTGGTAAGTCGTCCTTGAGCTGGTGGTGTAGTGAATTGAATTATACAAAATACATTTCAAAAATATAGCCTGGTGCGGATCCCGGTGATTTGCCCATGCAGGTGGGCAATAAAACTGAATGTGCTCTTTTGGGCTTCGTCCAGGGCCTGGGTGTGAAATATCAATCAATAAGAGATGAAATCACTGAGGATAAATTTACACGTGTTTATACTTTTAACTCGGTCCGTAAGAGCATGGGAACCGTTATACCTAGAGCTAATGGTGGTTATCGCTTATACAGCAAAGGTGCTTCTGAGATTATGTTGAAAAAGTAAATTAACGTTTTTATAGCTTACAAAATATGAACAAACAATAAATAATTATAAAAACAAAAATAATACTTCTACCTTATAGATGTGCGTTTATTTATGGTCATGATGGTGTCTTAGAAAAATTTACACGTGATATGCAAGAACGTTTAATACGCGAAGTTATTGAACCAATGGCCTGCGATGGTTTACGTACTATTAGTATTGCCTACCGTGATTTTGTGCCCGGAAAAGCTGCTATTAATGAGGTGCACATAGACAATGAACCCAACTGGGACGACGAGGAAAATATAATGGCAAACTTGACATGCCTGTGTGTTGTGGGCATTGAAGATCCCGTGCGTCCCGAAGTTCCTGAAGCTATTCGGAAGTGTCAACGTGCTGGTATTACAGTACGTATGGTTACTGGTGACAATATTAACACAGCGCGTTCTATTGCTGGCAAATGTGGAATTTTAAAGCCAAATGAAGATTTCTTAATTTTGGAAGGCAAAGAATTTAACAGACGAATACGTGACAGCAATGGAGATGTAAGTAATAACGTATTTCTTAATTTATTTGTTTATTTATTTTTCCTTGAGTCAAACTCGAAAAAAGGAGACTGCATATATCCCGTACCGAATTCATATTTTTGATAATGTCGCTGTAAGAATATATGAAAAGCAGAGATCTCTAGGACAATCAGGGGCCTTTTTCTGAAAATCCCTGTCTTTAAACTAATTTCAAAACACGCAAAAGGTGTTCTTGCCACAGGCACATAAGTGAAAAGACCCGTGATATGCAATAATTTTTTTCTCTGCGGGCAACCTTTATTAAAGGCCGAAAATATTGACTCTTAATGATATATAGAACGATAACGTTTCTGCTCAGGAAGTCATACTATTGAAATAAATTTTTTTTAAACTTCTTCAACTGAACAATTCTATATTTTGAATTCATCTTATTAGCTACTAACATAATCTAATAAAAAATAATAATAAACATACATATATAATGAAGATTTTGTTTTCCCCAAATATTTCACATCTTTTTTCTTTATTAGATTCAACAGCATTTGATTGACAAAGTTTGGCCGAAACTGCGTGTGTTGGCACGTTCATCTCCTACTGATAAGTACACCCTAGTCAAAGGTATTTATAAATGTGTGTTTGTTTTTAGACTAAATGAAATGAATAACTTCTGAAGATTTGACGAATTTTGCCCAAAGTGCTTATTTTGTGTTCTTAATTTAAAATAGGTTGCATTTTTGTGACGTCTACAGACGACATTATTATTAAAGTTCCATATAAACAAATTTAACAGTAACAACAGGTCGAACAATATTAGAGCTAAAGTTAAAAAATATGTGAACATTAGTGTGGAATTTATCTTTAAAAAAGTATTAAATTTGAAGCAAACATTTTCTCTGACTCACCAAATACATATGTACGAATGCATATGTTGCCGTCTATTTTAGTTTTAACACGTTCCCTGTCAGACCGTTATTTTAACACTTTTCCTGTTCAGGCTGCGTAGGGCGTATGGCGCCCCACGTTTTACATTTATATTGTTTTCTTTCTGATGTGTGCCTTACAGTAATTAATAGTTTATTTTTCTCGGAATTAGTTTATTTATTAATTAGCATATCAGTTTAAGATATAACATTTTAGTTAAATTCATGTTTGTATGCCATTACAATGGGATGTTACGATGAACTTTGTTGAAACATATGGCAAATATAATTGAGGTTTATCCATGCAACTATCGCAGAATATTGCAACTTTTACAGTACAGTATCTTGCCGATTGGGAACCCGCGGAAGGCATATACGCCCCACAAATAAATTATGGGATCAGCAGTAATATTAAGATTCCCATAATTGACTGCCTAATGAATTTTAAAAATTTCATCATTTTACAATGATAATACCAAATAAATGGCTTGAACGAAACGTGTTAATAGTAATATAAAAGCATAACTGGGCCAACTAAACTATATTGCAAAGACAGTCAAGCCTAATTCACAAATAAATTAGTTAAGCAATTAATAAAATATTATTTTTGTCCAGGTGGTTTCGCGTCAAATAAAAGAATTAGTAAAACCAATTAGCTAAAGTAAATGACCGAAAACCGCAATACTAGCAGTCATGGTATATTATTTTAGTTTTTATATCGGCTATTTACTGCAGGTTGCTTTTATATGTGTCAATGTGTATTTTAGGTATCATCGACAGTGCTGTTAGTGAAAATCGTGAGGTTGTTGCTGTGACTGGTGATGGTACAAATGATGGTCCCGCTCTGAAAAAAGCTGACGTTGGCTTTGCAATGGGTATTGCTGGAACTGATGTGGCCAAAGAAGCCTCCGATATTATTTTAACTGACGACAACTTTAGCAGTATTGTTAAAGCTGTAATGTGGGGCCGTAACGTATATGATTCCATTGCCAAATTCTTACAATTTCAGCTTACGGTTAATGTAGTTGCTGTGATAGTAGCTTTTATTGGTGCTTGTGTTGTCCAAGATTCTCCTCTTAAGGTAACGAACCAACCAAATAAAAGTCGTAGAGTTGTACTTTTCCAACGAGTGTTTTTTTTCTTAAAGGCCGTGCAAATGTTATGGGTTAATTTAATTATGGATACCTTAGCATCTTTGGCTTTAGCTACCGAAATGCCAACACCAGATCTACTACTGCGAAAACCTTACGGTAGAACCAAGCCCTTGATTTCACGTACTATGATGAAAAATATTTTGGGACAGGCTTTCTATCAATTAATAGTCATTTTCGGTCTATTATTTCTCGGTATGTTGTTGTAATAAATAATAATACATTTTAGTATTAATCTACAGCATTATTTTTGTTTTATTTATCAGGCGACAGAATATTGGATATTGAATCCGGTCGTGGTCTGGACCTTAACGCTGGACCCACGCAACATTTCACAATTATTTTTAATACTTTTGTAATGATGACTTTGTTTAATGAAATTAATGCAAGAAAAATTCACGGACAGCGTAATGTTGTGAAGGGTCTATCTACGAATCCAATCTTTTATACAATTTGGTTATTTACTATGGTCGCTCAGGTACGTACGATATTACACACATACATATGTGTATGTAAGTATTATTATGTTTGCTATTACTTTTTGTTTCCAGAAAGATTGATTAGTTTATAAACTCATTTTTCTATTCATTTAACATATAATTTATTTGTTTATTTTATTTACTTACAAATAGGTAGTTATTGTACAATACGGAAAGATGGCATTTTCAACAAAAGCTTTGTCTCTTGACCAATGGCTGTGGTGTATCTTCTTTGGTCTGGGAACATTAGTTTGGGGACAAGTAGTCACTTCTATACCAACACGAAAATTACCAAAAATATTATCGTGAGTAATTTGTTCAATATTGAATTGTTTGACTTTTGTAATAGAGCGGCATTGTTGATTTCCATAATTACAATGACCACCGTTCTTAATATTGTTAAAAACTATATTTTTAATTTATTTAACTGTAAGTAAATACTATTGAGCAGTATTAGCCATATTGGGCCTTATTTAATTAAAACTTATTATTTTATTTAATGTATTCAATTTTAATTTTTTGTTGACTAATTTGTAAACTGGGTTTAAATCCTAATCAAACTAATATTTAAATGATTTGCGAATTTATAAAAAAGAAACATTGTATGAGTAAAAATAACTTAACCCTTTGCACTCGGGAGGTGAGTCACTCACGACGCGATTTCATGCCGCAACTCGAGAGGTGACTGTCGCTCAGCACATGGTTCGCTGCGAAAATCATTGAAATGGTGGCGTAAACTGTTTTTTTGGGGCTTGAAATATGCTCAATAAATTCATATTTACTTTATAAAATGTCTAAACAGCAGAGATGAGAACAGCCGCTTAGTCATGTGACGTATGTCAAAACCTTAGTTAAACAATTGACTGGAGATTTTCATCAGATATGTGCTCGATCCTCAACCTCAACCTCCAGCTCTGAAAACGACCGCCTAAATGGAAAACTACACAACATTCTGACAGGAGTTAGGAAGGATTGTAAAGAACTAAACATGACATGAGACATCAAACGACATATTATTGCGATACTTGTCCCGATAAGCCGGGTATACATCTCGGCAATTGTTTCATGAAATATCATACAAAACAAAATTACAAAGACTAATGTTAAACAAATTATCCTCATAAAGATGTAAAAATACATTAAATATTAAAATATAAAAGTTTTGTATGTTACTTTGCGTGTGTAATCATTTTATGTTCGAGGTAGTAAGGTCAACAAAAGCGCTACGAAACGTCTCGAGTTGCTGGTTGGTCCGCACGGAAACAGCCTCGAGTGCAAAGGGTTAATATGCAATTGTTAATACGATTAAATCTCTCTTATTATAAATAAAGTTAATATACATAACTGATATCTGGTGGTATGTACTACTATATGAAGTTTGTGTTAAATATTTGTTTGATGGTTTCTCTCTCTCTGTCTTTAATCCAAACACACGATATTAGCTAGTATCGAATGACAAAAACCAAACATTTTTCCAGTTAAAATTACTAGACTTCGAAAGTTAATTTAAAAATTCAAGATTCTTGATTTTATATTCCGACCGGGTGTTTTGCTGTAGATTTTTGAAACGAATTTCCGTCATCTCTTATTTTCGTTCGTTTCGAGAACGAAAAATGACACTGAAGATGGCAATGCCGTAACCGGTTTGTCTCCAAACCAAACTTAACAAGATATGACGGAATTTCTCGAAAGTTCTCGAAACGAACGAAAAAGTGACACTGAAGATGGCGCATAGCCGAAACCGGTTTGTCTCCAAACCAAACTTGACAAGGGATGACGGAAAATCGTTCCAAAAATCTACATCAAAGATTCAAGAATTGACCCATTATTCTTTCAAAAGAACCCATTAAATCGTTTGCTCTCTATTGGATTACTCATTTTGTCACGCAAGAAAATGTTTGCTTATCTATACTAATCGCTTAAAATGAACTCATGCATATGTTTATGGGCGCCTGTCTGCGGCTGTACAAATAATCATCGTGCATGTGAAAATCGAAATTTTCTTTAAAAAATTCGACGTTTTTGACATAGTTATTTTAAATGAAGGGAAAAATTAAAAATAATTGAATTATTTTTTGTTGTTGTTAGTATATTGCGTATTACTTATGTTATTAAGTAACTGTTAGTTAATTAAATACGGTGTGAAGATAATTGGATTAATAAACGTTTTTCATTTTAGATGGGGTCGTGGACATCCAGAGGAGTATACTGACGGCATGAATTTGGGTGAAGAACGTTTTGATTCCATCGATTCTGACAAAAAACCCCGTGCTGGTCAAATTTTATGGATTCGTGGTCTAACACGTTTACAAACTCAAGTAAGTCAAACCTTTTTGTTTAAATCCTCTACTCAATCGAATATATTTTATATTATTTAACTAAATTATCTTATATTTTATTGATTTATTTATATTCTTGATTTAATTATTTTTTCTTATTAAACAAGTATATTAATTTATTCAAATGTGTACGTATATGCAGTTGAGAAGTGAGTATGCCAAATTATTTCATTTCTGTGCAATAATGAACATATTATGTACATACATACATATGTATGATTGTATGTTCATGTATAGAAATACTGACAAGTGATGTGTCTGTCTCTATGTTGTGGTGGTTCTATAATTTATAATATTCTTTATATTCAATGCTTAACAAACCACATACCGTGACAACTATGAAACATCACACAAAAACGTTAGATCTAAGTGAATGTTTCTATTCTGGAAGTAAAGAACTAAAGAATGAAATAAAACCAGATTTCAAAGATAACTTTTCCGTTGAGGCCAAATCTGGATTGGTGCCCAAGTGGTATAGCGTCACCTTACTCACTGGTTTCTCTTGTCAGGGCAAATAAAATACTAGCCTGACACGAAAACACCAGTAGTTTCGCATGCATTTGGTGGCGCGAGAGACTAGCTTAATTAAGTTGATTAAAACTCTATAATAATTAAGCTACTAGTACTTGAGTCGAATAAAATTCCGGCGCAACTATTTGCCGTCTGCCAAAGACTTAAATAATGAAGTTCTCTATTGTATATGCATTGCTATTATACTTGCTTGGCTGAGTCTCACGTATACACACTATAATACGATTAATACCAGCTGATCAATCGGTAGTCATGGTAGTGTTGTATTGAAACAGTGCTACCATTATGTGCCGGTGTTACCTAAACATTTCCGTTAATTTTAAAGTTAAGTTATTATTAATAAAAAACTACGAATTTATGTAATTAGCTCAATAAAAGACTTATAATTACATGTGATCCAAAAACGAGTGAAAGGGCTATTGGTCGTCACAAAAGCAATTAGTGATTTCATGAGTCTTATTGTAATTTCGAATTCTATACGATCACAATAAAAGCTCTTCAACATATGTATGTGTATGCGTACGAAGTATGTGTTGGTTAAAAGGTCTCAAGGTGTTTTTTCATTATGCAAGAGGCTATTAATCTGAAATTTGAGCCTAATTTGGAAAACTCTTCGGAAATAAAGAACGGACACATCATCATATTTTTTTTTTCATAAATATATATCTACATATACATATGTATGTATGTACTCGTATGCACTTACTGCATATATTACACATAAAATTCAAATAATACATATGATATTTAGGGAACAGAGTGATTAATGAAATATTGTTGATGTTAAGGTTTATTGTTCAAATTTAAGTCTTTAGTTTTATATACTATCACACTTTCTTTTTTTTATTATAATTTAATTTACAAAAAGGGATTTAGGTGAAAATGCCTACATTTGAAGCGTATTCTGCGTTTTACACACTTATAATTGTCCTTAATTATTTTCAATTACGTCCGTAAAACGCTTAATCTTCCTTACTTCCCTCTATCGTATTTATCGTAATATGAAATGTCTTAGTAATTAGCATAAATTTAAAATCCTAAGTCTACTTCTATACAACAAAAAAGAATACATATAACAAATAATTAAATTGACAGGTGAAACCGGCGCGTGGCCTTATTTTTATTTCAAATTTTGGAATGTGGCACGCTTGCGTCCTCTTTGATAATAAAAATATTAATGACTAAAAAAAATTAAAAATTTCGAAAAGAAAGTGGGAAAGGTTTTTAATATAAATTTCTGACTATAATCTACCAATTGGCCAATGGGCATTGCGACATTTAAAGCATTGCATTTACGACTAGGTTGCCATGTATTTCTACAAAGCAACATGCGTTTAGGAAGTCCGCCCAGTTTCTGTAGGTTTATTATCAAAGTCAGTAATTTATTAAATTAGTTGTACTTCGGGAGAGTCTAAGCAACGCTTTGTTATGATTTTACTTCCGTGAAGATAATCAATTGATTTCCATGGAGAACAATTAGTTAAACAAATTTCAGTTCAGTGTTTTCGGAATAAAAAACAATAAAACCTACTTAAGCCCCTTTTACACTATTCTAGTTTTTATTAGATTTTCATTTGACGCACGGTAGTGCGCCAGGCCTTTGCACATAGTGTGTATATTAAACAAAACCATTCGTGCTGGTTTTACCACCTGCGCAACTTTTCTTCATTTATTCGTAAAACAATTAAACTTGAAACATGAGGACTCTTCATATAGGTAACCTTATAAAAGCTTCCCAAGATATAGAAATTAGTACATACATACATATTCACTGACTCACTCCATCAAAATTATGTAGTACTTCCACTGTAGCTAGAAAGCTAAAAAATTTCAAAAAGGGGACTATGGAGCCCCTTATTTGTATGAGACACTTCCACTATAGATAAAGAGGTGACGTTTGGTGCAACCCAACCAACCGTCTGTAACTTTAAATTAAAAGAAGTTTCATACGGATTTGCAAATATATATACATATTTATAAAAAAAAAAATGGAATAAAGAAATCAGATCCGAGTATACATTTACAGTTGAGTCAAAAATATTTATAAATAAATTACGCGGTTATTGAATAAAATCCCAAAGGAAGCGTACATATACCTTATCTTTCTAAATTATTCACACATCACTAAGACTAACTGGAATAGATGCAATCAAATTATGATTACCAGTCCGTTCCAGATATTTCTTTTTCTATTTCATCAATTGCTTGCTCTCCCTCCACCGAAATGTTTTAGAGGTGGCGGCGCTGCTTTAAGCTTCGATGCCTATAACTTTTTGCAAATAACCCTTTAACATGTGGACTGCCACGTCACCCGTATTCGGCTAATAGTAAAGTATTGTTTTCATACTATAAAACTTTTTCTTACAAGTTATTTTACTCAGTATAATAGTGTGAAAGGGGCCCTAGCAATACTTCACAGAGAAATCAATACCAAAGTTAACTCTCGGTTTGGTTCCGCGCCTACAGTTTCACAGTCATCTAATATTTACCTTAATATATGTATGTATGTATGTATGTATTAAAATTGTTTTATTATTATTTTTAATGCATATAGTATTGAATTTGTTAATGATTTCCTTCTCTAAAAACTACTAGTGCTGAGTAGTTTCTGAGTTTATTTATGAGTAATAAGTATCAGAAGTTAAAAAGTTAAATGTGCAAAAATATTCGTTACTGGTTTTCGGATGGAAAGAGTATCTGAATAAAATAAAAAAAAAACCCATATGATTTCAAGTAGCAGTAGCATTTTATCGGCGGAATTGTTTGGCAGTAATCTGCGCATCGTCATTGCAGCAAGATCTTCGAGTTAAGTTTTTGATAATAGACTTCGCCGATCGATTAATGCATTTCTATCAGAATTGCGACATGTTTTTTTTTTAAGATTTGATTTGAAGATTTTATATATTTAAGAAAAAAAAAAAAATCACATAATTTTTATCTTCAAAAGCCGGCGATTTTTTGACTCGAAAAATGTATTTTTGTCGAAACATCTCACGGTTCCAAAAAAAAAAAAAAACATTTTGTTCACTTTTCCACGAGTACATTTACTCAAAATTTGTACGACGGCAGGTCATGTCATCTTTAAAGTAAGTATCAATAAATTCATGAGGAAAAGAGCTGAAGGCACAAGTTGTACTACACGCAACAATGCCACTTCAGTTGTGAATTAAACACAAATGTAGTCTTGACCAAATTTATAAAGTCATTTGTTTTGGAGTAAGAACTAGGCTAAGATAAACTCGTACTACATATAAACTTCTTAGTTACAAAATACTGTCATACATACGCTATAACTCTTGAGTCCAACGCATTAAGACCAGGCATTCGATCGATGAGCGTGGAAATCAAAAGTATTCTTTTCTTTTTTACATCTAAGCGTGTGTTAGAACTAAATTTTTTATCGAAAATAATTATTTTCTTATCCCCTGCGTAAACGTTAATTCGAATACGTTTTATTTTAATGTGACTGTGATTTTAGAATATAGAATATATTTTTATTTTAAACTATCTTTTAACTTTAATTTTTATAAAATAAATATTGAAGTCTGTATCAAATTGATAGGAGGCGTGGCAGTTATGTTTGTTTGTACTACAAAAGGTTTTGTTTTTTCTTTTCAATAAAAAAAGGAAAATCAGGAGTTTATTCGTATTATGTTAATGCAGATCATAAATATACTCGTATGTGGATTATTAAATCTTAAATCATTTAATTTTCTTATAAAAAAATTTCGAGGCTCATTTTGTTTTATACTGAACTTGCGCTTAAGTTTTCAATCGAACCCTCAAACGTCTCCACTACGTTGAGTACGTATTACCTAAACTGCTTCATAAACTAGTTGAAGGCTCAGAAAGAAAAATAACTTAATGATGGCACATAGCGGAAACCGGTTGGTCTCCCAACCACAGTTGCCAAAGGATGACGGAAATTCGTTCCAAACATCTAAAATCGAATTAACTTTTTTGTTATCTTTAACACTGGAAAGCCTGAAACTTAGGATATACCTATATTGCCCCAAAGCAGTAGAAATGACTGCATTGTGAAAGAATAACTGATGTGCAAAGAAATTTTTAATATTTAAAAAAAAAATTTTCTTCACTTGGTATTATTGTTGTCCAATCGTACCCCAAAATTCGGCGTCCTTCTACTTCTTCTTCTCTGCACTTTTTTATATATTTGATAATATAGTTATCAATTATCAACGAAAATGCACTGATAAGATTATCTGCCATAATGTTGCTTTTGCGTAGCCTGTTGGCTCTTTCACACCCTTGAAAATACAAGTAGATGGTGGTAACCTTCCAGGAATACCAGCTTAGCCAAATTTTATCCACACAGTACCATCGGCAGCTGTTTCAGTCTCTTGAAAGGTGTTTTCGGTTTCTTCACCAGATTCTGAACTACTTATCACTTTACAATTTCTCCTGAGTACATTGATGACAGTTTCATTTTCATATTTGGTGATCGCCTCTTCATCGCTATCTTCAGCATCAGATGTCTCACTTTGAATATAATCCGATTAATCTTCAGATGATAGTTTTCAATTTGCTGCATCTGATTCTATATCGGAACACTCTTCACTTAGGTTCCTTACTTAGTCTTTTCAGTAACTCTCTTCTATTCGACATTTCTTGCATGAATTTAGAGCGCAAAAAAATCAGCTGACGAACGCGTTAGACCGACTGTCACTGAATAAAGCAGGCCGGTCCAAAGTCAAAACGTATGCAGTTCGCGGTTCTCCTTCTCTATCAAAGCGTATCGATTGCAGTAAGTGATCCTACCGTCAGTGATCCTCCTTGCCCATGAACTACGATATCGCGCGTCTTTGCTTGCCACTATCTCTCATGTTTGTGCAAACTGTTAACTTACTGAGGACAACTATGCGAGTTCTTTCATGCAGTTGACCACTTATGTCATCTTGATGCTGAAATGGAAAATATAAAAATATATATTTATAATGTTTAACTCATTTTTGGCCGAAATATGCATTTTCCACAGTGAATGATATTTTGTATTCGCGCAGTTTAGACGCTACGTAAACAAACAAACAAAAAACTGACGTTTTCCTAAGCTTTTTCTCTTTTTACCATAAATATGACATTTGCGATGCACAAACATTTTTAGACGTATTTTAGGCGATTAGTGTTCTAGAAAGAGGCTTGAAAGTTTCGTCTCTAATCGTGTATTCTTCAATAAATCGCAATTTTCTTCTATGAAAATCACATTCGTGGGGGCATGTCACAATTATACTTGATGCACGAGTATGTGCTAATAAAAATATTTGTGTTTGGCGTTTGCGGTTTGCGAATTCTATGTTGTACGTTGCTGTAACCTTTTCAAGTAAAAGTCTAAAATACCATGCACGTGTCATATGACATACTGGACAAGTTGCTAGAGTAACTTAGGTATGAGTTGAGACTTGTTGAGTGAGTTTAATATGTGGTAAATGGTTTTATTTCTATTCTTGTAAATCATTATCGTTTGTTGGGTATTGACTCATTCTTTTTTTTTTGTAGCAGCTATGTACTTTATTTACAGATCTTTATTACTCACCTGCTCTTTGTTCTTAATTCCTAAAGTTTTATACTTCCCAATACTCTCTTTCCCTTCATACGTTTTACTCAATGTTGCATTATCTTAAGTAGCTTGTGTTCTATGAATTTCCTTGTATAATGTAGTCTTGACAATTCGTAACCACCATGCCTCCGTTTCGTAATCAATTATTATTCTATTATTGTTATTATAATCATTATTATTATTCTAATTGTAATTATGTTGGTCCCAAACTACATTTAACCACCACCACCTTCTTAACAATATAAATTAATATTTAAATAATAATAAAGGGTTCAACTGTCTACCTACCCACCCAACTATCTCCTGATATTCTACAGTACAATATTTATTACTAAATTATTAATTTTGGTTTTTTTTATTAATCCTATGTTGGCGTGTTCATATTTTAATTTTTGGAACTGCTTAATACAAAAACAAAACAAAAAAAAAACAATCAATCCATCATACTGCAACAATCCAACCATGTAACTGATTGATTCATTGACTGAAATCGTTTGTTGCATTAATTCGAAAAAAATTAAAAAATCAAAATACACGAAATTCTAATTGTTTAAAAATTTTCATATAAACTCCAATTACCACGAACGAATTCGATTGAATATATATAAAACAAATCAACTTTACTTTAACTAGATTTCAGTACCGGTAAGAAAAAACTAACAGTGTTTTAATTTTAGTTGCAGTGTATTATCATTAACATCACTTCTTCTCTCCATAACGAAAATACCAACAAAAACTATAAATAATAATAATGAAAAATTGTGTTTGTATATATTAATATGTATGTATCTATGTATGTATGTATATCGTGGTCATATGGAAGAGAGAGAGAGCAGCTTAAGAGCGAATTGAGTTAATGTTTTGGTAGCTTTGTAAATGTATTATATCCATTTTAAACCATCATCTTTTTTAGCTTAAATTTTTTTTCAAACAACATTGCATTTGTCAAAACATCTTAAGTGCACATAGTTTTGTTAACATAATCCCATCTTCCATGCTTCATCTAACTATGTATATTCGTATTGCCTACATTAACTTAAGCTGAGTGACTGTTAACCCTAAATAGAAATAAACATCAATTAGAATAAATATTGCATAAATTTGGTGATATTAAAAAAACTTAAATTTTCGACTTAAGCAACTCTTTCATATGACCACAGATATACATATACACATGTATGTATATTTAAATGTCACATACAAATGTATTATAGATTGTCTACAAAAGAAACTAATTATATTTGCATACAAAAATGATACGTCAAATGCACAGCTGTGGAGCGGAACAGCTGTGTCTTCTCTTAAGACAAATTTTAAATGACCAAAGTGTGACTCCCCCAATGTACCCTGTTCTAATTATTGATGGCAGAAAAAAAATTAATCGAACCTAGAAATTATTAAATGCAATCAATCGACTAATTGTTAAATAATTCCTTTAAAGTGTTGCAAAAACCATAAATAGGTTTATTAAAATTCCAGACTTAGCAAGATGCTTTAGTATCAATATATTCCTTTTTTTCCGTAGCGGTGGCGCCTGCTTTGAGAAAAGGTGCTTTGCTGGTATAGAAGTTCCAAACAGAAAACAATATTTATATGCCAGTGTGTAGATCTTACGGGTATACTTTTCATTTCAAACCTATGCGTTAAACACATCTCGTTTTAATTCGAGAACTAGGACGGTTGAAAAAACGCTTAAATCAAACTTGAGAACTTGCAGATTTATTGCCCTTTCTTTTTAACTTGTCAGCCATAAATCGAATACAACATCGATAGCAGGCGGGTGGCTTTCACTTCCAATACTTGAAAATTCGACAATTTCGCTTCTTATGTCTTCCATACTCGCAGATGGCGCTGATGGGTCTCGAAAATGTTTTTTTTTTTGCAATTCTAAACCTGCGTTCAATCTGGCTCAAAACGCTTATTTTTGTTTTGCCATGCTTGCTGCCAATTATAGGGTCCCGGTGGTATAGCTATTTTTTCGTTTTGTTATGGAAAACGATTAATCTTCGATTAATTACAATATGGATTATTAATCGTTTTTTGATTAATTTTGCCATCTTTAGTTGTGACTCGGGGCCCAATACCACAGCTAGCCGGCCAGCCCCAGGGGGCATATCTATTAAATTATATTTTTATTTTTGTTATTTCAAATTGGGCCTGACAAATTATAATCTTCAGCTCAAACCGAAAAGAGTACTTCTTCTAACAGATGCTCTGCTCTGCACGACATAATTTTAGAATTTTTAGAAAAGTCCCATTAAATTGAATCGAAATATTTTGTATTATTTTCTTGTGAATTTTTTGTTTTGTTGCAAAAGAAAAAGTAGAAATGGAAAATACACCACACCTACCTACCACTGGTTGCAAAGAAAGTTTTTATGATTAAAGAGTTTCTGGACATACTCTCGTATAACAACAAGAAAGTGTAATAATGTCTCTTAAGATGAAAAAGAGTAGAAGAAATTTAAGAACAAGTGTTGTTTAAACACTTCCGTAGGAAAAAAAAAACTAATACAGCCTGTCTAATCTCTTGAAACGATGAACGATATAGTTATGCTGCAAGAATTAAAACCTTTTTGAATGTTTGAATCCTTTAAATTTACATGCCACACCCAGAGTCGTTTTTTCTGACCACCTGTGTGGTGGCCGGCGTATGACTAATGCAAACATGAAATTACAATAGATGTGATAAGTATTTGAGGAAATAAACACAATTAACATTTATATCACGAACATACTGAATACAAATTTACCGAAAAAATTTTCCCGCCTTACACACAAAGAAACACATGATTGTGGCAAACATAAAATGTTTATTTTAAAATATTTGGCGGCGAACGACAAGTTATTATTAACATTCCATCATTAAACGATTAACAACTATCATCATTGCAACATGTTTGTGTTGAACACTATATTTGATTCTAAAATTCTAACTACAATCAATATATTTGAACTATACAAAAATAATATAATACCTATAACCATAAAATATTATTTCTGAACATAATATGTAAAATTATTTGTGTGTTTAACAAAATCACCGACTAAGATGCAAGTGTTGTTTTCGAAACTGTTTTTATTCTCGATACAAACACATACATACATAATTCAATCATAATTATGGTTACCTCAACCATATTTTCTTTTGAGTGGGTTTGCTGTGTTGCAACGTTATACAATATACATATGTATGTATGTATATTTAGTATAAACATCTAAAATAGACAAATAATTTTTTTCTTTAACTTTATATGGGGTAAAGATTTTAATGATTTTTATTTTTTTGTTATTACTTTTTTTATATTTAAGCCCGCGGATGCAATACGAGAGACTGAAGTGTAAAAAAAACTTACATCTCAAAATGAAAATAAATACAAAAATGATACTTTAGCATTGTAGAAATACAACACAATATTATTAAAAACTACAAACCAAGAAAAAAATTAAAATTAAAATAAATCAAAAACAGAAAAATCAAGCAGGCGAAGAACAAATAACATCAAATTAATAATTATTAACTTCATTTAACAAAAACCAAAAACATAAGAAACCCGACTTGTTGGTTAAAAATTTTTCTTGAAATTTTTAATTCGATCGTATATATTTGAGTACTGTTAATTAATTGAATAGTACTCGTAATATATACTTAACATACTCTTATGTGCATATATGTATGTATTTAAGGGCTAAACGGAGAACAATGTAAAACATTAAAAAAATGAACAATTTAAATTTGATAAATTTTGCATCACTATTCTCTGGGACCAAAATCAACTTTAATTAAACAACTAATACTACTATTTTCCACTACTAAGTATTATAACTACTACTACTACTACTACTACTACTACTACTACTATTTCTTCTTCAACATATTTTCTTCACCATGTGGCATTGTCACTAATCCACCAACCAAGTTCGCAAGAAATCGATGAACTATTTAAACTTGTAATCAAAACCGTACGTACTACTACTACTACATATCTATAAAATTATTAAATTGTACTTTTCCCCCCACCAATGGCACGTATGTATGTATGTTTGTAAATGTATTAGATATTATATCTACCATAAACAACCAATTTTATAGGTACATATGCTATTTCCCAGCACTCAAAATCATTTAAATAACACATCCTACTTTTTGACCCCGATCTGATTCTTGAGTATAAGTCACATACATACATAGATTTACATACCTCACCACAATCTCACCGCAAGTGGAGTTTGTCTAATCGATTGAATGAAATTAGTGGCCTCAAAACTGAGTTTCAAGTTTTATCATTCCAAGTATTTTTCACAGAATACATTCTGTTACACACAAAAACACATGCATAATAATACTCGTATGTATGTGTATGTATGTGTATGTATGTATGTATGCAGGTTGTAAATGCATTAAATCATTTCGCTTTAACTCCTTAAAGTAGAAGTCGTAGACCCGTATGCTGTACATGATCAGTATAACATACATGCCTGTTTAAATTACATATAGTATATCCGTGCTAAATGAACATGTTTGTGCGTGCACATACATACATACTTATGTATGTATATATAAATATAATAATATAATAGGGGATATTTGTTTGCTAACTACACTCTCATACATACCAACATATGTATGTTGAAAAATCTCCTAAAATTGCTTTATACACAGAACTCTCTTTTAAAGTTATTGCTTAAATAAGATAGCTAAGCTGGCATTATTTCTCATTTATTTGAAAGTGTTCTTTTATTCGCCCTTTGATTGAATAAATCAAGGGTTCTTTCAGAAATGCGACCATTTTCAATGAACATGTTTTGTATACAGTGGTCGCCACAGGCTACAATAGATTCATACATGTAGTTTTTTTTTAAGTACAATATTTGTTGATGTTATAGACGACTGTATTTGCTCATAATCTGCCCTGCCCAGGCTAGTGGCGAAAAGAAACAGACTAGGAAGAAGTCTTTACACTTTAAAAGTGTTCGTGTTCAGTTTTATTTTGTTTCATGACCTTGTTTGGGCATTTAAAATATTTCTAGGACTCTTATCAGTTCTTAGCAAATCGCTCGCATTGTTATGCCAGGCGATGGCTACGTGCTTCTGAAGCCAGGCATACATGGTTGCGGCATGGCCACGGCAACCATACTGTGTTCTCTACCACAATATGTTGTTGTGGCAAACATATAATGGTTATATGAAAATACTTGCTTTAAAATTCCGACAGGGTAATTTTATGTAGATTTTTGGAACGAATTTCCGTCATCTCTTGACAAGTTTGGTTTGTAGACTAAACCGGTTTCGGCTGTTGGCAAGGGTTGACGGAAATCCCTTTCAAAAATCTACATTATATGAATACATTTCCAACACAACTTTAATTGCAATAAATAAGTTATTGATTACATTTATTGATCATTCAAAACTAGTGCATAGTCGTCCAAAGCAAGAAGAATTTTCAAATACCTGTATTTTTAACGATTTTTGCACACTCTCCGCTCCAGCGTCGAACGCAAAATTCTGTTCGACAGAAATTCGATACACAACGAATATTTAAACAGTGTTTCAGCTCATAATACGAATTTGAGGTTCGATATTCTCAGATCGAACATCGAATGTAGCTCGTAATTAGCGTGTTCCGAAACGTTTCCCCATAACACTCATGCTCTTGCGAATTCTATGCGCTTTTAGCGGTTTTCTTATTTTGCATTGCCCGATTTCTGCCCGCGCCTTGTTACATGAAATCGTTTATCAGGCAGACGTGTAAATTGTTATGCATCCCAAGATAGATGCTTGAATTTCTCCTGTTGTTGCCCCACCAACTGCCTGATTCTAAAGTCAGCTGGTAGCCTTATCCAAAAGACATGTGAGCGTTCTCAGGATCAAATTGCCGCAGTACTCTGCCCTAAGGTTTTCATAAAAGAATAAAGGGTCATAGTAGGCCTAGACGTTCTCGATTTGGCATTAAGGTTCCAAGATAGATAGTGGGCCAGCCTATCATCCAGATACACCAAACCTAATTTCTAACCCACTAAGAATTGCTAACGGCAGAGTAATGCATACAAATCAGATGTTTTGGATTCATTCCCAGATTACTTTTTGTACACATGGCATTTTGATGATTAAATGCGATGTGTAAAAGTACCTGAATGTTTTGATAGATCGTTGCCCTGAGATATCTACGCATGTAGGTCAATTATCCGTTAAAAGGTTTTCAAAAGAATGCAAGACAGACTAATGAGTCTGAGTTCCATCGAGAGATGGTGGGCGAGGTCTTTACTCCCTTGCGAATGAAGATCCCCCAAGACCATGGTTCCCCTATATATTTCCATGTTTAGTATATATCCGTTAAATGCTCTATTATCGTAGCAGAGTATGCGTTTAGTATTCTAATCGTTAATAATAGATTCTTTTTTAACTTTGTTATTTAAATATTCAAGCTTTTAGGTCTTAAATAGAAATGTTTTGTAGATATTTTTATTCACAATTCACGATACATATTTCGCATTAGACGTTCTTTAGATGGGTAATACAAAAATAAATAAATAATTGCAGTTGTACTTTAATATCACTGTTGTTCGGAGTGCAATAAAAAATGGGCCAATGTCAGTGATTTTAATCTGGTGCAATTTTTCTTCGAATAAAAGGAAATCGTTAAATGAAAGTATAAGGACTGGTCGAAGTTCGGCTACTCTACATACAGTACATATGTCTAATGTGGGGTGAAAAATTAACTCTAAAGCTCGTCAATAGCTGAACAAAAGCGAAGAAGAAAATCGGTTGATAAACAGAGAAAATTGTACTGAATTGTTTTACGAGTTGTCTGCCGCACATATTTTGTATGTTATTTGTGCCATTATTTGTAGCCACTGTAATCCCTTATGGTTCTTAAAATACATAACCTATTTTACTAAAATATAAACTGTACACATCTGCAAATAAATAACTTTAAAATCGGCTGTATAATGTGAGCGTAAAAGGGATAATAAATATAAGAGAGTATAAAAGAATATAAGAGAATTTTTATTAACAGGAGGAAGGTCTGTTAATAGCAAAATTACAAAATGTATAACACGTTTTTTAAAAAGGCTCATTTTTCCCGATTTTTTTTTATGTTTTTAATTTCTATTGTAAAGATAGAAATGTTGCAAAAGTAATAAGTAACACACACACATCATGAACATCGAGGTTTAAGTCCCAAAATAAGTATTTTTAAAACGTTATTCAGAAGAAGACCAGGCCCTGCCTGCGACGAATTACCATTTGGACGAGAGCAATAATTAAAATATGTCGGTTGGCATTACTACGAGAGTTACACACGGTTTAATGACATACATATGTATATCGTTCCAAAAAAAAAAAAAAAATGGATACTAAACAAGCTCTCGTCATCTCTATCTGTCTCTCTCTCGCCATCTCTAACTGCCTCTCTCTTTCTCTCTCTCACTCACTCTCTCTATCTCTATCTCTATCTCTTCCAATGTGAACCCGCTTAGTTACTGCATGAGTTACAAATTTCCATTTTATTATTTTTACATTTAATTGAAATAAAACGTTTTATACACTGCTCCGGCTTTGGCAAACGAACAAAGCGATGCGTTTAGTTTTAAAAAGCAGGAACATTTTATTTCAAATGGTATTGAGAAAGGTAAGTTTTACTCAATTTATTTTTGACAATTACAGTTTTTCTGCATGTGTATATTTGTTCAGTTGTTTTGTTTTTTCTTTTGTTTTTGGTTTCTATTTTAATTTATCAATGCTCTGAAAACATTAAACGAAAATGCTTTGAATTTTGTTGAGTTCTAAGTGTCTAGTAAAAGCCTTGGCCCATGTGCTAAGAATCGGATTTAGTATGAAATTGCAAAAGATTGCAAAATAAAATGGAGTTGGCTCATTACAATTGATAAATACCCACCCAACACACGCTAAGAAAAAACATGGTTGTGGCAAACATATTATGGCCTTTTGAAAATATTTTAAACATTACTTTAGTTACAGCAAACAAGTCATTGTTTAAATTTAATCTTTAAAAAGGCTTCCAACCAATTATCAGTTGTATAAGACAATTTGTACTCAAATTCTAACCACAACCAAATTATTTTAACTATACAAAAATAATATAATAACTCTAGCCATAAAATGTTCTTAATAGACATAATATGTTTGTAAAATTCTTTTGGTGTTTAATCAAAGTATGAGCTTGCTTAAGTGTTTAGCGTGTTCTACAATTATAATATGGTTTGAGCATAACCACATATTTTCTGCATTAAATGCTGCTTTTAGATTATGTTTATCTCAACCACGTTTTTTATTGCGTGCAGCAACATTAAGACACGTACAAAAAATATCCCTTGTATCATTTTAAACTCGCTAATGTTTTCAAAAAATGTTATTCCATAAAAAATAGTATGAGTCTATTTTCTTACAAAACGCACATTATCAAGTGAAATATGCGATTTTCAGCACATGGGTGATAAACTCGATTTTTTTTATTTCACCAGAACTCAATAACAATTAGGGTTTTATTTCTTTTTTGGATTTAAAACTGGCGTTAACAAAATATATATACTTAGATTTAGGACAAGTTTAGAAGTGTATATGCGGAAAGTATGGACTAACAAAAATAAATAAATAATTCGAAAAAAAATTAAAACAAAAATTTTACAAAAATTTTACAAAAATTTCCTTAAAAATCTCCAATTAACTTGATAAATCTGATATCGTTCCGCGGTTAGATCAGTAAATGAATGAAATGCATATTTAAAGCTACGATACCAAATATCCATCCGGCTGTAAGCTAAATAATTGTCTATTGCTATTTCCAAACTTTTAGCCATTTTTAATTCCATAAAATTGTCTTTTGATTAAAACAATGTATTCTGTGAACTGAAGAAAACTCATCAGTTCATATTTACAAATGATTTCTACGTCAACTTCGACGTCCTGTAGAACCACCCTGTGCTAAAACAAGGTGTCTCCACATGCCATCAACACCATTTTTTTAAGTTCCCTAGTTACTATCAACTTTTTTAGTTTTTTTTCTTAACCGAACATTATTTTTGATGTTCTGGAAAAGTAGATCAATATTTTTATTGCATAGTGAAATTTAAATGTAAAAAAGCAGAATGCGGACCATCAAAAATTTAAACTGGAGTGATTTTATATGAATTCTACTTCAAAGTAAATTATAGAACATAACTGTATATCACGTCACTGTGCCGTTTATAAACTTCATCTTAAGCCGGTAGTGTCGCAGCGACTTGTTTTTTAAGTAACGAAAGCCACGTATGGGTCACTGGCAGTGATGTTAACTGTACGAAAATTCAGGGCTCCCTACGGGCGCAGGGTACTTAAGTTATGTCTAACATAATCTATATAAATGAAAATGAATGGCTAAATGTGTTGGCCAGCCCAACATTTGAGAGCAGCTTGACTTGTTAAGGGAAGAGGAATTCAAGCAGTTACATAACAAATTTCAAAAATCTCGGTCCATTTGTAGGAAATATCAGCAATAGGTGGTACTGGGGCTTAGTTATTTTGCAGCAGTAGCGGGAGTAACTTTTGTGGGCATTTGATTAAAGTTTTCTTTTCTTGAAAGTGTCAGGAAAGACTTCTGCCGGAGAATTTGTTCCCTATACGAACAATACGGTGAACGGGTTTTCCCTGTATAGTGTTGTGCGGTTCACTGGTCAATCTAACTCGATAGATGGAACCTTAATGAGAACGTGTTATACGAACATATGTTCGAGTATCAAGAACAAGTTCCCTAAGTCCATTGGAGCACATTCCGCTTTGACACACAACCCACAATCAGTCGCTGTTCCAGTGAGTCAATAAAGTTTCGGGTTTTTACACATGAACATCGACATAGCAGACAAAAAATTGATTTATTGTATTTTATTGTATCTATGGTTTTCAGGAATAACCGCTCTCCGTATCCGAAAAATTATTGTCGCCCGATAATACCCATTACGACAGACATACGGTGTCACTTGTCAATACCGATGTTTTTTCTATCGGTGGTTGCATTAGGGGTGGTTTATACTAGCACACAAGTCTTACGACATGTCAAATTTTTGTGCCGTCTAAAACGACATTAAGAGTAAATACGACAGCCGTATGACTCTAGGTTTTTGAAATTTTACAGAAACCCATCAGATCGATCAGATCATCAGATTAGTGATGCATTAGATAAACGTAATTTTGTAACAACAGCTGTTTTTATTTGACTCTGTTTTGCTCTAACACCAATGGTGTAAACGCAAAATTATCTGTCGTAAGATTTTTACTCTCATTTTTAAAACACTGAAGAATATTAAAATTAGTTTTACGTACGTTAAGTAGTGCGTGCAGTCTAGGCCAGCTTTTAGTAAAATTCTGGTCCAAAGAAAACTACCAATGTTTTGTTTGCACACAGCTGTTATGTCTGGAACACTTTTTTCGTTCACTGTAAATAACTTTACAAAAACTTTCCAAACAACTTCAGGCCAAGTCCGTAGTTGTAAGTAAACACATTTGATGTCTGCTAAAAAAAACGTCACTTTCTGGTTATCGTTGCTGTAAAATCTCTTGAGAGAGAGGTGTGACAGAGACATTCAAACAGCTGATATGAAAGGTTTGTATAGATCAAGGGCCTTTGCTCAAAGGCTTTATTGGTCTGCGCACCAGTTGTTTCCCAAAGGTAATAATTCTGAACATTCGAGAATATCACTTAGATTTCAGTAGCGAGAATTCATCGATATTTAATCTAAAATAATCGTTTGTTTTATTTTTCACACCACTAAAATCTTTATGGACAATTTTTGAGTTATTAAATAACACACCACCACTGCCAGCTTTGGATTTTCGTACGCCTTAGGAATATCTTCTGCTTTCATTAACGAATTATTGCAAACCGAATATTTTTTTTGTATTTTTATAATCAAAGTTGGAAGGAAGTACAGAAGTGTTTGATGTAGGGGTATGAAACTCAAGTTGACAGGGTGGTAAAAAATAATATTTAAATTAAAGATACAAAAAGACAACACGATAAATATTGTTTTTATTTATTTTACGATATTTATTGATTTATTTATTTATTTATTCATTTGTTTTTTGCTTACTAATTATGTTTAAATGTAATGTAAAATTTATTTATATATTTTTATTGCATTATTTATTACTTTGTTGTTAATTAATACAATTTATTAAATCGTTTTTGTTTTGTTTTAATTTTTAACTGTTCTTTGTTTTTTTGTTTGTTTCTTCTGTTTTTCTTTGCTCGTTATTCCCCTATTTTGTTGTTGCAGTTGCGCGTTATCCGTGCATTCCGTTCTACATTGGAAGATTTGAGTGAGCGGCGTTCTATGCATAGCCTGCACAGCTTACGTAGTCCACGCACAGCTAATCTGCCCTATGGTACAGGGCTATCCCCGCTTTATAACAGTAATCTTTTAAGCCCTAACTACAATCATTTCACACACACTATGTCTCAGGGAAGCAATCAACCACAGCAGTCACAAAAACAAAATCCTCTGCAATTACCAGTTGATATGATCTATATTGATGAGGATCCTACAACACACAAATATCAAAAACGCAACGGCAGCAATGGTGGTGGCGCTGCTACTACCGCTGCTGCTGCTGCTGTCGGTCTAATTGATGAAGGACTTTCAAATTTAAACGCAAACGCAGTTACTAACAAGCAAAAATTGCCAACATCATCGCCGGTACAACAGCAAAACTCAACACAAAGCGAAACGCGAATTTAAATATTAAAACAATAAATACTTAAACATTCAATTAGAAAACAAATGCTCTAAAATACTAACACACTAACACACACACACATACACATACAACCAACTTACAATACTTTCAAATGCTTTTGTTCCATTCTCCATACACTAATTATTTATAATAATAAGTCTACTTTTAGGTTCAATAAGCTTAACACTTCCTAAGGATATTAAGTACTTCATTCAAGAAATGTTTCGATATTTAAATCTTATTACAGCTTCTACGATTTAAGAAAAATCTATATACATATGTATATATGGATATTTTACACACATACATATGTATGGAAGTATAAAAAAAAAAATGTAATTCACCACTAAAATAATCACCATGTGCTGCTGCTCTTTACATGACTAATTTTGCATTATAACAGCCAGCAGCAGATCATGGATTGTGTTTAGAAAATACGACTTAATAAGCAATAAATAATATAACAACAATCTCAAAAAAAATTAATTTAAGCTAATACGAAAATACGACGACGTCAGTTCCATTTGTATGTTCTTTTTTTTTTTAAGTCGAACTTTGATATTTGTATATAGTGAATGTCGTTGATATCAGCTGTTCTGATCTAAATATATGAAATTCTGCCTAGTTGCACTTTCTGCCTTACTCCAGGGAACCTATCACCATGGGTCTTTCCTTATTTAATAAAACGCCACGCAATACAAATTTAAAAAAATAATTTATATAAAAAGATGGTTTTCGTTTTCAATATAAATTCTGGCCTTGCGTAGCGCTGCGTGTTATTAACTAAGGCTCTATATTCAAATATTTGTGACTGCCGATTCTGTTATATATTTCTGAATATTCATAAAGTCAATTCGAATGCTTCTCTTGTCTTTTTTCAGATATTTACAATTCGTTTTTTTGTTTCAAAGACTTGGTAACCTTTACTTACTTAATTTATAACAAATGAGATGGGCATGCTAACATAATTCTATCTCTCTCACACACATTCATCAAAAATACATTGAGTTAGCAATCAGCTGTTTTAAGATTATGGCAGAAAACTAATAATCCGAATACAGTGTTACCCATAAGGTTGATTCGAACAGCTATCTTTTTTTTTTTTTGGTTATGTTTATGGCAGGTCTAGTTAAACTAAAAGAAAGAAACTGAACAAAATTTTTACATACTTTTTAAATGCCCCAGCCGGCCGGTCACATCAAACTGAGTCATCAAATTCATGCCATCAAACTTCATAATAAGTTCTTTTGAAAGAGAAAGCACTTATAAATAGGTTGGTGACAGAGTATCTGTCTCAATAAGGAAAAATCAGGGACTGTAAGTTTTATTCAAAAAAATTATTTTTAATGACTATTTTTCAAGTTTTACTTTTCTCTCGGTAAATAATTTTAATTTAATTAACTTTTGCTTTGAAAATGTACAAACACTGGAGATAATATTGACTTTAAATATGTTAACATCAGTTCTAGGGCAGAAAGTGACCTTTGTCCGTGACTCGTTAACTGTGAAAATAGAATGAGACAAGAATACTTTTATTTTCGTGGCAAAATATAAAGTTTAGAAAATAACTTTAATTTTTTAAGCAGAATATTAAAACTTTAAAAAACGACTAATATTTTTCAACCGAAAATTAAAACATGAAAAATAATTATTAAAGTTAATTTTTTTAATAAAACTCAACAAATAAAAATTAATGCACCAAATGATGGTCCGCATTTTTTCTTCATTTTGATTTTTTTGGTTAAATTTTGAAAAAAAAGTGCTTAAGTGTAATTTTGTCGATTTACAGAAAATCAATTGGAAACTTCAAAGTTGATTTATAGCCTTTTAGGACAGGCTATTAAATACGTTTGGAAACAAAATTGTTATTTTAAATAACAACTTAAGTTCTTTTATGATATAATTCCTAACGAATTTGTAAGTCAAGCAAAAACTCAGTTCAATATAACTTCCCGAAGAAGAGAGCTTAAAAATGAAAATTTCGCTGAAGGGTTTTCAGATTAATTCGACTTAAACACTTATTCCTTATTGCCACAGATATTTATTTCATTCTCTTTAAAATTTTTGTTTGTTGAAAATGATTTTAAAGAGTCACTCAGTTAACAAAAGGCGTAAAGCGTGTTGGGATAAACGAGTAGTTTAAAACTTAGACCTTCATTAATAATTATTAAAATTTAATTCTTATTTCCCGAGTTTTTTTTTTTTTTTTGTTGACAGAAATAAAATTTAATTGTTGATTTAAATCAATTTATCTTATCTATTCCAAGTTTGATATGTGTCGGCCGCCAGGGCGCTTTAAATATCATGTATTTCATTTTAACAAAAGTATTCTCAACAAAAAATTTATTTATTTATTATTAAACAAAGAAACATTGCTGTACTTAAATATAATATGCATAAGTAAAATATACATATATGTACTTTGTATTCGCCGCTGACAAACGATTCGTGTTGGAAACACAGTCGTTCAGTTCGTGCTGAGATGCAGAATTGAAAATTTAAATTTTAGTTTTAGCTTGATTGGGATAGAATTTTAAAATTTGTTTAAGTCTCTTAAAATGTTGCAATCTTTTAGTCGCAATAGTAGCAAAAATATGCAAATTATTCAAACGTTATCGTATCTCCGATATACAAATGTATGTCATATTTATTTAAAGTAAAAAAACAAACATTTTTGTACATTTTTCGTCTTAAGTTATACAAGTATTAAAATTTCTTAAAATATATTTTTTTATCTCAAGATTATTACGTACTTTCATATACCGAAACAGTGAACTCAATTGTCGCTAATACAAATAATCTTGACCAAAAAGGTTTTTGTGCGTCAATTGGTTGCACCGAGTTTTTCGTTATGTAAAATGCAAAGCATTCAGGTTGAATAGTTACGGATGTTAGTGTCGCAATTTACCACATGTTTTATCAGCAGTGAGTTTGTCTTCGAAACATAATTAACCAGAAATAATAATGTAAATAACTTTATATATTCTTTGATTATTAGATATGTATTTATTTTATGTTTAAAGTTATATATATGCATATAAAGTAATATAAAATATAAAAATACTGATATGATGGTGATTTTCGAAAAGTTATTTATTATAGCCAAGAATTAAAAGAAAGCTAAATTAAAATTAATTGTTTTTACTGCTGCTATGTATTAAAAATGCTACAACAGTAGCCACAGTTAAATTATGACAGCAAACTTGGCGCTGGTCAAAGTTGCAATCACGCTAGAAGCTAATTAAAAAATTTACACTATTACTTTGCTATTGAAAAAAGAAAACAGCACAGCAATAGGTTTATGCTGTATTCGAAAAGACAACTACAATTATAATAGCATGCCCAGTAGTTACAAATTTTTAAATTAAATTAAATGTACTACAAAGCACGGTAGCAATAGCACAAATTAATTAGCGAGAAAAAAGTGCTGTTTTGCTGTTTCTATCGCTGGACTGTATTTTCAACAGCAAAATCATTGTTAATAAAACTTGTAGAATTTATAGCAGGTAGTACAGTATTATTTCTGTGGTATTTTAACTTCGCAGCTAGATTTTTAAACGCTGATTTTAGCAAATTGAGATTCCAAACAACCGATTTTTTCTTAAGAATTATTAATTCAAATTTTCGATTTTTAAATAGGCTGCTCAACAACACTTACCGCCCCGCCCCTAGTTATATAAGATATGCCCAACATTGTTAAGTAGCATCCGAATTCAAATGTCTCCCAAGTTGTAGATTTTTTGAACGAATTTCCGTCATCCCTTGTCAAGTTTGGTTTGATGACAAACCGGTTTCGGCTATGTGCCATCTTCAGTGTCATTTTTCGTTCGAGAGCGAATTCGGAACGGAAATTCGTTCCAAAAATCTACTTCAAAACTCCCTGTTGGAATATAAAACCAAGAACCTCCCAAGTTCTTCAAAAAGTGTTATTGCTACTACCAAGTTTTTTTTTTGTGGAAAACTCCAGCTTTTATTTATTGAAAATTCCGAAAAGTCGAAAATAGCTAAAAGTGTTAGTTGTCATTCCTTTGTCATATATTTTTGTTTTACATCTGCCTCGTTCCGCTGAACAGTTTATACCATGACGTGTGAAACTTTTGAAACATTGCTTGTGTAAAAGTCAGATAATGAAAGTTTCAATAAGAACGTGTTCTAATTTTATCTGATATCAGCTGTTTCGGCATAAGTGTGTTTCGCGGCAAAAACTTAAATAAACAAATGTATGAAAAATGGTGGCAAATAAAGAAGGCATCATTGAATTATATCAAATACAATAAAAATAATTATTAAAATAAATTTTATTATAAATCAATATTTACACTTTTGCTTTTTGTTTTGAAAAACAATAAAGACTCAGAGGCTATGTATGTATGTCAGATGTAATTAGACATGTTCTTTTGAAATCAAAAATCATAAATCGTCTGTAAGTCAGCAGACGAGTCAGGACAACATGTGCTACTTCTAGTGAATAAAGTGTGGTTCGTCCACATTGACAATCATAAATTATTTATGCTAATCGCACACGCCTTGAATATAGTTAAGGGAATCATATGAAATATTGCCTCAATTGCTGAAAAGTGCTAAACATGGACATCAAGATTGGAGAGCGGCTTGCGACTTTAAAGTCGTTTGCAAGATGTTGCTTCCCCTTGGAGCTTGGTCGACATGATCTACCTGCGCACACGGTACGCTTACATATTGTAAAACACGTTGCCTTGGCTTAGTGAATAGTTGTATTAAATTGTTTGCGCTTTCCAAACAATATTCCAAAATTGCTGAAGACGTTTTTGATGGCTCACAAAGCCGCCAACAATTCCGCGACATTATTGTCATCCAACACAAGTGAGCTGCCTGCAATTCGATTCGTTTATTTGTTGCCAACTTTTCAAAAAAAATCATTTATGATTGACTTGGTTACTCTTCAAAGCTCGGTAAGTACTAGTATTTATATTATTCTGAACCGTAATAATCCTACTTTAGAAGTATGTCTCTAAACCCTAATGACGTCAGCAGGGTAAACGATTTTAAACACAACTTTATTACGTTATTACGTGATGGCAAAATTAATAGAAGAACGATTAATAATCGATTATATTGTTGCGATTAACGATTTAATTGTATCGAAATTTTTGTTTCGATTAATCGCGATTATTTCCAAACAAAGCGAAATAAATACATTTAACAATAAATGCCTCTGAGCCAGTCTGAACGCCTGTTTAAAAATATGAATAAATTTTTTTAAAGAGGTTTTCACCGAATCAAGAGTTTTCTACAAAACTGCTGGCACCTCAATATATTGTTTCCTGTTGACACTTTTGTAGCATTTTTTTTCCAAAGCAGTCACACCCGCTACAGAAAAAAACGGAACAGATTGACTACAAAGCGCCTTTCTAAATTCTGTTTCGAACAAATCAATTTGAAAAACCTCTTAAATTCTGAACCAAATAAAGAATGTCAATAAAATTTTTTCTGTGTTTTCTGCAATACTGTAAATATTATTTTTTCTAAACTCACCTAAAATATTCGTTTAATCGATATTTTTTCTTTCGATTAATTGCAATTAATAACTTGTCGGTTCCATGAATCATATGATTACTTAATCGATTAATAATTATTTTTGCCATCACTAATTAAATTTTTTACTAGTGGCGGCGACTCGGTTGGCGAGTTCGCTACCTACCCTCATCGCAAAGAAATAAATAATTATTCTATTCAATAAAATCTGTGAAATCCTTCCCGAATTCTGATATCCTCTGCAAATGTTCCAAACTTAAAATTACAAATTCTTTAAAAGTTTAGACTTTGCTTGTCATAACATGTCGACAAGAAATTGGCCAACGATAACAAGTCACGATTCTTCTTTTACAATAAAAAATAATCAAGATTGGGTTAAAAGGCTTCTAATTATTAAAAAAATATTAATTATTTTTAGCTAAATGGTTTTCACCAGTGTCCTTTCTGCTTGAGTATCAACGTAAAATAATAGTTGAAATTTTAAAACTAAAAATAATTATGAAAAGAGGAAGGTAGTACCAACCCACTGCATTCTTCACTACAATCGCTGGTCTTAATACCTGAAATCACTTGCGGGGCCTTTTCGTTTCCCAAGAAATCGGGAAACAAAATTGAAATTTCCCGGAATCTCTGGCATTCTCGCTCTGAATCAAGAAAGAAACAAAAATAAAGTAAATTTTTTTAAATTAGTAAATTCTTTTTCTAAGATTTTTTAGAATCAAAAATAAACTTTTTCGAACCGACAATAAGTATGTGAACGCATCCGAAACTCTATTTCTCGATTTAGTTCATCTTTCCCTGTGAGGGAAAACACACGCTCGCTTTTAACGAATGTAGGTCGTATAGTTAGCAAAGCTTCAAAAAGTTTTTTAGTGCTTTCTGTTTCTTTTTTACCGGTTGATACTGATGTTGCAGTCGTACTTGATTTGATGGTTTCATTAATATTATTTACTGCGGAATTGTTAGGGCAAATCACTCTTTATTTTTCAGAAAGAAGCCTAGGAATTTTTGTAGTAAAATATCTGAATTTCTAGCGATTTGTATGTTAAGTTTTGCAGGTTTTGATGAAAACAAGTTACAATCACTGGTTGGTGAAATTCCCGCTCTGATTTTGCGGGATTTTGGGATTAAAAATTTCATATCACGGGAATCCCCCTGACAAACGAATTGGCTTGCCGGAAAAAGATAAAAATGGGTGTTAGGAAGAATGGATTGGTATTTCTAAACATAAGACTGATTTTTTTTTAACTGAAAAATAAATTCGCCGCAGTTTCAGTAGTAAAATAGTTTTTTTTTTACAAAAAAAAAAAAAAACATCAAATGAATGCTACTTTTTAGAACAGCAGGCAGACTTTTCTTAACATATTTCATTTATTTATTTGTTTTTCTGGCAATAAATAATATTAATCGAACGAATTTGAACGCTTTTCGGTGCTACTGTAGTATTTAAATATTTGTGTTATTGCGCAGGCGATTCAGTGCTACATATGTATAATATGCACGAATCTGCTAGGAGAAATAGAAGCTAATACTGATTGGCAGCCGCTGATAGTCGATTAAAGTCATTTAATGATAGATAATAAAATGAAAATTTTTTTAAGGCATTCATGTTCAGAGGTAACCTTTCCCAAAGCTTACGATCACTTGCTAATGTTAGAATGTATCGTTTTATTAGGGTAGGTGGCATACGACCACGGCTAAGTCTTAGTTGTTTAATAAACGATTAATGGTGAATAGTTTGTATATAACAGATGATAATATTTTCTGACATAAGCCTCATTTTTTGCTTTGCCGAAGTAACAGAAATCATTCCTATGCAAATGTATTTGATAAAAAGCTATAACACACATCTGCAATGCATAAAAGTTATAGCCCTGACAGTGACACCAAACTATGCGCGCGAATTAGGTTATTAATAAGCTGGGATGTTACTCGTTCAATATTTGCCTTTTTAATTTTCAACACACAACCACACTTTTGAAAATTTACCAGCAACTTCAAATCAAGTTTTCCTTCTAAGTTTTGTTTCAATTTGATGATCCAGTTAAACAGCTTATCAGAGTTTTTTTATAAATAAATTTTAGTGTTTGATTTTACATGTTACGAACCGGTTGGTCTAGCGAGGTTTTCAACTAGCTCTCGAGTTCACTCAGGTGGTTCCAAACCTTCTCGATAGCCGCGTATTCGAATAGTTCCAACAAAAGAAGAAGAAAACAACCAGAAACTAATTTCACTCTACAGACTACTAACAACCGCACAAATATTCATTGAAAGACTGATATCGGTCTTTTCATAGCACTGCCAACCTCCAAATTAATATAAACAAATTATGATATCTTGCGATTCATAGAACTCTTTACAGTAGCCCTGAAATTTAATGGAATATAAGTCTTTCATTATATCGGCGAAATGAAAAAATAAATCGATTAATCGATAGCATTTTGAATTATTTTTTTTTATCCACGGCAGCTTGAAAAGAGAATTGTCTGGGAAAAGTCTAAATTTAAATGAATTTTGACAATCAGTCTTGAACGTGTAAGTGCAGTGTAATCTCTCAAACGTCTGAACACAAGTAAAAATAGATCTATGTATGTAAATTTGTATGAAGAATATTTTTTTATACATATTTTTTACTTTATCGGAAATAATATCAAAAATATTATAATCACAATTTATATACAATAAGATCGAACGTTTGTATGCGATAGAAACACAATTTTCGTTATTACTATTTAATACATTTTCCATATGATTTTCAGTAATGTAAATGATATGGATGGATGCCATGCTACGCCTGCATTTAAATAATTAAGCTTTTTCTTCTCATAATTATTAACTAACTTGTTTTTTTTTTTTTTTTTGATTTCTTCATGTAAATTTTCGATAAAAGTGCTTTTTCTTCTTTTTGTTAACACTTTTCGTACTTTTTGACTGTAACATGATAAAAATGCATAAAAAGCTAAAATAATAAAAATATTAAAAAATTGAAATAAAATAATGTTTTTATGTTAAACGATATTATTTTAGTTTTCTGTTTCTTCTCCCTTTTAAAGGTTATAGGTGGCGAATTGCAAGAACGCTTGATACCTGTTCCCTACAGCAAGAGTTCTACAGATCAAGCTGTAAGCTTTTCGTAGTTTCTTTTTTTTTTACTTCTTACTGATTTTTGTTTTTAAAATATATTTAAAGTATAGTCCTTTTTGTTTCTTTGTTTGATTGCTTTGTGTTCCCAAGTTCAATCTCGTTAATAATTATTACATATATTGTACAACAATGTTAATTTTCTGATACTCGTACCTAATTATATTCACCAATTTGGCTAACTCTTCTTCTCTCGCAGCTTTTATAGCTTTAAAAATATACATATGCATATATATATATATATATTAAAATTATTTCATAATGACTAAGATTTACTACATAATCACACATACATACATGCATACATACATATGTATTTGTATGTACTTGTACTCGTATATAAATTTATTGGTCATTCCAAAAATTAGTAAAAAAAAATTACTTATTTATTTGTTCTGATTTTAATTGTGGAATACAAAAAATATTAGCACAATTTAAAATGGTAAAACATTCGTTAGCACAAAATTAAGTGACCATAGCTTTTCGAGAACTTCGACGAGAGATAGATATTTGGAGAATTGTCGGCTTTTTTTATTTATTTAACAAAAGCGCCTTATAGAACGGCATGAAGAGAAGAAAAAAACATGATTGTGGCAAAGCCACGACAGCCATTTTATGTTCTCTACTGCAGCATATTGTTGTGGCAAATATATTATGATTAGTCGCGCTAAACAAGTTATTGCACTCTAGTAGTTTTTGTTTTAAAATATCTTCGGCATTTCTAGCGACTTTAATTTTTAGTTTTGCAGCTTTTTCACGAAAAGAAGTTACAATCATTGTTTGGTAAATATTCCCGGTAATTCCAGCGCTAATTTTGTGGGATATCGGGATTAAAAATTTCACATCCCGGGAAACATTGAATTAAGCAATATAATTTTTTCTAAAATTCTAACCACAAACAAAGTATTTTTACTATATAAAAATAATATAATAAATTTAACCAAAAGGGTGCTGTGATTTAAGTGGTTGTTAGCTTATTGACTATTAAGCATTCGATGGCTTAGTCACCTGTGTTCCTACCTCAGCGGCTGCCAATCAGTATCGTTCTAAAATGACCCCATTATTATTATTTACAATAATAATATGATTTGCTAACAACCATACTTATATAATTCAATCATAATACATATTTTGCTCTACGATTATGGTTACCTCAACCATGTTTCTTCTTTGCTTCGCTTGTACTTACCTACTATATATAAATGAATTTCTAGACCATTAGTTTCCTGAAACTTAAAGTGGGTTGTGTGTGTAGTCGTTGCGCAAATCCTGCAGGTACATTGAAAGCAATATTATGCTTATTAAAAATTATGCTATTTCCCGGAATTTTCCAATATAGGTTCGATTGGAGTATTTGGAATTTACATACATACGAATATGTATTTTTAAATTTAATATTTCAAATTTAATTATTTTTATTTATTTTATTTTTGATTTTTTTAAAACAAATTTCTTTCTCACATATGGATTTGTTTGAAAAAAGAGAAATTGGTCCAGGATAAGGTTTAAAATATCCCTCTATTGTGGTCCGTTTATAAAAAGAATTTCTTGGTTAGTCTCAGATGAGTCATGCTGATGTGGGCAGTTATATCGTTGATAGTGTTGTTATGTTTGTATGAATAACTTTGCAACAACAAATGGAAATGTAGTGGAAAATTTCTTCCAACAAGTGGCGAAAAATGAGTTTAAGTAACTCTAACAAAACTAGATGACTGGATGTGTGAATAATCGCCCACGGTGAAACATTTCTGTTTAAGTTCAGTTCAATGCGGTCACTATGATAATGAGCAACAAATAGTTTGAGATTGTACACCAACCTTATTAAAGATGCTTGCAACCGATAGACAACTTAGTATAACGAGTCCACAAACGTTGCAATAATGTGTGCAATCTCCTAAGTTGTATCAACGGTAGCGTCGTCTCTGCCTTGCTTATAACATTGTAACTTTAGATTTGTATAAAATGATACCTTGTGATATTTATGCATTGAAATAAACAAGTTCACTCTTTGAATTTTTGAAATAGTACTATTCATGTGGAATAAGTACTTTTTAAGTTGAAGGTGAAGTTCAGAACCATTTTAAAACATTCGTTTTCCATCCCTGCTATATGGTCACTATGCATATAAGCACAAGTGCGACATGCTCGTTAACACGTTGCTACCGCCTTGTAAAACTCTCAGAAAAATTTTGAATACAACAAACGTCTCAGTCTCGTCGTATAGAACCTCCTCTATTTGTACCAACGGTCGCTCGATCGTAACGATCAAATGCACAAAAATGGGTGTAAGCCGAACTTTTTTTGTAATTTATAAATTGTAGAATATTATAATAATAATAATAATAATAATAATAATGAAACAGCTAATATAGAACATACGTACATTAACCACAGCCGATCTTTTACAGATGGAATATATTCACCTACATATTTCTCTATTTATTTGATGGCATTTATTAATTAAGTATATTAATATATAAATAGTGTTAATTTACATAATCGTAAAAATATTAAATGGTGGCGTAGTTCATCTCAATATATACATATATACATATATATGTATGTATGTATGTATGCGTGTATGTACGTACACATGCATACATACATATCTACGTATTTTAGGTTATTCAATTAATCAAATTTCTGTATAAACGGCTATTTGAGAGAAAATTAAAAAGAGTTAAAATTTAAGAGTTTAATATACAGTTATCAAGGCATTATTCAGTTAGCTGAAAAATTATTGAATTTATTAATTATTGAAATAATTAACACAAAACAAACAAGAAATAATATAATAAGCATTAATTAAAAATATTTACGCAGTACATGAGATAAATTTTTGTTTTGTACATTTGTAAGTTTTAGTCCGTACAAAAACATAAATGCGAAAATAAAGGATCAAGTTGCTATCCAAAAATTCCAACCGTTAAAAGTACTGAGATCAAAATGTGGATCAAGTTTTTGATATGTTCAATACCATCTCATTTCTAGGCTCTCTAATACGCGAAAGAATTTTTTATTAATATTTGACAATGAGAGTTATGTTTTTTTTTCTGGGCGACAGAATATATAAAATATAATTAACCTACAGTAGATAACACATGTGGAGAAACTCCTGTCTCATTGGTGATGTCTCCTAAAATACTGAACCGATCAGAATAATCCGCAAATAACAGTTCAATCAAAAATTCCATAGGATGACATAAATGGCGTTAGTAGAATTTTTTCCATATGATTTTTATTTAGTACTGTCAGCCAGCTGACTATTGATTCGAGAGTAATAGCATTTGAGGTGAAAAAAATGGAAAAAAGTGAATTTCGAGTTTTGATAAAGCATTGCTTTTTGATTTAAAAAAAAAACAGTGGAAACCACACAATGGCTTCATAAACATTATCCGAACTCTGCTCCATCAAAACAAATGGTAGAGAAGTGGACTAAGTCCAATGGTGAAACAATCGCTGAAACTGAGGCCCATTTTCACGAGAAAGAGAAATCATGCTCTAAAAGTGGTATCGAAAAGTTGAACAATCGCTATACTCGTTGTATCGCCCTCGAAGGCAATTATGTTGAATAATAAAATCGAGTTTTGTCAAAATTTTGTTTTTTTCTTACTGCTCCTACGGACTTATTGAATGAACTGTTGAAGGTCATGTGAAATTTTATAATTTGCCAAATTGTGAGTATAAGGGTAATTATTGCAACTTACCTTTAAAGAACACGTTAGTAAAAGAAAACTTTAGCTAAAGTGAGGAATAAAGTGAATTTTCACTATTATTCGTTATTACAACTTTTTTGTAAAATAAAATTATGCTTTCGGCAAATTTGCTAGTGCCAGAGCAAAAGCCGACTATTTTTGACAAATTCAATTGGTTCTTAATAATACCTAGTGACAAGACGTAATTTTATTTAATTGTTTATTCGCAGAAAAAATGAATTTTGGAGATATTTTGTGTAATTATTTAATTTATTTGGTGACAAAAAATGAAAATATGGCAACTTCAAAATAGATAAACCCAACATGGCGTCTTGACTAGCCATTCTGTTCAGCCATTTTTGAAATTGTCTCGTAAAGACCGTCACTGTTGATGGTCGGTTCGTGTTCAAACAGAGTTGTCCGAACAATTGTTGCGCGACAGTAAGTCGTAATTAATTTAAATACATAAAAAAATTTCAGACTTTCTGCCATACCGCCCGCCCGTCAGTTTAAGGCGAAATATATGTACATACATACATATGTGCTTACTATGAAGTGCGTTTGTGTGCAAGAAAAAGTATGCGCTGCTTACAAAATCTGGATTGTTTTTGTTGTTTTTTTTGATGAGCAGCGTTGCTATTTCTTTCAGTTAAGGCAACAAAAAAAAAATCAGCCGTAAAGCAGCTTTGGGTTGGGGAACAACTCACACTCCAGTGTCACGCATTAATCAATGGTTTGACTGCGACAGTACACCACCGAGTTACGCTTTTTTGTGGTTTTTCCATTCCAAAAAGGAAGCAGAAAGAGACGAATTTCTTCAAATCTGACGATTAATTACCTTGGCAGCTTGAAAATATTTAGACTTAAAAAAAATCAGACTTTAAAGTAGAGTGTACTGCTTCGGTCTTGTATAAACAAACAAACACACACACACACATTATATTAAGTTATTTATGTATGTAAAGTTTATTGACTTTAATTTATTTCTTTTAATAATTTTTACATTATGAATTTTTTTGTTTAATTTAATATTTAACGAAGTTGGAGCGTTTTGGTTTTAAGTTGAATTCAAAGGAAATCCGATCATAATTTCTTTGCTTAAAACGATAATAAAATATTGTAATAATTTTGACAAATTGAATATAAAAAAAATAGTAACAATTTTACGTATCATGTATTTTCTTCTATTTATTATTATTTTATTTTGTTTTTTATTTTCATACATTTTAAAATGCGATTGTAACTCAAAATCTATACATGCTGGATAACTACTGCGATTCCTCTCTACTTTGCAAGTACATAACATATTCATCAATTACACGCAAGCACGCAAAAGTATTTTTTTTTTGTCCTAACAAAATTAACCAATTTTTATTCTAATGTAATAGTTGAAACGGCAATTTTTAAAACAAAACTGCTTAAAACATACTTATATTGTTACGATTACGATATTATTTTTTAATTTGATTTTATTTATTTATTTTTATTCATTAGTTGTACATGACTTTTGCAAGGGAAAACAAATATTACTAGAGCTCCCTTCAATGCTTCTGTTGCAACAGTCAATTGTACTCGTATAAAATATTCAACAGTAATATTGTTCCGCAATGTAATTCTACTTACTCACAGCGCACTGTAGCGACGCAAATAGTGAAAAGTCGAGAGATTCATGGCGTTATAATTTTTTACTTTGAAAGCAAAAAATTCATTTAATTTTGGCAAATCCAAAAAATAAATAATATGTAAATAATTGCCTCAGTTTGTTGTGATTAATACCGTATTTTAATTTAACATCCTTACAAATAATATCTTTTGGACTTTAAAGACTCTCTCTCTCTCTCTTTATCTCTTTCGCATACCCACAAACGAGTGTACACTCACTCCTTTCTACTCCTACTAACATATTTTCATTTTTTTCTATTTTACTCGTATATGCAACATCCACCCGTATTTTAAATGTTATTGCACAGAGTATTATCAAATATCACAGTAATATGTAAAACAACTTATGTACTCGTATGTATGAATCAGGCATTTTGACATTTTTTATAAATTTTAGCAAAATTAAGTTTTTCCAATTTATTTCTCTACTAATGAGCTAGACAAACAATGGCAGGTAGAGTAAACTAACAGCGCTCGGGCAGGTGAGAAATAATTATTTAAACATGGCCGGCCGACTTCATCTAACACATCGTATAGTGTTCTTCTTGTCAAGGTAAGCGATGATATGGACAAAGTGATCTTTCTTAGTTTTTAAATGTTTTTTTTTCGGTAATTTTCTGCTATAAAAAAATCCTACTTTGAAAAGTACCTAAGATCCCTCAAGAACACGACGCTTCTGGCAACAACAATATGATTCTATATTACGTCCATACACCTTTCGTTCTAAAGCCATAAGATGGCATCTACATAGCTGCGATCCATTTAAATCTTTTTTTAATAATAATAAAAAAAAAAAAAAACACTTAACATACAATTGGAAGTAGGCATCCTTGAGCCGAAAGAACCATAGCTGACATTTACTTTTCATAGAAAATTTCATTCTAGAGTTGGGCGCGACTACGATGTAGGTGGTCTTTTCAAGAGGGCAAATTTAACATAGCCACAAAGCAACAATACACACGATGTAATAGCACACGATCTAGGCAGCCGCACGGCCTCGATAGGTCACGATCTTTATCCACAATCTCCGCTACAGCCGCAATATTTTCCTAAGTACGAGCTGCATGTGATATGTTCCATAGCTTATCATCTAATAACATGCTCTGAGACTAAACTATACGGCTGGCAATAGTGGGCTCGGAAGATCGGTGATGCAGACCATGTATACGCCAATACGCTCATTTTCGTAATACATCCGAATAAGTTGGAGATGTTCTTGCTGAGTCCAGTCTTTTCAATACAGAATTTTCAAACAATACTGAATAAAAATAAAATAACGCGAGATCTCAAAATGGATTGCTTATTCATTACCTGTAAGCAGTCGCAGTCTAGTAAAGAAATTTATTTTAATTAAATTTTCTAAACTTAAAGAAATTGTTAACTACGAGTTTGGCTACCAGACGGGAAATACTAAGAAATATTTTGGCAAAATATGAAACGGAAGAAGCAAGCATTCTAAATTTTTTATTATCACCCAATAAAAAATGCTAAATGGCCAGGATTAAATCTACAATTCCACTTAAAAAACTAATCATTTTTAAGCTGACGTTCTCAAACAAACATCAAATTAGAACGAGTTCTGACTTTTTGAATTCCATCTCAAACTAGTTCTGGGGCTACATACTCGTAGTACAGTTTTTCTTGGCCGGCCAAATGCAGGGTTTATATATATATGCAGCAGTAGCAATATCTTTGCTATAAACGACTATGCAATAAATATACAATTATAAAATTTTTCACCATTTCGCTACAAGAAAAAAATTAGTTCTTAATGTTTGTGTTAATACTAAAATGTTTAAGTCGTGTTAATAATTTCTATTAGCAGGCACGCATATTTAGACAACAAACCAAATATTGTTTTGCTGCTGTAGCAGTACACACGAACATTTTTGAATTACTGCCGCTACCATTTACTTCTAATTCTCTTAGTGCTGCTGTGAACAACAGTAAACAAGTTTTCGTTTCTTTAATTGCGAATATCGGTGATATGCTAAATTGTTGCAGTGCACACTGTACACTCACACACGCACACAATACAAATTGGCAAATCACCGCTATACGCAGTTAAAGAAACGAAAATTTGTTTACTGCTGTTCACAGCAGAAATTAATGCCAGCAGCAATAATTCAAAAATATTCGTGTGTACTGCTACAGCACCTTAAAAATGTTTTGAACATTGTAAACCAAAAAGCGGATGAATACTAATTTTGTGTGCTGTCAAAATTTGCTAAATTAAATAAAATTGCTAAAGAAATTCGGGAACACAGTGCAAGAATTTATATAAAAAAGTTCGCACACTTTTGCCAATGACAATTGATAAATATGCACATTTCACATAAAATGCCGCAATTTTAAACCCTGACAGGGCGTTGGCCTCCGTTTTTAGCGCTTTACATTTCAGGGGGCCAATATTCGCTTAACATTTTGTTGACTTTTGGAATTTTACTTTGACGATTTTTTTTTGTAAATTTAATTTTGTAGTTTTTTTTTTTGAGAAAATGCGATCAAGAGGTTTGAGACACTGGCGATTTACATATAATTCGAATCATTCGAAGTTATTGTTTCTGATGTCTTTGCCAAACTAAAACACTATGAGTCTCTCGATTATTTTTTTTGTTTTGTTACTATCATTCATTTAGTGTCTACTTAATTATGAATGTTGTACATCAAATAATTCTCAATGAAAAAAAAACCGAGTCATTTCTTACTATACCAGTTTATTTGTAGTTTAAAGCACGCTTTCTGTTGTTGTTTTTTTACGTTTCCTGATATCGCACAGATGAGCTTTTCAAAGTCGCATTTTTTTATATTCAACCACCCACCCATTTCTTCACAATTAATTTCATCTTTAAAACAATGATGAGAGAATTTCAATACTATTCTCTCGCAATTGGCCAGGCGCTCAAAGAATAGTCCTTAATCACGCAGTGCATAGTGTTGGAACTAGTGAAGATTAAAGTAGACGGAATTGGGCTCTGTTGGCAGTTGGTCCATGGTCCATTTACTGCCGTTCCGGAGATCTTGAACTTTCTTTTCTATTATCCATTTTCAAAGATAAAAAAAGTCGAGCAATACCAGCTTAGAAGAGCAGTTTATCTTCACATTTAATTGATTGGCACGTTGTTGGATTTTAATTAAGACGGGAGTTTCGAGGAATGAACACAAAAGAAGGGCATAAATGTTAAAGTTTCATGACAATTTCTGTAAGATTTCTTTGTTATTAAAACTTCGTAATTACAAATCTTAATCACTATGGGATAGAGTAAATTATTTAATGCGTTTTATCCCCAGTTATCTTAAGAATTTTTTAATTCAGCAATCATTTCTAAACTTATTACAAAGTTGCCAAATTTTACTTTTTACACTCGCATTTCTTCGAATATGGCAAACAAAACTATGAACGAACTATCAGCTGGTTTGTAGTTAGGGTGGGGCTGTAGCACGTTAAAAAAACTATAGTGATTATCAGAACACCCTGTGCATTGTGTGCCCCTCCCTGGCACGAGGAAGCACAAAACTTTTATTTATGCAAACAAGCATTTCTAATGATAAACTCACATCACATTGGCAGCACTAGTTCCAATTTTCGTAACGGTTATTAAATTTAAATGCAGCGCATAAGAAAAATTAATTTCGAATTGATAACACAAAATTGAAGACAACATTTGAACAACAAAGCAAATGAAAGTGTGAACATGTCTGTGAATGACTGTGAAACGTCTTAGTAGATGTTTACCTAATAATAATTTTGTAGTCGGCCCCAATAGGCTCTTATGCTTCTTATAGTCCGATAACTTAACTAAAACTTGTATTTCTAGGACGAAAAAGTTAATTTTACATAGTTTTGTCATATCAACTAATATCTACATCATTTCAATCATTATTCCATTAACATTTAACAAATGCTCAGAGTAATCTTGTAATATATCAAAAAAAAAAAAAAAAAAAGAATTCATTAATATCTCATATCGTTTGTAAATATTTTTAGTTTTTTGCTTTGCTATTTTTTATTGTTCAATGCTTTGAAGCCATTGTGTGCTATACATACATACATACATACATGCACATGCACATGTACATGTACATATGTGTATGGCTGTGTGTATTCACAAAATGGTGGTGGTCTTATGAAATCTAGCAATTATGACGTAATGCCGTAGAAGTTGCCACAATTTTTTTTTCTATGTTTGTTAAATTTTGTATTTTACTCTCCCTGTATATTCTGACTTTTTCTTTTTTCAAATTCGTTAAAATATTTTATATTGAAAACCAAATTGGAGGGTCAATTCGCTAGTAATGTCCTAGGAGTTTTATTAAATAAAGCCATTCATAGGGGAAAAGCGTTCGAAAGAAAACTGGCAGAAAAAAAATTAGCATTAAGATTTTATAAGAACCGCAAAACCTTTGCTGTGTTTACGAAGGCATGTGTAGAAAAGTGCTATAAATTAAGTATGAATGTTTTAGATGCTTTTGAGAAGTGGCTCGCTTAAATGCCAGAATATACCTTATAGTTTTTTTTTTTGCTCATTGCACGTTGGGAAAATTCTGTATATGACCCCACTTTTGGAATAAACCCAATATAAACTACTGGTCTCTAAGAAAAGAAATTACAATTCATGTAATGGTAAAACTTAGTTTACAAATTTGTGCAGAACATAAGTTTTCGTCGCAGCTAGAGGGGCGTAGAAGAAAGTTTTTAGGAAACCTTAAGCTCAGCGTTTAGAAAAACTTAAACGTCTTAAGTTCGAAATTCTTCAAACTGAAATTCTTCTTACTAAAACTTCTCCCCTCAAACAAATATGTTGCATTTGGATTAAAAAAATAATAATTGGAATGGAATTAGCTACTTAAAGCGCTGCATTGATTACACTGTTTATTAAAAACTCTTCGAAATTTTTTAGAATGCATTTAAAGAATTGTAGCTGGGAGTTGACGTTTTAGCGAGGAGCCGACTTCAAGCACTTTCAAAAGAGATACTCTAAAATTCGATAACGACTTCCTTCTCATGTTTCACGTAGACAACGCTTTAAGAGTCTATCTTTTCTTACAGCAAAAAGTCATAAATTCTATTGTCAATTTAAGTTACTTTCTAAGCTGTTTAAAAGACCCACAAAATTAAGGTAAAACATATGATACTTGAACGCTGTAGATTGGAAATCGGTTAGTGGTCGTTCACGAAAAACAACTGCGTGTCAAGTTGCGTTTTCCTGTGATGGTATTGGTTCAATGGAAAAATCGTTTAACTTTTGGGCTTTCTAAGCCAACATAATGTTCATGTTTTAGACTAGCCGTCACAATCTTCTGATCTTGAGCCCATAGAAAATCTTCAGGAGTTTGGAGATCGGATAGTTAAAAACAATATTGCGTTACATTCAGTGAAGATAGTAAAATATCGTATGTTGCTGCTCCTTACTGTACGCTAAGAAACATTAAGAGTTTGCATCACTGGCCGGGCATTGCGTCGCTCTCATTTTACACATTGTGAAGCAAACCATTGAATTATGGTTGAGCAAAGAGAAGAGGATGCTTTGCTGTTGACTGGTTTTCCTTGCGGCAAAAAAAAACAAATGTTAAAGCTGGACATACACATGTGATTTGCTCGTGTGAAGTGTACGCAACATGCAACAAGTGACAATGTGCCGAAATGTCAACAAGTTTATACTTATGTGTAACGAAGCGGATAAAGCAATCCTGGTTTTTTGTTATCTGCATGTTGCACAAATCAAAGAAAATAGAGGAGCGGTTTGGTGGTTAAAGAGGAGAAATAAGCGTTCACATGCACATATTAAATTATGTAGAGATCTTTGATAAAATTGTTTAATTAAAAAAAAATTATTATTTTTGTGGTTTTTTTTTGTTTTTTATGAAAAATTTTATTAAAGACTTATAGCTTCAAAATTGATTAAAAATAATAAAAACGGAACATTGTGAGTTTCTTCTAAAAATTAAAAACTTCAGCATTTCGTTGTTGAACTAAGATGAAAAAAAATTTTAAATACAAACAAGAGACACAAGAAATTAAAAAATTTTAATTTGCTCATTGTGTGTGGGCTAGACACACACGTTTAACATGGCAACGTCGAGCACGAGCATATCACATGTGTGTGTAGGTCCCACTTTAACACTTATTTGACCGCAAAGCAGCCAACCAGGCTCAGTTATGTTGCATATTCCGTTCAACTTGCTCCTTACATTCTCTAACAGCAACTCTCTCCGATCAACATGAATTATCAAATAAATAATATAAATTATAATTTATTTAAATTATGAATTTTCTTGAGCTTTTCTTATTCAATTTATTAAATTTTTCAAAAATTGTATTAAAAAATTACAAAATTTATAGTAAAAGGATAAATAAAAAATGTATTGAAATACAAATGCATACATGTGTGCACACATACATGTGTGTAATCGTATGTGTGTGTACATAGTTTTTGTTCAGAAAGCCAAAGTCGATACAATAAAATTTGTGTAAATAAGTTTTAAAAAAAAGTTTTTGCAAAAAAAACTTAACTTTAATGTAAAAAAACCGGTGGGTGTTTTGTCACATATTTAAATTTTGGATTTTATTTTCAGGGAGATTTAGAACGAATTTCCGTCGGAGATAAGCCGATTTCGGCTATGTAACATCTTCAGTGTAATTTGTCGTGGGTGTGATATGAGATTTGTTACTTGGTAAACAACGAATTGACACAAATTACTCAGACGCTGAAGATGGCACATAGCCGAACCCGGCTTGTCTCCAAACCCAACTTGAAAAGGGATGACCGAAATTCCTTTCGGTTGTGCATTTTTAATTGCAATTCTAATATTAAGTCATTATATATTACAAATCACCCAACCACGCTCTTTTAAGTTTTACATTCGATTTCGCCATATTTACGAATATTTTAATATATGGCGCCTTCAGCGCATTGAAACTCTATCGTTTTAATATTTTAAATTTTGTCTACGTTTCTCAACGTGTTAAGTGATTCGAAGATTTTTCGAGTTTGAGTTTATTTTTTTCTAATTTTTACTACATTCTCTGGCTTTTGCTATTCTAGCACGTTTTTCAAATTTATAAGCTTTTTTCCAATTTTATTAATTCGAAACCTGTATCCTTTTTTTGGTTTTGATGCTTATTCGACTTTTATTAATTTCGCTTTATTATAATTTTGTCGTTTTTTTTTTGTGCAAGTTTATGGTTTTTGCCTTTTGCCAAGCTCTCTAATTATTTACCGATTCCTTCCAAATTTGGCGTTATTTTTATTTCTTCATGGCCTTACTCTTTTCCTTTTATTCAGATATTGGCTTTATTATGGTATTTTCTTGTAATTATTTCGGAATTTGTGCCTTAATATTTCCTTCAAATTTTAAAACTTTTAATATTATTTGAAATATTTAAAGACTTTAATGATTTCTCTGCAATTTTCTCTATTTTATATTTGATCAGCGATAACAAGAAGAGTAAGGTTAAAAGAGACAGTCGTTTTTTTTCGATCAATATTAAATAGAAAACATTCCCCTTCGCTATCCATACGAATTTGTGATCAGCAATCCCGTGATTTTTCAAGAACAATAAAAATCACATTTATCAGTGATCACTGTTTTTCAGTTTCACGGAATTTGTTTAAGCACAAAGCAGACAATGAAATTGCAAAAAACATAAAATGGGCCCTTTTACATTCCAATTTTCTCGATCATTTTTCTCTTCTCACTCACATATTAATGTTGGTGGCTGTGTGTTACATCCTTTTTGGCCACGCATCCCTGGCTGTTCCACCGTAGATTAGGGAGTTTTTATACTTCTCTCCGTTCGACTAATTTAACTGCAGCAGACACATGAACTTGTTACCGGCCGCCACCACGTGGTGACAGTGCTCTCAGTTATGGCAAGCCATATCTTTGCGCCTGCCAGCTGACGATCTGAGAGTCTTAATACCATTTAAATCTTGTCTGTTTATTTCTCCCTTGCACTACTTTTCCACTTCTCCGCTCTATATAATTCTACAACTTATGTATACATTTCGTGGAATGTGGAATGTGTTCATAGAACAAGGTATATACAAAAGTTTAGCAACGCGTCTGACGCATAAAGTTGAGCAACTTTCAAGTTATGGCCCTTTGTATAGGGTGATTTTTTAAACGTTTGGTCTAATGTGTAAGCTCTAATTTTATCATACTTTTTCCAACATTTCGGTTGGTATCTCACCAACGGCAGATCGCATGATCTTGGTGGCCAATGGACTTCCCCAAAACGTGAGGTTAATTGTTCAACCAACTCGGCTCTTAATTGGTTCAGGATATCGCGTGCCGTATGGCATATGTCAACCAAGTCCAATTCTTCAAGTTTAGGCAAAAATAAGTTGGTAACCAAAGCGCGGTACCTTGCTCCATTGACTTTAACGTTGCGTTATTCAGCGTTCATGAAGAAGTACGGCCCAATGATGCCGCCGGCTCACAAACCGCACCAAACAGTGCATATGTCAATGCATATTGGCAGCTCTTGGGCTTCCTCTTGCTGCTCTTCACACCAAATTCGGGAGTTCTGTTTGTTGACGAACCCATTGAACCCAAAATGAACAGCTCAAATGTTGATACTAAAATTTACGAATCCTGTTTTTTTTAGCAGAAAACCCAAATAGTAAAAAGTCACCCGTGATATATATATATATATATATATATATATAAATTTGAAAGCCAACGGTTGTGCGTAAACCCTAAATATTTGTATGTACTGCGCTGAAAATTAACTGAAAAAAGTCAATAAAATCTGCAAAAAAAAAACTTATTGCTCGTTTTCGGAAAATAATAGGAAATTAAAATACTGTCTTGCCGCGCTGAACGAAAAAAAGAACATGAAACATGTTGACGCGTAAACACGTGTTATGTACCTTCAAGTTTTACAGTGAAGTTGGCTGCATAATATTGCTAAACGTCTTATCCAATGTGACTACGCATTAATTAATTTTAAAAATAGGTTTTAATGGAGATTGAACAAAAATATTAAATAGTGAATTTAATAATGGATCAAATATTGTTATTGTTTCATACCCAAATGTAAACAATTTATATTCTTCGGTGTGGTATGGATTAGGGGGCCCTTTTGTTTTTGGCTTCTTTAATGTTACTCTGAACGATGGAGATTGGATGGTTTGTATTTTTAACGGCTGCCACAAATTCCCCACAAATGAGTTTGAATCAAGCATTTAAGCTAATGGACACTACTGTTCGTTCTGCTTTCATTATTAACACGTTGAGTGCCACGTCAGACACCGGTGACTGACACCGACCTTTCCGTTTAGGCCGCGTCAGTCACCGGTGACGGACAGTATAAATATGATAACAAATTGCACATTTTTTCAGAAAACTTTAATGGATTTTATTGAAACAAGGCAAAAATAAAAATGGTTGTTCCTCGCAAGTGTTACAAAATGTTATAACCTGCATTTTCTTCATACCACGATTTGCAATATTTTCGCACTGCTGAAACTCGCGCGGCCTGACGGGGAAGTCGCTATAAAACCGCGTGGCGCTCAACGTGTTAATGTACCAACCAAAAAGTGAGAGCAACGAAATGTACTCACTGCACAAGGTCTTTCCTTTGCTTATCCCTAGTTTACGTTCATACATACTTACACACGATATTTGGTGCATTGTCTACACTCTACATAGTAAATGCTCTACATAGTAAATTGCTTCTGCCTTACTGACGACTACTTTTTAGAAACAAATTTAATTTTTGTGATAAAAGTTTGTGAAACATTAAAAAAAAAACACGCATGCAAAACAACAAAAAATTGTTTGAAAATTTATGTTGCTTCATAAGTAACACTTACACTGATGTACATCCATCCATATATGTATGTATACGTATGGATGTATGTATGTATGTCTATTATACTACTTACTTAGAGAAAGTTTATTTAAAATTTTGTAAATATTGAAAATATGTATGTAGGTAGATATGTATGGATGTATGTATGTACCTACCAGCTATTTATGTATGTATGTATGTATATGGTTTCATTTTTTGTGTGTGCTTTATATGTATTTGTGTTCATTTACAATTGTTGATTTATTTGGCCGCCATTTTGTATCGGCTTTTCTCTAACTGTCTAGCTATACGAGTATACTTACATGTACTTACATATACATTTTTATTTAATCTTCTCTCTCCATTTTTTTTTAAGTGTATAACATGCCTACTTCTGTAACTAAAACCGTTTGTTTGTTTCTGCTTTCATTATTGATTGATTTATTATTTTGTTTGTTTTTGTTTTTGTTTTTTTGTATAACTGTTTGTCTGTCTGTCTTTTTTTCTAACCTATATAAGTTTGTTTCACTGTTGATATCTGCTGTACTCTTTCTTTTTCAAACTTCAATTTCTATTTTCGTTATTTAAACGTTTAGATACGTGTGGTTAATGCCTTTCGCCAGGGATTGGATGCTCGGTACGGTGATCATGCCAACACTTCATTAGCCGAAGTTTTACGAAAACAGACCTCGCTAAGTAAACGCCTCTCTGAGACGTCTTCATTAGAATATGCTGATAATATACCAGACGAATTAACAATACCGGAAATAGACGTTGAACGTTTATCATCACACAGTCACACCGAAACCGCCGTATAAAAAAACAAAAAAAAAAAAACAAAATATACAGCAACAACACCAAAATTTCGTATCAATAAAGAGCTGCAAGGCCACAATGTTACAACGTGTTTGTTACTTACATCTACGAATATGCATATGTATTTGTCAGAGATGATTCTTTTTTTATGTTTTGTTTTGTTGTTAAAATTGTAAAACTGTAATTTGTACAATTTGTTCTAATTATTTATTTACATACATACACATATTTTCTTTCGGTTGTTGATTAATTGTGAAAAGCAACAACAAGAATTGTTGTCCTTGCGACAAGTGCAAAGTTTTCATAATTAATGCAAAATTGTAAAGTTTACGCATTAAAAAGGAAGAAAAAAACACAGAAATATATTAATTATAAGCCAAAGAAAACTAAAAATCTTTAATAAACACCAAAAATTATTACTTATGAATGTATGTGTACATGTGTATTTTTAATATGATTGATACCCACTCACTCACTTGAAATGAGTAGAGGTGACGGTGACTACGAAGTAAGTACGACGAGTATGTTCTGGTTCCTCACCTATAATTTGTGTGGAAAAAATACAACTTTTAGAATTGTATAAAGAAGATGCCATCCAGGTAAGGCTAAGGGTCTCCTCAAATGGTTCATTGGAACACACACCTCTATTGCAGTGGCTGGCAATCCCTTTTAGGTTTAGGTTAAAATTAGAAAAAAAACAGCTGATTTTCCTTAACCTGACGGCTACAAATAAATTTTTTAAGATGCACGCACCATGTTGTATTCAAATTATGATTTCGAGAATGTGCGGCAATGGTCCGCACAATGTTGTCTGGCAATTCGCCCAGTGATGTGGTGTGTTCGCATAAACTAATGACTTTAAGTAAGCTCAGAGAACATAAACAATAGACATTAAATTGCACGAGATTAATCCATTTCGTTTAAGGTTTTCTTTTACAAGACAATTGCTTGAGGCGCTGTCTGGCCTGTAGAACCGTTCAGTAAACATCTCATTCAATTTAGCTCACAAATAATTGGTGAGCTATATACCGTTCGGTGGGGACGGTAATTTTCTCTCACCGTCCCACCAAATGTTACCTGGAGAATCTCCCGTAAGTTTTCCTCAAGTCAAATGGGGAAATTTTATTTGCAAGTGTTGTATTCACTATAAAATGGCAAACACAACTAAGCACAATTGATAACAGAGTTGCCAGATCTGATAACATCAAACAGCAATAAAAAACTACAGAAATTCGTAAGTATTGATGCCATATTGATCGATTACAGCTGTGTGTGCGTAACTCGCTCCTGCATTCGTAAGACAAACTTAAATTATTAAGCGATTTAACGCATCAAGCTTTCATACCAAGTTTGGTATGAACAGATAATTGTCTTCTTTCTTGTTCCAAAGTTCTGCAAGACGCATAATTGGCTACAAAACAGCAAATCATAAAAGAGATTTGCCCGAAGGTGAAGGCGACAAAATTGAACTCAGAACAAGTCTTATGTATCAAGACAAAACTTTGGCAGATACTAAAACAACTGCGCCTTCAAAGCACGATCTAAATAGCCATCAGCACACGCTGAGCCCCCGAATCTACCGTTGGGGGCTACGTGCTCCATTTGATCGATCCTATGTTTTGTATTCATGGGCCGTTGCGAGGTTGTACAATAAACAATTAATGTTAAAATTGTTTTATACTTTAATGTTTTTTAATGCTTTAGAAGTTGCAGCGGAACCGAAAGTATGAAATGGCGTAAAATTTCCCGTAAAACTAAGATTTATTAAAAACATCCTTTTCACACCCTCTCCAGTCCTGTGGGATATAACCAGAAAAAAGATAACTTTGTAAGTATATTTTTTGAATTTAATAATTTTTTATTTCGAATTTTATTAACAAAGAAAAAATAAATTTATAATTTAAAATATTGATTATTTCATTTTATGACACAATGTTTAATAAATAATTTTAAATGCACAGTTTAAGGTTTAACTACCCAGCGATAAATAGACGTAAGAGGGTCAGCTAATAGAACTTTATTAGCACTCCTGCTGTTGGGACGATCGTCAGCAGAGAGCCGAATGAGGAGAGTGCATAGATCCTTGCTAGGCTTCTATGAAGCCTAAGGATCATAATAAAGACCTTAGCAAGAATACAGGAATACTAGAGATGTGAAGACCTTCTACTTATTAACGCTGGGTATTTGTTAACACACATGGGAAGGACAGTAGTTAGTACATTTTTCTAAGCAATAAAGGACACATGATTTGTAGCTTCTAAATATTTAGAAATGTATGAAATAACATAAATATACTTAAAGAATACTTAAAGTTTATATTAAAGTAAAATATATTTATTCAATATAGCAATTTTTCCACGCAGCATTAGTAGGAGTTTATTTTTAATTAAGCTTTTCCCTTTTTCTCTGAAATAATTAAGTTTTTACTTCTCTTCGTTAGGTGCGCGCTACTTTGCTACAGCCGCCTCTTTTTTGGGGAAAAGGCTTAGGCAAGAAAGTACCTTACCCCGTAAAGTCATCGCGAAGTCAGGACTGCATAGCTTTAAAAATGTTCAGCAGACGCACAAGATAACAAGCTTCCAAAAAGTCGGCTGGGACAATGTACCACAATTCATTTTTATTTAATATACTCGCATATGACAAATGGCGCCATTTAATTGTTAGGCCACGCCTACTACCGTGCAGTAATACAACGTAAATCGAGCACTTTATTAAGTTAGGGATGTCACTTAAATAAAACATTATTATGTCTGTTCAGTTTGGTGTTATAAGACAACCTTTCTACTAAAAACGCGGAATGGTATTTCAGGTTAAAAAGTTTTATTTAAACATCTCATTTGGCTTGAAGAATTTCAAGCATAAGACTGTGACAGGAAAATAATAAATTATATTATTTTCATGCCACCTACGGACATACTCCGTTTTAACAATGTTAGTACAAGTGGAGTTCATGCATTTGCATGATACAACCAACTCTCAGTTAGTTTGCATATGTTTCAATAGTGTAGAGTTCATAATCGAAAAGTCGACTAATTTTACGGAAGAAAAGTATTTGAATTTTATATGCAATACTGCAACGTAGTTTTCTCACAGCAACTTCGTTAACTGTTCTCACAGCGACTACGCTTGAATTTTCCCATAACGAATTTGGCAGGCTGTTGCGAGGACTAAACTAATTTTGTAATATTATAAAAAGTGCCTTTAAGTTGTTATATGCCGAGACACCCGGCCTGATGAAGCACCGGTCCTAAACTGAGCTTGAACACGATTCTACAACCGCCGATAGTAATTCAACTATTCCCAGTTATCGGCTATTGAATCCCAGAGAGGGTATTTATCCTACTCAGTTTTCACATTTACTCTTTTTACTCTCTAATTTAGTAGATCCGTATGTAAGAGCCTGGAGATGATTGATGTGCTTCAAACGACGGAAAAACCATTTCTAGTTTTTATAAAAAAGTAACTTAAGCAATCAGCAAAGTGCGCATAGAGCCCAGCTTGTCTCCCAACAAATTTTTATTGCACAAAAATTTTGCTGGAGGTAGCAAGAGTTTCAAATTTAACAATTGGATCCCTGGAGTTCTTAGTTATTGGTTTTTACATCTGTTTTTTTTTAAGTCGCATAACTTTGGTATTAATCACTTCGGTACGAGCATCGACTATAGGCGACAGCCACAGATGGAACCACACAGCCTATCGTTGCGTATAGTTGACGGCCGTGGTATAAACGCGCACGGCGGAGCGTCGACTATAGGCGAGTGTTTACTCGCATAATGTCAGTTTCGTACAGACCATCGCCCACAACGGTTTCACATCTGTAAAACGATAACTGTGAAAAGGGAGTTGTTATATTTAGTTCTCCTTATATTAAAAAATAAATAAATAAAAGCGCGTTTCGTGGCTGATGGGCGTCGTACCGAAGTGATTAATTACGACAATTGGGATTTTTGTTCTCGGGCAACATAATGCTCTACAAATATTTTTGTCTATGCAGATCATGCCCGTGGATATTCTGGCCCGGCAAACTTCGCCATTTACTACGTGAAAGAGAAGATTAAAAAAAGAGCCTTTTAAGTACTTTCGAATGGCACTTTTTTGGGCAAAAGTTCTTGAGATGGAGTTCGAAGAAAAAAAAATTTCGAAATATTATTACACTTATTTCCTTAAAAATGTCCTTTTGTAAACGTAGCGTTATTTACATAACCTTAAAAGCTCCTTGTGGCAGCACCTATTATTTTATAATCAGTAGGGACATTTTCCAGTGCTTCAAAAATATTGAAAATTTCAGAAGCTTGATCACTTCATTTTTATTTATAACACACCAACCTAAACACACGTGCAAAGCTACATCAAAACTCGCACTACAACATTAAAAAAATTATTATTTAACATGACATTGGTTTTGAGGAAAAAGAAATAAAAATATTGAAGAGTTAAAAATAAATTTAACAAGAAAACACAGATGAAATGTTTGTATGATACTCGAATTTGTGTCGTTAACTATAAGTCAGATGGATGCTTGATTTTAATGGCGTTTTCTTTTCTGAAAACAAAAATGTCAGCTTGTAAATAGGTAACACTGTTTTTCAGATTGCCTAAACTCTCATAAAATGAGGCACTTTTAACGATTATAATGGACCAAAAATAATTAATAGATCGATTATATCTAGCTTACAGGCAGAAATATTCTGTTGACAGAAATGATAGTATTTGGCAACTGACATTGACAGCTGTCAAGTCGGCATATTTTCGGCAACGCATTTAAAGTGTGGCTTCTAGCCATAATCCATCCATAAATAAAATTTCAAGACCAAAATAAAACTCTTATTTGTAGATATAAACAATGAATGTGGACCTATCATGAATATTTTACGGACAACTTTTCCGCCAATTCGTATTTTCTTGCCATCAAGTACCACCAAAAATTTAATAAATTGAAAGTTTTGTTTTAAAAACATGTTTTTGCGACACAACTTAATACAAAACACTTGGTTAAGAATGAAATTATGCGACCTATCGTGAATATTTTATGGACAACTTGTCCGCCAATTCGTATTTTCTTGTATTTCACCCGGAACTTTTAGATGAATGGAAATTGCATATTCGCCAGGTTTTTGTGCAACCTATTTAGAATGGAACGTACGGCTTTTCATAAGAGTTGAACATCTTTTAGGAACCGACCCAGGCATGAGAAAATGGTAACATATATGCAACATTTTTGCCAGAAAGGAAAACGCTTTTCTCCATTTGAACAACCTTGGAGCAAGCTTAAATAATGTTTTTTGAAATCTTTTAACTCCACAGTCCTAACTGATCTACACTACTGTCGTATACTTTTACGTACATACATACATATGTTACACAATTGCTATGTATCAATAAATATATTTCTTTTTATAAATAAATGCATTAAAATTACATTTTTCTGGCTAAGCATTTGATTAAATAAATATTAAAAAATCTAATTGTTATGTGACACAAACAAGAAAATTTCATGGACTTTTAAATAGACCTAGTCGACGTCGTAGGCCTGCTTGAGTAGATAATTTCGTAATTTTCAGAAATTCGATTACATCCTTCAAGTCGAAAGTTATTGTTGCGACTTCGAGGATATACAAATTTTCCACCAAGTCTTGTTTGCCTCGATTTTAAATTTGAGTAGTAAAAATGATAAAATTATCCCCTCAAATAGGCCTACAGCAAATGTCGCAAAGTGTTATTTACTTTTAAATAAATTATATACTCGTATATGTACAACGGATTGAATTAAATTTTAATAAACATTTGTCTAGCAGGAGTCAAATCCAGATAATTCACTTTCCTGCTGAAAAAGTCAAAAATATACAACAAATATGTCACATCACGTTGCTTGAAATCGCCAAAATGGCCACATTTATTACTTACTCTCTCCGGTTTGTAAAGATGTGTATGGGGCAGCAAAAATGTTGAATCTAGATCCCGCTCAGCCATGGTATTGACTTCCTACAAACAAAATTGGATTAAGAATTAAAAAAATTTTATAATTATTAAAAACATTAAAAATGAAAATAAGATCCAAAAATTTCGGCCGTAAAAAGTACCAAGATGAAAGTGAGGACCAAGTTCTTCATATGTTTCTGGGAAACTTGTTAGTTTGGTAACACTTTTCCTAAAGTCCTAGAAGCGGGATGGTTTTGGTATATATGAAGAACTTGGTCCTCATTTTGAGGCCGATATTTTCGGCCTCATCTTTACATTTATTATTTCGTCAATAACATACGTCGTGCAACTGCTGCGTTTGAGTTCCGTCTGCAGATAGGCGCAATGGTTTTGTGGATGCTCTTATTGTGGTCTCGTCGAAGGAGCGGGCTTCAGCTGAACTAAAAATATTTAAAAAGAAAAGTTATTAAAAGGCAAACAAATCGTGAAAGAATTTTTGTATTATTTGCACAAGTTAAACTAGACTTGTTTCATATTTGTACCTACACATACATACATACATACACACTCACATACATACATATGTATATGTGCAACTTACAGTTCATTGAATTTAACATTTCCTAACCATTCGTCCATAGTCTCAATGAGGCTAAAAAAATAAGAAAAAACACGACTGAAATTTCGGAATCTTTAAACCAAAATTCGACACTTACTCTTTTTCACATTTATAAAGATTGTAGTCGGGTTCATTTGGGGAAAACTTTTTATTTGCTGTATATTGCTGCCTCTCCTCATGCACCAGATGTTTTTGACCAGAGTTTGAATCGAGAGAGGTTGCTGGATCCGACGTGGTTATTATTGTATAATTTGGCAGTATTGAGTCAAACTGAGTCACTTCATTTTGCTGTTCCCCAGAGGTAACGAGCGTCGTATTATCTCTTACAATTGCTGAAACTTCAAAGCCAGCCGATATTAAAGCACCAGGATTTGAAGGCACTTCTGTGCAGTTTTCTTCACCCGTCATATCCCTGGTCATAGAAAAGTTCCTTTTCTAAAACATATTAAGAAAAAAAGGCCAATTTGCAAATGAAGTAATAGAGACCACCCGGTTCAGGAGGTCTATTTCTCGCATTCGTATGTGAGTGAATTATAAGTTTATGGTTGGTTACTCACGTAATTTCTGCTAACTTCCGCATTCTGATCATTATTATTGAATTTCTTTTCAGGTTTCTCTGTTTTATAAACCCTCTCCATAGTCAGTTGATGATGCATGAGTTGCTTTTGCGACAGTAGAGAGGAGTGGTACTTCGCTCTGGGTATCATCACAGTTAAACTACGATCGGATTGCTCACAGTAGTGGCCTTCGTAGTCGTTGGCATTTCCTAACAGATTTTGTTGCTCTGTTTGTTGTTGATTGTGGCCTTTGAATGATGACGACGTCATTGTAACTGTGTTTAAATTGCTTTGATTTTCTACTTGACTATTTGAGGGAATAGACACAGAGTATTGTTGTTCCTTTGTACCACCCTGAGCATTACAGCTCCTATACTTTTTACTATGTTTAAAAAGACAAGTTTTTTTCTTGTTACAGCTGCCTTCAATCGATCCTCTCTGTAAAAATAAGAAACATAATTACGAAACATATTCCGTATGCTGGGAACGCTGGGAACACAACTGGGACGAACGACGAATTTCGTCCAAGACGACGTATACGTCGGTAAAAATTCGTCCTATGAAGCACAATAACGACGAAAAATAACAGCTTTATCTATATATAGATAGGGTGACCATATAAAAAATAATAGTTAAAAAATTAAACAACAACAAAAACACAACCAAAAAGTAATTTTATAGTTAACTACTATTTTTAAACTTATTTTAAAGACTATAAAACAAAATTGAAATAATTATTAAAAAAAAAATTTTTTTTTACTAAAGTACTTGGAAACTAAAACCAAACATGGCCACATTGTACTGTTATGTTCGTCGTACGCCGGCGAAAGAAATAGAAATAATTCTAATTCAAAGTTCGCAGCGTATGACGAATTTCGACCGACGCCATAATTTAAATTTATAAATACATTTTAGCCCTTATGTGCTCACATAGGTGGCAAGGGTGGCAAGGTCGTATTGCCACCCTTGTGTTTTCTTACCAATGGGAAAACAAGTAAAACTAACTATTGATTTAGAAAATGTATTGGGATGAACAAATATATTTTAAAGTAAACGGAAAAATAAATAAAATTATAAAAGTAAAAGAAAACTGTCAAATCAGATTGTCACTTCAAAAATCGCTTTTTAAAAACAAGTTTTAATTTTCCCTTTTCTAATAATTTCTAACATTGAGTTTCCATCTCTGAACACAATTACCGTACTGTAAAATTTCCGAAAATCCGTCGAATGCAAAACTTTATTGCTGGCAGGCGCAAAGATATGGATGGCTTGCCATAGCTTAGTGCACTGTCAGAAGTTCTGACTTATACCTTCAATTGGTGGCAGCCGGTGACATGTTCCTGTCTCTGCAAGGCGTCTGGCTAAATAAGTCGAGAGAGAAGCTAACACTCTCTAATCCACGGTAGAATAGCATATACCAGGAATGCGTGGGTGCTTTGTTTCTAGTATTCGAACTCCGGGATGCCAGATGATATCCAGTGTTAATACGGACTTACCTTTGCATATGGAGCTCTATGTGGGTGGACAGGCTTTTTCTTCACAATTACAGGAATGACTCTGCAAGCCTCGCAAGAGGCGGAGAGGTTAATCTCTGAAGAAACTACGGTTTTAATTGGTCAAGGGAGGAATCCGGATGAGATGGACAAGACTGCCTCGCGAGGAGTGGCCGGGTCAGTCTCCAAAGATACTCCTGCGGAAGAGGCTTAGAGGTTTGTGAATGTACAGTACTGGCTAGCTTAAGGCTTAGGGCCACGGGCAGGCACTTGTTAAGTGTAAATGCCATGGTTGCTATAAGCCTTAAACAAATACTAGCAATTAACAAGAGACTCCGCGATGAGGATGAAGGTAGAAAGAAATCACTACGGTCGAGAGTAAAGGCTACTGCTAGCACGAAACTTGAACGAGAGTGAGGTTGTTGTATTTACAAATCGGTCGCCTAATATCAATTCGAGGGCAGCAAATGGCCGACAAGGGATCAATAAAGTCAGCGGTCTGCTTCGATATCCCCCTACCTACAAATAAATGAATCTAGTTCTTTGCAAATGTTACGAATTGTGATTCTAGAAGATTGCAAAGTATTCTTTCATATTCTACAAGGTAAATAAAAAATAATAATTTAGAAAGCCATTGTCCCAGAACTTAGACTCTTTCTTAAACCACCATAAGTTTGCGCAGCTGGTTATTAAACTTTTAAAAGTTTCACTTTTATTTACAAGAGATCGGCTATCAGTCAGCTAATACGATATGAATGAGTTCGACAAATGGCTCATCTGGAAGACAGTTTCTATAATAAGGTATCAAATGTGTGTTAGGTACTAAAAGTAAGCAGCTCTTAAATCAAAAGATTTTTTGTACCAATTACGGCAACCTCTTCGAACTAAATTTTTAGCGCTTTTAAAATTAAAATTAAAGCGACAAGTTTTATATGTTACTTTCTCATATCGCAACCCATTTATAGTACCGGGTATAATACAAATACATACACAGGTACTTGAAATACTTACATTTTTCAGAACATATGGCAACGAGTTTTGACTTGTCTCACTACTTGAGTCCCTAATCATTGAACGTTTATCGATATTAATAGACTTTTGACGCTTGTTATTCCTAAGGTTTATACCGCGTAAGGAACTTCTGAGACCGACACTTGTAATTACCATATTGGCAGCAAGGCGGGAATTCTTTTGCAGAACTTCACTGCTTGAAGTCATCGTTGACGGCGTTAACGCTGTATGTTGCAGGTGATTTCGGCGTTTCGTACACGTTATTAGGATACAAAATAGCAGCAATATAAATAATAATGTGCCGATTCCTAATAGGACAATTAAGAGAATTTTCAAATTAACTTGGCATTTGGATCCGGCGTACCAGGGGAAGCACTCGCAATAATTTCGGTCATTGGAATTTGCGACTAAAGTTGAACATTTCCCATGATAATGACACATTTCGCAACCAATTTCTTCCGAGGAACAAATGCGACCCGGATAAATAGGATTATCTGATAGATCTGCATAACCCTCCTCACAGCTGCACGTATAAGTTCCAGGTAAATTGAAACAATGAGCATTTTTTGAACAATCATGAAGTTGTCTACTCTTGCATTCATTGAAGTCTGAAAAGTGATTAATTCCATGTTCAAGTTAGCAGATGTTCAAATAATTTACAAATGAATACCTTTTATAGCCAAGGCGTCTACACCGGCCTTGTTCGTGTACAGATCAGTGCCGCCAATGCTATAATTGCTTAACCTCAAATTTTTTTTCAACACTTCCTCTAAACGTTTTTCGTTGCTGTTATCAGAAAGCTAAAAAGAATTACGATTTTTAGATCAAATTAGATGAATTTTATGTATGTGTGTGTTGCTGTCTGTGTGTGTATGTGTATACGATACCTTTAATAAAACATTAATCAATATCCCATTGTAGTTCTTATGATTATCGGAATATTGTGTAACTTCTACACCATGGTAGGCATCTCGAAAATCCGATTGCATGATCATGCGGTCTAGAGCGTTGGTGACCAACTGCGATAATTGTGTGTAGTGATCTGTCTTATTATTCTTAAGAACATCGTTATATTTTAAGGGATAATTTCCAATGCGTTCGGCATGCATCAGAAGGCCATAAGTGTACGTAGCTAAAATGATTATAATTCATACAAATGTCAATATCTGGTTGTGCGAAATTGTAAAAATGTGTGAAATGAATGTAACTACACTGGGGTAAATAAATATAATAACCTTTACTACATATGATTCTCTTCAAAAAAAAAAAAAAAAAGGTTGAAAACACATTTCAGTCTCGCTTTAATATTGCCACGGGCACATGACTTCTTGGTTATCCCGCCACAAGGGGAAACAGCCCCTGGACCGCGTCTGGGGTCTAAACTAGTACCATCAATATCTATTATACAGGGTGGCCACACCTTAACGTCAATCTTCTTGCCCAACTTAATTTGAAATTTCTTTGTTTCAATGTTTGACAAATTCAACTATGGAGAGGTACACAGTTGAGGAAAGCGTTAAGATTGCGCAAAGGCTTTTACTAAAATGAGCGTTCAAATCAAAATGCATTTTGTGCACTTTGCGATTTTTATGGTCAGCATAATCAACCAAATGTGGCCGGGAGAATTTTGCACAAATTTCAGCAAACCGGGTCTGTAGAAAATGTGAAAACACCTGTGCATGCTAGTTCGTTTTGCGGAAAACATTGCTGTTGTTTGCGATAGTGTGGCAGAAGTGCCGCCAACCTCGACTCGTCGTCGTGCCCAACAATTGAACATCACTGATGCGAAGAATTTTTAATAAAGATTTGAATTTACACGCTTAAAAGTGTCAATAGACTCGTGGATTCAAATTTGAATCCACGAGGATTGTTCAAGAGCCGATGATGCATCCACAAAGAGTCAATTATGGGCTGGCGGCGTCATATTTCTTCGAAAATGAGGTAGGCCAAGCAGTTACTGTGACTGGCGTTCACTATCGCCAGATGATAACGGACTTCTTGTGGCTAGAAACTTCTTGTGCCACACAGCCAGCAGCACGAGAAATTAATTGGCCGTGTTATCTCACTTCATGGCGCCGTTAATTGGCCGTTGGTCCCCTTTCTTTGGGAATATTTAAAAGAAAAAGTGAACGTCAATAAGCCAACAACAATTCAAGAGCCAAACGACATTGAACCTCAATTGTGTCTCAGAGTCATTGAAAATATCGACCATCGGATAGAGGTATGCCAACGGAGTCGTGGCGAGCATTTGACCGATATTTTGTTTCACACATCATTGTCACAGATACTTTTATCATAATAAATTATATAAAGATAATTCAATAAAAACTTTTTGTTTTATTTACAAATTAACATCGTGCGTTTTGGTTGGACCACCCTATAGTTTGAGCCAAAGCGCAAACATATCCTGCAGCTAACCACACAGAGTGACAGGTGGGGAATATTAAGACAAAACTATTTAAAAATAACTTAGTGAGTTTTTATAATAATATTGAATACTTACGTTTACACGGTCGATCTGGAAACATGCGGGCGAATCCGGGTCTGCAAAAGCAAGACCATTGATTGTCAATTAGACCACATTGTTCGTTGCGTGAAGCTTTACACTTGGGCTGGCAACTCACATTCGCAGTTTCATTTGTGTTAAGTTGTTTAGTTGAATATTTTGGCGGAGTTGCAATTAGGACTCCGCCTAAAATTACATGTCCATCAGAAGGCATTTCTTTTGCAGATGCTACGTTATTGAAGAAGGCGGTAGAAGATACTGATTTTCCATTTACAATTTCTTCCGGAGCCTCATCTCTTATAGGTACATCATCGAATGATATCCCATTGTCATATTCTATCATCACCTCATTCGCCTCATCTATTTGCCCGATGCTATTCTCATCGTCCGTTAGCTCTTGCACAGTTGTACCGACCGGTGGGGTGGATTCGTGGCTGGAAATTTTATTCTTTTTGTTCTTGTTGTTGGTCATGATTATAAAAATGCTATTTTCATCTGAACTGAGGCCTGACTCTTGCGTTATATTCGTTGATACAATTTCTACTGAGGGGTATGGCAGATAGGTTAAATTTTGCTTTGCACTGAACGTATGTGATTCAGTTGTTGAGAACTGGTCTTCTTGGCTGGGCAACTTCAGCAAATGTGGCTTAACTGAAGATAATTCCTTTAGATGACTTTCAGTGGCGAAAGGTTTAAGTGTCGTAGTTGCTGTTATTGTAATGGGCTCAATTGTTTTCACTGAGGTCACGGTGTCGACGATTCGATTAATTTGAGTGTGTGTCAAGTAAAGCGTTGTCACTTCCGTGGTCGTTTCTGTGGTAGACAAAAAATGTGTGCTTTGCAGATTGGTTGAAGGGAGGAGTGGCGGTAGTGGTGCTGATGCCGCTGCTGGTGCTGATGTTGTAGTTGTTACCGTATAAACTCGTTTATTCGTGATATATTTGGTCGGCAGTATTATGCGTTTTATTGTAGTAGTAGTAGTTGTTGTTGTAATAAATGTTAGTATAGGTGCAGCTATTGGCAAGGTCCTAGTGGTTGCTAATTTTCTATTGTTGTAGGTTTCAGACGGTTGCAATTTATAAAGTCCAAAACCCTCAACGTACTTTCGACTTGTATTTTGGATTGGGGCTGATTGAATTTGTTCATTGTTTTCCAGGCTGAAGTTGCTGTGTGATTTGGTAACCATAATATTATTCAGCGTTACTATGTTTTGAGCTCTTAAAGTTTCGTCTGGCTCTATTGCGTTTTGTACTTTAATATAAATTTTTTCGTTTGCATGAGTTGTGTTTGCCGAATAATCTGCCAAGACCTCTTTGGTTGTAGCGTTTCCGCTTGTTGCTATTCCGGCAGGGGAAGGACGAGGAGTTTCTGTGGTAGCGGTATTTGTTTTCAAGGTTGATGTATTAGGGTCAACTTTCAGAGGTTTAGCTGCGCTGTCCAGAGGTGTTCCAGGTGTTGCAGTGTTAACAAACACCTTTGTAGTGTGATACGGCGCCAATGATGATTCAATTTGTTTTTTTGTTGGCTGTTCTAGTTTGACGGTGGTAATTTTTACATTTGCATTTACTGTTTTGAATGGTTCACCTGGAGCTACAATAACGGGCACCGTTTTAGTGTAGTTATCGCTTGTAGTGATAGCTTCGCCATTCTGATCCCTATAGCTATAATTGGATTTCCTAAATGGTTCACCATAAGTCACTAATTGACCAACTTGCATCTGTTCGTCACCTTTCTTCTCCGAGTTCATAATATCGTTGATATCCTTAGGTGTTGGTTCGCTTACAGTTGCCGGGTTTTTCGAGGTTTTCGTACTTTTTGTTGTTGCAAGAGTTTCATTTATTATTTTAGCAAATGATTTTGTTTTTTGTAGGGAGACCCTTGTTGCTCGAGTTTGCTCTTTAGAGGCTGACGCATTTATTGGAACTTGTTGTGCCCGCGATGGGAAAGTTTGTTTATTCTCCTTTTCGAGGCTGTGCTTGGGCAAACCTAGCCAGTCCGATTTATTCGGTTTAGTCAAATGCGGTTGAGGGGTAACAATTTTCAATTCATTCTGAAGTGATTGTGGTTGATTTAGTCGAAGAGATGGGTACTTGGAGTCTGTTAAGCTTGGAGCTATGGGCTGAGCAGTTGTTCTAAACGATGGTTCGTCGGACACTTTTACTTGCTGGTGTCTCCGATTTGGTTTTAAAGTTGACCTAAAATGTTGTTCCGTTTTAGAATTTTTCTCTTGCGTTTCATTCACACCTGGGTTGATTGGCTTAGTAGTGGCCAACATTTGTAACTTGTTGTTATTTAAGCGACTGTAACCAAACAGCTGTTGCCTTTTGGACTCAGGCTTTGGCCTTGACTTGATATTGACAATATTGCTTGTTTCAAAGGTTTTTTGATCCTGCTCGTTTACAAATGATTTGTAATTGTCACTCATTAAAGAAATCTTTCGCACCGTGTTGTTATTGTTGTCATTGTCAGCTGCTTTAGCATTCCAAGCTGGTTCATTTTGAACCTCAAATGGTAGCGATAACGAGCTAATAGAATTGATAGGTGTCAAACTAACCTGCACTTGTTGTTCATTTGCTGGTATTGTTATTAAGGGCATGTATTTGTAAGAGTTTTCCGATTGTGTCTTTAATTCCTTGACCGTAGCCGGTGGGATTTGACCTCTTACAGCTGCGGCTGCTTGTTGCGGATAATCATTGTCTTCTTTATTAAATGTTAGCGGCGGAACATTAACATCTACCGTGTGACTAAAAATGTGTTTATCCAAACTGACATTCTGGTGATTTTTTGTCAGCGACTCATTTGATGTAATTTTCTCTTTATTTAGCACCGCATTGGAGGATGGATTGTAGGAAAATTTGAGTTTTGGGGTCGATGGAAAGCTTTTAAAAAATATATGCATATCGGCAAGGTTGGGTGAACTTACTGCAGCAGTTGGCCTTCTTGGGCCGCCTTCCTTTTTTATATGGGCAGGGAACTGATTAACAAGTTGGGGTGGACGACTGTGTTGCAAGTTCCAGACTAATGAGGAGCCTATTAAAGCAATTTCTGACTCTGAATTCATTTTTTGCTCGCCATTTATATGGGATAATGGAGTTGAGGTTCTTATTGGAGACTCTCGATTATTTTTCCAATTTACACTTGAAGCAAATTTCGGATAATATTCTGAAGAAACCGCATCTTTGGCTAGATGTTGAAAGTTTTTGGCCGGTTGCATTTGTATATAAGGCGAAAGTGTTTGTGGCTCTCGAGCATTTTGCACCTTCAGAGAATTTATATTATTTTCATATTTTGTGTCTATGTTCGTTTGATTATTATTATTATTAGAAGAAGAAGAAGAAGAAAACGATGAAGAAGAATAAGCATACTTTTGGGGTTGTCGATTTATATTGGATGATTTTGATGAACTAGCTGTAAAGGCGGCGTTAAAAACCTGTGGTATTTGTTGGATTTCCAGTATTTCGTTGCTATGTTTAAAATGATTGTTGAATCGGTGTAAAGTTTGTGTGGCTCTTGGTGGCGGCGGCGCCGGAGGAGGTGGAGAATATATTTGTAAAGAGGCTGTAGATGCAGCTGACAAATTACCATTTGTCGTAGCTTGTTGTTTGTTTCGGGTTTTGGCTGGTTTATCTGGAGCTGATAACATAAGCGATAAGCCTGGCTGAGAATGTATTGGTATGGATGAGTGAATTGTTGTTGGTAGTGGTGGCGGCGGCTTAAGTATATTTTTATTAAAATATTCTTCGCTGGGCGGTTTTAGACCGAACGTTGGCTGTGGTATTAAGTTATTATGGGTGTTTCCACTATTAGCAAGAGGTATATGCTGGGGTTTATGAGTAATGGATGTTACTGCCACTGGCAACTTCTTTTTATACGAATGTTGAACTTTATTGTGGTAGTAAGTCACCTCGAATTGTCGATTGTCTAGAGCGTGAGCTTTTGAGGAGGTATTTTTAAGATGTGCATGGTTGGGTATATGCGCGTATTGAATGCCATTCGGTTTGCCAATTATAACATCCGAATTGGCTGTTATTACCTCTCCAGGTCGTATGTAAATACCACCATTGTGCAGTGGCTGCTCCTGTCTGGGAGCAGTCAAGGTTCGCAGAGGTATTATGTGCGTTGTACGCTTGCCTTTTACTACTTTTTGCTTGTTATCTAGTTCGAAATTCTCCTCATCGTTGACCACCAGCGGAGGTTTTATGTGCAAGCTTTGTGGTATAAACTCAGTGTTATTCGAACTTTCATAGGGATTATGTTTTATGGGCGATTTTTGTACTGGTATATAAATAGGATGCTTGATATCAGCTGCTGTTACGTTTGTGGCAGAAGAATGAATTTTTTTGTTTGGTGCCTGCTTACTTTCGATGTTTTTAATGGGCTTTATAGTGTCACGGGTAACGCCAAAATTATTTTGCAACAAATCCGCCATTGCATTGAACATTGGTTTTAATGCGGTCAAACGTTGTATTAGTTGATTGGCAGCTGATGTCGACGGTTTGTCATTCGTGATTACGGGTGGTAATGTTTGCTTATTCGGGGCTTCAACAATAGACAGGATGTGTTCCGACGACAAGGAAGCCAACTTGTTATTTCCCTCTACCCCGCCTTGATTTCCCGGACGCTTAAAATTGTCTATAGCTGCTGGAATGCCAGACGAATTGGAGGGCCCCTGCAATTGATAATCGTCATTTGCCTCATCGTATTCTTCTTGGCTTAGATAATGGTCTTCTGTTGCCACCTGCAAGTCATTCAATGGATCTACTACTGGTTGTGATTGCGATAGAGAAAATGTATCAGAAGCCAAGTTAGCTTTATACATTTTCATGGCTGATATTTTAACGGTCTGTCCATCTTTTAGTGTCGCCGTGGTAACAATAACACGACGCCGCTGATTAGGTTTTTGTTTTCTTAATTCCATTTTCATTTTCGCCAGCAGGTCCTGGGGCAGCAGGGTGGCGGGCACACTGTCTGTTATGACATTTTCTATGACCCGGGTGTAGTAATTGAAAACTGTCGACAAGGGTTTAATGTCCAATTCCGTTCGTCTACTATCCGATAAATAGCTGTTTATTACCGTTGTAGTATAATATGTGAACGTGGTTAAGAATGTTTTAGTGGCATATATGTGTATATCGTCTGGTAATTTCGTTTTATCTTTATTTAAGTTTTCCTCTGCAATGACTCCTTCATTTGAAGTTAAGGACGCTTTTAGTTTGTTTATATTTACATTGGACTCCTCGGAACTACCGTCGTCATCGTAAGCATAGTATGAAGTCAAAACAGAAGTACTGTGTGCCGGCGTATACGACTTTGTTACAACAACTTGTGTTAAATTTCTTTTTACTGTGTGCATATTTGATTTAATCTTTTCGCTGAGTGTAATTTCGTCATAGTAGGTGTTCGTGTTAAGGGCTGGAGTAGCTTTCGCTGTGGGTTGTAAGTAGGCTACATAATCATTGGGACCCGTTATGGTGTTGACCACAGTGTATTCGCTTGTCATCACTAGCAATTTATCACTGTTGTCTTTAAACGTATTGAAGTACGAATAAGTGGTTGGAAATATTCCAACCGCCAATTCTGGCGTCTTCATAGGAGAGGGGGCAAAACAAATTATAAATTTTTTATTATTGTTCTGCAAATGCGTATTGTAGCTTTTTAATGACAGCCAACAACAAATTATGTTGCATTTCATAAAAGAGCTACGATATTTCGCATTTTGACTTTTGCAAGACTATTTGCAGCTAACAAAAATCTGTGTCACGTAATTTGATTTCGTAAGTAAAACACTAGACAGCTGTTTGCATAAATATTGCAAACACTGTTGCCAGATTGGATATATACGATTTATTGATGGTTTGGCGATTTTTGCACTCAAAACGTACACTTTGATATTTTGACTATTTTTGATTAAAATTTTACCAGATTTCGAGGGATAAACTCAATGCTGCTTTTCACATATTTGTCGTTTTTAATATTAAATATAGATGCGCCGGTAGTGCAGTTAAGACTGTGCTGGTCTATCAGTCTGGGAGTTGTGGCATCAATTTCAACCAAAGAGTCTGGTTTATTTTCTCTGGTAGCCGTTTTTTAATCTGTGACGTTTCTACAATTAGGTTAAGCATTTTGAATCTTTATAGGTAGAACTTTGGTCTGAAATTTATAAAAACATTCTGAAGGCCCTTGATAACCTACGATGTTGAAAGTTGTATAGTCGATTGGTATGATACAAGCTCCCGAGATATAGACAAAACACGATATTTCTTGGAACGGAAAAATATACCACAATTTTCAAAAACTTCAGGTTAAAAGAAAAACTGAAATATCACCAGAAAAACTTCAAAATGACAAAAAATTAAAAATACGAAAAAATCACCGATAGACTACAGATTTTTTCCAGTAGAAACCAACAACTGGGCTCCGATTTTACTCATTTCATTTTAGCCCTTCTTTTGTGACGTTTTAGTCGTTTATAATCGATTAATATGTGTATGTATGTGTGCTATTCCATTTTTGGGTCTTTCGAATTGTCTACATGTTTAACCTTTTTCCCGACTAAACGGGTACGCCGGTCTGGCAAGGCTGTCAGCTGTTAAATATCTGTCATCAGAAGTCCCATTAATTTTGTGAAAGGTGTGCCATTTACGAATATGAATCGTTTAACAACCGAAGAATGTCTAAAAATAGTTAAAACTTACTACAAATGTAGTGGTTCAAACATGGCTACTGTTTGAGTATTACGGGGTGATTATGGTCGTCATACTGTGCAAATGTTTGGCAAGGTTATGAAGGAATTTTAAGAGACTGGAATCGTAACAAATGTGGTTAGGTCTGTGCATCATCGCGATGTGCGCACTGCAGAAAATATTGCTTCTGTTAAGGAAAGTGTGGCGGATACTAAGAATTGGTCGATTCCACGGCGTTCTCAGCTATTGGGCCTAGCTTCCGGCATATTATGGCGCATTTTGCATTTGGCTTTACGTCCCCTTCGATATAAAGTCGAACTTAGACAACAATAAAGCCAGCTGACCATTCACAACGCCGTAGATATTTTTATGCTGATTGGGTGCTAGAGCAACAGGCTTTCAGTGCTGATTTTTAGAACAACATTTTTTTCAGCGATGAAATTCATTTCTCACTCGCTGGTTACGTCAACAAGCAAGCTTCTCACATATGTGTCTCGGAGAACCATTTTATATAGAAATTTGGCTTTATTGCATGGAAAATTCCCAGAACGCGTAATTTCACGTTCTGCCAACGTCATTTGGCCACCAAGAACATGCGATTCGACGCCGGTAGACTTTTATGTGGGCTACGTGGGACTGTGTCTACGCGGCCAATCTTCTAACGCTGGAGCATTTGAAAACCAACATTCATCTAGCTATCGCTGAGATTACGCCCGAAATTTTCGAAATGGTGGTCGAAAACTACCTCAAAATGATCGACTGCTGCTGCTAATCTAGAGGCAGTCATTTAAATAACATTGTATTTCGTACGTAATGACAAGTTCCAAGCATTAAAATGAAATAAAAGTTTCATCGGAATCATACAATTTTGGTGATTTCTAAGACTATTAATGAATTTTCGGATTGTGGTGCAATATCCAATTTTGTTATTTTAGTCGGTGAAAAAATGTACAATTTGTGGGTGAAATTTGACCAATAAGTTTCAGCAAAAGTGGAATTGGGACACGTATTTGTAAATTAGACATTTCGGTTCTATCCTATTTCGGACAAAGACACTTCTTATGTATTAATGGGGTTTTACGCAGTTCGGAGTACCTCGCATTCGGAGTTCCTTTGCACCCAGCAACAACATGAATTGGTTGCTTACACAAATTCATCAATAAATACACGATTTTGACGAAAGAAATCATCACTATCACTTGTTAAACTTGGTACTCACCTTCGTTAATGTCACACCTATAGTTTGAGTTGGTGTGATTTTCGGATAATTTCGCTCTTCGGTAGCTATATTTGAAATGACCTTCTCACGACTTTCCACCGTTGTGCGTCCATCCTGAACATAAGTCGTACGATATGTGTAGGTTGTTAAGCAGGTTTTTGTGATGAAGTGGTTGGTGTGAAAGGGTAAGTTATAGTTTAACTGAAACGAAAGACAAGATTTTTTTCGGGTTCCGTGGGTTGACATATTTTAAACTTAATTCTTTCGTATTATTTTTAGTATTTTATTGACAATTATTTATGGGAATTTAGGCGCTTTTTTCGATGAGGAGGGAGGGCGAGGTGTTTGGCTGTTTTCCTTTTTCTTACTCAAGGCACGCTAGAGCTCTGTAGCGAATTAATAGAGTTCAGAGATTCTGCCAGAGTGCCCTTGTGGCCCTTCTACAACAACTAAAAAAGCAAAACACGTTTGCTATAAAGTGCGATCCGATGCCATGATTTTGACCTTTACCTGATTTCCCAGCAAATTAATTCTTCACGTATTTTCAAAATGGAATTGATTGCAAATTTAGCGTCAAGCAATTTGAAATGCCCCAAAAAAATAATATACAAACGCGGGAAGAGAAATTGATAAATAATTCAAATTACCTGCTGAAGTGATCCATTCGTTACGAAGCCATTGTCTGCAGTAAGCGATGAGGGAAAAAGAAGTATCATCATCTGATTCTTAATCGTGCTGGCTGCTAAAGTCGTCGGTTTGTTGTTCTGCAGTTGACTACTGGAAATATCTGGCACTTTATGATCGGTTGGTGTTTTCGTTTTATCACTAGCTATTATAACCTCAACACCGTTGGACATAATGCGTGTGGCCAGGTTGTAACGAGCCTCATCGATGTCATCGTTTTGACTCTGTTCATTATTGTTGTCTGTCTCGATGTTATTGCTGTCGTCCAAAGTCTTTAGGCGGGCTGAGTCGCGATGAAAAAATTGATCAGAGTTCGGCTCATCCTGACCCGAGTCGAAATGTTGCAACTGTTTAAGTATTTCTAGCGAAGCTAAAAACATTTGCAAATATATATTTTTTTAATTCTGTAGCAAAAGCATCCTAACTCTTCAATTTCTTACCACTTTTAATTTCCCCAAAAACCTTAAATTTATATTAATAAATACGAGTATGTACAACAATGTGCAGTTCTAAAAATGACACCTAAATTGTCGATCGACTTGACCGTTTACTTAATTTTACTTCTAAATTTGATCTGGTATCAAGTTATTTCTTAATATTGTGCTGCAGTGAATGCGCTTTTAAATAGGACCGCTAGAGTGGACGCTGTGGCTAAAGTGGATATGGATAGCAACCAAACTTCAGTTGAATTGCCAACCAGTTGACCGAACATTTCTCACAGATGGCAACTGATAACTGACGGCTGTTCATATCAGTTGCCAACTAGTAATATTTCTTCCGTACTGGGGTAAGGATAAATTGGGCTATTATTTGCGATCAGATTATTAACTAATGGGTGATTTCTGTAATCGTAGTAGATGACTTCCTATTGCTATAGACTGACCATTGATATGCACAAAATTGATGGGCCGGCTCGTGTTGTCTAGCAGTTGTCTATTTTTATATTGTTGTCTGATATTTCTCTGCCTCATCGTACGCTGGTGGACTAGTGAACACTATCGTTCGAGTCGGACGGACCATCGTGCAGTAGCAGTTGTTATTGAGAGTGTGAACCTTTCTTTTGCACTTTTGATCTCAACGTTTCAATCGTATTCGGTCCCAAAATCTTCCTTATAGCTTACTGCCGATAAACTCTATATCTCTTCTCAAGCGACTGATATTTGCAGCGCGTGTAAAAATGCAATTGTTCAATTAGATTAAGAGACAAAGCCTATTCGGCTATGTATCATCTTCAGTATGATTTTTTCGTTCTGGTTATTAAAGCTTTCACCGAATATTTTGCATATATTATCGGAAAAGTAGAAACTTAGAATCCAGGCAGATGTTTGCAGTTCGCTTCTGGTAATGCCCTTATTTCAGCGGATTTCGACAAAGCCGAGCTCTTCGGCTGATCGTTTTTACGGCATTTACGGGAGAGCAGTGACTTGCGACTTTCGTTTTGTAAAAAAATTACAAATTTTGAGTTGTGTCTGTCACCTTTGAAGTGGGTGTACGATATGATATCAGCTGATAATAGAGAAACGTCTGATTTTTGGATATGAAATCGTGACTGAGGGGTCCGTGATTAATGAGGGTTTCTGCTTTAAAATTCGTTAGTGGCGATGAATATTTCCCAGGAAAGTGGAAGAGGCATTAGCTGTCGCTACCCTCAAATTACGTTGGGATCGTAAACTGGCTGGAAAGTTATCTTCCTTTAGTAAGTTAGTGGAAAATTTCTTTTATCCAAGACACGTCGTAAATTAATTTTAAGACTCCTGATTCAACTACGAATGGCCTTGGGGTATTCGCGGATTAAATAACAGATGTGCGACTTTAGCGGTTGGTTGAGATTTTTCGATACTGCAGGGCAGGAAGGAATCGTTTATAAAGCGATGGCTTTGGGATTCAATAGGATCTCAAGAGGGTCTCTTCGACCGTACTTTGTACACTATATACATATGTTTCTGATATTCCTCCCGGCGATATTCTAGTTGCTGCAAGCGGTTTAAGGGCACTGCACTTAAAGCGGAATATGAACTATTATTTGTATGTTCTCCATGACTATTTTAGAAAATGGGGGTCTGAGACTGAACATGGAGAAGACGATTGGCATTACGATTAAGGTTAGATGAGGTCGCCTACACCGCAATTTAAGAGGCTTTTGTATCAATTCATGCACAGTGGGTGTGAGCATGGGAAATTCCAACACAATAAGTTTGTTCTTCTATTTTTTTTTTTTACTTTATTTTTAATCTGTACAATAATAATCAAGTAAAATCGCTATTCGGTTGTCATAATCACAACTGTACATTGTGTTGAGAAATTCTTAACAAACACTTTATTTGTTTAGTTACAAAATAATATTTATTGAAAAACAAGAAAATATTTATAAGTATATAAAGCAACATCAATAAAATAATTAAATAAAAAACTATTACAATATGACTGCGTCTGTTCAAAAAGTGTAGTATGTACAAAAACAACACAATTTTTATTAAAAATAATGTTGTTTCGATTAATATTGTTTTTTTATCTGTGTAGGTATTTATACGGAAGATTTTATTACATAGATTTTTTTAACAATAATTTATTTCTAGTTAATGTATGTGTGTATGTAATAGAGAGTGTAATATGTATGTAGGTATGTACGAGTGCTATTGGATCAGTGATGCCAACCGAAAATCGTTCGAGTGGTAGATTGTTATTTAATTATAGGTGGTCCGGAAAACACAAGTGAAAATTAAAAATTCAATCACAATATCATCGGTTAATTATTGTTAACTGTTCTGTGAGGAAAAATCTTCATAGAAGAAACACATACATACATACGTACATGTATAACACATATACAAACATAAAATAGTTAATTTCTTTACAAAGCAACCTGCGAAGCCGTTATTCATTTCTCACAATTTGATAATTTTCTGTCAAAGCGCATTTTTTGTTTGTTTTGCTAGCGAGGGGGATGGATCATTTTTTTTTTCATTCAACCAAAATATTTACTTTTTAAGGAGCAATAAACTTATGTTTCGTCGCTTAGATTTAGGGCCATTATTACAACTTGCCTTTAAATTTCGTATTAATAAAAGTTAACTTTAGCTACTGTGAGGAATAAAGTGACCTCTAACTATTATTCGTTATTACAACTTCCTTCTAAAATAAAATGAAAAGAGCTAAGTATATCCGACTACTTTTGACAAATTAAATTTTTATTTGTTTGGTTACTGGCAAAAAAGCCATGTAAATATTTTCTAGCTCGTAAATATAAAATAAACGCTTTCTCATTTTCCATTTTTATTTTTGATTTGCAAACTAATGTGAAATTGTATTCCTTTTGTTGTTGTTAAAAATATGTCAGCTCCAAATATGTAAACCTCACGTTAGGAGTTAGCTTATCGGTCAGTCTTCGCTTAAAGTCCATTCATAATAATGAGAAACTACCACTATGTTCGATAACATCCTAACTTTAACCAGCCGCAAGTTGTAATAATGGCCCTAAAACATTTTTACCACTTGCTGTTTTTTTCCTCTTCTTATTTATTCACTCTAGAATGGGAGCAAAAGAACATCTTTTAGTTTATTGGTGTAGCCAACGCATCGTTTACAGCGTTATTAAACTGTTGGGGCATTGTAACAAGAATTTATTTACGTTGATCTTCTGGACTGAATTTTTATTTTTGAAAAAATAAAATAGCTGTAATTTTTCTTAGTGTTAATAGAGTTGGCATCACTGTATTAAATTAAAACAAGAATTATTTTACTCTATTGTATTTAACTAATACCGATTTTTCCTTCCAAAAAAACCAACCACCACTCACTTTCGGAAATTGGTATTTAACTATTCAGCCTAACAATCAAGAGATTTCTTCAATATATATGTATAAGTGTGTACAAATACATACACATATACGCATGTATGTATGTATATACTGCCTTGATATTTAGTGTAATAAACTTTGTTACTCGTATATAAAATTGGATTAAAGATCGTTGCTACTTTAATTGGATGTCCGAAAAATATTCGATTGTCGCATTAATTCCCCCAAAACGGTTAATAAGTTCCCAAACGCATCTTAACTTTTTCAAAGCCCCTCTCTAATCATTCCTCAATTATTAATTTCATAATTGTCCAAGGCTACGCAAAATAAGGGACAAAATTAATTATAATACTACGCCTCTGCTTCAAAAGTAATTTCTACATGTGAGTTTAAAGAAGGCCAATCAATAACTTAGACCCAGTTTACACGATCATTTGTTTGCCTGACAGTGGAGTTTGTGTGCGCGCGGCAGAGAAAAGTTTGCGCAAAAACGACAATAATTACGAGATTGTATTGGCTTTCCCGTATTCGAAAAACAAAAGAGTACAAAGTAAAAAGAACAAAACATTAAAATAATATGTTTTAATACGAATGAATACTCATTGATATTCCCGAGAACACAAGAGTTGTCAGGTATGGCAATTTGTCGCCAAACGTAGCGATGAAAAATCTTAAGAATTTGTGCAAAATTGCGTTTGGTGAGATACTTGATGATATTTGAATTCCTTGGCGATTTTTTATTATTTCCCCTGCGCACTTTTCTTAGTCGGAACGTGATCAATGTTAAAACTGCCCATTTCTTAAGCGACTCCTAAATGTGGAGTTTGCGTAATCTCTCATTAGTTTTAAAATATTGTTATGAATATGAATAAAGGAGGTAGGAAAGTAACAATTTTTGACGTTGGAAAATATAGTTCGAAATTATTGAAACTTCTGGCCTAATTCTATGAAAGAAGAGGAGGAAACAAATAATTTAAGAAAAAGAGATCAATGAATATCATACAGAATAGGTTGCTACTCAGCTCTGACCCACTTATTCCTGGCATGAGACCAAATCGTAAGAAAAACGTTGCTATTGCTATAAATATCCCTGCCAAAACTAATCCCAAAAATGCCTCGAATTCTGAATTGAAAGCAGTTTCTGCAGATACAGAAAATGATCGAGATAGTATACAAAAATAATAAAAAAAATTACATTACAGTATCATTTATATGAATAAACCAGGGTTTAAATATGCAGCAGTAGCAATAGCAATAAATATACAACTTTCTCATTTCTCATCATTGTGCTACAAGAAAAATTAGTTCTAAATGTTTGTGTTAATACTAAAATGTTTAATTCGTGTTTATAATTTCTATTAGCAGTCACGAATATTTAGACAAAAATCCAAGTATTTTATTTCTGGGTGCTGTAGCAGTACACACGAACATTTTTGAATTATTGCCGCTAGTATTTTTTGCTATGTACGTTGCTTAGTGCTTTGCAGTAAACTAATTTGCGTTGCCTAGCAGTATACAGTACAAACATACAGACACACTCCCACAGAAAACAAATTATCAAATCACAGCTACTACGGAGAAGCTACGAAACTAACGACACTGTCTATGTTTGGTTTATTTTGTTGAAAAGCGTCTTTTACTTTATTTTTTTTTATTTAATTGTTGAAAAGTAATGCAATTCGGTTACAATCCAAGGCACATAGATAGCACTCGTCGTACGTTATACGTTGCCGTCTTCAGCTGACATTAACATAACGACGAAAGCAGTTAACGCAATGAGTACTTTGTTGACGCATATTAAATCAGCTGTTTTTTACCACATGTTTTTGCAACAAAATTTTATTTAATTATTTTATTTTGTTGCATTTTTTATATTTTGGATGCCACAAAACACAAAACGTTAAATCAAAGTAAAGAAAAAAAAACCAACTGACATCTGTCAAACTACTCAAAGTACGTTAAAAGTTGCCCAACTATAGTACTTTGCATTGACGGAAACGTACCGAATGGCACAAAGCTCATAAGAAAACCTGTGTTTCAACTTGGTTGTGAGTTGAAAAAAATGACGTTAACGTACGACGGATTCTATGTGCCTCGGCCTTTAACAACACTATGATTCCTTGATCTTAATGCACTGAAATATCATTCAGGATTTTTCTACTGAACGAAAACTACCTGCTGTTCTAAATATTTACATTTATGAAACAATAAACTTATAATTTTGAATTTGTAGGCACTGAATTGGGGAGTTTGGATATAAAACTTGCAGGTGGCCTAACTCTTAAGATACCCCACATTAATTCTAATAAATAATTTGTTTAAAGTCCAACTACAACTACATTAATTAATTTCATATCTTAAATTCTAATGCAGAACAAAACTTATTTAATTATTCAAAACGTTTTAAATTTCCAAATAACAAGTCGTACTATGCCAATGATATGTCGCATTCTTGAGCAAACTTTTAAGTTTGTGATTTTTAACAACTACTTTTTAAAGGCACTTTGTGAACTTTTCTTTTAAAAAAGTACTTATTTACAAATACTACTAATACTATTATGAAATCAACGCCTTTAAGCCCATAATTGAGCTCAATGTAAAGTACAAGAATTCAATTAATAAATTTAGCCAAATTCCCCATGCAACTCTAGTGAAGTCTGTTCAGTGAAAAGAAAAACCTCTGTACAACGACACATTCCAGGCAAATTCAAAGAGGTGACTGCAGCACAAATACAAATTCCTAATGGCAGTAAAATTGAAATGGCATGTGAAATTGACGGTTAGTAAGTTTTATGAAATTTTAAACAAACATACGTTTTAAATAAAAATAAACTTCTTTTACAAAATTTCTTTTAAAGCCGAACTTTCCCCCATTTTAAGATCTCACAAACACTTATGTTGTCACAAGCAAAGTAAAATTATTTACAGCTGTCAAATGCTAATTGAGTAAGCGAAATTGAATAACAAATGTGTGAATATGAAAATGTGTAACTCTATTTAAAATTTAATTGCCTCAATTAAGGTTCATGTTTGAACATAGTATGAGTCACTTTAATAATCAGGTTTGTTTTTTTTTTATGAAGTGTTATTTTCGATTTTGATATTTTTAATTTTAAAATGTTTTTATGTAGTACTTTATTATATAACGGTCCTTTTTTATGTCCAAATGTACTTTTCAATTAAACTTGTAGATATTACCATGGAGCAGAGGGAGTAACCGCTTATGCGGAATGAAGACTTTGTTGCAACAGGTTTATTAAGGATCCCCCTAAAATGTTATCTGTCATATGGGCATTGCTATTCAAATCTAAAATCAAGTTGGAGTACATTTTGTAAAAATTAAGTTTTTTTTAAGGAATTTTGTTAGGTTTCGCTATGGGACATTGGGACATTTGCATCATGCGGATAAACAAAATTTCAATTTTTTTAATTACATTTGTTATACATACGATACATATCATCTGTTTGTGCTCGTATATTATCAAAAAGAATATTTTGCAAAATACATACATACATACATAGAACAATAACTTAAAAATAATAATTTTTCATTAAATATAGCTTTCTACGTTTGTTTTGATTCTTTTGTTTTGTTTTTTTTTTTTTTTTTTTGTTTGTATATCCCTTACGGGAAAATCTTTAGATTTTATTAGTGTTGTTGTTATTTTAACCGTTTTAACGGCGCAGCCGACATGAACATATATGAATAACAGTGATGCCACTTTAGCACATTAGGTACCTGTCCACACATGCAATTTTAGTTTAGTAGAGAGAAGAATGGAAAGAGGCACTGAGTAGCGTGTACTGGCAATTCTTTTTCACATTTTTCAACTTGAAGTTGTAAGGTAAAAAATCATTAAAGTTGCAGAATCAGAATTCACAAATGCAACTTGAAACAAAAATATCACGTGGGGACGGGGACAAACTGTCGTTTAGTTAAATAGATTTTATCAAAAAGTCTTTTCGTATGTCAGTCGTGTGTCATGTTTGGCAGTTGGAACATTTTTTTTAACTGCAAAATAACTTGAAGCGATAAGGTGAACCAAATTCAAAAAAATAACGATTGCAAGTTGTGATAACCTGGTACAAAATATAGAGCGAGTGTTAAACAAAATAACATAGCAGGAAAATATTTACAAATACAAATATTTCTGACTTATTCCAGTGTTTGTTTGTCTGAAATATTTTGCTGTCGAACTAAAATACAAAGTAAATAAAAAACAACACTATTTTAAAATTAGAGTTTAAAATTGATAAAAAGAAATAAAATTAGAAACACAAATATAAAAATATGAAATGATGAAAAAGATCAAGTCGTGAAACAAAAAGTGTTCATGTTTGGTTTTGGAAAGGCGACCGTATGCGAAACTGTTTATGTATCGAAACGAAGTACGTACATAGTATGTGCCGTGTAAACGGTGTGATTCACATTATGCTTTAGAGAGCGAAGCAATTGCTTCATTTTATCGTGTAGGCTTAGCATAAGAATTCGATATTATCGATAGTTTTAAAACAAATTCTCGAATGGGGCGACTATCGACAGTTTTGCAGCTCTAGTGCTCAAGCGGTGCATGCAGACATGTGCAAGGAACCTGCTGGACATTTTCAACGCCACTTTGTTCGGCACTTAGCGGAAATAGCCAAGTCAGCAATCTGGTCGAAAATATGTTCACGAGAATGTATTTTATTTTCTTAAGGTATTAAATGTTTACGACAATACCCAGTTACAACGTGCGAAGAAAAAAGGGCTTCATATTCGTACAAAGAATATTTTTCTTTTTTTTTTATCGTTATATTTCTGAATAAAGCTTTTCAATAAATGTAAGTTGATAAACGAAAATGCAAGTGAGTGGGCTTACGGAAGAAATATATTAATATCAGGCACTCTAAATCTATGTATACAAACGTGATTGTTAATTAAATAAAATATTTAATTTGTTATGTGAGGTTAAGTTGATAACTATCTCTCGGTGTACCAACCAGTCCTATTGCAGTGTTTGAGAAAACAAATAAAGAGTATTTGTTTAAATCTTCTTGGTCACGGGTGTAGTGAGAAGAGTTTTAGTTATTAAAAGTGTCACTGGTACGGTTTGAGTCTGTATTCTTTCAAATGTCGATGTCACTTGGATTTCGTGTTCAGTACCCTGGACACGATCCACTACCAAGGTGTAGGTGCGCGTACGTATTGAGGTGGTTAGGGTAGTCACCGTCAAAAGGCTGGTTGTTTCTGTTAGATTTTTTTGGCGTTGTTGCCGTTGTCGCTTTCGTTGCCTTTGGCGTTTGTGTTTTCTTGGCCTTTTCATTGTTGTTGTGGCTGGAGTAGTATAAGATGAAGTAGTTTCTGTTTGCTCCTCAGCAATAGGGTCTTCTGTAACTTGTGCCTCTGGAGAAGGGTTAAGAACTTCTTCGCGTGAACTTGTCGTATTTTGTCCCTTCACTAAAGTTGCTTCTTCGAATTTTGCAACTTCAAGTTCAGTTTTGTTATTATTGATGGGTGTGGTGGAGGTAATGTTGGCAGTAGTAATGGTGGGTGGTGGAAGTGTTGTAATATTGTTGTTATCGATTTCAGTACTACTCGTATTTGTGTGGCTTATTATAAGTTTCTTATGCTTAAGTACTTTTATGCGTTTTCGCCTTAGAATAGGTGTGTGTTCAGTGCTGCTCGTGTTAAACTCAATCGTATTATTCATGTTTGATTTCGTGGGTATAACTTTTCGTATTATTATCAACTTGCGACGTAATTTCGGATTTTGTGATACAACATGTGTGTTTAAGTTGACCATGACAATATCTTCTTTTGTGATACTGCGTTTTTTTAAGTTGGAGTAATTTGCATCAGTTTTCGATTGATAGGTGCTTCCTAATGAATATTTGCCGATTGTTTGTATTTGCCCCGTAAGTAGTTGTTTATAGTTGTAAAGCTGTGTTTCGTTTTTACTGACCTTTGTCTGAAGCTGGGGGACAAACGGCTTAGCAAGGTCAGTTAAGCAAAAAAATGTTGGTTTCTTGAATTCACTGGTACATCCGAATTCGCACTCGGACTTTCCGCCACATTGTAACTGGGTATTTGATTTTGAGTTTCTGTTGAAGATCGGTTGATTTTTAAGGTTTTCGTCTCTGTTGCCGTCGTTTGTGTGGCATACCACAGACTAACATCACCAACAATACTTTCTAGCGATTGAGTAGCAGAATTATCAGCGTCACTTTCGTATGTCACCTCATTTTCAGTTTTGTCTCTGCCATCTAGAAGAAATATTTCCGGAGGCAGAGCTAAATAGTTGTTGACAGCTTCGCTGCCATCTTTCAAAAAGTCGGTAACACTGTCTATAGTGTGCGCATGCCTTTTATATATAGTCGAGTCTGGTTGTACTTGTACTGTTGATAGTACAGTGCTGAATTCTCCCGGTCTTCTGCCCGACACATATAAAGTTATGACACTGCTTTCGATCGTGTTTTGCAATTCAGAATTATTATTATTTTTGCGTTTATGGGTTTTACCACTTTTGCGTATTTTTTTCCTTCCGTTCTTGTGTGTTTGGGCTTGAGCTTGTAGAGCAATATCATCAAGATCTACAGAACTTCCTACTGAAAATTCATCATCTTCACTTAAGAGGTCACCATGTCCGGAACCGCGTATGTTATTTGAGGCTTCTAGTTCTTGTAGATTATCTCCACCCAACAGAAATTGGGGTGGAACTGAGTAGCTGGAATCTGGGGTTGGTTGTTGAAGTTGTTGCTGTTGTTGTAAGTGTTGTTGAAGAAGGAGCTGCTGCAATAGTAAACTATTGACTACTGGTTGGGGCTGGGCCATAATCGTTGGTGTAGTAACTATGGTGTCTGTTATAAATTCAGTAGCTGTTAGCGTTTGTGCCGTCGTATCGAAAATCGTTGTGAGGATTTTTTTGCCTTGGAATGTTACGGGCAATACTGTTGATTGACCCTCAAAAACAGTAGTAACATAAGTGGATGCGTGTGTCTTATACTCGGTTAGAGGCGTGGCCGGTTGCGCGACACCGCCAGCTGTCCCTAAGCCAGGCTGCGTAAGAGCTCCTCCCAGCGCCCCTAATAAGGGATTGCCAGCAGGTAGGCCAACATTGCCCAATAATAGTTGAGATAGTAAAATATTTGCTAAGGGTGCATTGGCCGATATTTGAGGTTGAATTGTCGATACGACTTGTTCAACAGAATACACTGTGGAAGGAAGTATATGAGAAAATGATGTTTTTCGTCCTCTTATTGTTGTTGGAGTAAATGTTATTGTAGATGTTGGCGTTCCATGCAGTATATATTTCGTAATTTCGGTGGCTCCATTGTAGTTTACTGAAGAGTCTTCTCGGGTCAAGACCAACTGTGTAAGACCGTTGGGAACAATGGTAGTTGTATACTGCTGAGGTCCTAGTACCTCCGTACTCGTTTTGGCAGTGATAACTTGTTTGTACTCGGTTACCTTACCGTTTACAACAGGTATTGTGACTTCGACGGGAATAGCGTGTGTAACGACGATTGACCCACTTTTATCAAGTACAAGTCCTTCGTTGTTGTTAAAATTGTGATTATTTCTACCGCGATTTCTGCTTGTTAGATTACTATCTCTAGAAGATCCGGATGAGCGTGAGCGACCGGAAGTCGTAGAAGAAGAACGACTTCTGCCAGTAACAGAATTACGGGAGGTTGTTGTAGAATCATTGTTTGTATAGTTTTTGAGACGCCGTTTGCCAGATGATGAAGACGACGGTACCGTTGAACTGGGTAGTCGGCGAGAGGAAACACTGCCACCCGGTTGAGGCCTACGAAATGCAGGGCGTTTTACAGATGTAAAACCTTTTTGTGTAGTACTCATTATCGACGTATCTTTTTCACGTAAAGTAAATTGAGCTCTGCCACTATTATTACTACTAGGTCGGGTTGGCCGTATTGCCTTATGATTGGATGATGTTGCCGCCGAAGTAGCAGCAGTAGTAGAAGGAGAAGAATGTCCAGAATATCGAGCTCCAAAACGGGATCGTGTTCTTTGCGTTGGGATCGTTAGGGCCGCAGCCGTGGTAACTGATTCTTTAGCTTCACTGCCATCATCTTCAAAACTTCTAGATTCCGCCTGTATGGGGGAGGCTAATTTGGGCCGCCTGAAGCGATTACGAAAATTGCTACGATTCGGTTGAGAAATATCAGCTTCACGTTTGTTTCGTGTTTTTTCTTTTACTATTTGCTTCTTTGCATTATTGGAACGTCTTCTCCGGCTAGTTTCCTCGTCGTCCTCACCCTCGGACTCCTCTTCATCTTCGTCTTCGTATTCGGAGTCATCATTATTTTCATTCGTATCTTCCTCTGATAAATCTCTGTTTTCCTCAGTCGTTACTGCGGGTTTTTGTATGCCAAATATGTTGCGAGATGGGAATAAAGAGTTAGTAGGTCTAATGCGATTTTGTGAGATTAGCGGTGGTTGAAATGTACGAGGTTTCGGTTTGGCAGTGGTAGTGGTAGTAGATAGATTTGTTGTCGAAGTGGCGCTATTGCCACTGCGCGAACGACTAATTAGAGGATTTCTCCTCAATGATACTGCGGTATTAAGAACAGATGGTTGTGAACGAGCTGGTGCAAATCCTTGAGGTCGATTAAGGGGCCTGCGTAGGCGTAGTAAAGGATTGTTTTGCCTTCTGTTGCTTTCAGTGGTATTTTCTACTTCTTCATCTAATTCATCTTGTGCCTGGGAAAACTCTTCTTCTTGTGAATTTAAGGGCACTGTTGTCGAAATATCAACAGTGGATGAAACTTGTACTGATTCGGTGAGCACTGAGGGCCTCACTCTCAGTCTCGAATTACCGGGGAAGCCAGATGAAAATAAAGAGGGCCGAGAAAATGATGGTCTTATCGCTGCTGTTGAACTTTCCAAACGTCGTGAGCTAGAACCTCGCGCATTAGATGATGATGCAAACCGATTACGGGATGCTCCAGAAAATCCAGATGATCCTAGCGATGATGATGATTGACTTCCTGCTCTTGCAACAGACGATTTGCTTGGCCGGCCAAATCGCCTCGACGACGTTGCGTGTAATAAGGAATTACTGCCAGACACACCACTGGCACTTCCTTTGCCTCTTGTCGATGAAAAACGGTTAATGGTCTTTAGAGCTGGCGTGGCTGTAATTGTTGGTGTAAAGTCACTTCTTGTTATTATGGTGGCATTGCTGTTCCTTTTCGGAGCAAACTGCAGACGACTTCGATTCGAAAATGGTTTAAGGGGCGATATAAATGGTGGTTTCTTTGTCTGAAAAGGAAAACGTAGCTTTTCGTCAGTTTTTGTATTATTTTCTTCATCTGCTTCCGCCTCTAATTTAATTGTAGCCTCTATTTCTTGTTCTGACGTTGAATCTATAATGCTTCCCTCCACTTTCGGCGGGTTATTTTGCACTTGCTCTGTTGCCTGTATATTGTGAATGTCAGTTGAACTTGTGGGCGATATTGTATCGACAGGAGCTTTGGTTTTTTCGAATATAAAACTGGAAGTACTTTCAATAATTTGAGCATATCGTTGATCTATAACTGTGCCTATAACTTTGCTCTGATACAATGTTGTCGTTCGATTTGCTATACGCGTACCTTCTATAAACCGCACTAATCCAGTTTTATATTGCTTCTGCATCTGACTATCCAGACCGGGAGTATTCGTAGAACCCTCTGTTAAAGCTGTACTCTGCATGCTACGTTTGTCCTCATTTATCAATAGACTCGAGGTCGAACTAACAACTTCAGTAACTAAACCATCTGAATTTGTAGTTGGTTTAATTTCAGTTGTGAAAAAGATAGTGGAAATACCATCAGCATCGATGATTTTTTTGAAGTCATATAAAACTAAATCTGATGCGGTCTGCACTGCAGTTGAAGTGGAAGAAGAAACTATTGCCGATCCCAACGTCACGGAGTCGTCACTATAATCGTCGGTATTTGTTAGTGTGACAATTGGAGTAATTATGTTTGTTACAGTTTCGAATCTTGAATCCGTTATGGTCTTATCGGTTTCATACGAGGTTGTGTAATACGTGTATGTTGTATAGTAAGTGGTTGGCTCCAAGATATTTGTTGTATATTTGTGTTGTGATGTATTTGCCGTTATTTCACCAAGCAACAGCTGATCGATTGTGGTTTTATTATCTTCCAAATTCGTTTTATCTGCTAACGATGCGTTGTTTGCTACTGGATTTTCTGTTGCCATTTTCGTGTCACTAGGGGGACTTACGGATTTGGATGGCATATCCTCCTGAACTGTCATAGTTGGCATAATGATATTTGATATAATTTCCTCTCTACTCAGTGTCGTCACCTGTCCCTCTCTAGCTAATTTTGTCCAATATGTGAAAGTCGTAAAGTAAGTGATCGGTACAGATGCTCCTTCCAAATCGATAGTTGTTGATGATGGTTGCAATGTTTCTGTAACCGTATTTGTCATCGTTTCCAAACGACTAATGACGTTTGTTTTATCGCCGCTGTACATTGTGGTGTAATAAGTGAATGTGGTAAAACTCGTTTGTAAAAGCAAAGTAGCCGCAGGTATTATTTCATCTGTATCTGTATTACTTTCGGAACTTATTTGGTCTTCAAATATTGATTGTTGTTGTTGGGGAATTTTATAATTCGAGTTGTTTGCATCAATGTTGTTAATAATCTGTTTGTTGCCTGGCGAACTTGAGGAACGTACATCTGTTACCAATGTTATGGCCGAGAGGTCTCCAAGATCAGGTATGTGGGGTAAATTGGCCATCTCGTTTAAAGCCGATGTTGTTACCAAGCGAGACATTGAACTCGCTTTAGTGACTTGAGACATATTGTAGCTTAAAATATTTTCTCTATCCGAGGGGATTGTGGATGGAAGACTTCCATTGCTTAACTTGGGCTGGGCAGCGGTTGTCGTTGGCATTATTTCCTCTACTTCAGTAGTGGCGGTAGCAGTTGATTTCTTAATATTTGTAATAACTTCAGTATGAGACATTATCTCCGTTTCTCCCTCTGCAAAAATTGTCGTGTAGTACGTGTAAGTGGTGTAAAATGTAGCTAACGGCTCTGATCTTTTACTGGCCACAACAGAATTATCCAATACATCAGCTTCGCTTTTGTAAAGCATTTTTCCATCAGTTCGTATGAAACTCTCGACTTCAGATGGAACCACATAACGAGTGGCTGTTGCCATTTGTATAGAATCCAAAGTGGCTGTGGGATTTATTTCGTTCTCGTGTAGATTAGCGATAAGATTTGTGGTAGTTAGTCCTTTGGTAAAACCCGTACCCAGCGTTGAAGTCATAACATTTGTCACTACTTCCGTATGGCTAGATATGGAAGTGGAATCGTCATGGAAGAATGTCGTTAAATATGTGTAAGTTGTGTACAGGGTTTTGTAAATAAGTTCAATTTCTTCATCGTCTTCGCTGTCTTCTGCTTGACCAGAAGATTCCTCGTCTTCAGTTTCTTCAAGTTCATCTTCATCTGCACTGTCACTCACCGCTCTTTCAGCATCTTCCGTTATATTCTCCTTCTTTTCATTTAAGTCCGTTTGTTCAGTTTGGTCTTCCAAGGTATTTGCTTCAGTTGTGTCTGAAATAACAGTTTCAGTTTTATCTTCCTGCGCATGATCGGCTTCGAATGTCGTAGCATCCAAATCATCTTTTTCAACTGCAGAAATTGTTGGATCATCCAAAGGATTTTCCATTTGATTTGTTTGAATTGCCGCGGCAGGTAGACAATAATATTTCGTAGCTTCTTTAATTTCATATGTGGGTTGAATTTGTTGAATTACCTCGGTTTTGAGTTCCGATGGCACCAAGGCATCAGTCGTAATCACAGTTTCAAAGAGTGTAATCGTCTTGGGTAATTGTGTCAAGAATACTTGGGACGTGCTTATACAATCACTTGACACTTCGTCGGGACCAATCATTTTTTCTGCCTCACTTGGTAACATAACTGGAGAATGTGTAACCTCTTCTGGAGACTGTTTCTCTGCTGGTTCCGAAGTTTTAACTGTGTTGGTGGTTATGTCCTTATTCAAATATTTTTCAGCTGCAGTTACAGGCTGATCAGTAGTTGTTTCAATATTTTTGCCTTGATCTGTAGTTACTTCTACACTTGTGTTAGCAGACAACTCAACTTTGGCACCATCCTGCAACAAAGGTGATGTTTTCAGTAAATCAGATTCGTCATTGTCGTGTACAGCTACTGTAGAGGCCAGATCAATGCTAGTCTTTGATGGTAGCACAAAATTAGCAAATGGGTCATCTTCGAAAAATATTGTAGTTGCCCCTCCAAATATTTGAACATTTGATGTTTCCAGGTTTACATCTTCTTTAGACATTGACGTCATTGACTGAGTTGCGGTCTTTTCGGCATTGCTTGAATGAACTTTTATTTTAGCAGCATCTGCATTTGCATTAGCCAAGGCATTATAAATTCTCAAAATCTCTTCATCTGAGGGTCTTGAAAGCATTACAGTTGGTGATGTTGTGGGCGACTGGGCACTAGATACTTCAGTTGGCAATGGCTGTACAACTTCTGACGTTTCTAATATAGTCATGGATCGTTCTTTTTCAGTGCTTTCATTCGCAACATCTGCTTCAGTTGTGGTCAAGGTAGAAGTACTTTCTTGTACAGGTACCTCTGTCTGTATCTCTGTGTTGCTTAATGGCACTTCTAACAACGATGCAATATTAGCCTCATGCGTAATTGTTGGTTCTATTATGTCTTGAGCAATTGTTATTGATACTTTTGATATACCAGGACCTTCAGATAAGCCGACACCTAATGTGGCCTCACCTTTGATGGAAGTAACATGAGCGTTATAATTCAGGTTGTTTGCTGAAGTACTGGGTGAGAAAACAATAACACTGTCACCCACCACCGTAGTAAAATCGGCAAATCCATAATATGTCACTGTAGCAAACTGCCTGCTTGCTGGCGGAACGGACCTAGCAGAAGGCGAAAAATCACTTTTTAAACTGCTTTGCATGAGTTTTTTGTATATCAGTTTTGGATTGCGACCAAAAGTTGCCCCGGCATCCTTAACTCCCTCTAAATCGAATTCATCATTCGACACCAATAAGTAAGCACTGGGTGCATAATTCTGTTTGATTGTATAAGTTGGCAAATCTCCAATAGGCAAAACTTTATTAGCTACTACCTTGCGTGAGTTAACCTCTAAACCTCCCAATTGAGCCATAACATTGTAAGTGGACTTGGAATTTGTCGCGTAACCCTGACTAGAAGAAGGCGACAATATGGTATTCACCTCTTCACTTCCCCTAGAATTTGAAAAGGGCGATGATTTGCTGCGCACGCCTACATAATCAGTGTTGCCTACAAAATCGTCTTGCTGTCGATGATCACCTAATAAACGGTCATCTATGGCCTGCCAGTCGGGTTGATCTGCATCAAACAAATCATTGTGACTTTGCGGTAAAAAACTTGCGTCACTATGCAATGACTCCCCCACCCAACTGGTGACCACAGAGGGTACCGGCATGCCAGTGTTATATAAAACGCGAGAGCTTTTTTTTAAATACTGGGCATACACCCGCCCATTATCCAGTGTTGTACCCACTACTTGTGTAGCATATTCTGTGGTCACTCCTTCCTGTATGAAAGTACGAGCGGTTGACGTCAACAGCCCCACTTCAGGTCGCACGTTTACATAGCGTCCATGGTTTTTATTATTCACCAACAACACCGTGGTCAATTCTTTTTTTTTTTTATATCGTACATTACAGTATTGTACCATAGTGCAACAAATTATTCACAATATTTACAATTCAACACATATTTCGACAATTTTATTCGATTGATTACATGTTTATTAATAGTTTTGTATGTGTTTCAATATAAAGTTATATAATAATGAAAGAGAGAGAGAGATAGAGTATGTGTGTGAGAGAGAAAGAGAGAGAGGAAGGAAGAGTAGAGGAGTTCAGTTATCCACAGGATCCACATACGTAAATATATAAGTATATAGGTGACGGGTAAAGAAAATCATTTGTTTTTGTTTTGTTTTTTTTTTTACATATAAAGAGAAAAAAAAGAGAAAGAAAAAAGAGAAAAAGAAACATAGATATTTTTGGTTTTTACATATAGAACATATTTACATAAAAATTGTATATTTGTACAAGGTGAACAGCACTACATACCTTCTTTGCCCAAATGCAAGGCAGGTGTGGGCTTAACGACATAAACATCATCTAAAAACAGAGACAAAGAAATTACAAAAATTAAATAATTAAATGGTACATATGTATGTATGTGTATATGTAAATGTGTACATTAAAATATGTTCATTAGAACTTATTACATTCTGGGGCTTCTCTCGCTCTCTGGTTCTCTCGTTGCCGATTTCTCGGGAAATCCACAAAAATATCTAGGCGCGATTATCTGAGAAAAAAGTCACTTCTCGAGATTATTTTGAACCTTTGTCTATATAATTAATGGACAAGAAGATTTTCTCTCTTGTCCCAAGCCTTCTATCGCTTGGTAAAAAACTGGAATAATTGAAATTGACGGTAGATGATAATTTTTGGGAATTGTTGTCTAAATCTGATATTTCCCGTGAGGCCACCGTTAAGCTTGAGCACAAAGGTAGCGTATTAATTTCAGATACAAACACCAGCAAATATTTTGTAACGAAAGCTGAAAAGTGCAATATGTATGAGCATCAAAATTAAGTGAATTTAATTTAATTGAAGTCAAAAAACAATTGAAAATTATTCACAACACAATTAACCATTAAACTTAACGTTCTACACACGGCATTCCTGTAGTAATTGTTTTGTAAAATGATAACATCGTAACGAGAAACCATTTCGGAGCTTTCTGCCGTGAAAATGGAATTCGTCAAATAATTATGGCTCCAGGCCAACCAAGTACAAATTGAACGGGCAGACTAAACAGGCAAACTCACCAACGCAGCTGAATATTTTTTTTTTAACTGAGTGCGTTATACAAAATGTACCGGGCAACATCCCTCGAATCCGGCAAAAGCTCGGCAGAACTATATTTCAACAAACGCATACAAATCCGACTAAATGCATTAAAGCCCAACATCAAACACCAGGGGTACGCAAAATAAGCATAGGGGAGAAAGAGTACAAGCTTTACATAACAATAAACTATGGCAGTCTGGAAAACTGGTAACGTTCTTCGTAAATTTGGCTAACTTCGTTATCTAGTAAAATGACGCTACGTAATAAATCAATAAGATAAAACCACGTAAGATTCGGTTGATTGTTCTATGTTTTTTGACGAATTACTTGCTGAGGATACTTCAAGTGCTGATACTACAGAAGCGGAAATATATCTAAGCTCACATTGTAAATTGCAGAGCTAACCGGCTGCGGAGAACACCTACATATGTATCCCAATGATTATATACAACCTAATATCTCTAACGGATCCCTTAACATTAAATGCAAGTAAGTGTGGAAGATTATTGGGCCCCACTGTAAAAACAATGGTGTAGCAATGCTGCTTAATCGAGATTTGCTTTATCTTTAGTTCGTAAGTCTCTTTAGTCAATTGAATAAACTTTGAAATGCAAAAAGACTAAAAGCGCATGTTTTCAATTATCAAATGAATGTCATTCCCCGGTAAATGTGCCATAACATGCTGTCCATAGCTGTCCTACATATTCCACATAAACGTTCATTTTAAAGATTCATATAGCAAAACAAAATTGGGTAAGTGTTTTTAGGCCATCTTGTTTTTCTTTTCTTTTTCTAAAGAACACGAACGATAAATCAAACTAAAAAAATAACATTATTTACACTCCGGCTTAAATGGAGGTTACTTGCATGTTCTCTGTATTATTGAGTGCTTAGATCAATTTTTTTTTCCTCTTGTCGATCTTTACGAAAAATCAATTGACGACTATGTAGACTTTCTCGTTGCTAAAAGAAGAGAAACTCTTAAGGCCTCAAAACACATTTCTGCATACATCCGCGTACAGCAGCAGTCAGTGTATGGCAAACACAACCAACTGGTTTTTTATTTTGTAAGACATTTTTTAGCTGATGATATTCGTTTATACTAATTGGCAGAAGACGAAAACAAACATTCAGTTTATCTCAAGCAGTAGGGCCTGTATTGAAAGCCACATAATGGTTCAAACACTTTTTGTTTGTCTTTTGATTGTTTAAAGAATAATTACACTGGCAGAGCTAAAGGGCTTTCAAATTTACTTGTGATCGCAGAGCTATTAAGTAAATATTAACTAATGTTTAGTTTAAGAGATAAATGAGAAAACAAATTAGAGATTTTTATTTTTAACGCTCTAATACTCACACTGCCCTTTGGTGGACAATTCAATTACTTTTCTTAATTGGAAACTTTCGAATTCTCAATCAAATATAGGGTGATCCAAGCATAATGCACAATGTTAATTGTGAGTCACACCCGCGAGATGATAACGGTGGCCAGAAATTGAGGATATGGACCTGGACGCTATGTGGTTCTAACAGGCTGGTGCCACTTGCCACACAGCCAACGAAACAATGGCTCTTTTAGGCGAGAAACTTAATGGCCGTGTTTTCTCATGTCGTGGCGTTGTTAATTGGCCGTCACGAACATGTGATTCTACACCGTTGATCTCCTTTCTGTGGAGATATTTAAAATAAAAAAATGTACGTCAACAAACCAAGAACAATTCAAGAGCCAAAGGATGAGAGATAATTCGAAACATTAATGACATTGAACCTCAATTATGTCTCAGAGTCATTGAAAATATCGACCATCGGATAGAGGTATGCCAACGAAGTCGTGGCGAGCATTTTCCCGACATTTTGTTTCACACTTATCTGTCGTAGATCATTCGATCATCATAAAAATTATAAAGATTTTGTTTTATTTACAAACTAACATCGTGCGTTTTGGTTGGACCACAAGGCAAGGGAAATTGATAACAAGTGGTCTCACGGGAGAATTCAAAGCATTTGCGGCTTCTACGAGAATGTCAATCACGATATAAAAAAATGTGCCAGCAATGTGCGAAAAATATTTTTATATGGAATTTGATATCAGCTGCGCTGGCGCCTGTTTTAAATCACCTAGATAAATTTGTATCAAAGTGAACTAGCGTCAAACCCCATAAAAGTCGACAGTTCAAAAATAAAAATTCACGAGCGTAAAAGTCAGTTGATCTCTTAGGTCTACCTAATGGAATTACAGTTGAATGTAATAGAAATGTCGATCGATATCGAACGTGGTGATTTGTTTTATTATTATTTCTAGCAAAAAAAAGTCTGGCAAAATTGTTTGGATATTATCGTACATTTAAGCAAATTACCACACGACCTTGTGCAAAGGTAAATATTCCTGTACAGTAAATATCAGCTTTCGAAAGTGGCATTTTAATCATTGTGATCTTTATTTGTAGAAATTCCATTCTGTTTTGTTGTGAAATATTAGCCAGAGTTCGTTGTGTGAGAAATGTTTGCAGAAATTTACAAACAAGTTTGAATACAGGAAGCTTTTTTCACATACATACATACATCACACAATCGTATGTACATGTGTTTGCATGTGTGTGTGAGTGTGTGCTTTAAATAATTATTTCATAATTTGACTTGATTGCCAGTCAATACGTTAAGGTTAACTTCATCAGCTTCATCATCATAAACAACTTTTAATCTCAAAAAAATAATGCACATGAAATTTTGAAACTTTCCCTTTACCCAAACCAATTACATACACACACACACACACACATTTATTTATATATGTATGCAAGTGGGCATGTTTCGGAAGCACATTTTTAGAAAGGTGAACGTGTTACAGCAAGCAATTCATACTTTGCTCGAACCCCTTCTTGTATGAATGAGCGATGATTGAAATGTTGTAGACCACTCAGAGCCAGTACCTGTTTAACCTGAGTTACTTTCACAACCGGATTACATACATACGAGTACATATGTAGACACAGTTTTATTTGGTTTGTATAAATTGTTCGCTCACACATGCATACACATCCATATGTACCTGTTGAACGCAAAAATGTACTCGCTGCAGGCCATAACGTCATGGTGAAAAATGTAAATGTTCAAAAGTGAATTAGTTAGTTCGCCAATAATATTATGTGACAAATTCGAAAAGATTGGAGGTATTTTTAAGCCGGCCTAGTACAGGTTGTAGGCCTGTTTACAAATTCGGTTACACTCGCCAAATCGAAAGTTATCGATAAAGAAGAATATTTTGCCATTTCGGAGATAAAATAATTTCAGAGTAATTTTTGCACCGCCTTTGAAATTTTAAATGCTGCTGAATAGAGAAGAAGCCAGGCTTCCCTTTTTTAGTGGCGAATAAAGTGAGATCAGATTTATTAAAATCGCAACAAGTTTTATTTTTGTGCTTAGAAAACGTACGAATAAAACGAAATAAAATTGACCTTAAATCATGACTTAATCTTCTTTCTACAAAGGCTGGCTGGCAAAAATTAATAAAACATGACAAAAGTACTTTTATTTTCCAAGAAAAAACTTTAAAAATAATTATTAAAGTTCATTTTTTTTCATAAAACTCAAACTAATAAAAATTAGGGCCCCCAAACGGCAGTCCGCTTAACAAGAATTGCATTGGTGTAATTCCTAGTCTTGTGACATTTCTCTTTCACACAACTTAGTGCAAAGAGCCCACAACCGTTAAAATCCTGTATACAACCTTCACAAGTTGTATCAACGGTCGCATCGTCTATGCCAAGGCAAGGGCGATAGAAGGCCAACAACATCCTCCATATGATGTGTTCCAGTTTTGTAAATGTAAGTCTTTGTGTATCGATTGGTGTGTGAAACAAACATTTTTTTTTTATGTGTCACGAATAAAGAGGTTAGTTGCAGGGTTGAGAACTCCACCCAAGAAAGAATGAGACAGTAACTCTGAAAGGAATTCGTAATGAACTTCACATACAAATCAACATTGAATTCAGTTAATTTATTTTGAGGTGTTTTTAATTTTTTGCTTTGAAGCTTTTTCAAAATAAGATGCAGATTTTGGCGATTTTCTATTTAAAATTTCATGATTTTGCAGATTTTATTCACAAAATATTCTGGCAACACTGATTGTATGACGACTGTGTGTCAATGCAATCATACACAACATTCAAAACAAATATTCGACTATGCATGTTTGACACTAGTTTGAAACACACTTAGTAAATTCTTTTGCGGCGCACAGTGGTTCCGAATCGCGTTTTCTTTGACCAAAACACGGTATCTTTTTTATTCAGTTCTAGTTTTCATTAAAATCAGTACAATGGGTGTGGAGAAATTCAAGGTCAAAGTTGAATTTTCGATTTTTTTATAATTTTTATAATTTTGCATAGAAATGCGCATTTTTTTATTTATTATTTTTTTGTTGTTGTTGAAAAAAGGCCTTATTAGGAAAATTAAATCATGTTTATAAAAACAGCAAAGTAGGCTTTTGAAAATTGAATACATTAACCTAGTTTTTCCAGTCAGACTCTTTTGGTTAAGTCACACCCAGGCATAAATAATAGTAAATGTAAGCTTTGGAGTAGTTTCCTTCAAATAAAAAAGTGTTCTACAGGCGCGTCGTGGCGGGTGGAAAATATGAAAGTCAAATAGTAAATCGGGGAAGCAAGTAGAGTCTTAGATGTTTGTACAATTTTGCAAACAAATAAAAACGAGAAAAACTAAGGCGCCCGGTTGGGCACCAGGCCAAGTTTAGGCCTAATGCACACAGTGTGTATATTACACGAAACCATATCTTCCCGAGATTTGTAGGTGTAAAAAGTGTATATTTTACTACATATTCACTGATATACTTATCAATATTATGGAACACTTCCACTGTAGCTATAGAGCTGTCATTTGGTATACAGGTAGGCCTTGGAGAGAAAGTACTGAGAAAAAAACCACCAAAGTTTGCAAGCTTCAGACTTGAAACCTACCCCACAACCACAATACTAAAACAGAGTGCTCTAAAATACCCCCATATGTATGGGCCACCTTAACTAATTCTATGCAAAAAGTTATTGAATTTGAAGAAAATGCGAATACTACAAAAATTTATTGTTTTTGAAAAATTACCATTTTTTAATTTATTTATTTAAACAAAAAAAATTATGTTCGGTTTGTAATGTATTTTAGTAAAAATATTTTAGGTATCTCCAATTGCCGTTTGAGTCACTGTGCACACACACATATGGATGTGTTAGAGGTCCGCACAATTATATTTGTATAGGTGAAGTACACATGAACATTCACTCAACTTTGAGAACAACAAAAGTGACGAAACATCACGCGTTCATGTTATTCTATTTGTTGGGGTACCGCGTGCGAAGTGCATGTTGTTCGTATATACTCGGCTGTGTTCGTTTTAGGTACTTGGTACGAGCTCCAAATTACACATGCACTGCAAGTACTAGATGAAGAGAAAGAGTCCCATGAAGTACCGAAAATATCAACCTTTAAATGTTGTGGCTTTCGTCTTCTTTTCGGTTTCGGTTTTCACTTGAGGTTATTGATATTTTTAATTTTACAAAACACCTAAAAATTAAAACCAAAGGCAGCATCATTTTATACAAATTAGAATTTTTAATTTAAAAAAAAACACTTCATTTTTCGGTCAAAAATCTTCTGATCTTGCATTTTGTCTTTTCTGATCTCATCTGATCTGATCTGCCTGAGCCAAAGGGTGATTAATTATAAGATTTTCTATTTGGCAAATACTCGTTCATATTTAAAAATTATCCATGCACCCCCCCTCTGCACTTGTATGAAAGCTGATATTTCAAATATTTTTGTTATATACGAGTATAATGATCATTAACCTGTCTTCAAACACAATGGATTTGAAGTTTGACACACTTCTCAGAAGAAAAAAAAAAAAATATTGTCTTCTTTTTTATTGTGCGAATCTAAATATAAAAAGAAAAAAATGAATTCAAATGGTGAAAACGAAGTAACACAATTTTTGTTGTTGTGAATAATAAAAATAAAACTCCATTTACTTGTTTCTACTGGTGTCATCATGATCACTATGTATGGCCATAGACATACTTCTATCTGCTGTGGATGATCGTGGCTGGGTCTGTATTGTTTTTGCATCATTTAAAATTTGTTTTGGGTAACAGGTAGATACATACATACACTCATGCACATGTAAACAATCGAAGGTGTAACGTTAACAGCTGCAGAGATGGTGAAAGTTTTTTTTTGCATTTCCATAAATCACGAACAAGATCTATAGGCTTTAAATCTTGCTTTTTTTGTGAAGGAACCAGAGAATATCATATTATTCGCTTTGGCCATCTGAAAATCACTTTTTGTCAAAGTAATTCAAAGCGCTCAAAAGGTGTTTTAATTGATGCCAACTTTTAAATGCTCTTTTCTTAAAGCAATTGCTGCTAATATAGTAGCTCCCGTCATTTTACTTTCTTAATTTTCACTTGAAATTTTGATTAAGAAGGTAACAAACAATATAAACAAACTAAACACAGGATTTGAAAATCAGCTGTTTTCGAAAAATTAAACAGGAAAATCGTGTGAATTGCAGGGGACAGCTTGATTTCGGCGTGATTTCAGCACGGTCGGTGATTCGAAACCACGTGATTTTCAGAACACGCCTGTTTGCATGAATACCTATAAACCAGGACCAATAAAATCTTTTGTGCGTCATTTATCTTTCCCTGGAACATATTTAGGCTGCGAATACAGCCAAAGTACCTTGGTTACTTAGGGATCATATGCAACTCTTGCAGTCAATGAAGACGTGGCAAGTAACTTTACTCTGCGAGTATTAAATGGCCAACATCTCAGCTATCAGATCAGTGGTATTTTAGACAACAGTGTCCGGTACTCCACCTCCACCTATACCTCCACGTGATGATGGCCGATAGCAGGTTTCTGCCTCTGCAAGGAGTCTGACTAAATAAATTAAACGAACACTTTCTTACAAAATATTCCTAATCCACGGCAGGGATGCGTAGCCAACAGGGTGCTTGGTCTCAAGTATGCCAACTCTGGATACCAGTCAATATCCCGTTTTAATACAAACTTACCCGTGCACATGGAGCTCTTCATGGGTAAGACATATTGTTCTTCATTCGAGGAATAAATCAAGAAGCCTCGCAAAAGGCAGAGAAGTTAAACTCTGCATAAACTACGGTTTTAATTGGCCAAAGGAGGAATCCGCAAAAGATTTACAAGAAGGTCTCGCGAGGGGTGAACGGTACTTCTCGGATTCCGACAGGGATAGACAATGAAGCCTCGCACGTGATGGAGCGATTAATCTCTGTAGGAACTCTGGCCTTTATTGACCAATGGAGGAATTCTGAAGAGTTGGACAAGAAAACCTTCCAAGGGATGGGCGGTACAACTTCGAAAGATACTCCTGAGGAATAGGCTGAGACGGTAGCACACATTGTGTGTGAATGGCCAGCATAAGATTAAGGACCACGGGCAGCCACTAGTTAAGTATAAATGCCATGGTGGTGGACCTAAGCCTTAAACAAATGCTAGCAATTAACAAGAGACTCCGTGATGAGGAAGAAGGTCGACAGTCACCAGTCGATCAGTGCTTTACGGTTTTTAATAAATAATTTTTAATTTTTTTTTTAGGTTCAAGAAACAATTTTTTTTTTTTTTTTTGGTAACATTTGCGCGGAACGTGCAACTGAAATAGGATTTGTCGATGGTCTTTAAATTTAAAATTTATTTCATATAATAAATAAAAAATATTAATTTTAAAATAAACAATTGAAAAATAAAAGTTTTTTGTTTCGAAATCCCTTTCGTTGCGTGAACTTTTTAACCCCAACGACCTGAAAAAGTGAAAATCCTGCTTCTTTTTAGTATCGCCATTCCACCTAGAATGACGGAATGTGCAAAATGAACTCTAAATCCACACTGTAGTATCTTCATAATCATATGTATGTGTACGTTTACATTGTAACAAACGTGATCATTTCAATATTTTAATACGACAATGTAATTGATGTGTTCGCACGTGCATAAGAAATGTAACGTACATACGTCTTGACGAGCCATCGATTTTCTCAGGCAAGAACAACAAGACGTTTGCAGAACAACTCTCTCTCTCTCTGTGTCTCTACTTTGTTCATGTTCATTCACGTATAGTGAACACGTGTGTTGAGTGTCATTGGTTTCAAAATACATCATTTTATGTTCGACATCATGTTTGCTTGTGAAATTTCTTTTTGTGCAAATTCTTTTCTTTTATGTAACGAATGCAACCAATGATGCTGACAAAAGCAGATCTCTATATTGTAAAGACATGGGTGTATGTACATACATACACATGTGTGTGTGTGTGCGTGTGTAAGTATGAATTCGTTTTTATGTTTCAATAAAATTTATCCAGAAAGCTTTAAATATGTTTGTATGCCATGCCGTTGGCTCGTCAAGACGCTTATGACAAGTTAATAATTTTGTCCCTTCATACCTCAATTTGAATAATTTGAATAAAATTTCTGGTTAGTCAAGACTTAGTAGTGTAAGCACAACTAATGAAAAGCTTACCAGGTCCGAAAACTATGACAAAGCGTTAAAAGTAGTACAACTTTTTTGATAGAATTCGCTAAATCAAACGATGTCACAATTCGAATAGCTGGTTGAAATGTAAAGCTTTGCTTCAATTAATCGCCAAGTAGGCTTATGCCGCATTTTGAGGTTATTACCAATTATCGAGGTTGATACTCGAGAATATATAATACAATATTGAAGGGCAATATACAGCGGCTAGTGGATTAACCAGAAGGGAAGGGTGCCTTGCCTGTGTACTCCATAAACATATTTTCAAGGAAGAAGAAATAAAAAGAGCATGAATTACACTTTCATGAAAGTTTGAATCAAAACATCAAGACATTTTGGTTCAGCTGTTGCGACACTTACACGCTTTTTCAAGGTCCACCGCTTTCCATTTGTTATACACTTACTCGTAGTGTCCAACTAATAAATAATATTATTAGCATTTATTCCGGTATTATCAATATTGTTAATATTTTTTCTTATGCATGCACACACACACACACACATACATATATTTATATGAAAAGCCACAACGTCTGTCTGCATGCGCACACGTAATAAATAGTTTCGAACACGTAATTTGAATTATGCCATCCACACATTTGCTAAGCGATTTACATAATGTTTTGAAAAAATTAAAAAACTTATTAAGTTTCGTTGCTATTGTTTTCCATAATTAATTTTTATTTTTTGTAAAACTTTGATGCCACACCAATTAATGAAGAGGAAAATTTAGTCCAAATGAGAAAAGCTTTCATTCACACAATGAAGTATGCCCAACATAGTGAACATTAAATCAGTAACTTGGATTTTTTTGGTCGTCAGCTGGCAGGCGCCAAGATATGGATGAGTGCAATGTCAGAAGTTCTGACTTATAGCTCCTCGTGGTGGCGACCGGTAACAGGTTCCTGTCTCTGCTGGCAGTCTGGCTAAATAAGCCTAATTCATGGTGGAAAATTATGACCTCTTAAAAGTGCCGTCAGCAGTATAACAGGCAACAAAATTTTTCTAAAAGCACTTCTTGGACTCATTAAAAAGTTGTGTAATACGGAGCACGCGATGGTTACTTGTCCTTTTTTTGTGGTTCATGCTTTTTTTTGAGTTCTCACTACTGGAACACGGGCAGACATAATACCAAGATCCAAAAATTTTGGACGTTAAAAGTACTGAGATCAAAATGTGCACCAAGTTCTTCATATTTGGTACCATCCCATTTCTAGGCAACTTGGTAGTTTAGTAACATTATTCTCACAATTCTTTCCCATATTAGAAAGTTAAAAAAAAAATGTCGCCAAGCTCGCAAGTGGCCTAGAAATGGGTTGGTTTGGTACATATGAAAAATTTGGTCCTAATTTTAATCTCAGTACTTTTAACGGCCGAAATTTTCGGATAGGAACTTGGCCTTATTTTCTTTTTTCCATGTTAGTTTTCTTTGTTAATTTTTGTATAAAAGCTTACAGATGGTTGGGTTATATCGAATTTCAGCTCTCTAGCTATAGTGAAAATGTTCCATATAAATAAGAGGTGACCCTAGTAAGCCTAGATGAAAAGTGGCAATTTTTCTCAGTACTTATTCTTCAAGGTCTACCTGTCTACCAAATGTCAGTCAGATCTCTAGCTACATTGGAAGTGCCCCATAATATTGATCAGAAAGTCAGTGAATATGTAGAGAAATATGCACTTTTTACACCTTCATATCTCGGGAAGCGTTAAACATTGGCCTATGAGGTGACCTGTACGTAGAGTCCTTATCTTTCAAGCTTCATTATTTTATGATTAAAGGAAGCAACGTTATGAAGAGGTGGTAAAAACAGCGCGAATGGTTTCGTGTAATACACACACTGTGCGCATTAGGCCTGAACTTGGCCTGGCGCACTAGTGTGCGTCTTTTATGATTTGTGCTCAGTTTGGTTTGCCATTTTATTCTGACCCAAAGTGGGCGCCCAAACGAGTCGATACACTATCGGGCGCAATTATTTGCGAAACCAATCGAATGGTATGTTTACTGAAAACATGACTTTCTAACAGGACAGCGCCATATGCCATACAGCGTGTACAACAATTGCCTTTATTAAAGGAAACATTTTGCTAACGCGTTGCTTCTCTAAATGGTCCAGTCAGTTGGCTACTTGATCGTGCAATTTACCCCAGTCGTTAGTTTATGTGAAAACAACCAGCCACTTTGGACGCATTGGAGCACAACATTGGTCGGACCATTGCCTAGATACGAACAGTGGTCAAAAATGTAACTTCCAACTGCACATAGGGCTTGTTAAGCTTATAATACATTTTATATCTCTGCAATCATCGATTGAAAAAAATCAATTTCCAATTGCCTTTGTTGTGTTTGATAGTCAAGAATGTGGAATGGAATGTTGCAAACAGGTTTATAATTTATCTTTGCATAAAAACAATGTAGACACACACACACACCCATATATATGCACACCTCGAACTACATACGAGTACATGTGCTTAAAATATAAAAACTTTATAGAGCAACTACTTATTGAGCATAATTAATAAGATGAATATATAACAAAAGATCGGCTACTATCTGCTATATATGTATATAATATAAACATACAGATGATAACCACATAGAGAATTTTATTTTAAATTTAAAAATCTTCAAAAAGAAGTTATTTTGGTTTTTATGTTCAAAAATGCTGTGACGAGTTCAAAAATATTTCAGCAATAAATATTTACAAGAATAAAAATATTTAGCATTAAAAAGCACTTTGTATAAATTGTATATTTTTTATATGTTCAACAAAATATTTTTTAAAAAATAGCACTAATACAGTCGAGTTCAATAGGAGAGCAATTGTTGTGCAATGGGAGTTTTTTTTTTTAATTTTATATTTTTCAAGCTCCTTTTAATTTAATCAGAAAAAGAATCCTTGGATTTAAGAACTACAATTTGTGAATTATGTAAACATCCGGGTGAAATTTTAGCTTCAAAATCATATAAAATGTATGTTACAGTTAAGGCCGAAGCCCATACAATCCGACGTACGTTATACGCTGTCGTCTTCTACTGACATTAACATTTTTTTACCGCATGTTTTTGCAACAAAATTTGATTTAATTATTTTATTATGTTGCATTTATTATACTGTACGCTAAATCAAAACAAAGAAAAAAACCAACTGACAGATGTCAAACTACTCAAAGTACGTTAAAAGTTGCCCAACTATAGTACTTTGCATTGACGGAAACGTACCGAATGGCACAAAGCTCATATGAAAACCTGTGTTTCAACTTGGTTGTCAGTTGGAAAAAATGACGTATAACTTACGTATTATTATTCTGACATTGCTGCAGGGCAAAAATGGGAACTGTGTTGGTGAGACTTGTACTTGATGCCTCAACAGTTGTTTGGACGCACCCCAATTCCGTCAGAGTTTTCTTATTTTCTCAGAAATTCGGACACTTTTATTTTTCCAAATTATCGAGATAACACTGTTCTTACATAACATGGGTATATACATATGTACATACATACACAAATGTAAATGTTAAGTCTTGAAAATACTCACCATTGTTTTGTGTTAATCCTAGTGGCAATAGAGCAAGACACCCAATTACTGTTATAGTAAAGAAAAGCCCTCCATTATTGTGTCTCCGTCTTCGCCTCCTCCATAAAAGCCTAGAATCACGTGGCTGCAACATTTTTGGTGGCTAATTGTTCGACTGTGTGATTATTATTTTTTCTTGCAGTTTTTTCTTTTTTGTTGCCGTTAAGTAACAAAACTTTGAATTAATAATGCTAAAAATGCCAATTGGGAGAAGTAAATAAGTAAATAAATATGTACGAGTATGTGTGGGTACATATGTAGTATTAAATGTTTTTTTAAAGAGTAGAGAACAGTAACGGTTTTATTCTGTAACAAATATGCATGATTATCGTCCATGACACAGAATTTGTCTCTTTGGTGTTTGTTGTTGGTATTTCACAAATCCATACAGAGGTGGGTTACTCGCATATTTCGATTGATTAAAATCTTAAATGTACATACATACATACATATGTACGAGTATATATGTATGTATGTATGTAAGTATGTACATACATATATACAATTTTAAAACAAAAATTTGGGACATAGAAATTTGACAACAATTATGAAGTTGAAAAAAACGATTAATTTTTATTTATGTGTGTGTGTGTGTGTGTGTGTGTGTGTGTGTGTGTGTGTGTGTGTATTGAGTAAATGGCTTTAAATTTTACAGATGATATTTGTCTACAAATTAGTACACATACGTGTATGTGTGTATGTTTCCAGATTTTTTTTTTTAAAATTGCCTTTTAAACGTTTTCTGCTAGTCTGTTTTTAAAATTAAATTATTGTTTTGAATATTTGAATGGCAAGCTCTCAAGTTTTTGGGAGTTCCCGAACTACGAGTAGTTTGGCAGAAATATGTTTTCTGTGCTGCATTCATCACTATCATTGTGTTTTATGAATCCTTGTGAAAAAGATATTCGACATCGAAAGTTTTAATAACAAGTCTTCGGCGAGCAAAAAGTTATACTTCGAATCAGATTCTTCTATTACTCATTCATTTGTACACATCAGGATACTAACAACATTTACATATGGGTGTGAGTGTCAATCCGAAATAGGAAAAGACATGAAAATATCGTATTAAATTTTTTAAGGAAATATTATATCGGATGACAAATTATAAAAAATCACAGAAGATGTAGAAAAACTGCTTGTGGAATAACATCAACATCATAAATGCTGAATCCGAACAAAGCAATATTTGCAACAAATCCTACATACATACATACATTTGTTACCATTTATTATGCGAGTGTCCCCACTGTGCAGACGATAACTAATGTTTTGCTGAAGGCTAAAAATATTTTTTTTTTTTGCATTTGTGTTTTGTTCGCAACACTCGGAAACAGCCTTGCCAACTGACAGCCATGGGAGCTGGTGTATTGAGGAGCAACAGGAAACTGTAAATAAAAGAGCTCCTCAATTGGCCGGCAACAGGCAGTTGGCAGATTTTTTCCCAATATAAATGTAATTTTATGATCAATGTGGTTTGAACATTTGTTTCACCCTAAACTTTAAAATGAAAGAGAATAAACTAAGGCTTCAAGATGAAGAGAATGTAAGTAGGAAGGAAATACTGCCGCATGATTTGAAAGCCAATAATACTATCAAAACCATGAGCTAAAACTGACAACGAGGCGTGCCACATACAACATTATAAACGCCTGTTCATGGGCCATATAATAATTATTATCATTATTACTAATATACAGTCATTAATTTTAATATGTCCAGAAGAATTTTAAGCCTGTCGAACCTTCACGTACGTCTGAATTCGTTTAGATTTGTCTGATTTGTCCCCCTCTCTTATGAACTGTTTTATGAAGTTATTTATTGATTTTATAAACTGAATAAATAAATAAATAAATAAATAAATAAATTCATAAAGAAGGCTATTAGAGGTAACGCAAATCAGTTTAGTTTCTCTTAGAATTCAACCGAACGTTAACGTTCGAAAGGGGGATCAGGCCGTGTATTTAATATTTAGAAAATCGTAATCATGATCCTGACCATTATTGACATTTAAATGTCGGGTTTGGTACATGGTACCGTCCACTTTCATTCAAGAGTGATTTAGCACTATAACCTAAAAATTAAATTATGGTTAAGGTGAATTGTGAAAAACTTCGGACTTGAGAACTTGAGCGCGTTGCTGACATTAAATGCCGTCCATATTTTTCTAATACTTTTGAAGTCATTATATTTATTTACAGTTCTTGGTGAAAGTTCGAAGATGGTGATTTGGGGAGTGAAAGTGAAATTAATATTCAAGAACATGAATATTAGTAAAACTTTTTAAAGGAAAGCACTTGAAATGAGTTTAAATTGGGAAATAGCAACTATTTAGCATGTCACAACAATTTAATTATATTTCTATGCAAGTGTATATTTTTCCTCGCATTGTTATCGGGTGAAAATATTTTTGTATTTTTTGAGTTAATTCCACACACACGCATTTTGTCTGTTTATAAGAGATTTGCTGCACTCCCTCCATTCACTTGAGATTGATATCTCCACATTGTTTTGCTCTCTCTTAAGATCTGTCATTTCCGTAAATTAAATTTCGGTATTGATATATCTTTTTGTTTTCATCGATATTTAATCAATTTATCTACAAAAAATCAATTTTCAGGCAGCCCATTTCAATAATTTTTTACATCATATTCGAACGGTGACCATAAAATCACATATTCACCGTTTAAAACTTTAGCACTAATGCTTTAAAAGGATTTTTGCAGCACGCGTTTAGTTTTAATTTATTTCACTATACACGTCTCGATGATTTTTTTGTAAACATGTTTAATTGGCCACATATTTTTAGTCAGTGTAGATTTGCATAAAAAATAACTCTGCCCATGATACCATAATTTTTAGTCTCGAATTTTTATCATTTAAAGCGGTGTTTGTGTGCAAAATCGTTTTAATGTTATTTTAATTTAAAAAAAAGTTTGTGACAAACTGTTAACAATTTTCTTTTTAATGCAGCTGCTGTGTCATGTGCATTGTGCGCCACTATACATTGTAGTTTAACTTAAGGAAACACACAAATCCTAAAGCAAAACAATTGTTTCCACATTTATTTAAAACCAGTCCTTGGTTTACAATTTATTCATTAGCATCGTATAATTAAGCAAAGCTCTGATTATTATTTATATAACTTTGAATTATTAACAGATTTTTTTTTCGTAAGCCCACCTAAATAAAACCTTTCAATTTCTATTATGCCATGAAATTCTTTAATTTATTTTTTATGTTAATTTTCCGTGGTAAATTGTTTAATCTTATTTTTTTTTAATCTTGGCTTATGTACATTTTTTTTATTTATTTATGTTTTGTTTTTATTTTCGAGCAGAACATACGTTTCGTTTGAAAGTTGAAGCAAGAACTGATTCATGCAAACCAACAGGTTGTTTATCCAAACCACCAACGATCGACCACAAAAGCCAAGAAATGTTAATGGCAGAGCAAATGCCAAAATAAAAACCAGTCAACTCAGCGCGGCTAGTATAAAGTATTACATTAGTCTAAGACAAGATAAACATGTTTCTGACTCGCACTCGTTGTGTGCAGCATTGCACAGTAGGGCGATAGCAAATAATTTTGGAAATATATCGGCCATTTCTAAATGCGATATAAACCTTTAAATATTGCATAGCTGAAAGTTTTAAGTAGAATCAAAAACATTTCTCAAGTTTTAAAATTTTGTAGTATTTTTCCACAAAAAAAAACGCCATTATTTTTTAGCGTAGTGTTAAACCTAGACGAAAAGAAAAAACATGGTTGTGACATGGTCACGATAACCATATTATACTCTCTACAACAACATTTTTTAACAGCGGCTGCGATAAGCTAGTTTTTATCACTAAAGGATTATCAATCATAAAATTTGCAACATGATTGATTTTAACAATAAAATTTTTACTAAAATTCTAATCACGAAAATAATATAATGACTCTGGGGTAAATTCTTTTGGTGTATTATCACAGTAAGTGATTGCTGTTGCTTAAGTGTTTAGTGCATCGTTCCAAGAGGACATTATTGTTATCTACAATATGATTTATTTGCAGCCACATAATTCAATCATAATCTTTAATTGTGATTACCTCAAGCATATTTTTTTCTAGGGTTTTGAGCAAAAATATTTAGCAACTCCGACATTATGTTTGAAGTATTTTTTGTAGAAGTAAACTGTTAAATTTGGTAATAGGATCTTGAGTTATTTGACAATAGCATCCAGGATGCAGAAAAAAAACATTCTCAAACCTCATCGCCAAAATTCTGAAACTGAGGGATGGTCAGACGAGGCAAATATGGATATACTCGTGCATACTCTGTTTTGCTTTAAACAATTATTCACTAAGCCATCGCATTGTTATTATTATTGCTTATGCAGATTTTTGGAACGAATTGGCGTCATCCCTTGTTAAGTTTGGCTTGGAGACAAATCGGTTTCGGCTATGTGTCATCTCAGAACGAAAAATGACACTGAAGATGGCACATACCAAACTTGATAAGGGACAGAAATTCGTTCCCAAAATCTACATCAAAACACCCTGTCAGAATATCAAAGCAAGAATTTTTACTTCTCCTCCGTCCTCTTTCTACTTAAACCTCGTTCGTAACTAATTTTTTCGGAATTGAAATTATTAGTGAAAAACATTTTTTAACACTTCTATATCGTAAAAAAACGTCATACACAAGTCAATAACAATGAGAGAATTTTTTCTTAAAGATTTTTTTCTTTTTCTCGTATTTGCATGACCGATTCCAAGAACCTCGTATCTGCCGTAAGTACCCCCAAGATTTTTATCATGTCGCTTATTATGTTGTCTTATTACTGAGTGTTTCGAAAAGGTTGGTTATGTATTTTGTTAGCGCTGAGGCCGGTCCAAATCTGGACTCAATTGTTATAAAGATAAAAAGTTCAAATTTTTGGGGAAATTTGTGGATTTTTTTAAAATAATTAAACCGATAAGGTCAGTCTACATTTGAGATTTTTATTACGTTATGGTAACAAATAAAACACTCTAGTCCCTGTTACACACTGAAGGTTTTTTTAATATCAAAGACTTCTAGAGAATAAGAGATAAAATGTGCGATATTCTCTACCCATAGCGCTGTTGAAAAACTTGCAATTTATTCCCCACTGTGCAATGTTTCCTATTATAAAACAAAGCAGCAACAAAAAACCCCAATAAAAAAACAACAAACACAATACCCCACTGCAGACAGGTACAGAGTGTTTCGTTTGCACACACTACAAATCTTTTACAGACAGATTCTTACACATGCGCAAAATGACGTTAACGTAATATTCGTTAATTTGGTTACTCTTCTTAATCAGATAATGTTCGCAACAGGATGCTAGTCTTATCCCCGGATACGATGTTATTTGAGCGTTTTTATTTTTTTACGAATTCAAAACTGTTGAGTATAATTTTATTTTGGAAGAGGCGCTGCTAACCATATTGGGCTCTACGAGCTTGGTTATAACATTTATATTTAAATAAATTAAAATTAAATTTTGTAAATTTAAAAAAGCCGTCTGTTGTTGGTGATAAAACCCCCAAGACCACACGTCGAGACTTGTTTGGTGCCTGAAATTTGATTAGCACCTTGGAGGATTGATACCTAACCCACTGGCACCATATAAACCGATTTCGTAGTGCTTAGAGTCACCCTCGGGCACCAGTTGCTAATGTTGCCAGAACCACCCCGGCTGCTCCCAAGCCGTTTAAGAACTGGTCTGAAATCGTTAGAGGAAATGACAGAGTCATTTTGGTAGCAGTTCTTGCCGGAGGTGCTCTTTATGATGATGGTGGTAGCATTAGGACCTATTCGGTAGCAGGAAGCGAAAAAAACCCCTTCCGAAATACGTAACCACAGCCAGGAAACTAAGCCGGAGGAGTTTCTCAAAACGTGGCATAAGTCTGGCAACTGTTAAGAAGAACCTTCTGACGCGGCGTTAAATGTGGTCCAAGAACTTCGTAACGATTTACTGATTCCTCTGATTGATTTTCTTTGGAAATATTGAAACAAATTAAATTTTTCCGAATTATCACAATTTTATTATTCTTGGAATTTTTGAAACTAAAGCACAGGACAAGCAGAGGCGTCACGAGTAAGGTGCTTATGAGTTTTTCTATCCGTCTCCTTCCCACAGAGCCGTAGTTGGTTTTTATTTTTACATTGATTATCTCGGAAAACAATTTTTTTTTCGCAATTTTAAGAGTGGAAAAATACTTATTTCTTTGAAATTTTATTTAAAAGTCTTAAATTTTATTAAAACCTTTGTTCACTTGTAGAAATTAATTCGCCAACATATTTGAGAACTTGCTGCACACACCCACACCCACCAATACAAACAGGCTAACTTACATTTATATACATATTTTTTTGCCACGACATTCAACAAGTGAATTTATTTTTTAAATTAAATTTTAAACACTTTTCATCACTTTTTTTTATTAAAATTAATAATATGACTACAATGTTTAATTTCGATTTTAATAAATTTTCACCGCAACGATCCACTTGAAAGTTATGGTTTTGCGTAGGTGAATAACAAATCACATGGACATAAACACACTTTGATTTAGTTAAATAATCTTTTTTTATTAAAATAAATAAGGAAACGAATTAACAATCATTTTATTCCACTTTTTAAAATATGCGCTTATGCACAGTATTATATTTTTGTTTTCTTTATTTTCCCATATTTCGTCACCAGAAGCTATATCTGTCTCATTCTAACAAAGCCCACAGTTAAAACCTGAGTGTTATTCTTTCCTACGAGTTAAAATTGTCGCCTCTGCGTGCTTTGCTACTTAATTTTAAGGGCCTAACTGGAAATGAACGTACCGCTCGTGCGAACAGATTTTATAACGTCCACTTAAGTTTAAAAGTTATTTTATTAAAATATGTCAGTGCGAAATTTTAAACTGGGAATTTTAATAAAAAAAATATTAAAATAAAAATTAAGTTTTTTTTAACTATATTTATTTTTTATTAAAAACCGAAGTAAATAAAAATGATCTTAAATGCTAGAAGAAACCTGCAGCTAAAATGCATCTAAAAAAGTTAAATTACTAGTTAACCTAAATCGTGTGAAATGGACGTATAAGCACACCATACAGTCTCCTTAACATACCGTCTTAACTAGCCTGAAATCTGTTCGGACAATTTAATATTTTTTTGTCTCTCATCGAGGTTGTTTCAGTGCACTCAGCATAGTTTATGCACGGGTGTTTACAGACGAGCGCAAACCCAAATTTTTTATTATGCCTGCGTGTATTTTGTTTGGGTGATGGCAGGACAGCGTTGTGCGAACAACTGTTCGAAAAACTGTATGTCCAAACAGAGTTGTCCGAACAAATGTTCACACAACTCTGTTATGCCATTATACAAACACAATATACAGAGGGAAAATAAAAAGTATGTGTGTGTGACGAGATAAAAAAGCATAAATCCAACCTCGATGACAGACAAAAAATTATGCTCAAACTGAACAAAAACATATCTACACGTCTTTAAACAGAAGCCCACCAACACATTTTCTCCCGTTATTTTGCAGACGTTCTCTCAATGTGCGAACAAATATGTTGGTACAACGAAAAATATGCTAAAAACTAGAATTGCACACATAAATATAATATAAATATAAATGTAAAACTATTATAATTGTATCAAAACTTGTAATTATTTTTATTTAACTGTTAATTTAAAAATTATTATAATATAATTTATTGTCTGAGATGCTACACATATTCGTAACAAAATATGAAAATAGTTAATAAAATTTGTTCACTTAAAACTTTTATTAAAATTCTATGGCTTGAAAATGATTTAATTTGAAAAGTCACCGATTATTGCTATCTATTATTTCACCGCACTGAGCTAATAGGCTCAAATATAAAGTATATAATTTTGAAAACTTAATTTGACTAAAACCAGTTAAATAATTACAGGCGATTTAACCACTTGTCATTGGCGGCGGCTTGATGAAAAATAATAAAGTTGTCGGCGGTTCAATGCCGACTTTGGGCCAGACGAGCCGCTTGTCCATTGGCGCCGGCTAGATGAAAAGTAATAAAGGCGTTGGCGGCTCAGTGCCGATTTTGTGACAGACGAGTTAGTACTTTGAGTTTTGTTAGAGGTTTGCAGCGCAAGAAATTATATTGTTAGAAAAAAATAAAGTATTTTGCGTCGCTAATAAAACAAATAAATTAAGAGGAGTTGTGAAAAGAAAGTAAGCACTGTGAAACACAAAAAAACGAATTATACTCCTGACATTATGTCAATAAAACAAATCAGTACATGATGGTGTTAAACATTGGCAACCAAAAACCAAATTTGCTAAAATAGATGGGTAGATGATATATGAAACATGAAATTCAGTCTAAAGCTTTAGTTACTAATTGTAATGAATATTAAATCCACATATAAGAGTGTCTTTAGTAACTTAAATTCAAGTTTATTTAGTGTATGAGATGTTGCTAAAACCATATTGTGTACATACAATATTACATATGTTTGCAAATCGTTGTCAATTGTTTCGTCCGGAAAGGTGGGAAAAGGGTATTATAGGTACATATATACTGTGCAAATGATTTTGTCTATTGTCTGATGTATAACTACGCATACGGTTTTGCAATTGTGTGGTTTTTATAATGATACCACAAAGAGACAATGAAAAATAATTGTACTAATGTCATACTGTTAAAAAATTGCCATTAGTAATTTTACGGGCAATACTCTGAGCCATAGCACGCAATTAGCAACATTTCTTTATTAGAACGTTTCGAGACATCTCGGATTGGAGAATGTACATGCAGTAGCTCACCATAATTTGATCTCTAGAACAAAGGAAACAGAACAATTTATGAAATGGATATTATTTGATAGAGAAAGGTCCAGTTAAACAAAAAATCTGCAGTCATTGTAAATATTATCTCCCAGTTTACTGTTGGCTGTTTGTATATTTACTACTTTATAAAATTGTCTCTATTGTCAGCTATGAGTAGGTTTGGCGTTGATGGGATTGGTTTTTGCATAACACTTGGCGAAATATTCCCCACTCTATTTTCAGTGCCTCCATCAGGTCATTTTGTGTTTTTTGTATTGATTTTCAATATGACGCAAAGATTTTCAATATTATTAAGTTCTGGCGACAATATCATTAAGTTTGTTTTTATGCCAAGTTTTGGCAAATTGCCTTTTATAATCTAAAGACATCCATTTTTGTCCATGATTGTTTCAATAAATTCTAAATTCACAGTTGCAGCCCCGACCTACGGGCCCAAACCATTGCGCTGTCAGCGCCATGATTAACCGTTGTCTGTAAATTATTTTAATTAATCTCGGTGGTCGTTTTCTGGCAAACCATCCCAACTGAATATATTGAATTTCGATCCATCAGCGAAGATAATTGAATTTCTAAATGATGCATCCTTGGAGAGAATTTTTTAGAAAATTTGATTCTGCATGGCCAGTTTTTCGCGCTATTAAAGAACTCTTTGCGTTCAGCTCGACAATGAAAATCATGGTGGTGAAGAACAAGGGGAACAGTTTCGACGCAGCATTGTTCGCATTGATCAGATGGATTTTCTGAAGTCAGGTATAGAATATAGTTCACTTCGTTTCATATTACACAGGTACCAAAAACTTATATCCAAAAAAAAACCTAATTTTTACGAAGAAGTAACCGAAACCGAACTTCACCATATTTGGAAATTAAACTACGAAATTTATCCAAATGCTGAAATTGCCCCGAAAACCCTAAATTCGATCAAATATTAGATATTTTACTAAAAGTCCAATTCCGCTATTATCTACAATTCAAAAAATAGTTTAGATTGTATCTGAAATGCATAAACATTCATAGAAACGGTAAAACAGTAACAAATTAAAAGAGCCGAAATTAAAATTAAAAAATTAATATCTCGAAGTCGGTACAATTTCCAATAAAATAAAGCTCTAAAAATTACTATTATTTTCCAAGCAAAATATAAAACTTATAAAGCAAAAAAGAAAGCGAAAAAACTTAAAAAAACTATTATTCTCCAAGCAAATGAAACTTGAAAAATAAAGAGTATTTTTTTTTAGGTAAACGTATAATTGTTACGTTAGCGGTACGCTAACAAAAATATATCTTCTACAGATTGATTTCACGTGCCACTTTTGTGAATCATGCGTATTAATTTCGCAACTCTTTCGCTGGATCTCAATCCTATAAACTATTGATTGACGTATGTCATATATTACTGCTGTTACAACCAAATTTTTCAGTAATTTGTGGAACGGAATTAAAAAATAGTACGCATTGTACGGCCCATGTCAACAGTATGCCCAGGAGATGTGTAGCTATTTCAAAAATGAATTTTTTGTGTGGGGTTTGTTCTATTTTAAAAACAAAAAAAAACACGCTTTGCAAAAACTAAACTAAAGCGGAATAATGTGTTACTCAGATGAGGCTAAGATTAATGGGGTGGATGCAAACGGACATGGGTTGATACACGCATTGGCGTACAAGATCGCAACATTCGTCAAACAGTGAAATGTGGCGGCGGATCACATGTGATTTTATGGTCGTTCCTAGGATTTTTTTTTCTCTTAAATTTTGGCATCCTTTAAATTATGCCGCCGCACTTCGCGACTCACGGGCCTAGGCCTGCTAAAAATAATTTTCGATAATTATTTTTAGCAGGTGATTTTTTGCCATGTATTTTTCATTGCAAATTTTTTCAGTGTAAAAAAAAGATTCGTGACATGCGGCAATGCCAAAAATGATCAGTAAGGTTTGCCGTTTCACCATTAATAGACTAACAAACGAACAACGCTTGCAAATCATTTATTTTTTTTTTTTTTCAAAATTCGTGCTGTGGGAATGAATTTCTATCGAAAAATTGGCTTCAGCGATGAAGCTCATTATTAACTGATTGGGTAGACGCAGTTCAAATTCTGCCAACGCACCTTGAAATATGCACTGTTTGGTGCGGCTTTTTGGTGCACGGTATCATTGGACTTTACTTCTTTAAGAACGATGAAAATCGCAACGTTACAGTCAATGGAGCAAGGTGCTGTGCGTAATACCATGAATGATTATGAGTTAGAAATTAGTTTCGTGTTTGAAATGAAGTCTCTCGTATAAAGGGGCAAGCCAGCTACAATTTCAGCCTCGAAAAGTATGTCAAAATTTGAGATCACGGATGGGCCACTTATGGCGTAACCTCGGCAATATTTATATGAAATAATCTTGAAAAAGTAAATGGCAAGCATTCATTTATCGCCCCAAATAAATACTACGTTCACTTTTGCCATTTTTCTGTTTTTATTTTAATTTTCAAAACCCAAGGTATTTATATAATTTATTTATATTCATCGAACCGGATTACAATATTGGTAGCCTTAAATGACTTCTCTGATATTCCGACTTATCCTATCAATAATAGTAAAATAAAAAAATGTAGTAAAGGGTACGGCCACCATTGTTAGAAATTACTAAAAAAAATTCTGCTAGTCATTTAGCGTTAAAGCGATGTTGTTATGTATAATCTATGGATATTCTGCTCAAGGCATTTTTTTTATTACGCCCTTTAAAGACTCCTTTCTATCAAGTTGCTTTCCCCCGTCGTATAACAACACCCCTAGACATTTTCCATTATACTAAGGTGGTCCGGAAAATATTGAGGCCATTTTAAAAGCTCGAAATCTTACTATGAATCTACTGTTTTACAGCTCTGTCAGTGTGATGGGAATAGTACGGTAAAGTTCGGTCTAGATCTAGCGGAGAATCTGTGTCCAGTCAATTTAAACCGTGCAATAAATATTCAAAACGCTAAGAAACTAATTACAAATCAAGTCTGTAATTTCGGAGAACTTTACAATTCAAGAACCCGTTCTTCGGCTAATGTTGGCATTTTAATGGAAATTTGCTTTTTTTTCTTGTAAATGACTCCTTGCCAAAACAGTGTCTTTCCCAAATAGTAAATTATGAGCATGCGGTTGGCAGTTCGTTGGATATAGTTTAAGAAATGATATGAATAAACTATATGATAAATTTTTGTTATGCATATGTTTTCATCTTCCTGAGTTTTTAAGTGGGTTTCGGGGTCATATTTACTACCTGGTCCTATAAAATGTTTGAAAATTTGTTCCTGAAGATTACCAAACAAAATATAGAGGGCGGATACATTGCTTCTCTCCAATTTAAAGGTTATCCTCAGGAGTTTAGGACAAAAGCGATATCTTGGTTCTTTGGATCGAGTAGTGCAAGAGTATGAAGAATTAGGTAACATGGTCAAAGTTTCTCTCCAACTAATTCTAGTTGGGTTTTGATTGGTATTTTCTTATACTTTTGTCCAAAACATGGCGTAAATATTTAACTAAATTAAAACCCAGGCGAACAATACCTGCTGTATGTTTAGGATCACTACCCAGCTGAAAGTAAACTTCAATTTAAATGCCCAACTTGTATGTTCTTTTTTGAAAAATTTCTTGTGAAATATATTCTCCCTATTATTAGGAAGATTAACAAACGGCCCAACAATATTTTTAATAAAATCATACATTTTGAAAATCTTACACAAGTATATTTACAGATTCTACTTTTATTTCAGGATACGATATCTGCGATGGGAAATTGCTTAAAGATCAATAGTTCTGATAACATTTCTTTACTGCGTGAAAGTGAGAGCAATAATGGACAGGAATTTACAACAGATCAACAAAACACAGCGCCTATTTTTTCGGTAAAAGAAGAAATTTAATTAACAATTCGTTTTCATTCGTCGTAAATATTTACATATCCTCTTATAATTTTGTTCACAAGATTGTTTCATGGGTTTAATTATTAACTTAAATTTAGAATTTTTTTTTTTTATTATTTGGATGCGTTATTTTCATTGGAGGGAAAATTAAAAAAAAAACCACCCGATTCGAACCTTTTAAATGTTACAGCTATAAACTTGCAATTAAAACAGCCTGTCAGCCTATTAATCTAGTCAGCTACTCATGTCAGACCGGCAATATTATGGAAACATATGTATATTGTATCGTTGCAACTCTTAAGTTGGGAATAAACCTTTTGAAATTTGGAATTATTAATTTAAGCTAACAAATGAACAATTATCAGTGGAGGTTGGTGTTAAAAACTGGATAGCATTACACATTCGCTCTTTCGTATAAATTTTAATAATCGATAATTCATAAAGGCATTATGCTGCAGAACTTTGATTGAGACATGTCTCGGCGCATTGAGAATTACTTATTCAGGATGCGATTGACACTAAGCTTGTGGCTTCTTCAAAGCAACCATCCGAGTTTCTATTTTCTATACAATCAATGACAAGTACTTTTACACATTTTTAAAAGCATTCTTCCCGGTTTCAAGTTCCCAATTTGAAGCTTAAATAGTATGGAATAGCTAAAATGGTAGTTGATACATGTGAATTTCATAAATAAATGCATAAGTCTGGCTGGTTAATTTTCTGTAACGTACACGTTGATATGAGTTGTAAAATCTATTGGGCGTATAACTTAAAAATGCAGACTTTCTTTTAATTTGTAGCTTTTAATACAATATGTATTTATTCAAAATATTGGCCATTATTGCTATGACCATTTTCCATCTTTTCCAACATGGATTCCGCGCCAAAATACCTGCTCATATTTTGAGGCCACGCACAAATCAGTTATGAAGTGAAGCGTATCCCAGAGACAGCATTTTGCAATAGTAAGACGGATGAGACAAAACTTCCCAATCACTATATTATAAATATTGGGTTTTTTTTATTCTTTAGGCTTTGAAAATTGGAAAAAGAAAACAGAAAATTTGCAAAAGTGAATGAAATATTTATTTGGGCCGGTAAGTGAATGTCTGGCACTACTATCTGCATTACTGAACACAATTTTGCCATAAAACATCGAATCAGATGACTGATTTTCAAGCTTCAATCTATTCATGATGATTTGCCAGATTATATTGATCATGACTCAAAGTGAGCGCAGGTGTAGAAGATGATGAAAATGTGCATCAATCGTGTGCATTTGTAACATCTTTCATTTTCCATAACTTTTATTTTCACGTGTTAAAGCAAATAAAAAATTAAATTAAAAAGAAAGGGAAAATTTTGCTTTAATTGGAATAATTATTGCTCTCGAATAGGTAAAGCAATAATGTTTGATTACAATATGCAGAATATGTTGAAGTTATGCTGGAGGATGAAAATGGTAAAAAAATTCACGAGCCTTTTGGATATTTGTAATTACACAGTACAATATTTTTGTATAATTTACTAATATACAAAGATTTTATGTCAAAGTCAATCTATCATGACTGTACAATCGGTATGGAACTTCTGCTGACTTTTAGTGACAAGCTTGGAATTTTTTAAAGACAACTTTTGCATAGCAGAGACAACAGCTTTATAAATGAATGTTGAGAATCTACCAGACTGCGCCCCGTCCGCAACCAGATGATAGTAATACATTGCTGATTTTCCCAAACCTTTTATAGTTTTATACATTACCTTTTATTTGTTAAAGAAAGCCCATTTTTTGTACAGGTTGTTTTTATATATAAAATTTTATTTCAAAAAATACAAAAAACTCAATTTACAACAGATAATGTGAATTTCCTTCACCCCCCAAATTCCACGACATTTTTCGCCATATGTCTACCTACCACCATGGGTTTTTTCAGCAGGCCATACCAAACGCATACCATTTTATTTTTTTATTTTTAAATTATTGAAATTCAAATTTACTTACATTTTTTCGCTTTTAAATTTTATTTTTTTCTTAAATTTAATGTCATTAATTTTTCTAGTGATGACATTAAAATTATCGAAAGATATCGACTGGAACAAAATGAAATAGGTAACATCTTACAAAGACATTGAAAGATGTTGAACACGCAGTTATGTACAATTCTTATGGGAAAGATTTTAACATCTTGGCGAGTTGTTGAAAAAAGAAAGATGTGAACAAGTGTCAAAAGACTATTACAGTTTGTTTGACAGTTACCCTTATCGCAAGTTCTATCGGGCTTATAAAAACACCCTATATACTGACAAAGAAATCAATAGAGTTTTGACATATTTGTTATATTGGTTTGAAAGGCACATCCTTATTATGATTTTTAAAATTTTTCATTATTACCTGAGGCTTTATATTTACGCTGAAATTAAACTTTTTACCCTGTAAATTAAAATATTAAAAAATCTAATCTTTTTGTATTTCAAATTTAAGGAACGTATACAACCAATATTTTTCTCCTCATCTTCAGTTGGACGTACTGAAGTTGCAACTCTATCTGAAGAGGAACAAATTAAAATCGCCAAACGTATTGGCCTTATCCAACATTTACCTATTGGCATATACGACGGTTCCTCGAAAAAATCTCGCGAATGTGTAATTTGCATGATCGATTTCTGTGTAGACGAGGCTGTGCGATATTTACCATGTATGCATATATATCATGTCAACTGCATAGACGATTGGCTGATGCGTAGCCTAACTTGCCCTAGTTGTATGGAACCTGTTGATGCAGCTTTATTAAATAGTTATGACACGACATAACATTAACATACACAAATAGTACATTTAATTTGATATAATATTGTTTTTACTTTTATCCTGTAACCGTATGTTTAATTTTTAATTGCAAATCATTTTTACATAACATTTAACGCATTATTCTCATAGAGAGGTAGAAACATATACATACTAGTACATACATCATTTTTGCTTCAAATATGGTGCTAAAACAATTTATTTTCATAAATTAAAAATATGGTGACACCCCATATAATAAATATAATGACAGAGAAAACTGGTTTAGAAGAAAACAAGAAAAAAAATGTTACTACTAAAGAAAACATTAATTTATTATAATTAATTTCATAATTTTAAGTATGTAAATATTGAGCAAATAAAAGAATTTACATGTTATAAACATTTTCTAGATAAAATATTAAACTTTGCAATTACAAAATTAAATGGTCTGCCCGCTAGAGGATTGTTTATAAGTTATTTAAAATTTGTTTAAAATTACTGGACAGTAATTTTTGTTGGTGGTGAAATTAATTTAGTTCGTATCTTGCCGAACAACATACAGTGAAAGCTGCCATAACCGGACACTCACCGTAGCGCTATTTTTGTTCGCTTATTTGAGAGTTGAAAAATGGGTTGGCTCAATTCGCTCTGTTGAGTTTTTGTTTTTAAAGCGAATTTCTGTCATCCCTTGTCAATATTAACGGAAGCTCATCCTGTCTTTAAATGTTTTTGATGCGTTGGAACCTGTACGACCAAGTCATCTCTGACAAAACGCTTCAAACGAAAGATTTGTTTTACATAATCATGTCTTTCTACATCTACCTCGCCTTGAGAATCTCCCGACTGACTTCTAACAACTACACTTGATTCCGATATCTTCAGTGACACATGGCTACTGTTAAAAATTCATTTCAAAAGACGTTTAATTAAGCGAATACTTCTTATGAGTCTGCACGTTACCAGTGGTTTATCATCCTCGAAATCAAAATCATTTATGCTAATCAGGAGAATTACCAGTTTCATTGGCAGTCACACAAATATTAATCAGAGTTGGTAAAAAGAGGAACTAGTTAATCTGTTCCAACGCCTCTGTCTCCTTATGAGCACTCGGTTATGGAATTGCAGTTTGTATAGATGCAATAAATTGTCCGCCTAAGGGGAGATGTTGGTTAAGGGAGATTTCACTGGATATGTTATAACCTAATCCCTCACCTTACTAAGCATGAGCCTGTTTTGTAATTCCATTACTGCATCTGATGCAGATGCTTGTATAGCATGCAATGCTGATGCGTAGCAGCTATTTCTTATTTGTATCTATTAATTATTTTGGTAATTAAATAAAAACACAAAACAAAATTTTAAATTAAAAGAATACAATTTTTTATTTTATTAACGAGAAAAAAAAACAGGAAAACCAAAAACTTTTTTTAAAAATGAGTTCAACTTCTTTTCGCATCAAAAAGCAGCAGTTGTAAACTTTTGGCACACTAATAATTTTTGTAATATCCTGTTCATTCGAAGCAGCATGGTGATGCAGTTTCAACAAGCTTCGTTTTTTGTTAATAAATGACATTTTAAAAATAAATAATTTGTGAATATTTTGCTTCGAATAACATACGCAGTTTTCATGTCAGACCGCACAAATTTCTACTTTATAGAATAGGATATATGCGTAAATACCCTGAAGAAAATCTGCAGTAAAGTGGCTCCAAGTCACCAATTTCGTCACAAATTGTCTACGCTTCTTGTACAGCCTTTTTTTTTATTACTTTTAACCTGATTCTGCATTTCGAATACGTTCCCGTATGCCGTTACACACTAATCGAAAAAAGTTATTTCGCTGTGGAACGTGTGAAATATGAACACAAAAATTAAGCAATTTTATAAACATTGTAGTAAAACGTTAAACTTTGTACAATAAAACAGTGATTCAATAATTAAAACAAATAAGAATTATATATTGTGGGTACAATAATTAAATAAACACATCAGTTAAGTACAGAAATGCAAAAAAAAACCCAGAACATAAAAAAGAGGTATTTGTGACCAAACTATTTCAGTGTGAAGAATGCCGCCGCGCAGGAGTAGATATTTTATTCTTTGTTTTAATTTTAGGAAAATGTGCGATAGCACCGGCGAAAAGATAAACAAAATAAAAAATGTTATGTAGGCTTATTAATGAAACCTTTACTTGCATTGTTTTTTTAATTACACATTTCTTGAAGCTGAACAAACTAAAATCGAAGGACTCTCCGCTACTAAATTAACAACTTACAAAAACGTAGCTACGCTCGCAATGCAGAAAACACACAATCGTAAAAATTCTAAACGAAACGGAACGCAGAATATCAAAGTTTGCAAACGGAGAGATTATCAATTCGAATCAAACTGCAGAAAGGTGAATATTAGAGAATAACTGGCAAAATATATACTATGGCAAAAGATTTTATAAAAGACAAGTTTAGGAAGTAATTTAGTTTGTATTATTAGTGAGGTTATCTAGTAAAAATTTGCAAGAATATATACTAAAAATTATAAATACTAGTGAATGCGTGGTTGCAAAAGAGCTACTTAGTCAATAGTTCTGAGGTCAGTAAGGTAGTGGATTCTCAATGATAAGCACATGCTAAATGTATATAGCAGAAAGCATTGCCTAGGATATATTTTGTCAATAGTACTGGTGACGAAGTTAGTGTTGAATCAATACAGTTTTACCACCATCATTTCCTACAGGGTAACAATTACATTTTATTCCATACGTACATGTTTATTTTTTATAAGATTTAATACAAATTTGTATAAGCTAAAAGTTTAGCTTACATCAAACAATATTCGCCTCGTCTGACCCTACCTTATCTTCTTTTTGACTAAGAATATGTATTTTTCTTGGTTTGATAATTCTTGTCTCTAAACCAAACTTGACAAGGAATGACGGAAATTCGTTCCAAACGTAGAGATTTATTGAGAATAAAAATTATGCTCCAACGATATACTACAAACTAAAAAATGATGAGACGTTAAAAGAAAATAGCATTTAATATTGGTTTCCTTAGTTTAATTTATATTTGTGACAATTAATATATTGACGAGTTAATAATACATTTTACAATTTCTGTGTAATATTGAGTACAATTACCGCTCTAATCCTAATATACCTCTATTTATATAAGTATGTAAATATGTTTTAATTCAGAGAATACTTGTTCATGAATATATGTGTCCATACATACATACATATGTATGGATGTGTGTGTGTTTAAAAGGAAAGCCTGAATTTTGCAACTTGTTAGTCTGAGCATTCCTCTTTTGCCTCTCTTTAAGGTCTATTAACCAATAATAGTGACGGGTGTATAGTGTCTAACAAAACGTTTTATTAACAATAACCTCAATGATTCTTAATAGTAATTTAAATTTTTAGTTTAAACTTTAAAATGCCCAATGTTTTTAAATAATTCTAAAGCAATATTGTTGTGATCTTTCCTCTTTAAGACACCCTACTTTAATCTGTAAAGGCTGTTAAATATGGTGCTTTAAATATACAATTTAGCACGTCTTTATACATACGTATCGCATTAATAAAACATAATCTATCAATCGAGGAAATATCTTAAAAAATTTAATTACCTATACATGTTCAATTCACAACTCCATCTAGGTGAATTAGTTATAAGGTGGGAGCAAAGCGAATTCAGTGTTGGGCAAATTCGACCCAATATCAAAATTGTTTCACCTTCCAGTCGATTGATATGTAGAAAAAAAAGAAAGCAACAACAGCAAACAAACGAAAGTTTTCTTAATTCATAAATATATTTATAATAATTTTTAAATTAATAAAATTTATTTCAAATCCATAAATATTTTAACATTTTTTCATCACCAGCGCTCATGAGGCCACCTTATAATTAATTAGCCTTGGTTCTATGTTGTATCAATAAGCATTATTGTATTACTTTACAATAGCGTGAACCTATATTTGGCACATTTTTATTGAAAACTTTACGGGTAAAATTCATTTAATATCGTTCAAAACGGGGGATTACGCAATTAAGCTGCAGGTCTGAACATAGTATTATTCGACATATGATGAAAGCGAGTTAATAGCTCCATTGTGATTTCCCAATTCAAAAGTACCGCTCAGCAACTTTACTTAACTGACAATTTCGTAAGAATAAGATCTTAAAAGAACATAGAATGTTTTTTAAAATTCAAATTTTTTCCAAACGTATATAAATTGTTCTGCCGTTAAAGCCGATTATGTTTTTAAAAAACTACTTTAAGGTTTCAAATTACTCTACTGTATAATTGTGACTTGTACACATTCAAAAATATCTGGCCACTTCACAAAATGTCTCAAAAGTTTAATGTCGTAAATTATTGTTGGTAATTTCTGTATAAACATTTGTTTCTATACATGTTTATTCGAAATTTACAACAAAAAAGATGGTCACCAATACATAAGTATATTAGTACAATATAAATATGTATGCATATGAATTAATTTAAAAATGGCCTCTCTTTTATGTCTCTCAATTATGTCTATGGCGTGCACAAAATGTTCTGTTAATAATTGCGTTAGCCATCATTGAACATTTTGAATGGCAAAGCTCTACAAAAATATTTAAGCAACGCAAACAAATTTGTTTCGTGAAAAGTTATAACATGTTTTTCTAATTGATAAAATAGTATGTAAATTTTTGGAGGCTCTCTTATTCGTTTATTCCTCTCCAGGAAAATTTTGTTCTGTTGTCCACCACATACATATGTATGTATGTAAATTGTTTATAAAATTTGGCGGATCAAATGCTGTAACTTGTCCCAATACATATTTCTAAAAATTGAAAAATAGTACTTTAATTACCATTCCAGATAAAAACAAAGTTTCGCCGGCAATGCTTCGAATTCGCCCGCTTTTATACAAAAACCTCTAAAATAATTGCTTCAAATCTACCTAAGCACATCAATTAAACCTGCAGCCTGGAAACATTAAGAACGATCCTGCTTAAGAAAGGATATACTGAAAGTGCATCTCGTAAGAAGCCGATGAAAGTAAATTTAATTTATTTGAATCGGTTGGACAGTCGCACGTTTGAAGAAATACTTATGAAGAACTGAAAGAAAAACTTAGGACCTACTGTTAACCATGGAGGCGGTCCAGTCCCTGTTTGGGATTGCAGCTTCTGGAGTTGAGGAACTGTGCATAATAGATGGCATAATGGCTCAAATCAAATATTTGTCCATTTTGAAAGAGCACTTGGTACCAAGCGTTAAGTTAAGAAATTGGGTATAAAAGACACCTGCCAGTTTTATCAGGACAACGATCCTGTTTAATTTTCCACATGTTCTCGAAACGCCAACACAGTCTCGAGCCATTAATGTCATTGAAAATTTTTGGTCACATTTAGAAACGGAATTGAAAAATATACAATTTCAAATAAAAATCTTCTTGTTAAAGCTTTAAGGGACGAAAGGGTGAAAATTGAAAATGCATTTCGTATTCTAACTGTCCGACTACTTTTTTGGTGATATTTTTTGTATGTAAATGATTTTTTTTTTTGCTTTTTAGTTCATAAAATAATTAAATTTTTTAGCTGTTTGCTTTATCTCAAAGAAGATATCGTATCGCAAATTGTTTCAAAATAACAATGTGTTAATTAAATATATCCGCAGACTTTATTGAGCCCCTGTATGAAAATCTAATTAGAAAATACCCTGCTAACACAACAAAGCATACACACAAACTCATAATGATTATATTAACATTCGTATGCCAATCATACTGAGCGAAGAAGAGTTAAAATCAACAATGTCATAAATGTTGTTAACAGCTGGTTTACATCGTACACAAGTCTTAAAGACATGTCACATTTTTGTGTAGAAGAGCACGAATGGTATCGTCGCAACATAATATGTAATGAACGGTACGACATTAAGAGCAAATACAGATGACCGTCGTATGACTCTCATTGTTTTTTGAAATTTTTCAGAAAACCAACCCATTTAAAAAAATTAAATAAAACCAGCCGAATGCTACTCTCCAATATACTCGATCTGGTACTTTTTTAGCAACAGATGTTTATATTTTACAATGTTTTGCACCAACACCAATAGTGTACACGCCAAAAAAAATCTGTTGTAAGATTTTTGCTGTCATTTTTAAAACACAGATAAATTTTTATATTATTTACTCTCCAGTTTTACGTACGTAAAGTAGTAACGTCTAAAACGCCTTTAAGTATGAGTATGATGAGTACCTGAAACTTTTGAGTGGAGGTTCGATAACATTGTAATAAGAACGAATGCCTTAAAGGTACAAGAAAAATTGGAATCATGATTCTACCCTTTCGGTACTTATTGCTGACCTCTGCTAGAAACATTCATTCATTGAAGCAACCATTGAAGACCAGCAAAGTTTTCTTTGACAAAGTTTCTTGAATTCTTTTTTAAACTTTGTCTTGTGTTCAGACAGGATAATTTTACTTTGACAAAGTCTGTTTCTTTTGTTTGTATGTTTGTTATAAATATAAAGAGCAGCCATATTAATTCAGTTTACGAACTAAAAACACAAAAGGAATTTGCGAGTACAAGTTTTGTACCAACCCCCGCTCTCCTTTCCTCTCTTCTCCACAAACTCAAGACTTTGCTAAGAAAACTTTGCTGGTCTGAAAGGGGTTTTAGGCTTCAAACAAATATGATTTATTGCTTTAGTTTTAGGTTTTTGGGAAAATTTGCAGTTTCTAACGAGTTGCCATATAACGTGCAAATTTATTGGTGAATTTTTATTTTTGATGAAATTTCAAAGCTTTTCTTTAGTTCATGGCGAAGTTTGGGGTTTAATTAAAATTTTTGTTTTGAATTTTGTTGCCTCTTTTGTGAATTTTCGCATATTCGGTACATTTTGTAGTCTTAGTGAAATTATGTACAAATTATTGAAAAATGTCGGTTTTTGCAGGAGTTCGGATTTTAGGCAAATTCGGAACTGAACTTTGATATAATAAAATCTTTATTAAATTTATAAATTTGCCCTTAGTTCGAGTAAAATAGGTGTAGGTGTAGGCTTCTGCAATGTGATATATAGGATATTGTTTTATACCCGATAGATGTTGTAAAAAATAACACAAATTTTATTTAAAAAAATTTTTTATTCGGAAGACTAACATTTGAAAATGATTTCGTGCATAAGGGCAACGCGACTGTTCTTAACACTTCGATACGACGCCTATCGGCCACGAAACGTTGCCCACAGCCGGCATTCACCGTTCGTACGCTACCTCGTTCATCGACAGATCTGTGACGAGATAAGCTTTGAAACACTGAAAATTATGCGAGTAAACACTCCGCAAGCACAGAGAAAATTCCTGGATGTCGCCTAAAGTCGATGCTCGGCCGTGCGCATTTATATAATAGCCGTCGACTATAGGCGACGCTCGGCTGAGTGGTGCCATCTTTGGCCGTCGCCTTTAGTCGACGCTCGTACCGAAGTGGTTAAAGAAGCGCTTTCTGCACGTAGAATTTTGGCCAACTTTTTCGAGCATTGCCTGGCGTCAATTGCTGCTGATTTATCAGCATAAACGAGTGACTTTAAGTTGTTCAAGTATCTATCTCTTCATGTTTATTTGCCAGAATATAGTGATTATAAATGTCAAAATGTAAGCTCAATATGACAGTTCGTTTGTCTGTAAACCCTTTCGTCAGTTGTATCAAGTTTAAAAAAAAAACAACATTTATAAATGAAATTACACCAATTTTTAATACAGGTAAAACACATACAACATTAAGTTCCGGTCGCATAAAACCGTTATTTAGTTTTAAGGAACAAGAACTATAAGTTAGCTACTTTATTCCATATCGATTTACTGCATGAAATTACTGAAAATGTGTTCAGCGGTGGCGCCGGCAAGGTGTCATGCACCGGGTGATAGTTATAATCGCTACACCATACAATAAGAGGTTTGTGAATTGAACATCTGTTTTAGTTACTTACTACTATACTATAAGATCTTATTAGTTTAGTAGACGATTTTAAGAACTTCAAATTACAGACAATTCGATAGTAATCGAATGCGAGAACTCGTCTCGCCCCCAGTTTCCACCATTAGAGGCGCCGAGGTGATAAACAAATTACAACAACAATAATATAAATATTTTCTTTGTTAAATAAATAATGATAGACAAATAGAGATAAAATTCATAAAAGGAATTATTTCCACATCATTACTACAAACTTTTACGACACCCAGAGACAAAATGTCAAATATCAAACTTCCAGTGAAATTTGGATGCACATGATTTAAAACTTATGACTACTAAAGGGCCAGAACAGGCCTCATACATATTTTTTTTATAATATAAGATAGTTTTTTTATCTAAGATATTTTATATCAACTTTAGTTAATATGATTTCGTACGCAACGGCATATCAATGTTTCTTAATTCTGATTCGGACTCCAGCTCCGTTTTAATTGGAACGCCGTCATAGTCTATGGAGGACGTATGACTTTTACGACGTTTACGCTGAACTTCTTCTCTGTCGCAATCCACAATTCCGGAATCTTCTTCTGCTGCATCTGAAGTTTTATTTGAGTACATGTCTTCTGCAGATCTCTTTTTGTTTTGGGTTCGTTTAAAATGTCGTGTTTCAAAATTGTACTGAGTTCTATGAGGGGGAGTATATTTAACGTCTATTTCGTGACCATTATTATGATGATAACCATAGATATGATTTAATTCATCAGCTGAAAAATCTGCCCGAGCGTTAGGCGTGTGATGCCTGATGCCAAGATGTTGTTGATGTTGTTGTTGTTGTGAGCGCGCATCAAACGTTTCATGTTTAAAGGAGTCACCCTCATTATGACTGAAATACTTGTCTGTGTTACTGAGAAGGGCATTGACCCCGAAAATGTCTTGGCCCGGGGGCTGATGCTGCTGATCGTGTAATAATTTCTGATGTTGTTCATCTTGGTTTGTCTGGTAGACATGGTAGCCCTGCGGTTGATGTAAGTATCTGTAAAAACAAATAAAAAAAAAGTAAAAAGGAAATACATATCGCTCTGAACGACTTTCTAAGGTAGCACCAAAGACGTTTGAATTATTTTTTACAAACAAGCCTTCAGAGGTTTTGACCTTTGACATATATTTTAAAATTTTATCAATATATTTTTTTCCTTTGAAATTCTCCCTTCAACCCACAGTTTTTATGTTTCAAAGTTTCACACAGACCCAGATCCAGCTTGAACAGTTTACATATATGTATGTGTAAAAATTCTGGATCTTTGCCTGTGGCTATAGATAATTTGCAAACCTGATGCCATGTGATGGATTCGGAAAATTACTTCGATAGGGTTGATGCTGAGCTTTCCCAGGCATGCGCTGGGACGATGTTTTATGTTGATGAAAATGATGACGCTGCGATAGGGATTGCAAATGTAAACCAGTAACGAAGTTCCGATAACGATCATTATTGATGCAACCGAATTCCGAAGAGGTTGCTTCATCGCTCAAAGATGATCCAAAAGACCACATATTCTATAAATAAATAGAGTTTAGATAAGTAAAACTAATTATAATATGAGGGCTAGTTGCCCCCCTTCGCCGCAGACGCAAGAGCATATTCATATGCTTTTATACTTAATTCGCCGACATATGTATGTATGTATTGGGGCTTTTATCACTGGGGCAATGAGAACATAACCTACTTATGTCCTGGGCGCGATACTGTGCATACCACCCTCATATATCATTGTATATGAAGGAGGAAGCCTGGCGAAATGCACTACGGTTGCAAGACATTTTCAGATCTTTCATAATGACCCGTGTATTTGGCTATATGACCGTTTAAAACCAACTCTAGTGTGTCAAATGATCTATACAGTCCTGGTTGAATGGTTAAACCAATCTGGGTGGCACATAGATGCCGATCAAGTGTGGTTCACTGACAAGTCCAAACCAGAAAATAGGGATACTGGAGCAGGAGTAGTTGGACCAAATTTTCATAGGACAATTTTCTCCACGACAAAAACTAATATAAACTATTTTAACGTAAACTAACAAGTTTGAGAGGGCTTCTTTAAAACTACTAACAATATATAAGTTATTAAAAATATACCGCGTTTTCCGATAGGGACTTCCGAATTTTCATAGTTGATGGGATAGCTGGGCAGCTCACATACAGCGAGTTTACTCGAAGGACATAAGGCCATATTGTGATGCCTCGGCGACCATCCATCTACCCCCACGGTTCCCTATAGAACACCTTTCCGTGGGGACCACCTGGAGCTTTTCGTAAAACTTGTCAGCCTCGTCAGTGTCGCCTCCCTCATACAGTCCAGATCTTGACAGAGTCTTTGGCTCAAATATCTGAGGCTGCGTTTGTGCAGAGCCAGGCATTCGCAAAGAAGGTGTCGCATTGACTCCTCCTTAGTCAGACAGCTTTTGCTTATGATTAGGGGCCGTTTCATTTAGCGGCTATTCCCGTAAGGTATTTATAAGTTCGGCCAGGGGTATTGATGCCCGTCTGTGGATTTACCATTTCCATTTTCGAGCCTTCCCTCGGCCATCTCGTTTAGTTGATAGCGAGCATATTGTTGAAACTACTTCTGCCACTTATTCAGTTTGTTTTCCTCATGCACCATGGAGGGATATAGGGCTATCTTTTATCAAAGTGGCCCATTTGTGCATGAATGGGTACTTCAACATACAAAACTGTCGAATTTCGGATGATATCAATCCATCAAAAAAATCGTGCAATTTTACCCCGTTATAATTTTTTTTGTGGGAATTTCTTAAGACGCAAGTCTATGCGAATAAGCCGCAAACCACAGCGACCCTCAAAGCCAACGTAACCGAAAATTCAATCTATTGAATGCACGTCACCAAGCGAAGCCGCTGCGGACAATTGCACGATGTTACATTCTCTCGATAGGCTTTTGAAATGTATAAAAAGTTTGTAAAGAAAAGTAGCAAGTTGCCTAGAGATGAGATATTTTGGTACATATGAAGAACTTGGTCTTCATTTTGATCTCAATACTTTTTACGGCCGAAATTTTTGGATAGGAACTGTGTCTTATTTTCACATTTATGTTTTTGCGCGGATCTGAGTAAGTTTTTTCAAGTTATTTTTGTTTGTTAATTTATGTGTAAACCCTCCTTTAACTTTAAAGCTACACACGGTTGGAATTTGAGCTCTCTACATATAGTGGAAATGCTCTATACAAATAAGAGAGGACCCTAGTCCCCTAGATGAAAAGGGCCCATTTTCTCATTACTTATTCTCCCAGGCCTACCTGTATATAAAAACTCCAACTCTCTAGCTACAGTGGAAGTGCCCCATAGTTTTGATGAGTGAGTCAGTGAATATGTAGCAAAATACATCTTACACCTTCATACCTCGGGAAGCTATGGTATGACCTATGAGGTTACCTGCACGTAGAGTCCTTATGACAAGTTTTATTAGTGTATGATTAAAGGAGGCCAAACTTGAAGGGGATAAAACAGCGCGAATGGTTTCGTGTGTGCATTAGGCCTGAACTTGGTATGCGCCTTAGTTATCAAGTGTTTCTCCGTCATTATGCAAGTATTTATTGGAAAGACTCGACTCGATTTCAGAATGAGTTAAGATATGCTTTGGGTATTTATAGCTGTATTTAAAACCAAACCCCATAGCTGCCAGAATAATCTGAGGGAATTTTCGAATCAGCTTACCTTGGTTTTGAGAAAAGTTTTATAATGACGTCATTCGTTGTACACATACACATACATATGTATAAAAGCGTGTGTGCTTATATGTATTTGTAAAAGTGTATTTATTTGTAAAATCTTTTTTATTTACCTGTAAGTTAGGCGAGTATCTGCCGTTCATGCTTTTACTACCAGTCGGTGAATTTAAAATGGCGTCGTTGGATATGCTTCTGTATTCATAAATATATTTGTGTTTATTAAAGAAATATATAAATAAAAAAGTAAAACAATTAAATATTGAGAACATATTAAGAAAACATGCACTCACATTTAATAGAAAGTACGATAAATCTATATCTACACTTTTTTTTTATTATTTAATTATGTCTAATGCACTTCCATCAAGTTCTAGATTGACGGATTACACTAAAATTAGGTTGACTAAGTGGATGTTTTGCCACTTAAATACAAGTTTCAATAAAGCCGCAGTACATAGATATAGATTTATCAAATGAAGCTTAAAAAAGATAGAAAAGTTTTAAAAAATTTGAGTAAAAAGTATTAAATTTTTTTATGACAATTAACAATGAATAGGAATTAAATAAGAAATGATCAAAAAAATAAAAATTAAAAAAAAGTTAGAAGAAACATTTTGTTATAAATAACAAAACTTTATTATTAATACCAACCTGTAATCACAATGAGAAATTAAATTAAATTATAAAACTAATGAATGAATTATCAACTTGATAATTAGCTCTAATTTTCATTTGTCTTCAACTTTATGCTATTGACAGTGATTGTTTAGTTGGGCTGCATACAAAGTTAACGTTACGTGATGAAAGAAGGCAAAAAAGCTGCCTACAACATTTAGCTGTCACCCGCAATACAAAGTATAGTTGTGCCGGCCACGAACTAGATCGTTTAATTCAAAGAATATTTTCGAAAGATGGTAGCAACTCTACAACAATTACAAAAACAACACACAATGTATTTTGGTGCGTCATATACAAGAATTTCAAATTCGTTGTTGTTTTTATTATTGTTGTAAAGTTGCTGTCATCTTTCTGAAATATTCTTTGAATTATAGGAACTAATTCCTGGCCGGCTCAATTCTAATTTATATTTCTTGATTTCTTTTCTTAACCAAATTTAACACATACTTATATGTATATGTTCATATGTGGCACAAATGGTCGGGGTGATTATCACAAGTTTTGCTTAAGAAACCTATTTTTTTTTTAATTATGCGCAATTAATAATTTAACAGCTGTTGAATGCCAATTATTTTCGACCAGTTGAGTATTTACACGATTTGCATTTTGTGCCATTTACAGGCAAACAAATTCTTAGCGAAGGGTTATTATTGAATAAGAAAATATATGAAATTTACCTGTCTATTAATAGATCTGCTGCTTAACAATTTAAATTTATTGTTTGAGGTACACTGTGTCGAACTATAATTTATTTAAATTAATTTGTCAGGCAGAGCACGGCAAAAAAGCAAGCACCAGGTGAAACGATTAAGATGATAATGAATTTTTCTAACCGCCTTCGCTTATAGAAGCCAATTCGCCGACATATTTTGCATACACGTATTCATACACAAACAGGGTAACCAGCATTTATATATATTTTTGCCACATCAACAAGTGGATTTAATATTGTTTTGAGTAATCCACTTAAAAATTATGGTTTTCCGTAGGTGAATAACAAATCACATGCACGTAAACACACTGTGAATTAGTTTAATATTTTTTTTCTTATTAAAGCCAATAAGGAAACTTATTAACAATAACTTTATCGAATGTTTTAAAATATGCGCATTAGCACAATATTAGAGTTTTGTTTTGTGTTCCTTCATTTCGCCGCAAAATGCTATATTTGTCTCTTTCTAACAGAGCCCAGGGTGAAATCTAGGTTTTTTATCTTCCTATGTGGCGAAATTAACACCTCTGCTTGTTTTGTGACCCGACGAAAACGTGCATGCGCATGTTTATTTCCTTACAATCGGTTTGATACGAAATATAATCAACCGAGATGAAACAGAAATACATACAATGCTGACATTGCAGACCGAAGCAAAATAAATAGGCTTAGGCAAGGACATGAAATTTGAAAAATATTCATTCTCATTATCCAATTGGCTTGGCTTCAATATAGGGCTAAATAGTGGACACAAATTGAGTATATCTTCGGAAAGGGACAGATTAGAGTAGATAGTAGGTAGTGAGGGGTTAGAAAAGCCTCAGTGTGTACAGCTCTGCAATTGCGCGTTACACCACGTCTGGACTAGCTATAAATTTGTTCGCACATGGAGAGAGTGTCTGCAAAATAACGGGAGAATACGTGTACATGTTCCTGTTTAGTTTGAGCATAAATTTTTGTCTCTCATCGGGATTGTTTCGATGCTCTCAGCATAGTTTATGTAGTTGCCTAGAAATGGGATGGCATTGTACATATGAAGAACTTGGTACTCATTTCGATATCAGTACTTTTACGGCCGAAATTTTTGGATAGGAACTTGGTCTTATTTTCACATTTATGTTTTTGTGCGGATTATGTTTAGACAATACCATTCGTGCTCTTCTACACAGAAATTTGACATGTCGTAAGACTTGTGTGACACTGTAGACCACCCTTTAGGAAGTGCAGTTGGCTGTAGAGTGTGTAAACAGTCTTTCTAGAAAAGTGAAGAATCGGATGTAGTTAAATAAAATTAATCAATAGCAAATACGATGTTAGACAATTTAAAAAGTTTCTTATTGGTTTTCCAGACGCCCTTTTATGGCAATCGCAACTTAAAACTAAAGTTATTAATTAGCAGGCGATTAAAATATAAAACATAACTGAAGGGCATTCAAATAATGGCATCTTTTCAGGCACTTCACCAACATTTGTATCGCTTAAAGAAAATGACTAAACATTCACTGTTTCATATTAAAAGCAAACGGAAAAGCTAATTGTTTCACTACATACAATCGTACTTACTTACGTTAATATTTAATAGAAGGAGAAGAAGAAAAGAAGATTTGAATTTAATTTGCTTGCTTACTGTGTGTGAAAGTCGTAGCCGCTTGGGTCTTCCGTTTCGACACCCGTGTTGGCAATATTTAAAGAGCCATTGGTATTGTCAACGTCTACGCTTCCCACGGAGCCGATGTCACCAATGCCGCCGACGCCAGGTTCATTTTCAGTGGCTACAACACCGCCATCAACATTCATTCTACTCACAATGCGATTGTGATCAATATGTGAATTCATATTTGTTTTGACTGCTATACCAATTATTGAACCTTGCAGATGGGAGCGTTGTTTAGAGCCACAGTATTGCTTTCTGCCACTGTGTATGTGGCTCTGATACCCGGCTGGACTTCTTTGGCTAACTTCGCAGATATCGTAGTCGTCGTTACCGCCGTTATTTTCATTACCATTACCTTTGTTGCCAGATCTGTGGTACAGGTTACTGCCACTGCTGATGCATCGTTGGCGTGACGATGCTCCAGCAGTTGATGCGTCTATACTGTTGGTAGCAATAGCGTCGTTGACAACACTGCCGCCATCGACTACATCGCTGGATGTCGCCGAAGCAATCGTGCTGCCAAACTGCTGCGAGTTTGAATTGGGCGATGAAGACGGCTCATATTTGCGCGGACGGCCTCTCGACAAGTGACGCCTTTTAACAAACTCACTGTCGTCAACCATCCAAAAGGAGCCAAAGTCATCTTCATAACGCACAAAGCATTTATGCAATGACAAATTAGTGCGTATAGCATTCTTTTATTGTCAAACGCGTGTGTTTTTTTTTTTTTTGATCAGAGGCATTGCGTTTCGTTGTTAAACATACCCAGGCCCAGTGAGGAAGCATAAACGTTGTGTTTTATTTATTAATTGATAATTATAAATAAAATTTGAACATAGAAATTTAAAACGAAATACATGAAAATAGAGGAAGAGAAAAAAGAATTGAATACATAAAATAAAGAACGTGGAAAGAATTTTAAAAGTATGTGAAAAATTTAATAAATTCATGCATAAAATTCAAGTACATCTAGGTATAACTTTAATGTTTAATAAATAAAATTAGTTGAGAATATTTTGGAACTAGAAGAAAATTTTAATCAATAAATTTCCATTATAACATAACTGACACAAATCTGAACTTAAGTGCTTCAGATATTTCAGTATTGTAACAAAAGGACGCCGTAATAAATCAGTGTCGCATTTTCAAAAGTAAAATGAAAGTCTCTCTCTCTCTCTCTTTCTAAGAAGCAGCACTACGCGCCTGACGCTTGTAAATTCGAGAACAGCATTGCAGCAAGGCTTATGACTACAAAAACATTCGAAAATATCAAAGACTTATCACAAAACATAATGTCTACTTGCGGTTATAGAATGCATCACGGCTGTGCCACAATTAAAATACTTCTGCTTGAATTAAAAATGGTTGTTGTATTCGCTGCTAACTACTGATTCCATCTGGTAACGCTGAAATTCGGCATGGTTAAAGGATGCCATATACGTCGTTCTTATTTGGTACCCTTCCGAACGGGCAAGCAAATATCTGCTGCTGGTGGATTTTAACCATCCGTATTCAAGCATGTCCGTTCAAATCGGCTCGTCTGTGTGCCGAAGCAGTTAAAAGCGGTAGGTTTTTTTTTTCAGATTTCAGTTTAAAAAATGTGTTTTTTTAATTAATACACAATTTGCTGTTGTTTTCAAAATGACAAACCTAAGGAGTTATAGCAATTTGCAATTGAGTTTGCCCGCACAATTTTACCCGTGCGGTTAAAACTGGCAAAAAAAAAAATGGCGTGTTTGGCACCCTTAAGAATACAAGACGGGAATGTGCTGGAATGGTTCTCAACCAGACTACAAATTTCGAGAGGGGCGTTTTCTGTGTATGTGTGTATGTGGAACAAAGTTTGTGTGTGTTTCTTTTGTTCTTGCGTTTGTACAAAAGCAAGGAGCACACCGGTTTCGAAAAGTATAATTGCAACAATAGTGTCTCCTTTATTATAAGAACTTTGAAACATAAGGACTTTACGTACAGGAAACCACATGAGCTAAGTTTAAAGGGGGGCTAGGGTTCCTCCTTATATACTCGTATATGGGACACTTCCACTATAAGATATATAAATGGCGATAAAACAGAGAGGTTAGTGCGAAATTATTGCAATAGTGTGTGTACTGACGGATCACTTGGGCTTTCGGGCTCATGTACAGGACATACAGGGAGCACGTCGAGACGACGGAACGTTTCCTATTCCACTGCCCTACTTTCGCACAGCTAAGGACCAAAGTTTTGCTGGCGGCACTTAACCGCACGTGCCTCATTATTCAGGAGGCTTGTTTACGGAACAGATTTTCATGAGAATGAAGTCTTTTTCAAAAATAGAGAGCGCTCAACGGGTCAAAGTACTGGCCTAGGTGTATTCCTACGGGCAGGGGTTAAATTGTTCGCCCTCCTTAACCTAACCTAATAATATACGTTGAGTTTTTGGTAAAAAATATAAAAAAAACAAATACAAATTAGCAAATCACAACTACTCGCAGTTAAAGAAACGAAAATTTGTTTACTGCTATTCGCAGCATCAATAAACAAAGTAGCAGTAAATATATGCGACATTAATTAACAAATTTTCGTGTGCACTACGACAGCACCAGCCAAATATTTGGATTGTTGGCTAAATGGTCATGCCTGCTCATAGATTTTACAAACTCGTATTAACACGAACATTTAGAACTAATTTTTCTTGTAGCACAATGATGAGAAATGAGAAAGTTTTATATTTATTGCATAGTCGTTAGCAACAAAGACCTTGCTGCTGCTGCATATTTAAAACCTGACCATTTGTCAGCAAAGAAATCTTTTTTTGAATAAAAATAAGATGATTTTGAAGCACATAATAAAAATGTGTTCTTTTTTTATCAATTAGTACAGATTTTGAGGATATATGTTATAAAGAGACTTAGATAGATGCGTGGATCCTGCTTAAGCTTTTTGGGGAGAACCAAAATAATTAATTCTTGAATTTTTCAAAACTTCTTGTATGGAAAAATTTTAATTTTAAATGCTTTGGAAGGAGTAAATTTTCCCTTTCTTAACCGCTCCCCGCCTGGATCCAAGGGTGCTATAATAGAACAGAAAATTTCACTAACTTAAGTAAATTTTTTAAATTTGCACCAGTTATGTAAAATTTCAGATAATAATATTCGTAATAAGAAAAATTTAATAAATTGTACAATAAATATATCAAAGAGAATAAATTTTAAAAATCTAAAACACTATAATTATGGGTTTTTATAGCAAAGCATTCTTTTCAGCACCTGCATTTAAATATGCTATGTATGTATGTAGATTTTCTCATAATATTTTGCGATTTAAAAATGCATCACCATGACGATAACAAGCTAATTCTTTGTGGAGAGCCTTAACTTTCCGTTTCCTAAAATTTATTGTAGGTTGTTTTTATGGTCAAAAGTGCAAAGCAACTGCCCCGTTTGCATTCTGGGGATGCAACTTTTTCACACATGTTATTTTGTGTGCCCCCAGAGCATTGGTTTTTGATGAAAAAAGGAAATACAGTGGAAACCAAACAATGGCTTGATAAACATTATCCTAACTCTGCTCCTTCGAGACAAATGGTAGAGAAGAGAATTGCTGAATTTAAACGTGGTCGTACCAGCACAAATGATGCAGGCGCATGAGCTAGCTGACATGGTAAAGATATCAGATCGTAGTGTTTTTACAATTTTACCCGAACATTTGGATATGCAAAAGGGAAATAAACGGCCACAAGAAATAAGTGTTGTTTCGCCAACGCAATAAACCCTGTCACAAATAGATGAAAACGATGGCAAAATTTAATGAATTGCGCTACCAATTCTCCAGATTTAGCCCCCAGCGACTTTTCCCTGTTTTCAGATCTTAAGAGAATGCTTGCTGAAACGAAACTGAGGCTACTTTCGCCCTCGAGAACACCTATGTTGAATAAGAAAATTTTGTTTTTTCCTTACTTATCCTACGAACTTATTGAATGTATATAAGTTCCCGTTGTTCTTATAAGTAACATAAGTCCATTAATTGGGGAATAAAAGTTGAACCCCTTGGCCACGGAGTTACATACATAAATATGCATGTATGTTTAACATGAAGGTCTTTGACATTCCATTTTTTTTTCTGGAAAAAGAACATACTAGAGACAGGATAATAACACGCAATAAGTAGCAAATATTTAGCGGATAGAAGAATAAAGAACTTGGAATGGCCTCCTTAAAGCCCACATTTATCGCCATGGGTTTGGCTAAAAACTACAACGAGAGAGTCGTCGATATTCAATTGAGCTTAAGAATTTAATAACGGAAACTTGGAGCTTAACTTTCCGTTGTCCATGCAAACAAGTTTAGCTCGAATCTCTCATAACAATGGCGGACATAGTGGCCATTTATAAAGGGTGTTTACTTATTTAGTGATTTTTCATTTTAATTACATTTTATATAAAGTGGTCATTTTTGGTTTTCTTCACATAAAATGTTGCACTTTAATAAATAACTCTGTGACATTTTAAGTCTCAAAAGTATAAAAAGATTGACTTTGTTGTTAACTTATTTCTGACAGCAACTAACTTTTAACAAAACTGTGTAAGGCCGAGGCACATTATATCCGTCGTACCTTATACGTCCTCTTTTTCCACTGACAACCAAGTTGAAACAGGAGCTTTGTGCCATTACGGTACGTCTCCATCAATGCAAAGTACTTAAGTTGGGCAACTTTTAACGTACATACGTTGAGTAGTTTGACAGCTGTCGGTTGTTTTTTTTTCTTTGCTTTGATTTAACGTTTTGTGTTTTGTGCCAACAAAATAAAATAATTAAATAAAATTGTGTTGCAAAAACATGTTGTTAAAAGAAGACAGCTGTAGTAGTCATTTTGTTAATTTCTTCCGTCGTTATGTTAATCTCAGTAGAAGACGACAGCGTATAACGTACGTCGGATTATATGGGCTTCGGCCTTAACTCTCTGGACGTGAGTTAAGCTAAAATTGATCAACTATCTACAGGGCTACATACATAGCACATGCATACATACATATGCAAATGTATATTTGCATATGCATGCATGTGCATGCAATATTTATCTGAGAAGAACGCCTTACTTACTTAAGATCAGTACTGATAAAATATGTATGTTATTGAAGAGTATTTATTTATTTGATATTAAAATAAAAAAAAGAAATATTTTAAAGAAAAAAAAAATATTATTATTAAAAACGTTGTTAGTTAAAAAAAAAGGAGAGAGACTTTATTATAAAACTTGGTAAATGTTAATTTTTGGAACGAATATGCATTGGCAAGGGTGTGTGTTGTGGAAGATATAAACATACCCAAAACCAAAAACATTACTGTTGTTAATTAAACCAACAATTGAAGCAGATGATGGTGCATTAGCGGTGGATGGCGACGACGATGATGTTGACGATGAAGAAAACACAACGGCTGCGGCCGCAGCAGCTGTCGTTGAACGCTGTGGGCGACGTTTGTAAAATTCCATTTCATCAACTGTCCATACAGCACCCTTAACATTTTCAACCCTCATAAAACACTTGTGCAACGACAAATTGTGTCTAACAGCATTCTAATACATATAATGTTCCACATATTGAAAAGTTACTTTTATTGGAATTTTTTCTGATATTTACATACAAACATACTACACACACAAGCGTGCTATTCAGTTAAGCATGCACATGCATGCATTTGCCATAACAATATTTACGTAATAAAAGGTGTTAAGGTAAAATATATAAGTTAGATTACAATAAATAAATATTAGAAGTTTATCAATTATCGGTGTAATTAGCACAAGATACAGGGTTGCTCTTTGTATTTATTGAGCCTTCACGTAACAAATATCAAATAAAGTTGGGGTTGTAATTTAACATTTTTTTTCAATTATTTACTTCTTTTAGCCACAGCCCGCATGATCTCAATTGCAACTACTCAATTACTTACATAACACAGTAATTAGCATTTTTCAATTACAATTAGATGCAGTTCAATTCAAACCGATCACATGTAAAATTGAGAATATTTCATATAATTGTAATTGATCATAAGCACTAAAAAAAATAAAATTCTGTACTTGTACTGTGTAATGGAGACATTACAAAATTTTAAATTTTTCAATCGCAATTACTTGAGTTTAGTACTTTCATTCAGTTACAATTACTTTTGATTCTTGTTCCAAATTACTTTTATATGTAACATGTCTGCCCCCTAATTCGCTCTGCTTTTAGCATTGCTAAGGGAGCTTAACGTACGGGTAAATTCGACACTGCTAAACGCATTTCTTAACGAAATAAATAATAATAAATATTTAAGAAAATGTTAAATTACACCAATTTTTTATTTTTATTTCGTTTATTCAATTCACCGACCTTTGCGAACTTGACTAATATTAAAATAATAATTCAGTTCTAGGATAGTTTTTGCTTGGACCAAGAGTTTCGATTATTTTGATGGATGTGCTTTACAATAGTCGTTTAACATTCTGGTTCGCAACATTTGGACATTTGGCGATTCAATCGAATCGAACATTTTCTTGTGAATATGTATTGAAGCTTGCAGAAAGGCCAGCAAGGTGCTCGGATATAATAGGGCTACCTTAAGCTGGATCACTGCGTTAGTGACAGGCCACGGAGACTTCAAGTAGCATCTGGCCAGTATGAAACTCGTAGAAGATGATACTTGCAGCTTGTGCCTGGAAGAGGATGAGACGGTGGCGCACATTGTGTATGAATGTTCAGCACTGGCTGGCATAAGGTTGAGGACCACAGGCAGACACTTGTTAAATATGAATGCCATGGGGGAGCTACAAGAGACTCCGTGCTGAGGACAAGTGTTAACAGTCACCTGTCAACAGTATGAAATCACTACAGTGAAGAGTAAAGGCTAGGACTAGCACGAGACTAAATTGAAAGTAAGGTAATCATAATTACTAATCAGTTGCCTAAAATCATAGCGAAGGGGGTCGAAGAGGTACCCAAAGAGTAAGTGGTCTGCTTCAATATCATCCCTACATTAAAAAAAAATGTATTCGCGCACTTTGCAAAATAGGGCGTTTCGAAGAAAATGTGATCCAGCCTCATCCTTCAGAAATGGTCAAGCATTTGAATGTTTTGCGGGAGACCTCATTAACTCTCTTCATAGAGATTGATTGTGTGTACATTACATAAAATATGCACATTTTGGGAACAGGAACACTGCATATCATAAATTCATACACTTAATGCAACAAGAACTCGGATTTCGGGGTAAGGGGTAAGACTTACTTCGCTGTATGCTTATTCCCATCATATTCGCTAATCAGGGCAAATTGATAACATACGGACTTACGGGCGAAATCTAGTTATTTTCGGCTTAGTGTCAGGTGTAAAATTCCATTTAAAAAAAGTGGCGGATTTGGCGAAAAATGTTTGTTATATGGAATATAACATGGGATCATTAAGACAAAGTCAACAGCTGGTTTTCTTTCACCTATTTATTTGAATTCGCCTTGCCTGCTATTTATACCTACTACGTATTCCCATTTTGTAGGCTTTCAAAATGGAAATTGAGATTTTTGTTTAATGTCGTCCGCTTATTTCTTAAAAATATTTTCTCGAGTCTGAGAGGTTTTTTGGAAAATACATTTCCTAAGTGAAGTGAAATATTTGTAAATAAACAAAAATTGCTTTTTTGTGCTACTAGTTTCAAATTATAACATTTGTAATAGTTATGTAATTAAGTAACTACAGTGTTATTATTTATTATAACATACCTTCCATGTAGCAGCATTGCGTCGAAAATAACAAAACGTGTTTTGAAACCAATTATAAATTTCATTTAACGTCAACTGCTTGTCGGGTGATTCAATAATCGACTTAAAAATAATTAAAATAAATTTATTTGTTACAACTTAAATATCATGTTTTTTAATTAAAATCGAATTTATTTTCACCAAATGATTTTTGCGAAATTTTATTTATTATGTCTCATACAGTCTCTAGGTTCAGAACACTTTTAAAAATCATCTACTTACTTGTCTTATTAATGAGGCATATGTGAACGGTGGCCGAACATCAGCATTTTTATAAAATTCTCTATTACGCTGGATTTCTGTTCTCAAAAAAAAAAAAAAAAAAAAAAAACAAAGTCATGTCAGTTTGAATATTGAAAAAATATTAAAACTTACAGGGTCACAACCTCCTTAAAATGAACTCTTAAAGACGTTAGAATCGTTTGCACTGTTGTCAAACAATTTTGATGAAATATAATTCTATTGGATCTGTTGAAAAATTCACAAGCTGTAAAACAACACGATACGAAAATTTAATTTTAAATTTTATTCTGCTGGTGAATTTTTCAAACTTTGAAAAATGTTCTTTAGCCAAATAAAAAATTACTGCCTGTATTATCTGATTCTCTTACCGAATTATAAACCCTTAAAATAATCAGTTGTTATTATTGTCAGGGCGAGGGAATATAGGAGGGCAAATTAATTAAGTGGATTTAAAAAAGCCTCGAAATATGTAAATTTTATTTAAATAGCAAATTCATTGCTGTAAACCGAATCGACTTTATAGCGAGTGGTTCATCAAAACTTGGTGTTCTTTAAACCGAACGAGTTACTGCTTCTGAAGTTCAGTTCGATTAAGGACTTTTAAACGTCAATATTGAAAATATAACAAACAAAAAATCGGCTGTTAATGAAGGCAAAAATAAACTTTAAGCTATAATCAAATATATTTTTAATAGGCTATCATACCATATGTTGCTATATATGTTGTGAATTTACTAAAATTAATAAAATTTACTTGTTTAAAACAAATATATGATGACCAAAAGTCCTTCCACTCGTTTTTGCGTCACATGTAATTATAAGTCTTTTGTTTACCTAATTAAAATCGTAGTTTATATTAATAATAACTTAGGTTTAAAATTAACAGAAATATTGAGGTAACATCGCCACACAATGGTAGCACTGTTTCAACACTACCATGATTGCCAAATGATCAGCTGGTATGGATCGTATGATGGTATTTATACGATAGACTTAGCCAAGCAAGTATAATGGCAATGCCTATGCAGCAGAGAAGTCAGTCAGCCTGCGGCTAGCAAGGCGGTAAGACTTACTTAATAATTTTTGAATTTTATTCAACTTAAACTAGTCTCTCGCGCCACCAACTGGTAGTGAAACTACTGGTGTTTTCGTATCAGGGCAGAATTTTATTCGCTCTGACAAGGGAAGCCAGTAAATAAGGTGACGCTATACCACTTGGGTCAGAATCTTTTTAGCCCCAATTGGTGTAGACGAGTAGTGAGTAGACTACCCTGCGGCGGTAAGCGTTTGAACCAGAATTCTATTCGCCCCAACCGAGTGGGGTTGGAGTTGAGTGAGCAGAGGAGACATATCTTAGCTTCGGGCTAGAATTTTATTCCTCCGGACAAGAGAGTCGATCCTTTTCCCTTCACCTAGAGCAGCAGCCAAACGAAGAGAGTCCCATCTGAGTGAGATGCACACAGCTTCTGGTGTTGTCGAGTCAGGCCAGAATGTTATTCGCCATGTCAAGAGAAGCCAGAGCCAGATTTGACCCTATACCAATAGGCCAGAATTTTATTCGTCATAATTGGCTTAGGCGCACCGTGAGTAAACAAGCTCTCCGACGGCCAACAGTTCAGCCAGAATTTTATTCGCCTCCATCGAGAGAGAAGATTTCTCTCACCTCTGGGCCAGAGTTATATTCGCCCGAAGGGCGAATCGGGTCATGTGCACTCGTAACGAATAGCGAAGATATCTTCTGTAAGCGCCTTATGAGCTGATGAGAACACCAGCGAATATGTCAATGGCCACCGAAGGCCTATCGTGTATTCCGTGCCGTGCTGAGTTGAACTTAGTTGAAGAATAAAGATTATTATGTTTATTGAAAACATTAAAATAAGCTCCTTTGTCTCTATTTTGGAAAACAAAAACAAATAAATATTTTTTTGTAACGAACCCTGTGAGCTGCGTGCTCTACTTCAGCTAACTGTGAAAACAAGTCGTTGCAAATAAAATAAAATTTATTAAAGAAACTTGGCATTTGAATTGACAATTGTTCGGCTTACAGAACACCGAAATATAAAAACAAAGAATTGATTCGGAAGCAGTGGATTGGGGCACTTAGTACATTCCTAATATTGTCTTCAACTAATAAAATCAAACACTTGTAAAAAACTGTCAATATTACAAATATTCGGGCATGTTCTAACACTGGCAAGAGTGTCAAATCGCATGCGAGTAGCAAATCGACAAACTTATTTTTGCATGTTCTGCAACTCACGCGTTTTACTTGCGATTTGCTTTTTTTCTAACTTGTGTTTACCAAAACAAAAGCAAAACAAACAGAAGAAATACAGAGGCAAAAGTTGCAGAAGCAAAGAACGTTTTTAAATTTCATGTTTTTAGAAAACATTTTTTACAATACTCGTATGTCATTAGTTTTGACTAAAATAAAAAGAAAACACTATTAATTTAATTTATTCCTAACTTTGTAGTTTCTTTAAAAACTAGTTTAGTTTAAATACAACAGTTTACTTCAGTACACTCTTGCGACTTGAACTCGCCAAAACTCTTGCGAATGCGAGTTACAGAACACCTCACATGCGAGTGGAAATCACAATCGCAAATTTTGAGCGAGATGCGAGTGTCGGAACATGGCCGATTAGTAGTGAAAACTTCTTTGGGCCATTCGCTAGTTCGTATTTTGTATGTGATACGAGGTCTAAAAAATTCAAAGTATCTATATCTGTGTAACCCCTCGTAATTCGTAATCGGTCTTTTAAAACCTCCTATAATTCGTAATATGAAGCACTTAAAATCCATGTTTTGAGCCGAGTTATACAATCATCGTAGGAGGCTACTGGTAGCTTTATAGTTAACTTTTTGTGGTGAAATTTTTTGTACTTCCCATAGAGTCCGTCCGTTCGTTACTTTAGGAGAGGATTGTGAAAAAGAGTGTGAGGTGAAAATAGCGAAACGGGATCAAACAAATCAAGATATCGATTCTACTATTTTACCAAACCAAAATTTCGCACGTCTAACCAGTAAAGTTTGATTAATTTCATGAATCATTCGACAAAACATTGCTTAAGACCCACTTCGCGGGACACGTAAATGAAGCAATGAAGCCTCACAAGAAGTGGAGAGGTTAATCACTGTAGAAACGCTGGTTTTGAATGGCCAATGGAATGGGCAAGAACACCTCGCGAGGGGTGGACTGGTCAATCTATAAAGATGCTCTGGAGGCTTTGGAGACTAATGTGGATGAATTGGACGCATCTGCCCATGTACGTCAGTTTAGGAAGCAGGAACTCTAAACTGTTCCCGCAATGTCGAAGCATTTGCAACTCAGGACTAAACGAGAGAAGCGAAGGCAGAAGAGAAGATGGTGAAGGAACAAAAAAGCTAGAGAGAAGATGAAAAATCGGACAAGTGAGAAGATAATCTCAGAAGCTCAATGATCTGCTAAGAGGTTCAAGGGTGTTAACCAAAAAAAGGTGGTGGACAAAGCAGCATCAGCGATGTGTATGCGATGTTTTGACATGGATAAGCTGGATTGTTACAGGAGCTCTGGATTGTTCAGAACAATAACGGATGGTAAATTAAGGCTATGTATTTTGGTGGGTGATGGTCGGATCTTACTGCAGTAATGATTGGCAGTGCTTCGGAATCGTATTGGAAAAATCGGACGAAGGTCACGCCTATCCTTCATATATCCTTAAATTTCAAAATGTTATTTCAGCGACATGTGTGCACGAAAAGTTATGTAATCAATAGCAGCAATTAATGTGTTTATTTTTAATGTAGTCGCAGCAAGAATCCTTGCCCGGCCATATATCGTTTATAGTAAAAATGTTAATCTGAGATTTGGCATTGTAGCTTTCGATCATACTTGTCCCTTGACACTAGTGGAAGAGAATGATCCGACAACCTCTTGAAACGGAGAACTTGAATCGAAGAAAAAAGGTTTCTTGAGTCCTTTAATCGTTATAGGAGGGAGAGAAATTTTAACTCTTGGGACGCTTAAGAGGAAAAACAAAAAGAAATGAAGAGGTCCTCGGAAGCGGAGTACGTGAAGGATATTCTGGTCTCATATAAGGGATGTTTAAGAATTTACGAATCCTTTGGACATTTGTAATCACTTTCAATAGTTTCGATTAATTGATAAAGATTTTATTACAGATGTGAGGAATACACCTGCTGATTTTTGTTTTATACGTTACCATTTATACGACAAATAAACCCACTGTGCACAATTTGTCTTTCATTTCAAATTTTATTTAAAAAATAAAATACACAATTAAATTAAAAACATAATCCAGCTTCTTGCAGCTTAACTATTATTTTCTGGAATAAATAAAAATTACCTTTGCCCCCTAATTCGTCAAAATCCTAGCAGCTCGTTTTCTTCGGCAGTAGGACATACAAAACGCATATTGTTTTTTTTTTTTTATTTGAAAATGATTCAAATTATAGTTTATTTATATTTCTGTGTCTTGCTCTTTGTATTTAGAGATGACACTAAAATTATGGAAAGATGTTGAGTGGAACGAAATGAATAAGGAACATTATACAAAGATGTTGAACACTCAACCCTGTACAATTGTTATGGGAAGATGTTAACATCTTCTATGGAGAGTTGATGAAAGATGAGAACATGTGTAAAAAGGCCATTAGTTTTCCCAATAACCGTTTCGATAACAACAGCTAACTTAACGGTAATAAATATCGCTTCAAGAAGTTACTGAATGGACACATTGTTAATTTTTCATTAAAAATTATGGTTATAAAAGTATAATGAAGAAACAAAATGAATGGCACTACAGACTGGAATATATCAACTCCTGTATTGTTGTTCATAGGTCGTCCTGTTGGTTAGTAGCGGTGTTACTAACAAAATCAAATTTCTAGTCTATAGAAACATCCTCGTTTCATTGTCATCGTCATTATCTTTTAAGGGCAATCAGGCCTGTTTTATTGTTCGGCCTTCGAGAGTTTTGCGTCTCGCTCTCGCATGTGTGTTGAACACATGAGCTAGTTTTAGGTTAAAGAGAATCAATATAACACGGGAGTGGCGCTCAGGAATCCTACTTCCTATACGAAGTTATAGGTCGATTGGCAGTTTCTGGACGACTCTTGGTACTCCGGCAACAATCATCAGAATAAAAATAATAAAATAATGCATATCGATCGTGTATGTTACGCTTTAGTGACACGCATAATTTTAAGCATGTGATGTAGTAAAACAAACCCAACCGAGTTTTCTTTGCTACTCCACTCGACTTGAAAAAGTTGGGTTACAAACGAAGCCACATTATTAAGCCCATTTGCGAGTGCTATGTAAACTACTCGAAAGCAAAAAATGGAGCATCTCTAGCCGGTTACCTCCAAGTTAATGTACTGTGTAATATTATGCACAATCAAGTCCTCTTTTCATTATAAGAAGGTGGTGCACCGCTATTTATTTTGTCAATTTACCTTGTTGCACGTCTAGTCCTGCTCTCTCCAACATATAGGGAAGACCTAAATAAAATGAAAGCAAGTTAGGACAAAGAATAACTTTCAATTCCCGATTGCCGAAAATTCGAAACCGCAAGTTTTTATATAATTACAAAAATTTACGAAAAAATCCCTTTCTTTGAACCGCTGGCTGAACGACTACATTTTCCAATGGCTAAAAAACTTACCGCCTGCTAAGGCCAGTGGACTCTTATCACATATTCGTTTTCTTGTAGCACTCACATTGCCGGAATTTATAAGCAGAGATTGCAAGTCACTAGCACCGTCAGAGTCATCGTTACTATTACTATGATTTTTATTTAAATCCGGTGTGGTGGACACTGATCTAATGGCATTTTTATATCGGATATGTGAAATGTTTTCCTAATGGTTCCATAAAAAAAAAGAAAAGACAAAAACAATAACATTTGCATGTTTTAACAAAAAGGTACTCGAACCTGTGTTTCCTCAGGCATGACAAAATGTTTCGTTAAATACAAATGATGCATCATGGCCTGCAAACGGTCACGTTCCTTTTGCAAATGCATCTCCAGTTGAGACACAACCTGCATTTGCACTCGAGCCTGAGCCGTTGATCTGTCGTCCAAACAGTGCTCACTTTTAAGATGTCTGGAATTAAATTAAGCCAATTTCGAGATATTCTTGAAAGGAGTCATTCAATCAGATTTTGAGGTCTAGAGAATTAAAAAAACAAGGTAAAACACAAATTTGTTTTGTTATTATTATTGCGTGTTTCTAAAAGAAAACCACAATAAGTATTCAAATCTTGGCTCTACATTTTTATTCGCTATTTTATTACTACGATTGGGTTGAGCCATCTCGACAGGCTCAATGTGCCTTTTGTTCTTTGGCCCTGGTGCTCATCGATTTGCAATAAATCTCGTCCGATAGACAGAGTTAAGTTGGACCTTTAGTTTTCGTATCTATTTCCTAGGGAATTTATTTTTCTTTTCTTGTATAGAGGGGACACATTCAGGTCCCTATGGATATTTTCATTTCTTACATAACAATGAGCGCAATCGATTATTCGTTAAATCCCAGAAAGCGTTCTTTATAACTTCTAGATGTTTGATGCGCAAGCAATAATACCCCACAGTTGAATGCCATTTGCCCGTTATTGGTTTTGTTATGGATTTGTATAAAAGAACTTTGTGATACAAATGCAACGTTGAGTTAGGACCGATTAACCAGTGTATCCGATTTGCTTTAAGTTTAGTGGCTGTTATGTGGGTCTTAATATGGCGGATACATGTTTGGTGTAAATTTCACTCTGCTGGAAACTGAAAACGAATCAGTCGACCAGGCATCAGGTTGTGTGATCTTAAAAAAACTGTAGAGACAGCCAGCGCAACATAATCATCTTCACCGGCCCCACAATCACGTTCCTACAAATGCATATTTTTACTATTTCGTTGTTTGTGGACTTCAGCTTTGCTTTAACTTTTTTAATACAGTCGAATTCGGTCCTAAAAAAATCATAGGCGAGATTTTTATTTAAAAGGCGTTCAAGCGAAGTGTGTTCTCCTAAAATTATTGCACAAATTTGAGATATACAAATATTGCAATCAAACAAATTAGAGGCATGATATTTTCGAATTCAGTTTTATTTTATCAAAGAAAGTTAATTTATAGTTCACAGTTTTTAATAGAAACCAAAAAATAATTGTTTTTTTAATGTACAGAGGACGATTTAAATGATCCGTCGCTTCATTTTGTTTCGTTGCCGTTAACACTACGTCTCGACTAACCAATAATTTGTTCGCACTTGGAGAGAGTGTCTGCAAAATAACGGGAGAATACGATGTGCTCCAACGAATATCAGCAGCTAGACTAAAACTGAGTGCGATGTATTGTGCCCGGAAAGGTAAAGTATTTAGGTCTTCGCGTCACAGCACGCGGCATATCAAGACAAAATACAAGCAATTAAGGGCTGTCCTCGTCTGCAAAATCTTAATAATTTGTGCCGGGCTTTTTGGTCTTTGCACCACAAAGCAGATTCGTACAAAATTTTGCAAATGTAGCGGCAAGTCTGTATGAGCTGATTAACAAATCACGATCATAGCATTGGGGCGAAGCCCATCCAATTGCTGGAGAAAAATTTGTGCTTGATAGCGATAGGAGCGGATACGATATAGGCGGAGTGCTATCACAGGTTGTGAATGAAACTGAGAAGGCAAGTACATATTACATTCATACACTTTCCAAGCCTGAAAAGAATTACTGTGTGACCAGACGGGAATATTCGCCAGTTCCACAGGGTATAAAGCATTATCCCAAGTATTTTATTAGCCTTCGAGGTAAAGTTCAGATTTCGTGCAGTATTGAATTTTTAGCAGTACTCTAGGCTTGAACTGATATTGAACTTAGCACCCAGGTATCAGTCGAACTTTTAAGAAGTATGTTGCAACTTCAGAAGAAGTTGTTACCTTTAACAATCAAATTAATTCAGCTAAAACTCAATTAATTATGAAACAGTAGCTTCGTTCGAGAACCCAATAATTATCAATAATTATATCTAAACTTTACTAAACTGCGTTCGAGTACACAAAGTTTAGTAGATGAGAACACAGTTTGAGAGCGTAAAATGACAGTTCGATGACTGAGCAATTGCAAAATCTGCTAAAGAAATTTTTGTTAGTAGAATTTAGTCGGCTGAAAAAAACATATGTTTTAAAATGTAAACAAACAAACAATTTTTACGGAGTTGTTAAATTTTTTTTGAATATAAGGAAAACTAAAGCACACAATAGGGGTTTGAAAACAGTAAAGTGTACTAATTTACGTTTGCATACAAGAAAAAGTGTTTTTTGCTTAAGTTACCCTTTCCACAGCAGTTTAATTAGGATTTAGGAAAAAAAAAATTATTTTGTTTCATTGTTTATTTACTTCTTTAGTGTTGTAGAAGTGATGAATACTTCGGAATATAGGAATTGGATATTCATACTAATCAATAACAAAAACGAGTAATAATGAACTATTCAACAAATTTAATCAGGAAAACTTACAATATAAATAAAATAAAAAGAAAAAACTTATAAAGCAACACAAGTTACTTTTTTTTCGTAAGAATTGTAGACAATAAATTGTGCTGTACCGAGTACGAACAACAAAAAGAGTCGAGTAGTCAAAGGAATACATTTTTTACAACACCGCATTCAATTTCAATCAGATGTTGGATAAATTTTACTAAATTTCCATTCGCGTACTTTTTGGGCAAAATTTATTTTGGGAGAGTAAATTGAAAAATTTGCTCAGTTACTAAACTCTACTAAAAATTATTCGAATGAACGTAGTAAGAGGTATATTCCACTGCAACTTTACAAAAGAAAATACGCTGACATTAAAAGCAAATAAAACACACATCTTCCATTAACTTTGAAATAATATTTCAACTTTATTAAAAAAAAAAACATTTAAAGGCGACAACTTTTTAAATGCATCTTTATTGTATAAAATATGATTAATAAGAAAATTTAATTACGCTTGTAGATACGACGAATTCGGCTCGGTTTCATCAACAAGCACAATACCTACCTGCTTAACATTTCCATTGTAAATCGAAAAATATTTGCAAACTCGATTCTAATTATCTCTGCTCATACTTACATCGAAAAAATTGGTGAATATGTTTCCCTAATTTTTTGCGTCTATACAGCTTTATATCGTTTAACGGAGAGACCCCTTTTACATTAGCGGAATTGAATGGCAGCCTAAGTGTGCTGGAGAAGAGATGAAGGAGTAGAGTGCAGAGAGGATACCAGAGAATATAGTGATCTCATCCTCTAGCTGTCTCTTTCTTAAATGTTTGACCGCTTCTAATTCCTTTTGTTACATTTCTCTTTTTTATGTTCGATAACTTTTCTGGCGCATTAATGAAAAACGTGTGCGCAAAAGTAAAAATAAGTGTTGAAAAAGTTATATTTATTTTAAATAAACTTACAGGAAAACTTATGCTGTAAATAATAAAAGATACGTTTAATTTTCATTATTTAATTTTTCTGTTTTTTTGCCTTTGTTCTGATCATTTTTTGCATAATTTTTAAATGTTGCATTTGTCTCTCTCTTTAGAAACTGACCGCAGCAAAAAAGCTAATTCAAGCCATTCTCTAACGTCAAAGTGTACATCTCTGGTCTCCCCTGTGGTAGAGTGTCTAGTACACGACTCTCTGTACAGAACATTTTTTTCTTTCTCTCTCTCTCTCTCTCTCTGTCTCTCCAATTTTCTCGATTTTCATCTTGTTGCCTCATATAATTTGTCTCACTTTACTGTCATTTTAGTATTGTTGGCTGTGTATTACAAAGCGGGAAAATTCAGTTCAAAAGAGTTCAAAAAAATGTCTGTCATTCAATTTCCATAAAGTAAAAGCCGGCCTACGAAAATAAGCACAAACTAAAATAAGGTTGTACGACAGACCTATTACGGTTGCGATCGAGTTGTACATAAATTTTTCTCAGTGTAAGACTACTGTTTATACTCTATTTGTCAATAAACGAGAGTAAATTTACAACGTTTTTGAAATATTTGCATTTGTTATTCTTATTAGAATAACAATCATTTCAATCATTTGTTAGTAGCAGTTTTAATAGATTTGACATGAATAGTTTCAAAAACCAAAACACATCCATGCATGCACACACGCACAGACACACATATTTGTGAGAAAATTCCCTTATTCTCACCAACCGCCAATAGCTTCAAAAAATATTTTTAATTTTCGTATATGTGAATTTTATTTATTTTTAATAGGTGAGAAACTAAATATAATTTCATTTATTTCTTTTAATTCACACAAAATATACACAACTTTAAAATACTTTTAATTATGTTAAAAAATTCTTAAAAACTTCTTACCGAATAGCATTACGAAGCCAAAGGACTTTGGTTAAGGTGCCCATATACCACACAATATTATTGAATACTTAATATAATTGTGTACAATTAACTAAATTGCTCAATACTTTCAAACAAAACCTTACCTGTATTGATACTAAAACCGAAGTAAAAGTCAATTACATATTTTACTTACACACTACACGGAATTGTGATTTCAAATTACAAGTTATTTGCAATTGTAATTAAAAAAAATTCAATTACAATTACATTAAAATTTGAAAAGTAATGCTTCTGTTAAATAATTTGAAAAAAAGTAATTATCTTTTATTATTTATTACAAAAATGATTAATTACACATGTTAAAAATGTTAAGAAATAATCCGATTACCGATTAATTCCATTTATGTGAATCAAAAGCAAGTCTAGCAGCCCTATATGCATAACAAAAAGTTAGCATACAGTATGTAGTTTAGACATAACACATTTGGTAAACTATAGCCAACAAACTGCTAACCGCATGCTAACACTTTGCTAACTTTTGAATAACAGAGTCATTTAAAAAAAGTAACGACTCTTTAAAGTGCCAGCATTAGCCGAAGAACAGGTTATTGAATGTGAATATTCCCCAACATTTCAGAGTTGATTTGTACTTAGTTAGCGACCAGATTAATAGCAATTATGCATAAATTCTAAGCCAACGAGCTTAATCGGCATTTTAGTAGGATATGGCCGTAATTGTTTTAAAAATACAACAGAATTTTGTGCAATTAACAGCTCATTCAATAAGTAGGAGAAGTAAGAAAAAAACAAAATTTTAACGAAACTCGATTTAATGATCGCCTTCGAGGGCGAAACACCGAATATAGCGATTTTTCGATATCACTTTTTTGGTACGATTTCTCTTTCTCGTCAAAATAGGCCTCAGTTTCAGCGATTACTTCATCATTGGACTTAAATTTCATTCATTCTGGTGTGTAATAGTGAAGCCATATTTCATCCACTTTCATATATTGACGATAGAATTCCATTTTATTGCGCTTTAACAACGCCAAACACTGCCCTGAAGCATCAATGCGTTATTGTTTTTGGTCGACTGTGTACTCAAGCGGCAGGCATTTTGTACAGAGCTTGCGCTACCATCTGATATCTTTACAATGTCAGCTAGCGCTGGTAAGACCACGTTTAAATTCAGCAATCCACTTCTCCAACATTTGTCTCGATGGAGCAGAATTCGGATAATTGCAATTGAAATATTTCCAATTATCCTTTATCAAAAGCAATTAATTGTAATCGGTGTACCAAATTACAATTAACTGTTACATGTAACTGTAATTGAAATATAACTGAGATCCCCCAGGTCTATTGCGCCAACACATTACGAAAGTACAAATTTACGGGCCAAGCTGTTTGTATTGTTATACATGTGTACATATGTGTGAACATATATAAAAATGTATATATGTCTGTATGTGTGTATATTTAGAGCTATTTATTTACTCAGTACATTTACTGGCCGTTACGAAAACGCTCAGTGTTAACTTCTGATAACTTCCAACCGAATAGAATGTCAAAGACAAACATCATTTGTCTATGACGTTCTGCTGCCCCTTTCGTTAGGGAACACACACATGCATATGGTTACCACTTAATATCATTCAATACTTTATTGCTTAAAGTATACATATGTATATTGTCGACTCCATTAAGTGTATCAATACTTGCAATAAAAAAAATATAAACGTACATACACACATACAAACATATATTAAACTTATTAACCAATAGCATTCTTTTGCTTCCGCAATATTGGCAACACTGTTCATAATTACCCGGCTGAAATTGCTCATTATCATTGCGAATGTCTATAAGCGTGCCTTTGATAAAGGCACATTTAAAGACATAAGAGCCATTTTTTTTAAATATTTTACTTATGTAAAACATAACGCGTACTGCCGAGAGAAAATAAATTTTATTTGTTCTCGGCAATCTATTGTTACGCTGCCCAGCAATTTGGAAGTGCCTATAAGTGTGCCTTTGACAAAGGCACAGTTAAAGCCACAGATACATATTTTGTACATTCATACATAAGTGCTGGCAGTATTATGGGTATATATTGATCAACCACAATAAAAATTAATTTAATTCGTTCGGGCTAATAAAGTTATTTTATATATTCGGCCGAAAAACCTTTTCGGCTCTATGTACATATAACAGAAAGTTAGCTTGAAGTTAGCATATAGTTTGAAGAGAAAACAAACAAGCTCACCCATACCAGCTGTTTCATTTACAACTAGGTAGAAAAATGAGGAAAATAAATTTAAATTTGTAAAAAAAAAATTTTAACTATTTTAGGTCTAATTTGTTTTTATTTTACAATTGCTACAATATAATTACAAATTTTATTGGGAACGAATATCTTCCTTCCCCTTGTACTCAAAAACATCCACGACCCCCCGTCCGATAGACTAGCACACTACTAACTAGCCTACCGGGGCACTCTCTTTTATTATTAATTACCTCCAATTTCATTTAAAAAAAATTGTTTATTTCATTTTCCATTTTATTAGACTCATCCCGCTGAATACGCGATCCCGCTGAATAATGCGTCACTAAAAAATACTCGTATTAAGAGGCCTCTTTGTACTCCAACAACATATTGATACGAAATTCTGTAGTTGATTTTCGATTTGGCCACTCCGAGGAATTTGATTTGTTCCACTGTAATTACAAAAGGCTAATGTCATCTAAATACTATTGAAGGTACCCCTGGTTTTATTAAAATGATCGTAAAACTTAGATCTTGAATTCTTTCGATTTTTTCTAACGAAAAGAAAATTATTTTTGTTAACGTCGTTATACAAAAAGGTAAAACGTACCAAATGCATTATTATACAAAAGCTGAAAAAATGATTAAAGCTGATTGTAATATTTCAAGCTAAAGTAAAATATATTAAACTAAATTGAGCTCGAAACATGCTAATGCGGTCACACTGGACCACTTTATACACTTACTTAACAAATGTTGCCATATCATCAAGAGGCAACTCACAACCTGGCCAACGACAAACACCGTGTGCGTACAGGGGATGATAGTATTTCTTGGCTAGAAAATTTTGATTGTTCTGTGTGTGATCCTTAAGATCACTGAGAGGGCTACAATCCAATTTGGAAAATGCGGCCATATCACAGAAAGCACCCATGGGCACCGCACAAAGGCTTCCGTCTGCATCTAAGAGATTGTGTAGGCTTATCTGCTGGCCGTGTAAAATATCATCTTGCGAGTTAGTAATAAGGTGTCGTTGGCTTAGATTTTGTGTTGTAATTTGCCCATGGACTGTTGTTACGGTCTGTGTGTCTACAATCGCTGCTAAGGGCTGTGCGGGTGTTTTTTGTAGCCTAAGCTGTGTGGCATTATCCTCCTTTGACCTTGTGTTGTCTGTTTCATAATCTGTTTTACATTTCCTGTGGTTATAGCTATTTACCAAATCATCAGCAAGCTCTGTGGTTCTAGCCTCACTATTGATATCAACGTATTCTGCGCCTTCAGCTTCACCATCGCCCCCAGCAACAATATTCAGAACCTCTTCTCGATCTATGTTACCTAAATATTTGAATAGATAAATTGTTATAATGTTAGCCTGTACAGAATTTAAAGTCTACAATTTTTTCCTACAAAATTATATAAATAATCGAATAACTTTTAGGCGCGATAAGTTCCTATTCACAAAATAATCCAAATTTTGTAAGCACTACACACTTCGCACACAAGCGCACTTCGTGGTAAACACATACACTCCCGCTCAATTGATTAGACCCACATGTGTATTTGTCGTTATTTTATTCCTGTCGAGTCATCATGAGGGACAAACAAGTGTATGGAGAAAACTATAAAGAAGGATTTGTTATAGCTTCAACTCCGGCAGAAACTAGAAAACTTCGCAGAATCTCATCAAACTCAATCCTTTCGATATCAAAAGTTAGGACGGAAGCTGGCATACAAGCAAGTATCTCGTGAGAAGTGAAGAAAACACCCCATTCATGAGACACGCAAACAAAATCGATTGCAATTTGCCTGGAAGCATACGAAGTGCAAGCATAGACTCACTTTAGTGATTGCAAAGTTGAGGTTTTCACTAATGAGACGAAGTTCAACCTGGACAGACGAGATGGGTGTAGCCACTACTTCCATGATTTGAGAATAGAAAATTTTGTCCCTGAACCACCACCTCTGAAGAGAGGCCAGTATTATAGTGTGAGGTGCTGTAATGTTCTCTGGACCAATACAATTACAGAACTAAATCGCATTTTTGTGCCGATTTAATGGATTCTACAACAGGATAATGTTTCCTTACATAACGCCAGAGCTGTGAAATATTTATTTTAAGGCAAACATTTACCATCTTTGTTGGCCGCCAGTTCAATAACAATCACAAGTCACTTATTCACTCATTCCAGTCACTTGATGACTTAGTGCAAGTTTGTGTATTTAAAAAAAAAAATGTTGGCATTCCCACTCCGCTCTAATGTACACTGCTGTTCAATTGATTAGACCCACATAACTTTTGTTGAACTGATTATATTAGGGTTGCCAGACGGATTGGATTAGGCTTGAATGTTCAGCTTCAATCTAAAATTGAATTGGTCTAGCTAAACAGAAATTCTCAGGACACATATAAATCAACTGCGACTCTTATGTCCTTGGCACATAAAAACATAGGTCACCACCTATAGACTAAGCAATTTCGTATTCATATTTCTCCACTGGTCCAGCCTCCAGCTGGATCATATATCTGGGTATCTTATCTGTTTAACCTGAATGTAAAAAGTCTACATCACACGGGATTCCCGCACTAAAGCAACAACGGACAAGTCTGCGAATGAGTGTTGAGCCTAGTTAATTGTTCTCCTCCTAAAGACAAACCGATATGGTATACAATCATATAATTGTAATTCTCGAGTTCAAGAGCCCATTGAGCAATACAAGAGACGATAGATTTTCCTTTTTATCCACTGGTGACATTACAAATGATACATTTGTTCTTAGTAAATCTGTCAACGGGGCAGGGATTCAGGAAAATGAAGAAACTAATCTACGAAAATAAGAGATTAACCCCAAACACGCATGCACCTCGCGACGACTCAAAGGAAGAGAACGAATACTCAACCTCAGATCGAAAAACTTTTCATTTCGCTGGCATAACATTCAGGTTATATTTGACTAAAAGTTCAAATAACTCTTGTCAAAATTTTAAATTGTCTAACATTCGGTCCGGATGAACCCCACTCTTGAAGTTTGCAATAGAAAAACACGTCTTCCCCTCTAAATACTCGAAACAATCCTCTATCAGAGGCAAAGGGAAAGTATCCCTATAAGTGCAGGGTAATTAACACACATCCTAATCTTCCTGGGTTTCTCAGTGGCTAAAACTATTTTTGAAGCATACGGTGAATTACTAGGACGTACTTGCCTCTGAAGCAGATAGCAACGTTTGCGAGCATTCTCCAGTCCGAAACTATAACCGATCAATGTTCCCACCAATGAGTGCGTTCCTTTAGCAATAAAATTTACATCAGCCGGGTGTAAACCGTTCGGTAATCCCGTGAATACTTTACAAAAGTTCCCGCATGCTGATTTGTATAGTAACTAGTTATATTGACAAACAAGGGTGAACACAAAGATCGATAAAGTCTATAGACAGCACTAAGATGATCAGGACATCTCTTCCAAATATGAGAGGAGTAATGGTCAAAAAGTCAGGAATAACAGAACATTTACACAAATTTCCTTAAGAATTTAATAAAGCAGTTCACGGCACTATAACAAGGTATCTTAACTCCTCCTAACCCACGATACGGACTCACCTTAAGCCAACCAGCCAACAAACCACACGCGATTCTCAGCGTTTAGACAATTTTCTAAAAATGCAGAGAGCCATGGACCTGCCAAATTTCCAAACGTATTTTTATCAGATTCATAACATAGTGTTGCCAGACTATAACAGTTTCTTATATTACTTGAAATTTTGACAAGTCAAATCTAGTAGCGAGTGTGAAATGTCCTTAAAGAATATTGATTGCATGCGGAATTTAAAGCAAGGCGTATTAAAACAGGAAAACTCAGCAGCGCAGCTGATGAAATTTTTTTAAACTGATTGGACGTCACGTTCTATGTAAAAAAAATATTCGCCATGTCCGCCACTTCGACATTCGCTAAGAAGCCGAAAATGAGTCTACCTGTAATCAATTCGCCTTGCTGCCATCTACTCGTGCCTGTGAATTCAGATATTTTGTGGTTTTACCTCAAATCATATCTACAACTATTTTTCCTTTTCTACTATTATTTCGACAAAGTAGTCATTGTAATCTCCCTCACCGTGTTTAATGCTGATGCCACTTTTTTTATTATTATAACTATTATTGTTGCTGTCATATCTGTGCCCACAGCCACCTTTACTGTCACAATTGTTTATTGTCAAATAGTTTTTTTTCTCGATCTGCTTTTCAATGATTCGACTGCTACTCAGCGCAAACTTTTGATTTTCTTTATGATCATCCATTGTTGGTTGGTTTCGTTGCTTCCAGTTTCTATTTACTTTTTGTTCTAGTACTTGATCACTTTGTGATTTTTTTACGTCACTGTATTGAAAATTCCTTTTAATGAAAGATAAACAATTGATTGTTCCATTTTATTTCCTTAAGATGATTTTTCCTTATAAACCAAATAAGGCATAAGTATATATTTAAGGTGTATAACGATTAATATGCATGTACATACACACATACATATGTATGAATGTAGGCATGTATGCGCAGGTTTTAGGTTATGTAAATGGAATTTGAAAGATGATAAGGTCATGTGTTAAGTTTACATACATACATACTCAACACTATAATCCCAAATACATTATTTTCAAATAGATCCAACAAAAACAACAAATAACCCAACAATGTGTATTCGAATTAATGTATTTGCTATTTTAACCAATCGGAATTTTAAGTGGGGTACACACTATCGAACTTGAGTGACAGTCATCAAAAATTCATCATTATTGCATGATAGTTTTGACCAACCAAATCAATCAATCATGTAGGATGCACAATAGGAAACTAGTTGCGCTTTATTATTAATTGCCGTAGTCGATAAATGAAACAAAAAGTAGAAAGGGACCAAATGGATGAAAAGCTGGGTTGCCGCTAGAAAAGAATCGTTACATATCAGACTTTTAAAAGAAGTAAGGATTGTGTGCCAATGGAAATTAAAGCCTCCACTCATGGGTTTTTATATAAAACTTCTAGGATTTTTGCACTGCGCGAACCACCATACATTTTGATTATAAGCATTTGCAGCGCCGGCACCAGAGGATTCGGATTGTTTACTTTATTTTAATTCGCGCCTACATATATCACGAACGAATCGTATTCATTTTTTAATTCACTGTAAGCTTTTGTTTTGCTTTCTCGAATCAAGGCTCATATCACAGAGGCTGCGCTGCATTTCATAACAATAGCTAAATCCTTTTCAAAAATACCTTTCCGCATTCATGTTTATGCTATGCAGGCTATCAGTCAAAAATAAACACCCATAAATTGGGTCATGTCTTTTTTTGTTACCCTTTTTTTAATACCCTTTCACTTCCAGTAACAACCTCTTGCATTTATGCGAAGATTTTTAAGACGTCCTTTTTTGTGCAGGGTTGATTTTTGCAACGTAATTCTTCTTGTAATCGCCTTAAAACAAAACGGAAAAACCATGAAACAAAATAAGAAGAATACGAATGAATGTAAAGAGAAATAAAAATAAAAACACGCTTTCTACTCTATCCCATTCTTAGACAATAAAGGCATGATTTAAAAACATGGTTTTAAAAAATCGTGTAAATTGGATGTAATATGACGGCTGACTGTCAAACATTTTTATTGTTGATTGTTGTCTCACATACATATGTACATATTTAGTGATCATATCAAGCAAGCGAAAAATTGAACAAAACTGTCACTCATGTTCGATAGTTAGGATCGGATAACAATTTAAAATTTTACATCCGGAACACATCTTATGAAACCTTTTAAAATGTGTCGTTTGAAAACCCATTCAGCAAATGATTTCTATTAAAATCAAAACATATTTTTTCAATATTTAAACTGCCGACAAAGCTTTTAATATGTATGTATGTAAATATGTATGCATACATATCCATATATATGTACATACATATGTACATATGTTGCTTAACAAGAATTATTTACGCGATTTTATTAAAAAAAAAATAACACTTCTTGATGTTTGTGTTTAGTAGTTATTTTGTATCTGTCGGAGCCTGCACCGAAGAGGGCATATTTTAGCACCATTTTATATGTATATTCATAGATACATAAGTATGAGCATACATACATAGGTAGATACAGCTTTTGAAAACTCCTATAGTTTTGCCTAATACGCATGCCCATTATTACATACTACATATGGTTGTACTATACGGGTATTGTAAAGAAAGGGACAATAAATATGCATTACAAATAAAAGAATCAACGTTTTTGCTACTGGCATTTTGATAAAAAAAAAACAGAAGGAATACGTACATCCATATATAAATATTAAAACCCATAACAATCATATGTATGTATGTACATACATACATACATACATATGTATTTATGGCTAACTATGTAACAGAAACAGCATTTTTTATACTTATAAGTATGTATATACATACATATATCCGTTTGAAATTCGTCCTGGCTAGCCACGAATTTCTTCGCACATGGGCAGAGCGTCAGCAGAATAATGGAATGGGAAAAACGTGTTCGTGGTCTTCTGTTTCGAGAATTCGTGTGGATGTTCCTGCTCAGTTTGAGAATAATTTTTTGTCATAGAGAGAGTTTGCATGTTCTCAGCTTAGGTTATATAGTTTCAGCATAGTTTATTATGTGATGGCAGAACTGCGTTGTGTGAACAACTGTTCGGACAACGTTGTTTGAACAGAAAAGTAGCATCTATACCGACGGCCTAAACGAGCCATATTCCTGTGCGAACAACTATCTGTACGTTAGCAGAAAAGATCTATGCCTAGCCATGACGCCATATTATATAGATACAAATGCACTTGTGCATTTCTTATTTATTTTATTCGTAGCCAGAGCACAAAGCCGGTGTTTTTTAGAGGTAACAATTTTGGCGTAGCGGCGATTAACGCTCTACTAACAAGGCATATTTAACTATAAAGTTATATATGCCTTGTCCACTAAGGTGTTTTGGCCCAAAAAACTTGATTTTCTCAAAACAAGTGTTTTGCTAGATGTGTTCACATATGAATTTAATATGAGCAAAACACTTCAAACCACTTCTCGAAATTTATAAGTACAACACTGTCTTACTTGTAGAGTTCTGTCAGTCACGAAATAATTCATTCAATTGAAAAAATATTTCAGAAAGATGGCAGCAACTTTAAAACAATTACAAACACAACACACAATTTATTTTGTTTCGTCATACACAAGAATTTAAAATGGGTTGTTGCTTTTGTTATAGTTGTAAAGTTGCCACCATCTTTCTGAAATATTCTTTGAATTGAACAAACTAGTTCGTGGCCGGCATAACTCTAGTTACTTGTATGATTACTAGGGCTAGGATTTTCATGCATTAAAAAACCACGCTTTATGTACATTGACTCAAACAGAAAAACAGACATTCCTAACACATTTATATTTAAAAACACTACAAACAAAATAGCATTTCTTTTTTAAACTAAACGTATATTTCTCTTATTATCGGTAACTTCTGAATTATTAATTAAAAAAAAGCTAAACAAAACAAATAAAATATTAATTTTTTAGTACTTGGTAGCGTCGCCTTTAGATTGAATAACTTTTTGTAATATTTTTTGCATTGAATTAATTAAATTTTCACACAGTTTTTCATTTTCCATACATTCGAATAATAAGATGCCTCATTTCCACTCTTGTTTGCTTACCTCTTGGCGCCATCTTTATTTTTTTTATCGATAAATCCACTCGGTGTTCACAAACAGAATAAAATAAATTATTTTTTTCCTTTATTGTTCGCCAAAATATAGAACAAGCAAAGACTACTTTGCTTGTTAGAGAATATATTTGTAACGGTAAATAGGGTTGCTTACTATAGGGGGCATTGTCGCTTTCGAAGCACAGTTCATCTGTCGGTGAAAATTTCTTTCAGCAAGAACGTTTGCTGTTATTAAGAACCATGGGGCTGGGAGCAATTACTCTAAACGTTTTAAACTGATTTAGAAACGTTTATTTCGTATTAGGGGTAAAAAAGAGATTGCCAACCTAGTAGGATGCCTAGAAATGAGATGGTATTGTACTTATTAAGAACTGGCTCCTCATATTGGCAGATACCAGAAAACTTTGGGGTGGAATTCGAGATTTCATACTTTCTATGTAGTATAGATCGTTAGCAGATCTAAGACACAGCTCTCTACTGTTTGCCAACAAATTAAATTTTAAGAAATTCTCAGAACGGAAAATTTATTTTGTCTCCAAACTACACTTGACAAGAGTTGCCAGAAATTCCTTCCAGAAACCTACATCAAATCACCCTGTCGAACTAAATACATAAAGGAAGAAACACATGTTGACGAATACCCTTTAAGGCTTGTCCAAGCCCAAAACTTTTGGTGAAAAAACAATTTAAGATTAATTTCAAATTTTTAAAAGTGAGAAGTGAAATATTTATTTATTTGCCCTAACAAGTTAGGTTAAGTGGAAACGTAAAACAAAATTATTTAAAAAATAAAGTTAAAGCAAAATGTCCAAATTTTACTCTATTTGCTTTCACACTTCTTGCGTGATTTTTTTTTAGAGTTATGAGTTAACACAAGAACCAGTTCTCATACCCTTAACATAAGCTGATGTTTTCGCATCATTGCGAGGGGTTATGTACAAAAATGCAAACGCACATCATTAGCAACCGATGCACATTCAATATGACGACTGCATCCGAAAGCATTACCAATTCAACTACATTTGATTTTTCAAGGGGGATGTGAGAGCAACGAATCTTCTTTTTCAGATAATGATTTTTTTTATTAATTAATCATAAATTGTTGTAAATAAAACTTTAAATTAAACATATATTTTTAGTGAACACGACCTTTAAAAACAATAATGGGATCAAGAAATTGGCGTTTAAATTCCATTTGATGGCAGACACACATTGTACACAAAATTTGTACGTATGTACATACGCTCTCTTATCTGTTACGAGTATTAAAATTAAGCGGTTAATTTATTTTGTTGCTAATTACTTTGTTATAAGTTAGATGAGGTAAATAAAGTTAATTTTATCTTTGTCACTTTTTGTTCAGCAATTATTTGTTTAATATATTTGTGTGAAATATTTTCCACTTTTCAACGCTTGAAGCAGTTGTATTAGCCTTAGATGCAACTGTTGTTAACTAAACGATTCATGATGAACTACATAAAAGTAAAGCAACACAACAGAAAAATGCAGTAAATAGCAACAAACTGTTGTTGTATATAGCTTGAACATCAATTGCACCACCGCCTATTTCCATCATTAAAGTAGTAAACACATTATACAGCAGTTTCACCACCCATACTAAACAAAGAACAGTAGCCTTATGTACATTGTACATTTACACATAGTACTCTTTACCAACTGCCTTATGAATAAGGCAGCCAGCCAGCCGTTCCCAACACGCTAAAAGATTTATGTTACTGTTCCACTAAACTCGGTGCATGCAGTAATCCCCGGAAAAATACCTGGTCAACATTTCTAAGATTTTTAGGTAATAACGCGGGGAAAGCACTTAAACATTTCTAAGACTTGGTATTCAAATTATCATTAATATTTTATGAAGTTAAAATATCTCTAATCATATAAAAAAAACAACGTTGCATTTAGCTGCAGTGCTGTATCCAAAATTTCTATGAGTAATTAAAGGAAGTAATAATTTTAAGGAACATTTCATTTTGCGGATTAAATGTTTTAGGCAATAATCCGAATTAGATATTTAACCGAAAGGTAATTGAAGGAGAAATTTTAAAAGAAAGAGAAAAAAATTAACGGGAATTTACAAACAGAGGTAAATCAGCGTTTGCTACGCGATATACTGTACTACGCGGCATGTTTTCTATCATTAACTTAGAACGTATTAGGGGGCATAAGCTAGTCTTTACGCGCATTTCCCTGCTTACTTAAGCCAGTTCGTCAGAAAATTAAAAACGTCGGGTAAATAATTTTTAAAAAAGAAGGAATAAAATCCCAAAAATTCTTTATATTATTAAAAAATATTCAATAGATTGTGCAAGTTTTGGTAACACACCTTGATTAGCCATAAGTTGTTCGCACAGGGAAATATCGTCAGCAGAATATTGAAAAGAAATTGTTTGTGGTCGTCTTTGTGGAAATAATTTGTTTGTTTGTCGTGTTTTCATGTTCTCAGCACAGTTTATGTAAGGCTGTTTACAGGCGAGAGATTGTGTGTATTTTGTTGGTGTAATGGCAGAACAGTGTTGTGCGAATAACTGTTCGGGCAATTTTATTTTAACACGAACATACTTATCAACAGCGACGTCCTTGACAAGCCACATCCCTTAGCGAACAGCAATCTGTACGTTAACAAAACAGATCTATGGCTAGTCAGGTCAGCATTTCACGATCCATATTCCTGTGCGAACAGTTTGTTGTGGGGCCTTTTTTGTAAAACTATTTTGTTTTGAATAGCTTTGGAATTTTCAGTTGGTCTAATAAATTTCGAGCATAAGACGTTTAAGTTTCTTAAAAAGTTGAGTAAAGGATTCTAATGAGCTTGCAGCGAAGTGCGCATAGAGAGTAGCTAATTGTTGGGATCAATTATCTAGAAATAATTTTTGAAATACAATATCGAAAATTGTTTTTAGTATTTTTTTTGTATTTTTGTGCATATTTAAAAACATGTACATATGTACTTGACTAATCGCGAATTATAGGTCCCCAAGCTAATTTGATTTACCTAGTTCAAACATTTATAAAAAGCTCAAGAAATATCATAGTTTTTTTAACTTTAAAACCCAAGTGATGATGTTGACTTCAATGGCCTCATATGGTTTCGCAGATGCTAGTTAAGAAACACTTATTGATTTTTTATATACAGCTGTAACACCGTATACGAAATAGCAAGTACAAGGAGCATTGCTATTTTGCAGTACATCTACAAGCGCATATGCGACGGAAGGTATACATGCATACATATATATTTTTACCAAACACCCAATAAGAATGTCAGGGAATATTATTTATATTTTCTAGTGTTTGGAAAGGGACCATGCATACACATATATACATATGCACACATAGCCTTAGATTTTAACGAAACTATTCAAAAATATATTCAGCGTCCTTTGTTAAGCGTCGGAGTTATAATTTTCTTGTTAACGCGTATCTTTTCAAGCTTTTTGTTTTAATTTGTGTATACTCAAGCTTTAAAATTTGTTAAGCAATTCATTAAAAATAAAAAACAAATTAAAAATAAAATAAATTCTAACAACCAAAAGTTTGACACAGAAGCAAAAAGTTCACCTTTGTAGCAGTCTGACAATTTTGTTATTTGCTTGAGTCGACATTAATGCTTTAAATTCGCTCTATTTTCAATATCGCAGAGTCACAAGCAGTAAAAATAACTTAATATTTATTTATTATTAAAACATATTCATATTATCATCCAAACATTTCGACGAATCAGAATTCTATGCATATTGCAATGCCATTAGCAGCGGCGGCACGCCATTTTTTTCTTTGCATCTTGAAATAGTACCTACATACATACATACATGTAATTTAATAATATAATAAGTCTGTTCCAAGTGCATAACAAAACAGTCCGAAATAGTCCAAGTTAGTCCAAACGCGTTCCAGATAACAATTTTTGTGCAATTTTGAGAGTAAATGAGAGAGTAAAATTTTTCATTTCCTGTACAAAATCGTCCGAACTTTTTCTTTGGGTAAGTTCGGACTAGAATTAAATCATCAGCTGTTTTTTGTTTGTATTTAAAAATCATAATTTTTATATAAAGGAAGAAAGTTTTTTTTTTTAATTTATTAAAAAGCAAAACGGAAAATTTTTCCAATAAACTTGAAGTTGTAAGTACATATATTTGTGCATATTTATCACTTTATTTAATAAAAAAATGCTTTTATCGAACAGTTAAGTAGTTACGGACAGGTGCTGCCAATGATGCAAAAGTTTTGCTTTTAAAATATTATTCATTTTAAGTGTATAAAATTACTAAAATAAAATTTATTTAAGAAAGTAAGCACCATTTGCGTTCCAGCAATTCCGGACAACTTTGGGACATTCAGAGAGTAATTTTCTTTTTACTCTCAATAGTCCGGACTATTTTGTTATGCACCTGGAACAGACCTAATAAATACATGAAATTAAGATGAATTAAAATAACAAATAAAATAGACGACGCAAAATGACTTCTGGAATTTATATGAAAAAATGAATTTATATATTCTTTAAAAACTGTTTGCCATTTTTTTAAAATACAAGAAATGATACATACATACATATATGTATACTATATTCATGAAAGCAAAAATATATCTTTATAATTTGAATTGGTTTCTACAGTAAACAAATAAGCCTATTTTGACATTTGCCTACCCAACAAATTGGACGCGGAACACTGTACCGTTGATCGCTGCCCGCCGACGCATCTTGCATAGATTGACCTTTCACAATACTAACTAGACCGAACGGCTTACAATAAAATTGGCACAATTATATAATTGAGTTAACTCTTTCATATAAACATCTCAGTCCACAGTTTTCAAACGCCTTTGTTGGTTATTCTATTGTTCAAAGCACTTCCAACAAGGTGTCTGACTGTATCGGAAGACATCAGCAAACAACTACGTTTTAATTTTATTGGCAGTGATTAAACTGCAAAAATAAAAATTTAAAGCATGAATGAAAATAGGTAAATAAAAATTTAAAGCATGAATGAAAATAGGTAAATAAATTGTAGTTGGAGAGCAACGAATCTTCTTGGAGAAACCTTCCGCCGCAATACCCTTATTGTCAGTAAGTCGCCGCCAAGAATTTATAACCTGCGTCAAATTAGTAATGTAATTTGATGTTTCAGTTACTTTTAACCAAATTAGATTTTTTTCCAACGTTCCCTTTTTTGAAGTTGGTTATAATGCATTTATATTTCACCCAATATCTATCGTTCACACTGCATTTAGCTGTTCGCCCAGAAATTTGGCTAGTCAAGACCGTCGCTGTTCATGGTCGCTTCATGTTCAAACAGAGTTGTCCGAACAATTGTTCGCAAATCAATTAATTTGATTTTAACAGAAGGTGGCAGTGTGAAATTTAAATATTACTAATAAAAAAGGTTTAGTGGGTTTTCATTTTAAAAATTTTATAAATCGAATTAAAAAATTGCTAGAAACTCCCTATTTTTAAATCCAGAAATTATTTTGTAAATGCCGTTTTAAATGTGAAGCATGTATGTTACACAAGCAGGTATGTACGGAAAATCGGTCGACTTCAAATCGCACTATTTCGAGAATCAAATTTAAGTATAAACTTTTGAAAACGATGGATTTCCATTACATACCTGATGGTTGGCTTTTACTGACTTTCGTCGATACCTTCACCTAAGTATGAAAAAGCTCAATAGTTGAGCATCGATTTTATTGAATTTATATTGGCCATTTACTCAAACAATTTTATAACTCAAAAAATGAATTTATGGAGTTAATGATGTAGAATTGTTGGTTATGTCATGCTTTATCTTGTGTATAAGTTTCATCTTTATCTTTATCTCTTCTATTTTCAAACTTTGAAGAGAATATGCCTTTATTTTTTGTAAATAATAGTGGAAGCAAATATAAAACTTTAACCAGATTTATCTCGAAACGCTAGTTATTGAGTTATGATAGGTTTGAGTAAATAAGCGATATGTCAAAAATATTTCACATAATGAAGATCTAACAAACCTGTTTTTTTTTAAACTACTTTAGTTTTAGTTGTAAGTTCTATTCATATTATTTATATATTGTAAAAATATTAAAAGTAATTTCTTTAAGTGTATGCCTTAAAATACGCCGTTGTCTAAACGAGTTTATTTTTGCGACTACGATGTTTATATTGTTTAGTTTTTTAGACTTACAAAACAAAAAACATATGTCAACGTTCGCGGAACTTTTGTTATTGTTTGTTGGAACATTAATATAAAACTATAATTGTGCAAGAAATTGTGTTGAAAATTGTTATTGTTAAATAAGTAAAATGAAAAATAAAGGTGGCCATAATAAGGGCAAACGTATATCGTAAGTTTTAATATATGTATGGATGTATGTATCTATGTACATACAATGAATATGTGTACTTCGTTCAGCCAAAAGGTCATGAGGAAAAGTATTTATCGCTGTAAATATGTATGTACAGACATATGTATGTATGTGCATTAAAAGTGAAGTCAATGTCTCCTTGCGAAACACAACATATTTTTATCATTTATGTGGCTTATAGTGCTTCATGGATTATTAGGCAATGAAAGGTTTGTATATTTACTTGCGGCCTGATTGCGAAACATGCACAAATATTGTTACCAAGGAGTCTAAAATTGTGTTGGAGTTTCAAAATTACATTAAGTGACTTTTGAATTAAACACAAATTAGATTATGTACATATATTGATTTTATTTAGCGAGAAGTGTTCATCAAGTTTACTGTAATTTCAATACAATTTACAAAGCACAATAAATTAGAAGGAACATTACATTACAGGTATAATAATAATAAAGTGTTTTAGGTAACATCCAATTGGATCATCTTAGCAATATTTGCTGTAGATCATATGAATGTTGTTGTCAATATATTTCCGCATTAAAGGGTTGTCCCATTAGAAAAGATCTTAGATATTTTGTTTACTGTTGCTAAATTGCCATGACATGTTACACAAAATGTTTAGAACAGGCCTTTAGTGACCCTCTACCTGAACAAGATCTAAATGATCCAGGCGCTCAAAATTAATATCTATAGACCCTACCATTCAAAAAATGGAGAGAGCCATACGACTGCCAAATTTCCATCCGTATTTGTAAAAGATTCATAACGCAGTGTTTTCACACTATAACACTTTCAAATTTCATTTGAATTTTTGACACGTCGTTTTATTCAATCTAATAGTGGGAAAAGCTGCACCGGTAGTACATTTGTGTTCTCATGAAGGCCGTCAGTACTTGTAATTTTCGTTTGAAGTGAGTTCTTCTGATTCGTTTGTAATGCTCGCACCTGAGGAATTGGTTACATTCTGTGGCGGCACAATTTATTAGAGATCGACCTTAGGTGACTCTACGATCGTTTCCTTGTGCATTCCACAGGAGGTGCCAGTGAGAGCTTTTAAGGCCCTACTGCTTGATTTCACTTTAGGTTTATGTACTTGGTGAGTGAAGAGAAGTGAAGAGACAACTTCGACTTTGATGCTGATATACTAAGCTTACATTCCTGCAGGAAATCTGTGCTAGTGGCCAGGTATTGCTAGGAGGGAATACCAGCTTCCGTGATGAGCATAGAATTCACCACGTATTATTCCGCTACCTTCTCGCAATTGATGGCATATGGTTGGAGGACAACTTGCCTCTATGCCGTTTAGGGGTGGGTAGCGCAGTTGGCGTTTCCAATAATTTTATCTGTTTTATTAAATTTTTCGACACTTAATGTCCCACAAAAAAGTTTGTATAAGAAGCTGCCACGTAAACTTCTATCTCTCTAAACTCGTGTATTTGTAATACTTATTTTGTGTATTTGTTCATATCTCGCGTTAGACACTTTAGAAACTCTTTTTAAACTTTTATTTATTAAGATTGTTCGCAGTATAATTTCCTACGGCAAAGTTCATAACAAGATCTTGACCTTTGTTTCGTGATTGTTAGTTGAGTTGTTTAAGTATTGGCCATTTTTTTAAACGTCTATGTTGAAATGTACTTCGAGTTATCAAAATGCTGCACAGTGCTTTACTCCTATATAACAAGCGGACAAAAATAAAAGCTACGCTTTTATAAAATTCTTTTGTAAAAAAAACAATTATTCTTGAAAAAATAGGACCAAGGATACGTCCATCTTCCATATGTCCTTGAAATTTAAAATTTTATTTTAGCTACATGTGTGAACGTGTGATACACCTAAAGACAGAAACTAAGATGTAAATTTTCAGCATTCATTATTCATTATTTTAAAAAGCTTTAAAAGAAACAAGTTCAGGAATGAATGATTTTTATAAAAATTATAAAGAATTTTTTTTGTGCTTGGAGAACTATTATTTTTTTAAAGGAAACAAGGGTGCGTCAGCAGTCTAGTTATTAGTGTGCTAGTCTATCAGGCTTGAGACCGTTGGTCCGATTTCCACAAAAGACTATCTCTAAGGGAACGTTTGGTATTCTTCTAACCAAGCCCTTTCCTTTGATACTACAAGAAATCATTATCACTGCATGATTATTCTCAAAGAATATTGTTGTTCTACGAAATATTGTCATTCATTGCCTTCAATTGCCTTCGAAGCTGTAATACGAGTATAACTTTCAGTCAGTGCGCTTACCAGATATGTATGTACATATGTACAACTCTTCAAATACACTATTTGCTTCTGCTGGCAAGCACCCTACGCTGTATTCCATTATTTGTACGGCCGGCCTAGTTTATATATAAAACATTGACAATTATAGTAATCTTGACTTGAAATTCTCAGATTTTGGCGTCGAAAAGCGATAAACCTAAAATGTTCTTTAAAATTAGTTTGACTAATGTTGTTATCTGTCAAACAGTATAACTTTTGTTACAACAAAAGAATTGTTTTTTATTTTTGTTTATGGGACAAAGCACTGTGTGCCGTGTCGTTATCAACAGAAACTTCTGATACTGCTGTTACGTTTAAGTAAATACATATTTATGTGACGTTTACGTGCAATGCTCTTGAAATGCTTTGTTTTGATAGAACAATTTGTTTTTTGTTTGAACAATTTGTTTAGTTTTACTGAATCTTTCTACTAAAAGAAATTTGCAATAAGTATTCAAATCGCATCTCTAAAATATTATTATCAATGTGATAACTAATTTATTGTATTTGATCTTAATAAACGAACTATCTACTATTGGGTATGGAGAGCCGTCTCGCCAGGCTTAACATGTCTGTCTTGTTTTAGTGCCTGGTGACCATGAAATTCCAGTAAATCGTGTGCTAGAGTGTTGGGCTGAAACACGAGTTGGTTACGTACTTGGACGTAGCTGTTTTTTGCTCCTTCCTCGATAATGCGAACTTCTAGATCTTACCAGGGGTCGCAGACGATAAATCGTAAAGTCCTCGACTGTTTTCTTTGTAGCTTCTGGATGTTGGATGCGTAAGCAGTACCCCATAGCTACATGTCATATTGGCTGTATAATAGATTTTTATAAAGACACTTTGCCATCCAAAGACAGGGTTGAGTTAGGACCTTTTAGCAAGTGGAATTGGATGGTTCTAAATTTTATGGCCGCAATTTTTCCCTCAATATGGTGGGAGCAAGTTAGGTGTCAATTTAGGAGGATACCCAAATATTTAAATTGCGTTTCGCGCTGGAACAGTAGTAGTTGCTTCCTGAGATAAAACGTTACGGGAACATATTTCGAACAAATTTCACTTGGACTTCTACTTTTTTAGCCCGTACAAAAATTACAATTAAAAATGAACTATGCCTAGAATAAAACGAACAAAACACAATGATAACCGAACGAGTACCTGCTACGAGTAAAACGTATAATTACGAGCTTTACCCACTACCTGACCACACCTCTTCGATGGCTACATGATCAACAGTCAAACCGTAACAAGACGTACCTGTTACCACCTTACACATAACAAATGGATACTTGACATAAACTGCTCAGAATGAATAATTACACCGGAGATGGCACATATCCGAAACCATGTTATCTCCAAACCAAGCTTGATTAGGGATAACGAAAATTTGGTCCAAATATCTATATTTTATTATGGTGGCTAAAATATCAGGCCATTCAAAAAGGCCATAGGATGATGTACTAGAATTTTTTTCATATGATTTTTATTTATAAATTTGACAGCAATCTGACTATTGATTCGAGAGTTACAACATTTTGTTTGAAGCATAAATAAAAAGCATATTGATAAAAAGGAAAAAAGTGAATATCGAGTTTTGATAAAGCATTGCTATTTGATGAAAAAAAAAATACAATGGATTGTTAAACATTATTCAAACTCTGCTCCATCGAGACAATTGGTAGAGAAGTGGATTAAGTCTAATAATTAAGTAATCCCTGAAACTGAGGCCTATTTTGAGAAGAAAGAGAAATCGTACTATAAAAGTGGTATCGAAAAATTGCTATTTTCGTTGTATCGTCCTCGAAGGCGATAATAAAATCGAGTTTCGTAAAAATTTTGTTTTATTTTCTTACTTATCCTACGGACTTATTTTACTATGACTTTAGAAGGCTACTACAAACTACATATAACAACAACACACACGGGTTATATTGAAATACGACATCACTAGAAGTAAAAGTCAAAAATTGTATAAAAAGCAACTTATTTTAGAAAATTTAATTTACTATAATTAATATTAAGCTAATCGATGGTCTTATCAAATAATATTCTTTTGATTAAACGCTTTAATCTTTCAAATGCAATTTAGTTTTCTGGCGATAACATTAATATTTCTAAACCATAATTGATTAGGTCGTGAGTTCTCCTCTATAATAAATTGTAGTTGATTTTTTTTATAAAACGCTTTTGAAATTTAAAAGCCAGTTATAAGCAGTCAAGGGCATATGACAGAATATTCCAATAAATGTGTCTGAAAGTGTAGCACGCTAAACAAAAAAATTTACAAAACAAATAAAAGTAAAGTGTAAAAAAAACTATTAACAACTCTGAACTAAACAAGTTTGTTGAGATAATATTAAAGAATTAAAATGAAATATTACATAATATACTTTATAATTTATAACAATTTCAGCCATTCGTTCGTGGACAAATAATCTAGGAAAGTATACTGAGTCAAAATTAAAGCAAACCCTTGAGAGTAAAGCCAATTTCATTGCAATGATATAATTTAAGTGCGTTTGAAGTTTAAAATATTCGAACCCTCATTTAAGAAAAAACACTCCTTAGTTTTTTGTGCTGCAGCGAACAGCAGGATCAAAATTTTATTTCTGCAATAGCCTGTTGCTGTGTGTATTATATATATATATATTTAAATTTAGTGATGTTGGGATCGGATCGGGCGCTAAATGTAAAGAACCTCACGTTACTCCTGGCTGGAGTTTCGGGTATAATTCAGTCTCCCCAGATTTCTCTTACATTAAAGTCCATGTGCTTCGTATCTATTTTTATATTACACGGCACTTCGCCAATAGTAGCATTGGTCCGTGACATTTGCCGTTACTCCTAACCTCCTACGCTGCCTCCTACTCTGTAGTATACTAAGCTTCTGGCTCTGGGAAACACTACCGCTTGTTCCCCGAACTAGTGCCGAAAGTCAGAGGTATATCCTTCTTGTGTTGCTGATTGTAAACCAGAAATCCTACTCTGCTTGGTGTGAACCCAATCCCTTTGTTTTTATCCTAGCATTTAATCCTCTTTTTAAATGCTGTAGTTACCTTATCGGCACGGAAATCCTTGCACGGAATTGGCAAGATTATACAAAAATTTAAAGATAATTGAATCGTTACAGACCTTTGAATCAACGCAATGTGCGTATTGCCGCAAATATTCTGTTAGTGAATGCGTGACGGATAATCCGAATTTATCGATTCCACGTCGTTCTCATTCACAACGCCGTAGATATTTTTTTTGCTGACTGAGTGCTAGAGCAACAGGCTCTTAATGCCTATTTTTCTAACACCATTTTCTTCAGCGTTGAAGCTCATTTCTCACTCACCTGTATACATAATTTTAGTTTGTTGGCTTTGATCTTGAATTAAAAAATATTTTATTTCCTGCTGAATATTGGTTGCTATCCCTAATCGAGCTATTAGTTACTGTAAAATATTAACAAAGTTTAGCAATTTAAATTCAAAACAAAATTGTGGATTATTTGTTAGATAATTTTTTATAATTTTGTTAAGTTTTAGACACGAATATTAAAGGAATTAAAGCATGTGGCAATAGATTTGACCTATTTTTTTCAAATACATTTGTGAAGAAAAAAACAAGCAAGAAATACGAGCGGCTAGTAAAGAAATGGCTGTATTTTCCAAATATGTTAATGGTGTGGCGGATAAGCTTGAGCAAGCTAGCTGGCCCAAAACAGCTCTCAGCCACATATTACTTGGTGCAGCGGTTGCAGCGTGGACAATAAAAGTAACATATCCTATGCTGAATAATAAGAAAGCCAAAAACGAAGAAAATATCGACAATAAGAATAATAATAGAATTGGTAGAAATCATGGGGCCTTGACGCCGCCTCAAACAGGAGTAACGGAAGATGAGGAATTAAAATTGGCCGAAGCTGAAAAGCTTTTAGTGGAGCAACAAATGAAAAACCAAAAAAGCAAAAATATGTTAGAGCCCGGCATTAATAAAGAATTTGTAAAGCAACTCGTAACACTGGTAAAGATAATGATACCAAAGCCTTTGTGCTACGAAACAGGCCTCCTAAGTATTCACACGCTCTGCTTAATATCAAGAACATTCCTCAGTATATATGTAGCGGCATTAGAAGGTACCATTGTCAAGTATATCGTACGCAAAGATGTTCGCCAATTCGCTATAGTTTTACTTAAATGGTTCGGCATTGCTATCCCAGCCACCTTTGTCAATTCAATGATACGCTTCTTGGAAAGTAAACTCTCATTGGCATTCAGGTAATCTTAGAAAAGCCTTAATTTTCATTTCTACTGTGACTTGAATTTGTGCATTTATACTTTGCAGAACGCGGTTAGTGCGCTACTCTTATCGCTTGTATTTTAAAAATCAAAACTACTATCGAGTTTCAAATCTTGACGGTCGTATTGAAAATGCTGATCACAGGTAAATGTGTGTTTAAAAACAATGTATGTATATTCACAATTTCCTTTTCGTAGACTTACTGAAGACATTTCCGTATTTGCCAGTTCGATTGCTCATTTGTACAGTAGCCTAACAAAACCTTGCTTTGATCTTATGCTAATAGGACTTGCCCTAATGCGTTCATCACAAAAAATGAAATCAAATATATTTTCAGGTAAAGTATTATTTAACAAACATATTTAGAAATGCTCTCTTAGGTACATTTAGGTTCAAATAAACTAGCAATAAATAGGCCCTTATTAAGAGCGATATTTAATCTTCCATTGTGATGCAAAGAGCTGATCGACGAAGAATAGCGCTTTTGTGAATTTCACTTATTTGGATTGTTCACAAGATTTTCACACAATACGCTACAGCGTCGACAGAAAAATCTATACGCAACGAATATGTCGACACTGTTTGCGGCTTACAATCAGGTTTGCCAGAATATTTACACGCAAAATGTGGAAAAACCATAAATTTTCCAATGAAAAATCACCAAAATCGGCCTTTTTGTTTCTAAAAAACGTCATCAAATTTTCAAAACATGTCTAATTATTTGTAAGATAAATACAATACTTTTACTTCAAATAAAGGGTTTTTGAACCCTTAAACCAGCTTTCATGTCCATCAGTCAAAAGATTAATTATTTTTAATTTAATTTTGGTATGAAAAATTATTTTAAAGTTTAGTTAAAAATGATAAAGCAATTAAGTTTGTTTTTTAGGTAATATATGAACGCAAAGGTTCTACGATTGGACAAGCCTTCAAGGCTTATATTCTCAGGGTATTCGTCAAGATGTCTTGCTTCCTTTATGTATTTCTTTAGTATTTTTAAATTTAATTTGTTGGCAAATAGCCAGGGTACTCCACAATTAGGAATTTCGTCCAAGTTCTGCTGACGATTAATACGTTCGTATAGGAAGTAGGGAAATGCGAATTCAACTCCCAGAGTTCTCCTCCAAGGATTAACACACTCGCAGACTGAAGAACAAAGCCTAATTGCTCCTAAGCGATAAAGACAATGTCGCGTGCGTCATTCTTCAACCTAGAGCTAATGTGCGACTGATGTATTTTTTGCATAATTCTAATGAAATCTGAAGATTTTACTCATGTTATTAAAAACGTAATTGTTAGGTTTTGTGTCAACTTTTATTAAAAAGAATCCCAATTTTCCCATATCTTATTTTATTGCATCTATTTGTAAACTAAAACCAATGTAATAATTAATTTATTGTATTGAAGTCGTAGTATATTATTTACGTTTATATTCGACGCGTCCGAGAATGTTGGGATGGACCGTATTTGCATGCAATTTTCTTAATTTCTTCCTCAATAGTTGGAATATATATAGGTCCCAGTAAATATCATTTCATTTCTCAAATAAAAATCGTTGCAGGCCGTCAGTCTCCACTCGACTGATTTAGCCAGACTCCTTGCAGAGAGAGTAACCTGTTACCGGCCGCACACCACGTGAAGGTATAAGCCAGAGCTTCTGGCTGTGCACCTAATTACGGCAAGCCATATATTTGTGCCTGCCAGCTGGTGGCAAAAATTAAGGTAGATATGTTGCTAATAAAACGAGCCGAGCCTTATTTCAGCGATGTCGATGCGCAAGTTTTAATTTAATTCACAATTTATTGGCATTATATTATATAGACCAAAATGCCATATATGGCATGTACGAGGTGTGGCTATTAAATAACGAGACTGACGCTGTTACAGAAGAAGTGCGCATGCGCCAAACGCCAGCAACCAACAGCTGTTATGGTGAAGCCTTCTCTTTCGAATGTAGTGCCTCTCGCTTCTGTGAACAAATCAGTACAGCCATAGCCTTCGTTCGCATTGTTTCGCCGGAAAAATGTTAAGTGTAACAGTAGAGCAACGAATTGTTGTGAAATTTCATGTGAAACTTGGAAAAACCGCTACTGAAACTTATAATTTATTGAAAGAAGTGTATGGCAATGAATGTTTATCGCGTGCACGTGTTTTTTAGTGGTTTAAGCGTTTTCAAGATGGCCGAGAAGACGTTCAAGATGAATCACGCGGGTCGCCCTTCCACGTCGAAAACGGATGACAATATCGAAAAAATCGGTAATCTGATTCGATCTGACCGTCGGTTAAGTATTCGTGCGATTGCTGAAACTGTACGAATTGATAAAGAAACCGTACGGCAAATATTACATAACAATTTTAACATGCAAAAAGTGTGTGCCAAAATGGTGCCTAAAATTCTCACATTTGAACAACTGTTAAGAGGTTTCTAGCCAAATTCAGCATCCCAGTGGTAGACCATCCGCCTTATTCGCCGGATCTTGCGCCGTGCGACTTCTATCTGTTTCCTAAGGTGAAATCTGCATTAAAAGGAACAAGATTTGAGTCTGTTGAAGCTCGAAAGAGAAAGTGGCACGCGTCCTGAAGGAGCTGACAGAAAATGACTTCCAGCACTGTTTCGAACAATGGAAGATTCGCATACAGCGTTGTAGGGATAGAGGAGGGGTGTATATTGAAGGTGATAATAAGTAAAAATGTATGAAATAAAAATAAAATGTTTTACAGCGTCAGTCTCGTTATTTAATAGCCACACCTCGTATGTATACAACGTTGTCGCACTTGCATTTTATGCCGCGAGTTTTGGCAAAAGGCAAAAAAAGGTAGAATGTAAATTTCACTTAATTTTGCCTCCAGTTGCCATATTTTTTCATAAATCAAACCTTTCTGAAAAGGTCGTTTTATCAGTTGATTGAAACAGTTGCCGCAAGATGGCACTATATAAAAATGTGTAAAATTGTATAAAAAATTTCGTCGTTGGTAAGTTCAAATAAAACGTGAGATTTAACCTTTCTATACAAAATTGTAGAACATCTTGAAATCACATTTTAAGGTTTGGGAGGTCTAATTGGCGACTCTCTTCAGTAACTAATAAATAACGGTAAATTTGTGGATACGCCAAATATGAAAAAGTCGCAGAACAACAATTGTTTTCGAGAACTCAAAGAATGACTTTCATTAATAAAAAACTCATTTTTTGCGAAAAGTCAATTTTGACATATTGCTACCTATATTTATTTATTTATAAGTCATTAAGCCGAGTTCATCGATCCACATTGAAAATTATCGGTTAAACTGAATTAAAGATTTCTTATCTGATATATATTTCATTGAATTAAAATTAATTTTTTTTACCTCGTTTTGAAGGTCCCTTATTATCAGTCACAGTAATTTCCCTAACTGCCCACATAATGCGAGTGCTGTCACCGAAATTCGGCCAATTGGTGTCAGAGGAAGCTAATCGCTACGGCTATCTGCGACATATACATTCACGCATTATAACTAATGCCGAAGAGATTGCGTTCTACGGAGGACACAAAGTGGAACTTCAACAACTTAGGCAGGCCTACAATCGTTTGGTTAATCAAATGAATACAATATTTACCCAAAAATTGTGGTTTGTAATGCTGGAGCAGTTCTTTATGAAATATGTGTGGTCGGGTACTGGTATGGTTATGGTTTCCCTTCCGATATTAACTGGTGCTGTATCTAGCAAATCAATGTCTCGCGCAAACAACGATTCAACAATCAGTGAACGAACTCAGTATTTAACAACGGCGCGTAATTTGTTGATTTCTGCAGCCGATGCTATTGAGCGACTTATGTCGTCGTACAAGGAAATTGTTGCACTGGCTGGTTACACTTGTCGCGTGGCCGGAATGCTCGAAGTATTTGAAGAAACATCTCAAGGCATTTACAGCAAAACGACCGTTGGTGAAAACAATGAAACCCAGGGAATTATTGAATTTCGTAACGGCAAGCCAATAGCGAAAGGTCGTATTATCTATAAAAATGATGCTGATATGTCAATTTCTCTCATCGCTGTACCTGTGGTAACGCCCAATTGTGATGTTGTTGTTCCCTGTTTGAATTTGAGCATAGAACCGGGAATGCATTTACTTATTACTGGCCCAAACGGTTGTGGTAAATCCAGTTTATTCCGTATTTTAAGTGGCTTATGGCCAATATATTCGGGAGAGCTGCACATACCCCAACCAGTTGAGGGAAAACCCTGCATGTTTTATATACCGCAACGGCCATACATGTCTATTGGTAGCCTTTGCGATCAGATTATTTATCCAGATTGTCGTGAGAACATGAAACGAAAAGGCATATCGGAAAACGAATTAAGATCTATATTAAAAATGGTTTCTCTAGAACATATAGTCCAAAGGTAAGTTTAATTCGAAATCTTATTTATAATTTATTTGTTAATCTAATCCTTTTACAAAGTGTAAAACTGAAAGCGATGCAGATAAAATAGTGAGTAAAAGAGAATAAAAACCTGTTTTCAAATGACACAGTTTGGACTGTCTATATGTGGGTATCTACAAAAATTATTGAAACGGGTCGGCACTTGACAGGTTCATATGGTTTGATATCAATAATTTAAATCTAAGATAAACATATGTCAATTAATAGGTGAGCGGACAGAAATTTGATCTAACTATTCATTTCGCTGTTAGCGATTACCAACCAATATGTGAATTATAGTTGAGAAGACGTTCTCCTCACGAGTAGTGCCACTAGCGAGGTCTATGTCCGTAAAGACAGATTGTAATGTTGTTTTATTTTCTAGAAGTTTTTTTTAACAGGCAATATCCCGCTGTACTATATCTCTTAACCCATTTGCGTTTTTCTACAGTAGATGCCACATTTCTACTAACATTTTTTTTTCCAAAGGCAGTTATTTCGGGCACTCTAAGAGTGTTTTGTAATTATACGTTTAAAAACCTACAATACGACCGACCATAGCAGTTTAGAGTCTTCACTTGGAGCTTTTCCCCTTTTTGTTTGGCTTAAGAATTTTCTTTTGTTGCTAGGGGTTTATCAAAAGACACTGATCTGTTTAGATTAATCAGTAATTTAAGATCTCGAGATTTCGGATGAAGATCGTCGAAAGTTTCTAGTACCTAGCGACAGATTTCTTTTCACGGATTTGTATATTTATTGATGTAAATATAAAATATTAATTTGGTCTCTGGAGAACTTTCTTTAACTTCGGTAAATAGATCGACGTCTATTTCTGCAAATATCCAATAGTTTATTTACCTTAGTCGTCGCCTGCATATGTTTTAGTTAACTAAAATCTTGAATAGTCTAGTAGTGTGTGTATGTATGTATGTAGGCACATAAAAAAAAGTGAAATGAGAGTGTATTACAAGAAATGTTTACAATAAGTGATGAAACAGGTTACAACTTCAACCACTAGTCGTTGTAAAAGAGAGAAGGCCCTCAATTCATGTTGAAAATAATGTCCTTTATACTTTTTGAAGATTAAATATGCAGGAATGGTCTCTCACTTCTATTAATTTTTCATAATGCGTATGTATCTAATTTGTACGTGCACTCGTTGTTTCTATTTTCTTTTTATCTCTCGTTGCACCGAAACTTTGAAAACGTTAAATTTAAGGAATATATTGCAACATTCCTCCGAGAGGGAGTGTCTCAAAACGCCTTCGAAATAAAATTGATTGCTTTAATAAATTAAAATTCGCTAGCTTTTATATAACGCTGGACTTGTCTTTATGTATTTTATATAATTTAATTTATTTTTCGATTTTAGAGATGGCTTCGATGTGATACGTGACTGGAAAGATATTTTATCGGGCGGTGAAAAGCAACGTATGGCAATTGCCCGTCTTTTCTATCATAAGTATGAATTATTCTAGTTCTTCAAACTAGTTTTAACATTTAATTCAATTTGTATAAATTTAAGACCGAAGTATGCCTTATTGGACGAGTGCACCAGTGCAGTATCTATTGATGTCGAGAGTTCTATTTATGATACTGCCAAAAGTATGGGCATAACACTCTTGACCATAACACATCGACCAACATTATGGTAGATGCAAATAATATATTTACTACAAAATCACATTTCTTTAAGTATTTCATTTCAATTACAGGATGTTTCATACGCACATATTGGAATTTGATGGTCAAGGTGGATGGAGTTTCCGAAAAATGCAAGCCAATGAGAAACAAAGACAGTTTCCAATGCATTAAAAATGTTACTTTGTATTATTTTGTTTTGTTTTATTGCCTTTTTTATGTTACAATTCTCGTTTTGTGTTTGTAAAATAATTACAAATTATTTAATTCTAAATGAGCACATTTTGTGTTTCAATTTTAATTGAATTGAAGAAAAAGAATATAACTTTGATGTAATAGTAATTGTTATTATATAAGTTACATAAGGATAGGAAATAATGAATAAATATTAATTTTTTAATTTTTTTTATTGTCCTCAAACTTTTTATATGTATAATAAGTTTATCTAAGCTGTTCTGTAACGCAACACTTTAAAGAGGCAGTTTTTCAAAAAAAAAAAAAAAATATTAATAGGTCTGTTCGTTTATTTATTGGCACTCGATTCTTAGAAATAGTTAATTCACGGGATTTAGTGCAAAACTGAATTACAAGTTAAGTGAAATTTATGTAAATTAATAATTTATATGCAACTACAACATGAGCTCTTTGTGAAACTTACATATGTACGGGGCGGAGCAGTTACTTTTGTGTTTGTGGAAGAATCGCCAATCTCCAATTAACATGTTCATTTTGAAAGTAAAACAACTTGTGTTAATCTAAAACCCAGTGCAAAAAAAAACAGAACTCCAAAGTTACCTGACTACATGCTTTGTGCTATGAAAAGACAGAATGTTATAAAATTTATTCATTAAACCAAAAACTTCAAAATAGTAGGCTGACAAACGTACTCTCACACTGCCTCACAACAGTCTAATACCGTCTTGTGTTGTTACAGTTGTAATACTTGATGTATTTGTTTTGCAGCTAAATTTTTATAGGTTCCTAGTTTGCGCATAGACAACCGTAATGATGTAATTGGAAAAAAACAAGTTGTAAACATTTTAAGGGTTACATTTACGAATAGTTTGCACGGTATAACTACAAAGCAGCATGCGTTTAGGAAGTCAGCCGTAGTGTTTAAGGGGATTTTTTAAATTTTGGTGGTATATTGGCACTCAGTGGCGAAACTAATCCATTTCCTGTTATTTTTTCATCCTGTTTTCATAATATACAATCAAATATTCGAATAACGTTTTTTAACCTTTTAAGAGAGATCTACCTGTCGGTCCGACCGACAGTAACCGAGTAAATTATTCACATACAAAATACATGTTTCACCTATCATTTAGATCGGCATAAGAAAACGATGGACAGCCAAAATTATCAAAATCAAAGAACAGTTTTTAAATTTCATATTTTTAATTAAAATTTGTAGAAATAGTTTTGATTAAAATTATATAAGAAAACATCTAATATAATATATTTGTCATTTTATGTTTGTTTAAAGTAAATCAGTTCACATCAGTAATTTGAACTCGCTAAGCTTCTAGCGATTACGATTTACAGAACACCTTCCTTGCGAACTTAAGTCACAGTCGCAAATCTTATGTTAGGTGCTAGAGTCAGAGCATGCCTGATAATTAATTAAATTATGTAATGCATAAAAAGTAGAGGACCCTGAGGAATGCCTCCATGACATAAAAACTTGAAAGAACACATTGGGAATTGATACAGATGGGTGTCCTTCCCGTGCCTTATTAGCCTCAGTATCGTAGTAAGGCTAGCATATGACATTGTTGACATTGAATGTTGTAACTTTGGCAAAAATCTCTTAACATTTGACAGGAGTGGTCGAAAATTTTTAGTCAAGCCAATAGATTTACTTCATACGATATCATTGAATATTTTATTGTCGTTTTGTGCGACAAACATACATACATACAGCTGTTGACAACTAATTAGAAACGATATTTTTTTAAACGAAAATTTTTAATGTAGAATTTTGGAACGAATTTCCGTCATCCCTTGTCAAGTTTGGTTTGGAGACAAACCGGTTTCGGCTATGACACTGAAGATGGCACATAGCCGAAACCGGTTTGTCTCCAAACCAAACTTGACAAGGGATGACGGAAATTCGTTCCAAAATTCTACACCAAAACACCCTGTCGGAATATCAAATCAAGAATCGAAAATTTTTAACATTTTATTAATAAAAATTCATATTTTACATTTACTATAAAACTACAATCTTAACAATATGTGGAAGTGTTGCGTAGTTTCGTCTACTTTCTTCTAACAACTCTAAAAAAAGAAAGAAAATTTTGCGACAACTAATTAGCAACAGCAGAAAAAAAATTTAATAATGTGGTTGAATACTTAATATTTTTAATGTTTTGTAGCAAAACCCTTTAGCTTGATTACAGCGTCGCAACGCTTACGCATGGAGCAAATAAGCCTGCGACATCGCTCCACTGGAATTGCCTCCCACGCAGCCTTTACTTCAGTGAATAGATTTTCTATATTCGTGATATTTTTTCCATTCAATGCCCGTTTTACGTCACCGCACATATGCTCTATGGGGTTGAGATCTAGGCTTGACGATGGCCAACCCAAAACATCGATGAAATTATCATAACAGGCAATTTATTCTCAGCACATGGCACCAAATTGGTTTTAAAAATATCCACGTACAAATTCCATCGATCTTATGAATTGGCCCGACATGATTTCAAGAAAAACAACCCCAGACCATAATCCATCCTCCACCATGCTTCACAACACGTGAAACATAGCGAGGATTAAATTCTTCATATACAGGCCGCCTGACGCAACGGTTTCCGTCTGGACCAAGTCTATTTATTTTGGTCTCTTCTCATCGTCACACATCGTCTCTTCCACTTACGTTCTGTCCAGGCCCAATGTGACGTCGGTAACTCAAGCCGTCGTTTCCGCTGTATTTTTGTCAAAAGCGGCTTTTTTCTTGCTGCTCTACCATATAGACCAGCTTACACTTAACGGCGGGATATGGTGCGTGACGACACTTGGAAAATTTTCAGCTCATTTATTTTGCGCTGAATTTGTCTGGACGTGTTCGTTAGGTGGGCTCTCGATATATTGACAATTTTAACGTCCACGTCAGCAGATTTTTCTTTTTTTTGCCTATTTTCTCGGGGAACGTTTGCAAATGTTTTATGATGCTTAAGGTGTTGCACAGCACCAGAAACCATTTATTTTGAAAGAAATTATTAAAAATATTTATGCTTTAAAAAACACTTTTTTAAACTTTTTGCTTTAATCGGCGTCACTCACCAAAAAATTGTACGTTTCTAATTAGTTGTCGCAAATACTATAAAAACCAAAACTTAAGAAGGGACCCGAAATTTTGAAAAAGATAACGGTAAACATAACGAATTGCACAGCACCAATTGATTGAATTTAGTCATTAATAGATCAGTAATCATAATCAAAAATAAAAGAGAAGAAAAGTAACGGTAAAACATTCATACATACATATACATATGTATGCATTTGTTGAAATGTTAAACAGAGTCGCAAAAATCAGTGCGTTTCGAATTAGTTGTCAACAGCTGTATGTAATAATTTCAAATAAAATATGGCGCGAATTATTGCGAAGGCGGAAAGTAGTTAAAAATTAATTTAAAAAATTCTATTATTTTGTTAAAAGCTAACAGCCGTGTGTTGAAAATAAACATGTTTTTGTTTGTATGTATGTAAATCGGTACCTTCCTAGTCAGCATTTAAATTTATAAAAACGTCATAACAGCAAACAATGAAGCTAAAGTGACAAGTTTATAAATAAAACAAACACTTATGAATCGACACACATGCTTACAGACTTATTACAAGAAATCATTCTTTTTAAATATTTTTTTCTTTGTCTTTATCATTTGAGTAGCGATACAATCAACACGTATTGAGTGCTGACAAGTATATAAACGGAAGGGTACTTCAAGATACAGTTAGAGTCGTAAGTCTAGATGCAGTCAACATAAGAAAAAACTTTGTTTATTAACTTTTTCAAAGTTTGTTAAGTAATTAATTGTCTAGTTAATTAAAAATCATCTAGTAATTGTTGTAGTACGACAAATTTGCGTCAAACAATAAATTTTCAAAATATTAAATTTTTTAAATTAAAATTCGTTATTCCAATACTATTGTCGAAGTCACAAGCTATATTGTAATGTCATATTGTCTTTAATTTAGTGAAGACTTTTTACAAGCTTCCTCTATAAATCTTACTGATTTTAAAATTGCAGTCTCGTCTGCGTATTGCCCGCCTAGCCACCAAATGGTAACCATCAATTTGACAGGTTCCTGGCTACACTAATACACATTTTAAGGTTCCAAACTCCTTACTCCTAGAGGGTGGCAGTTGTAAAACACAGTTGAAGGAAACAAGCTAGAAAGGTATCAAACAATTGTCTATCATCTGATATATCTTCTGATCACTCACCTACAATCATTACTGACTCGACAGCTTTGTTCCTGTACCTGCAAGCCTTATTTCCTGCCCAAATAAAAGCATGAATTGGTAAAAATATAAACTGTATGTGAGGTCTTACTTACCTCAGAGCATCCGTCTTAGATGCTCTGCTGTGGATCACTTTAAAGTCGTCGTGACAGTCGGGGTTGCAACGCCAACCAAATGATGATTGATCACTTAAATGTCATACTTACCTAAAAAAAAAAACTCTCGTCAGGGAAAAGAGAAGACAATGGCAAGAAAGTCGTTCGCCAAGTATAAAGGCACAAATGAAATCATGCAAAAAAAAAACTACATAATAAACTGAGACAGAAACACGAGTCCACTATCGAGATCTTTTCGAAAAATTTGAATCCAACAAAAAACACGAACTATAGCCTGAGGAAAGCTATAAGGCACTTAAAGTGTCCTATTGCCTACAAATTCCCACTAAGACTTGAAAACCGCACGTGGACTAAGAGCTCAATTGAAAAGAGTTTCAGATCACATGACAAATAGTTGCACCACTCGAATTATCATTGACACTGCGGATGATGCCATGAGATTTCGGTTATGCTTCTTAAAAACGACGATTAAAAATCTTGATATGAAAAAATCTTTCGGACTTGTTTGTGTTGTGTGCTGTGAGGAGTATATTGTTTATATTTAAAGACATGTTGCGAGTTGGCTTTTTCCATGCTCTTGGAAGATGTCTGAAATTGTCATGATTCCTAAGCCAGAAAAGGACTCAAGAGAAATTACTTACTCTCAGTTTTATCCAAGTTCCAGTGGAAACCCACGGAAAATATTTGGGCATCAACATAGATATACGCCTAACTTGGTCCCGCCACCGGTTCATAATAAATTCTAACACAACCTTGGCTTCGGAATACGAAGTCGTTCAGTACAAGCCCGTTGAAAAGCCAATATGGTTATATGGCAATCAGCTGTGGGATACTGCTTGTGCATCAAACATCCAGAAGTTACAAAGAAGACAGTCTAGGATTTTACGACTTATCGTATGCGTTTGAGAGATAAGATTTGAATACTTATTTTATTTTTACTTTTGAAAGCTTCAATAAAATTGTCCTAATAGGGTTTCGATCGAAAAAATTTCATAAAATAATAATAACCTGCTCTATGTTGTATTTTTTTATTTCTGATATTGTAGTTTCAGTTATTTCTGTTGTCGTCCTGAAATTGTATTAAAAGGTTATGAAAGGATATTCAATGCAGTCATATTGAGATAAAATCTATGCCTTTATGACAGGGTGTGAATTCAATGTATATTTTTTTTTATAAAATATTAGCATTACATATCATTATAAATGGCCTGAAGAGTCGGGTTAATGGCACATTTGTTGTTCAACATAGTAAAACGAACGGCCAAATGTCTACAAGCACTTAAAGAATCAAAGTTTTATATTAAGCAAAAATTTTACTTTTTTAATATTTAATAGCGAATGCTTCAAGATTTCGATAAAGCGACTTTTCATTAAAGCTACGATTTTGCTGATCTCCTGAGGTGTTTAAATTACATCCTCGATCTGCTGAATACTTGTTATTTAAGGTGTAAAATGTCAGAAAAGGTAACAAATAATATTTTGAATTTATACCAGGTGACTCTTGCCTGGCATACACACACTGAACAGCGTGATCTTAAGTTCATACTGCCAACAATTTCTTTTCTTCTAGAGAAAATCACCAATTTTTTATGATAAAAAAAATATAAAAAAAAATAAATTCCGACTTCGGACAAATTTACATGTAACATACAGAACACTGTATTGAGGTCTTGAACGTTTGCTTTGTTGCTATCAACAACAAAACTACCGTTATTTTGTGTCTTAGAAATTCGGCGTTGTCATTTTAGGCTGAATGAATTTCAATCAAGTAAATTGACTAATTTTGCAAATATTAAAAAAAAAATAAACTGCTTGTAAACTTATGACTCGTACTGTATGTATGTGTATGATATGCACTACGTCACGGCTGAGACTCAACCAAATATAGATACATATGTATGTATGTATGTATGTATTCACTTATGCATATATTATACTCGTATGTATGCATGAGCTCATTTTCTGTTTGTGGCATTAATCTTGCGGCAGCCTGTGTGGTCAACACTTCTGTGCTTGTTCAGCTGTGATGATAATGCGATGGCGGTAATATAAAAATAAATACATCCATACATACATTCATACATACATACATACATATGTGTATAAACTCTGATGACAATAATTTACGACTGTTGTTAATAAGCCATATAATCTTTTTTATCTTAGTGCACCAACAGCTATCCACTTGGTTAGGAGACAGGCAAAATAGTTGTATTTACAGTGTCGTTCATATTGCTAGAGATAAATGCGTGAATGTTTTCCTAGTCTTTCAAAAATAAACACAAAAACACCTAGAACATCTTGAACCGTCATACGTATCTTTCCATTTGTAGTTAGTTTTCTGTATTTTTTATTTAACATTAATTTATTGGTAAATGCTTTTAAAATTTGTTAGAAAAACATAGATAATTAGAAAAACAAAAAACAAACAAACAAAAAAAAATATGTTTAAAATTTACACTTGTCGCACTGTGCTTCTAATTCTACTGCTGCAAATGTTTCATCCTGTTACAACGGCGGGTAAGTTTCAAATAAATTATCGACGATCACAATGTAATCTAGTTACTTCTGCATGCGCTATAGAAGCAACTGCCAGGCATACATACATACATAAATATGTATCTATTCTGCTTTAATACACTAACACATCCATACATACTTATGCATGCTTGCCGTTAGATATGTATATGTATAAATATCTAAAAATAATTATAAATACATAAACATAGGATTTGCAAACATATGTTACATATACATTCATATATGTAGGTGTGTACACTGCGCATCACTTAAGTAAGGCATTTTTAATTTTATATGTTGTAAACCACATTTGGGGGATTAAAAAAGTTTGGACTTTTAAGGGTCATATTCGTACTATTAATTTTTAAAAAAAATGTGTCTTAAATTAAATAAAAAAATATGCAATGTTTTACTTCAAATTTAAAACAAAAAATGAGACACCCAAAAGCTCCCAACATTTCTGAAAAAGAACAAATCCAAAATATCAGAAAACATAAAAACAGGATAGACTACATATGGCAAACTTATGATAGGACGCACCAAACTGGCAACAATGCGTAGATAAAGGCCAACAATTTGCAGACTTGTTTCAAATTCGCCTGCCTGCAACGGAAATTCGCAAAGCAGGCGGGGTTAAAGCAAGTGTTTGCACAGTTTTTCGAATTATAAAGTCATATCCACTCTCATAGTTTTTCGAAACTTCATAAAAAACCACCACTCAATAACAAACGTCAAGCTCAGAGTCCCCAAAGTCGCAAAGAACACAATGATGCGTTCGGATGAGTGGTTCAAAATTGTATTTTAGGACGAAAACAGTTTAATATCAATGGACCAGTTGCATATAAGTTTTATTTCCACGACTTAAAACAGGATGAACTATTTTTGCTTCTTAATTTGCCATTCCTACAGGGTGATTTGATGTAGACTTTTGGAACAAATTTCCTTTATCCCTTGTCAGGTTTGGCTTAGTTTCGACTAAGTGCCATTTTCAGTGTCAATTTTTCTTTCGAACTTGACAAAGGTGGACGGAAATTTGTTACAAAAACCGACAACTATTTTTGCTTGGGAGACGCAGCAGGGAAGTCAGGAAGGCATGCTCCATTTCTTATTTCTTCGTCAGTAATTGTTTCCTGTTGAAATTCGTCTTCCTTTTTCAAAACCTTCCATTATAACATTTTCTAGCTTGGCGACTTGAAGATACAATTCTGGATAGCCAGATATTTTCGAATGTATCGATAATCCGGGAAGAAGATTTCATCTAACATCCTTCAGCTAGAAATGTTGTTAGATATCACTGCACTAGTCAGGATGAGATCTAGTATCTCCCCTCATATTGCAACTACAACTATTCACCACCACAAGATTGTTGGCCGTAATTAAATAAAAAAGTATCAGACCTCGTATCCGTGCTTCCCTATACCGTGGGGTGAGCATTTGTGTCACAGCACATTCCCCAATGCAAGAGTTCACTTGATACCGACTCCTCTGTGTCGCCAGGAAGGTAGATGGGGGCCAGGAAAATCGTTCTGCAGTCTCGTGAACTCGGCACTTCTGCTCTGTAATTAGGAGAATTTTAATTTGTTTGCTGATCATTATTGCCGCTCTAGGTCAATCAAGATTGCTGTCATAGATCAATTTTTTGTCAAAATTTATTTTGTCTACAGACCATTTCATCGCCGGTCTGCGGCCACAAAGTCCGGACCTTGTTTGTTTCGATATTAAGCCTGGTAAAGCTCCGTCAAGAAAGCTCAGGCATAGATGTTCACCCTAAGTTTGGGCGTTTTTTTTTTGCTAATAGGTCTGACCACACCAAAGGCTACCAAGAGCAAGCCATTGCAGTGTAGACTCTGCTAAGCCCTTCCAGAGAGTCTCCTTTCTCACCGCCAGAATAGAAGTGAGCCAAACCGGGTTGAGGCAAGACCTTACTGGAGATGGGCCACTGTTAAAGAAGATAGTCGCACTTCCCCTTATGGATGGGCGAATTAGCTAGTGTCTACGACTGACCAGGGAAAATTTAAATTTTTAATGGTGTTGAATGCAAAAGCATCCTTTTTTACCCTCCTAAATCCGCGCCTCTATATATTATATGGCAATCGTAGTTGCCTTTAACTAAAGAAGTTTCTTCAGTCTAAGACACATTTAAGATTTTGTCCGAATCTGGCTTATTAATTTGAAGGTGTTTGTGTTTGTTTGTACCTCAGACGCTGCCAATCATCCATCATACATTTTTGCAGATGCGTAATACGCATACATAACACCAGAGGCGCTGCAACACTATTCTAAATATAAACATAACCCACAATTCCAGAGTTCTTAGTCACTGAAGCTTGTTTGCCCCTCTACTTCACTTTACCAAAGAAAAATTAATCCAGTTAATGAGTAGCAATTAACCGCCTAGGCGCTCTTTCCTTCAAAAGAAAACACACTTATTTTTTAATTTTTTTTCCAGATGAAATTTCAAACCACATACAAAGCTGCTGTATTGGTGGAAGAACTTTGGCCAAAAAACAAAGTAATTGTGAGAATTACGAATATGATATTTTAAGCATTTCACCGCTATGGAGAGGACTTTGTCATTCCACCTATGTGGTCTGCTGTTCACACGAACTAGAAAAAATGTATTGTGTAGCCGGTCGTTTGGCGGCTTTGACGGGTTCGCGATGTAACGAACAATACAATACAACTAATTATTCGGGTTGTTGTCGGGCCTGTCAAGTTGGTCTGGCTGTCAAAGCTTCTGGAAATCTTTGTAATGATACACTTTTCAATTATTTCTCCGATATTGAATCCTTCCGAATTTGCTGTGGGGATGCAACTGAAAATAACCGTAGTAACCTTAGAACTACCGACGCCTTCAAGGGAAATAATACCAAAGCCTTGGACGAATCTGGCGCGGACGGCGAAAGCAATAATCAAGAAAATGTTGATGGCACTATAATTCTGCAAGACGATGATGGTAGGTCTTTAAATTAAGGATTTTGGGTGATAAAAAATAATGAATGCCACGCCCACTGATTTTCAGCCGGACCAAGCGGTTTAATAACAAACTTATTCATACACCTTTCGGTAGTTTATCGTTCTTTTAATTCCCGAGCTATTCGGTAATAAATATGTATTCACTGTGTACGGGGATGGTGTAACGCCCACTATTCCGATCGCGTCAATTTTTAGCTGCACTGTGACGACTTTCGCCATTATTGTTCTCAATAAATAAGTGTTTGCAGTATGAAAGGTGGGCGTGGCACTTTATCTTGCCAAAATACATATAGCCTATTACTTCTTCCTTCTATCCGGAGGAATGGTTTAAGAACACATTCAGGATAATCTTACAAAGAAACGTTCCGTTTTATTGATATCCTCGTATATGACGTATCGTCATATCATTCTATTTTAAAAATTCTTTTGATTATTTTTACAGATGACATTTGTGGGAAATTTCCATTATGCGAACAGGTTTGTGAAAACACCAAGGAATCATATGTCTGCAAGTGTCATCCAGGCTTTAAACTGAACGATAACATGGTGACCTGCACGCCAATATCAGACAATGATAATACCGGTAATAAACTAGGGATAGTGTCTTCCTTTGCGGCATTAAGCAACAGTTCTATTGTCACAAATGCTGATGAATTGAATGCCAGCAAAGATGGAGTCGATGTTGAAGTCGAAGACGATGACGTCATGGCCGCTGAAGATGACCTGGATGATGAGATAGAGGATATTGTGAAGGAAACAATGTGTCCGAAGGGTTTTAAAGCCGACCCTTTAAAACCTTCACAGTGTGTGGACATAAACGAGTGTTTGCTCAAATTACATAACTGCAAAAGCCAACAAATATGTGTCAACAATATTGGTGGCTTTCGATGTGTCCATGCGATTTCGAATACATGCGAGCTTGGATTTTCGTTCAACAAAGAAACTAAAAAATGTGAAGGTAAGACGTACACGTATTTATGTTACGTTATGTTACGTTCATAACTTTTCATTACTTCTTGTATGTTGTCGAGGCAGTCACTACAAAGATACTGATATTTTATTCTATGTTTTAACAAATATTTTAACATCCATGTTAATATCTGGACCAAATTTTAACACGAGCCGTCTACACCTAACACTAACATGATGTTAGTGTTAATATTATTCCGTTCATGTCTAATGTCGACAGCGCTTTATAGTCTAGTTTCAACTGATACTTCAAGTAATTCTACGACTATCTCTGTGATTCTTAGACTACCTAAATGTTGTCCTACGACTCCAACTCCACTTCAGAAGCAGTTAAAAAAATTGCAAAGAAAGCAACAGAAAATTATTTAGTTCTGAAAGCTATTTTTATTGCTGCTCTTAACTATAGCATCTTTACATGTAGCAGCAGTTTTAAAAAGGATTTACTACAAAGTGCAACAGATGCTCCTGCTGCCGCAACTTGTGATTGTTTGGGGACTCGGAGTTTGAAATTTTGTGTCAATAGTTATCGGTATCGGAAAAAAAGAACATCGATTGTCTACTAAAAATAAAACTGTCGATAGTACCATCGTGATCGCAGTTATCACAACAAGTTTGAAATTATTATTACGCAACGGCGTGTTTTCACAGTTAGCTGGAGTAAAACTCAAGGCTCCCAGGGTTCGTTAAAAGAAAATATTTATTTGTTTTTGTTTTCCAAGTTAGAGACGAAGCAGCTTATTTTAATGTTTTCAATAAACTTTATAATCTTTATTGTTCAACTTCAACTAAGTACATCACGGCACGGAATACACGATAGATATATATACACGATTGATATATTCGCTGGTGCTCTCATCAGCTTCTGACACCATCCGACGCTTACAGAAGATATCTTCACTCTTCCTTGCGAGTGCACATGAGCCGATTCGCTCTTTGGGCCGAATAAAATTCCGGCCCAAAGGTAAGTGAAATTTTCTCTCTCAATGGAGGCGAAAAATTCTGGCTCCACCGTTGGCCGTCGGAGAGCTTGTTTGCTCACGGTGCGCATAAGCCACTTCCGGCGTAATGGTATAGGGTTACTTCTCGCTCGAATAATATTCTGGCCTGACTCGACAACACCAGAAGCTCTGTGCCTCTCACTCAGATAGGATTCTCTTCGTCTGGCTGCTGCCCTAGGTGAAGGGTAAAGGATTGACTCTCTTTTCAGGGCGAATAAGATTCTGGCCCGAAGCTAAGAGGTGTCTCCTCTGCTCCCGCACTCGGTTGGGGCAAATAAAATTCTTGCTTAACCTGTTACCCCCTAGGAGAGTCTATCCACTACTCGACTACACCGATTTGGGCGAATAAGATTCTGGTCCAAGTGGCATAGCGTCACCTTACTTATTGGTTTTTCTTGTTAGAGGCGAATACAATTTTGGCCTGCTACGAAAACACCAGTAGTTTCACTACCAGTTGGTGGCGCGAGAGACTAGCTTACGTTGAGTAAAACTCTAAAATAATTAAGCTACAAGTAGTAGAGTCGAATAAAATTCCAGCGCAACTATTTACTGTCTGCTAAAGGCTTAAATAAGATTTATTAAAATTATTAAGAAAATTTTTAAGAAGGTCTTACCGCCTTGCTAGCCGCAGGCTGACTGACTTCTCTGCTGCATAGGCATTGCCATTATACTTGCTTGGCTAAGTCTATCGTATAAATACCATCATACGATCCATACCAGCTGATCATTTGGCAATCATGGTAGTGTTGAAACAGTGCTACCATTGTGTGGCGATGTTACCTCAATATTTCTTTTAATTTTAAACCTAAGTTAGTATTTATATGAACTACGCTTTTAATTAGATAAACAAAAGACTTATAATTACATGTGACGCAAAAACGAGTGGAAGGACTTTTGGTCGTCACAATCAAGGGTGTTATTTAAGAAGACGAGATTTACCGACGAGGTTTATTACTTTTTTCGGCTAATTTTTTCTTTGCAGAAGTTACGAATTTCATTAATCAGGACTATAGAACGTCTTTAGCTCAGATTTCTGGATTTAAAAATGATTCTATAAAACACTACAGTAATGCGAAAAAATGCGGTGAGGGATTCGCGTGGCGAAGCGATAATTGTGTGGATATAAATGAATGCGAAATTGACGATACAGCCTGTGATAGTAATCAAGTGTGCATCAATGATGTTGGCGGTTATCATTGCGACTGCAAAATTGGTTTTAATTTAGATACCACAACGAATGCCTGCGTCGATATAAATGAATGTTCCATAAATAATCACAATTGCCTGCCCACACAACGTTGTGACAACACCATCGGAAGTTATGTATGCACACGCTTACAGAGTTGTGGTACGGGCTATACTTTAAATGCGGACAGCAGCACCTGTGATGATAATGATGAATGCACTTTGAATACGCACAACTGTAAAGAGGGCTGGGAATGTTATAACACCAAAGGATCATTCCGTTGCTATCCTAAGCCAACTACAATAGCAAGTACAACTAAGACCACCGTCACGACTACGCAGGTACCTTCAACAACAACTACAAACAGTTTACACTACCCACCGCCTCCTTATTACAAGTATCACAACAATTCCACGTACTTTGGTAGTTACAATCTACCTCCGTATGTTTCGCATCAAACGTCAAGTCGTCAATCGTATAAAAGTATTTCTCCCTCACCATATTACCAGTACCCTCAAGGTTACTACTCACCCTGTGAGACGGGACTGCAGAGAAATCATTTAGGAGTATGTGTTGGTAAGTTTGCCATTTATAGGAGCGGAGAGTATTTTCTTTGTTTAATATATTTTGGATTTGTAGTTTAATTTTATTTATTAAACGCTTTCCAGACGTTAATGAATGCGCACTGCCTACTAGTCCATGCGGTTCCCATCAACTTTGCATTAATACAAACGGTTCGTATCGCTGTCAAAATCGTTTACAATGCCAGGCCGGCTATAAGTCCGATCCCAAAGGTATTGAATGTGTAGGTGGGTGTTTGTACTTGACTTTTTCAATGTAAACTTTGCTTCAATTGAATTATTTTGTTGCCTCAAATAATACTTAGATATCAATGAATGTGAAACTGGTGAACACAACTGCGTCGATAATCAAATATGTCGCAATCGCAATGGAGGGTTCGTTTGTTCCTGTCCGCCCGGTCATCGTTTGAACCACGTGCCAAATGGCGATTCACGCTGCGTCGATGTAAATGAGTGCGAGCAGAAGGGTCTGTCATTATGCCCGGCCAACGCTCAGTGTATCAACACGATTGGCTCATATTTTTGCGAATGCAAGTCGGGATTTCAAAAGAGTAGAGAAAATGAACGCATATGTTTGGACGTTGATGAATGTAATGAAGTTCCCGGGCTATGCCATCAAAAGTGTGTTAACTTTTTCGGCGGCTATCGCTGCACTTGTAATAATGGCTACGAATTAGGACCCGATAATAGGACTTGCATTGATGTTGATGAGTGTGAGCTGCAACCGGCACATAGACTATGTATGGGCTTTTGCGATAATGTTCCCGGTTCTTATGAGTGCTCTTGTCCGCGTGGTTATTCATTGGCTAGTGATCACAACACTTGTTTGGATATTGACGAGTGCGCTACCGGCGAATTTTGCACGGGTCGCAATGATGTCTGCACAAACAAACGAGGTGGCTACAAATGTACAACAATCCATTGTCCATTTGGTTACATCAATGATCCCGAGCAGAGAACGTAAGTAGACACATTTTTATACCATTTTTGATACTTCTTTTGCACGGCGTGTGTAAAATACGTGTGGTACTCTTTTTTTTATTGAAAGTGAAGAAAAGTGGGAATGAAATAGTTGTTGTTGTATCAGCTCTGCTGCTGTCGCCAGTTCTTCTATGAAAAATTGATTATTTCTAAAAGTCACCGGTGGCCCACATTCGCAAACAATCCCTTGCATCGGCAAAAGTCTGTAGTACAATTTTAGTGCTACACATTTTTGTGAAGGGTATATAAGATTCGGCAGAGCTCTTGGAATATAGCTCTCTTACTTGTTTTATGTTAAAAAAGCCAGTTCGAAACAATAATTATTCTCTTTTTAATTTTAGTCGCTGTCGTCTTACAAATAATATGTGTGAAGATGAGGATTGCTTCAACAAACCTTCGTCTTACACTTACAATTTTATAACATTTGTGTCAAAGATGATGGTGCCGCCAGAGGGTAGAACCTTTTTCAGCATTAAGGGCCCAGCCTGGTATGACGACATTGAGTTTGATATGAAAATTCTTAAAATTCAAGCAGCAGCAAATATCGAAAAGGCAACAAATAACCACTTTGGGTAAGATTATTTTCATTTAAATATTCGGATATTATTATGTCATGGAATTTAAATCAAATGTCACTTCCTTTTAGAACAACAAAAGGCGATCATGAAGTACACTTAATTCTGAAGCGTTCCTTGGAGGGTCCCCAAGAAATTGAAATTGATTTAACAATGACTGTTTTTACTAGAGGTTTGCCTCGCGGGAAAAGTGTAGCTAAAGTTTTTATTATTGTCTCTCAATATACATTTTAAAATTTGTATGATATTCCTCAATAATTTCTTAGAATGTTTTTCTAAGGGATGGCAAACATCTGTAGTATATGTATATGTTTGTATGTATGTGTGTAAATTAATAACAAAACAAACCCATTTTTTACACTAAAGAGATGTATTGAAATTTAAATAAAACGTAGGCTTTAATATGGCCAAATTATTTCACTTACTTCTATTTAATGGGAAACAATTATATGAATCGAAAGTTAAAAGTTTTCTACCAGGATTTGCAGGACTTTATAAAATCAAATACAATTTTCTTGGTTGAAATAAAATTTGTGAATATATAAAATTTAGTTGCAGCAATTCGGGCATTTGTGTATTTCATTTTTTATTACTACAGATTTGAATAATTAAAAACAAATTTTGTTTACAGCTTTTGCGAAGTCACTCTTATAATGCAGCCAAATAAATAAAATTAGAAAATACATACAATGTTCTTCAAGTTTTTTACACGTGTTAATTTCAGTTCATTCCGCATAAAAACATAAATGTGAAAATAAGGCCAAGTTTCTATTCGAAAAATTTCGGACATAAATAGTACTGAGATCAAAATGAGGACCAAGTTCTTCATATGTACCAAGCCACCCCATTTCTAGGCTCGGATTTTGATCTCAGTACTTTTTACGGGCGAAATTTTTGATCTTATTTTCACCTTTATGCTTTGGGTGTATCTGAGTCCTTTTTTTCACGTTATTTTTGTTTGTATAAAACCTCTTTTAACTTAAAACTTACAGACGATTGGGTTATAACAACTGCAGCTCTCTAGCTATAGCGGAAATGGCCCATACAAATTAGAAGGAATCCTAGTCCCCCTATATGATAAATGACAATTTTTCTCATTATTATTCCAAGGCCTACCTGTATACCAAATTTCAACTCTCTAGCTACAGTGGGAGGGCCCCATGATATTGATGAGTATATGCACTTTTTACACCTTCATATTCGGGGAAGCTATGGTAAAACTTTCAACCTTGCCCTATGAGGTTACCTGTACGTAGAGTCCTTATGTTTCAAGTTTCATTATTTTATGATTAAAGGAGGCAAAGTTATGAGTGTGGTAAAATCAGCGCGAATGGTTTCGTGTGCATTAGGCCTGACCTTGGTCTGACGCTCCACCGTACGCCTTAATTAGACACCAGCAGTACGATTCTTATGGTATATCTACCATGTTACTGTCCATCATTTAATTCGTCCCTGTTCTGTATTTCGAGTGAAGTAACATGTGAAATTCGAAAGTTATCTGTTCTGCATTTCAAATGCATTTTAAAATTTGTTGAGAAAAATAAAGGAAATTTAAAGAAAACCTTTGACGTTTCCATAAAAAATTGACATTTTAACATTTAAATAAAGTTCTAGTTGAAGAAAACCTAATTCTAATTCATTTAACCAACATTTTTTGTTCTAAATAAAACGCAAGAAATTATTCGGAAGTGCAATATAGAACAAGTAAACCGTTCGGATATTTTCACTTTGGAATAAACTATTGCGGATTTGGAATAATGAACAGCACAGATTAAGTCATACTTACATGCACGTCGTTCGTGTGTTTTATGTCTAAACTACAGAGAGCTGCTCTTGCTTAAAATAAGAGGAAGACACCTAACTTACTGGTTTTAAGAACGGTCCTTCGAAAATAAAAAGAAAAACATTTTGTTTATATACATATGTAACATTATTTAAAAATTTTTATTTTTCTGATGTGAAATATGAAGACAAAATAAAATGTTATAAATATTCGTTATCGATACATTGCAAGTTTTTCAAGTGAATAGCAAACGCCTTCGCTAAAATGAGCTCGATTTAGCTTTATGTGATTTGTATCTGAATTGTTTGGATTTGACACACGTTTAGTTGCTTTATATGTAAAACAGGGAGATAGAATGTTTATTTAGAGAGAGAGAGTATCTTTATATATTGAGTTGAGGATGCCACCTAATAAGGAGCCAAACCAAACAAACAAATTAAATGGCAAATGACACAAACGCCTTTATAACAAAATTTTACTACAAAATTAACCAGCAAGTACATATTTTTGTTTGAATTTATATACTTTAATATAAAATTTATGCTATGTACTTAAAACAAAATCTATGCATGTACTATATATATATATATTGCTTTTAAAATACATATATGTATATGACAAAAAGGCTGCTCTAGAGGGAGAGAGAGAGAGAGAGCGAGTGAGTGCGATTATGTTGTAATATTTTGTGCTTTGTTTTTTTTTCTTCTTCAAATTCATTTTGTCATTTTCTAAAGAAGAGAAAGGCATATCTGAATACATGAGAGCGAGCTTAAATGGGAGCGCCGTTATTTTCTTCTCTTGTGTGTGTGTGTGTGTTAAAAAACCTTATGTATATTTACAGTTACAATAAAAATAATAATAATGTTAAGCATTCGTTATTCGTTTGTTTTATGATTCGGTACTAAATACATTAATGGAGAAAGCAGCAAACGTTTCACCCTTTTTGCCGATTGATTTAGCTTGATATTGACCTACATCCTCCATAGTACATTGCTTTATGGCGAAGGTGTAGCGATTTCCATCCTCTTTAGTGAACATGTAGCGTGAGCTAGACTCGTTAACTTGTTTGCCATCTTTAAGCCAGGTCAGTTGTAGAGGTTCCTCTTTGGTCTCACATTCGAACTTGGCGTTTTCACCCTCTTGCACGGTCACTGATGTAGGAAATTTGACGAATACAGGTTGTTTTGGTTCCTCGCCTGGTACAACGACATTTATTGTACAAGTGCTGTACGATTCGCCAGCATCATTGAAAGCCTCGCAGGTATAAGTGCCAGCATCTTCAGGGAAGATTTCGGCTATTTGAAGCTTATAAATGTTTGCTTCTTTGGTGTATTGGAAGTCTTTGCTAGGCTTAATTTCTTTATTGTTGTGTAACCATACGACATCAAAGTTCTCAGCGCCTATAATACGACATGCTAATGTCACCACATCACCGTCATTTACGAAACGCGATTCTAAGTGACTAACAATTCGAGGTGGTTTGTCGCTGCTAATCAAGCGTTTACTCGAGTTCTTGTCTAAAGCTAAATGAAAATAAAACTTGTCAGTTATAAAATTGAAAACTTGGTATTAAACCAAAAACATACGTTTGACAGTCAATTTGCACTTTGTTTCTACGGCGCTAATGGAGTTTGTTGCTGTGCAGGTGTAAACGCCTTCATCTTCAGGGAAAACTTCATGAATAGTTAATGTCGCTATGCCATTCTTATACTTTAAGTCCATTATATCTGATGAAGCAATTGCTTTGCCGTTTTTGCACCAAGTAATTTGTGGATCTGGATCACCTTTAACGTGACAACTCAATACCAATTGATCACCATCGCGTATGCTCATGTCCTGTAAGGGTTTCGTAAATTCCGGCTTGCACATTAACGAATCATCGGGTGGCACTAGAAATACACAAAACACGATTTACATATATGTAACACCACCAGTCATCCCCTGACATTGGAACTTACGTATTAATTCTTTGGTGGCACTACGCGATCTAGAGGGACTTCCGGGAGTTTGCAGGTTGCCGGCCGCATATTTCTTTTTATTTGAAATGCTATTGTTTGTCGTTGAATAGGAACTTGTATTACTGACAGTCTACAAAATAAGAGTGCGTTAGAAAAATAGTTACGAATACATTTCCACAAGCGTAATACAAATATGAAAGAATACAAACTGTGGAACCCATTTTATGCACATCAAGTGACAGTTTAAAATGAATTTCATTAAAATTTCATTTACGCTTACCTTGTTGCTGCTGGATGAGTAGTTTTGATTGGATGATGAGTAACTAGAAGATGTCTCATTTTGTCTTACTGTCGATGAAGAATATGAGCTATTTTGTGTGGCTGAACTAAATTGTGTCCTTGTTATTATTGGCGGTGGCACTGGCTTTAGAGGATGTTCAATATATTTGCGATCTAAATAAAAAAATTTTATGAAAAGAATTTAGAATATAATTGAACAATATTTCTTTTTTTTCATTTACAAACATGCACACAAACAAACGGTTTGTGTTAGAACTAAAGGCGTCATGTTTTTGATTATGATTTTTTTTTTAATTTTTCTCAATTCAGTGTTATTCAGTTCAGTTTGTGTACGAGTATATTTAATTGCAACTTAATAGATGGTTTACAAACTTCTTTCATATACGCGAACAGATTTCCACTATCAGCTGATTTACTCTACGTCTTGGCTAGCCACAATTTTGTTTGCACATGGAGAGGGCGTCGCTAGAATAACGGGAAAAAAATGTGTTCGTGTGTTCTATGTGGAGAGTACAGGTAGATGTTCCTGCTCAGTTTTAGCATAATTGTTTGTCTCTCAACGAGATTGTATGGCAGCTTTTAGCATAGTTTTTACACCGGTGGTGTTTATAGAAGAGCACACACACACACATCCATACTTTGTATTTTGGCTGTGTATATTTTTGTTTGTGTGATGGCAGAGCAGCGTTGTGCGAACATGTTCAGACAACATTGTTTAAACACGAACATACCATCAACAGCGACGGTCTTCACGAGCCAAATTCCTGTGCGAACAGCAAAATGTACGATGGCTGAACATATTTATCGCTAGCCAAGTGGTAAACACAACAATATAGTTTGCTTCAATAAATAACAATAGTAAATGATATGAAAGAAGCCGTAGTTACCAGTTCATGAGCAGGTTGTACTTTTATCTTAAACAAAACAAGTTAAATATGAAAAAGCCTCGAATGACTTTATGGCAGGTGTAGATAGCTTTTTCGATTTTAAAATTCACGCGATGTTCAACTAATATGTACATATAAGGTGGTCCAAGCATAATGCACGAAGTTAATTGTGAAGCACACCCGCGAGATGATGACGGACCAGAGATTGAGGATATAGACCTGGACGATATGTGATTCCAACAGGATGGTGCCACTTGCCAGACAGCCAACGAAACAATGGCTCTTTTGCGCGGGAAATTCAATGGCCGTGTTATCTCACGTCGTGGCGTCGTTAATTGGCCGTTACGATCTTGTGATATGACAACGTGAAGAGCCAAAGGATGAGATAATTCGGCACATTAACGACATTGAACCTCAAATATCTATCATCGGGTAGAGGTATACCTCCGAAGTCGTGGCAAGCTTGACCGATATTTTGTTTCACACAAAATTTTCATGAATCCTTATATCATTATAAAAAAATATTAAGATAATTCTCTGAAAACTTTTTGTTGTACTTACAGTTAGCATTGGGAGTTTTGGTTGGACCACCTTATAGTCGCTTCTTACATTCAAGTACTCGTATTATAATTTATTAGTTTGGGTTTTTTTAATTGGTTTTAATTGTGGTTAATTTTCATATTATATGAGACATAGAGGGGGTTTTAATTGAACTAATAAAACGTTTAGGATAACCAAAACAAATATTTGTGTTCTTTTAAAGTAATCTTACCTCCTGAATATAAAAAGTTGTGAGCAAGTTCTGCCTGCTCAGGTGTAACCCATTCCCCTATTTAAAAAAGAATTAAATAAATATTTGTGTAAATAATTGAATAGGAAGTAAGGAATTATTTAAAATCGGATAACGGCAACCAAATAATATTTGTTATTCATTCATAATACTAATTAGAAGTCGTTAATTATGCAGGAATAAAGGGTCTGTCTTCTTGAAATTTAGGATTGATTGAAAACTACTCACTTCCTATATCGAGTTTTTGAGGTTACGAATATTATATTTAATTCTGACTAATTGTTTGAAAATTTTGAAGTTATGAATTTGTTTTGGGTTTGAATTGGAAATACTCACCTTCAACAATGACAACACATTCAGTTTCATCAGTGCCATGGCAGTTGGTAGCCTTGCAAGTGTATTTACCGGAATCTGAAGGTTTACAGTCAATGATTTCCATTGTGACGACACCGTCTGAGTGAGTCATGGCATAATCGTATTTGTTAAGTTCGCGACCATCCTTGTACCATTTAACAGTTGGAACTGGCTTTCCACTTAAACAGCAAAGTAGTTTACATGTATCACGAGCCTGCATAACACGTGGACGTAAGAGGAATGTAAAACTGGGAACCGATTCGGATTCCTCTTGCCAGAAAGTATACGGCAAAGGTTCCCGTCGGCGAACAGGTGTTGATTCATGTACATATCTAGGCTGTTCCTTGGGCAGTGGTTGAACGTTTAAGAAGACGACTTCCTCGCGAGAGCCATAGTGGTTTTCAGCACGAATTATATACTCACCGCGATCTTCGAGTTTTACACGATTTATAATAAAGTAGTAGTCGTCGGCGAAATATCTCTTCATAAACTTAACACTCTGCCGTAATTCAACATTGTTGTGGGTCCAGGTGAGTGTGGGTGTGGCAATGGCTATGCATCTGCAGTAGAACTTAACGCTTTGACCCTCGTAGCAGAATTGAGATGTAGGGCGTATTACAAAACGAGGAGCAGCTTGACGGCGGTCAAATGAGGTGTCGTGTATTTTATATTTCTCCATAAGTAGTTTTCGCAAAGACGAGTACTCGGAGAGGCGGCCAATGGGCAGAGGGTATTTTCCAAAGTTTTCGTATTTCTTGCGAAGTTTGTCACGGAACTCAAGGTAGCGATCGCGTGCAATTTGCTGTGTAAGATTACTGTGATCGCCGGTCAACCACGGATGCAACAAGCACTCATGGGCGGTCATACGTTTCTCCTTATTGGCTACAAGTAGCTTACGAATAAAGTCTTTACCCTCTTCGGAAATATGGCGGAAAGCCTGTTCATCGAAATCCCAATCACAAGCCTTTACGTTTTTCAGTGTCTGGATATCGTTATCTCCAGCAAATGGCGAAAGGCCACTAAGCAAGACGTATGCTAATACTCCTGCAGCCCACATGTCAGTATAAAAGCCGACTGGTTCGCGATTAACAATTTCAGGTGCAGCAAACTCAGCAGTACCAGTTGTAATCTTGACTACGTCATTGGGGTCTAATCTTGTTGCCAATCCGAAATCAATCAGTTTTACATTTGTACTCGTACGAGTTTGACACATGATGTTTTCGGGTTTCAGATCCAAATGGATTATATTATTTTCGTGCATGTGTCTGATACCTTCACAAATTTGTCTCATGTAACAAATGACTTCAGCTTCTGTCATACGGTAACCTTCGGTTGTAATACGTTCAAAAAGTTCTCCACCAGATAAGCTAAATTAATAGTGAAATATGTTGCGAACTTAAAGGTTAGCTTAATTTTTATATATACACAAATAAATACTTACAATTCCAAAATTAGAACCATTTCATCGTCATCTTCGAACGCATCGTGCAAATTGATTAATTTTTGATGATGAAGCTGATTCATAACATCAATTTCGCGACGAATTAAGTCTTTTTCAACAGCATGTGAAACGGGTATAAATTTGGCAGCGAAAATATTTCCAGTGCTACGTTCACGACATCTATGTACCACCCCAAAGGCGCCAGTACCGATTTCTTCTAGGATATCATATTTTTCATACACACTGTCATGCGAAATTTCCACCGGTTGTGGTACGTATTTGGAGTATATATCGAAGACATATGAATCGTAATCCTTAATAAGACCATCAGCCTTGCCACGAATCCTCTTTCCATTTTCGTCGATTTCCCATCTACGTTCTTTGGGCTTCTTTTTAATGGCATCCTTAGTCTTAATTAGTGTGCTTACATCTGAAGGGTCGGACCGACCATAAACATTGTCTGCATAAATTCGAAATTCATATTCCTTGCCAGGTGTTAAGCCAGTTACAGCCATGGTATTAAAACGAGTATTACCAACACGTAGCCAGGAGGATAAGGGATGCTCACGCTTTTCGACCAAGTAGTTTGTAACATTACTGCCACCGTCCCATACTGGAGCCTTCCAGCTAAGTGATAACGAATCGATTCCAATATTATCAACCGTAGGGAATCGTGGAGGATCAGGGCGATCGCTAATTTGTATTTTTATTATGGCAGTATCTGACCCTAATTCGTTCTCTGCAGTTATTCTATAAGGACCTGAATCCATTCTAGAACCATCACGAATCGTTAAAATAGCATGACGTTCTTTGGTTTCAACATGATAATGACCACCAGATTCGATATTTTCGCCATCACGTACCCAATGAATACGAGGTTTTGGGAAGCCAGTGAATGGAATTTTTACAATAACGTTTTCACCTTTGTCGAAGTAGGCAGTGTCGCGGAATCTTGGTGGAACGTTTAGTTTTGGTGCAGCTGAAAGTACAAATTGTTATGTATAATATGTTGGAACGAAATTGGTTAATGTTATTGGTAATTTTTTAGCCTTAACTTACTTGCTATTGCTAGAGCTGCGCGAGTTGACTTTGCACCAGCTTTGTTGACAGCGCGACAGACGTATTCATCGGCGTCTTCACCAAAGACATCGGATATGTTCAGGTAGTAGTTGTCACCTTCGGCGTACATGTAATAGCGGGCACCGTTTGTAATTTCACGTGCCCCCTTGTACCATGTAATAACTGGCTTGGGAACACCAGTAATAGTACAGCTAAACTGAGCATTATGATTTTGTATGCATTGGGCATCGCGTAGCGGTTTCACAATCACAGGCGTTATGGCAGCCTTTGGATCAATCATTTTCAAAGGTGTTGAAACTACAGACTCCTTGGAGAGACCAGCTTCATTCTGTGCGAATACGCGGAATTCATATTGTCGCCCCTCAATTAGATTGGGACAATTTATTTGGGTGGCAGCGCAAATGGTAACGTTGACTCGTTGCCATGTGCTGCTACCAACCTCTCGCTTGTCTATCCAATAGCCTTGAATGTGAGCACCGCCATCCGATTCTGGTTTCTCCCATTCCAAATGCACAAAACTCTCGCCAATTTCATAAACTTTTGGTACGCCTGGAGGAGATGGTGGATCGATTGGAGCTTTTGCTCTAACAGGATTGAGTCCTTCCAGAGCTGGGCCCATACCATTTTCATTTACAGCCATTATCCGGAATACATACTCCTGATTTTCAATAAGACCCTGCACATTGAACGATGTGTCCTTGCAGAAGCTGGATACTGTTATCCAATGTGGAGATGTCACATCTTTGCGTTCGACCACGTAATGAGTGACACGAAGACCACCATCGTAAGTTGGTGGACGCCAAGCCAAAGTACAAGCGTGCTTGTTAATATGCGAAACACCCATGGGTCCAACTGGTGCCGAAGGCAAGCCAGTGATGCGAGCGTCAAATTGAGCCGTAGCTATTCCTGAATCATTCGAGAATTCAACTTGATATAAGCCAGCATCTGACTTAACGATATCGCGAATAAAGATAGCGATATAGTCATCAAATATAGTGTATTTAAAGTGTGGTTCAGCGTCTGTAATTGGTTCGTTGTTAAGAGATATCTTAACATTCATTGGTTGATCACCACCGTAGAAGATCTTAACTTTAGTGTTATCACCCTCCGGCCAGAACAGCTCTGTTGGGCATCTATTAATAACTGGTGGAGAACCGATTTTCAAGTAGCCAGAAGTGTGTACAAAACCTAACGAGTTAATAGCCTCACATGTGTAGTCGCCCTCATCTCCATTTTGAACGTTTGAGATGTGTAAACGGAAGATGCCATCCTTAATATCACATGTGTAACGGCCAGAACCCATTTGAATTTCTTTGCCATTGCGCAACCATCTAGCAGTAGGTTGGGGCTTGCCAGTAGCCTGACATTGCATGGTATAATCCTTTCCATATGGTGCAACACGATCTTGTAAGCGCGTTACCCATTCGGGCTTTTCGCCACCCAACACTTCACAAACCTTAATAGGCATTGTACAAGAGCTTGGTTCGGAACGTCCCGCTGCATTTACGGCGAAAATACGGAATTCGTAATCTCCCATTTCGATAAGGTTTATAACGGTGTATTCAGTGTCCATGACATTGTAATCGTTACATTTAACCCAGATGGCTCCACCGATATCGCGTCGCTCAACAATGTAACCGCTAATACGAGATCCACCATCATTGTGAGGTTTTTCCCATTTAAGGTCAACATAATTTTTGCCCACTTTGACAACCTGAGGTGTTCCAGGTGGTGAGGGGACGGTAAATTTACCTTTGAGCTTAAATCGAGTAGATGGAGCTGAAGGCTTGCTAAATCCAGCTGCATTTTTAGCTTTGACCCTGAACTCGTATTCGCAGCCGTTTGTTAGATTGTACAACTGGTACTTAGTATCCTTAATAATGAATTCATATGTATTCCAAGCAGAGTCGTTGACAACGTCACGATATTCAATTTGGTAGCCTTGAATGCGGGAACCACCATCACTTCCTGGACGAGTCCAAATTAATGTTACATTGCCAGAGTCCCAATCGATGACCTTAGGTTGGCTAGGTGGATCTGGAACGGTGAACTGGTATTTAGCTATAATAGGTTCTTCCATTGCTAGTGGTTCGGATAGACCATATTGATTTTCAGCACGAACACGGAAATGATACTTGTGGTTTGGTTCTAATCCCATAACATCGTAATGAATGTTGCGCACAAAGCTGCTTATCTTTACCCAAGAACCACTGTTATCAAGTTTTTCAACAACATAATTGGTAATCGGTGAGCCACCGTCGTCTAACGGAGTCTTCCAGGACAGTGTACAGGTGTCGGGAGTAATGTCTGAAGCCAACAAAGGTCCCTGAGGAATACCAGGTTTATCAACTACAGTAACATAGCAAGAAGCCGAGTCTGATCCCTTGGTATTGCTCAAAGTAATAGTGTAAGAACCAGTCTCTGACCGCTTCGCACACTTATTATGATAGACCGAACTGTAATCGGTAGTTTCGAATTTAATGCGTTCGTCCTGCAAAACTTCTTGATTATTGATGGTCCATGATGGGGTTGGACGTGGGTTAGAATGGAATGGCACAGTAATACGGTATTCTTCCCCAGCAATGACAGTCATGTCTCGAATTGACAGATCTGAAGTAATTTTAGGTGCGTGCGGCGGTTGGCGACAAAATATTGGATCACTAGATGCGCTATATGGTGACTGTCCAGCAGCATTCAGTGCAGCCACTCTGAATTCATATTCGGCATTTTCAATAAGATTAGGTATTTTGCATGTTAGACTAGGGCATAATGATTGTATGGCCTTAGTCCACTTTTCTTCACTTATTAAACGCTTTTCTATGATATATCCAGTAATAGGAGAACCTCCATCATGTCTAGGTTTAGTCCATGAGATTGTTATGCTATCTTCGGTAGAATCAATACCGCGTGGAACTCCGGGAGCGTTAGGAACATCAAATGGATGCCTAGCACGAATATGTTCATCTGTAGTGCCTGGATCCGACTGTCCGTATTTATTTTCAGCAATAACGCGGAAATCGTATTCTCGTCCGATAGCTAAATTACGTATACGAACAAAAGGAACAGTACAGTAACTGCTAACCTTCGACCAGGTCGATGAGTTAGCTTCTTTCTTTTCAATAATATAATTCGTTATGGATGAGCCACCATCATCCTTAGGTGGCGTCCAGTACAGTGTAAGAGCATCACCACCGAATTCGTCAACGCATAAATTAGTGGGTGGTTTGGGACGATCAAGAACTTTAACGTTAATAGTTGCTGTGTCAAAGCCAGATGGATTTTTCAGCTGCAATCTATACTGTCCAGAGTCAGAGCGTTTTGAGTTCTTAACAATAAACGAAGCGGAATTATCTGTTAAACGTTGGAACATACGCTGGCCATCATCCCCAATTACAACATCGTTAGCATACCAATGGGCAGTAGGCATGGGAAAACCAACATAAGGGACGTGGATACTGAAATCTTCACCAGCACGACAAACAATATCACGCACGCCACCCAAGTCCATACATGGTTTATTAGCCTGTTCCTCAATAACAATTGGTTGCGATGGTTTTGATGGATCTGAGCGACCGACTTCATTCACAGCACAAACCCGGAAAGTATACTCCTCACCTTCCTTTAGATTTGGTATGGTATAAACAGTGTTATTAATGGGTAATTCATTAACGTCCTTCCAATCCTTTGAATTCTTTGGCCTAATTTCTAAGATGTAGCCCTTTATTTTTGATTTGCCGTCATTTCTAGGAGGACGCCATGACAGCGTGACACTATCTTTTGTGATGCGGTCAGCTTTAGGTGGCTCTGGTGGATCTGGTTTGTATCTTTGCAATTCTGCGGTAATAACGTCTGAAGGTTTGGAAGGCTTTCCTGGTCCAGCTTCATTTACAGCTAAAACGCGGAATTCATAACGACCGCCTTCATGTAAATCAGGTACTGTATAGCTGGTATTAGGTGTAGGATAATTATTACATTTTATCCATTCGCCTCCACGTTCGCGGCGTTCAACTATATATCCAGTAACTGGTTTACCTCCACAATACTCTGGCGGATGCCATTCTAAACTGGCAGATGTTGGCGAATAAGCAACAACTTGTGGTTGGCTTGGTGCATCTGGAGGATCAAATGGTGATTTAGCAACCACTGGTTTGCCATCTAAAGGTTCAGACATTCCATAGATGTTTTCAGCTCTAACGCGGAATAAATATTTCTTGCCCTCGGTTAAGCCTTTTACGGTATAACTATTTTTGGGACAATATCCTGGAACTGGTCGCCAGTTATCAGAACCTAATTCACTTACCTCAATCACGTAACCAGTGATATCGCTACCGCCATTATCTTTTGGAGGATTCCAAGAAAGAGAAATGTGGTCAGGTGCGGTTTCAGTGTAAGTCAAAGGTCCTTCAGGCGGAGTAGGCTTATCAACTACAATGATTTCAATATCTGCGCTATCTTTTCCGAATTCATTTGATGCGTTGATGTTGTAAATAGCAGCGTCGTCTCTTGCCGTATCATCGATGCGGAAAATAGTACGTTCTGAATTTGTATTAAAAGAGAAACGATTGTTTTTGGATACTTTTGTACCACCGCGCTTCCATTCGATAGTCGGTGTGGGAGCTCCTGAAATTGGTATATTGATATTTACAGGTTCGCCGGCTCGTACCTTAACCTTGCGACCGACTAGTCCGTCTAAGTGCAAACGTGGTTTTTCGCGCATTGATTTTGCTGTCAAGGAATTAGATGGCTCTGAATGTTTGCCATTTCCGGCAGCATTAACGGCGGATACACGATATTGGTACTGGTGGTCAGCAGTAACGCGATCGTCTGTGTATAGGGTGTTTGGAACAGGTTCTGCATTAACCTTAAGCCAACGACCAGTAGCCACGTCACGTCGTTCAATATCATATCCAATGACGGGAGAACCTCCGTTACTAATAGGTGCTTTCCATTTGATTGAGATGTGATCTTTGTCACTTTCGGTGAGTTCGGGTTTGCTAGGAGCTCCAGGTACTGTATACTGATTCTTAGCAATAACTGGTTCTTCTGATGCAAGTGGATCAGATCGACCCTGTAAATTTTCAGCCATTACTCTGAACTCGTACTGAGTGCCTTCTAAAAGTCGTGGCACTACGGCATGGTTGTACTTAGCATTAACGTATGTAACAGCTGGAACCCAACCACCACCATGAGTTAAATCGCGTTTTTCAATGACATAAGCAGAAATTTCTGAACCTCCGTTATCTTTTGGTGGTTTCCAAGAAACTGTAACAGAATTTGCTGTGATTTCTTCATATTCAAGTGGACCTAGTGGGGGACCAGGGCGATCAAGCACGATCAATTCGAAACTGCCTTCATCGATTCCGGAATCGTTCCGTAATAATAAATGATAACGTCCAGAATCACTGCGTTGACAATTTACTGTGTGAACAACTGTGTGATAACCTATTGATGTTATTGTAGAGCGCTCATTACTAGCAAGTTGTTTGTTGTTAAGGTTCCAAATTACTTCAGGGGTGGGTTCACCAATAAAGTTAATGTCAATATGGAAAATAAGTCCTGCTTTAATGCGAATGTCATGCAGAGGTGTAATAATTTTTGGAGCTAAATATCTGGCCTTAGCTTGTATCATTTCCGAAGGTTCGGATGGTTCAGATTGTCCAGCTTGATTGGCAGCAATAACTCGGAACTCGTACTCTTGTCCTTCAGTTAAATCTGGAACAGTTGCTGCGGTTTTGTTTGATGGGGCATGTACAACATTGACCCAATAGGGACTTCCTTTTTCTTTCTTTTGAATAATGTACTCCGTGATGGGAGAACCTCCGTCAAATTTGGGTTCAGCCCATTGCAAATCAACGTGATCACGATCCCAGTCAGTGATTACGGGTCTTCCAGGCGCATCTGGTTCATCGAATTCGTTTTTGGCAATTATACTCTTGGCAGCTTCCAAAGGTTCGGATTCGCCAATAGCATTTACAGCCTTGACACGGAACAAATATTCTTTTCGATGTATTAGACGAGTTACATCATGTACAGGATGTGTACTCATGCCGGCATCTGACCAAGTTCCGCGTGACAAGTCCATTTTTTCTATAATATAGTGCAAAATAGGGGATCCACCATCATCTTCTGGAATTTGCCAAGTAAGATGGCAGCCATCACGAGTAACTTTAGTAATATCTAGAGGGCCAATTGGTGCGCTAGGACGGTCCAAAACTGTGGCATGAGCCGTGGCATCATATGATCCATGTTCGTTTTTCAAAACAAGAGTATATCTGCCCTCATCAGAGCGCAATGCACTTGAAATTTCGAAGGTCAATTCGTTTTGGAATAAGTTCATGTCAACGCGAGGTGATGGTTGAATTTCTTTTCCATTGAGCAACCATTTAATTGTGGGCCTTGGAGAAGCTTCAATAGGTATTGTCCAACCAAGAGTCTTACCGGCATGTACAGTAATGTCATTCAGCAATGACTTATCAAAGTATGGTGCCAAAAATCTGGGCTTGCAAATTACTGGCGCAGTAGGATCAGATGGATCGCTATGGCCGCCACGGTTAACAGCAACTACACGGAACTCGTATTCTTGGCCTTCAGTTAAATCAGGAATATGGGTCTTAGTTTCAGATCCAGATACTTCCAGTGCCTTTTGCCATTGTCCGAATTTAGGACGCTGCTCTATGATGTAGCTTGTTATTGGAGAGCCACCATCACGTTTAGGGGCCGACCACTCAAGGTCGACAAAGTTTTTGCCCCAATCAACGGCTTGAGGTTGGCCTGGCTTGTCAGGGCGTGAGAAAGGATCCTTTGCTGTAATAGCTTGGGTATTTACTAAAGGCTGTGACTGGCCCTGTTTGTTGAAGGCACGTACGCGGAAATTGTAGTCATGGCCTTCGATTAGATTATCAGCACGGATTTCGCAATCAGCGCACTCACCAACTGGTACCCACCTCATAGCACTAGTATCCATTTTTTCCACAACATAATGTGTGATCTCAGATCCACCATCGTCTTTAGGTGGTCGCCAGCGCAGTGCGATTGCGTTCTTGGTAACGTCATCGGCACGGAGTGGTCCTTCAGGAGCTGAAGGTACATCCAAAACAGTAACTTTAACAGTTGCTTTGTCCAAGCCGTTAATATTGCGAGCTACTAATGTGTATTCCCCGGTATCAGCACGCTTAGCATCAACTACGCGTAGTTTTGTGCGATAATCCTCAGTAATTAGCTTAACGCGGTCTGTATTAATGACGACATTATTTTCATGAGACCACTCCTTGGTAGGAGCTGGTTCACCAATAACTGGCACATCAAATTCAAATGTATTTCCTGCACGCACTTTAATATCGAGCATAAAGTTACGGTCGATTTTGGGTGGCAAATTTTTAGGACGAGCAATATGTGATAGGGAAGCACCACTGGGCTCTCCTGGGCCAGCCTTGTTAACGGCACGGACACGGAATTCATATTTAACTCCTTCAATTAGGTCAGGTACATGACCCGAGGTAATATCGCCTTCAACTTCTGCACATGGCTCCCAGTTTGCAGAGTATTTATCGCGCTTTTCAATTACGTAGCCTGTTATAGGGGAGCCGCCATCATTCTCGGGACGAGTCCATTCCAAATCAACAAAGTCTTTGTCAAAATCTTTGATTTCGGGAGTGCCAGGTTTGCTTGGTTCACCGTATGGGTTTTTGGCTTCGGTTGCATGAGGAGTAGTTAATGGATCGGAAGTACCTTGGCGGTTCTTGGCACGAACACGGAACTTGTATTTGTGACCAGGGGTGAGGCCCTTCACATTAAAGTTGGTTGTTGGACCATCAGTTTCACCAGCTGGTACCCAGCGGCCAGTAATTTCATCCAACTTTTCAATTACATAGCTTTCAATTGGTTGGCCTCCATCATCATCTGGAGGGTTCCAGTGTAATGAACAGCTTTCTGCACGAACGTTGTCGACCTTCAATGGGCCATTTGGTGGTGACGGCTTGTCAATAACTGTAACCTTCACATCAGCACTATCTTCGCCACTCATATTTTCAGCATGTACGGTATAAACTCCTGAATCTACACGAGTAGCGTTAGAGACCTTCAGCTTTGTATTGTAATCAACGTGAGTTACTTTAACGTTATCCTGAGAGCAGACTTCGTGTTTTTTAAGTAACCATTTGGTTTTTGGTGCAGGCTCTCCTGATACCTTGCAGTCAAATGTAAAGCCTTGACCTGCTTTGATACGAACTTCAATGAGATTTGTGCGATCAATTAGAGGAGCTTTGTTGCGAGGCTTTGCTATAATTGGTTGCGTGGCGTCTGATGGTTCACTGGGACCAGCTGCGTTGATAGCTAAAACACGGAATTCATAAGCTTGACCTTCAATTAAATCTGGTACTGATGCCTTCGTTTGATCACCAGGTACCTCAACCGCCTTTTCCCATTTTCCATATTTATCTTTCTTTTCCACAATATATCCAATAATAGGAGAGCCACCGTCATTACCTGGTGGTGTCCAGGCCAGGTCTATATGGTCTTTATCCCAATCAGTTGGTCTGAGATTAGTAGGTTTGTCGGGTTCGTCAAATGGATTTTTGGCGATTATTGATTCATCGCCAACCAAAGGCACCGATTCGCCTTCAGCATTTATAGCAGATACACGGAATTTGTATTCGTGTCCAGGTTCAAGACCAGAAACATCAGCCTGAGGTTCTGCAGAGCGACAGCAAGGAATCCAACAGCCAGTTTCTGGATCAAGTTTGTCAATTTGGAAGTATTCTATTGGAGTGCCACCATCATCTTCTGGTCGCTTCCACTTAAGATGACAACCTTCCTTGTGAACATCAGAAATTTGTAGAGGACCTTTAGGTGCAGTTGGTTTATCTGTCACGACAACGTTAATCTGAACAGTATCCTTGCCAGAGCTGTTTGAAGCGGTTACTATATATTCTCCCGAATCTGAACGTTGAGCAGGACGAATAACTAATTTGGTATAATAATCAGGGGAATCAATGGTTACATTTTTGCCTGTTTGCAACGGACAATTGGAAAATCGCCATTCCACCTTAGGAGCTGGCTCACCGACAATATTCGCATCTAATTTCAAGGTTGAACCCGCGGAAATTGTAATATCTCTTAAATTGCGACGATCGATCTTGGGTGCTAAATAACGAGGTTTGGCTACAAATGTTTTTCCAGCATCAGAAGGTTCAGACTGGCCCGCTTTATTGACTGCTATAACACGGAATTGATATTCGTTGCCCTCAATTAGGCCATTAATTGTAGCCAACGGAGCTGGAGTATTTGTTTCAAGTGCTTTCTCCCACATGGGACTGTATTTATCCTTCTTCTCTATGATATAGCCGATTATTGGTGATCCACCATTACTAGCAGGTTCTGGCCAAGCCAGTTCAATTTTATTTGCCGTCCAGTCTGTGGGTTCGGGTGCACCTGGTTTGGATGGTGTAGTAAAGGGATCCTTTGCAATGATTGTACCAAATGTTTCTAAAGGCTCTGATTCGCCTTCCTTGTTTACAGCCTTAACACGGAACTTGTATTCGTGACCTGGAGTCAAGCCATCCACTTCAAATTCGGGAATATCACTTTTGCCACAAGGTAACCAAATACCAGTGTCAGGATCAAACTTTTCGATAACATATCCATCAATAGGCTCACCGCCATCATCTTTTGGTTTCTTCCACTTTAGTTTGCAGCCTTCTTTATGAATATCCGATACTTCCAGTGGACCCTCTGGCTTGGCAGGTTTGGCTGTAACATAAATTAAATAAAGTTAAAATTACGTTTTTATGAACATGACAAAACTGTACTTATAATGTTTATTTGGAATTCAACTTGATCCTGCCCAAACTTATTAGTCGCAACAATCCTATAAACTCCAGTATCTTTTCGTTCGGGATTTCCATTGATATATTTTGTATTATAAGGTACATTATCGATATGGCGTAAGGACGTTTGTTGAATAGATTTTCCATTTTGGGACCAAACTACATCTGGCGCTGGTTCACCAATTATTTGAATATCCAGGCTAATTGGTTCTCCAGCTTTTACATTGTAAGTGCGAATATTGCGACGATCAATTTTTGGTGCGACTAAAAAAATGTTTGTTATTTTGTTAGTTCTTTCTTTTTAAATTTTATTGCTACTTACGTTTACGTGGCTTGGTAATAACAGACTTGCTGGCATCCGAAGGCTCACCAGGTCCTGCTGCGTTTATGGCTTTAACTCTGAATTCGTATTCACAGTTTTCATCTAAATTTGGTGCAGTAGCTTTACATTCATCACCTAGTATATGAGCTGAGACTTCAGTAGCCTTTATCCATTTATCTTGGCCCTTTTCACGTTTTTCAATTATGTATCCGGTAATAGGAGATCCTCCGTCATTAAGTGGTGGTTTCCAAACGAGATCCACATGATCTTTGTCCCAGTCGATCGCGTCTGGTGTACCAGGTTTACCGGGCACATCGAAGGGATTTTTGGCAATAATAGACTTTTCGCCATTCAAAGGCTCCGATTCGCCTTCAGTGTTTACGGCCAACACACGGAATTTGTATTCTTGGCCTGGAACTAAATTATTTAACTCTGCAAACGTCTCTTTGAAACGACCTGAAGGTAACCAGCGGCCAGTTTCGACATCCATTTTTTCCACAATATAATATTCAATGGGTATGCCACCATCGTCCAAAGGAGGATTCCACTTAAGCTTGCAGCCTTCTTTGTGAATGTCTGATATGCGAAGAGGACCTTCCGGCTGACCAGGACGGTCAAGAACTGTAATCTCAAATGAAGCTTCATCGTGACCAGAATCATTTGCAGCTTTTAGAGTATATTTGCCAGTGTGTGAACGTTTTGCAATGGGTATGGCCAATTTAGTACGGTAAGATTCTATATCGATAGTAACTTCATCTTCTTCCAAGCGAGCTTTATTGTGAAACCAGGTCTTAGTGGCTGGAGGTTCTCCTGACACCTTAATGTCGTAACGAACATGATTACCAGCTTTAACGGTGATATCCTTAATATTGGTGCGATCGATTTTGGGGGGAGCAAATCTATCCTTAGCAATCATCTGATCAGAAGGTTCTGAAGGTTTGCTTTGACCTGCTTTGTTAATAGCCTTGACGCGGAATTGATATTTATTACCCTCCACCAAATCGTTTATACGTGCTTTAGGTTCTGGTGTATTAGTCTCCAGTACCTTTTGCCACTTTCCAGTATTGCTATCTTTCTTTTCGACAATGTAACCGATAATGGGAGTACCCCCGTCATCATCAGGAGCGCGCCATTTTAAATCAGCATGATTACTAGACCAATCAATAATTTGTGGTTTTCCAGGCGTATCAGCGGGATCATAGGGATTTTTAGCTGTTGTAGGAACATCTGTTACCAATGGCTCAGATTCGCCTTCAGCATTTACAGCCTTCACACGGAATAAGTATTCTTTCCCTTCAGTAAGACCAGTTACATCTGCTTCTGGAGACTTTGTGGTCAAGACAGGAACCCACCTGCCAGTTTCAGTATCCATACGTTCAACAACATAATGTTCAATTGGTTCGCCACCATCATCGTCAGGTTTATCCCATTTCAAGTGAACACTTTCTGCGGTGACATCAGAAACAGCCAATGGACCTTTAGGCTTGCTAGGTTTACACAAAACTTCTAGCTCAACTTCAACCGTGTCAGTTCCGGAGTCATTTTTGGCAACGACAATATAAATACCCTTATCGCAGCGTTTTACCTTGGGCATAATGAATGTAGTTTTGTAATCTTCATTTTCGATTTTAACTCTATCCGTGGTTTTCAATACCTCTCCGTTGTATGTCCACGTTACCTTTGCTGGTGGCTCACCTTTAACAGCAGCTTCCATATGTAACATTTGTCCGCTACGAAGCGTTTTCTTTTGCAAATTTTTGCGATCAATGTGGGGTTTAAGGAAACGAGGTTTGGCAACGACAGATTTGGAAACGTCACTAGGTTCGCTTGGACCAGCCTTATTAACAGCTACAATGCGAAATTCGTATTCGTGTCCTTCTTCAACATTGGTTACAGTTCCCTTGGTGTGATCACCAGGAACAGTAGCGGCATCCGTCCACGCTCTACTGGATTTATCGCGCATCTGTATAATATATTTCTGTATAGGAGCACCTCCATCGCTTTTTGGTGGGTCCCAGGCCAAATCGACAAAGTCTTTGTCCCAATTCGTTGGCTCTGGACGACCGGGCTTATCTGGTTCGTCGAAGGGATTTTTAGCAATAATAGGCTTCTCAGTTTCTAAATCTTCGGATTCACCTTCTTTGTTTACCGCACGTACACGGAATTTGTATGGCTTGCCTTCGCTTAAGCCAATAACTTTAGCTTCTGGTTCTGTGCTCTTGCCACAAGGCACCCATTGACCTGTATGTGGATCAAGTTTTTCAATTTCATAGTAATCAATGGGAGCCCCGCCATCATCTTCGGGTTTTTCCCATTTGAGTTTACAACCGTGCTTAGTAATATCATTGACTTGCAGAGGGCCCTTAGGCTTGCCAGGCTTTCCTAATACAGTAATATCTAGTTCAGCAACATCTTCGCCAACCTCGTTACGAGCTTTGATGGTGTATTTGCCGGACATGGGTCGTTTAGCACGCATAACAAAGAATTTTGTATTGTAATCAACATTATCGACTTTAACGCCTTCCTCGTCGGATACGAGAGTTTGATCTTTGAAAAACCATTCTACCGTAGGCGCTGGTTCACCCTTGATATTAATATCTAAACTAATAGAAAGACCAACTTTAACATTCACTGGTTTAAGATTGGTACGATCGATGTGAGGTTTAACTGTAAAGAAAGTAAACTGGTTTTCTTATCTGTTCAATTTTAATTTTTGCAAAGTCAAACTTACGGAAACGTGGCTTAGCAATATGCCAGTTAGTTTGCTCAGAAGGCTCTGAGCATCCAGCTTTATTAACTGCCCTAACACGGAATTTATATTGTTGACCTTCCTCCAATTTTTTTACCACACCCTTGCAAATGGGCCCCTCAGTTTCAGCAGCTTTAACAAACTCACCAGAATTCTTATCCATAACTTCAATTATATAGCTAGTGACAGGAGCACCACCATCACGAATGGGTGGTTCCCATTTCAGCTTAACGTGATGTTCATCCCAGTCTTCAAATTCAGGTAAACCAGGTGGTGCAGCAACATCGAATGGATTCTTGGCAACTATAGCCGAGTCAGTTTCTAATGGCTCAGATTCGCCTTCTTCATTGACAGCTTTAACGCGGAATTGATATCTATGGTTGGGCTCCAAACCCTTGATTTCCTGTTCCGTCTTTTCTGGATCGACTGTACCAGCAGGTACCCAACGGCCTACAGCGGTATCTAATTTTTCAATCACATAACCGGTTAGCGGCACCCCACCATCATCTTTGGGTTTCTTCCATTTCAGCTTACAACCCTCCTTGTGGATATCGGTAACTTCTAACGGTCCTTCCGGCTTAGAAGGCTTATCTAAAACTATAACTTCCACTTCAGCCTCATCGACACCATTTATATTCTCAGCTTTAAGCTTGTAAACACCAGTATCCTTCCTGGAACTATCCACGATGGTAAGTTTAGTATTGTAGTCTTCATTTTCAATGCGTGATTGTCCAATAGGGATTAGGTCTTGTTCCTTAAACGACCAAGAAAGCTGCGGTGCAGGTTCACCTTTAACATCAACATCGAATTTCACTGTTTGGCCTGCGCGCACCTTGACAGGCTTCATTTTCTCACGGTTAATGCTAGGTTTCACTGTACGTTACAATTTAAAGCAGGCAAAGAAAGGAATCAAAAGATATTAAAAATAGTCAAGTTTGTAACATGTTCAAATGCAAATAAGATGAATAAATGACAGTAATCAAACTATATATCTAATAAGCTATGCTTTGTTTAACTTAAGGCCATAATTCACGAGTATACTGTAATCTGTTAAAAAGCTTCGCATAAAACAATGTATCATTCAGTGCAAAAAGGAATTATATCGAAAAGCAACGACGTCAATTATCTTACAGTTTCTTGGTTTCGCAAGATGTGGATCAGTTGCTTCACTTGGTTCGCTAGGACCTGCTTTATTAACAGCCCTAACACGGAACTGATAAATGTTGCCTTCAATTAAACCTTCAACCGTGGCTTCGGGGACAGGGCTCTATTATGAAAGGAATTTAGTGAGAAAACATTTAAAAAAATAGATTTATTCGGTAACAAGTTTCAATTAAGATCTGTAGAGATATATTAGGGTACATACATCTGTTGTTAGGACTTCGTCCCAGTGTGGAGCGTATTTGTCTTTCTTTTCAATTATATATCCTGTTATTGGTGCGCCACCATTATCTTTTGGTGGCTCCCAGACGAGTTTAACCATTTGCTCACTGTAGTCGTCAATTTTGGGTATACCAGGCTTGCTGGGAGCATCATACGGATTCTTGGCGATGATGCTACCATCGGTCTCTAAGGGTTCAGATTCACCTTCCTCGTTGATGGCCTTGACCCGGAACTGATACTCATGGCCCTCTTGAAGGCCCTTGACATCGATTTCGGTATCATTGCCAGAGGTACGACCGACTGGTACCCAACGACCTTGGTTTTTGTCAAACTTTTCAATTTGGTAGGCGGTTATAGGTTTTCCACCATCATCGTCAGGCTTCTTCCACTTTAGTTTACAACTATCTTTTGTCACGTTACTGACTTCTAAAGGTCCCTTTGGCTTTCCAGGAGGTCCCAAAACATTAACCTCTACCGTAGCCTCATCCTCACCATGCTCGTTAACGGCTCGGATTTTATATGTGCCAGTATGTAGACGTACAGAATCAATAATGGATATTTTTGTATTATATGGTACATTTTTAATTTCACAATTGCTTGGTACTTCTTCAGGTTTCAATTCCTTATCATTCTGGTACCACGTTATTGTGGGGGCCGGCTCACCACGTACATTAACATCGTATTTGATTGGTTTTCCAGCGCGAATAAGCAACGGCTTGAGATTTGTGCGATCAATGCGGGGTTTAACTGAAAATGATAAATATTCAGACAACAAGGTAATATTTCTTTGTAAAAAAGAACTTACGTTTTTTGTACTTCACAATTTGCATTTTACTCGCGTCTGATGGTGGCGATAGACCAGCTTTGTTAACTGCTACTACACGGAATTGATATTCTCCATATTCTTGAAGACCGGTTACGGTGCCCTGTAGCTGATCACCAGAAACTTCTATAGCCTTCTCCCAGTCGGACTTATTTTTTTCCTTCTTTTCAATAATGTACTTCTCAATTGGAGCTCCACCATCATTACTGGGTGCTGTCCATTTAAGAGACACACTCTGATTATCATAGTCGGTTACTTCAGGAGTACCAGGTTTATTGGGTTCATTATAAGGATCTTTAGCGACGACGCCAACTAAAGTTGTTAGTGGTTCTGATTCACCCTCCTCGTTGACTGCTGTCACGCGGAACATGTACTCGGAGCCCGGATTCAAGCCAGTCACATCAAAACTGGGAGGTTCTTTCTCTCCAGGAGAACGACCGACGCGCACCCATTTGCCTGTAGCCGTATCCATTTTTTCAATAACGTATTCCTTAATTGGTACACCCCCGTCATCTTCAGGTTTCTTCCATTGGAGTTTGCAGCCAGTGGCCGTGACATCGCTGACGTTTAGTGGGCCCTTGGGCGAGCTGGGTTTTCCCAAAACCACAAGCTCTACCGTTTCGGTATCCACACCATTACGATTTTCTGCCTTTAATGTATACATACCACTATCCTTTCGAACCACATTGGAGATAATGAAGTCGGTGTGGTATTCGATATTCTCAATTTTAATGCGATCGCCAGTGGTCAATGGGATATTATCTCGCCAGCTCCAGTTTAGCGTTGGTACTGGTTCACCAATAACATCTACTGACCATTTATGGGTGCGGCCAGTCTTGATTGTGACGCGCTTGAATGTTGAACGGTCGATTTGCGGTTTCACTGTTTTTTTAAAGCAGTGAAGTAAAAAATGTTGTTATTTTTCTTTTACTTGGTTATTTATTGGAAAGCTATTGCGCAAAGTTAATGCTTCAAATGACCAGAAATTAAGATGTAAAATACAAACCCATTTACTTACAAATACCCCGTCGTGCCGGTGTTCTGTTCATCTAACTTTATTAGTTTTGATGAAATGTTTAATGTGTGAGACCAGAAGCGAAGCAAAGCAAGCTTTTTTTTGATTAATAAAAAATATTTAATACTTACGATTCTTGTGTTTACACAAATGGTTATCGGAGGGTTCGGATGGTTCCGAGGCACCTGCTTTGTTAACAGCACGTACGCGGAACTGGTATACCATCTTTTCTTTCAAGCCTTCTACTAGGCATGTTGGAGAAGCATTTTCAGTTTTAGCCACCTCGGTCCAGGCGGGCGAAAATTTATCCTTTTGCTCAATGACGTAATGCAAAATTGGACGACCACCATCTGAAGGAGGAACTTTCCACTTCAGTGTAACGCTCTTGTTGTCGTAGTCATCTATAACAGGCTTGCCAGGTGAACTTGGTGGATCATATGGATTCTTGGCCAAAATAGCGTCACTGGTTTCCAAAGGTTCTGATTCGCCTTCTTTGTTGATAGCCTTAACGCGGAACTTATACTTCTTACCTGGCGTAAGTCCCTTGAAATTAAATGAAGTTTCGCCCGGACCAACCTCGCCAGCAGGAATCCAACGACCAGTTTCTTCATCCATGCGTTCCAACGCATATCCTGTGATTTCACAACCGCCATCATCTTCAGGACGTTTCCACTTCATTTTTATATGATCCGCGCGAACTTCTTCGGGTTCGAATGGCCCACCTGGAGGTAGAGGTCGATCCAAAACAACAACTTGACCCTCTGATTCAATTGTTCCTGAACTGTTCGACAAAACCAATTTGTATTTGCCTGTGTCCTTGCGTACTGCTTTCTTTATAGTTATTGAAGAGTTTCTTTCCATTTGGTCTAAGCATATGCGTTGGTTGTCGAAAACCAACTCTGTTTCACCTTTGCACCACACTGCCTTGGGCTCAGGTTCACCATCGTACTTTATATCGTAACGGACGGTCTGTCCCTTCTTTACTGTAATGTTGTTGAGGCCATCGCCAACAAGGAAGGGCTTAACGAAACGACATTTCGCTATAATAGCCTTGGTCTTGTCGCTGGGCTCACCGGGACCGGCCCTATTCACAGCACGGATTCGGAATTCGTACTGCTGTCCTTCTTTTAGACCATCTACGGTACCAGCGCGGGCGTCGCCGGGCACTTCTTTCCCAGTAACCCAATCATTGGAGAACTTTTCTTTGTACTCAATAATGTAGGAGGTAATGGGATCACCACCATCGCTTTCAGGAGCGTCCCATTTCAGATCCGCATGATCTTTATCCCAGTCGGTTAAGTCTACTTCTCTAGGTTTACCTGGCTCATCCCATGGATCCTTAGCAAGAACTGTGTTCTTGAATGTAGCCGGTTCAGAAGGACCGATCTTATTCACAGCACGAATCCGGAATCTGTATTGTTTTTTCGGTACCAAATCTTCAATGCTCTTCGAATATGGTTCACCCTGCATGACTTCGGCTATAGCTTCCCATCCCTGTTTCTTACTTATGTCTTGCCTTTCAATAATGTATTTTAAAATACGTGAACCACCATCATCCTCTGGTGGTTTAAAAACGACTTTGCATGAGGTTTGATAAATATCAGTGACATCAATATCTTTAGGTGGCTGTGGTACGTCTTGGCAAATAACCGTAACGTCCTTTACGTCGTCACCCTGACCGTTAGATAATTTAATTTGATATGGGCCAGACATATCACGTGTGGGCTTTTTAATTTTGAACGTGATTTTGTCATCCGTTATGGCTACTTCTACATCCTTGACAGCCAAAGGTTTTCCATCTTTCAAAAGTTTAGCCTCAACAGGAGTCTGTTTAGTACCGTTTACTGAAAGATTTATATTTACATATTGCATGCAGTGTTAAAAGAAAATTGTTTCCTCGTGGACGCTTAGTTTGCTAAACTAATTCCTACTTACCTTTGTATGGTACTTCCAATATAATTGGTGCACTTACTGGTCCTGCAAACTGGTCCGGACAATCAATGTTTGGTTTGCTTTCACCCTTACGAACAGTCAGTTTACAGGATGACTTGAGTTGACCAGATTCACATGAAATCTCGCCCTCATCAGTTAGTTCTAAATTGTTGAAGATAAGTTGATGTTTGCCACCACCTAAATTCTTAATCTCAATTCGATCGCTGGGTACAATAGGCTCTCCATTGAATTTCCAATCGCATGGTGCTGTCTGATCTTGTAATTCAACATCGAGAACCAATCTTTCACGTTCCACAGCATCGGTATCCTTTAGTTTTTTGTTAAAACGATTTTGATCTAAGTCGAATTGAGTAACGTGTAGAAATTTATATAAAGTGATTGTGTGGTCAGGCATAATTCACTTACAATTAATAATTATTTCAGCTTCAGTTTTATCTGCATTGGTGGTACATTTGAACATACCGGCGTCTGTGACTTTGCACTCCTTAAGTATAAGTTTACGTTTACGGCCGTCTTTAACAATTTGTATACGTTTATCCGGTTTAACTTCTTCATCGTTACGCCACCATTGCACTTCACCTTGAGCGTCGTCGATTTCGCAGGCCAACGTAACAGTATCCTTTTCAGTACATTGCTGTGATTTTAAGACCTTGACGAATTTATATGGATACTCGACAATCTTAAGTTTGCATTCAGTCTTATCGGGTTGTTTATCCAGCTGACATGTATAAAGTCCAGTGTCTTCTAAAACGGATTCCTTAATAATCAGCTTTAGATTACCATTGATATCCTTCGAAATAAGATAACGACCATCGTCAGATTCAATCTTTTTGCCATCTTTAAACCATGACACGTTCGCCATGCTGCTACTAACAGAACATTCCAGCGTCGTTTCGTGTTCCGTATAGCCCTCGAGTTTCTTTTTCAGTGGCTTGGTAAAAGTATAGCTGGGGTCAGCTTCCTCTACATTGAGGAAGCCCGTACTCGAAACACCGCCGATTTCAATCGTATACTTGCCTGTGTCTTCCACTTTTGGTGCGGTAATAATCAGCTGATACGTATCGTTTTCATTCTTAAATTTGTATTTACTGCCCGGAAAGCATTCCTTTTGAATAATACAGAGTACAAAGTGAATAAGTTACTGTGAATAATATTTACAAAATGTGATTAATGTGTGAGTAATAAGCTATTGCTTCCGAAGTTCACACTCTTTTTATTTGACGTTTTTACGTTTTTACGTTTTTAAACATTTCTACTAAATTCAGGTAATTATTTGTAAATCAGACTTTCATGGAAACGAATTAATTTCTTGCAGCTTTAGGATTTACTAAAATCGAAAACTGAACAATTGTTTAGAGACAAAAGTTTGAAGATTTGTGTGAAATTTCTATTCATATTCTAAACGGGTTATTTGATACGAAAAGAAATCCAACCTTAGTTGCACTAAAATTGAGCTGAGCACTAAAACTTTAGCTTTATTTACTTTTTCGCTAAGTGTAGCTTGCAACTCTAGATGTAGATTAATTCAATGGGTTAATAAAATGTTTAAATTTTCCTTAAGACAGAGAAAATATATATTTTAATACTTACATCCTTGCGGAACAACCATTTAGGTTTGCAGTTGGGTTTGCTGAAACGAGCTTCAAAGACGATCTTCTTGTCCTTGCCTTCTTTGGCAAACTGATCAATCAAGGGACTTAAGAACGAATCTTGTTTCTAGAGATGTTGGATGAAACGGCGCCAGCGTAGCAAAGTTTGGTGGTTGGTTCGTCGTGCACATGGTCGATGATGACATTAAAGTTTTTTAATAAACGCGTTTTCGTTTGTTTGTTTGTTTTTCATTTTCAATCATTTTTATATTGAAATTTATATATAGAGAAAGGTTGAAAATTTTTTAGTTTGGTTTGCGTTGTCAAAAATGGGAAAAGAGCTTTTTTTCTTTCTCATTACTTTTTCATATAACAAACAAAAATATTCATACGCATATGCGATACATTGTTAAACAAAAAACTTTGAAATGTTAGTTTCAGAAATAGTAAAAGATAGTTTCAACAATTTAGCCATGTATCGCATACAAATTTGCTTCCAACGGTTTTGGCTTATACATATTATAAAAAAAACAAACATTTATATTATTTGGCAAAAAAAAGTGGATGTATGTGGTGGTGGTGGGTGGTGGGTGGTGAGTGGTGAGTGAGTGGGTGCGACAAGCAATTTAACGCAAAAACAAAATAAGGTATTTCATGCTGTCAAAAACGAGTATAAAAATTGTGACTAAATCTCTAAATCAATAAATAGCTCAGCAACATTTTAAAAACACACACTCCAAAAAAAAAATTACATATTTAACTATAAAGAAGATAAAATCTGTTCAAATACGACCAAAAAATTTTAATTTTCAGCAGTACATAGTTGTTTATGTATGTGTGTAAAATGCAGTTTCGCTTATGTATGCGTAAGTATATCTGTGATGCGATTCATTATTCTTTTTTTTTTACTATAACAACGCCATTATTAAAAATGGTGTCCTTACTATTCAGTAACCTTTTTTGAACGATAGTTTCTATCGTTAAGTCAGCTGTTATTGTTATCTAAAACGATTGTGGAGTAAACTAAACGGTAAATGGATTTGTGTTGTTTATTTATTTGGCAGACTAAAATTCATGGCATCTTTTAGGGGCAGTGTTAAATGGTTTAATACATCTTTTATACAACACAAATGTATTATTGGACAAGGCAGTAGGTATATACTACATGTGGAAAGATGTTTTTGCTTACCCTTTGCAAAAATAGCTAAACGCACGAATAACTTTTTATTCATAAGATCTTTGGCTGGCATAAAATTATTTATAATTTTTATGACAGAGATGCCACTCTATATCAATTTAAACAAACAACAAATTAATCGTTTACGAGTAGTTACTGAATCGCACAATTATTATAGCAAACAACAAAAATAGCTCTACTGACTTCCTAAACGCATTTTGCTTTGTACTAATACATGGCAGCCCTTAAAATGTTAGCAATGTATTTTGTAATCGCAGAGAAAAGCCAACTAAGCATCCCAAAATTTTAATTTTAAGGAGTACACGGTATTATACACGTATTCCTACATTGTAAAAACACGTTTAGGAAGCCAAGTTATAGTAATTTCATTTCAACACTCTACGATACCTTCGATTATGTCAGATATTATTCGCAAAGTTTCAATTAAATTTCTTATATCGATGTTGCGCAAAATATTACATAAATTGATGCGTTAGCCCAAGGAAAATATCACAAAATAATTATCATTTCCAAATAGACACATAGACATAAACACTTAAGCAACATAATGACAAAACAAAAATATGGCGAAAGTTCTTTTAGTTAATCCACGCACTTTCAGCTGGTGTCGGACGGCCGGGAAATCTGCATCGAAATTCACGCTGCCCCAATTATGTATATCATTTTACCAAGCGTTTACCAACTGTTCAAAAATTAAACAGCGATATTGACAAAAAGCATAGCACCAGTTTCAAATTAAAAATAAGCTTTGATCGTGGATCTTACCACCACAGGCTACTTTATCAGTCTTGGGGTTCGTGTCTCGAAAGCTCTGTTAGTTTCCCTACTTCAAAAGTCAATTGGTCGATAATCTTTCTTTTTAACCTCAAAAAATTAAAAGTCCTAATAGAAATGCTTAAAATATCATAAATAAATAAAATTAAGTAAATTAACTATTGGGTAGTATTAGTTTAATGGTATAAAATCAAATGAATAAAAAAATAAAACCATCTATTCGTAATTTTTCGAAAAAGGAAATCGATGTGGTTGATTTTACTCAAATGTTGCAATAACCGAATAATCACTACTTACTTTCCATACGCTCACTTTACAATGATCTTCACTTAACTCATATGAAACTTTAATCACAACAGTGATTACATTACATTAGCGTGAGATGTTGAACATTTTTTAAGCGTCTCTCCGGCGTGAGAACATGAGGAGTGAAGAGATTTTAATTAAAATTATGTACCAGCACTGACGTGTGGTAAATGTTTTTACAGTGAGTTCTTTGATGAAACCTTCAGTGCTTGTTAAAAACGTTTCTGAACAAATAAATACAGAAAGCAAGATGCTTTAAATTTAATAAAACAGAAAAAGCTGCTTTTATCAAGACGAGTTTTTTAAAAACGTTGCACTTTTAAAGGCCGCAATGCAAAAAAGCCGAAACGATACTTTCCGCGGCGGTGCTCTTAAGAATTTTTAACGGCTCCAGTTTTTGATTGTAACAAGGTAGCACAAGCTTTCAGTACTAGATTGAAGAAAATCCATAACCGTTAAGAACAGCAGGGGTTTTTGTGCCAGTGCAAACTCAACGAAATATTTCCGACATCGTGTTGTCGATGCAAAGCAGTCGAGTAATTTATTTTTTTATTTATTGGCTGCTTGTGGTATTTGCCTCGTTTGCTTTTGCAAAAATGCAACCCTGATAAAATGAGTAGTTTCAGTGTTTAAAATTTTTTCTAAAAATAATGACTGGTCAAATTTCGATCCCTATTTTTTGACAGTCTGACAACATATTGCTTTGTCACTATAACACTTTCCCATTCTACATGAATTTTTGACAAGTCGTTTTATTCGATCTAATAGTGAAAGACGCTTAAGTCACATAAAATATGTGGACCTACCTAATTTAACACAAGTGTATGTTGTATAAGCCCTATGGCAAACTAAATTTTTGCTTATCATGCGTGTCAGTTTTAAAATGTTATTGCATGTGTGTATGTGTACCTCTGCAAATATATATATGTCGTTTTAATAGTGTTCATTAAAAGTATGTAGTTTTTATATTTGGAATAGCATTAACCTATTTTAGAAAAAGCATGCTGACGATAGCAAAAATTCTCAAAAAGTTTAATCAAAAAAGTTCACTATATTGAACTGTGATGTATGAAAAAAGTCGGACGTTTGGTCCAGTATAAGTCATATATGTACATAAATAATATACACGTACATATAAACAAAACAGTATAAAAAATCAACTCAGCCAGCCTCCTCTCAAAAGAAAAATATGTAATACAATTCTTCACCATGTTGTTGTACGAGTAGAGAGAACATCTACTATGAAAAACCATTAAAAACTAGTTCACATAATGGTGTAAAAGTGAGAGAAAGACAGAGAGAGAGAGAATGACAGATGCAGAGAGGGCAAGTGTGACAGAGAAGTGAAAAGATAATAAATGTATAAAAAGAGAGTTATAAAAATCAATGTAATGAAAGAGAGAGAGAGAGATAGAGAGAGAGATAAAAAGTTTTCAGTATTCAGTTTTACTGAACAGATCGAACCTCTTCTCGTCGAAATGGGTGCAACGTTGGCCAATCTGGAATCAATTCAGCCAGAGATGGTCTGCGTGAAGTACTTGAAGGCTAATTTTGTTTCAAAGAAAAGTGTTTATATAAAGTTTAATACTAAAGTAATTTGTTGTCTTTCTCATTATTACTTTGTTTACAATATTAATGTTACGAAAAGAATTTTATACAGTTGTTAATCGCACACCAATTTTATATGATACTCACACTACTTAACTACCTAAATAAATATGTATGTGTGTGTGTATTTAAAAAAGCATCGCTTAAATTCTTTTTTGATTCCACGAAACTTTTTTTTTGAATTTATAGTACCTCGTTAAATACACACCTTATGAAATATCAGAAAATAGTTTGTACAGATCGGATAAATGATTTTAAAATACTTTACTCCTTATCCGTTGTACGTATTTATAAGTGGTCGCTAGTTTTTCTTTTACGCAGCAACGCACAATTTAGAATTTGGTTCAAAAGTTCCAATAAACTGGGTCAGTGTGTTATATGACAGCAGCTCAGCATGCTCGGACATGTCAATTACATTTAAAATATATAGGCGAAAGAACGCCTACCACATGGTTGAACCTACAGAGGCTACAATATCATCAGATGGCTGTTTTTTTACTTTCATTTTGAAGAGAGTTCTGAAGTGTCTCAACACAAATATTCGCAGTAAGAAAGCAGGTAGGATGGCTTACAGTTACAAGCTACAAGGCAATTGTTGTTTTTTACGTTTTCCAATTGTTTTGCAATATACAAAAACAATTTTCCCAAGACTGCATATGAATTACGGCGTTTTCGTTTCTTAAATAAAATTTTGCCTTGTTAAAGGTTACATGCTGATCACCCTCTTACTATTTGGGATTTTATACGGATCATAAATCCATCCTTTAACTTATTAAAAATCAACTCTGAAGTTTCGGGGGGTTTTCCAATTCAAGAACCTGATCGTCGTTAATGAGTCTTTGCTTTTTTTCCTTATAAAGACTCTTTGACGTAGGCTGCTTTTTCAAAAGTTAGCGATTGAATAAAAAGAGATTAGCGGTTCGTTGGCTATAATTTTGTACATTTGTTAGGAATAAACTATGTATGTATATGTTAGCCTCATATTAACTTCTTGTTATACATATGGCTGCAAGAATTTCCTTAAACAAATGTCTAGCAAATTGTGATGTACCTCAATCACATATTTGCACTTTTTCACTTGTGGGTGAAAGATTTGAATTGAGTGTCGAAAAGAGTTTAGAAAATAATAGATAAACAAATGAGATTTTTTTTATATGGAAACAGCTGAGACTAAAACCTGTTTATAAAAAATTGTACTACGCTACTGGCGAGTAGCGTTTGTTGTGGTGGTTTGATGTCGCCAGATCGACAATAGTTACGCTGCTGACACGTTATAAACTTAAACTCTTTAATCTAAGGCAAATTGATAGTAGTTGGGCTCACAGGCGAATTCAAAGGACTTCCGGTACGAAATGTACCGGAAATGGCAAAACATTTCTTTATATGGAATTTAACATCCAATCAGTTTAAAAAGTCCTCAGCTGCGCTGGTGAGTTTACCCGTTTAGTCTACCCTGCCTCAACCCAAGGCGAACTAAAACAGATAAACTCACCAGCAACTGGAGACCATTATAATCTGATGGGATGTCAAATTCCATATAAAAATGTTTTCGCCATTTCCGGCACTTATTTATATGCAAAGTTTGACATTCGCATAGAAGCCGGAAATGCTTTAATTTCGCCTATTATCAATCTTTCTATCTTTCAACTTCCGCTAAGTGCAAAGTTTTGTTTTCATTTGCGTATCTGTGGAAGTGTAAAGTATGTGTAAAAAATCACATTTGTTAAGCTGGCTTTACATGGCATGTTTTTTAAATGTGACTTGTCTGTAGGCACGTATGAACACAAACAATGTTCGGAAAGGTTCACACGGCACATACATGTCATGTCAAGCCAGCTTTGAACATCTTGCAATTGAAATGCTAGAATGAAAATCGGTATTTTTAGACTAACTAATAATGTTGTGCATATAAAGGACTAAACGTGCTTCGATACATATGTAAATATATGTTCACATACATATATAATTTAAGCGAACTCAATGCCTTTCTACATTAACTTAAATATGGGACATAGTATGTTCATTCACAGTGCAGCACTACACTAATATTTTACAAGTAGGTGCATTATCCACTACAGTGTTGTTCGAATTTCTAATGCAGAAAGCTACAATACAAAAACGAGTGAGTTCTTTAAAAATACGATTGTGTAAGACTTGCATATATGCCTACCTCATATTCCTCACCTAACTCCGGCATATGATGCTTTAACTTTTAACGTATTGTTTATGTTTTTATTTACATTTTTGAATGTCAATAGATATAAATATATGGAAAATTAAAAAAAAAAATATATATATATATATATATATATCATATCATAGGAATTATTTACAAAAGATTAGTAAAGTATATACATATGTACATATTGAAATACTTATGTATGTAAATATTAGTCAGTAACTACTTAATATCAGTTTAATTATAATAATATATTTATTTTATTTTATTTTTTTTTTTTGTAAGCGTTAGTAAGCGAAGTAAGTAAGAAATGTAGTTAACTTATTTACAAACTGAGTTAGTATTGAAATGAGTTGATATTTATCCTATTTAAGACCTTGTATTCGTGCCACCTTCTTAAAACCGCGGCGGATTTTTAAACCATCTCATTGTCCATATAAATGGCTCTTCAGCTAAACAATTAATTTCGTTATTTCCTTCCCAGACTCAGCTAGATTTTACCATTTCAACAACCACTTTTTTGAAACTCCATTTTTTATAACAATTTAAAGCAATAAATGGGTAAAGCAACAGTACCATTGGAGTCACGGGAGAACTATTGTAAGTTTAAGGTTTGAGTTGCAACAAACTTGCTACAAATATTAGTTTCGTTGATTTGATTGAATAAAGTGGCGTTTATGGCAAAAAGCCATACACCGTCAGCCGGTCTAGATCATGGAAACTTGTATTCGAATATTGCGAAGTTTTGATAAGAATAACAACACCAAACAGAATTTAACTATATGAACCATTGAAGTGAATTTAAACAAATGTACATACAGGTGATGGTAAAGACTTGCAGCCCTTAAATAACAAATTATTACTCTATAAAATATGTATTCGTCCCATTATGGCCTACGCTTGCCAAGTATGGTATCACAAAACCGCTAGAACACATAAAAAGAAACTGCAAATAATTCAGAACAAAAATTTGAAAATAATACACAATATATCTCCTAGATACTCAACAGAGTTATTGCACAAAAACTTTAGCCATAAAATGTTTAATACATTTGTGAGGGAACTGACTCTGTCATTCAATGTAAGATGCAGAGGGTCTGAATCCGAAACTATAAGAAATTTGCTAAACAACCACTCAGATTCTTTTGTATGAAAGAATATAGTTAGTGTTTGTTAATAAAATTTCTATACCTTTAATGTATGCGTAAGGTTTTTAACAGCAATCGTTTCCTTAATCACTGTGATATTATTAATTTTACGTTTATATTCAACTATTTAGATTTTAATTGCTGTAGTACATTTTTAGTAAAATCTCATCATTTGTGTACATGTATTATACTAATTAAGATTTAAATAAATATTTCAATTATAAAAAAAAAAAAAAAAATTTTGCAGCCATAGGCATAATGACACGTTAGTAGCGGTTTCTGCATAGTCACACAAGTAATACGACATGTCCAATTTTTGTGTGGAAGAGCACGAATGTTACGCCTAAACATAATATATAATGAACGGTACGGCATTGAAAGAAACTTCGTATGAAAATATGACAGTCGTATGACACTTTTTGTGTGTTTTTTTTCTTTAATTTTTCATAAAATCACTACATCTTTTTAGATAATTTTTTTGTTTTTCTGTAAACAAATAAAAAAAATCAAATCAAAACAGCTAATAATATACCGGACGCCACTCTTCATTATATTTTTCGATCATGTTTTGCTCTATACTGCCAGTGTGAATGCGAAAAAATCAGTCGTAAAATTTTTACTCTCATTTTTATAACACGGATGAATTTTGAAATTACTTTATCTTGAGTTTTACGTGCGTAAAGTAGTGCCGTCTAAACTAGCTTTTTGGCTTAGCACCTTGTTCGCATGGAATTTATGCATAACGGCGGCTATTAATCGGACTGTTAATTTGGTAGAAAATAGCTCGGCAATTGCGGAACATTTTCCAATTCAAGAACCCGTTATCAAACTAACCAACACTTAGAGCGTCTTCGCTTTTTTTCTTATACTGAATCCTTGACACAAACCGATGTTTTACACACTGCTACCAATTGATTTGCATTCGTTAGAAGAGGTTACCAGTTCGTTTAATAACACGAGAGCGCTTGAAATGCTCCAAGTTTAACATGCATACACGTCCATACATACATATGTATGAATGCAAACACGAAGCTTGAACGTGGTTTGTGGTTAAATAGTCAAGATACGACTTCTTCGTTGGCAAAATCAATTGAAGTTGCTGCATTATATTATTTATTATATAGTAAATATGCAGGTACATACATACGTACGTATGTATAATTATTATCTGTTTGTATTCACATCCATGCTTCTTAGGTTATATTCTTCGATGTTTATAATTTGTTTAGCATTGGGTTTTTATGGTAAAAGTTTAGTAATATAGAATAAAAATGATAAAGATCTATTTTTATAGAATGATAGGTATTATATTTCGATATGATATGCAAATAAGCCATTTTGTTTGTTGTTCTTGTAGGTAAGTTTGTAAGTATTATTCGGTTACTTAATAGAGGATGTCTTACCCTTTCGACTTTCTTAAGAGCAGGCATTGGTTTCTCAGTTTCTTTAAGATCACCCCAATTGGGATCTTCTTGATCTTTGTCCCATTTTTGATAACGACGTTTCTTTAACATGGCACGGAAATCCATGCCGCTTGAATCGGACACAAACAATTGCATTTCGGCTGAATCCTCGCCATGTATATTCGATACCACAACTTTGTATTTTCCCTCATCGTTAGGCTTACACTTACGCATGCATAGTGTAATTGTGTTTGTTTGGCCATCGGTCAAAAATTTAAACCGACCACCTTCTAGAATTTCACTAATACCTTTGTAGAATTTAAACGTTGGTGCTGGATTACCTTCTATTCCTACTGTCATGTAGGCAGTCGAATCTGTTTGTGATTTTGACAATGTATTAGTTTTTTTTTTAAGAAAACATTATTATATGATTGTTTTTCATACAAATTTTTATAAAACGAAAGAAAAATGGAAATGTTTAAATATAAAGAAAGTGAGAGAGAGACAGGACAAATAGTAAATACATAATATTAACGAATTTATGAGAACGTAAAATGAACAAATAAAACTTACCTTCAACAACGGAATATGATTCCTGAACATCAATAATTTGCGGCGGCCCGCCATCGCCGATATCGCGTAACGGCGTCGATGGCTTATTGATGAGATCCTCAAGATCCTGTACACTTGGCCGGCGTACATCGATTGACGTTCGACGCCTCTGTTTTCGATCACAAAACAAAAATGCAACGTATAGACACACACACACACACACGCAACGAATGTTGTCGTCCAAACACAGGCAGGCAGGTGTAGAATGTAAACGAAAATAATATTTATTAGTTTTACGAATTTATTGAATGGAGAGATAACATAAATAATTATTCATAGCAACTTGTAACGAAAGGAGAAAAACACAAACTACAAATTAAACAAAATCAACAAAAATGCACGCAAAAACTCGACAACTTATGAAAACTTCGTTGTAGGGACATACATATGTAAATAAAGCGAACCCAGTAATGATCTTTTCATTGTAACTAATTAGAATAATGATAATAATTTAATATTTCAATTGTTTAAAAAATATGAATTTAATAACTTTGAAACGCAGCATCGTAATACAAGAAACTGGGCAGGGGCTTTGAATGGTCCTGTAAAATTAATAAATCAAGTTTAACAGTATTTTATCGTGTGTATATACATATGTACATACATATATGTGTAAACAGTGATGTTTTTTACACACATACGTATGTATGGAATTTAATGTTAGTAACATGTTTTCCAATTGTTATACTTCAAAACCTGTCAAAGTCACCATTGCCAACCTGCTGTCAAAATATTCAGCACGGTTTGCCATTTCATCATGCTATTGTGCTGACGCAGGAATTGGAGGCGGCCGACCACAAACAACGCCGTTAGTAAGCTAATTGGTTGCTGGGACTATTGGTCGGAAATCCAGAACATTGAATCACTGCTAGCGAAATCGAGCCGGCCATTTAAATGATGTGCTATTTCATATATAGTGTGGTCCAATCCACGATGTTAATTGTGAGCCACTATCGAGGGATGATAACGGTCCTGTTGTGGCCAGTAATTGGGGATATACACCTGGATAATATGTGGTTTCCACAGGATGCTGCCACTTGCCGCACAGCCACCGAAACAATGGCTCTTTTGCGCGAGAAATTCAATGGCCGTGTTATCTCACGATCATGTGATTTGACGTCGTTGGAATTCTTTCTTTGGGGTTATTTAAAAGTAAAAGTATACGTCAATAAGCCAAGAACAATTCAAGATGTAGAGAATGAGATAATACGGCACATTAATGACATTGAACCTCAATTATGTCTCAGAGCCATTATAAATTGCGACCATAGGAGAGAAGCATGTCACCAAAGCCGTGGCGAGCATTTGGCCGATATTACGATGATTCTCTGCAAACTTTGTGTTTTATTTACAATTAACATCGTGATTTTTAGTTGGACCACCCTTTATGATGGCATAAATGTAGCTATCGGTCTTTTCTGGTCACCCAATTTATTCTCCCCTCAATTTGTGGCTGCAAATTTTGTATTTTAATACAAGTCAGTTGTAGATCTCTTCAATGCCAACATTCTATAACTACAAACAGAACACACGCAAAAAGTTCGCATAAACCTGTTACAACCGTTTTCATAAATCGTCAAGCGTTAAACGAATATTCAAATTCAACAATTCTACGTTCTACAAACATTGTAACTACAATCATTACATGTGCTTTAATATACTTTGAATTGATGATTGTTAGTAACATGTTGAAAGTGCTTACATAGAATTTTACGAATAATGTATTTAAATATGATGACTTATAAATTAATTATATCTAGTTTGAACTCAAGTAAAGATAAAATGAAAAAATATAAATTTTCGTTAAAAAAAAATTTTAACTTTATGTTTTTATATAAAAATAATGATGCTCGTTGTCCTTTCTCTTTGAACTAAATTAAGTTTTTGTACCGCCTTTGCGAGATTTTATTGGTACATAAATGCTCAAGAAAAGAAAAAAAATAGTGACACAAAACCAGTGCGCCCAGGGCGAATTCATTTCATAAAATGTGATTATTGACACCACAGGCGCTTTAACACACTTAAATTAAATATTCTAAATACATGAATACAAATATAAATAAATATATACATAAAACATATTTATAATTCAAGTGATTTGTTTGTTTAATTCACAATTAAATGACGGGAAGTTTTCGAAATTTTCGGTCGGTGAAACGTTTATTTCGAATCGTTTCCTTTCTTAGAACAGAGCCGGCAGTCGTACAACAGCAATTGGGGATTAAACATAAGTAAATAAATTTACATTATCAAAATCTTACAATGAAATTGGAAATATTGCATTAGGGGGAATGAGTTTTTTATTTTAATAACAACCAATTTTTTTTTTAATTTTGTACACGGATTTAAGGAACAATTACAAATTATATTGTAACTTAAATTACCGTGCCTGGTAACGAAGATCTTCACTCGTTGTAGAGAAAAACAACTGGGGTCTTTGGTGGGAATCGAAGCCACGACCCACAGTCAGATAGACTGGCACACTACTAATTGCACTACCGGGGCACCCGTTATTTTAAGATTAAAATTTCCATTTCATATGGACTTAAGTAGTGGTGGTACGACAAGCAAAGAAGGAACTGGATAGTGGCATGGCCATGACAATTCAATATATTATGTTATCTACAATAATGTATTCTTGCGGCAAACATATAATGGGCTATTTGAAAATAATTCAAACAATACTCCAGTTGCGACAAACATCTTGTGTTTATATTTAATCATTAAATGATTACTATCCATTTAAATTGGAACATGGTTGGCTTGGATTAAACAATATAATTTGTTTAGTCAATTTCCAATTACAACTAAAGTATGTTAATTCTTGATTTCATGTAGATTTTTAGAACGAATTTCCGCCATCGTTCTGAACGAAAAATGCAAATCTGCACTGCAGATGGCAAGTAGCCAAAACCGGTTTGTCCCCAGACCAAACTTGACAAGGGATGACAGAAATTTGTTCCAAAAATCTACATAAGTGTTTTAATTTTGCAAAAAGCACACATCCAAACACCTGAGAAAAAGTTCATCATACCATTCCTACTTAGTGACTCTTTGGTATCCGCCCTCTGCAAAGCATGGTAAACAGGCTTAAGTTTTACGATTGCTGGAATGCGAAAATATTTGTTCTGCCGGCAAAGCATTAAGCTTAATAAGCTTATCCAGTGTTATAATACGTCAGACAATTTTAAGGGATTATATGAATCTCGACGAGCAATCCGTTGTTCTTGCAAAATTATCAACGCTCCGTTTCTAAAGATTTTGTTTCTCGCTATTCACTTTTGAATTATTTTGTTTTTTTAATCAATGTTTATTTCTTTAATTATCAAACTTCAATTCATTTTTTCATTTAGTGAACAATGACAGCCTAAGTTATTTTGAACAGCTGTATTTCACGGGAAATCCACGATACCAATATTCCCATTAGGGGACATGAAAATTCCATGGGAACAAACACTTTACATTTTACTCACGATAGGGGTACCTCACTTGGGAGGTATAAGCCATTTTTTTAGATTAATGAAATTGATGGACGGAGGTATATGTACATGTATATGTACTTATGTAGGTCGACTGATAGAGGTTCCTATTTGTGTGACACACTGGCCATATAAAGAGGAACGCAACGGTTATATTTATTATTTAAAAAAACTTGCTTTTTAAGGCTAATTTTTGAAGTTTTATTATTCCCTTGGAAAATGTACAGCCTCTGGACATAATATTGACATTGAATCAATTAATAACAGTTTTAGGACAAAAAATGGTATTTATTTCTAAATTGACTTGTTAATTGACAATTAAATAAAACGAGCCAAAAACATCTCTTATTTTCCGAGCGAAAAGCTAAACTTGAAAAATAATTATTAATTTTTTTTTTAATTAATGCAGTGCGTAACAGCAATTACGATGGCGTACTTCTTAACCTTTTAGCGTATTTCTGTCATTATGATTTTTTTTTGGTTGATATTTGAAATATTAATTTTTTCGTAAAACCCAAGAAATCAAAAGCCTTAGCAAACAATTTGGAAGACGTAGAAGTTTACAAAAAGTACGCAAAACATTTTTTTTTTACTTTAAAGGAAAGAGCAATACATTCAGGCAGTTAGCGCGACAGTAAGTAGAGGGGGGAGAGTACAAGCTCCAGTGTTTTGGCAACTCTGCAATTGCATGCTATATTCAATTTTAGAACCGTGTCGCAGGGCGTCTCTGGTGTTATGTGTAGGCTAGGCAGCTGCTAGAGGCGTAGCGCCTTTTTACAAAATATCTTACTTCGCCGGCGATTTGCTCATAGAGTGATACCGAAGAAGGAATGGCTAAAAATCTGGTAGTTAAACAGAAAATTTATTTGGCAATAGCTGGGCTACGAGCCCAGGCGCCTGAAAAGGCCGCATAAGTAACATCTGTTCTTTTGGCTATGAAAATTTATAAGGGCAGAAGCTTTAGGCCAGGTAACAATCAGATTCGCAAAATAAACCGAATAATAAGCTGCTCAGTTGTTAGTTTTTATTTTCGTTAATTAAAATAATACGTAACTTTCTTTCGTTCTGAAGTTGAGACAGCTGATATTAAATATTTAAATGTAAACTGATGGACAGTCTGTTTTCTAACAGAAAACTACAAGTGAATTCAGAATTGAAAAAAAATTATGTTTTCCAAAAACTCGCTGTTTGTAAAATTATAACTTTGTGGTAACAATGAGAGAGAGAGAGAGAGATAGATAACCTAAGAACATGAAATTTGTGTATAAACTATGTACATCATGTTGCATCAAGAATGATGGAAATACAAGATAGACATCCGGCGCATAATATTGAAATATACTGCGCATGTAGCTCATGCGGAGTCACGCGAACTGTGCTCCAACTCTAAATTGTCTGGTTGATAATTTCCAGTACTCAAAGTGATTTTAATTGCAGCGTTGCCAACTCCCACATATTACATGCATTCTATCGCATGAAATTATAATTTCTTACTGACACACAGACTTGGCAACCCTTACGAGGGACAGACAAATACGTCATCTAATGGGCATTTATGCGTATAACGTAACCTTGTATTTCTATCATTCTTAATGTTGGCATCATGCTTATTTAGATTAAACCACATGAATTAATTTACATTGTTGTGAAGATTTACAAGACTTGCATTAGTCACTCCTCAAACCTTTTGAGTTGGTTTGTTTCTTTGTTTTTTGTCAGGTACGAGAGTACTATGTGGCGATTTGTTTGTACTCGTACATACCTTTAAGTGCACGTAAAATCTTATTATGAAACCTTCATCTATTTACACTTATGCATATAACAGCCAAGGATTATTTACATTATAATGGATCTGAGTAATTACAATGTCATGAGTAGAGAGAGAAAAAAAGACGCTCTGAAGCTAGATAAGGGTTTTTTATTTTAACAATTTCAAAGGTATATTGAACCTGTTTGGAATCACCCATTTCACCGGGACGTGGTTTGCTTTTCTAATTGTGAGTTTTACGTTTTATCATAAAATTACAAAATAAAAATAAAAATAGAATTAAAAGAGAGAATAAACCAATAAATATAAATAAATAAATGATTAAAACTTAAAAGTCAAATAAAAACTTATGTAGAACACCACTGACTTGCAGAAGCTCTTAAAATAATTATGCTCAAATACATATTTTTCCCCCATTATTTATTATGTAAATTTAATTGCCATTCTTATTGCAAATTTATTGGTATAATTATTTTTATATATACTTATGGTTAACATTTGTTGTCAAATGTTTTAAATCAGACAATGAACGACCCTACACAGCAATGGTTTGGGTGTGTGTTAGAGAGAAAGAGAATTTCATTGTCAGTCATTTACAATAAATAAAGACAAATTCTTCTGTTTTATTTAATAAATAGCTGTAAATATAGTTGTCAGATGAAATTGGTCGAAAATCGAAAACAATTGTGAAAAAAATCGTAAAAAAAACTCGGACGATCGTCGTATTTTGCGCAGGTTTTCAGATATTTTCCAGGGTATGAATGAATACTAAATTTCAAAAAACCTTTTAGTCACAAATAATTGGATATATAGTTTTATTTAATTTAAACAATTAACGCCATCACATGCTTAATTAAGTCCTCATGATACCTGATTTTTCGCCTTTTTTCCTCATTCTGAGATTGAAAGAGAGAAATATGCAATGCAAGAAAGAGAATTTTTGTTTACTCATTTTCAATTCAGTCCGCTCGTGCACTCAATGTTTTACAAATTTTTACTGGATTGTACTGGAATGTCTTCATTTATCCTAAGCCTCGTAAATAAGAGTACAAATCGAGGCAGTAAGGTGGCAGGTTAATGACCAAGTATGTATAAGAATTTACTGGCTCAATTTTTTTGTAGTAAAATCTGGTAAAATGGAAGCTTTAGGGATTTTTTTTTAGAAAAGAAGTGCAAATTTTTAATTATTTAAAGAGTTGACTACCAAAATATTTATTTGCTTACATTTCTTAACAATCAGCAGTTTTGATTGAAGTATTTTACGAGAGTAATTTTTTTCGAAATACCATGTGAGTATTAATTCACTACACTACTGGAAAAGTAATCGAACTTTTACTTACAATGATGCCACTTTTTGTTCTAAAATAAAAAATACCCTAAACTATAATATAATATAAAACTAATGAATTAACAGCACTGTAACGTTATAAGCTCGAAATATAAATTTTAATCTTTACGCTTAGTTATCGATAACATGCTCAAAACTATTGTCGTGATGGAATTTTCTTAACGTTTCTCTTTCTAACACAATTCATTTTTACTGTTCTCCAAATTCTTGAAAAGACGGAGGAAAAAGCAAGTTTCATAAGCGCTTTAGTAATTAAGTAACTCATAGATCTAGAAGACATGTTATGACACGCTTGTGGCCCAATGCACGAAACCATTCGAGCTGTTTTTACCATCTCATAGCTTTTCTTGCTTGAATCACAAGGACAGTTAACTCATAGGTCAAGTTTAAAAATCAACAAATTTGGTACACAGGTCCTGGCGAAAAACTAATCATAATAACCTGCAAACAGGCATTTTTCAACTAAGGGCTGTAAAAAAACCATGAGACGTACTGAGCCAATTTGAAATTGAAAGTTTCTATAAATAAAACTTGCAATAAGATGCTTGGCAATGATATAGGTTGGTCCAACCATAACGCACGATATTAGTTGTGAGTCACACCCACGAGATGATAACGGACTTCTTGTGGCCAGAAATTGAGCATATGGATCTGGGACGATATGTGGTTCCAATGGGATGCTGCTACTTGGCACATAGCCAACGAAAGAATGACTCTTTTGCGCGAGAAATTCAATCGCCATGTGGTCTCAGGCGTGGCGCCGTTAATTGCCCGTCACGATCATGTGATTTAACGACGTTGTACTTCTTTCCTTCGGGATATATAAAAGAAAAAGTATACGTCAATAAGCAAAGGATGAGAAATAATTCGGCACATTAATAACATTGAACCTCAATTATATCTAGGAGTCCATAGGAGAGAGGCATGCCACCGAAGCCGTGGCGAGCAATAGGCCGATATTTTGTTTCACCCACATTTTTTATAGATTCTTCTATCATCATAAAAAATATTAAGATAATTCCCAGCACACTTTTTGTTTTATTTACAATTAACATCGTGCGTTTTGTTTGGACCAGCTATAATTTTTCTAGAATTTACTAGCGGTGGCACTTGCAGTGCTTAACTAAATGTGAATACATAAGTATTAAATACTTAAAATAATTTTTAGTCAATCTTAAGTAGGCTTTTTAAGTTTGAAATAAAGTGACAATACTGGAGGGGAGCCTCCAGTGGCTGAAATTTATTAACCGGCCAGCAAGAGGACAAATAGGTATTTGCAAAAGCCTGACTAGAAATTAATTCACTTAATTATTAACTTACAATGTGGCACTATATATAACATAAGCTACGAATATAACTGAATTATAATTTAATTTTAGATAAAAAATACTTAAAATCCACTTACTGCACTTTGACTCTTTTTTTTCGTAAACTTTTCATATTTTAAAGGAGAAAAATTCTTAATGTTTTTTTCCAGTAAGTGAATGATACAAAACTTAACTTGATTAAAGTTCAAGGGCCAATACGATCATGCAGAGTTGGTGTTTTTTTTTTTTAATTTCACTGGGTAAAACTTTTAATTCAAGATTTAAGTTCCTTTGAAACTTGTCGCTAATTGGCCCTTGATTAAAGAAATTACATAACGTACATAACGAAATCGTTTAGCTAGACATTATAGTAAGCGATAAATGTAGTTTTATTTTGTTTTTAGTTGAAATATAGTTATATAAAAAAAAAAATAATCAAGGCGGAAAGAATAACTTAAATTTCCACAAAGCCTCTAGAGCTTTGAAACGTTTTATTGGTTCGTTTTTTGATGGTAAAAATTTTTCATTTGATGGTCAACAATTTGATCGAAACTGGTGGAGTAGTGGGTAAGTAAACGGTCTTAAATGGTTATTGCTAAGATGTTTTAGGACAAAAACAAGAAAAAACGCCCCATTTTTTTGGTAATAAAATTTCAGCGTTTCTCACCTGTCCGTCACCAACTTCTCCAGGTCTCAATAACTGCAAAGTTGAGCAATTGCAAACAAAATATACATAAAAACTTGTTAACACATTTCAATATTTTACACAAATTTTAGTTTTACACAAATAATTAAATAAATACAGGTTGTAAGAATATTTAATGGAGAAATAAAAATATATAAATATTTAACGTGAACCATACCTTCTTTAATTTATGTCACACTTAATGATTTGAACTAATATTTTTTTTATTTTTTATTTTATTAATGGAACTTATTTCATTTAATTGCTTAAGGCATATTTCTGTTTTCTTTTAATTTTGACATTCGATCGACTGAAACTACACTGTTGTAATATAAATAAATAATGTTTATTAATACGTTTAACAATGTATGTACAGACATACACACATATGTACAAATGTACATATGTACATGTGTGCAGATACATATATTATTTTATTATTTGAATTTAATTTAATTTTTTTAGTTATTTCGTTATATATATGAATATGGTTGTGTATATTAGACACGTATATATATATATATATATATATATATATATATATATATATATATATATATATATATACATATGCACACACATATACATATATATACAGACGTGTTAGTTTATACAGCAAAATGTAATGCACTTAATGCCTGACAAATGAAAACTAACTGTGTACTTTAATAATTTAATTAAGTTTTCTTTTGTTTATCAAATTTTGCTTTGTACATCATAAACAACAACAATAATAAGAGATAATTTACATGCATATGTATGTACGTGTAATTAATTATGCACCTGCCAAGGAAAATGTTCAAAAAAAACCCCAGCCATTTAAGCGCTTTAATCATATATTATTAGCAAAAGATATTTTTATAACTAAAAAAAAAATATGCTTCTTTATGCACATGCATATGTATGTATGTATGCATATAGGTGTATGTACATACACGCACACGCACACATATATACATGTACACACTACATGCGTAGAAACTTGTGTACTTTTGTTTTCATGTACCTACAAGTTTTTGTGAATTCATAATATTCATAATTTTATTATCGCAGCCAAAGGTCGCTATGATGGCTACCACACAATTAATTGATCATATGACATTTTTCGGCTTGATTTGACGTTGAAATATTCTGTTTGACCAATTAATGATTTGATTGGCGATTTCTGTTTGCATTTTTAATGCAAAGTTATGTTAACTTGCAAAGCTTATTTCGAAGCTGATAATTCCAACAAACCAAGTTTTTGGCTGAGTACATTGTCCTTTTAAATACATACACAGTACGTGCGTATGTGTACATACATATGCATATGGATGTATGTATTTATGCACATCTCGTGCAAATGAAAATATTACAAAATATATTATTTAACGGATTAGGCAAATGTCTGCTATAAAAAAACACAATGTCACACATTTTATCGATTGAGCCTTAAAATGTATTCTGACGTAAATGACAGAAACAGACCCAACCAACCCCCCATGCTGATAGACTAGCAGGATACTAACTAGACTACGGAGGCACCCTTTGAACTGGCGATGAACAAAAAGCTCGCAATTTGGCGAAAATTATTCCATTATGTCGCGTTTGCACCTTTTTAACGAAAGTGCAACTTTTTTCCAAAGGATTTTCTGGACATAAAGAACGCAGGCATCATAAAATATGAAAAAAAGCAACACCCTACAGGCAGCTTTCTTATGCTCCTATAAATAATAACAACAATTTTGTAGAGCGGTATTTTTGGCACGAGGCACACATACATATCGTAAGTTATGTATATAAAACATATATATATATATATATATATATACATATATATATATACATACGCATGTATTTACCTAAACATTAACGGCCATATTCATAAAAAAAATGTTATTTTAGATTAAAAGTACACAATAGTTAACAAGTTCTCTTAGGCTACTGAACCTTTAATAAGAAAACGTATTCAAAAACAGTTTTTACCAAATATATATTTTTGAATTTTTATATTGGCACAAAAATGCTTGAAGTGAACCGAGTAATCGGATTTATAAATAGTTTTTTATTGTTTTAAAATAAACTAACTTTTGTTTTTTGATAAAAGTTAAAGAGAAAAATCAATAGCTAAGAATTTGCACAACTTACTTGGGTAAGGGATGAAAATTGTATTCGAATAATGTGCGTTTTAAGTGTAGCGGGTGATTTTTTTTTTGGATTTCAGTGTAAAAGAAATGTTTTGTGACATGGGGCCATGACAAAAATGTTCAGTAACTTTTGGCATTTCACCATGAGTAGTAGGCTAACAAATCAACAATGCTTACAAGTTATTGAATTTTATTATCAAAATGGCAGAATTGGACTTAATTGACATGCGGTTTCAACAAGACGGTACCATGTGCCTACAGTGAGGCGAGTTTGGTGACCATTGGCCGCAAAGATTGTGCGATTTGACCCCACTAGACTATTTTTTGTGGGGATACGTGAAGTCTCCCCTGTACAGGCACTTTTTCCCCCTGTAAAATATTACAGCTGCCACTGGTGTGATACAGGCTGAAATGCTGGAAAAAGTATGCCAGTATTGGAGCTCACGACCCAAATACATATTTCATTCACTTTTGCAACTTTTCTCGTTTTTTTTATAACTTTAAAAACCCAAACGGTTAAAAAATCACCCTTTATATACATCAGTGAAATTATTTTTATATTTATATTGATTTTCTTTATTATTAACATTATGGAAAACCAGTAACAAAATGTAAGTGATGAATGAAAAGCAGAGTTTAAGCACATGAAGATGTGAAAAATAGAACGCTTAAGATTGGGGGTTAATCTAAGGTCGATAATATTTGTGTTAATATACATATGCTTATTTTTCACAGGGGCAGTTTTGTACGTGCAGATGTGGTGGTGTGTGCGAGAGAGAGAGAGAGAAAGAGAGAGAGGAGTGCATGTGTTTATATTCAAACCAGTGTTGACATGTATGTGCTTTTTAGTTTCTCCTAACCAATGCCTAACAAGGCCGGTTTGAATACAGTGATTAATTTTTGTCTTCTGACTTTGCAAATTTTAACTTCTTTCCCCTATGTAGAAAGTTTGAAAGTCTGGTAGAATATTACGTTCAAGATTTCCATTCCAAGATTTAATTTTATTGAGATTTCGAGCGATATCGGGGACCGTAATTTGCCCCCTAATTGAAAAGGTAACGGAAAATTCAAATAATTATAAACACCGGCTAAATATGTTGCCCGCTAAGGTTCTTTTCGCAGACTAATTTGTTCCGCGTAATGCGATTTAGTACGACAAAATGAAACAAAAAAAAACCTATTCGAACAATACGCCGAACTTGGAATTTTTTAAAACGTATTTTTTTGTTTTTTGCTCTTTACAGTCGTTTGTTCTTTCAATACCGCGCAACATTGGCATGGAAAATGTGGTAAGTCTGGAATCACACTGAGCAAGTTTCCCAGTGCAAGCTTTCCTTAATTCTCTTTTGAACTTGTTTTGGTTTAAAATTGCGAATTAGAGTACCATAGAAATAACGAATACAAACAAGTCCAGCTTACCGCTGCTCTCTCCGGTATACGCTCAAGACTTGTCCAACTAATATTGCTCTGTGTGAACCCGGTCTAAGAGAAATTGATGGATATTACTGTGTCGTTATATAGTTATAACAGTCAACTAACTGGTTATAATGATTGAGATCGAACGTTTGAGCAGCCTTGTGCTCTCAGTCTCTTACAAATATGTAAACCGACTAATTATAGCTTGCTTTCTACAGCACTGCATTCCTGTTCGCGTTGATTTTTTGAAATTTGTTTAATAGTTGCCAATTCAGAATGTCATTTTTAAAGTAAATTCAAATGAGGGGAATTATTATTGCAGGGTCATTTTCTAAATAAAAAAAGTCCCTCAAAAATTAAACAAGCCAAGCCATAGACGCTGCGACCGTTGCTACAACTCCCATTGAGGAGCATGTGTGCTAGAGATTGCAAACTTACGAAGTTCTGACTTGGATGCATGAAAAATCAAATTGTTTCGATTTTTTGGCAAGTTGGTATATGCAACCCGGTCGCAACGTAAATGGGCATGAGCGACAACAATACTCTTCTTTGTGCTTATTTTCCTAGTGACCAGTTTTTGCGTGCCAGTTGTCATTTTTACTCAAAATAAGTTTTTGGCCAAATAAAGAAGTTTTGCCATGAGATTGTACAACAAATTGTATTGTCTGAGTGCTAAACGGCCAACTTGAATATAAATCAAGTTGTACCGGTGGCAACGTGTATGGCTGGCATTACGTGTTTGCTGACGATGTTTACACAACTTATATAGCCAGGCAATTTCTATCTCTTCAGCATATATAAGTACACTGAAAATATAAACTTAAAGCTTTTAAGATGTGTGTGAAAAATGATTAAATACATTTAGTTGGGTTCACAGTTGGGTTATGGATGAATTTTAATAGTTTGAGATTTTTATACTCTTGAGTATGTGCATTGCCTAGGAACTGAACTAATACTCGTAATCAAGAGGAAAACCTACCGAAGCTAAGAATTTTGCAACCTGAATCCTTGATTTGTACATAAAGTCTAAATAATGATGTTTTAAAGCTGTTGGTATTAAGTATGAAAATAATGCTTACCCTTGTGTCCATAACTTCTCCCGGACGCAACTTCTTCTATGGGATTTACGTACATATGCATGTTTGACCATGTCATACGATTGTGTTCGTTCAGAGTGATCAGTTGTGAGTTGGTTGGTTGTTGATTAATGTGATAATTGTTTGTAGTTGTTGTTGGTTACAACAGTGGTTAGGCAGAACGATGGAACAGGATTTAAGGGGCGGGCAGGAGTTTTTGTATTTAGACGTACCAACAGGAATGTGAATAATTTTTTGTTGAGGATTTCATAGTCGTGTATTTGTGTATGTGTGTATGTATGATGATTTGTTTTATTTATTTTGCGGTAAATATTAATAAAAAATAAATACATATGTAGTAGTTGCAAAGACATAAAAAAGGAAACAATATTATTTCTACATTTTGCCAGGGAAATTGTTATTAAACACAATTTAAAACATAATACTTCTGTATAATATACTAATATATGTAAATAAATATAAAAAAATCCAAAACCTTAGAAACCAATTGTAATTTTAAATAATATAAATAAGTATATGAATTTCCAAGTGGGCATCATAAATATTGAATGTGTGTTTGAATACAAAACTTACCTCGTCGTTAATGATTAAAGAAGGTCGACGGCCAGTGTCGGGCGGTACCAAGGAACCTCGCCGACTCTGTGGTTCAGGCGCCAGTGAAGGTCTCTTCTCACGTATAACTTCAATTTTAGGTGGCTCTCCAGGTGCTGGTGGCTGCACTTTGGGGATTTTTGGTTTATCATCCTTTAAAAATCATAAAATAGAGAAATTCATTATTAATTTAGTGAATACAAAAAAATAACGGCTGCCAAAATTTTCGTGTTTCTTGTTATTTAGTTCATTAGTAGCGTGAATGATTATTCGAAATTTAGTAAAAACCGGTTTTTGAATATTTGAAATTTAAAAAAAAAACCCGTTTTTGATTTTTACAATCATGAAAAAATCAGTTAACCGGTTAAAAAAAACGAACATTTGTTTATACTTATACTTATACAAGCCATTGTCACTTCAACATTTGAAGAACTGGCACGCCCACAAATTTATCCAGGCACAAAACTTAAGAATGATCTATAATTATTTATTGTATTTAATAGACTTTAATTGTGAACAAAATTACTTCAAAATAATTTTTTTTAACTAAAGAATGAGAAATGTTCATCACTTACAGTGGGGGGCAAAAAATATAAAAGTTACCAATATTTCTTTACATGGGTTGTGGTTCGTTTGTTTTCCTTTAAACTTAGGAGCCTCTTCGTCACTTTCGGCCCAACTTTTGATTATTATTCCATTGTAACTTTCTTTAATTTTTTATCTTTATAGAGTGTTCGGCTAACTTTTTGTTCCAATAATGGCATAAATGGTTAATTATATTAAGATCGGGGCATTGAGAAGGAGTTGTAGATCTGAATATTTCAATTTCGAAAATACAATTCATCATCCCTATTCAAATCACTAACACTGAATTGAAAAAATCCGTATTGGTGGCACTGTAAACTTTTTGCAGACTCTGACAAAATTCACTAAAATATTAAAAAAAAAAAAAATTTGTACGATCTCTGATAGGATGGAGATGGCTCTCGAGATACTCAGTAACTAGAGTACCTCAAGTGGGCTGAAAGCCAACTCTTCTAAAACGGTACTCGTATTATTTACGGCCAGATACAACATCCTTAATTTCAATCTTCCTAAAATGAATGGGGTTAAATAAAGCCTATCGGGCGTTGTAAAATACCTGGGAATGATTCTGAATAGCAAGATATCCTGGAAGCTCAATATTGAAGCCAAACCTACCAAGGCGATAGCAGCCACATATATCTGTAAGAAGGCCGTAGGAACGACATGGGCTATCAGTCCCATTAACGTGAACTATCTATTGGAAGCGGTAATTAAACCGGTCCTATTTTTTGGAGTCCTAGTCTGGTGGAAAGGCTTCTAATCGGCTTCTTATCGGTCTCTTTTTGAGAAAGTACTGCGTTGTATGGCACTCCTGATTCACTAGTGCTATGAGGCTTAATCGAGTAAATAAATAAATAAAAAATCGAAAACTGGGTTTTTAAAGCAAAAAAACCGAGTTATGCGACATTTAAAAAATTCGATCGCTATAAGCCTGAATAATGTTTCGAATAGCTTCATAGATCGCCCTATTTATAAGTCGTGTTGTATATAAATTTTACCGAAGGAGTATCCTCTATCTACCAGTCGATTTTCAGTTTTATTACAGACTTACTCGCGCATAGGGAGGCCTATGAGAGTGGACATCTTTTTCTATATTCCTCCTAGGAAATTCTCTAAAGAAACTTCGGTTTTAATTTACCAAGGGAGGAATCTGAAAGTGATGCATAAGAATGCCTCGCTGGGGTGGACGGGTCACTCTCTCAAGGTACTCCTAAGGCGCTGGATCGTGAGATTCCGATATAGCTGGACAACGAAGCCTCACAAGAGTTAGAGAGGTTAGTCACTGTGGGAACTCCGGAGTTAATTAGTGAGTGGCAGTTGAAGAGATCGATTAGAAAACCTCGCAAGTGGTGGACGGCTCAGTCTACAGATATACTGCTGAGAAAATGCCTTGGGGACCTAAGCCTTAGACAAACGCTAGCGATTACAAAAGACTCCATGATGAGGGAAGTTTGAAATCACTACAATCAAGTGTATAGGCTATTGCTAGCACGAGACTCAATGGAAGTACGTAGAAAAAAAGTCGCTAAATTAGCAACATTGGGATTTTATATCATCGAGCGAACGTTATTCTAAGTTGTCGTGTCTAGTAAGTAGTCTACGATCTACATGAATCAGTTCAATTAATTTCGATAACGTAATTCTTTCTCGTATTGAATATTTGCGATTTGCTTAGGTGATTTAAATGGGTGGGTGTCTTTCACCTCGATTCTAAAATTCGTCAGTTTTTTTTTCGTGTAAAGTTTAAAAGTTATAGAAAACTATTTTTTTTGCACTTGTGCTTATCTTTGTTCATATATTATTCAAGTAAATACATGTAAATATATTTACATACACACATAAATCTAAGGGCAAAGCATATAGCGCAGAATATAAACAGTATAGCCAACAATGAAGCAGGTGTTATGCGTTTTTACGCACACAATTTCAAGTTAACACGATTATAAAAGATAATTAATTTGATGTTTTTTATATAATCGCGGTAATGTTGTTGTAAGTGATCGCGTTTAGTTTAGGTAGCATCTGGTATATAGTGCGTAGGTAGGTAGACCTTCATAAATCACACTTTGTTTAAGTTCCCAATCAAATCATATACATAAACAATGTGATTACGGCTAATGCAGGTCTAGTTCAGGCATTTGCGATTCAACTTGAAAATTATATTTTTGTTATCATTTTTATTCGTAGCAGCAGAGGGATATTAATTCTTAGAATTCTTTAGAATGTTGGGCCTTAAAGTTGTTAAATTTTCACAGGATCGTTTATTATTTTGCTTAAGGTCTGTAGCTTCCTTTTAAAAATTAATTAATACATACCGCTGGCGTTATTTTAATTGTGGCCATTTCGTTTTTTTTTTTTTTGCTTTTTGCTTTTATTATATGTAAATGCTATTGCTATGAAATTCACATTATTCGAATTGTTTAGGCGCCAGGATTAGCTGTCGTTACTTTATTAAATTAAAATTAATGGCTGATAGACAGCCAGACAGACACACCACTGCTTATTAAATATGACAAGGAGAAGAAGAACAAGGAAAAATAAACAAAACGACACTACGGCCCGTGCTGTTGATGAGTAGCAAAAAAACTAAAACACGAAATCATCAAAATGCCTCAAATAAAATAACAATATGACAAAAATCCCAACAAAAACAATAAGTTAGAAAAAAAAAGAAAAAAGAAAAAACAAACAGTACCTAAAATCTCAATAGAAAAAAAAAACACAAATAATTAAAAAAGAAAAAAAAGGTGAAAATATTTAAACATTTTTATGCAATTTTCAAAGAACTATAAATATAGCAACATCTATGCAACAACATACGAGTACATACATACAGACATATGTACATTCATCAAATTATTGTCATATTTTTCATCTTTGCCATTTCTGTGTGTGTGTGTGTGTGAATATATTTAATATTCATTAACAACATGTACTACACTACCTCCTACTTAATATATATTTAATTTCTATATGAATACAAATATTTCTGTAAATATATTTAAACAATATAGTAGCACTGGCATTATTTGATAAAACCCCACACACACACACATACTAATGTACATATGTATGTGTGCAGATTTCGAAATTTATATTTTATTACATGAATGTATTCGTATGTATATTCAATACCTAATTAACAGCTTTAGACAAAATGTATTTAAAGACCCAGGAAGTTGCTTTTATAGGGGCCAACTATAACATGCAAAGGCTGGCTCAACCCTACGATCATAATTGAAACGAAAGACTTTTAGGTGACTATTATCTTGAATTTATACATGCAAGTATTTCATAAAAGTTGTACATGAAAAGGATGAAGAAATTATCGGAAGTCATAGAAGTTCTACGAGTGTTTCCGCAATCAAGTAAAAATTAATTTTCAAATTGTAGAAGCAAAAACAGACTGAAAATGCAGAATGGTTTTGCTCATGTCCACCAGAAATGGCTGAGAATAAATATAATTTGATTAATTTTATTCTTCTAATTTTTACTGCTTTGATCACTTTATAATTACAGAGTAAGCAAGTTTGATATTCCAAAATGACACCAATGGCCTTTTTTGTGCATAAAAAAAATAATTATTATTATTTTGCCACAATCCGTAATAATTGCACACAAGGTTTTGCTAGGCAACACTGGCTGGATAACTCCTTGACATGTTATTCTATAAAAGTTTCAAAAACTCACTGCCAGTGAGTATGGAAGTACGAAAAAGTGAGAGTGTTTGTGCTTATTTGACTTATTATTTGCATGTGTAAACGCCAGGTTTGACGCACGTCTTATTAGCAAATAAATACGCAACGTGTTGCCGTATATTTTTTTATTGCCACTTACTAACACTTACTGATTTACGACACTTGTTGCAAATATGGTGTTATTATTAATTGATGCTAGGTCTACACCAATAAACGAAGAGAGCATAAGCATACCCCAAAAGCATGAAAATCTGAATGATCTACATGAGTTCGTACGCCGCCGAATTAAGGGGGTCATTGATAATATGAAGGCTACACATGAGCGAGTTTTCGAAAAGACGAACAGGTTCTACTGTTCAATGCACAACGGTTGAAAGGATTTACTTCCAAATTACAGACCTTAGAACGTGTGCAAAAAGCTAAATAATGTCGTTTACAGAATACAGAAGTTGAATAGCCCAAGGTCCAAAATGAAAGTCGTGTACACTTCGGTGACACGAACAGGCATAAGCGGGCGGCAGTGTTACAAAAAACAAGTGTACACAAATCTTCTAACGTTAGAAAAATAATGGTTAGAAAAAGTCCCAGTGTTGTACTCAAACAACAACAAACTCAACATCCATAAAAGCGCATACAAATTAACAGGAAATTGAATACACGCAGAAACAATGATAATAATATAACATCAACACGAACAGAAGAATTACCAGTAATTAAATACACAGTAAAACAACAACAACACAAATAATCCACGACCTAAAGCAACAAATCGTAATTAAAAAGAAGCAGCTAATAAGTCATCTACTGGATACGTCATCCCAGTTCGATACCAGAATCTTACATCGTCATTCATATGTTCAACAACAAATGTAATCGAGCGCATTAGAAAAACTCTAAAGCTGTAACACACACAGAGCAAACGATGACGACCAAAAGTCCTAGAAAACATTGAAATATACAAACAAAAGGCATTTGAAACCGGCTTCATAAACGAATAAACAAACTCCAATTAAGATGAGTCTATAAAACACACTAAAAAAGTAACGGACAAGATACACAAATACAGCAAAACAATAAATACACAATACCAAATAACAAACAAACTTATAATCTAAAAGTAGCTGACTTCTTACAACCCACAATAAAGAAAGCAAATGAACTATGCCCATAATATTTACCTGATACCAGCAAATATGCATTCAGACGAAACACAAAGCAATACAACAAATCAAGTACACTAAGCCAATATTCACTACCCCTACCAAAAAAAACCCGATCTAAGAACTTTAGCTGTTAGTTGCCTGCACCTAACACATGGCGACTTGATCAATAATAAAACAACAAAGAGATTTACCTGCTCTCAGCTCACAGATAATAAATTGCTACTTGACAAACAATGAAACACCAAAGAATTAACACGAACTACTCGGACTAGAAAATGATACTGAAGGTGGCACATAGCCGAAACCGGCTTCTCCCCAATTCAAACTTGACTAGAGATGACGTTCTGAATATCTATATGAAATCACCCTGTCTGAAAATAAACTTTCCTAAACCATCTTTTACAAAAGGAAGAAATCTTGCGTTTATCGTTCCGTCACTCTTCTGTCAGCAGCGTTGGACACCTTGGCTGCTTAACTAAGGACCTCAGTGAAAAATGTGAATATCTTCATATATTCAACTTTACCGTACAAAATGTACTGCGCTAAAAACAACGTTTTGGCTTTAGGCTTCTGTCATACAGAAAGTTAGGGTGTTCTTTGTTTTTTTCTGGCAGGGGGTAAGAATTAACTACCTGGCAACGCTGGTTCATACATATGCATGTAATCTATCGTAAAGAGTAAACAATTAGGATTTCTTCGAAAGATAATTCTTCGTGATTTTTATTTGAATATACTCGTAATATTTGGCATATGGCCACCCCGGATGGCTAGAAAGAATTCCAATCAGGAAGTCCGATTACTTTTTGGGGAATGTTGTGTAGACCAGAGACTGCACATAGCCCCACGAAAAATAGTCCAGGGGTGTTAAATCGCTTGATCTTGGAGGCTAATTTACGGCTCTATTACGTCAAATTATTCGTTCACCGAACATTTCTATCCATCCGTTATAGCACGCGCTGTGTGACATGTTGCACCGCCTTGTTAAAACCACAGCTGTTCAACATTACGGGCATTCAATTGTGGCTCAACTGGTCACCATTAACTGTAACATTCTGTCTGGTATCATTTTTGAGATATACGGGCCAATAATTTCTCCGGCCCATCAAGCATACCAAACAAATCTCTGAATGTAATGACTTTCCAGTAATGGCCGTTGGATTATATTCACTTCAAATGCAACAAATTGGCCTTTTGTCAAGCCCATTGAGACAGAACTGAGCATTATGACTGCAAAGAATATTGCGATTAAACAGTGGGTACAATTCCCGAACTCAACGACGATTTTCAAAATACCAAACTTAACACTAAACAAGTAGAATTGCCGACTTAAAGTTCTAGAAAGTTCTAAAAACCAATCTATATATGCCTACTCTTTTCTGTTTTTAACGATCTTTGATAATTGGATTTTTTTTATATTTTTTGTTCCTAAATATTCATTATCAATATTAAAGATTTACTACAATAAAATCTCAAGTTTAATGTAGCGCCTTCAAAAATGTGTCGAACCGATTTAGCTGAAATTTGTTCTTCTTGGTTTGATTAGAAAACATCTGTTTCAAGCCCAGCATGCAACTGCTGGTCGACCTACAAATGGAAATGTCAAATACGAATGTATATTAGACATTTCATAGGCACATCATAGTTTTCAGATAGATTCGATTAACAAATAGTCGAATTATGGTGAAAAAATCGTCAGAGGGCTTCAAGATCGTCAAATATAGGATCATGATATTTTCCAACTGATCTTTGGAAATTTCAATTTAGTTTAATTTTTAAGTAATTAAAATTATATCTTAAAAAAAATGCTAATGTCAACAACAAATAAGTAGAAAGACACAAAGAATGTGGAGGTTTTATGTTAGCGCCAAAAAAAAATCCATTTCATTCTCCTCTCGGCCATCCCATCGTTTGAATTAAAAATTGTCTTTCTTAATCGGGAGAACAAACGAATTAAAGCTTAACTAAATTAAATATATCCTGCCGTGTACGATTCCAAATTTCGGTACGTGTAATTGATGCACAGGTATTTTGTTTTTGTAAAGACGTGTCAAAGTTGCTCGTAGCTGAATGTAAATAGAGCAAAATGTGATTTGCCATTCGAATCGAATAAACGCTAATTCAACGCATTTTTTTGCAATTCCCTCGCACAAGAAAAATAAATGTGTGTTTCTACAAAAATATAAACTAAAATATTAAATAAACAAACAAAAATATAAAACAATTTATAAAACAGCTCTCAAGAATTTCACTCAACTGTAAATTATTTGTTGCAAACTACAACAACTTCAAGTATTTACACGCAAGTCTCATGATGCCCTTCACCAAAGGTTTAAAGAAAATATGCACATAAGTTTATCATGCCGTTTGTAATATCTACAATTGTCATTTATGACCAGCAAATAGGCAAGGGAGTGAGTGCATTTAACGATGTCCGTCTCTCTGTGCGTCCGAAGTTGAAAAAACTTTCTGGACTTCTAGATAACCAACCTACAAAGTTGAGAGTTAAACCATTTAATCAGCAAATTCGGTGAATTTTTCATCTGCAATGTCGGTCACCTATGTCGACAAAAATCCACTTTTCTAAGTTTAAGAGTAACGAACGAAGAGAATTTTTTTATAAAGCGAAATTTCAAAAAAAACCCACCCTAAAATCGAATTCCACCAAAGTTTTTTTTAAATGAAAAATTACACCAAAAATCATTATTTCACTACAAATTCACGGATAAATTTTATGTTTCCAATTTGCAAAAATAGTTCAAAACTACAAATTTTAATTAAAATAGAAATTCAAATAATTCAATATAAATCAAAGAGAAATCGGAAACTTTACAATAAAATAGCAATTTCGGCAAAATATTAAATTTCACCAAACTCAGAAATTCACCGAAAATTCTCACAAAAAATATAAAATCGCCAGAAACATTATAAATTACCGAAAGGCTTTAATACTTGCCCCAAAAACCAACGTTTCTCAAAAAAATAACCAAATTTTGCTCTTTTACCACAAATTGTACAAAAAGATTGCAACTTTCAGCAAAAAGTCGAAATTTAGCCAAAAAACTATTTATACTAAAATCCGATAGTTCACTTAAAAATCACACACAAAAAATTAATTTCGAGCGCAGATCAAAAATTCTGCAAATTTATAAAAAAAATTGGTTTTATATGGCGGGGTATACTGTTAGGAAAATATAACTTACAGCCCTCGTATATATTGTCAAAATCTTAGTCGCTAAAAAAAACAATTGGGCGGAATATTCATTCATACATATCAAACAGACACAGAAATTTTAATTTATTCCATAAAACACATTTGTGATTTATTTCAATATCTGCTTTGAAGCCAGTGATCCCGACCCGCCCCTCGTGCACAAAAATATGTGACAACCTTGTGCCACAATACTGATATTTACAACAAACATATGTAAATGTGTTTTATAATTTATGTATTTGTATTTTACTTTGCACATCTGCATTTTATGCCGCCCAAATTGTACGCGCAGGGTTACCGCTGAGTATTTTAAAAAAGCTGCACAAAAAGTCGTTTTGAAAAAAAGGTCCCAGAAATGTCGATTTTGGAAAAAAAAGTAGCACACAATTTTTTATGGTTTCTTATTAAAATAAATTTCATCAAAGAACAAAAAAAAAACAAAAAAAATTGGACAGCGTTGTTTTGGTTTTAGATTTTTTTCAGCCTTTCAGACAAGACATCCACCTATCGAACAAACTAAGCAATCAGAAACAGTAAACATCGATACAGACGATGCAACATTGTATTTAGAAACCCAGAAATGTAAAAGAAGTTTCATATTTAGGGAACCAAATGTGAGCCATCAATTTCAACAGTAAACGTAGCCACAGACGATGCAACAATGAAAGAACATGACTATGTCATTTCTAATGTTGCTTCTTATGTGACCGGCTTTACACTGGCTGAAGGTGAAGTCCTATAAATATTTAAACGATTTTTCCCGCAAAACGTGGCAGTTTTTAGACAATTTCTTTTGGCAATTTCAACACACAGCACAAGGAAATAGCCGATTAATCGCCTGTAGTTATGGTAAAGATGCTTTTAAAAACAAAAGAATAGAACTATTGTGAAACTTAAAAACCCGGGTTTAAAATTGCTGCTATCTTAGTCAACATTTTTTGTAAACTTATGCAAACTTTTTTATTTCCATTAATTCAGCTGCTACAAATTGTTGTAGTGTTTTCCCAAATTACCTTAAAAATTGCATCGTTGGTTTGCTATTTTTATCAGCACACAATATTAGTATTCATACTTTTTATTTGGTGATATTTAAAACATTTTTATGGTGCTCTAGCAGTCGCTAGTCTTTACTTCTATTTTGCTTAGTGCTGCTGTGAACAGCAGTCGCCTGTATGTGTGCAATTTAAACTGCTAGGCGAACACAATGCAACTTGGAAAATCACAGCTACTCGCTGTTAAAGAAACGGAAATTTGTTTACTGCTGTTCGCAGCAGCACTATGCAAAGTAGAAATAAATGCCAGCGACATTAAATCAAAAATTTTCATATGAACTGCTACAGAAGAAAAAATATATGTGGATTTTTGTCTAAATGTTCGTGCCTGGGAGGAAATTGAAAAATTAGATGATTTTAAAAAAGTCGCACATGAAATCTCAGGCCAGCAAAAAGATGCAAATTGCAACTTTAGTCGACGAACGGTAACCCTGTGTACGCGACTGCGTGTGTATATACGTACATATGCATGTGTGTGTGTGTGTTTATTTAAATAAATCATACTAGAAATTTTGAGGTAAAACATTTGTTTTTTTTTTTTTAATAGCAAAAGCCGATTGGAATTTGTTGTTTTTACAAATAAGTACCTTATTTAAGCGTAAAGGCAACCTTGAGCATACAAACACACACACACACACATACATACGAGTACATAGAATATTTTTGCAGTGATTGAATGAGAAAAACACTTGAGAAAACACATGGATAAAATGTCTTTGTACAAATGCAGAAAATATTAAGCAAACATTATTTTAGGATGGTAATTTTTAATTATTTTCCTCTTTTTCTGTGGAATAATTTCAAAAATTTTTTAGTAAAAACTTGTTAAGAATGACTTGGGGACTAGTTTTGTCAGTCGATAGCGAACGAAAGTTTGCGAAATTTTTATGTTTGGAATTCTGGCAGTCGTATTGAGTGCTGTGTGTCGCAATTTGGTATGATGTCTGTCACTCGATAACAAATACTTTCCATTCGAATGCAACGACATTTTACTCGACAGCAAGATAGTTCTCGAAATCTCTTTTTTTTAATTTAAAAGAAAACATGTGACATTGTTAATTTTTTTTCAATTTATAATTTAATTTTGTCTATTTATTAATGCGTACAGGCAGAACGCCAGCCCAAGTTCAGTCCTAATGCAAAGAGTGTGTATGTTACACGAAAACATTCGGGCTGATGTTACCCTCCTCATAACTTTGCCTCCTTTAATCATAAAATAATGAAACTTGAAACATAAGGACAACACGTACTAGTAACCTCATAGGGCAAGTTTGTAAGTTTTACCATAGCTTCCCAGAATATGAAGGTGTAAAAAGTGCACTGACTTACTTACTCATCAATATTATGGGGCCCTCCCACTGTAGCTAGAGAACTGGAAAAAATGTTGCCAAGCTAGCAAGTTACCTAGAAATGGGATGGTTTGGTACATATTTTGATCTCAGTACTTTTTCAGCCGAAGTTTTTTTACAGGAACTTGGCCTCATTTTCACATTTATGTTTTTGTGCAAATTAACTTTACTGAGAGCAGCAATGTCAGCTAGATCCCAATTGGTTATATAATGGGAAAGTGTTATGTTCCGAACTTTGTGCGTTATAGTTTAATGGTTTCTGTGTTTCCGGTATTCAATTTTAAAGTCCTGTGCATTTGCTTTGAGCTATAATCAAAATGGCCAGCAGAAATATTCGAATATTAGAAAAGGAAAAAACTTTCTTCAAACGATCCTTGTCAGGGCCACCACCAAAATAAAAAAAAAGGGAAAAGGTTTGTTGAACGAAAATCTTACAGTAGCAATAGACACAAATTTTATTTATTACGTCTATGGTAGCCAGTCGTCTTTGCAGAAAATACTTACCGATTTTGATTTTACATTTAATATATTTTATTTAATCTTTTCGTAAAATTAAAAAAAATTTAAAAAATTGTCCACAAACTATTCACAATGTCGAAGTAAATTTCTTTCTTCGAGCGCATTGTTGTGAACTTTGTACTTTTTCTTTTCACTCGCTTTAATAAACTTTGCAGCAATGAAACCCAAGCTTTCTTAAACGTCAATGTTGGGTAATCTGTTTATATTCTGTGATAAAAACTTTTGATCATGCACAAATCAACAAATATTGTTGATCGTTGCAGTTCTCTGGTACTTATGCGTCTTTACCTGCGACTAAAATCTAGATATAAGAAGTTGATTTTATTTTCTACAAACGAAATTGTTCATTAAAACATTAGAAACTTTTAAAATGAGGTAAGGTATGTGATGAAAATTAATTACATTGATTCACTACAGGATTTAGTCGGCGTAGATCTCTCAATAATCGTGTCATCGTGTGAATTAAAAGTAAATATATGTGACCGATTCCCTAATAAATCTGCCCCGATTTGCGGATGTTCGAAAACAATTTTATATACCAGAGTTGTATTCTTCTTTCTAATTTTTTTCTGTTACAGGGCGACATAGATAATAATAATTGTTTTGGAATTTCTTGTACGAGTTTCTTGTGATTGAATAGTGAATCATGGACTCAAGTGGATAACAGAGAGAACACTTTTATTGTGACTGTGACTAAGGCTAAAGCAATGGTTTTCGAGTCACCTTTGACACAGATAGACAGTAGATTCATATCGTGCTCTGAACTCTTTTCAGTGTTCTGATTTTGCTCACTTTTCAGATCCAGCGGCTGGCTAAGTTTCGACAAAATATCAATTTTTTTTCATTATGTAAAAAGGCTTACCTTATCTTCAGGGCCCTTATTTCCATTAGGAACTTTAATTAAGTGTGTTTTCTTTTCATCATTGGTTATTTTTGGTACTTCGGGAATTTGGATTTCGGGAGTTTTTATTTCAGGTACAGATTTTTCTTTTTGCGATTTTTTAAATTCGGGTTTAATATATTTTTCTAACTCTGGAGCTTCGTAGTTATCGTGAATATCGGGCAAACCCTCAGGCTTCTTCAAGTTAGAAATTTTTGCCTTTGAGGCTTGGGTTGGATTAAATTCCACTTTAACAGATTCCTTTTAAGAAAAGTTGACATAAATGAAAATACAATAAAAGGTAGAAATTCAATTTGCTTGATTTGCTCAAAAGGCGTGGCGTTAATCGTTAATTCAAAACTTTTTTTCAGCGCAAAAAAGACGTTTCTTAGGCTAAATATATATAAGAATAATAAGAAATGAAATAAGAAGTAGGAAAGAGTGACAGAAGGAGGAAACGTATAGAAGAGAAACAGCAGCTGTATAACGCAAGAAGCTCTTTTGCTCTCAAAGTTTATAAATAGTTTTTCGCTAATTTGCGAGAGTCATTTAATTCTCCATTGTGGTTATTGCATTTCTTATGTGGCTTGAAAAGAGAGAAGAAAAAAAGAGTTTGAACTAAGGATCAGCATATCAGCCTCCTGCTGGGGGCAAGTAAAATCGTTTTAAAAAAGTTTTCATTTCTAGAGGTATTTCTAAAAGTTCTAGAGTTCGCAAAAAGTGGAAAAAGGTTAAAGAGTTTAAGCAAAGAGTTGAGTAAAAAGTGTAAAGTACGGAAATATTTAGAGGTTCGCGGCAAGCAGTAACTGCATTTTACTTAGATTAAATACCTTCAACAATTGTTTGGCTTGTTGAGGAGCTGCACATTCTTTTTGCTCTTTGACCACTGGCTTTAGGACAACACACAGAAAACTTTCATTTTCTATAGGTTGTTTGGTCATTAGAGCCCGCGCAGATGAACGACGTCTCTGTTTAATGAGTTCCGATAGAGATTGACGTTTGTCTTTATTATCAATTTTCTGTTTATTGACAAATATATAAACTTGTTTCGTTTAAAACCATAATTTTTAAATTTCTACGACAGACCTACTACAAGGCATAATTTTTACAAACGCCTTACAATGTGTAATTTATTTTTTTTAATAATAAAAATAAGGAAACAACCGAGTTTCCTATGGGACGAAAAATACACTTACCTCAGTTGGCTTTTCGACAGCAGCTTCAGCAGTCTTCTTCTACACACATTCGCATTTTGTTTGGTTTTCGAGTTAGTTGGTGTGGACAGAGTTTTTTTTTTGTGTACAGACATGAAACAGAAAGAGTTCACGCAGGGGTGGGTAACAGAGAGAGAGAGAGAAGACATGAAAATGAATTAAACAGAAGAGAAAGGAAGGTGTTGAAGTACAATGTAAAATGAAAATGCACATATGTCTGTGTTTATGGTTTTTAAAATTGTTAAGATTACTTACCTCGGGCTCAATGATAACAGGACGTAGAGTAGCAGAATCCTTGTCGTTTGTAACTTCAGGAATTTTACCTTTTCCAACTTTGAAGCCCTTCGGCTCTTCAGCAGGTTTTTCAACAGCGGCTTCTTTCTGTTATCACGGAACATGGAAAAACACAAGAGAACATTTAGCGACAATTTCAATACATGCAAAGACATACAAAGAGGTTTTTGAGGTTTTGTTTCATACGTAAACCTGATGAAATCTCATACCTTGGGCAAGCCATTCTTTTGTTCAGCCTGCTGAGCCTCTGGCTTGGTTGAATCAAACACGGGCTTTTCCATTTTATTGGGAATTTCAAGTTGGCGTGTAAAGTCACTGGCCTCAAATTCGGGTTTTTCGAATTTCTCCAGTACGGGCCTTTCGTAATCGGGAATTTCAGGTAGTTCTTCATATTTGGGCTTTGTTTTTGCCTTAGCCTTTACTTTAGCCTTGGGTGGTTCTGGCTTCGGGGCTTCCTTTGGTTGCGCCGCCAGTGAAGTCTTGCGCAATTTGGGCAATTCTTCAGCTGGTTTAGGCTCCTCAATTACCTGTGCACACGAACATACATGCAAATACGTGGGGACAATAACATAAGTATGAATATATTGACACGAAATTTGTAAAGAGGTTTGTACTTTCCTAAGCCATTTTTATACAAGCAAAAGCATAATTTTGTTTCTGCAGAAAATTACTTTGGAATATTTTTTTTATAAGAATTGCACTTTTGCCTGAACTCTGGCAACACGCTTACACAAAGAAGTGTTAAGAGAGAAAGAGAAAGATACAGAAAGATAAGTAAGTCACACATTGCAAGTTTTGTTGCTGCAATTCTAAGATTATAGTGAAGAGAGAGGTAACGCGAATTGAAAAGGTGATCGCAATTTGTTTAGTAGGCTTTTAACCAAAACAAATTAAAAGCGAACAAAAATGAATTGCAGAACAAATTTGTTGTGTGTGATCGTTAAAGAAAGAAAATATCAGATATACAGATACATGTGTATATGTATGTACTCGTACGAATGAATAGTAGCAGAAAGAAAGAGAGCAAAGGCAATATTGAGAGTTTTCAATAAAAAGAAATACTCAAGATTAGCACAGTGAAGAGCGAAACTCTTAGCGACAGACAGAATAAGCGACATAATAAAAGAGAATGTTGATCAAGGCAAATTAAAACTGGTAACTCACCAGCCCAACTGTGATGACTGACTTTTTTTAGTTTTTAATGTCAATTATATGTCAAATTACATATACAACTATTTTTTACCGTTTTTTATATATGGAGTTCGACATTCGACACTGAGCCGGCAATGCCTTGATTTCGCCCGTGTTTTTAATTTGCCTTGATGTTGACAACAAGTGCTTGCGCTAAAAGAGAGACAGCGAAAGAGCAAGAGAGAGAGAGAGAGAGAGAGAAAAATAGTTTGCGAAATCAAGAGGAAAAAGATTCATAACTTCGCATAACGTTTTTCGACTTTTACCTTTGGAATTCGCCTTTTATCGGCGGGTTTAAGTTTAGGAATTTCCTCTTTAATCTCTTGAGGTAATTTGTTCGCTTGTAGGGTCGTATTTGCAACTTGCTGTATATTGTAATACAATTATGTAGGTATATAAAAAATGCAGTGTAATTCTTAAATATACTAACCTCGAGGGCTTTTTTGTCAATGACAGAAGACCGACGAGATTCAGTCTTAGTTTCTTCAATCTAAACACAAAACAAATTTACAATATTAAAACAAACATAATAATCAAGGCGGATTTAACAAGCACATGCAGCCGTACAAAAAAAAAAAAAAAAAAGAATTTCTCTGCTTTTCCAAGTGTCAAACGCCGCTATACTTATGTAGGAAAGCAGAAAAATAAGCAGCTGATCATACTGAGGCTACGTTGTTGCATGTGCCTTGCATAACAAAAGACCAGCTACATGTGCAATTAATATTATTGAGAGATCAGTGCTGCCCAACAATATTAATTATGTAGGCCCCTTTTACACTTTGGAAATAAAAAGTTAGACAGGCGGTGGTTGTGGGCGAGGTGATGACGACAAGATAGAATGTGTAGTACACGAGAATATATGTACTGGATATTTGTTTCGTTCCTTCTCCAAACTTTATACATACATATTTTCTTTCGCTTCAGATTGTATGAATTTCTCAAGTCAGCGTCACTTCCCATATAGTTTTAGGGTTTCCCTCCCGGAATTTCTCCTTCATTTTTTTTACAATTGTTTACCTTTCTTGTTATTACAAACATGAAATGCTTGTTTTTGTAAGGAACCCATCCCAATTACATTTTATTTGGCTTCCGCACTTTTCAGCATTTAATTTTCAAAAGCGTATTTTTCATTTTGCGTAGGATTTTTTTTCTTGATTTCTCTTGCAATAAATATATAAATAATGGATAAAAGTTTTGATTTTGTACCAAAATATAAAAAAAGTTTTTATTTTACTGAGTCGGAGAAGCGGTAACTAATGTCAGCCTCAAGAAACGAAAAAGGAAATCATGTTTAGGTATAAGTCCAAAAGCTAAGCTGCACTTACATCTGAAGCAAAGAGCACTTTTTCACTTCTCTTCTGGAGATTGGAGACCGTGTGTCTGCCAAAAGTTCTTACGCTGCAAATACAATTCGCATATACATATATTAGCACTCTTGTGCTGCTATAAAAGCAGCCAGAATTAATTTTATTTAAATTAAATATTTCAATAAACAATTTCTAGCTATGTGGGGTACAATTACCCCCACTCATTTTATACTAAAAATGCAATTTATTTGTTGAAGGCTGATTTTGCTGGTTGCTTAAGCCTGCTCATCAGGAAACCTTGAGCCAAGATTTTCGGAAAATTTCAACGTCTTATGCTTGAAATTCCTTACACCAAATGAGAAATCCAGGGAACCGCAAGACCATTTTTTTAATTATTCCCAAATTTAAATTTGGATGCATGTGTAAAGTCTCAAATGAAATAATGTTGCGGAGTATAGAGGCTTGTAAATGAACAAATATTGTTTTCACGCGGATCTCGGGTTACGGCACATCAGTCTTGCTGGCCCATTTTCCTAGTGTAAAAGAGTAGGTAGCAATGTCCAAAGTATAAAGGGGGACGTGGCCATAAAATGTAATTTTTTTTTATTATAATGCTTACCGCTATGGAGGAGCGACGAGATGATACTGTGGATTCATCGTGTGTACTAATTGTAGACTTGCGACGCGTCTCTTTAGTTTCCTCTTGTACATGTGAAACACTTGTCTAAATACACAACATGCCGCACAAAGGTACATATACGGGAATGATAGAATCATACATTAAGTAGGGTGACAATTAAAGGTAAAAACATAGAAAAAGTTCTCACACACAGTTAAATACATAAATGGCTGTTTATGTAAATATGTCTGGCTGTGTGTGTGTGTGTTTATACATATGTAATAAATGTAAGAGATGTGTGTGTGTGTGAAGAACTGCCTTTGTTTCTTCAGTTAAGAATTTAACTATTTTAATCTTATTTTAAAAGAATGAAAGAAAGAAACGTAGTATGCATAAGTTTATAAACATACCTTGCGCTGTTGTACTCGTTGTTCTGTCTTTTTAAGGCCGATTTGCTCAAATAGTTCTTTCTATAATTTTGTGAAGAGAAATTTAAAAAAAATATTTATTAAAAACTGAATATCCATATGATTGTAGGTATGGAATAGTAAATAAATTGTGATAAAAGGGGAGTAAAAATTGTAGATAAAAAGTCTGACATGAGCAAGAATCAGAGGTTATGCAACATGCGCGCCGTTTTTTTTTTCTAACATAATTTAAATAAATAATTTGCATTTAAAAAAAAGCTTCTTAAATAAAAATGTGTGTGTAGAGTTAGTTGTATCGAATAGAAGTAAATAAAACATATTCTAATTTTAGTTTGGGGGAAGAGAGTTTTTAGAAAAGCAAAATGATCGATCTAGCTTAACAGCGTAAGTATTAGAAGTGTATTACGGCAGTATGTGGATTCGAACATATGTATGTGTATGCAAGTGTCTAGAAGGTTTTAGTAGCTTGTGTGTTTCTAAAGGAGATCTTGGTTTTTCCTGTGAGTGTGTGATTAATTTATAATAAAATATCTACATCTTTGTGGCATTTTAGCTTATGGTACTCTATACGCATTAAGGCCATTCATTCCGCATTTCGATAGATTTTCCAGACATTTCTTACCTCTTCGGGAATGTTTGAATGTGCATCAACCATATCTTCTGATTTATTATTGTATTCGTTTTTCTGTTCGTCATGGTTCTTATTGTCCTCTGCTATAATTTTCTCTTTTTTAGTTTTCTTCTTTACTACTTCTTCTTCTTCTTCGGCCTTTTGCTTCTTCTGAATCTCTTTCTTCTTCACTTCGGCCTTCTTGTTTTCTTCTAAAGTCTTTTCTTCTTTTTCCTCTTTGGGCTTGTCTTTCTCGAGCTTTTTCTTCTTGTTTTCTTCCTCGGGCTTCTTTTTCTTTTCGGCTTCAGATTTCTTTTCCTCCTCAGCCTTCTTCTCATCCTCGTCCTTTCTTTTCTTCTCTTCTTCGGCGACTTGCTTTTTCTTATCGTCTTCAGCCTGCTGTTGTTTCTTTTCTTTCTCGGCCTTTGGCTGCGTTTCTTCCTCTTCGTCCTTAACATTCTCTTCCTCCTTCTCCTCCTGCTTGTTTGAAGTTTTCGCCGTACAGGTAATTAATTTGTTTATGGAACGAGTAGTTTAGTGTTGTGATAGTTGGAAATTTGTTTTCATGATTCGTGTGTAAGTAAAATTATATAGAAAGAATTGTTGTAAAATTTGATACGATTGAATTTGTATAAAAATCTTACAATGAAGCTACTCAATTCTGTTTTTTTTCTGATTCCCTTTCTTATTATTATGAGAAACGAATTCGCATTGTGTGAAATGCTGGCGTAACGAAAAACAGCAGATACGATATGTCTGTATATGTAAATATGTTTAGGGAAATATCAACAAAAAAGAAACGTTAAGAATTATGTGCCATGATACAGGTTCTTATGTATTTTGCACTTGAATGAAATTAAAATGTCACATTAATGGAGAAGATAACAAGATATCGTTTGCCACACAAATATCTCCAATTAGAATCAAGAACATAGAATTTAGTACCTTCCGAAGATAGAGAAAATTGTGATTTTTTTATTGAAATAATATTTAAAGGCAACTCGGATTAAACGAGTTTGAGCTACGTATATCATGAAGGACCACTTCGATTTTAGATATGTACAGAAAGAGAGTGAAAGGAGGATATATGCGATTATTTAGATATTTCAGGAGTTGCCATATGAAAACATTCGCGCATTCCAAATTCCAGATTGGCAAAGGCCAGAGGTGAAAGTGAAAGAGTGGGTTAGAGAACAGTAGAACCTTCGATTAAATTTCGTTAAATATTCACTTTGAAATTGAAAATGATATAAAATTAGTTTTATTTTTACTCATTTCTTAGGAAGAGAGAGAGACAGATTCGTTTAGATCATATGTGAAAAGAAACACGAAAATTATTAAGAGATTTTAGAAAGAAATATACTGTGAATAGAAATGGAATGTATTTATAGGGAGGGGGAAATCCAACCTCATTTCTTTGCACTTGTTGTGTTGGTTTCAACTGTACATCGAAAATAACCTTGCGTTCTTGATTTTCTAATTCACGCGATAACTTGCGATTCGTTGTTGAAGGCTTAAGTTTTGGCAATTCGTAAATTGTTACTTCGGATGCTTGTGATTGCTTTGAATTAGCATCGGAGGTTTTAGAGAAAGTAGCGGTAGACTGACTAACCGACATAGATTCCTGTTGGGACGCTTCTATTTGGGTTTCTTGTGTTTTTACGAGCGATTTTTTTCGTTGTTGCTGTTGTTTCTGTTGCTTTGTCGTTTGCACAAGACTTTTACTTTCTTGCTTTTGCGTACTCTGTATTTGTTGCTCGTACTCTTCTTCTACTACGGCAGCCTCTAGACTTGCAGTTTCCTGTTGCAAACTAAATGAAACCTTTCTTTGCTGTTCTACTTTAAACTCTAACTTTTCCGCTTGCTTAATATCAGTTTGTTGAGCAATTTGTATAACCTGCTCTTGTTCCTGTTCTATTTGAACGTGCTGGTTCTGAACGACGGTTGTAATCTGATCTTGCTGTTCTGTCTTAACTATTACTTGTGTTTCTTGCTTTTCCTGTACCTGTTTTAATGATTTTTCTTCTTCTTCTAACTGTTCTTCTTTCTGTTTAATTACCTTGCGTTTGACTTCGGCAGCTTCCTCCTCCTGTTTATTCTTCTCTTGCTTCTTTTCGACGACAATCTTACAAGTGGATTCGTCTTTGCCGACTTCATTGCTAACGACAACCTTATAGGTGGCACTGTGCTCCATCCGTGCCGAACTTAACGTTAAACGAGCCGTTGTGCCATCAAAGGTTGTGGTAATGTCTTTAGTCTCCCTAACCACAGTAGTACCTTTGTACCACTCGATTTTGCATTTGCGATCCGCTTGCTTGAGACTAATTAAGAGCTCGAATGTTTTGCCTTCAACTACCTTCTGATTGCTAAGTTTGCGTGTTATTTCGGGCTTTGTTGGCTTACGTTCTTGCTCGGGTATATCCACCAAGTTGACAATTTGAGAAACGGCTTCACCCTTCTCGTTGCTGGCAATCAATTTGTAAGCTCCCTTATCTATTTCTTCGACTTCGTTAATTTCCAATTTAACTGCAAACTCTCCCTCTTTGGTCCTTTCTACCACATACACATGACGTTGGCTTTCCTTAACTTCATTGGCCTCCTTAAACCATGTGCACTTTGGTTCAAACTTCGATGCCACTGTACACTCAATAACCACTGTGCGCTTCTTAATAATTTTAATAATCTTCGGCTTGTCTTTGATAACAGGTACAACTGCCAAGAAAATGAAAGAAAAAATAATTTTAGGAACATTCAATGGAAATTTGTGGGTTTGTTTTTATAAATTTAATCCTTCAACTCACTTTCAATATTAAGTGTAAGATTGGCATTGAGCTCGCCCAAAATGTTCTTAATATTACACTTGTAGAGGCCAGAATCTTCCAGTTGTGGATCAATAAGTTCTAGTTTAATATAATACTGGTCACCACGCTGCTCTATTGACATTTTAATTTTGTTGCTCTCTTTCACCACTTCGCCATTGCGATACCACACGATATCTGGTTTAGGATCGGCCTTAACCTTACATTCCATAATCACCAATTTGCCATTGTTCTCTGAAACTATGCGCGGTTTCTCAACAAACGTTGGCCCTTCACCTTCAGGTTCTGGTTCAGCTTCGATATTTAAATTGAGATTAGCGTTCGATTCGCCGTATTCGTTTTGAACGTTACATCTGTACGTGCCACCGTCAGATGCGCCGGGATCCTGTGTTGAACATGTAATAAATATGAAATTATTTTGTTACTTTTATTTCACTTAATACCTTTGGCAACGAGATATACTTGGCATGCCCGGAATGTTTGAAATAAAAATCCTTTACTAAAAGACTTACCTTGATTTCTAGAGTCAACTCATAGGTGTCCTCGGCAATAACAGTCGTTTTAATTTTAATTTTACTTGATTTGTTGACCACCTCCTGGCCTCTGTACCAAGTGACAGTGGGTTCAGGCTTTGCCTTGCATCGGCATTTCATCGTAATCAGTGTACCAGAGTCGTTTGGTATAATTCGTGGTTTTTCGATAAATGATGGGGCAAATCCATTTGCATCGTTAGTGCCTAAACAAATTATAATTTATTACAAATAACTTTTATCGTACCTTTCGTCACACATATTAATGTTCAACAAAGAAGAAGAAGAGGAAAGAAGGAAGAAAGCTTCATAAAAAGTTAAAAAGATATAACGAAGTAAGTTTTCGATTTTGATATTGCAATGAAAAGCATATTGATGAACACGATTTAAAAATAGGTAGTACAAATGAAACATACATATGTATGTATGTGTGTATTTCATTAGAAGCGAATGTTTGTGAGTTTCCTGAAAAAAACTTTTTACAAAAATTCAATTCATGCGCTCCACTTTACCGACACCGTTACGATTTTACCACAAAACAGGACATATTTGTTTATGACCCTTTAGGTCTTCAAGAAATCATGAATGAAGTTTATGAAAATTAAATATTTTTCTACATATCGTCTACTGCCATGACTCACTATGAGATTTAGTCGTCCAATTTGCTAGTGTTTTTGAGAATTTTCATAAAATGATAGTTTCCATGAATTTCGTGGAGCAACTGACAAGAACAAAAACAAAGTAGGATTTCAACATTGTTTCTCATTTTTATTAGTAAGGCGCACGATAGTACGCCAGGCCAAGTTCGGGACTAATGCACACAGTGTGAATATAACACGAAACCGTTTGCCCTTTTTTAATTCAATTTTATTTTAACATTAAAAAACAAATGTTTTTAACAGTTTCTTTGTTTATTCTAATGTCTACTAAATCGTTGTAATGCTGGCTTTGAAAAGATATACGAGTATGGTAGAGCAACTCTGCGATTATGTGTACTTGTAGAACGGAGTTGCAGGGACTCTGACGACTATCGCCGTTTTATTATTTTATTTCGCCAGCAATGAACTGCTATAGAGTGTCACCGGCGTTGTTGGTATGGTACTAGTATGAATATAAGCGAATACATATCACATTATTGATTCGCAGTGAGACATATGAGACATATGAAACAATTTACTGATTTAACTTTAATGCAACATATGTCGATGACGGACGAAATTGAAAACTTTACAACACTAGATATTTGTCAAGTTTGAGAGAAAACCCATCTTAGGCTATGGGCCAACTTTAAGTGTCAGTTTTGTTTCTAAGATATTTCTATAGTCTATTGCACTTTCTAGCAAATTTCAGGAAAATCGGTTCACTATTAATTTTCATATATCAATTTTAAACAAACTGAACATTAGTTAATTAATGGCTCATTTTATGAAAATATCTCAAGAACACCCGCATTTTTCCATCCTCCTACTCGCTCGCATACACGGCGTGATTGTAGTGCAGGAGCGCCTGGAGCTTATGAGCTCGGTATACAGCTACAGTGAAGAAATTTTTATGATTGAGATGGGATATTTTGTATTTAATTTTACATAATTGCAAAGTTTATCAAAATAAATATTTTTCGTTATTTAAACAGCCAACTATAGACAATTTGATATTTGAGCACATAAAGTTTTAAATAGCAGATATGTACTTGTGTGTCTAATGGGCTGATAGGGGCCTTTTACAGGAAGGCAGTTTTATTTGTTCTTCGTTAAACTATTGACATATTTTGGTTTCGTTATTCTTCAGTCTTTCTTGGTTAAACGGAAATTCTATAAACACAAAATGAAAGAAGAAAAAAAACAATAACAACTTTTAAACGCGGTGGTTAAATGTTAATATTTGTTTGGGCCTTAATGACTTTTTCAAAGTTTATTTGAAAATATTGGTTGGGTTCACTTATTTTTTCAGTAGAAACTTGCAACGAGAGAGAGAGAGAGAGAGAGTAAAGTAACAACTTACAATATCAGTTTTGGAACTAGGTACACAAAAATAGAAAAATTAAGACGAATTTCTTCAAAATGTGGCAATTTCATTCACTGTAACCATAAACGGATGTTTTTTGTTTTACTCTCCAGGCTCTAACCTGGTATAATTTAATCATGCAATATTTTGTCCGACAATACGTAACGCTTTACATGTTATGAAATGCTATATTTCGGTATATCATTTGAGAATTTGGATTTCTTGGGGAAAGCTTTGTAGTTCAAATAAATCCTTGTAATTGACAAAAATGGCAGCACGTACATTTTCATATCATATCATATCGTATTAAATCATGTCATACTAATAATCATTTCATACACATTATGAACAAAATATTATGTACCTTGGAAGTTGAGCGCAATGTTGGCATTGCTCTCGCCATACATGTTAAATGCATTACAACGGTAATTGCCACCATCTTCTTTGGTCGGATTTTGTATTTCCAAAGTCAAAACGTAGCTATCCTTCGATGTGGCTTTGCGCGACATTTTTATCCGTGATGAGTTATCGATTTTGTTATCACCTCGATACCAGGTTATGTCTGGCACCGGATGTGCCTCTAATATGCATTCCATGATTAAAATATCTTCTTCTTGTCGAATTGTGGGTTTCTTGGGAAAACGCGGTGACTTGCCATCGGGAATTCTATGTTTAAATTAATTTTTAGCATTGTGTATAGTTAAATTGTGTTCTTTTTTATGCCACATACTGTTCGAAGACCGCACAGTATGTTTCCCCAGTCCCAAGCCAACAGACACACACACTTACTTTTTAGAACCTCCTTCGAAATTTAAATTTATCGTAGCCACACCCTCGCCATGTTTGTTTTTGGCCTTAACTCGATATTCGCCTTGATCGCTCGAGACGACATTCATTATTTCCAGGCAGGCCATGTGATACAATGTCTGGTCCAGTGTCAGAGACATTTTATAACGGCCTCCCTCTTTTAATTCCTCTTGAGCGTGGTACCTTTGTGAAACGTACGAATGAGTAGGATACATACAATAATTCTTGTTATGGTCCCTAAGGATCGTAGGAAAACATTCAGTTGCTTGATTGACCGCTAAAAATATGTATAACTTTTTTCTAATTTACATTTATTGAAAGGATTTCGTCGTTATATTCCATCCACATTACAATTGACAATATTTTCAAAGTAGTATGAAAATTTGTTTTGTGTTAGCTAAAATTAAATTGCAATTACTTGTGCAGAATTGAAATAATTCGTGAAAAGAAATTCTTTGCTTATGAAAAGAAAGATTTTCAAATTTAAATAAATCTCATAAGTCGCTCTTGAAAATGTTTCTTGAACATGCTAGAACATGTTTCTCTCTTAGAAAAGTTTCCGTGATCAATTAAGGTCTTTACTAACTGCACATATAGAATATTAAAAATAAATGCCGACGAATGGTCAACTGAAGTTTTCCGAAAGCACTTTGTGCACGTTTTGTTTTCTTCATAAATATTTCGTACCACGTAACGCCGGGCCGAGGATCACCAACGCATCTGCATTCGAAAGTTACATTGCCGCCATCTTCGCTTTGTCGTATGACAGGTCGTTCGGTAAATGTGGGTTTAATGCCATCTTCAGGTACTGGAGCTTCATCGCCTAAGATATAGGTAAATATTTTTGTGTTCATCTTCTAAGTTCGTATTTATGATATTTAGTTAAAATTATACAAAATAGAAGATACTCGACAAATAAAAAAGTCAATTGATGTATCATTTTTGTCTCATTCTGTCACTAAATTAAATTGTGCCTCTTTATTATTTTTAATATTTTTCTTTTGTTTCTTAAATATGTCAAATGTTTCAGCTTTTTTGGAAATGTAATGCAAATTATTTTTATTATTAATGATCAAAACAAATAACATGTTAGAGTACTTACACAAATATTTAAGCAAATAACAACAAAACAATTAATAGAAAACAACAAAAAAGCAGCTGAAACAATTTATTAATACGTTAAGTTTTAAAGTGTTTTCTGAAAAAAAATATACGCGAGCAGAACTACCAGATATCCTCTTTTTAAAATGCGCCAAAAAATATGCAATTATTTTATGTATTTTCAAATACAGATCGCCGTTGCAATTATCTGCCAGCTCTGCACACTTGTGTAGAAATGTATGTAGCAACAAAGTATAAAACGTTAGATAAATTTCATAAACTATTAACGTTATAACAACACAAACGATTTGTTTGCATGGATATAAATAAATATGTATATGTATGTATTAAAGAAACAAAATTTTATTTGTGTAAACATTTCTATGAATATTTTTAAGTACATATTCGGTTTTCTTATGTGTTCTACTTACTGTCGAAATTTAAGCTAATCGTAGCATTACTTTCGCCCAGCTCGTTTTTGCCATTTACTTTGTATTTACCAGCATCCTCAACAGTAACATTTTTAACTTCAAGTGTTGCAAAATATGAGTGACCATCCTTATCGATACTTATCTGTTGACAATAAAGCAAAGCAAAATAATTTATAATAATAATAAATATTATACATGCATACATACATACATAAAATATTGTTATGAAAAATAATATTTTGGTTACGGGACTAAAAGATCTACAGCTCTTAAACAAGGCATAGACGTTGCGACTGATGTTACAACTTTAGGTTGAACATGAGATTGCAAAGTTTGGGGGCTCGTTGTGTTAAGTTTTGTCTCAATTGTACGAATGATCAAAAAAAATGGATTTTCTTGGCAAGTTGTACAACTCAAACGCAATGGTAAAATGCATATCGCACGACCACATTCTAGTTTGTGCATATTTTCAAGATTTTAAAATGGTACTGAACTTAAACTTGAAAGTACTTTTTTTACATTAAAAAGTACGATTCAAACAATAGCACCGAATTTCCCCTCACTGTCAGATGTTGTGCGAGTTTTGTTTGCCATCTTTATTCAAAATTTTGCTATATGGACTAAGCACACAACTTGATTTCCAAGGGTTGCAAAATCTATGGCTTGCATTATAATTTTGAATTGTTGCGTGGTTGTTGAATTTGCAACTACCAACTTGCAATAATTACAGACGACATATCCGAGTGGGAGAGTAATTTAAACCATGGCATTTAACCGGCAATAAAACGAAAATTATCCAATTGCTACAAATGCGGTAAATCTCGTCATTGCCAATCCAACCGTAAGGCGCAATGAAAACAAACTCATTCTAGGGCCTACAGGTGAGGACCCCATATTTTCCAAATGAATTCAGCCTTACCTCTCGGTAAACTATTCTACATACATATGTTATAACTTGGCCTAACGTTTGAATACCCCTTGATATTGGATATAAAAGTCACACAAGTCTTGGACACGAGAAATTGCCACCACAAACTGAAACTTTGGCGTCGACAAACATAGCTGGACAGAATGATTAAAAATTGTTTTAGAGGTCCGTAAAGAATTCATTTCTTCGTAGGGTGAAGGCGATTAAAGGCCAACAACAAGCTCCTTATTATTGAGTGCCCTACTTATGTGAGCGTATGTAAGATCTTTGTGTGTGGTTATTTATGTATTCTTGTACTTGTCTTATTTGTCACGATCCATAGTAGAGCACTCCCCGACTAAAGAATTCGCGGTCGGTGTTAGCAAGACCTGAAAACAATGACTGTTCAAGAATTTCGTAACACTGAAAAATTTTGATTTTCTGTAGGCGAAAAGTCTGGTCGGGTTTTGTTTACAGACTTTAGGGGAATATTCCCATTCTGAAAATTTGCATAAAATCACGTGCTTGTAATTTTTTGCTCGCTAAACAAACGAATAGTTAAAAATATGAAAGCGAATTTATTTCCATACCTTATGACGTGGGGATTCTTTGACCACTGTGCCGTTGTGGAACCACGTTATTGTGGGTTTTGGATCTGCATTTACTCGACATTCGAAAAGAAGTCGTTTGCCTTCATCCTCTTGTCGTATCGAAGGCTTTTTCGCAAATGTTGGCGCGAATCCGTCGATTTGCCTGTTTTGGAAAAATAATAAAATATGTAATCTATTTCGTGGTCCATGTAAATTACCGCACACAAATCAATAACATAATCTAAACCAGGACATTATGCTCTCTAATATTGTTAATACTTTTAAATGTTATAATTATAAAACAGGCAGAATTTGCATGTAATGAAGAACTTGATATAGACAACTTAAGTTCTACTCAACACTAATAATTCATCACGCGTAGACCCCCAACCTCAAGCACTACTTTTTGCAACATGTACGCACGATCAATGATGCCAGAAGCCATTTTGAAAAATCGCTACATACATATCGCGTAAAAATTATCTAGTTTCCAACCGTAACTAAGGAGTCACATTTTAGTTTTTTAAAAAGTAGTTAATTTAAATTATGATGAAAAATTTATTTTATTCACATTTCTCAGACATCTGTCCTTTATTCTCGCACTTGAATTTTTTTAAGAAAATTTCTTTAAAAAAAGAAAAGTTCTTGACATCGGACATTGCCCAAAAAACTTGATCTGCTTTGAGATCCAATTTCACAAAAAAACAATTCTTCGCATTAAAAATACAACCTCAAGCAATTGCTGGGGCACTGCTAAATCAAGAAATAGTCACGGTTTGTTGTGACTCATTAATCCGGTCGGAACGCTAGACGACTAGATCAGAGCGATGGTCGGAAGACCACAATTGAAGAATAATGCTTGCATTTGATGTTGATTATTCGTGGTTGGTATTTTGATTTCAAAGTTAGGTACAAATATTGTCTGTCATTACTTTTACTACACATATTCTGCCTGCACGTGCATGTTTTGTGTTAGAAGCAAGGAAGGACTAAGCAAAAACTCACCGTGTATCCTCCTCTGCGGAAAATTTGCCCTCTGGGTTATGAAAAGCACAATATAAAGCAAATTAAAGGCATTTTAAAGCAGTTTTTTTAATGTGAAAAGCTTATGAAAACGAAATGAATTATAAGCCAATAAGGGGTTACATACTTAGAAATAATTATGCGTAAATAAACAAAAAATAAAGAAATTGTAATTAAAAAAGCCATTGTCCAGAGCAATATTAACTAAAATAGCTTAAATAGAAAAAAATTCTTACTTTTCTTTAGGTTCGTCGGCAGCTGTAATTTCACCAAATTTAAAATAAATAAAAGAACGTTTGTTAAATATCAACAAAATCAAATTGTTACTCTACGAATCATTTAGTATTACATATACGTATTTTTAAAGGAAACCATTAAATTAAGCAGGCGCGGATCTATGGAGAGAGGACAGAAAAAACTATTTCACTGCCAAAATGCTTGAAAATAAACGTCTGCCTGGTACCGCGCCTGAGTTTCGTGAATAATTCTAGCGATTGTTATGAAAACATCTGTAGTGCGATTCACTAACTTTTAAGGATTCGACAGTCGCAAAATTGATCGACAATTTTTATTGTTTACAGAAACGATTGTATGATTCACTAACTACTCGTAGACGACAGTAGACATCGTTAATTTTTTGTTCATTCAAATTGATATCAAGTGGCATCACTATCAAAAAAATATCAAATAAACGAAAAGCACAGAGAAGAATGGAAAAAGCAAAGACTTTTTGCGAAAAAATGTTTGTGCCTTAACTATTTTTGCAAAAGGTAACTAAAAAACATTTGTGGCTTCTTCTACATGAAGTATAATTATGTATGTACCTAGAACCTCGTTCGTTAAAAAATTCTCTACAAATGATTTTTAAACCAAATAAAGCTGCCCCTAAAAATGCCATGAATTTTAGTTTCTCGAATAATTAAACAACACAAAAATATGCGTCGTGTATTTTGTCTACAATCGTTAAGCCAATAATAAAAACTGACTAAACGATTGCGAATGTTGTTTAAAAAAAGGTACTGAATAGCAACATCGTTAATTTTGTTGTTAAAATTTTTTATCGATGCGATTGTCGTTAAAAAAGAATAATAAATTGCACTACAGGTCATAAAACGGTATCACCACAAATGCTAATGATTAGAAACCTCAAAGCACCAGAAGAAGAGAACGCCCAAGCCATTACCTGGCGGCGATAACTTGAGTCCGAAGCAGCTAGCATTAGACAAAGTCGAATGGGATGGACTGAGGCTCTACGTTCCTTGTAAAAATAAAAGGAAATACACTCGCTTTCGCTTAATTGAGTTCCACATAATTGATTTATGCTTAATTTATGTAAAAAAAAGTTTTATGAAAGTTTTCTAATATAGGCTCCCCTTTAAATTAGTTCCGTTTAATTGAGTTACCCTCTTCATTGACTCATAAAATTAAAATAGTTTTTGGGAGTCATATACAAAAATGCCGGTATTAAACTGAAACGTCAACAAGTAAATACCATTGCACGCAACAAAAAAAGAAGAAAAGTAAAAAAAAAACAAGCATAATGGACGTTAAACTGGCTTTTTCCTGTTTTGAAATTTCAATAAATTCTATTAAGAAATGCTTGCTACCCATCTCCGCAATACTTTAACGGTTTGTAGTACACTAAAATGAAAGCTTTGTCAAATGTTCTCGCACAATTCCATTAACACAACGACACATCACAAGAGCTTGCAAATGGTTAATTTCTTTTGATTTGTGTGCGAACAGCCCCAATAACTAGCAACAAGAGGTCGGTTACAAAGAAATTACACGCATAAATCATAGGTGTACGAGCGGCTTAAGGAAACATGCAAGCCCATATAAATAGAATTTCAAGAAGCAAGGGTTCAATTGTGAAGCAGTCAAAGACAATGTTCTGTTTAATTTATCATTCTGCACAATTAAACGAAATTCTGTTAAGTGAATCACTGAATCAATTTACGGAGTTATGGATAAATGATATTTCGGCATCAAAATCTGTGCTCTATGGGAAAATCAATTAAGCAGAAATTCCTGTATATACATACATATATAACTCAGTCAACGGAAGAAATACAAATTTCGAAAATTTACCACAAAATCAAAAAATTATTGTTAAAAAATCAATATTTAATTAAACACCGAAAGTTTACCAAAGAATACCACCAAAATCAAAACTCACCGAATTTCGGAGTTTTAATTTCAGCTAAATTTTGCAATGTCACCAAAAAAATAAGGAAATTTAATGGAACTAAATTTTTATGAAAATACCGAAATTTTAACAGAATTAACGTTATATAGTTATATAAAAAAAGAAATTTCACAACAAATGGGAAAATCACTAAAGATTTAAAAAAATAACCAAAAAATTACAAAATCGTAAGATTTAAAAATTTTACCAAAAATTAAACTGGAATTCACCAAAATACGAAAATGCATCACATAACCAAACTATAGTCAACAAAATTTGTATTACAAAAACAAACAATTCTTTTCAAAACGGGGAATTAAAAAGAAAACAAAAATCGAATTTCACTAACCTCTGAAATTTCTGCAAAATAAAAGATTCACAAAAAGCCTTAAATAACCAAATTTTAAACTTTAACTTCACGCAAATATATAAGAAAATTAAAATTTCACCATTAATCGGGAATTGACCAAAAAATAAAATGCACAAAAAAATATAAATTCACAAAAACTGAAAATGAAACTAAAAATAACAAAAAAATTGATATTAAGTCCAAATTCACAAATTTGCAAAAAAGAAAAATAAAAAACCAAAAGAACGAAATTTTCCACAACAAAGCAAAATTACACAAACAATAATACAAAACTCGAATGTTGGTAAACTTTAAAATGTCACCAAACATAAAAAATGTCATCAAAAAAGTCCAAATTTTATCTAGAGTTCAAAAAATTAGGAATTCACCAAAAACTTCACCATTTACGAAAACTCGAAAAAATGACAAACAAGTTTAAATTACCAAAGGCCATAAACTAAAATGTGCAATTTCATTCCAAAAATGGAAGCTTTATCAAAAAAGTCGAAGGTATACAAAACTGCGATATTTTAGAAGAAAGTCGCCAATGTCTACAGACTCAACAGAAAATCGAAAAAATCACTAAAAAGAAAACTTAATTCACAAAAAACTTTGATGTAATCGAAAGAAGAGTTTAAATATAAAATAACTGGAGCCCAAAACTAAAGATAGCCACAGGAAAAAATCTGTAGTACATTCTTAGTGCTTCATACTTTATCGAAGGGTATATAAGATTCGGCACAGCTCTCCTACTTGCTTCAATTTAAGTATGTTTCAAACACTTTAATATATATATAAGAGAACGAATATTATTGCTTAATGTTCAAGTATTTTAAACTCAGTTCCGAGTTCTTAATAGAGTTGTTTGATTCGAATTCAAATCGGCTAAAATATGTATGTGATTAATTTTAATATACATACATACATATAGTATTCCTATGTAGGTACGTACTTAGTTTTTGACAAAATGAATAATGAATAATTATTACTTACGTGTAAAATTAAGGTTAATTGAGGCTGATACTTCTCCCGATTTGTTTTTAGCCTTTACTTTGTAAAGACCGGCATCTGTTTCGATGACGTCATCAAGCTCTAATACTACTGTAAATTTGTTATCACCAATTGGCTGAATTTTAAATTTTGTACGTTCATCCTCTATCACTAAGCTCTCACTACGATACCATTCAATATCTGGTTTTGGCGAGGACAATAATTGACATTCAAAAATCAAACGATTCCCATCATCTTCTTGCCTCAACTGTGGCTTCTTAACGAAACTGGGAGCGAAATCCTCAGCCACTCCCATGCTGAGCTATAGATATTTATTATGCTACGGCTTTTTGTTAAATAAACAAATAAAATCCCCTCGCGATAAGTACCCTTCAAAAACTTGAAGGGTTGGCAATGTTACAGCTGCTTTCGTAAGTGTCTTCTAATGATGTATTGTGGGAGTATTTCGTAAACATTAATGAAACATCGGACGGTATTTACAGCCGTCTTCGCTTTTTGATATCTGCTATTTCCGCTTCTCTTTTTGTAAGGAAATGTCTTCAAAATGTACAGTGGCAGGGTATTTTATTTATTAAATTTTTTTTGTTTCTTCTGTTACTTTATTATAATTAGTCTATTATGGTATTTCTTTTCGTAATTAAATCACTCCCTCTCTCTCTCTATCTCTGTATTCGCTATTTATAATATATATTTGTATGTATGCACGGGTTATCTCTCCCTCTTTGATTATTTTTTCTCTGGTATTGTGTAATTTCGTTACCTAAAAAAAAAACAAAATAATTTTAGTCATTAAACGCTAATAATAATATTTTTTACTTAATTTTCTTAAGCTGCCTAACAGAAAGCATCTACTTTGGTCGCTTTAAGGCAAAGTGTATTTTTCATATTGAACGTTACTTTTATTTTTGCGTACTTGAATATTTTCAATAAATCTCAAAAAACATTAAAAATTTTGCTTTCTTAACTCAAAAAAAAATTTTTTTGAACTTCAGCCTGAATAAAAATTATTCGCTTATTTACAAAAACAGGTCGTCTACACGCGCTTGTTCAAATTACCAGTCAATGTTGTTGTCCAGGTTTTGACCGAAAGGTGAGAAGCACTATTTAAGCATAATTTTTGGCACATTCCCGTTGAATTAAAGTCAAACAAATAATATAAAAAATTTTATTTTGTAAATAACGGGTCGAATTACCAATACTAATAGACCGAATGTAATGTTTGTTTCGACCAATTCTACGTGTAGGAAAATAATGTGGTGTAACTGCAGCACTTTTGTTTCAGCATGAAAATGAGTAATTTTTGGCCATTTTTATGTTTAATTTTAATCTGTAATCGTCAAAATAAACACCAACGCTTCCAATAAATAATTTGTTTTTTTGATAACACCCGAACGAATCGTCAATGCAATTTGTTATCATTATGTTGTTGTATCACTAGAATAATTCCAAAACATAACATGGTGCAACACTAGGAGAAGTGTCAGTTAATCCATACCTTTATCACTCACTAGGTGAACCACCCAACGTTTATATTGATATTTTTAACTTAAGCAAGGCAAACGAGCCTGAATTCCAATACTCAACCACCTCTTACAAATGACAATGTCATCGAACACATAATACAAAAATATATGAATAAAACAAATTAATAACACAAAAAATCGTTGTTCAAAAATTGTAAAACGCTTGAATCATAAAATGGCGTTTTCTTATAAAATATGTACAATTTGATCGAAACAGCAACCCTCGTACTTAGTAAACAAAAACTAATAATTCGAGTTGTCACTTTAGACTGACCGTTTTTCTCTCCACTGTCGATTTTGCATAATTATTAAAGAAATGCTGTAAAAATAGAAATAATAAAGAAACATAAAAATCTGTTTCTCTACAACTGGCGTAACTGGTGTCTTATTGTCATCTTATTTTTATTCAGTATTGTTTGACAATTCACCATAGAAAGCCTGACACCGATATAAACTACTCAGCTGTATTGCGAAAATACGTGCGTGTCTATCGTGCACTTCGAGCAACATATAGTGTGCATTATCGACTTTCCGCGCAGCGCCTCGCCCACCATTGCCAACACCATCCACGTTATTGGATGATATGCGATCGCATAAACCGCATTCAGTCTGTAGTGAGGGCAATATTACGGCCGTAGCGGAGAGTTTGGGGGAAGACCATGACCAATCGATTGGACTCCGTGGCCAACTACCGCACTATGATAACGGAATTTTTGTTGCCTAAAATATAAGCTCGTGATGCCGGCGACATTTGGTTTCAACAAGACGTTGCTGAAACAATGATTTTATTGAGAAACAATTTTGGAGAACAGCTCATATCGTGTATTATATTGTGAAGTCAAAAGTCTTTGTAGATTTATTTGACTTTTATCACTACATGATGTGTTCTTTTACCAGCAATAACTGTTATCAGCTGGCTTCTGTCATAAAAAAAGACGCAAACAAAAAAGAAAGTTTGCAACCGAAAGGAAACTGCCACTGCATACAAATTTCCAATTTTTATAAATTGGAAGCTAGTAATAAAAATAAATTGTTGATGCAGAGCTTAAAATTGGGTAAAGATATCAGAACAAAAAGAACCGACTCGGCAGTGTTAAATCATTTTCTTTAGGGGCGGCCAGAAGCCTTCGTAGTACAAATATGTTCCCTTTTACATTATGGAAATTGAATGGCAGACAGATGAAGCTAGTTGGAGAAGGGTCAACGAGGTAGAGTATGTAGAACACACCTGTATATACTAGATATCTTTTCATGTTGTTCATTTTTCTCTTCGCTCTTATTTTGGTATTCTTGGCCGTGTATTACGAAGCGGGAAAATGAATGAGAAGTTAAATAAACAAGTTAAATAAAAAGGTTTGTGCAAGTTTAAAAGAGAATTCAAAAAATGTCTGTCACTCAATTTCCATAGTGTAAAAGCCGACTGATATGTGAGATTTTACGGTTGCTTAGCAAATTTTCAATGTTTTCTTCCTACGATTGTACAGGGATGTAAATTCTATTTACATATTCGTATGGTTTTGCATTGAAAACACAACCGAAACCGGCTTGTCTCCCAACCAAACTTGACAAGGAATGACGGAAATTCATTCCGAAAATCTACATCAAATCACCTTGTCGGAATATCAAATCAAGAATTTATACATTTTTATTAAATTCAAAATATACAGAAATTTAAGAAAGATACTATAACAAAATTAGAATATGTTTCACTTTTAAAAATTGTTTCTAACGAAATGTTTCGTTTATTTCGGCTGAAATCACGAAATGTATATAATGTGTTTCAGAGACTAAAAGTATGTCTATTCTGTTAGCCTGTGTTCATTGGCGATCCAGATGCATATTTTCAACAGGTACAGTTTTTGCTAAGCAAAACTTGCGGAAGCAAGTCTGGGAGGCGCATCATTTCTTGAAATATACCCTGAATTTCTGTCATGAATTTGTTCATTATTTGTATCAGGTGTTCGATTAAGCTCGAGTTGTTCGTGAACAGCATCTGTGTGCTCTCTTTTAAGATATGAGTGTTTATGCGCATTAGAACTTTTCGCGCACTAACTCTGGGTAAATCACTAGGGCATACGAATAGTTTGGTTTATTGTGTGGTACGTTACTAGGTTGTGTACTAGCTTTGGATTCAGCACGAATCAAGAAAATTTACAGCCCAAAACAAAATCCTTACCAGTTTCGATATATTACGAGCAGAATACCTCATCATTATTGTTTTTCATATTTTTTATTAATTTTACTTGTAAAAAAATTTTATTCGATTGTTGTCCACTCATGCATGCGATCATTGAGACAAGTTACATAAATTGTTTAGACAAAAGTTGAAATTTTGATTCACATTTTTTTCTTAAAGAACATGCTTTGGGCTTAAGAATCCCATTTATTTAAAAAATTTAATAATTATTTAATGGAATTCTATTTTGTATTGCCTGATATTAATATATGTCTAGACAATTAGATTTAATTTCATAATATTTTTCTTCATAGGAATTTTTTAAAAGTTCATCACATTCGTAACCGCCAAAAATTTCGCTTATTGGCAACAAAATATGTGACGATCCAGCTAAACAATTTACTTTTAATTCAGGCTTTTCACTAGTTTTGAGCAAGCTTTAAAAAATTTAGAATGAAGCACATGGATCAATGATCGTTTTGCCTATTAATAAAAAATTTTTGAAAATCTTCTAGTTCGGCTCATCTGTTTGAGCTACCAGGAATATAGGACCCAATTTGTTTTGGTAATAACTTCTTATACTCGTGTGTGGCATGTACATGCATTTGATAGTTATAGTTTACTAGCCAACCCCGGAGCGCGTTGCTACGCCCCTTAATGAGCTCAACATGTGTGCAAAGTTTCAGAAAAATCGATCTAGTGCAAGTAGCTAAAAACTTAATATTTATTTTGTATGGGCGTATTTCATTTTTCTGTATATGTAGATGGGCGTAGCCCCGCCCAATTTTTTGTAAAAAATCACCACCCATAAACACTCCCTGGAATGTGTACAACAACTTGCCAAAGTTTAAGTCCGATCGGCTTTACGGTTTCGGAGTCTATAGCTAACACAGAGTTTCACTTTTATATACATATATAGATTGTCATTAAGCAGGTGAGATGCGAAGGAGTTAAATTTTCTTGTCACGGCGTTGGCTCCAACATAGCAAAGACCACGTAGTTTAGAAAATGCAGTCAAATGTTTTTAAATACTCTCTCTTTGAACATTTTATAAAGCGCTTCCTGCAATGAGTCGCAGTTTAACCGTTGACCAATGCGAAGACCGAACGACAAAAACGGCCTGATTACCTTTAAACGATAATGAACACGACTTGTGAGTCGTTCTTAGACCCAGAGCTGCTTTGCGACTATAATAAAACTTTAATTACATATTTTTGCTATTAAGCCCGGCAAAAATTTTCCTTAGTAAAGCGATTTATGCCACTTTCACGGTAAACATGTTTGTTAAGCCGTTAATTACCACAACTTTTTACAAAATCTCAATAGTCCTGAACATATCGCGACTCATGTAAATTTTTGGTTGATTTATTTTTAAAATATGACAAGATTAAATTGTCACTAATGTAATTTTTTTTAATGGACTTATGGTACTTTCAAAATATAAAACTCATATTTTGATTTGAAGCGCCGGGATAATAATTCATAGTCAAAAATAAAATATAATTTAAGGGAACTAAAGCCAACTTTAAGTCTTTCGTTATTAAGTCAAAGTATAATTTTGACGTTAAAGTCGACTTAAAATATACATATGTATATGTAACTAACTGAAGCTATTTTAAATCATTTAACAACAAAATCAGCTGCTCTTCGCCAAGTAAAAATATCCGTGCAAAAGGTTGGAAATATTTAAGTTACAAGATATTGACAGAGATTTTGCAATTACTGATTATTTTAGGGAAGACTTGCATTAAAATATGCCTAAAATACACAAGTATAAACGGAGATTTTTTGGATAATTGTGTATAAAGGTGCATATGTATGTGTGTTGTCAACAAAATAAACGCAGCTGTTCAAGGTTTGGTAAGAAATTTTGTGCAAATATTTAACGAATTTTAGTTGACTCCCATTTAAAGCCGGGTCAACTTAAAGTACAGGTTAAAGACGATAATAAGAGCTGCCTTAGTTTGGCCGAATGGAGATTTGCCGTAGATGTAATAGAAACAAAAACAATATTATTTTCACTATAATTTAAATTTTCTTGTTTTATTTGGAGTTTCTTGAAATCGCAATTCTGGGCATGACTGCTTGATAGATATCTCCACACAGCTTTAGAGGAAATTCAATTGTTGAAAAAGCTCGATTGCAGATCCTGAAAAGTGATAATAAAATTACATTGGTCGTGGTATGTGACAGTAAGATACTTTTGAGTTAAATCCATATGCTCAAGGGTAATCATATGCTATTGGCTGTCGTCTTGAAAGCTATTTATCACTATTCTTCGATAAGTGATTAGTTCGGACAACATTTGTGTCGCGGCAATTTCAGAAAAAAGAAAATGAAAGAAAACAAATTTCGAGCAAGAAATTGAACAAACATCATATTCATCGTCTTTTTTATTTTCATACAAACCAGATTCAAACTGACACCTGTATGCTTGAAAATAATATCCGAAATTAATATCGGATACGGAAAAAACAATTTATAATCAGAAATGCCAGCTGATGTTTCGAATCGAAAACTTGAAAATGAATTTAATTGAAATAAAATTTAATTTATTTGAAGCCAGTTGTAAATTAAAGATTATTTTCTGCTGCTCGACTTTTTGTAACCCAATAAGTGTACGACTATTCCAACGAAAGTTCAGTTGAAGCGCTAGTTTGTCTCCGAACTCTTCGGATAAATAATTTTTTTTTTTTTTGCTTAATTAAATTTTTTTTAATATTCTCGTATTCTGCGAAATATTTTCGTTTCCCGAGAAATGATAAACCCTAGTAAAACAGACACTATTAGAAAGTCCCTGTTTACGCATGCAATTTTTTAATATGTTAGTGAGAGAGGAAAGATCAATGAAAAAAAGGGACCTGAAGTTGGAAGCTGAGAAAAAACAGAATTACCACGGCCGCTCAAAAGGAATGACACTTCAAAACATAATTTAAAAAACAGCTAAAACAAAAATTGCTTGTATGGATGGGGAAAAAACCGGAAGGTTTTACTCCTGGGCCCATATCTCAGAAATAGAAGAAGTTACAAATTTAAAAGTAAAATACATTTAGGGCTAATAGTTAAAGTTAAGATGTTATCGAACAGATAATTCGTTTTTCGTCATTATGAGTGTACTTTAAGCTAAAACTGTCCGATTCATACCTCTAACTTTTAACTTAAGGTTTCTGCATTTAAAGTTGTCATATTTTGGAGAAGAAAAAACAATTAAACAGTTTTGCAATTTTTGGTACAAAATTAATAAACAAACACACAAAATATCTATAAAAGTTTGTGTTTTGCAAGTAAACAAATAAATAAAGGGACGGACGCCTTGTCACTGTGTATTTTCAAAATTAATTTAATTTGTCAAAAGTGGTCGGTTTTTACTCTAACACTGGCACATTTTCCCAAAGATTTATTTTATTTTAGAAGGAAGTTGTAATAACTAACACTTTAGCTAAAGGTCCCTTTTACTAACAAGAACTTTAGAGGCAAGTTGTATAAATGGCTCTTAAAATAACAACAGAATTGTCAACTTGTAACTTGTAGTTTGGAGCAATAGGCTCCTGGAAGTGAATCTTTCAAATCGTCGCTATGTCACTGTCACCTCAAACAGAGTATTCGTTTCGCTGTCACTTCTTATTGACTTCCATAATAAAAATAATAAAAGCTATGCAATAAATTCCAGCCAAACCTGTGTGGCATGCCAGTGTATATGTATTTTGGAACAAATTCTAATTTTATATTTTGTCGTTTTTTTTCACTAACCTTGAAATAATAAATTTGATTGCTAAATATATTTAAAAAAAAAATATTAAAGATTGTTTACAAAAATAAAATAAAATGTGGGGGCGAAAATGGGTTAATTAATTGTTATATTAATAGAAAAAATTTAAAAAAAAGTATCAAAGATTTGGACTCGGACGCTCGCTCTCTCTCTCTCTCTCTCGTTCTCTGGCAGAAAACTCTAAAGCGCATGTGTAGTTAGTTGCTCTTGGATAAAATGTAATGTGATATATGTATATTTTTTTATTTGGCTGTTTTTCTTTTGGAAAAGATTTTTTAGCTTTTTCCGACAGACAGTAGTCTTGCTATTTTTTACGTTTATTTTTAGTTTTATGTGTGTTTTCAGAATGAAATAACAAATGCATAACGGTGTTCTAAATATACGCATGTTCCTATACATACATGCATGCATATATAGAATTATTTATATATTTAAATGATTATTATACATATTTGCACACACACACACAACATATGCATATTTATAATAAATTTTAATATAAAATATGTATGCAAAAGGTTTTAAAACGGTAAACAAACTTTGTCCATGACGTTTTAGGATAACGGTTCAATTGGCATTACATGCATATCATACATATGCTCATATATGTGTGTGTGTGTATGTATGTAGGTATATTGGTTAAAGCATCTAGGGATTATTCTAGAAAACTTATCACTTTCCAAATGTTCGTTGTTTATTTAAAGTGATTTTTTTAACTAGATGCCAACGTTTTATAAATAAGATGTTAATGTTAAACCTTTAAGTGTTTGTTGATTAATATTGATTGGGATTATAATAACACCTACACACATGCATACATACATATGTACATATGTATTAACAATTATACAGAAATATGATATAAGCAGTTTTTTGTATTTGTTTTTTTTTTTTTTTTGTTTGTAGAAATATTTGAAAATTGGAAGAATATCCATGAAAATTGCAGCTTCGTTAAATATGCATATAATTAAAACAAAAACATTTATAAATACTTTTAGGCCTACTGACGATAATTTAAACGGAATTTATTTTCAAGCAAAAAATGCCAAAATTAAAACCTATAAAAATGACTTTTGGGTAATGCCGGCTATGTTGTTGTTGGACTCAGGCTCATCGAAGCTTCTTCAATAACAATTTGAATAGGAATCCCAAACAACAACAACAACAACAAGTGGTAGGCAATGTAACAGTAATGGTGAATTTAGCAATGCGTTGTTAACTTATGCACAGTACAACCACGCTCAACGCAACTCCTCAATTATTGCAATTTATAAATTGTGCAGATAGTTGGCGGTGTTAGCGCATCTTTCCCTATAGCTAATTTGCTTCAACACATTTTGTCATTTATATATTTATTTAATATAAATAAAACTTAATTTGAAAACACACAACCACACTTGTATTTTATAGCAAATAAGGTAATTTGAAATTGAATTGAATTTAATTTGAATTGAAATCTAGACGACAAAAATATATTCAATACATACAGCTGCTCCAAGCAACTCTGTGACTCGGTTTTCGCAACTGCCAAATTTGTATTAGTTGCGTTAAGCCAGGCTGCACTGTACAAGTTGAAATCTTTTTTATTTTTTTCTTTTGCTTTAACTTTCCTCGGCCAGTAGCAAAGGGAAGTGTAAGTGGATTTATGATGTGAGAATTACATTTTTTTAATTTTAAATAAATATTTCTTGTTGTCCCGACTTTTATTTAGCCTTTATTTATTTATTTAAATTTTTGCATATTTTTCAAAAGCACCTGCTGTCGTATTTCCCACTCATTCGAACTCTAAACATGTCCCACTCACTTAGAAGCGTTCAAAATAATAGACTAATTTTTGAGGTAAACAAAATAATGTTCATGAGAACCGTTGATAACTTTGATTTTTGATTTAATATTCCGACAGTGTTTCAGTGTCATTTTTCGTACTGAGACGGAAATTCGTTAAAGTTATTTTTTCAGGGACTTATTTTATAAAACGGAAATGTAAAATGTTAAAATTTTTTTTTTTATACAATTTTTTAGCCTGTGAAGCCTACAATATTTTTCAAAATCCAAAAAAATTTTATAAGAATAAATAAATTTTTTTTTAAAGATTTGAAATTTGTTTTGGTTTTCTATATGAATTCCGGGGTTGCCGTTTTATAAAAAGGTTTTTTCTGAAACGTAATCAGAAAACTTGCAAAAATTTTAGATTCCAACTCTCCAACGGTTTATGAAGTACCTCGAAAGTTTACTATTGTCAGAGTGGCCTTTACCTACCGGCGATATTCAAACAATTTTAAATGTATTTCGGCCTCATTAGGAAGTCAAATTATGTTTCTATTGCTAAAATTTCTTTAAAAATAGGTAAATACAAGTCCACTCATGGTTTAACAACTGCCAGTCTCAGTGTTGTATTGCAAACAATGTCGATTAAAATCCCCAACTTTTTGTCCCCAATATCAAGTTTTCCAGCAAATGTCCATTCCAAATCAATATAAATTCTGGCGTTGTATTGCTTTATAAAATAAGGCTCTTCCTAATTAGCAGCTAACGAGTATGCAAATGTTATCGTATACTCTGTGAATGGTGCTCCTTCCCTGTTTCATTTAGGCGACCAATAGAAATTTATTATTTCGTACTTAACCTATAATTTTTTTTTTAATTTAATAATTTTTATTGCCAGCACTTTTTTATTGCCAACATTATTACTTTTGGCTTTCACTGTATATATTTTTGATAAAAAAAAACTCCTTAAGATTGATATCAAATTTATTTCATATATATATTTTTTTTTGGGAGGGATTTCAATTTAGGTGAACTAAATTTTTCCTTTTTTCGCTTGAAATTATTTGAATTTTTTTATGGTTTTGAATATATATATATATGTATGTATATTTTTTCAGGAATTTCTTTTTTTTTCATTTATTCAAAAATCGTGTTGGCGGCATAACTATTAATATATCCGTGAAATTATCGGAGGGTTTTTTTTGGTTTACACATTTAACTGAAATTCCTGTTTCAGAGTTTGTATTTTCTTGTTTCATAAACCGCACAGAATAATATTATCCCGTTAATAATAAAAGTAAATTTCCAAACAATAACTGACGCTTTAATTTACTTAAAATATATAAATAACGTACAGTGGCACACAACAGCGCTGCTAAAAGCTTACTACATGCGTCGACACGTCTCTCACGATTGTGGATATAAAACTGTTTAAATAGATTTGCTTCTAGGCGCCTTGTGCCTCTTATTGCCGCTTAATACAATTATTCTCTATACAGATCTTGCCGATCTTTTGAATACTCAATTTTTATTTTTCTTCTTGTTATTGCTGTTGATGTTCATACATATATCTTAGAAAATTGTATTTGTTTTATAGGTTGATATATATTATACTATTTATAACTTATCTACAAAATATCTATTGATCTACATCATCTTTATGTTAAATTTTATTTGTTTGCAACGATCATCATCGCCATGATGAGGAAATTCTAGCGGAACAACAATAAATAACATTAACCCCTGAATGCCGACCGTTACTCATGCTTCAGGTCGTCCGAAGCAAACTGATTCTTTCTTGGATTGGGACAACTTTTAAACATTGACCAAAGTTGTATTTTAGATCATTTGAAACAAACAACGTTAGACATAGAAAGTAATAATATAAATAGATAGGTTAGAGACCCCCCCCCCCCCCCCCTCCCCTCCAGGTGGGTTCCACCAAACGGGCCCCTTTGTAAATAAAGTTATGAAAATATGCATAAAATTTCGATGTTTAAAAAACATTCTTTTTATACTTATGTGTCAGGTCTTTCTATTTATATATTTAAATTTGGCTCTGAAATTTTGAATTCTGAGCTTGATGAAACTTATAACCGTTAATTTCACCTGCCGATTCTTTTTACTTTATTCTCCATTCCATTTTATTTTTATTTATTTATTTTAATTATTTACTTCAATACAATGGAAGCTCATATGGCCAATTATATATGTATTGTTAGATAAATGCATACATGGTAATATTAACTTATAATAATAATAATAAAAAATATAAACTTGAAATGTATTATTGTTTCAAATATAAATGTAAATTTAGGTGGCCCCCCATGCCACATTAAAATCCAAAATATACCTTTAGTCAGGAAATAGGTAAAAATTGTAAAATCTTCTTTCTATAAGTGTGACTGGAATAAAAAAACTTTTTAATTGAGATGGTAGCTGATTCCAGATCCGACAAACACGTATTAAAAAGGAACGTTCAAATTTCGTTCCAAATTTTATTATCCTAAAGAATTTGAGTAAGAGCGTCGATTTCAAATAGTTATCAAAATTAACAACCAAAAACTTAGGAACAAACTCAGTAACTGTATCATTATCTCGAATCCGAATATTAAAAACATATCTTGTAATTTTTCTAGCAATTGCCTCAATTCGATGTAGGTTTGTCAATGGGGTTCCAGAATAAACTCCAAGACAGTAGCTATGATGCGACATCAACAACGAATCTGCTAAACATCTTCTTACATGCAGGGGTGTATATCTCCGTAAGGCATATAGTCGGCGCAAGTAAAAACAAATTCTCTTTGCGACAAGGTTGATGTGGCTTTCAAATTTGAGGTTAGCATCAATTATAACACCAAACCACTTCATTTCATCAACATATTGGATTAAAGAATCATTAATATAAAGTTCGGGATAAGAGTCAGGAGAACTAGGCGTTCCAAAATATATTGCTTTAGTTTTGTCAGGATTTATATCCAAGCGATTACGGTTCATGCAATCCGTTATATTCCTAATATGATTGTTTGTCCGCGTCTGAATTTGGTCAAGAGGAACATCGTGTATCTTAAACAGTAAAATAATAGCATCAGCAAATACGTGCACTTGACAAAATTCATTGCTAATAATTGAAATAGAATCGTTAATAAATAGTTGAAATAGCAAATGGTCCAATACAGAACCTTGGGGTACTCCAGAAGTCACATTCCCTATAGTTGACTACGTTCGACAATGAAACAATCTGAGACCTATCACACAGGTATGACTTCATTAATTGACAAGCTGATGTTGAGAAATTATAAATTTGATAAAGCTTTTTTAAAAGATAATTATGATCTACTTGATCAAACGCCTTAGTAAGATCTAAGGATACCATAACACAATTCAAATGTGTATCCATCCCTATTTCGCCTAAAAGAGTCAAGAAGAGAAACAAGTAGTGACGCAGTATTGTGGTTTCGTTTGAATGCATATTGATTTGGATTCAACAAAGTGCTCGTATGAGATAAAATTTGATCATTCATTATATTTTCAATAACCTTCGAGAGAGCTGGTAATATGGTTAAAGGTCTTAGGTTATCTGTACTATAAATACCAGACTTTGGAATCGGAATAATTCGCCCTAACTTCCAGAGTGTGGGAAACTTGGAGGTGGTTAAAATTGTATTAATAAGATGAGGTAATAGTGTAGATATGAGTGGATAAATTGTTATAATGAATTTGATAGATATAATATCATGGCCAGCTGCATTGGATTTGATTGAACTTATTGCAATAATAAGATCGTTCTCTGTAATAGTGTGGAAGGAAAAAGAGTTTTGTCTAAATTCTGAACTGAAATTCAAATCAGCAGGGCTGCTGGGATTCATATTGGTATCTCGTCCTTCTAGCCTAAACCATTTACCTTCTCTAGATTTAAACCATTTACCATCAAAGCAGCCGTACTTAATAGTTTTTGTAGGAACAAAGCTATGTAGGGTGTTGATTATATTATCTAGCATCATCAGTTGGGTATCTACATCATTTGTTGCTAACATCAAAGAAATATCTATCGTTTCCATGAACCGTATGCAACTTTAATAGTTGAGTTGGCTGTAGTTCCTTATTCCAACCCAGTTATCCCGCGGTCCTGAAGAAAATCTTACCGAAACGAATATAAAGCTATGGTAAGAGTTGAAGAATGGGTAGTGCATCTGGGAATGCATGTCAATGGATATTGATCTACTAACTAGAAAACTACTAACTACTAACTAGATGTGTAGGTAAGTTGTTATGAATGCAGGTTAGACTACACCTTGAATCTGATTGCCGAAACGTATTAGAGATGGAAATATTAAACAGATTACAATTTAAGTCACCTACGACTATAATGTTTGTATAACGATCGAACATATCACTATTTAGTCTTTCAAATTCGCACATGTCACCATTGGGTAGATAAACTACCCCCAACAAAATCGGCGACCCTCCGAATATTTCAATGAATAATGATTCACAATTCCCATAACACTCCCCTTTAAAACCAACTTTGTAGCGTAATTTTTCCGAAATATATAAGCACACACCGCCTTCCCTATAACCATCAGGACGATCATTCCTAACTAGTTCATACCCAGGAAGAGCTAATGACTGTGATAGAATATAAGGTTTAAACCACGTCTCAGACACACCTATAACATCAATTGGAGAATTATTTCCAAATATGTTTTTAAATTCATCAAATTTAGTGCTATTATTTGTTGGGTTTAAACTTTGGGCGTTAATATGACCTACGTTAAGGTTTGCGTTATATGAAGAAAGGGAAGATTTTAATATTGAGATATCACTGGCCACAGGTCCAAGATGGGTATCAAAAAACATCAAAATATAGGTAGCATTTATATTCAAGGGGGAACCATTTACTTACAAGGAAAACAAGGTTTTAAAAAAAGGTATACAATTATTTTCCACGATTTTATGACATCTGTTAGATTAAACTGCTTGATATTTAAATCATAAGGCACAAAATATAGTGGAGAAAAAATAAAATATAATACAATAGTATACATATTACCTAAACATAAATGGGCAAATTCACGGAATTCAAAAGAATTTGTAGTTGGTTTTAACTCAGATCACAACTTTATTTGTTTTCATGCTTAATTTATTTCAAGTACTATTTAATTTTATGAATATACCCAAAAAACTATACATTTTCATGACATTTAATTCAAACATCTTCTTGGTCTCAGTTTGGAAAATGTGGCAGATTTCCGGACAATCGATGCGTTGAAAAAACTCTTTTCGATTATTTAGTTGTATGCAAGATCAGATATGACATTCAATGAAAACCAAAGAAATACCTGCGCAATTTTAACATAAAATAGCCAACCTTTTAAAGAAATACGACATAAATGTAGCATTCAAAACGATAAACAATATTGGGGGAATATTATAGATCAACACAAACCGTGTCGACCATCCGCATAAACAGGGGGTATACAAACTAACGTGTACACGCCAACCCAGCAACACAGGACAGACAGGACGCAAAATAGAAACAAGATTTCGCAAAGAGACTGCAACAAGAAGACACATAGTCCCGGCTCGACACCAGAATCTAACTTCGCCAATCACATGTTCAACACAAACGTAATCCAGCGCACATTAGAAAAACGGTACACCTACTATACACATTTGTGGCAGAACATCATACTGCTAATATTTATACCAACAACCCATATATTATCTCAAATTAATAATAATTATAATTACGATTTTCTTTTTGAAAATACTTCAGAAATGAATATTTGCCTTAAATATAAAATGTTGTATTTAAGTAAAACAGGTCTGCCCAATACCAATACAATGTTTTAGCATTCATATCAAATTTTAAGAAGTCGCCTTTCAAATTAATTTTGAAAATATCTCTGTTAGTTGAAAAGGTATGATTTTTGCAATGAAAAAATGCATAACGCCCCACTGTGCCAGGCCAAGAACCAATAATCTTCCCAAATGTTTAAAAGGGCGCATACATGCCTATAACCAGAGTTTTCGTTGGATAATTCAAAAAAACTTGTAGCATAAATTAGTTTCAATATCTGAATACGGGTGTAGGAAAATTTGCTTGTCTTGTCTTGTTTTTTTTTTATTTTGACTAGACTCGAAGGGTTTTACAAAAATTGTTGTGTTTTTTTTTATCAGTACGTAAAAATTGTCTTGAATATTGAATGCAAAAAGTGAAAACTTTTGCCCATTAATTTAATACACATACACACACATTTATTAAATGTGAAAAACTGCAAACAAACATTCAAGTTGCCATTTAGTTTTCCATTTCCTAATAATATTTTATTTAAAAATAAATTTATAAGAAAAAACAGCTAAAAAAAACCTAAAAACATTTATTTAACAAGAAACATACTCGCCCACATACAGACATGCATACATACACACGTCCGTGTATGGGTAAGTTTTTGACAGTCAATCCCACAATATGTTATACTTGTGATGAGATTTCTTATGTCATATAATTTTTGATATGCCTGCAATAACACTGACTTGAAGACTGACTAGACGTATTATGTTGCGTGCCTGTCACGGTAATTCGTTTTGTTTTTAAATTAAAAAAAACGGTAACCGGCTTGGGTAACCGGTTTTTTTTAACCGCATAAATTTATCAATTTTAATCGATCAAAATTAAAACTAAAGGGGATATTTGTTGACAAAAAAGCGGCAAAAAGTGGCACAAGCAAGCTAAAAGTTTTATTAAATTATTGTTTAAAGTAAATTTCTCGAACTAATATTGTTAATTAAGAGGGTCCAACTATAATGCACGATGTTAATTGTGAGTCACACCAGCGAGATTATAACGGACTTTTTGTGGCTAGAAATTGAGGATATGGACCTGGACGATACATATGTGTTTCCAACAGGATGCTGCCACTTGGCACATAGCCAACGAAAGAATGACTCTTTAGCGCGAGAAATTCAATCGGCATGTGGTTTCAGGCGTGGCGCCGTTAATTGGCCGTCACGATCATGTGATTTAACGACGTTGTACTTCTTTCCTTCGGGATATATAAAAGAAAAAGTATGCGTCAATAAGCCAAGAACAATTCAAGAGCTACAGGATGAGATAATTCGGCAGATTAACGACATTGAACCTTAATTATGTCCCAGAGTCATTGAAAATATCGACCAACGGATAGAGGTATGCCACCGAAGCCGTGGCGAACATTTGGCCTATATTTGGTTACACACATAATTGTCAGATCCTTCTATCATAATAAAAAATTTTAAATAATACTCTGAAAACGTTTTGTTTACAAGTAATATCGTGAGTTTTGGTTGGACCATCCTGTATTAATTGTCAGGCTTAAGTTCTTTTTCTTTTTGTTTGTTTTCTATTAAGAAAGAATATTTTTATTTTATTTTACAACTTTTTCTAATACAGGAAAAGTTTAAATTTTTGTTAGGCCCCAGCAGATTGAAATTCATTTTCTAGCCGCTACGCATGTCATCGACATTCTATGTGTCCTTGTACTAAGTTAATGTCCGCTGTATGCATCATCTATATAACCGGGCACAGTTGTAGGGGGAGTATGTAAAACAGGGATATATCCGCATCCGTAACCATTTAAAATTAAAATTTTCCCATAAAAAAACTTTAGGAAAGTTCAAGAATTTATTGTTTCCTCACCCAAAAGCTTAAGCCGGATTTGCTTCTGATTTAATCCAACAATTAAGGCAAATGGAATTTAAGAAATTTTTCTTATATTACGTTTATGCATTTTTCTTTGGTTAAATTGAAGTTTACTCCGCTTTTGCTTTTTTCCTTTTAGTATAAAACTAAACGAAAAATAAATATTTTATCTATAAAAGGGGGTTCGGATGGGATATGTCCCGTAGAAAAAAATAAAAACGTTTCTCTCGAAAATGTACTAGGGGTCGTCCAATTATATTAATCCTCTCCTCCCTTCCCTAAAATAGGAAATATTGATTAGTGTTAACAGTAGGAGGTTAGGACTTGCACACCATTTCGTAGCGCAACATCTGACATGATCCGAAAGAACTAACATCAGATTCTGTTTCAGCGATTTCGAAAACATCTACGACCGTCATGAAACCCTACGGAACTTTCATTTGTTTAAAAATTGTGCCAGGTGTTATCATTAGGTTTCCCTATGCAACTTAACTAAAAAAGGGGCATAACATAGTGCATAGCAACTAATTATAATAATACATATGTACAAATTTATTAGGTATCACACCTTGCGCTTTCTGCTTATTTCCTGTATATGTATGTATGTATGTACATATATTTATGTTGTATACGCTGTTGCCAGATCTGCTAATTTGTCGTCAAATCTAGAGATTTTTCGAAAATAAATATGATTTGGCTGTCGGCGGGAAAAATAGCGGGTTTTCCTCTATTAATTCAACTACTACTACTCTACCTACTTGATATTTCTTCGATCAATACTGACAGGTGTTTAAATATTGAACAAGAGTTTCCAAAACCTAAATTGTGAGGCAACACAACTTCTTAATAATATTGAACTTAAAACAGTTTGTCATAAAACATGATGTAATTGGTGAAAATGCAAATGCTCATACAACTGGCTGGTAATCTAAATAATATTGTTGAGAGTGCCAATAATTATGCTGTTACGTTACGTCTTGACTAGGCATAAATTTGTTCGCACATGATGAGAGCGTAGGGCAGAATAATGAGGAAACGAAAGGGTTGATTGGCTGATTGCTTAAATTGACAACCAAAAAACTTAACTTATTAATTTTGAGCCAAAATGGTTTTAAGAGGATTCTGGTGGAAATACTTCATTCAAGGAGCTCGCCTTAGATGCAATCACACTTACGTGGTCCAATGCTGATATTTAAAAGGTTTTCAGTCATCTAAAAATTGTTAACATCAAAATTACGAAACATATTAATGACACAAACAGTAAATGCAATTTTACACCAAAGTTACGTTTATTAGATTGGACAATTGAGACGGTTGGGGACATTACCACAACTTGCCTTTAAGGTTCTTGTTAGAAAAAGTAGCTTTAGCTAAAGTGAAGCAACCTCAAGTAGATCAAAAGTTAGAGCTAAGAGGATCCCCGCAGAAAAGTAATCTTTTTGACAGTAAAAAATTGTGCAAATAAGTTTAGGCAGTTAAAATGCAAGCCGCAATTTTATATTAAAACAGGTATTCTCAATGGGGGGTTTTAGGCACCCAGAGATGAATAGGTGTTTTAACAAATGTTGCTGCAATTGCGAAGTACCGAAAACTTTGTTATAGAAAATTGTTAGTAATCTAACTGAAAATTTATTGCAAATTGGAATAAAAATTATTTTACTAATACTCATGCTCTACTATCTATATTGCTTTATATATAAAATCAATCGATAAATCCTCTAACGTCATTTTAGAACTCTTAAAAATGAATTCCAAAATAACAAAAAAATCGCTAAAATTATTTATGTATGTAAATATTTTTTTTCTACTTTGACGATATTTCTTAGAAAAAAAAATGGCAACATGGGCTGTATAAAAATTGTTTCTTCTCTGACAGAGCAGACACTACTCAGATGCTCAATTCGAAAAAAGACAATTCAAATATTTTGAATGCATTTGAGTATTTTGTGCTCTGCCTACGGCATAATGATACATATTAATAATAAAATTCTTTTATAAAAATCGCAACATTATTTTTGGAAAGAAAACACATCTTTTTTTGTTTCTTATCTGGCAATAAAATTATTTCTTTCAGTCATAGATACATACATATGTATGTATATGATTCATACTCTATCTAATATTTGAAAATAAGTATATATGTAAGTATTTTTAAAAAGTGATCAATTTTAAGTGGCAGAGTACCTTAACGTTGTTGTTTAATTTAAAATTTCTTATTTATTATAACATTCTCAAGACATGACCACTTTCTGCAGGTGGAATCGCCGTTGAAAATAACTCATAAGATTGCACACACACACATACATATGTATATAACCGTATGTAGAAGTGTATGAATGTGAGCATTATTACATGAGTAATGAATTCACATTTATTAGGTAAAAAAAAATAAAATGTTTTTTGAAATGTCTTTTTAAGTTCAATATCTGGCTAATTCTTTTATCCTGGGGATCCAAATTCAAAAGTTCATCTAGTGAAAAAAGAACGATATTTTATTTAAGTTCATCGAGGCTGTGCGGCAGGTCGCCAATTTTTATTTTTGATTTTGTTTACTGCGCTGCAATGTGCTATTGAAACACGACCCATTTAACCAGCATTTTTTGTCTGGCTTTTATTTTAAAAGGAAATGTCACCTTGGTAAAGCATTTGGTAGGCAGAAATGAAATGTAAGACTAGGAAATCAAACACTTGTTTTGATGAAGTTGTTGCATATTTGAGTTACCCACCCAGCTTCGCTAATAGTACCTTTGTAAAGCTTAAAACGCATTAACACTCATACATACAAATGTGTGTATGTCTGTAAGTGTGTGTTTATATAGCCAATCGTTGGCTCAATTTGGTTTCACACAAATGCATATACTTACATATATACATGCATACACATTTGCATATGTATGCAAGTATCTATGCATGTAACGTTTTACTATAAAAATAATTAGATAGAACTGCGCTTAATGCAACTGTGGTGGCTTTTCGATTATCGGTGAAACTTCGGGTTTTCCTTTTTTTCGCTCTATGTGTAATTTCGAATGAGTTTAAAATAATTTTGGTGATGTTGAGATTTAATGGTGAATGTTCGAATTAAAATAAAAATTAAACTTTTTTCGTGAAATTTTCGACATGTTGGTGAAAGAGCAAAGTTAAGACATCTTCGATTTCTGAGTTGTTTCTTTTTTTTTTTTTGATATTTCGTTTTATTTGAAAATGTATTTCTTTTCACAATTATTTTTTTTTTATTTCCTATTAATGCGGTTTTTGTTAAATTACCGATTCGAAGTAGAATCATTTTTTCTTTAACTTGTAACTTAATTTCGGTAAAATCTCTATATTTTAATGTTTTCAATTTTTGTTGGTGTTTTAAATATATTCTTCGTAAATTTTTGATTGTTTCGCAAATTTTCTCACTTTTTTTGAATTTCTGAATTGTTGTAAAATTTGATTTTGTGGTTACGTCATATTCTGGTATAATTTCGAAAATTTTCATAAATTTTTGGATTTGTGGTAGTAACTCTCAGACTTTTTGGTGAAATTAAATTTTATTTTAAATTTTCAAGATGTGGTTTATTAGAATTTTTTGGCGAAATTTGTTTTTTTTTTTTTAATATACATTTTTGGCTGTAAAAACTTTTTTCGATTTATTCTGAATTCAAATTTGGTAAAGTTTTCAATTTAAGTGAAGTTACAAATTATTGTAATTTGTTAGTGTATTATTGGTTTTTGCAAGAAAATTCGAAGTTTGTTGGTTTCTTAGTAAATTTAAAATACGTTTAAACATTCAGGTCCGTAATTGATCTAGCGCGATCGGGTTGTTGATAATTTCCTATAGCAAAAAACCCTGCTTATAAAAAGAGTTTTCTAATAAACTATAGCATGCCAAATTCAATTGTTGCAATTTTGCTATAAAGAACACACACTTGAGAGGACAAAGAGTCCTTTTCTTAATCGTAGTAAATACCACCTTCCAAAGGTGGGTATAACAAAGATAAGTTTCCACAATTTTATTTTGAATAAAATACCAAATATGAAAATTTTTTACTTATTTGAACATGGACGGTAGGCGTGTCTTTGGTTCGGGTTTTTCCAAATTTTTTCTTAATTAATATAAATATTGTAGGAAATTTTAAAACTTTGCGTTTACTCCTTCAACCTTTTTATCCCATCGTTATATGGACACAAAGTACTGTGCGACGTGGGCCTAGAGAAAACTAAGTATAGACGTCACTTCCACGACACATTCCTTGCTGTTTGTTTAGCATTTGCTTTATTATTTTATTTTGCTATATTTGAACTTATTTAATCATGCATATTTTTAGGATTTCAAGGACTCAGGGCACGCATGGTAAATATTCTCTTCCGCTACTAATATTGATTCATATTAGATATATTAAATTAGAGATAAGAAACAAACTTTTCACTCCAGAATTATTATGGATCTTGCTTCATTCTGTTTTTATTTATGTTCTTCATCGCCGTAGATGTTGGTGGTGTTACTACCATATCTCTGCGTAAAGCATCTTTAAGCAAGTGACATTGGGAACAACGTCGTTTAAGGGCTGGCCTTTGGCGTCTATCCATACAGCGTAACGCATAAACGAACTCGTCAAACATTTCAACCCATAACGAACGTTGCTGCTGTACTGATTGTACGTCATAGTACGTATGCGAAGAACAATGATATTCCCGTTTTTGAATAACTCTTGCATTCTTTTCTTCATCAACGCATTGTAAAGGCTGAGCGGAATCATATTGCGGCGTTGATGTTAATAAGAAATTCGCCAGCTCTTTTTGTTGAAATTTGTAATGTTGCCAAAATTCAAACATTGCCACGCATACTGCAAATCCAATACCGACTATCAAAACCACAAAAACTCCACCTGTGATGCAAAGTTATCAATTCACACACACACATAATAATTTTAAAACATACCAATATTATCTAACCCTAAAGCATTTGCTTTCGATTTTTTGTTATTGCGATTTCTAACACAGGTGTCGCCAGTATTCTTCCACCATTTGTCATATAGCATTTGAATATCGCCCTTTTCCTGCAATTCCAATATAGCCAATGAAATTTTGTCACGCCAAGGAGAACCTTTTGGGGTTGCAATTCCATAACCTGGAAGAAAAATAATCTTCGTTTATTTTTGCTTACTGTTACTTTACATTTTGCTATGAGACAGCCAGAGCCTCCCTGAAGGAGTTGGAAAACGTCAACGAAACGTAGAGTAACATAAAAATTAATTTATATGAAGCAACAAGATGAAAATTGAGAAAGGTAAAGAGAGAGAGAGAGAAACACAAAATGTATCGTACAGACCAAATTGATAACAGTTAGACACAGGCGAATTCAGGTATTTCTGGCTTCTTTGCGGATTACAAACTCCATATATAACCTCTATTAAAAAAAGTACTTAGCTGCACTGATGAGTTTAGTCCACCCTGGTACAGCCAGTCGTGAAATACGCACTCTATCTCTTCGGCCCCTCTACTACGAACTTCGTGTGCACTTGAAACCCTTATATTCTACCCAAATAAACATACGAATCGGTTGATATATAAAGTGTATGTGAGCTCTCACTTATCTTTAAACATCCCACTGAGAAATCCAACTGTAGAACATTTTACAGACGTCGTGATAGCCGCAGCATTACATTAATGAGTACTACGGATAACGGTGAGGCAAATCGTTACGAAAGTGATTGGGGGGAAAATATAAGTATGGATTTAGATATGGAAAGACGGTAAGACTCCAACGTCAACTAAACGATATTGTTTCAGGATACATATCAGTGGATGTATAAGCAACTGAAAAAACCCGCGCCGCAAAGTCTGATAACGAAAGAAAAATTTTATTATGGTTAGATCTGTTGAAAATTGTAGTGATAGAAGTGACTTGGAGTTATTTTTTACCAAGAATGATCCTTAAACTTTTTTTAAAAAAGTTTACAATATAATTTTACGTTTGTTTTATTGTTTTGGAACGAGTCATAGATTTTATAAAAAGCTAATAAGATTTCTTGCAGAACGCGTCAAGTGCATAAGCCAAGGTTAGGCGTAGTTTGTACCCAACGATTTTAGATGGGAGTATGTTCTTGTCTTCCAATTTTTAGACCGTGAATTTTCAGAAGTGGGGTTTTAGTTTTACTTTTATTTTACATGTATATGTATATTTGTATATGTGTGCAAGTTTACCTTTAGTATCTAGAAGTCCACCGATTTGTGTCAAGTTACAATCGCGTTGCACAATAAAATCCAACATTGTTGATTCCATTAGAAATGCGTAATTACTTTCTTTTACTCTTTTGATACCTTCCTCATAGGTGCTAGTAAGAGCACTAGGCTTTTTTTTATTGTCCATATTGCGCCACATTTTGCGATACGTTTCAATTAGAGAGTCACGAAAAAACGCCATTGTCGAGCCACTGTCCAAAGTACCATATGAAATTTCAGTTTGACTAGCCAAATCCTCAGCATTTTCAATAGGTGTTGTCATACGTTCAACCGTCAAGAATGCAGCCAAATTCGCCGTATAAGAGGCAATAATTATAAGTGTAAAGAACCACCATATAGCACTCACAATTCGCGTCGATAAAGCATGTGGCGACAAATCTGAACCCTGCTGCATTAAGGTACCGATCGTAAACCAGAAGCTGTTAGCCAAATTGAAATCTGCGCTTTTACTATTAATGCAAATGTTGGCTCTATGACTGTTATGTTCAATTGGCGAAAATTTTGCAACCACGTATATAGTGAATGACACAAAAAAATATGCCGCTAAGACATACAGCCATATGTCAAACGCCAGAGGATTCATAAAAGAAAATAATCTCGTTGGCGGGGTGGTTGGAACTTTGAAGAGAATACTAATGCCTAGATTCATAAATGGTTTTGTAAAATCTATTACACTTTCCCGGGCATGGGTAATGGTCATGGGGGCCACGGCCAAATCGGCTTTCTGGAAAAAAAATCATTTTAAAATTAAATAATTAATTTTATAACATTTTAATATTGCTCTGTAGTATTTAACTAAAAAAAAGCTATAACTTACATATTTCATTAATTGAGCCACCATACCATTCCATTCGCCTGTTTGCGCATTTCTAGCACCATATTTACGATCTGGTACTAAATCTAAGATATAGTCGAAGCCAACATCTCGAGCCACTAACTCTAACACATCTACGCAAAAGCCAAAAAACCTCTCATTACCGGTAAAGTTTTTACCATAGTGCATCATGACGTACGGCGTTTCCTAATCGCCAAACAATAATCAAATCAACTTAATTGCGGTTTTCAGTAAAAACAAAAACAATATTTACCAATATTGTGATGACGACCAATGTTACATTCATGGAACCGGTATCGAAAAACAAAGAAGGTTCCGTAATGTTGAGGCGACTTTGAGGGGACCATTCGCCCACCTTCACAATAGAGTGTTGTTTCAATTTCACCAGGTCCAGCTTGAACTGTGTGCGCCTTCCTTCCTTAAATTGAATAGGACCGGTTAAACCACGCCATTCGACCTGAATAATGTATATATATAATTTACTTTCCGTGCTTCTTTATTATAAAAATAATGTTTAGTTTTATTACAGAATTAATGTAATTTATTAAGCTCAGACCACCATCCCATGGCTTCGCCTCGCTACAAGTCATATTGTTTAAGCGTAAGGTATGAGACTGCTCCAAAGTTTGTAAGCCCACAGCAAATATATAAACAGAATCAAATATTAAAGCCGGCTCAGATCCAATTGTCCGCCTCTTGCGATAGCTTTCATTAAAAACAGATCTCTCCTCCTGCCTGTTGTCCGCGTTTCTTTCACGTCTGTTTGATAAATTATTTGTATACTTGAACATCTCCATATCTTTCAGGATTTCTTTAATGGCCACATCATTAACATCTACCAATCGGTATGAGGTTATGTTAACGAAATTATATTTAAAGTCTTCCAAATCAAACAATTCCATGTCGAAGCTGGTGAACAAGTAATGGTACTTGTATTCGTTCATTTGTAACCTTAAAATCTTTGGAGAAAGTTAAAAAAATCAAAAAATTAAAAATAATATACGAACTTAATAGCTCTGGGAAAGAATTATGGTGTGGACTTTGTATATTCATTTAATTAACATTAAAAAAATTAATTATCTCTAAATGACCCAACCCAACGGGTCCATGAGGGCGATGCTAGGAACGAACGGCAAGTAGCCCAAGGTGTCTTTATAGGGCCGGAACTTCTATTGGAATAAATTGTAGCTATACTGGTTCCTGGGCTGAGTCGGAATTTGCTCGGCACTACAGCGCTATAACCAAAGGAGGTCCAACTCACAGTTTGTCATTTTTTCTAATGAAGTTTTAAGCTTTGGTGGATTACTGATTTTGGATAAAGTTAAGATTTTTGGTTCTACAACTTTTCGGTTTGTGGTAAAATCTATAGTTTCTGAAAAGTTTTCAGGTAATGTTGAAAAAGTTTTTTGGTAATGTTGAAAAATATATGGGCGAATTTTAGATTTGCTGGACTTCAAATGTATTCTTTTTTTGTTGTTGTAAAATCTCTACTTTTTTTATCAATTTGTCTGCCAAAATTGAACTCTTTGATGAAATTTGATATTTATGGTGAAATTCGCCGTGAATGTTCAAAGTGTCGTGAAATTCAGGATGTGGCCAGGCTTGTGCATCATCGCAATATGCGCACTGCCGAATATAACGCTTCTGTTATTGAAAGTGTGGCGGATAATCCGAATTTTTCGTTGCACGGCGTTGTCAGCAATTGAGCCTATCTTACAGCTAATTATGGCGTATTTTGCATTTCGATTTGCACCTCTAATCCATACAAAGTCCAACTCACGCACGGTTCTAGAGCAGCAAGCTTTCAATGGAGATTTTCTAACAACATTTTCTTCAGCGTTGAATCTCAATTCTCACTCGGTAGTTACGTTCACAAGCAAAACCATCGCATATGATGCTCGGAGTGATTGTGGAAAAGCCATTCGATTCGGAACTAGCGACTGTTCTATTGGGCCGTATATTCTCGAAAAACCGTTATGGCCGTATGACAACCGATTTTTTGCCTGGATTTGAAGATTATAAATTGAACGATATGTGATTTCGGCAAGACTGTGCTACGAGTCACACAAAACGACCGATTTTGGGTTTATTGCGTGGGAAGTTTCTCATATTTTGCCCAAAAAAATCATGCGTTCGTTTTTTTTTTTTTTTGTAGGGCTACCTCAAAGATCGTGTCTACGCGGATATAAAATTTGTTTGATTCGTTGTTGATTCTCTTGTACAATCATATTCTGATAGAAATCCATAAATTTATAGTCTTGTGCCGGGAATATGTTGACCTTTTCTTGAATTTTTTTTCAATTTTTTATAATTTGTTAGAAATTTTCCAATATCTGGTAAATATTGTATTTTTACTGAAGTTATAAATTATCGTAATTTTTCTATGATTTGTCTGTTTTCGCAAGACTTCGGACTTTTTGGTAAATTTTGTTAACTTTGTTCTTTAGTAATTTTTTAATACAATTAAACCTTTAGGTTTCCAACCGATCTGTCGCTTTTAGCACATTTTAAAAGTTTTAATGCAATTTTCACTTACACCTTTCAATAAGACTTGAATTTGTTCCGAATTAGTATCAATTATCAAATTGTGTATTTCTTTGTCCTTCATTTCATTTAAAGTGCTCAAATAATTGTTTGGCTCCACATGACGTATGTGAACTTCAAGTGGTATATGGATCAAGCGACGCAACTGTATAAGGCCTAAAAATATTTAAAGAAAACATATGCTATTTTTTCTGCAGGTTAAGTTTCCAGAAAATATAAAAATAAAATTTTAAAATACAGAGATATTAGACACAGTAAACAAAAATACTGGTGTACCCAGAATGATTTAATTCTTGGCAGGTAAGTAGAAAAAAAAACAAAGTAATTAAATAGGAAACAGTGATTAAGGCGCACGGTAGTTCGCCAGACCAAATTTAGGTCTAATGCACACAGTGTGTATATGACACGAAACCATTTGCGCTGTGTTTACTTACCCGCTTCATAACTTTACTTACTTTTATCATAAAATAATAAAACTTGAAACATAAGGTCACTACGCATAAGTAGGTAACCTTAAAGTTTGAAAGTTTTACCATAAAAGCTTCCCGAGATATGAAGGTGTTAAAAGTGCATAATTTGGTACATATTCACTGACTCACTCATCAATATTATGGGGGTGGAATTTGGTATACAGGTAGGTCTGGCGAAATAAGTAAACAAAGAAATCTTAAAACGGCCATTTTTTATTTGAGGTGACTGAACATTTCTTAAGAAAGCCTTAACTAAATAAGACGCTTTAGAAAAATGATAACGGTTCCTTTCAATCCTAATCACAGATGTACATATATTTTGCAGAGATGCAAATATTGGTAGAGGGTAACATGTGTTTTGTGCATCTTGATTAGCCATCACATATTTTGCTGTTTGCACAGAAATTTGCGAAGTCAAGACCGTCTCTGGTAGTGGTCGGTTCGCGCAATTCTGTTATGCCATTGCACAAACAAAATACACAAAAGGCATAATAAAAAGTATGTATGTGTGTATGCGCTTGAATGTAACCACGCACACCCGTACATAAACTATGCTGAGAGCATCCAAACAATTTCGATGAGAGGCAAAAAATTGTGCTCAAACCGAATAAATATGATTTAAAATTTTCTCCGCATTCATAAACCCAAAATTGTCTCCGCATTCATTTGAGGTGAATTAAAGTTTTTAATACAATTACTTTTAATTCAACAACTATATAATAATTTTTTTTTTATTCTGAATGTAAATTTTTTTCAACGATGATGCATAGAAACATTCTTTTGTGTGGCAAGTAATTGGTTAGAAAAAAAATAACCATATTGAAAAATATATACACATGTACACATTGAAAAAAAAAAATTAACCAATTTTGGTTAATATCAACCAAAACGGCAACGCTGACAGCAACATCATTCTTCAGACAGAAGATTACGAACGCATTTTTTCTCGTTGTTTTGCAGACGCTCTCTTAATATGCGAACAAATTTATGGCTGGTCAAGACGTAGTGTTATTTGTTCAGTTATTGAATATAGCATATAGTCTAGTAAATATAATATAACAAGTTCGGTCTAAAACTTCGTGGACCTGCTGGGTACCAAGAGTTTTGCGATTCACTGTATCTACAATTTTTTAACCTGCCTGTGTGAACGACGCAATTGATTTTCCAGAAACCGTAGGCAACTTCACAGTGTTACAAGTACTAATTTGAACAGGTTTTCTATTTGTTTGCTGGGTTACTTTTTAAGATAAAATAGAAACAATGTACTACAGGCCTTTTGATTGAAAAAGTAGCAGCTCGCAGTATAATGGTGACACTCCAAATACACTTAATTTTAACTATTTTACAACTAAGCAGGTACTAACCATAGTATTTTTCATGTAATATTCCCACTTTTGTCCAGTTTAAATAATGTATAGCGTCCAAAAAGGCATCATTTATGTAGTTCTGATAAGGATGCAAGTTTATGGCAAATTCTTCTTTTGAGCCAACTTCATTATCGGTATCAATGTGTACTTCTAAATGTGGCAAATCCAAAGCATCACAGATCGAGTGTACGTATGAACTAATAAGACTACTTGATGGACCAAAAATTGCCTGAACACCGTGATTAATTTGAGTGCATACTGAGAAGAAATGGAAACATTTTATACAATTTTATTAATTATTGCTGTGTCCTTTTCATCTAGTTAACCTTTTTTGCACGCATGAAACGAATCCAATTCATTGGTGTATTGTATATCGTAAAGCAATTTCGTTTCTGGCAGTAGACCTTTATTACTATTTATATTGTGGACGGCATATCTAAAGGCTAATTCTGTGGCACTTTGTCTCTGTGTTTCAGGAAATATGGCGCCGATTTTCAAAGTTGACGGCAATCCGTTGGCTTTTATAATTAATGAAATTATAAAAGATAAATTGATTACAAGTTGCAAATTACGTTTTAAGTGCATTTCGCTCCAGAACGCAGTCAGTCAGCTGCACTTATCAATCAATAACTAAATACTTCAACATTTAACACAACGGTAAGGTAAGGGTTTGCCTACCTGTTATTAACGGGCACATTATATGTGTGAAAACGGCTCATAACTATCCATAAGTCCCCATTTACTATCTACCTGTACAGCAAAAAAAAGTGAAAATTAAAATTAGTTAAACTGGGAAGCGGCCTGTTAAAACATTGTTGTGGTATTTGAAGCATATATAATTTTCTGTTGTTGCTTTTTTTTGATATTGTTCTCCAGTGTTGGCAATTTTTTCCAATATAAATTAGGCACAAACTTTGGCGAGTTTTTGCTAGTGACTCTCTTTTTTCAAACGTCATTGATGTTCTTGATTTTGGGTCTTTTTCTGGTTTTCTTTACATATGGATATTTTGCAACATTCTGACAGCCCTAATGACTAAATCTTATAGTGAATCATCGCCTTAACTAGAAGCCCTAAAGAAAATTTTGTTTGTTAAAACTTTTATGGTATCTTTAAAAACAAAATACATAAATGCCAGGGTAGTTTTTACTATCACGCGTTTCATGAATATAAATAGTGAATCCATTCAAATGCTGAAGCAATTGAATGTAGTTTAAATTGGAAGTAGTGTTTTTTTAAATAAAGTTTCAACAAACAATAGTCTTCGAAGGTGGAAAATTACACATACTCCTAAGCAACAGATTTTCTAAATGCAGCAATAAAACACTTTCACGATTTTCACATATCGCGGTGAGCTTAGCTCTATAGGGCCTTTTACATTTTTCAAAACTTTAGGTGTGTGCAGATCAAAAGATATACATACATATGTTCGTATAGGTAACCTCATAGGCCAAGCTTCTCGCATATTTTGGAACATATTCACTGACTTACTCATCAATATTATGGGGCACTTCCCCTGTAGCTAGAGAACAGCAATTTGGTATACCTGTAGGTCTTGGGGGGCTAGCGTTCCCCTTTATTCGTATGAGACACTTCCACTACAGTTCAAATTTGGTATATAGGTAGGCAAATAAGAAATAAAATATCTAAAAACTTTCAGTTCATGTTTTTGTGCAGATTATTTTTTATTAGCACAACATGTATTTTATAGTATACAATTTTAAAGGAAGGCAATTTTCAAAATTTTAAATAGCATTTTCTGTTACTAGCAGACCAAGTTCAGGCCTAAAGCACACACTGTGTGCGCGCTGTTTTCACTTACCTGCCTCATAACCTTGCTTCCTTTAATTATAAAATAATGAATAATGTGTGAAATTTAATCAAAAGCTTCCCGAAGGTGTAAAAAGTCAATATTTAAGCAAAGGATGGCCCAACCAAAACGCACCATGTTAATTTAATTGTAAATAAAACAAATTTTTTTTTTTAGAGAATTATCTTAATATTTTTTATTATGATAGAACGCTGTGACAATTATGTGTGAAACAATCGGGCATGTTCTGACACTCGCAAGAGTGTCAAATCGCATGCGAGTAGCAAATCGCCAAACTTATTTCTGCATGTTCTGCAACTCACGCGTTTTACTTGCGATTTGCTTTTGAAAAGTTTTAATAGAAAACTCTGTATTATTAATATTTCTAATACCTGAACCTAGAATATTACAAAAAATACCTGGGCATTTCATTTGAATTAATTACAGCACTAGCTGCGTATATTTTTCGAGGATGACTCGTATCAGCTGTTTATTGAAATCGCCAGTGCAAAAGAAATACAAAGGCAAAAGTTGCAGAAGCAAAGAACGTTTCTAAATTTCATGTTTTTAGACAAAATTTGTTACAAAATGTCATTAGTTTTGACTTAAATAAAGAGAAAACACTATTAATTTAATTTATTCATAACTTTGTAGTTTCTTTAAAAACTAGTTTTGTTTAAATACAGTAGTTCACTTCAGTATACTCTTGCGACTTCAACTCGCCAAAACTCTTGCGAATGCGAGTTACAGAAGACCTCACATGCGAGTTGAGATCACAATCGCAAATTTTGTGTGAGATGCGAGTGTCGGAACATGGCCGAATATATCGGCCAAATGCTCGCCACGGATTTGGTGGCATATCTCCATCCGTTGGTCGATCTTTTCAATGACTCAGAGACATAATTTAGGTTCATTGTACTAAATGTGCCGAATTATTTCATCCTTTAGCTCTAGAAAGAAGCCCAACGGTGTCAAATCATATGATTGTGATGGCCAATTAACACCGCCACGACGTGAAATAACACGGAAATTGAATTTCTCGGGAAAAAAAGAGCCATTGTTTCCTTGGCTGTGTAGCAGTCAGTAATGGATTGTTTGGGGCACAAAAAATCCATTATTCTCTCGCGAAAGCGAACACTATTCACGGTAACTGTTTGGGCGACCTCATTTTCAACCAATTATTGCAGAATTTTATTTTTTGTTCATTTAATTTCTTTTAATATTTTTATTCGCTTTAGCACGTGAAAATAAATGTTAGGAAAGGTGAAGGATATTGCAAATGTAAACATCTTCCATGCATTTCTCTAGATTCGCTGATTCGCATACGAATAAATTAATACTCATTATGAAGTTGTGTGTTTGCAAGGTACATTAATTTGTTAGCATGTGCTAAATAACGGGCGAAAATGTGTTAGAGGTGGTCTTCTGTTTGGAGAATACGTGTAGATATCCCTATTCGGTTTGAGCATAATTTTTTGTCTCCCATCGAGACTGTTTGGGTGCTCTAGGCATAGTTTATGTACGGATGTTTACAAACGAGCACAAACACAAATATTTTTTTATTTTGCCTGTGTGTATTTTGTTTGTGTAATGGCATAACAGAGTTGTGGGAACAATTGTTCGGAGAACTCGGTTTGAATACGAACCAACCATCAACAGCGACAGTATTGACTAGCCAAATTCCTGTGTGAGCAGCAAAACGTACGACGGCTTACCAGATTTATGGCTAGTCAAGACGTCGTGTACGTGTACATAACTGCGAATAAATAAGAACAAGTATGGTGACATACAAGTATGAAAGCAACTGCTCACAGTTATTCACAAGTATGAAGGAAAATGCGTAAGGTTATTCACAAGTATATCAAGGAATAGTGCATGATGCTACAATACTCATATATTTAATGTTTCGTTGTCGTTCTCTCCAAAGATCATAATATTATTCCTCCTAGGATAGATTTACTTACCGAAATTAAAAATATGTTTCCGATTAAAATACATTTATCTCTAACAATTATTTACAAATGAATTTGTGAAGGATAATTTTTCTATAGATTTTGCAAAATCTATTTTTAATAGACAACTTTTGGGCCTATGATGCAAAATCATACGGTATTAAAAGAGCTGGTATAAAATTAAATATAAGATAATTTAAATATATTTCATTTTATTAATTCAAATCATTTTTAAATTATATATGACCTACATGTATGTTTACATATATATATATATATATATATATATATATATATATATATATATATATATGTATATATATATATATATATATATGTATATATATATATACATATGTATATGTATATATATATATATATATACATATGTATATGTATATATATATATATATCTGACAGTGTGAAAGCGTATTATTTTTAAGAATTTTTTGTTGTTTACAATAACAACATGTATTGTAAAAGTGTTAGCATTGCTTTTAGTCATAGTTACATAACAATATTAGCATATAAATGTATGTAATGTACTATTTATTAACAGTGACAGGAATTTTTTGAATTGTATCATGTTATGAAAAAGCCAATAATAATTTTTCCAATAGAAAAGTATTCTCAAATAAATATTTTTAAAACAATGATAAATTATGTACAACCAATTGACCGCAACAAAAAAAAAACAACTCCACCCAAATTACAAAGAATGTTTGCAAGATTAAAAACACTTTCGAGTTGCAATATATAAAAACAATAATGGGAAAAATAGATCTTTATTAATAAAATGTTGAAGAGCTTATTACCATCAACCGAGAAATATATTTCAAAAAAATTACTAACGTTTTCAAGAAAATAAACACGTTTAATATTGAGTTGGGTTAAAGACGAAAGAAACTAAATATGAGTGTATATTCTGGAAGACGCATCGGCGAGGTGAAAACAAGTTTTTGGGATTTCTAAAATGTTGCTTTCGTTTTCCGTGTAGTTTTACCTAGTCGACGCGTATTCCAGAATATACAGGATTATTTAAAATGAGAGCAGGAGTGTGTCCATTATAATGGTGAAGATTTTATCCTTTTAGTTTACTTAAAATAATAAAATTAGTATAAGATATGCTGATTTTAAGGCGATTGATGATTAAGTTCTTTTCAAAGAGATGATTTTGTTCCTTTACAATGCACTTCTAAAATAGCATATCAAAATTATATGAATAAAATAAAATTAAAACAAGTACACAAAAAATTTAAGAAATTTTATCTAGCAAGGATTTTTCAAAATAATTCAAACATATCTTATATTACACACATCTTCCGTTAAGTCTTTCGAAAGTCCATAAACTTTTTGTAAGCAATGCAGCTTGTTTTTTATAACTGGATTAAAAAAAATAACTTGAACTGTTTTACTATAATAAAAAATAAAATGCCAGTTATAAAACAACAATTCAATTATTAATTTTTGGACTTTAACGTTAAATGTTAACCCAGAAGATAATTGTGTTTTAAAAACGAATCCATAAAGTTACTTAATAATAAAAAAAATATAAAATGTTAACAATTGTTGAATTCAAATGAAGAACTATGTAGTAACTCCCTTTGCTCGTTTTTCAAACACACACACGCTATGCTTAAGGTGCATCACCATAATCGCGATCTCCTACATTGATGCGGCCTTCTGCGGCAGTAACGGAGAAGCCCAAAATTCGTGCATCCAATTTTGTCATTTTATTCTTCTTCACTTTCTTCTGCTTACCCTGGAAATATAAAGGATATTAAATATGTTTATATCTGAACTTCAGAAACATAAATATATTTTGATATATTTCAACGTGCTGTTTTCCTCAAATTGTAAATCAACAAGAGGCCGTCAGCCGACAGGCGCAAAGATATAGCTTTCCGAAACTGAGTGCACTGTCGGAAGTTCTGATTTATACCTCTGACTTACATATATATGTATACCTGTCTCTACAAGGAGTCTGGCTAAACAGGTATAGCGGAGAGAAGTTACGACTCTCTTAGAAGAGATTATTCTTTGAAGAAACACCAGTTTTAATTGGCCAAGGGAGGAATCCCGATACTCCTTGGAAGAGACTGAGACGGAATTACAAGAGACTATGATGAGGAAGAAGAGCGACAGTAAGCATTTACCACTACAGTCAAGATTAAAGGCTAGTAGTAGCACGATATTCGAATGAGAGTAAGGTAGTCGTAAAATACAAATCGGTTGCCTGAAATCTATTTGCGTAGTGGCCGCAAAAATAATCGAAAAATTATTAATAATCGATTATTTTGTTGCGACTAGCAATTTAAATGTATCGAATATACATTGCCTACAATTATACCACAAAACAACAAAATAAACCTTTCGTACGCTGGATAATTAAAAAGGTGTTTTCAATTGCCAGGTCATAATGTGCCGTTAAAGAGACGCAATGCCCAAAAACATTCATATACCCATATTTTAAGAGAAAGTCCCCAGGTACATGTTACTAATAATTCGAGTCCTATCGAAAACCTAATTCAAACAATATTCAGACCATGCTCCGAAATGATGCGAAATCTAAAGAAGTCCTGTTAAACCGCAATATGCTACTGGAACGCAAATGAGCCCTAGAATTAGAACACTTCCTGCGAATAGATGAAAAGGGATGTATTTCTTGTATCCGAAACTCACTTTACCTTAAAATATAGCTTTAGAGCTAATGGATTTCTTACCTATGCCACCAGACAGCCGAGTGGTACGGCATGTGGTGGTTTTGCCATTGTTATGCGCAAAAACACAAGGCTTTTTGTAATGCCAGAATTCAAAGACGACTTTCTACACACCACTTCCATATATCATACAAATCACAACATCAACCGTATATTCTCCTCCCATACATAAAATCGAACAAAATCAGTCTACCAGATTCTTTTCTATATTGTGGCAAAAGTTCATTGCAGGTAGTGATTATAATGCTAAGCATACGTATTGAGGCTCTAGACTTTTAAGTCCCAGAGGAAGGCAACTATATATCGCGGTTGTCGGAATCAAACTCGACATCATATCTGTTGGAACGACAATATATTGGCCTTTAATTGGCAAGACTAAAGACCTGCTTCATTTTGATGTGAAAAAAATATCAGTAAGTTCTTCATATGACCTATCATCTGACCAATCACTGACACTTTTAACCTTGAACAAATATTATGTTACTTTAGAAAGTTTAGTTTTTTTTAAACAAAAACAACAATTAGCTGAAATATAAAATATATGTAAGCTCCCACATAATTCAGAATATTCCTTTGAGAAATTCCAGATATTCAATCTGCAATAGATCACTCCACAGAAGTAGTAGATGCTGCAGCCAGACTTGCAACTCCAGCTAAGCGAACCATTACAACTGGCACACATAAACCATCGGTTAACATTTAAACCCTTGTCCGAGAAAAAAGAAGACAGAGGAGGCTAAGGCAAATTGGACGAACTAAATTTTTAAAGGCATATGAGGTACAACTAAAATTATGCCGAATTATGTTACATAGTAAATTGAGGCAAAAGCGAGGAATCGAACTTAAATTATTTAAATAACTTGGATCCAACGAAGAACATAAGATTATAGCTTGTGAAAAACTGTGAGGCATATCAAATGTTTTGCAGCCTACAAATCACCATTGAGGCTTAAAAATCGTACCTATGCCGAAATGCGAGTGAAAAGGTAGACGCCTAAATGACACAAAACAGCATACTAATTATCAGTAACACCATCAATGATTCTATAAAGTTCCTGCTACCACTCAATTTGGCAATTAAAATTAATTAATGTGAATCACCAGGAGCTGGTCGTATTACTGGATCTATGGTAAGAAACTTACCGACTTCCGCCCTCCAAGTTATACTGTTTATATTAAAGTCCATGCTACAAATTTGTTTCTACCCTTTCTCTTGGAAAAAATCTAAGATTGTTATGATCCCAGGAAAAGATGCTAGTCAAATTATGTCATGTACACTAATTACTTCGAACTTTGTCAAAGCTATTTGAGAAAATGTTCCTGAATATAACACATTAACCTTAATGAGCGGGTTATTATCCTGGAACATCAGTTTGGATTTCTTGCGAAGCATGGTACTATCGAGGGCCTTATTCATATGTATTTGCCAGACGTTGGATAAAGTTTGACAGGATGGGCTAATCATAAAAGTTCTTAAAATCAACCAGACAGATAGAATATGTAAAGTAACATCAAAGGATCAATTTTCGTCAATTCGAAGTGTCGGAGGGTGTCCCTCAAGATAGTATATTAGGCCCGCTACTGTATATAGTTTACACAGAACTCAAACATATACATATGTGTGGCATCACCGTTGTGATACCGGCTACTCAACGCACCAACTACCCGGGTGCTAAAAAATGTTTTTTGTTTAGCACTAGAACACGAGCAAAAAAGCTGAATTCTCTTTTTTTCCTTTTTTTACGACACAACGCGTCTAAGATCGTTTAACTCAACTATAGTTTGTATTTAAATAAATTTGAGTTTTGTCTTAATAAATATTTGAAATCCTAATCGATTCCTTTTTTATTGGTTGAATAACACAAATCACCAAATATACGTCAACCTTCGCACTTGTGAGTGTAAATAAAGACCCGAAGGCAAAATTGCCCACCAATAAGAATAACTGATGTCGCTATTCCAGCAGAAAACCACGTGAAATATTTGGGAATTCGTCTCGACCGAAATAAAAGCTTATAAGTCCCAACTAAACTCTGGCCCAGGATTGTAACGTGCTCCTGTACAAAACCTATATGGACATATGGCATCATCGGTTCAGAATATACAAAGAAGACACTCTAAATTACTACGACTACTCGTCTGCACTCCATGGTGCATACGAGATGAGAATATTCACCCAGATTTATATATTCCGACAGTCCAAGAGGCAATTAAAAGTTACTCATGCAAATACGTAAGCAAATTATCAGTCCATCGCAACTCCTATGCCCGGAATTTGCTGCAGTTTGGTGGACAACTACGAAAACTAAGAAAAATCGATACCCTAAGCCTTGCGAGATGGTCCTCTTAACCCATTAAAAAATAAGATTTCTTAAACACAATTTAGTTTCTACATTGGTAGTAATTAATAAATATTATAGTAACTAATTTTAAATTTTACATACCTTATTATCGCTATTTTCGTTAACTGATGGAGTTATAGCCTGTGCTGGTTTACATAAGTCATCGTCATGAGCATTTTGTGCGCGTTGTAAGTTTTTATATTTGCTGCGACGTTCCAGAAATTGCTTGGCAAAGTCTATATACTCCTTGCTTTCACCTAAATTAGAATTTATATATGAAAAACTACATACTTGATAAGAAATGAAAAATTAATATGAAAGTTAATCGGGCCTATTCCTCATGGTGCTGTCGTTCGAAATCGAAATAAAGACAACTTGGCATCACCGTTGGCATTAATGACATTTGTCGGAAATATATCGGTATTCAACATTTTGAAACGACGATAGTAACGAAAAAGAAACATTCGTTTTCCGTCGTCGTCATTGTAAGCATCGAAGATGAAATGAGTTTAAGAAAAGAAGAAAGGGCCTAAAACCCCAAAATTTCGATGCTCTTAGGAACGAGATTGGATTGCATTTAGTATGCAGAAGCTGTTTCTGATGTAATCCAAATATTGTACCAATGATGTTTATATTTCCATCAACAGTCGCTATAATATCAGGAGTTTGTAAATGAAAAGTTTGAACCATGCGTACTGAGTAAACGTTTTTTTTTTTTTTTGCTCATCACTTTATCAAACTTTAGCACTTTAAATTACAAAGAAATTGACACAGAACAAGGTGTTTTCTTTTATTTAATACCAAAAGCTGGGTGCTCTGTACTAATTATTAAAAGTTAATTTGCTTTGTTAACTTGCTTTATTATTATATACAATGGCACTTTTTTCAGAAAATACAATTGTATGTGGTGAATTCCATACTGACTTATCGTGCGATAATGTAGGATCAGCAGTGCGATTCACTATTCTTTTTTAACGACAATCGCATCGATAAAAAATTTTAACAACAAAATAAATGATGTTGCTATTAAGTAACTTTTCTTAAACAACAATCGCAATCGTTTAGTCAGCTGTTATTGTTAGCTTAACGATTGTAGACAAAAATGCACGACGCATATTTTTGTGTTGTTAATTTATTCGACAAACTAAAATTCATGGCATCTTTTAGGGGCACCTTTAATTTATTTAAAAATCATATATACACAATACTTTTAATAAACAAGGCACTAGGTGCATACATAATATGTTTTTACTTCATGTAGAAAAAGCCTCATATGTTTTTTACTAAGCTTTTGCAAAAATAGCTAAACGCACAAACAATTTTTTCCAAAAAGTTGTTGTGTTTTTTCCATTCTTCTTTGTGCTTTTCGTTTGTTTGATATTTTTTGACAGTGATGCCACTTAATATCAATTTGAATAAACAAAAAATTAACGATGTCTACTGTCGTCTACGAGTAGTTAGTGAATCACACAATCGTTAATGCAAACAATAAAAATTTTCGATCAATTTTGCGACTGTCGAATCGTTAAAAGTTAGTGAATCGTACTACAGGGCATCTTTTTGACTGAATGAAACTCTTGTTATACAATATTAGCACCCAATGCAAAACTGGTTTTACTTGACTTCATGTGCATCTGTAATACTTCAATAACTTCTCATTTTAATAAGTTTTCATTTGCTAGTATTTCTGACCATATGATATTGACTTAAATTACTATAAAAGTGTCACCCGCTTCTATTCACATGATTTTAAAAAGATAAATATTCGATAAACTAGGTTTGATACTGCAAGTATGAATTATAATGATTATGGTTCTTTGAGGAAGTTAATGAAAAACTGACGTAAATTTTTAGGTACTGACGTTATACGAAAAACATTTAAACATTTAATCAGCCTTGGGGTTTACTGGAGTAATTATTCCTGCTGTTATCAGTACGTAATAAACTTTATTCAGTTTGAAAGACTAGATAATGTGCCTATAACTGAGAAAGGTATCGCGGTTAACACGAAATAGAGGGCATATTGTAACGAAAAATACGAAAATTTAATAGTTTCGTAGTAATTTAAATACTAATATTTCATCTAGGGAATTATGGAAAAATCTTGTACAAATTGGAGTAAAAAAAAAATAGAATGTGACATTTGTCCTGAAACCATGACTGATATTTTCTTGCAATCGTCTGTTGTAAAAGATATTGGCGATCACCGTTTTAACTACAATATTTTACTTCATGACAATTTATTCTTCTTTTGCCCATTTGAGAGATAAGTTAATAACTAGATTAAGAAAACGAAAAAAACCCCAGTGTAACATTTTTAACCCTTTGCACTCGAGAGGTCTCACTCACCACGCGATTTCATGCCGCAACTCGAGAGGTGACTGTTTCGGGGGCTTGAAATATGCTCAATAAATGCATATTTCTTTATAAAATGTCTAAACAGCAGAGAGGAGAACAGCCGCTTAGTCACTTGAAGTATGTCAAAACCTTAGTTAAACAATTGACTGGTAATTTTCATCAGAGATGTGCTCGATCCTCAACCTCCAGCTCTGAAAACGACCGCCTAAATGGAAAGCTACACAACATTCTGACAGGAGTTAGGAAGGATTGTAAAGAACTAAACATGACAAGAGACATCAAACGACATATTATTGCGATACTTGTCCCGATAAGCTGGGCATACATCTCGGCAATTGTTTCAAGAAATATCATACAAAACAAAATTACAATGACTAATGTTAAACAAATTATCCTCATAAAGATGTAAAAATACATTAAATATTAAAATATAAAAGTTTTTTGTTAGTTGTGCGTGTGTAATCATTTTATGTTAGAGGTAGTAAGGTCAACAAAAGCGCTACGAAACGTCTCGAGTTGCTGGTTGGTCCGGAAACGGTCTCGAGTGCAAAGGGTTAATTGAAATACCTAAAAAAACATAAACTTCAATTCCAAATTATAATTATATCATGACAATTTCTTCCAAATTAAAAACTACTAAGAAATAACAGTCGTCGTCCATTGTTGCTGGAGTTGCTTATAATTTCTTTCCATACCAAGTGCTAAAAAATACTTGGCGGTAATATTAATCGAAATAAAGGACAGCAAGTTATATGTTCTTGTCTTGTTCTTTGTCTTTTCGCAACTGGATTAAACAAAACTAGTAACAGTTTATATAGTCAGCATTATGTTGGACTCAAATATTCAAATGTTAAACTGAATATAAGTATGATAGATTTTTCATGAAACAAAATACCGGATATTGATTGTTATTAATGTTGTTAAAACATCAATACTTAAAATTTGCCTTTCAAATGAGAACAGATAAAACTTAATACTGAACATTTTAAGGTAAGGAGATACTTCGACCGTTAAGTTAGGAATAACTACATACAAGCAATTCTTTACTGGGAAAATATGATAAATTCTTGACTTAAAATAATGTTATAATTGTTATTTACCTAAGTACATGCGAATGTAATCTTTAACTTCATAGGGTGACTCCAAATCCCGCAAAAAGGAGACAAAGGTAGGTACTGTAATAAAAAAATTATATAAATATTTTATCATTAATATTACAAGGTTAGAAATAAAAAGAAAACGTACAACGAACATTACAAATTTATACTACGTAAAAGTTATTGTTTCAATTTATTTTCTTAATCAGGAACGAAAATTTTGTATATCAAATGTATGAAGTTGGAGCGAAAAACTAACTTAAAAGTTGTATTTTTTCGAGCAGAGTTGCTAATGTCAAACCCTGTGACTCAGTGTATAAGTGGGTATTTCCCAACTTCCTTTTACTTGGCATCTGCTTTGAAAAATGCAGGAAAAATCAAGTAATTTTCTATCGAGTATCTTATAAAGCGAACGAATTAAAGATAAATCATTAAAAACTGCTCCGTTATCGTGTAGCGAATTGGTAGTCTCTATCGTTTAAGCTTTCGCTGGAACGATTTTGCAAAGTCATATTGTAACAGATGGAACTAATATATTTGCTTATGAAACGTCCTGTTATGAAAACTGACGCAAAACAATTTATTCATACACATTTTAAAATTTTTTAATTTTTATAGATGTGTGAGTGGAGGAGTGTATCTTTACCCCTTCTAGATTGTGTCATAGTTCTCTAATCTGCAATGGTAATTACTTAAAACACTGTTCGAAATAAAAGTATGATAGTGGGCAAATATATGTACATGTCAATTTGGTAGTTTTTGATTATAACATTAATTCTTGCTATGAGCGAATGTATGTATATGTTCGTCTGTGACAAATTTTATATACCACCTACTACTTGCTAAAAATGTACTACACATTTTTCCTGGTGCAAGTTTGCCTCAGGTTTCAGTCGTATTATTTTACATTTAAAAACGCCTAATATCTATATGAAATTGCTATCAGTTTGTTTTAATTTCTTTGATTGCTTATAATTTTTACACAAAATTCTAAATTTTTTCGTGACTAGTAGATAACAGCGGAAGTGGGTTTTTAGTAAATTTATATTTGATAAAATTTTGAGTTTTCGGTGCAATTTCAGTCTTTGGGTAAATTTTGTTTTTGCAATAGAAAATGTTGGTGAAATAGATAATTTAGTTAGGAAATATTAAAATTTTGGGGTTTGTGAATTTTAGCAATTGTTTTGTTTTTCGATTTGCGGTGAAATTTGGAAGTTTTTGTGAATACAACCTTTATTTTTAATTTTAAATTATTCGTCATTTTTTGGTACAACTTTGATTTTTTTTTTTTTAATTTTTTTTATTTTTGTAATTTAAAACTTTTTTGACTATAGTTTGTATTTTTTCAGAAAATACTATCTTACGTGGTTGCTCTTCAGAATAAATTAAAAAATACCTCCCAATGTTCAATGTAAGGAAGACTTAAAATTGTGTTCGATGGTAAAGGCCTATTTAGCCAGCCGTTGAAATCGTAGATGTAACGTAAATGTAAATGTTTGAGCGCTTATAGAATGCCTAAATCCGTGTCAGGTGTTTTTGACAAACAAAAAAATCAAAAATATTTGCAAACTAAATAAAAGAGAAAACTGTGTGTTTTACTTTTTAGTCCGGGTGTTTTTTTTTTTAATATAAAATCAAATGGATAAAGAAGATTTGTTTATTACCGTGAACTTTTTGCGGATATGTAAAATGTACAGGGGCATAAGAAAAACCGTCATCCATTTTTTAACAAATAACAAATAAAAAGCAATACAGCTGTTCGAAACAATGATGAGAGTACAGCATGTTTAGTATATTCGCCAAAAGTACGCATTTAAATAGTACCAAAAATTAAATTTACCTTTTTTAATAAAAAAAAAATTTATAAAGTTAAATTACATACATATTATTTTTACATTATAAACATATTTATTTCACTTAAAAATATTTATGTATCTTTTAATTACATATGTGTTCGTATATTATTTTCATTATATTTCACAGGCCTAAATTTAATCTTGAACTTCTCTTTATGTTTTTAGCAGCATTTAATTTGGATTTTAAACCGATTTTCAAAATACATTTTTTTAAGAAATTTATGCGTATCAAATACTTTTGGAAATCGAGCGGATAAAATTTCGCCCTATTGGTATTGCAAAAATATTTAAAATTTGCATGTGTTATCCGCAACATACCATATATTATTTACGCAGAAACGAAAACACCGCAAATTTATTAAAATATATCATGCGTGTACATAAATTCATCATTGGAAAATTTAAAATATCAAAATATCAAAACAAATAGTACTGCAAAAGGGGTTTTGTGCAGAATTCTCATTCACAATAAGATATACCATCACTGGCTGCATCTGTCACGTATGCTCGTAATGAAATTCTATTTTCTACAGGTTGAGACGTTACGGTTCCATTTTACAACAGTTAGATAAGTATTTTCATAGCTACTCGTATAGCAAAAATTATCAGCTGATTCAGTTACATTTACGTTTCTACATTTACGTTCGGCTAAATGGGCCTTAAAGGTGGCTACACCAAGAGCTAATTTTTATTCTAGTAACGGACTTCCTTTTAAAGGAAACGTTATTGTATAATATTATGTTTTGAAAAATGGTGTTATTTTTATGTTATTTTTTGTAATGAAGTGAAGTTGTGAAAGTAAATTAAAGTTGTTTATAGAAAGCTAATTTATTAGCCTCTTGATTGCTTTTGGCTTATAAAGTTATCAGAAGAGGGGAACGTTACGTTTGCTGTAAAAGTTTTTTTTAATTAATTGTATGATCTTAAATCTATTAACACTTTGCAAAAAATTCCACTTCGATACATATCGCATACTATGATTTCCTTGTCGAAAGCCGTGGCTAACAAAAGCTGCTAAATGCTTGCTAAAACGCTGCTAACTATTTGCGAATTGCTTCTGAAATTACCGATCTTTTATGTTTCTTCATTAAAGAAAAAACTTGCATGGCTATTTTTTATTTATTTCTCCTTACATTGAATTATTGCCCATCGATTGAAAATAATTCTAGAAGTGTTTTGAAAAGTACAACGTGTGTAGAATTTAGTTTACACATAAATTCGTTTTAAATAAAATTAAAATAAAAAATAACTTACCGTCGACTTTCGTATTCATATTATTTAAACTTTTTGTACACCAACTAGTAAATTCTGCTTCGTAGTCATCACCCTTAACACCAGCGTTACTATTTTTAGCCGTCTTCTTACTTTCGTTACTACCAGCACCTATCACACCAACATTATTATTATCGGTCTTTTGTGATTTTGTTTGTTTAGCTGGTATTGCAGTACCGCCGTTTGACGGTTTCTTTTGATGACTGGGCCCACCTAAAGTACTAGCTGGTGTTGTGGGAACGGTGTTTTGCATTACTGCAACACTTTGACTCTTTTTTATGTTTTTATTTGATAACGGGTACGTTGCAGATGTATGTTGCAGTTGCTGGTATGGCTGCGGCTGGGCACTTGTGGATTTCTGTTGTGGGTTCGATGTTTGAGAAACAATTGAAGCAGCTGTTAAATTGGTGTGAATGTTTACATTATTGCTATTAGACAAACTATTACTTAAAGATTTATTATTGAATTTTATAGGGTCTTCCCAAAAACCGGCAGTGTTGACTGATGTTCCCCATATTTTATTTCCACTCCAGATGCTTGCAATATTGGTTGAACTATTGAACCCACCAGCTACGGTATTGCCAGTAGGATTAAAAGCGACTAAATTATTGTGAGCTTCTTGCTCTTTGCGCCTTTGCATTTCTATTTGTTCATGAGCCAAACGTTTTGATTCTTCAGCTTGAATTTCAGCGAAACTTTTGACAGGCATAGGCGCAGCATTCCACTTTAGAACAGTATCTTGAGCATCGGCAGCTGCCGCGATTGCGCGTAGCTGTTTTTCTTGTATTTCTAATTGGCGTTGTTGATCTGCACGACGTTCCCGTCTTTCAGCCTTCTGTATTTCAGCCAAACCAGGGCCTTGTAATTTGGTTGTCATTGTTTTAGTAGACCAGGGAGCGACCGATGACTGAATATGATGTTGTTCTTTAGATTTTTGATTGCCACTTACTGAATTGGGGGATGCTAAAAATTTGAACAAAGCATTATTGTAATAACGACTGAAGCGACCTATAGAATAATTTAATTTTTTTATTATCACTTTTTTTACTTTATTGTATGTTTGAATTATTATATATGCAGCGGCATTTGTACGAATAAGTACAGTCTGTTTGGGGCTCCAAGGGTGAATAAGTTTTGTCTAGTAATAACTACTACAGAACGGGCGGGAACCATTGAAACCTTGATAGTAGAACTCATAACGTATTCCTTTGGTACTTGTTAATTGCGTATTTTAGATGAAGTTTTTTTATAATCTTAGTAACACGATTATTTTACAATCATTTAGTTACTTTCTGTTTTTTTTTTCGACTACGAAATAAGTATGATCCTTTGTCATATTTAATTATAACCAAACAAAAAATATGAAAAATATACAGTAACCTCACGACAATGTAATCTTCGTATATAATGAATTATTTACTGCTTTACATTGTCGCACAATTAATATGAGTAGTAAACAAAAATTTCTAAATGTAAGCCTGTATGATAGTGTTCGACATTAAGAGAGAATACGGATGAAAATTTGACAGCCTAATGGCCCTTACTTCATTAAATTATATTTTTTCATTGGATCGGAGGTGTATTTCAGGGTAAAAAAAAAATTAGGAACCATCTGAGAAAAAAAAAAGCAAAGAAATATTTTTTTGCACAAATTTTAAAGAAAATTATTTGAAAAACTGATATCTAATTGTTTTGTTCTGGGGCTATAAGATATATTTTGTTATAATTTTCTTTAAAAAAAAATAATTTTATTGTAAAAATGTTGGCTAGTTTCTGTGCATATCCCGCTGGTTACTTAAGCCACCTCATCAGGAAAACTTTACCCAACTTTTTATAAAACACGTTTTATGTCCGAAAATTAAACCAATCGAGAAGTATTTAAGAACATCAAAACAAAAACATTAAAGTTTTAAAACCAAATGCCTCAATAATTTCTTAATTTGATTGGTTATTTGCCAACTCTGTATGTAACTGCAGCTATGATTTGCTTTAAGTAAAAAAGCAATAAATAGCAAGTGTTGCCAACGTTTGCGCAAGCTATTGCATATTTATATAATACTTATTTATACAAACTGTGACTTCTGTGCCAACTCGCATCAATAGTGTCTTTTATGAGCTAAGACAGACTGGAATTATCGTGTAATACAATTTTTATATATGAAAAGAGAAGCATAAGATTTACATAATATATAGTGTTAATTGAAACAGCAAGGACGATTTTTGAACATAGAAACAACACACATCTGTCAGCAGTTAAAACTGACTGAGTTTCCTAACACAGTAATTTAATAAATTGTTTGGCATACACACTTACTATTGCTTGCATTATTATTGTTGGTGTTATTATTAGTCGGGGAATTATTGCTATTCGTATTGCTCATCAATGCTTTACGTCTTTGGGCTTGAATTTGCTGCTGCCTTTTTTCTTCCTCCTGCATTTGGCGACGCTTTTCTTCCTCAGCTTGGATAAGACGACGTTTCTCTTCTTCTATTTGTAGACGTTTGCGTTCCTCTTTTTGACGGCGCTTTTCTTCGTTCTGTTCTCGGCGACGCTCTTCTTCGGTTTTCTTTGAAACCTGCTCTACATGAATTTCATTCTTAGCCTTATTAGTTGGTTTCGAATTGTTGTTATTAGTGCAGTTACGCTTGGTGTTATTTGATTGTAAGTGAGGTTTTTCATTTACATATGATTGTTGATGGGATTGACGTTGTTGTTCCTGTTTGATACTGTTATCATTTACGAAAGAAACCTTTATCCCGGAATCATTGCTATTCTGAACTTCGTTTATTCCTTTCTGTTGCTGCTGGTGAATTTCTTGTCTGTTTTCATTCTGTTTGTTAGTTTGCTTATTAATATCTTGATGTTGATCATTACGATTTTGAAGGTGTTTTTCAGTGTCTTTCAAATGACAATGTTGTTCAAATGGTTGCTGCTGCATTTGATGTTGCAATTGTTGATCGTGTTGTTGTTGTTGTTGCTGCTGTTGAACGTGAACATGTTGCTCCAATGTGGCAACATCCCACATTGATGCTGGTATCGGCTTTGGCATACCCATTATATTTCCGCCAGTTGCATGCTGTTCTCTGGACAAATTAATGGAAGGTATTCCTACCAATGGACCATTTAGCCATTGGTTATTTACAGCGGTCGATTGCGGGATATTTGATATCAGTGAATGTTGTTGAGTTGGAAGTTGATTCGCTTGATTAGCCGCTAATGAATTCATCCACATTTGCAACATTGGACTTTGTGACGTATTATTAGACGGATTTGGAGTGGGATTTCGCCCAGCACCAAACAGTTGTTGATCACTTAAAAAGTCATGGCCATGGGAATTTGAAATAACACCTCCAGCGGTTCCAGCAGCGCCTGAATCAGAACCATTGTTTAAAAACATTCTCAAATTAAATTCGTTCAACAAACCGTTACCGTTCATATCGTGACATGCATTTTTAGTTTTCATTATAAAATCCTCAGCATTCATATAGGGCGTAGACGAAGAGGATGAATGATGGTTGTTAGTTCTTTGATGTTGCTGCTGCTGTTGTGCTGGCGTCTGAGGTTGTGGCTGGCCTTGGTGATTACTAAACAGTTGTTCCTTTTTTGTGCACTCGGCAATTGTATTATATAATTGTGTACCAGCTGTTGGATTTAGCGCTGCCAAAGAATTGCTTAGACCATTTAAATTTGTTAGATACTCAGGCAAGCCCAACGTTTGAAGTTTTTGTCTGACTACAGCATCCTGTTCGGCGGGAGATAAATGCCGAAAACATTCATTTTTGGACAACTCATTAGCAATTTCAATTTCCTGATTATGTATGAAACGATCTTGCAGTGTTTGAAAATGCATATTCAAAACTTGAGAAATATCTACAGAATTAATTAAACTCTTCAAGGCATTGCTTAGCGAATCAGCTGCAGCAGTTACTTTACCTTTTAACTTTTCATGTTGTTGATGCTGCTGGTGTTCGTTTAAAGTGTTTATAAGGTAATCGGTTGCTTGTGCAGAGGGCTGCGCTGATATTACAGTTTGTGAAGGTGGTGTTAGAGGAGCGGTGTTTAAATCTAGAGGGATTAAATGACTGTGACTAAAAGGCATTTGCCCATTACAGATTTTAATTAACTCGCCCAAGGGTCTAAAACGCGAATCACAAGCTCGTCGTACAAAAAGATTTTCATTAAAATAGCCCGCTCGATACCATTCAGTCATTTCTAAAGCTGAAAATGGTCCTTGAACTTTGGCCTGTGGATCCCTATACAACCATAAATCCGTAGGGACCGAGGAAGTCAAAGGGTGATGTGGAGTTGGTTGTTGTAATCCAATCGCAACCGCTGCCATTTGTTGTTGCTGTAACTGATGTAAAGCCGATATGTTATGCGTATGATCTACCATCATACCGCCCATGCTGTATAAAGACATATTAGGTGGAGCAGCTGCTCCTGCGCTGTTTCCCAGCGCCGGTGAAACTGAAGAAGGGTGACTTAAGTTTTGCGGTTGTTGCATAGACATATAAATGCCTTGAGTATTTATTTTACTCCCCGTGGGCAGCATTGACGTTTTCGTATGATCATCTTTAGCATCTTCATCGTCCATTATCAGTTTCTGAATCATATCATCTGTAACTTTCATCATGCGTTCTGCATAATCGCCTGAGTTGCAGCTTGATTTGCTGTGCTCACTACTGCCTATTCTTGTTGGATAATTTTGAACATCAGCGCTGGAATTTGATATCGATTCTTTAGTACATTCAATTTTCAAATGAGTGTCGGAATTTTTGTTAGAAACATTTTCTTGCACAAGTGTATCTGTTGGAGTAACATGGCTATATCTGCTACTGTTGTGTTTTGATTTATCGCTTTCTTCCAAAAGTTCTGCGCTTTCACGACTTGCCGTTATAGTTGTAGGTGGCGTGGGTGGAGGTGATGATGAATCTTGATAATTATCCGTTTCTTTTACGGAAGAACACTTGTGAGAGCTTGTTAAATTAATTAAGTTGTCATCCGAAGTTTTACATACTTTTTCTTGAAACTCTGTTTTGCTAGACATTTTTTCTGCACTAGGTGAATGCTCTGAGTCACCATTCTGTTCTTGTTTCTCAGTAACATTGCGTACTTGTTCGTCATCATCGACAGCACCGTGAAACGCGCCACTTGCATCAAAAGTACCCCCAACATCCGAAGGGTTTTCCATCGCCCACTCCGGGAGCATCATTTCATCATTCGTGTTACCATCTCCTTGTATATTTGAAATTGCCCCAACCCCTGCGCTATTTGGCCATATATTTCCACTTACAGAACTTCTAGTTCCAGATGATGTAACAGAAATAGACCGCATAATTCCGGCTGCAGCTGTCGATTTACCAGAAACTGCTGAATGTCCAATGCGTTCGTTATGCGTTGCAGATATAACGGAATTTGACCGCAGCATCATTACACCACTACCTCCGCCAGCAGCAGCTCCGTTACCACCTGTATTATCATTGCTTGCCAAATCATCATCTCTCCAGCTGGTTGACCTGCCCCAACGTGTGTGTGATGTGTTCACTCTCCAGCCGCCATCTGCGGAGAATGTTGTAGCAGTAGTAGGCTCACCACCTGACGCATCTTCATTACGACTGCGTCTCCAATTTTCCATATTCCTTGGATGATTGCTGAATTCTCTGCGCGGACTTGATATTGGTGTATTTCCATTCCAATTATCAGCAGCCAAACTCCCTCCTCCAATTATTGCGGACCCAGACACTGCAGGATCACCAGCTGCACTACCATTTCGTTCACCCCATGACCGATCAGTCTGCAAAAAGAACAGATTAATTGAAATTAAAATGTACATCGTAAAATTAAATTTTTTAAATTATTACTAAAAGTTTGCGGCACAGATTTGTAAACAAATGTTTTATAAATTTGTGCGTAATAAAGAATTGAATGATAAATAGCTCACAAATCAGAAAATTATTCCTATATACATATATATTTATGTTCTTTGTGCGGGTGACCAGATAGGAACGAGAGCATATGAACTTTAAATGAAACAACAACGATAATGATTATATGCATGGAATAGAACATCATTCGCATAGAAGCTCGGCTTCGGTGGCAGCACTTCAATAGAGGGGGTTCAAACCGCATGATCGCGGCGACCGAGATGACTCGGTCGCTAAACATTTCCACACAACTTAGTGCGCTACGTCGGTTTGTTGAAACCACAGATAGAACATATCGATGTTATCGAGCTCTGCATAATTCACGGGCTTCTTCGTCATTTCGAAGCAAATAAGGTCCGATAGTGCTGCCATGTCATAAATCGTACCATCCAGTCAATATTTGTGGATGCAGCGATACTTTGTCGGGCACTAGTGAATTGCATTCGCTGCATTAGCGGCAATTTTGCTTTTTAGATTAGTCGGTGAGTCAAAAATAAGCTTTTTTACCGAAAATTCGGATCTACGGCCCACATTTCCAGCGCCCATTCCTTACGTCAGTACAATCTTATACAGATTTAGCCACAAAACAAAGGCCAAAGTAAGCCAGGTTGACTCTCTGGCGATTCCCAATGCAGCTCATCGGTGGCAAATTCAATTTCTTTTTAACGTATTTAGCTTCAAAAGACAACGAACTAATAGATTTATAGAAATGTCAAAAGTTCAGACCTAGACATGCTCAGGTCCCATCTCCTTTTCATCTACAACAGTACTTACTTCAGCTCTAAACAGACAACATTATAGATTTTGTATCTGTAGTCAGATTCAAAGTGAAAGTAAACATGCTCATCTCAGGAAAGCTATTGATACTGTTGAACATCCTATTCTAGTATTATGGACGAAAAGTCCACAGAATGCTGAGAAACCTGTGGTTGGTTCAAATTTAATTCCCTGTAATATTCGATTGCTGTTGTGACACAACTAACTTCCACAGATTTACAGCGAACGTAATAAAAAAAACTTGCATCAACAGGTTGTCACGACAGTGGCTCCCTTGGCCAAACGTCCAGTGTCGTGTTAGCTGATGTAAATGCGTACCCTACAGCTAACGATACACTGGACGCGCTTAGCCACCGTGCCACTGTTGCGACAGGCCAATTTAGCAGAAAAATTTCAACTTTTTGATGATTTCGAATACACGTAATTTATTTGGTAATTATTTGAGAAATACCCACTGTACATAACCGCATATCAGTTTTTTATTATTTTTATTATTTAATTATTATTTGCTTTGTTATGCTGATTGAAATATCAGCGATTGCACTGTTGCAATTTTAAAAACAGCGCGGTCTACTTTTAGCATCATACTTGAACTGATGGGAATGTCAAACAATATTACATTGTACCCGACTACGGCAAAGCAAAAATGAGGTTATGAAAAAATATACAAATATTTCACAGATGCTGCGACAACTTTATTTAAACAACTTTATTTAAATTTAAGTAATGCAAGCCTCACAAGTTAGTCATCAAGATGCTGAGCAAAATGGAAAATTATTGACATAGTTCCAGCTGCAGATGGTCAGGTCGGAAGGGTCAAGACGAAATTTGGTGTGCTACAGCACACCAGTGGTAACGTAGGTGGCAATTTTAGATCTCGATAATGAGCACGCTCGTATTCCTGACTCTTTTACGGACAGGGAAATGATAACGCCGAATAAAATGATTAAAAAAGTTTAACATCGCACCCTGTTTAGTTTACGAATTCTTTTCACAAGCTTCTTTACTACTTTATATTATAGTATTATTCTTCAATAACGGTACCTTTTAAACGACCAGGTACGTATGCCAAATATCCTGTTTTTTGTTGTTTTTAAACTTATATTGCAATATTTTCTAAATTACATATAAGAAAGAAAAATTTTGTTTGGAGTTGAGTTGAGTATAACATCTTTTCAAAAAATTTTTAATTTTAATGCGGTCGCTCCCTCGCTTTAAAATCTAGATTTCAATAAAAGTATTTTATTGCACTTGAAACGCAATAAATTTAATTTTTCCTAGAAGTAAAAATTGAGTGCTCATGAAAAATATTTTGTATAGTCTTCATGGTGCTTACGAAAGGATTTCACGAACTTTGGAATTGACGCTGTTCGCACAACTCCATTCAGAGATTAGTGGTTAATATATGTAAATCATATTTTGCTTTATATTCCCAATCTCAAAAGCTTTGGTGTATTACTGAATGAATGCATTTGTTTTTTACATAGTCCAAACACACTAACACATTTTTCTTTTCAGTATAAATATATACGTACCTTAATTACGGAAGAACGTTGATCGTCGTCAAACATGGCAGTTGGTCTTTGAAAAACTGGATGGTAAATAGATTTGCCACGCATACGACCTCTTTCTAAGCAACCGACCCTACCTGTGCCCCTGGTTGATGTGTTGAAACCGACTGGTGATCGTTGAAGCCATCCCGGCCTTTGCTGGAATAATTGTTTTGTACATTAATAATAAGTATCTTCAAAATTGTTTCATCAAAGTTGCTTTCAATGAAAATATAGAAATAAAATTTTTTGGCGTACAAAATTATAATATCGGCTGACTTACGCAAAATCGTATGTATTTAAAGATACATACATACGTTAAAAACATTTTTGTGTACAAATAGCAGTCAATTGACAATTTGCGATAGATAAATTAGAAATGATATCATTATATAAATATACACTTATATACATTTCCAATACCAAGGATTGATTCTTTGTGGTCCTACAGCCTACTCCAAAGAATGTTCCGCTTCCAGTTGCACGACTTTAAATTTTATTAAGCATTTTTTTTGCCGCTAGTCTTCATATCCTGACCAAACCTTCATCCAACATAAAATTCCTAATCGATTTTTGCCAGCGTAGTACTCAGTGCTACGCCCACATCTCTGCCATTTATTTTACAACTTCTGACATACAAATGTAATCAGATATATCTACAACTTCTCTTCTCAACCAAGTGTAAGTAAAACCAACAACATTCAAATATTCACCCTCTAAAATTAATGTTATCTCACTGAACTTTGAAGAATTCGGCTCCAAATTGAAACTTGAATATTCAATGTTTAAATTTCTATAAAATTGACATAAATGGGATCTTAAAAAACTGTTATCACTTGCAATTTTTCATAAATCTTGACACATATTCATTACAATTATAAAGAATAAAAACTCTTTTACCAAAATCATAAACGAAATAGCCCAGTTAATATAAAAAGTAAAAAAAATATATATATAACTTAAATTATAAATATAAGATATTATACATTATTATATGTTGTACATTGGTAGAAATTTGTACTTGATAAATTATTTGTAAATATTATAATATGCATTTACACGTAATTAAATTCGCACACAATACATACATACAAATCAATTAAATGCATGCAGGTGCATACACGTGTATGTATATAGATTTGGAACGATTTCCGCCATCTCCTGCCAAGTCAAAGAGACAACCCGGATTCCACTATGTGCCATTTTCACTGTCATTTTTAGTTCAAAAGCGAAAACACTGAAGATGGCACATAGCCGAAAACACGACTGAAACCAGCTCCAAATATCTATATCAAATTACCCTGTCAGATAATTAAGTCAAGAATCGAACAAACACGAGTTTACCTCTTCCATATACATATGCAAGATGCAACTAAATTGCCCAATGTAAAAGCACTCTGCATGTTGCCTAGTAGAGTGCACGTTTCCTGATTATTTCAGACAAAAAGAAACTGAATTTTGTTTCGAAAACTTAAATAAAAACACATTAAAAAAGTATTAAAAATTACAAATAAAAGAAAAACATACTTGTTTAATATAGCTAGATTTGTATGAGCAAACAACGAAGTGAATGCTTTTATATTCTTAATTATTTGAGTGTAATAAAAAAAAACTACATACTGCTGTTGGTGTTGATCCTTGCATCATTTCCTCATCTGTACTAGGAACTAAAGCTAGTGGAAATTGAACTCTTTCGACAAAAAGGTTTTTATACGACGGCAGTATTTCAGGTATGCCGCAGTTTCTATCAAATAATAACAGCATTTCTTCTCTGCCATACCGAAATTCCGGAAAAGTGTTGCGTGAAGTTCCAGAATTGGTCGTATTGATATTATTATGAAAGCTGTTTGCATTAAGATTTGACGAATTACTATTGGGATTATTTATGGATGTTACATCGCCGCCACCGCTTGAGCTGCAAGAACCGAACACACCTGTAGGATTTGACACTTGACCACTTGCATTAACAGAGTTGGAGCACGTAGAATCGGCTGACATATTTCGCAACCATTCGGGACCGAATTTCATGGAGTCTGTCATTTTTTTAATTTTTTGATTTTTTCTTGATTTGGTTTCTCAAATGGAAGCTTATATTTGCAATCTACTAATGCGACGCTTTTTAGTAAAACAGATTTATAGCAACTGGTTCAAATACCTGTGGATGTACCTGTAAAAAGCAGAGATATTTAAACAAGATTATAAACAATCAATTAAGATGCTTTTGTTCTTTAATTTTCATAGAAAGCAATAAAATACTGAATTTAAGTATTAGGTTTTCAATACGGGCGAGCCCATGTTGCCAGTCTGTCATTCAGTCAATTTGGCTGAATCTGATATATTCTTTCAGTGTTCAGAAAACTTAAATATTTAATGATTTAAATAAATAAAAGTAAACAACATAAAAATACAATAACAAATAGTACATGATCATCCAAAGCGGTTAAAAAATAATTCCACTGATATTCACTCAGTGCATGAGTGCACCAAACATTAATGTAAAAAATACAGAAGGGAATACCAACATTGCTTATTATTCTTTTAGTTATACAGCTCCTAATAATGCAATGAACAATATAAATAATAAAAAGATAACAGTGTTTTCTTTTAAACGGCAGACCAATTGACCAAACTCGCTCATTATCCGCAAATATAAATATATCTGCAGCAGAAATAACGAACTCAGCAAATAAAATTCAACAAATAAAATTCAACAAAGAAAAAAAACAGGCACTCTATCTAAACGCGTGCAAACTGGTGTGGATCGGTACATAACCATAACAAAGAGAAAGGGCAGTCCTAAGACTTCGCAACAAGATCGAACCGCCAAACAATATAAAGGTTCTCATCAAGTAGATGCAATATCGGTGAGTGAAAATAGAAATTCTGTACTTGCGACCCCGAAACTTCTAGTCTTTGAAACACACTACGAAAAAATTAATCTTTTTTTTTTAATTACAGCAGACACCCAAGTGAAAGGGCATGTGGTTTACTGCCATTATAGTCCGGAAAAACGTAAGGAATTTTTAAATGCCTGAATTAAAGGAGGACTTGCCGTCTCGTCAGTGTATTGCTCGCCTAGGCATAAAATCGAACACCATCAATTTGGGACGTTTATTGCCGCTGGTGATTTCAAAGTAAAGCACACATATTGGGGTTCCAGACTCCTTAGTCCTAGAAGTAGGCAGTTATATTATACGGTTCAACAAACAACCTAGACGTCGTATCTGACGGTAAACCCACCTATTGTCCCACAAATTTTATTGATTTTGCTATAGTAAAAAAACATCAAACGCGATCAACTGATAATTAGTTCATCCTATGTTCTATCTTCTGATCATTTCACACAACAGTTCTGACATTGCACCTGAAACCCCAATTTCTTAACGAAATAAAAACACGAATTGGTTAAAATATAATATGTGACCTCTCACTTATTTTTAAGTGTCCCACTGAGAACCCCAGCTGATATTTGAGCAGCTGCAGCCATCAACGTACCAGTGAACAACAGATATACAGATACTCGTCATTGAGAAAAAAAAGACTTGGAAAGCAATGGCAAAATAATCCTTCTCCACACGTAAAAATGCAAATGAACTTATCAAAAAAAACCTTACGCAATAAATTCAGACAGAAACACTAATCCCAATAAAAACACGGATTACAGCATGTGGAAAGCTGTAAAACACTGACAATGTCCTATTGCCCAAAAATTCCTACTAAGACTTGAAGAACACTATAAACCCAAAAGAAAAGGCAAATGCGGTCGCAAATGACTGTTTAAAAACTTACCTAATTCAGCTGTAAGAATTTTACTTTACATATTTAATGTCCATCCTCTTGGTAGATGTCTGAAATTATGACTCCGAAACCAGGAAAGAACTTAAGTCAGATTACGTACTACAGACACATTAGCCTACTCCCGGTTTTGTCAACGATATTTGAAAAAATATTCGTCTCGAGTGTAACTCCTTATCTTAATGAACAAAACATTGTCCCATATCATCAGTTTCGTTTTCGAGCAAGGCATAGTAATATTCAACAAGTCCATAGTATCGTTACCATTATTAGATCGGCTTTGGAAAGAAAGCAAAACTGTTCATCTTTATTTACAGATATTTCCCAAGCTTTTGATATAATTTGCCATTATGGGCTACTCACTAAAATAGCTCGGGTTCTTTCTGAAACACCCACAAGCTTTTAAATAGGTCAAAGGATCAGCTTTCAAAAAATGTGAGAATCAGTTCAGGTGTACCTTAAGGTAGTGTGCTAGGGCCTCTATCATATATCATTTATATAGCGAATATGCAGACAATCACATATACATATACGTCAACGTTTGCAGACGACACTGCAATTATTAGGGTTAAAAACGATCCGACGATAGCATCTGCACGACTTTAGTCCCATATTCATGATCTAGAAGACTGGCTAAAGCAGTAAAGAATAAAGGCAAATCTATCGAAATGTGCTCAAGTAACGTGTTCCCTAAGGCAAGATTTTCCACCAATTTCAAATAGCACTATTCCAGCTGATTAACACATTAAGTATTTGGGTATCCACACAGCTAGACATCCGACTTGGTCCCGCCATATTGAGCCAATCTTGACGACCATAAAACTTTGAACAAATCAACTACACTGGTTTATATGTAGGTCCTAACTCAACTCTGGCTTTGGAATACAAAGTCCTTTTATAGAAATCTGTTATAAAGCCAATATGGTTACATTGCGTTCCGCTATAGGGCACTGCATCAAACATCCAGAAATTACAAATAAAACTAAATGACTTGATGGCATTTAAATAAACCAATTAAGGATCGTTTTCTATTATTTCAACAGGCATTTTCTGTAGAATTTCTCTTTTAACAGATATGGCTGAATCTATTAGAGATGAATCAAATAAGGGCAAAGTCAAATTAAAAACTAAACTAAAAAGTAAACTCAATAGTAAGTACAATTTATCAAGTTCTGCGTGTCGTTTGATCTGGTCATACTTATGCTAACGTAAACAATTTGTCCCGGTAAAGGGGCTTGCGTCTGATGTAATGGTGGTTAGATCCGGAGTTCCGAAGGATGATTTATTTGATAATATCGGATATAGTACAGTAGCTATGGGAAGGGGAACACCATTTTTTTGATATCCTCAGGGTTACTGTGTGTTTTGAACAATTGGATAAAGCCAAATTGAAGAAAAATTATCTTTTCAAGGACAGCATTTCCTCTAAATGTTATCTTATTTTGCATAGACAGTTTACCTGAATCTCTTTTTGCTGATCTATGTTAGAAAATATGCATCGCACGCTATACTAATGTCGCAGATTAATTACTCTATTGAAGTTTACTCAGGTTGTCATATTTGCAATATAAACAAATTTGTTCTATAGTGCATTGTCAGATTTGCTAACACCGAGCGCTCATGTTTCTAACAGTATGGGGATTTCTTAAAATTGGCATTCGAGTATAATTTGAAATTCCACCTGGAATTGTAAAATTCCAGAGTACAGAGCATATTGCACATATGATAACATTTATTAGATCTTCTAGAAATACCAAGACCATTATATCTAGTATTTATAATGCAACAGTTGTAGTATGAATTACTCGTTTGTGTAAAAACCTACCTAGAAACTTACGTACTTTCTCAATGTTATTGATAATCTTTAACCGTAAACTTAATGGATGACACAACTTGCCTTATAAATAATAGTCAATTTTAATTGGGTTTGTACATCTTCTTTTGCGATACCTAACCGTCCTGGAGTCGTTAAGATTTGTTTCCTTGTTATTATTTACTGTAACAACGTATACATACATAGATTATTATTAACATGTAATAAAAGATTAAATATTTACTTGGCTTATAGTTTTCGTATACAAATTTGTTATATACATTTTTTATTGACCAATAGGTTCACCTCTATTAGAAATAAATTAAATAAATGAAAAGCGAAATATATATTTAAAACATAAGCAAAGCCTGCGTTAGAAATAATGATCGTTCAACGGCTATGCAAAGGGGTCCTTGAGGACGAAACATATGTTACCTTATGTAAAAGTATAATTTTTACAACGTCCACCCAATGAATTAAAATTTGGACACATGGACACCCTTGGGCTAAAACTTTGATGATAAGCTTTATTGATACGTATAATGCCGCAAATGCATTCACATACATATATGCTAATTGTAAACGCCAGCAGCAAGGTAAAATTTGGCTACCGCCGGTTTTTAATTTTCTAAAATTTAATTTTCTAACACCTTTTTTTAATAAAGAATAGTTTTTCTCGTTGATCTTTTTATTATATCATAAACTAAATACTCTTATTGTGATAATAATAACAATTCTCAATTGATTATGCATTTTCACATTTCTTTTGTTGCATATGTACATATCATACAGCGGGTATGTGTATATGTACATATGCATCCATACGTACATACATAAATATAAGTACTTCTTTTGAAGTTCATGTGTATTTTGCTTGAATCATTAAAACCAACTTCTTAAAATGCAGATAATTTAAAACAATTAGAGATCCTTCATAGAAGCCATACATATTTAAAAACGGTATTAAATCACTACCTAGTAATTACTAAGTATATTTCAGGGTTGCTCCGTAAATCTATATACATTTTGCATCCGTAAAAAACTATGCACTTATTTTTTTTAGTTATTCGTTGGTGGCAGATATATTTTTTATTTTATAGTTTTTATTTACTTTTTAATACATAAATACATTTTCTTATACATTATCACTTTTCATTTAAAGTTACATATCATTAATTGTATTAGAAGTCAAGAACTTAAGTCCAACAAAATAAGCAATATCATTGATAAAGATTATTACATATGTATATGGTTAATTTTGAAGACATGACGTTGCCATAATATATTATGTACAAAGAACAACATTTTCATGCTTTTGATGACTTTACTTGAGGCATTTTTCTGGCCAAAACAGTTTTTAAATAAATGAAATCATTAGCATAATTACAATATGTCTACACTGACCGACTTAGCGTCATTTATAACAAAAAATTTACACAGGCACTAAACACACAAATTTTTTCAATTCCCAATTCTTCACAAACGTTTCTTGTACTTACGCAAACGACGTACACAATCCTAATTTTTATTGTGAAATATATTCTAGAATGCTTTGTTGAATTTTTCCGACTATTCAGAGTCAATATTGCTTAATGTTATTAAATAAGGCAAATATAGTTTTAAAATTTGATATTACTTGGGATATAAATATTTTTTTTTATTTAGCAAAAAATATCACGCAATGAGGTGTGCCTTGTTAAACGCACGAGAAGATAACAAGCCAGTGTTGCCACGTTCTGAAGAACATGTAACGTGGACAAAACACAACTAGTTATTAACACTTACTTTGGAAATTGCAAATCAAGAAGTAGAACAAGGCGAATTAAATTCGCCTTGAAGTATTCCTGTTTATATTTATTTAGTTTTTTTTTTATTATTAAATATTGAATCTTTCTTCTTATACTACATTTACATCTACGCAAAATCTAGTAGATTTCAGCTCAAAACTCGAAGAAAACTCTGCCGTTTACACCAATGCTTTTTGACGTATTATTGGACTTCATTTTCATAACAAAAATAGCTGACTGAAGAAAGAATAAAAAATTGGCTCTAAACTTAATTAAATTCGTGCTACAATTGTTTCTATACACATAATTATATATGTAATATTACTTACACTTTATTTATTATTATTTCATTCATATTGAAACCACTTATTTTAACTTTTATTATTTTTTAATGTTGCTGTAAATATTTTGTTTCTACCGCGCTTTTTTTTTTTGTTACAAATGTCAAAATTTTCTTGTTCAGCGCTATATATTTCAGTACATTAGCCAAAAATACATAGTTGCATCATTTAGTATTCCAAGATTTTGAGAGATTTTGCCAAAATCTAGTTCGTAAGTAGATTTTGTTTTGCATGGGAAATCTGGTGGAAATGAAATAGATTTCGCTCAAAATTTCATAAGTACCAGATTTTGGCTAGATGTAAATGTAGTATTAGGTAGTATGTACATTTATTAAATGGTCGTACACAGAAGCAAAAATTTAATTTTTTATAGTCCATTAAGGCTATAGTGAAAATATCAAATTTCTCCCGAAATCAAGTTTAAATAAATTTACGGCTTGTTTAGCCGTAAATTTGTATGCACATTGAAGAGCGTCTGTAAAATAACGAGAGAAAATGCGTTCGTGTTATTCTGTGTGATGAATACATGTAGATGTTCCTGCTCAGTTTTATCATAATTTTTTGACTCTCATCGAGATTGTCTGGATGCTTTTACATTGTTTGAAAAATACGTGTAGATATTTCTATTCAGTTTTATCGTAATTTTTTTGTCTCTCATGGTTGCTTTTGCATTGTTTATGAACGCGTGTTAACAGACGAGCGCGCACACACAATACTACATACCTTATAATATGTCTGTGTATTTTGTTCTTGTAATGGCATAACAGAGTTGTGCGAACAATTAACATCTCTGTTTGAACATGAAGTCTCCTTGAACAGCGAATGTATCGACTAACCAAATTGTTGTGGGAGCAGCATAATGTTCGATGGCTGAACAGATTTATGTCTAGTCAAGACGTCATTTTACTTTCAACCACAGATATAATCTGTGCTTTCAACGTGAGGTTTATTGATTTGGAGTTGCCATATTTCACTGCCATATTTTCATAAAAACATTAATTATATTTTACAAGGAAGTTGTAATAACGAATAACAGCTAAAAGTCACCACCTTAATTGATTATTTCCATATTCTCATTACATTGCAAAAAGTGCTCAGTGTTACATTGTTTACAGACGAGCGCATACATACATACATATTTTTTGTTTCGCCTGTGTGTGCTTTTTTTTGTGTGATGGCAGAACAGAGCATTGGGACCAACTGTTCGGACAATATTGATTTTGTACGAAACGAACATACCATCATCAGCGGCAGTCTTCACGAGCCGAAACCCTGTGCGAACAGCATGAATGTATGATCGGTGAACAGATACATGGCTAGTCATGACGGCATATATACTCAAACTGAACACGAAAATCCATACGTATTCTCCACACAAAATACCACAACCCCATTTTTTCCGTTAATTGGCTGACGTTTTCTCCATGTTCGAACGCAATTTTGCATTGTTAATTACACCACGTCGTGTCTAGCGACAAACTTGTTCGCACATTGAGACATCGCCTGCATAATAACAAGAGAAAATGTGGTGGTGGTCTTCTGTTTGAAGAATACGTGTAGATGTTCCTGTTCAGTTTTATCATATTTTTTCGTCTTTCATCGAGATTGTATGAATGGTTATAGCATAGCTTATGAACGGGTGTTTACAGACGAGCGCACACACACATACAATCTTTTTATTTTGCCTCTCTATTTTGTTTTTGTAATGGCATAACAGAGATTGTTCTTGATTTGTAGGCTGCCAGAACGAAAAATGACACTGAAGATGGCATAGCCGAAACCGGTTTATCACCGAACTAAACTTGCCAAGGGATGACGGAAATTCGTTTCGAAAATTCTTCAGCATAACTGAGTTGTGCGAACAATTGTTCGGAGTAGTCTGTTTGAACATGATGGGACCATGAACAGCGACTTTCATGACTAGTAATGTTAAGACGCCGCCATTTATAATAAATGGAGTTAGCCGCTGTAATGCTTTATTTAATGCCGCCGACCGAAATTATACCCGGCTTGTGAGCTACCAAAGTATGACAACTGTGAATCGTCGCTGTTAATTCGCAAATCGTGTAAAAACCGGACATTATACATAAAAGTAATAATTTCAGCAATAATATTAATTAAAAGTTTTCTACCAAAAACTTATTGTTTATTTTACCTAACTAAAAGACGGATTTTTTTGATATTAAAAACATAAGAACTAACGTGTAAGAAAATTTTCAACTCTAGTGCTACCAAAAAAATACTGTCGCGCTGCCATTTTCCCAAAAAGAAGAACTCCATGCATATGTATATATGATCAGGTAATATTAAAAATATAGTTTTTACATCTCGAAAATGTTTTAATAATAGTTTTAGACATGATTAAGTAACCATTAAAAATAATCATTGTTAAAAAGTGCATCATGCACTTTCTATAATGAGCTGTGACCACGACATCAAATTCAAAAATCATATTTTGTGTTAGACGTACTTGCTGAAACCACGGAAATGCAATATTTCATTTTATATTCAATCTAAATATCCTCTGAGGCTGGGCATAAATACTATTGTATATATTTTATTAAAATATAAATATCAACAGGCTACGCTTCTAGTACTAATTACTTCTCGCGTTTAAACTCATTAAAAGTCATCATGAAAGAAAGAAAACTTGTTCACGTGTTATGTGTGCCTGTGTGTGTGTTGTGTAAATGCATGCACGAGAAAAAGCGGAATCTGTAGTTTTGCTCTATGGCATATAGTTATTTCAAATATTTTGGTTCTATTTCATAGATTATCATTGTAAACAAATAATTAGACGCAACGTTGCAAATAAGTTCATGAGTAACTAAATGTCGTTTGTAATAAATATTGTATACATTAAAAATTTAATGTGAGAAGTTAAATTTTTATTTTTTAATGATTGGGTCATCGTTTATAAATTTTGCTATTGTCCATTTTACTTTCTTATACTTAACCAAGTCAGCATTATTCGGACACATTCATACATACATAAGAAATGTGACTTTATAAAAAATAAACAAACATGTTGGGGTAAAATTGATCTCAAGTCCTGCAGACTTATTCTTCAACAATAGTTTATTCTTGAATCTCAAATAAAATAAGTAATTAAAAGTAAAATATGTTTTAGCTTGTTAGCAATTCTCTTCCACAATTCACAATATAAACAACGTGAATTAACTTTAGAGGAATTTTAAAATATATGTAGGAACTTAAAATATAAGCGGATCTAAAAAGAATCTAGTAAAATGACAATAGCTGGAATATAGTGTGAAGATTAAGGCTAGATATAATAAATAAATCATCGGAGAAAGAATTTTTACCCGGGAATCGGAAATCGTCAGTAATAACAATTGAAAATGTGACGAATTCGTCCGATAAACACATTAAAGATTGGAGGAACATCAAATCAAGAATCTAGTGAAGGAACAATTACAACATTATACCGAGTCAAATAAAATCCTTTCGGAATTCCTATACGTAATTATAATCAAATTTTCATATGAAATTGCAGTAAGCTACATAATAAATCCATGGAAAAATTTTAAAAAGCTATTAACATTTTCGGAGTCTTCTTAGCATTTAAAAGAGCTTTTGCAACGATTGATAAATATAATGCTACAAAAACTTAAGTACGACTTTAAAATATAGAACTAAAGTGGTTCAAATCACATTTAACAGCCAGAAAGCAGAATAATAAACTAAACAACAACAACAAGTCCACCATAACTAACAACGATTACAGGGTACCGCAAATATCAATTTTAGGAACGCTATTAATCATTTTGTACATAAGTGATACTGTGCTGTACAATGTACTGTATTCAATGTAATTATAATCTTGGCCAGGATATAGAAAATGTTCACGTTTAGCTAAATATGAACAGACAAATTAAATGAAAGTAAAACAAAAATAATCGAGATAAATATTGAAAGCGATAACATTTTTAAAATAAATAATAAAATTATACAGAAAGCGAAGAAAATAAAGTTCTTAGGTTTTATTATCAATAAATCCTTACAAGTTTCAAAGTCAGTGATTGTATTTCATCGGTAAAATATATACATATATATTTCGAATTAGGGTTAACAATTTTATATAAATGCTACACAACAAATCAAATTCAACGATTACAAAATTTAAAAAATAATGCAATGCTATCATATTAAAATACAAGAGATATATATACTTCGAACACCTTTATGCTGCATTCCCTAAAATCATTAGACATAAAATAAAGACTTGAACTTAACACTATAATATATATGCAGAAAGTGAAACGCGGAAAAGCACAGAATTCTTAACTGATCTAATGGTATACGTGAGAGAGGCTGTACCGTATCAGCTCTGAATATGGACACTTAAGTTTGAAAGAGTATTAATAACTGCAATGCAACAATCGATATTCTACAAAGGTTTACAACTTTACAATTCATTGCCAAATAATGTATAAATTGAACTTAATCAAAATATATCTATTCTATCTAGAGCTTAAAAAGAGTAATGAAAAACTGTTATAAACAAGGTATAATATATTTGATTTGTAAAATTTTTATAATACAAGTAACAAATTTCTTTTAATAAAAAAATTTAAAAAAATTCCGAGACTTTGTTCTCATAAGTTAATAATTGAAAGTAAGTGAGCAGGGTTGGCGGACCTAATATTATATAAACTTTTTACTTGCTTTTAAACAGTGTTGTGCAATAGGCTTAATGCCACAGAACTTAGCCAGAAATGAAGAGCTATAGGGTGATTTTTTAAAAGTTTGGGTTTTGATAATTAAAAAAAAAAAATAAGTGAATGAAACATTTATTTTGTCCGATAAATAAATTTACTCTCTTAAAGATTAAACCCATCCGCGGCAATGCCTAAGGTGGTTCTCCTTCAGCTCCAATTTTGGCATAATTTCGCCGTGTATGTTACCAATCACTTCTTCATGATGTCTTTCAACGCAGTAAACACATGTTTTAAACAACACAAAAAGTGCGCTCTTATCTTCTTAAAATGGTTTTTATCTATACTTGCGTATCCTTGAGATTGGTTTCAGAATTGTTAAAAATATAATTTTCTTATGCCTCAAATCACTGTTGTTACATAACAGGAATCATTTGTCATCAGGAAAAATAAATTTAGTTTTTACGTTTGATCAGTTACAGTAAATAAAAACGGAAAATTGTCTCTTACCGTGTATAATAATTAGTTGAAAGTAAAACTAAACCAGACGGTACATGGATTTTATATCTCTTTCACATTTTTGTTTTTCGTGTGACTTACAATGTTTGGTGCATACATCAATGTAATATCAAATCACAGCATTGCCTACCTGTTAATATAATTTCGTTTGTTTACTTTTTCTCATCCAAAATAATTTGTTTACAATAAAAAAAAAAAAAAAAAACAACGGATAAACAAATAAAATGAAAAATCCTAAAACAATTAAACTAAGTTTCTTGGTGATAAATTTATATATACATCAATTTATTAGATTATATACATATACTTCATTAATTTTTTTCCGGCCTTTTGCGAAAAATGTTGTTTACATGGATTTTATGCTGATATCGACATTTTATGTAATGTAAAGTAAAAAATCTACATTGGATACTCAGAAGCTCTAGTCTAGTTGAAATATCAGACAATTCGAATGCCTTATGCATTCACTTTTATGCCACTCTCTCCATAAAAGCTCTGGCGCTGCCAAACTAGGGACTCGTCGTGGCCAAATGGAAAAATTCCTCCATGCATTTCACCAATTTTCGGAACTGCATTGCTAATGACATCTTAATGATGGAAATGACAAATTCAGTTATTAACACAAAGAACATTCTTTATAATATGTAAAAATATTTCAAAACTTTCTTGTTTAAATACTTTGATAAATAGGAGAGGTAATGCTTTGGTATTGCATTGCTACAAGAAGCCAACAGCTTCAGACAAAATTAATAATTATTATTCAAAATACAGTAAAGCAATTATTATTAACACGGTTAAAAGCTTACTAACTAGAAGGAGTGCTCAATGTATGTGATAGGGAATTTCATAGAAAGAATAAAGAAAAGATTAGGAATATATTAGGCGAGAGTGGTGTTCAGTGAAACTAAGAATAAAATTCATAAATTAGATAAGTCAAATGTAGTGCATAAAATACCTTGTAAGGGAAATGATCAGAACTAAAATAGCTGGACATAAATCAAACCTTAATTGCAGATATCCCGTTAGCACAACATTACATCTTCATTATTTTGAATTATTTAGAGTACAGAGATTAGTTATAAGCGCAGTTATACTACTGTGGGCAAAAAATAGTAAGACTTTGTTCATAATTTTAAATTTCTTCATGTATTCTGCCAAATCTATTTCGCCCCCTCAAATGATCTTTTAAAATGGTTTTCACTGATCTCTCCGATATTCCAACGATAACAGTAAGGTCTCGGACTGTCAATCGTCGATTCTCGAACACCAATTCCTTGATTTTATTGACGTGTTGATCATCAGTTGATGTTGATGGCCGTCCTGGACGTAGTTCGTCGCCAACGCGTTCCCGACCCTCTTTGAATAATATGTATTAATCAAAAACACTTGCTTGCGACATACAATTATCACCGAAGGCCTCTTTTGTAACATTCTGAACGTTTCGGCACCAGAAATTTCATTCCGCACACAAAATTTAATGGAACTTCTTTGTCGAATGATTTCACTCATTATAAAAATCGACGACTACACTAATTATACTTCAGAAAGACAAGCGTATACTAAACACTAATGATTACTTTGATGTGATATTTGGCACAGATGTCACTGACAGACATACCAACGTAGAAAAAAATTCCGGCAAATGGATTTCCGCTCGAAATTTAAATTAAAAAGTCTTACAATTTTTTGCCCACAGTAATGTTACGCAGGAATAAGGCATTTAGTTCATAAAACAAGATAGTTGATATAAAAATTTTTTAGTGTTTTGATTTACGCTAAGTAATTTCGTACACATGTTAATACCAAGACATTAAGACGTTACTTTTGAAATATTAAATTTGACGTTTAAGCTACCAAGTTTTTTATAATTTAATTCCCTTTTACGAATGCAACTGTGTATTATACGAACGCTTTACATAATACCAAGTGTCTTACGATTCGTAATTTCTATTCGAAAGGTTTATCAATACGAATAGAATTACGCGATAAAGGCCCAACTTTATCAACTTTCTTGACATAATTTTTCCTCTTATTAATAATCCGCCAGGTTTTAAAAACATTGTGGAAACTCTATTTTCGCTGTCTAGTCTAGATTTTGTAATTTTTTCCACAACCTTTTTTTATAAAATAGAAATATACAGGTGTGTCACAGGATTTGTAGGAAAGTGAATATTTCCACATTATTCAATTCGTAACGTTTTTATTTTGGTTCTCCAGCTTTCAACCGTATTTAGGAATCCGAAAAAAATAAAAACATTGATTTTTTGGCATTAAATATGGTAGCACTACTGAACAGCTGGTTGCTAACGGATATAAAATAAAAGGAATACAAATAAACGAAAGTAAAGTATTTTTGAAGTAATAAAAAAAACTATGTGTCAATGCTTTTTTTGTTCGTTTTTACATTTTTTTCCTGTTGATTAAATACATTTGAAAAAAAAAAAATACAAAAAATGTATTACAAACGTTATTTTACATATGTTTTAAGACACGATTTAAATAAAAACAAAATTATTTACTATTGAAAATCTGTTTTGAGCACCCTTCTGGCGCAATAACTCTTAAATTCTGAAAAAACCCTTCAATTATTTGAGGTGAAAATATACGCAAAAAAAATCGTTTCACTTTTTCTGGAGAAGCTAAAAACGTTTTCACTTTCGCAGAAATTTGTTTTCTGTGACATACCTGATTGTTGTTACAGAGAAATTATTTTCTTTTTTCTATTGTCTGCATAACACTCTTTTGTTCTAAAATTGAAATACTTTTTGCCACTGTCAGACAAATTTTTCATCAACCGTCTTTCAAAAAGTTAAAAACGAAGTGTAAAATCATTTTAAGTTTATGTTTAATATTGATGTTATTATACGAAGCTCTTTGCTCTAAAAGTGTAAATAATATACTAATTATAGCTATTTCAATTTTAGATGAATTATTAAAGGAAGCTTTTACACAGCCAAGATATTAAATACCAACCAGCAAACTGTCTTCAAATAGGCAAAAGGTATCTGATTCTGAAAAATTGTTGCCACAAAATCCACCAGCATCTATAAGTGACCAGCATATATTATACACACCGGTCTTCTATATCCCTGGTTTGAATTTAATTTGTTTATAATATTAACAAATTTGATTATTTTCTGATATTGTAGGGAACGGTGGTTATGTAGCAGCACCATCTGCGGGTTATACATTACCCCAACAGAGTGGGCTGCAACAGCCAATTGCAAGTGCAGCAACTTCAGCAGCCGGATCAACCTCTGCTGCAACATCGCAAGTCCCGATTCAACTTCTTCACGGCATTCAGCCAACAATTACACCTGGGCAACAAACAGATTTGTACAAGATGCAGCCACCTTCGGCGCAAAATGTTGTAAGTAACTAGTTTAACATCTTTTTTTCAACAGATTTTTGTTTTTATATGTCTTGTTACTAATGACAACATTCTGTATAATTTATTTATAAGGCCTTAAAGTTGCTACTGAAATTCGTATACCCTAATTTATTTATTCATTAAGTTCAAATACTATAAAAGCATCAAAAGCCCAATACAATATACATATACATATATTATTGATTCTTGATTTAATATTCCGACAGAGTGTTTTGATGTAGATTTTTAGAACGAATTTCCCTTGAAGATGGCACATAGCCGAAACCGGTTTGTCTCCAAAGCAAACTTTACAAGGGATGACGGAAAGTAGTTCAAAAAATCTACATATATATTATTACTTAAGCAGGTTCCGGAGTATTAAATGTGTATAGAATATATAAAAACTTATGCATAACAAAGAATGAAACTAATTTACAATATGGTATGCGATATACATCAATCAATATGAATATACATATAACCATTTTTTCGAAACTGACGCAGGCGTGATGAAAAATCATAAACATAATCTAATTTCAAATAAGAGTCGTTATAAAAAAAAAACACTTATATTACTTATAGTTTGGTATTTGTACATCACAGCGCCTGGCAATTTTTTATACGAGTAATATCGTTATCAGAGTCGATTAGCATCACGAACAAACTAAACAAAAAATTGGCTTCCAGCTTAAGCACGTGTTAAATATAAAAACAAATTGAGAAACTAGAAGGCGCAAAATATGACGACATGCATTATTTGAGTGAGAAATCGTACGTAGGTCAGGCGGTAAGTATTTCCAGAATCGAGCAACTCTAACAATAAAAGATAACTCAAAAGTACGAATCACGATCTGAGGGTACCTACAAATGAGTAAATGAAAATCGTGAACAAAGTTGGGATGGCCGTCCACTTTTCAAAACTTTAAAGAAGAGTATCGGGTGTTGTTTAGCTTTATTTATGAGAACTATCGATAACTATTGTTTGGCAGCTGAAATTGTCATGCTGTCTTGACATTTCTGCTCAGTAAGGTTTGGCAAGTCTTAATGAATCGTTTAACGCCAGAACAACGCTTCAAATTTGATGAAATTCGCTTTGGAAAAAGAACCAATTAGTGCAGTTTTTGATCGTTCGTATTCCTCCTAGTTCTCAACTTGTTGGCATTTGTCCTTCAACTGCGTGGAAAATTTGACGGAATCTTGGCTTACGTGCCTATAAAATACAACTCATGCAAGAATTGGAGCCAAACCGCCATCGTTTGGGTCACATTTTCGCTGTTTGGGCTCATTTGAAACTGCCCGAAGGCGAGAATTTTTTATCAAAAATTTGTATTTAGTGGTGCAAGCTCATTTCTGATAAAATGGTTTTGTCAATAAGCAAAATTTGCCGTATTTGGAGCGAAGACAATCCTCAAGCCGTTAACGAATCACCATTACATCCATTAAAATGTACTGTTCGGTGCGGGTGTACACGCTGGTGGCGTCATCGGTCCTTATTTCTTTAGAAGTGAGCAAGGAGCTGCCGTTACGGTGAATGACGAGCGCTATCGAGCCATGCTGATTGATTTTTTGCTTTCAATAATTAATCAGCTAAACATCAATGACATTTGGTTCCAACAAGACAATGCAACTTGCCATACAGCACGCTTAACAATCGATTTATTGCAAAATCAATTTGGTGCCAACTTTATTTCCTGTTTACTGGCCCCTTCGTTCGCGCGATTTAACACCCATGGATTTTTATAGAGACATGTTAAATCATTGATGATAAACCAGCAATTCTTGAAACACTAGAAGCCAATATTTAAGCGACCATTAACGCCGTGTATGTTGGAAATCATATTTAAAAAAAATCCCATGAAATTACTCTACCAAGTTATAATAAACATTTTCAACATTTATTATAATATTAAGCTCTCATGCAGTTAAAAAACACCCTCTACAGTGGTAGAAATTTGTAACCAGTGTCTAAAGCATTCAAGACTATAATTGTTGTCTTAAAGAAAGATATTATTGCACTTCCTACAAGCGATGTTGAAAATCCAAAAAGCGTGCTCAACTTTCTAAATATAACAGTGTAGTCAATAGAGTCACATGCCTTCGTTAAATCCATCGATATTAACAAAACTATTCTATTTATATTTACATTGTCTCGAGTAATATTCTTTAAATTCAATAACAAAGAAAAGCATATAGAGAAGGAATGATGTTTTTATGCACAAATGTTAGAATACATTTCATCTGAATATGTTTTAAAACTTTAGAAGGTGCAGGAGGGATTGGAATATGCCTCAAGTACTCTAATCCACGAACAGCTCTTGTCTTCGGAATAGGCACAACACGAGCTACCTTCTATGATAGCCGTTAAGACTTGTTGCAGTACCCCCGGAAAATTCCTTCCAGCCCTGCAGGGCTTAGTAAAGCTCACTGCATCTTCTTCTTATGAAAGGTAGTTTCCATTAGCAGTTTCAGGGTTTCCAATCTGCATTCTGCAAAGTTTCCATCAAGCCTAGTTAGAAACACTTGCGCTACTTGGAGAGTACCTTACTCCAGCGGGATGCCTCAGATTTATCTCCAAGTCACTACAGAAACGCTTCCTTATTTCCTAGTTTTGAAAGTATTAAAACTCCGACGGTGTTGGCCTATCTACAGAGCCATCTATTCCGCTTCGCTTTATTGAAGAGCATTGCATTCTGTACGTGACTGCTTGAGCATAGAGGACCACCATGGTGGAGTTTCTTAGACGTTCCCTACATGATGCAGAGTTAGCAAAGATGTGGAGTCTTTCAGCTCCCGTATGCTGGGCGGCGGCAACACTGCTAAAAAATACTTCGTATATTTGTCGTTTCGGAGTACCGTTCTGTGTAGTTAATTTTAAATCACAAAATATATTGTATTAAAAAATTTTATTTTAGATCTTAAGTCCATTTTTTCTCCACAAAAATATAACATGTAAATCGGAAAAAAATACATATGAGTAAAACTTTTTTCAACTACTTTTGTATTAATTGTTGACGTCAATGTGTAATAGAAAAAGCGTTGGCGAATTTTATAGTTTTATATTTTATATAAAACACTGTCCGTATTATCTCGGATCAAATAAGTGCCATATTTTTACTGTTAGAGACATTTTTTTTTAAATTTTGAACTGCGAAATTGAGATAGTTAGCTGAGGTTTTTTTAATGTTCTTTTATTTTATACCTTTTTCTTTACTTATTTTCAGTCTTTCGTTTTTCAAATAGTAATAAGTTTTATTCATTTAATTCATTTCAGTTTATCCCGCAAAATGCGGCAAACAGTTCCACAGGCAGAACGAATCAGCCTGCTGGTAATATGTATAGACAAAATCCATCAAGCCCTGCACCAAGAAACAGATATCTCCATTCAACTCCTATGTATCCTGCAGTGCATCAAGGCGTTGTAGTAGGACAGTTTACTTCTCCATACGCAACGCGCACACCACAATTACAGCAGTGTCAATATTCACCTCAATTCTATCCACATATGTATTATCCGTATTATGTGCAACAACCGCCACAGCAACAACGTGCGACAGTTAATTCGGGAGTAGGAGTTGGATTAAGCAGTACCATGGCAGTGCAACCTGGCGGGTCAGTTAGTGGTCCCTCAGCAACTAGTAACCAGGGTCAGATACCGTTGGGTGTAGCTCCAGTAGCAGCTAGTGCGGTAATAAGTGTTGCCAGTACAACGGCAGCTCAACCAGCTGGTGTGACTCCGCTAGTTGGTATGCCTCATCAGCCTCCCCCTCAACAACAGCCACCAAATCAGACTCAAACAAAGGGAAAACGGCGCCCGCATGCGCTGGAAATCATCGATCCTCTTACACAGAAAAATATTTTAGATGACTTAAATAGCGACAAGGTAATTTTCGCATTAAATCAATTGTGAAGTAATATTTTATGAAATACTTGCTATTTTAAACGTATACCTGCAGAATGAGTCAGCTAGCATAATATTGGCAGGTCCATCAACAATATCAGCGCCAGCTACATCCGTGGCAAATGTAGATTCGACGTTAGATGCAGAAATTGGTTCCTCAACAACATCATCGTCTACATCTAGTAAATCGGCGGCAAAATTACCTGAAATTTTAAAAACACATACAGATATCGTAGAACCCATAGACACATCCGCACACATAACGGGTGGTACAATTCATTCTGTTCCAAGAAACTTTAAAGGTAATATCTTCTAAGACATTAATAAAGTTTGTATATTAGGGGGGTCGATTTTGTATATGACAAAAAAAAAAATAAAGACAACAGCGTACAGCACGAAAGTAATTTACGGACAATTCTAAAAAGCTTTTGCCAAGCTTCCATAGGTCGGAAATGATTTCCTAGCTTGCGCAAATTGACATGAAATTTTATATATGATGTATATATCGCAGCGCCGCTTTAATAGTGACCTAAACTATTAAAACTATTTTAGAAAATATTATGACTTTTCTGCTAAATAAGAATTGTAAAGTAAGTCAAAGCAATCAATAAAATTAAAGAAACGACAATTTTTCATTTAATGATATATTTGTCGGTTGCACTGTAATTACTGGGTTTTTCAATAACAAAAACAAGCTTATAATAAGAAATGTATGTACATATATTTAAAAAAATTTGGAGTTGTGCCACTTCTGAAGTTTATGTGCGATCTGCAGTTGTGTGAAAAATAATAGGGAAAGTCACATATTAAGATAGTTTTGTGACTTAAGTCTATTAAAATACGGAAATTCTTCCTTGTATTTTTTAATTACTTCCCTAAACTAACTGCAAACCAAAATCTATTGCATTTTAATCAACTTTCTTATATAATGTTTACCTTTTTTATATTATTTTAAACGTATAGTTTTAATTCTGAAAAAAGTACACTTAGCCATACCTCAATCTATTGATGATATGTGCGTCAGTTATAATTATAATTAAAAGAAACAATGAAAAAAGTTGGGAAATATATACATATATTTCTTTTTATTTTACAATTAAGAACACTCAAAATTAAATAACAAAATTGTATTTGATTATTTTTACTAACATAAACAAAAATCTCTATAGAAATTATATGACTAAAAATCTTATTTATTAGATATAAGCATTCTTTTAGTTGGAAAATAAAAGTTATATGTTAATAAGGGGCCTAGATTCCATCCCATGTCTGGACTAGTCATATGTCGTGCTGGACGCTCAATTATTTAATGATATAATGAAAATGCAATGAGAAATTCGGTTCTTGTTCCCTCATGTTTAACTCTAAATTGGTATTTCTAATAAGAATATCGCATATAATACATATACATACATTTATTATTACAAAAGTTTATTAAAAAAAACTATAAAATTTTTTATATTATGTTTGTGTTCTAGATGCTACTCAGCAACAAACACCAATAGTATCCGCAATGACAGACGCTCCTTCTGTTGAAATTTTGCCGACACAGCCACAAAAACAAAGGACTAAAAAGTAAGTACATGATAAGAAATAATTAAAAGGATTTGCAGTACCACTTGTAATTTTAGAAACATTGTGAAACGTTTTCCAAAAACTTAAAACAGGGATTTAGCTTATTTTTGTAATCTTGCAATTTAGTTGATAATGTACATTTTTTTTTGTAAGTAATTATTTTATTTAGTATATAATTGTATTTTATACCAATTATTTATTGGCGTAATGCAAAGTGTTGTAAACTGCAACAAGCAAATGCCAAGAACATAGGACCTAAAAAATGAAGTAGCGAATAGAGTGTTTAAAGAACCGGCTTACTCTTTCATTTAGTCGTCGATAAAGACAAGAATACTTGTTTAGCAATCACGCGGGTTTCATTTCATAATGATGATATGCAAAAATTATTTAATGATAAATAATGCTCTTGGTAATTGAGCAAAAAAAATTTTCTTCAATGCATCACTTCCGATTGTATGGGGAGAAAGATATTTTGTAGTAACGGATGAACCTCTTTTTATTGCCTTCTATTTTTTTTTAAGTTGGAGCAAAACGAATTCGTCATATGTATTATAACCATGTTATAATGTATTATGACAAAGTTATAATGTATTATAACCAATCTGTAATGTATTATATTCAATTTTATTTTCATTAAAAAATACATGTGAAGAGACACAAGTGAACTGTAAAAATAGCAAATAAATAAACAACAACAACATTACATGTATATTGTGTGTTGCAAACAATAAAAGTGCATGGTAGTTAAAACTGGTGAAAAATTCAACTGATAGTCAGTACATGAGTGTACCAAACATTCATGAAAAAAACACCAAAGAGAATAACACAAACGCTAAACAATATAAAAGCTCTCAAATAGCTGCAATGCCGGTAAGTGAAATTAAATTCTCTGTACTTGCTACCGCAGATGATGAGGCTGAACCCGCTGTCAGGGAACAAAAACCTCCCCCGATGTTGTCCCAGCTTATAGGTACAGAAGAATACAAATCCAAGATATGAAGATTGAAGCACATTCGGAAAAGAATTAACGGCTACTACACCTACACATTAAAACGTGCTTAAAGTTTAATAATTGTCATAAAGTGAATTATCAGTTCCTTTTCCACTGAGGAAATAAAAAATGCCATAGAAGCGAAATGTTACGTTGTTAGATCAGTGCACAATCTCAAGTTCCCCAAGCAATGCATCGTGTTGAGATTGTATTTATCGCAACTCAGCTAAAATCAAAGAACTCAATTCATCCTATCTATAACTTGCGATACCTCTTGAATAGAAGACTAACTGTCGACGAGCCGTCAAAATGTATGATTTCCGCCAGTACACTAATTGTCAAGAATTCGGGCACACTTAAACCGCAAGTTACCATGCGTTTGTGTTGTTTGCGGCGACGTCCACCCAACTTCAGAATGCACATCTTCCAAAACTGATTCCAATATTAGAAAATGCAGGCACTTTCCAATCCCAGAATTCAGCAAAGATTTTATACAAGCTACGTCTTTAAATCTTACTGATTTCACATGAAACCCTTATTTTCTATCCAAACATGATTTATTTTTCTATATTTTCTGTTTCTAACATCGTCCGTCCACACTCTTATTCTTCAGGCAAACAACATATAAAGACAATTTAAATAATTTAAAAATTATTTGTTGAATTCGAAAGCGTAATATATATCATAAGAAAATATAATGCAGCATCATATTTTAAGCCTTTGACTTCGTGTTGGCTGCGTAGCTTGCTCACCAACACAACCGCAGTCTAAGCTTTGGCTGCCTCTGTTCTAAGTGATGGGGGAAAATCTAGACTCGATGTGTATTTGTAGATACATTTTTCCTGTTTTGCCATCGGCTGCGATATTGGGCAAAACCTTTATACTGTGCTCAGATGCATTAAGGACAAACAAATGTATGGAGAAACGTAGAATCGCGTCCTTTCGGTATCCCAAATAAGGACGGAAGCTGGCATAGAATGAAGTATATCAACAGTGCGTAGAGCCATCCTAAGCTATGAACACTTGGAGCTGTGAAAATTGTAGAAAAAATCTGTATTGAATGAGACACGCAAACAAAATCGATTGCAAATGGCCAGGGCGCATGTGACGTGGATTGTACAAGAAAGGAGTTACTTTTATGATTGCAAGGTTTTGGGTTTCACTGAAGAGAAGAAGTTCAACCTGGGCGGAGTAGATGGACATAACTACTAATTTCCATGATCTAAGAAAAGAACAGTTATTGCTGAATCGGTCATTAAAGTGTTAAAAGTTTATTAATTGTCATAAAGTAACTTTCATATGAAGGTGTAAAACCATTCAACGACAAGTAGTCACTTATTCAAGTTTTTATGGAATGTTGGAATAAAATACACATGGCTGCTTCTGTAAAACACACCGAAGTGTGAAAGTCAGTTTAGTATTTAAATTTGCAAAAACGTCCCTCTGTATATATAAAATAAAATACTCTATACCCATGGCATTGCTATATTTATGCTAACTATGTAAAATGCATTTTGATTTTTGTTTTATTTGTTGTTCGTATTATTCGACTTTTAAACAAAACCTAGTGGTACTGCTGTTTTCGTATTCACAAATATAAATATATATATATATATATATATACATGTATACATATCTATAATATTTTACCAATATTATTTTTTAGGTCCCATAATATATCCGTCACGAAACAGGACCACAACGTTTTTCAAAGTAAGTAAGATTAATTCTTTTCCTTACTCCTAAGGCCACCGTTTCTAGGCCGTTTTTTGATATCGTTTTTTTTTTTTTTTTTTGCAATATTTAATTGAGGGTAAGATCGCGGGATTTTAGAGTTCTCAACTACTCGCGATTTTGAAAAAGAGGGGTTGCGAATAGTTTAAAACCCGCATATTATTAGAAACTGGGCATTAGGTTTTTTTTTTTTTATTCGAACCCGGGTTCCAGAAGAAACAAACTCAATTTTGTTAAAATTTCAATATCGGCATTAAATTCAAAATTAAGCCACCATGTGGAGCCATATATACATTTAAAAAATAATGATTGAAGATCAAGATTGGTATTTTAAAAATATGCAATTTAAATATTTATTGGAGGACATACGGTTTCTCAATTTTGTTGAGCTTACCGAAAAACACTTATTGTTGAAGTTGGGTTTTTTGTTAATAGTTCTGGGTATAACTGATTTATTTTTTTTATATTTTTAAATCTAATATATATTTTTTTTTAATTTTAAGAATACATTTTTTTTGTGGATTTTTATTTTGAGCTCTTATACATTTTTGAAGTCACTATAGAAAAATACAAAATCCGACTTCGAACTGTCATTTGTAGCTGTAAAGTCGACCATACAGTGTAAAGTCGACCATACAACGTTTTTGCCGTATGACTGAATAACTTAATATCAAAAAAATATTTTATGTGTTGCCCGAATATAGGAAAACTACATGAGTGATATTAGTTTATTTATTATTATATTTCGTCTCACTAATATTCGCTGTTATAAGAATGATATCTAAGTCTGGGAAAAAAGTGTTACGTTTTGTTTAAGTTTTTTTAAACCAATTTCGAACGGCTTTAATGTGTTTAAGAAATTTTCTAAAGAAGAACTTAAGGTATAAACTGCCATCAAATGAATCATTTGAAGTTAAATAGATGAAAAAGCAAACAATATGTCGCGCAGGGTTAAATTACTCGCAAAAAGAAACTACCAACGTTTATCGTATGAAGGCAAATCTATTTACAACGCATCTCTTTGATGATCAAATCTGCTTGTGTTCATGATGTTGATAACTCTACACCGGAAACAGTCCCTAGTCCTGCTAACTGTTAAGTAAGCCAACAGAATTCTTGGATGAACAAACCGCTGGTCAAACGAATTTTCAGATCCTTACGTCGTAAAACTCTCATCTACATGGCTTGTTAGGCTTATTCTTGAATACTAATCTATTATATGGGTAGTCGATCGATGGCTTAGCATTTTATTTGTTCGAAACATAATTCGTGGTGATGTAGATTCCGATGCGTAGTAAAGTTTAGCATCAATGATCCTGCAAGACCAACTTGTACGTTTCAACTGCTAGATTTAAATACTAGATTTGTTTATGCTATTAATGACTCTCTGCGTCGTGCATGTCAAAACTTTAATAAATGTTATCTTCTACTTATTGCTGTCAAATACTGTATGCCATGTCATCATAAGATCACATACTGTGTAATTAAGATGTACGTACATATATCTTGTATCTAATACACTGCGAATCACTAAGATAAGGAATTTAATTTTATAAACTTTGGACGAATATATATTGTAAACCAGATATTGGGGTATTACGAAGTTTTGGACCTTAACGTTCTTATTACTATTAATTTGGTGAAAACTGTGAACGGATTTTTTTTACAGATAAAATTTATTTATTTTTTCTTGTGAACCTATATAAAATTAACAGTTTTTTTTAATGTGTCGCTTGAGCACACATTTTTATTTTAATTTTATTTTATATTTTATATTTTAATAAAATAGGTTATGTATTGCAACTTTAACCGGTGAAAATTACAATGTCATAGAAACTAATAAGTTTTATTCAAAATTAAAAAAAAAAAAAATAGCAGTGGACTGAATGCCGTCCGCACAGCAGAAAAACTAAAAAGAGGAAAGCCAGCTTTGTACAGTTACTTGAAACTTATGTGGATCCATACAGTGGAACTACCAAAACGACAATGCTCCACTACACTGCTAGAACTTTAAACAGTAAATTCGTGGGCAAGATACAAAGGTTTTGAATTGGATTTCATATTCTCTGCATCTGAATATACTAGAAAATGTCTGGGGGTAGCTTGTTAGAATATTATACGACGGCGGTAAGCAATTTGATACAAAGGAGTCTTTAAAGGGCTCAATGCCTAACCGAATTTTTGCAGTAATTGCTACTAATGATGGCAGTAACCTTTTTTGTCTTTTGTTATTTTCTAATTATTATTAAAATTTAATTGAACTATACAACGATTAACTCTAAAATTATTTTTCCCTTATTCAAGTGGTAAATAAAAAACTTTGAATTCGTTATAGTTAAATGTAGCAAATATCTGGTTCAAAATATATATTCGTTCAAAGTTTATAAAAATAAACTCCTTATTTAAGTGCGCAATCAAATTAATAAATTAAGAAAACTAAAAAGTAAGTAAAGTAAATTTCGAAGAATATGTCAGTTATCAGAATATAAAATCAAGAACATCAGTTTCGTTATTTTCGCGGTTGAGGCACGGTATAATAGGGCATATGCAAATACTCAAACTCTTTCAGAATGACTTTTGCATTATGTTGTCTGTCTGATCGTTTAAAACCAACGCCAGTGTGACAAATGAACTATACAGTATAGATATAGGGAACGAATTTCCGTCAGCCCTTGTCATATTTGGTTTGGAGACAAACCCGTTTCGGCTATGTGCCATTTTCAGTGTCATCATTTTCCTAACAGGGACCAAAGGTCGAAATAAACTGGGTGGCACCATGGATTAATGGACGACCGAATTTCCCGAGGGTGTGAATATATAGAATCATTTTTTAAGCTTCATTTTGTCCGACAGCCAAGCAGCACTCATATTATCGTATGAAGTGAGGTCAGGTGTTATCATGGAATGACCTTGCACTCGCAACAAAATTACATTATGCTGAGTACCTGATCATGTCGGTCATATTGGCAACGAATGGTTTTGGCAAACAGAAGACCCCAACAATAAATAGTAGCCATATTATTGAGAAAATTGGTCCATGGGCCGATTCGGAATTTGCTCGGTGTTAGGGAGCTATAGCCGACATCAAATATTCAAAGCGGTTCATTACGCTTTCTAGGGGAAATCCAAAGGATTCAGAGCCTAGATACGAATGAGCTGAGGATAATTACGGGATTGTTTACCTGACACGGTCGTCTAAGATACCATCAATTCAAAATAGGAAACTTAGAGACTTCCAAATGCGGATACTTAAGTAATGAAACATCTGAGCATGTGATCTGCGACTGTCCATTTCTCGATTCTCTTAGAATGCATGTGTTTTGCACGCTCTCATTAATTTGAAGAGGTGTATATGGCCGCTTACTTAACAAGATATTCACTTTTATTCGTAGCCTATTGGGGATCCTACCACTGTCTACGGTAAAACTGGTGTGTTGGTGATAGAACCAACATAAATGAAGACTGATCTATTAATGTTTTCAGCACTCGTCAAAAATTGTAAACAGGAAAGATTTTCTGATTTTCGAAGAAAACATTACCATGTATGAAACCAGCCGTTGGTGCAGGCGTAAGCATGCATCGGTTGTTTATGCAAAGGCTTTTGTAAGAAAAGAAATTCATTTGTAGTCTTTCAATGCGACTAGTGGAATTAATGTAATAAGCACCATATTCAGGCCTATTTCTCCTAATGAAGGCCAATGAGAAGTATGCCTCAGGGAAAGGCCTTTCTAAGTGTGGCTTGAAAATAAAAGTTTGGAATTATAATTGCCGGGAGTAAACGTAACAGCGCCCCATGCTGAGGATGGGCATTGGGCATGTTCGTAAATGCAGCTCTGCGCTGCATAATATGATTATTATGCGATGATTTTGCTAATCAGCTGTGTATGATGCTTTTATTTGCACATTTGTTTGTTTGCATTTACGAACATAAGTTAAGAATGGAAAAATTATTAATAAATTTAATTTGTGAGTTAGATGATAAATCAAGTGATGTGCGATTATGTAGTGTTTACAAAAGAAAAAATTTTAAGAGTAAACAAAGGAAGTTGTTATTAAAAAATTTTATTTATTAAACTAAAAGGCGCATTCCAATGGTTTTAGATTATTGGAGAGTTATAAAAGAATATCCAGAAGACACATTTTTTGACAATTTCCACATAAAAGTTTAAAAAATATGAAAAAAATGCATTTAAGTACTTACTTTTTCGTTGCATCAGCCATTTTTTTGATTAGTATTTGCAGTCGTATGCGCCTAATAAACTGCTGTGTTGCATTTTTGAACATACTGCACATAATATGCAGCGCAGCGCTGCATTTACGAACAGGCCCATTATTACAACCGGACATCGCCACTGCACCTCTTTCTCTGATAGGTTTAATTGCTGGCTCTTTAAGGTCATTAACTAATGAGTTAGTTTCTCAAAATGATGATTGTGTACCATTCACCGCATTCCTAACGTCGCGATCACGAATGCCAATTACAAATGCCTTAGTGTTTTGATTCAGAAATTGATATCTTTCGAACAATCTCCTTTTCGAAGTCCGCTTCTTTTTTCTAGATATAATTTCGTCTATAATTGCGTTAAAATCCATATTGCCTTTCATTGTGGACATGCCTCCATTACTTGTTTCCATTGCCTTCCGGCTCAGAAGATCCCATGTGGATTTCGTGCAGCTGGAACTCTACTAGAATTTTTTGCAGTTCTGCTGGCGCCAGGTCTAACTTATTAAATTTCTTCTGGAATTCCACTTTAAGATGTCCAAACTTCATGGCTTCATTGTTACTCATGTTCCCCTACTGGTCGGAATTCGACCACTCTAAGGCGGAGTGAATAATTACCGCGTTTTTATTCATAATACTAAGAGCAATTATTACAAGTTATAGTTAGCTATAGTGAGGCAACCTCAAGTACATAAACCTTAAGTTAAAAGTTTGAGATAAAAGTATTCCCAAAAAATTAAAGCTAATTTAACTTTAGAGACAAGTTGTCATAAGAAAAAAAATGGCGAAAAATTATGAATATGGCTCTGAACTGTTTTCTCTTTGCCTGTTTATATACTACCTGTCTAATTTTTATTTTCTCATTTCACCGTGTTTGATGTATTTATTTTCTCAATACTGTTACAAAGCTAAATGTATACGAATATTCCTCTGTGTAAGCATTGAATGGGTACAGAAAGTCACAGCGCTGGCTTAAATACTAAAAATTAGAACACCCATAAGCTCATAAAAGTTGCCTTGAAATTGAATACACAGAGAAGTAACAACGAGGGTAAAACATAAACACGTGTATATGTACTTACATGCATATGAATCCCAGGAATCAAAAACTGTGGGCGAACAAAACAACACACCTCTATTAGTAACAAATCAGACAGCAGTTACAACCAAAATATCATAAAACAGCAGAAAAAAAGATCTTTGCAGCTACGGAAATATCTACTGAATTCTTGAGTGTTCTACAAGTTGCTTGCGAGGTAGAAAAACGAAGTGAATCTCTGCCGCTCGTATTTTTTGTCTGATCTTATATTTTCGTGTGTTTTTCACAAGTGATGGGATTTGAACATTTTGATTATGTGTCCGGTTTGTATCAAAAGAGTACCAAAACTATTCAATATTAATACCTCTGTATATTAAAAAATGTGCCAACAATGAAGCGATAGTGCCAGAGTGGTATACAATATGTAATAGAGCCAAAAATGCCGTCACTGTTTCACAAAGTCAAATTAAAACTTAAACGACAAAAAAGTTTTGAGAAAGAAAACAGTCTACAGTATAAAGACGCATGGATTTACGTAGCAGCTTTAAAAAAAGTTGAGAAAACACGCAACCAAATAACCCTCTGTGCTCTCGTACACTCTCACCATGGGTCATTGATTTATATCGTGTAATCCGAACTCATTGCGAAACAAACGCCAAACGAGGAGAGAACAGGAATCTCCATTTTGTAATCATTTTTAAGGCAGAACCCACGTTGCGCACTCGTGAAAGGCTCCTTTGCGACTAATTTTTAGCGTATACAACCACACCTCCCGCGAGCTCCTTAGGCTGTAAATTTAAGCGATTTTTCTAGTTTGTTTTAAAATTGAATTGTCTGGCAGCACATTTATGTTATATACATTGATATATTTGTTATTTAGGTTGCTTTTAAATAAATAAATGAACAATTTGAAAGCCACAAAAACGTGTGCAAAGTTCAGGTCCATTACGCGTTATCATTCTGTGTTAAACATTAAAAAACTTGTGTTTAATGTACATAATTTTGACAAAAGTTTTAATTAAAACAAAAATAAAAGTTTAAGCAAAGTATAAATTATACTACCTACAATTAAATTAGTAATTTCTTATTAGAACACAAAGAAAAATTACTGTGATAAAATTGAAAATAAATTAAAAATATTTTAATTATAACCTGTGCAGAAAACGTAATACGCCTGTTGGATTATTTAAGAGTAACACATATGTACGTATGTATGCGCAAAAATAAATTGCCATAAATGTTTAAAATGTTTTGTTTTAAGCATTCTTTAAATAGTTTTTCATACGAACCTTTATATTTATGCTGATCAAGTTCTTTAAAATACTTATCTTTAGTTGTCATTTTAGATCGTTTTTATTATTATTGTGGTACATTATATATGTATGCTAGTGATACAAGCCGAGACAAAATTTTCGATGGCGGCGGCCTGACATTTTTAATGCGCTCACGACGGCTTATTTGCGGCATAACTTTTTTGTACCTACGTAAAATTTTGCTTTTAATAATTTTTTGACTGAAGCAGAAAAACAAATAATCTGTTTAAGCAACTTTTTTTTTAATATAATAAATAAAATTAAATTTTTATATGCACATTTTCATAGAAAGGTCCATTTCGATATATTCAAATGCAAAGCCGCGTAAGTTCTTAGGGACATTAGCATTGACTATTACTCTCTCAAATATCTTTGAAGGTACAAAGAGTGAAATAATAATACATAAGAAACTATGCGTCGAAACTGCATGCAAAAAGTTATTGAAATATATAGTACAAACGGAGATTTTTTTACAATTAAAATAAAAAAAACGTTACTGAAAAATAAGAAGAACCTTGAATCTTGGTACTTGGTTTTTCACTTATGGCATCGTAAGGTGAAAGTTGAAAACAAATTTTTTTTTACATACTTTTAACTTATTTAAATCTAGATGAGCAAAACCGGCGGTGAAAAAAACCTTATGATTGATTTAACCGGTGGAGGGAAAAGAAGATCAAATAAAATTACAAAACAATATTTTTAAAAAACAAAGAAAGAATGTGGAATGCTACGCAAATGTCAAAACCGTTGACTGAAATAAATATTGAAATTATTGCAGAAAAGTTCGGTATGAGTGCATACGTTAGATACAAAGTCTGGAAAAGTTGACAAAAATTATAACTACAGTTTTCTAAAACTTTTGTTTGAACTTATGTTTAAAAATGATAAGTGGCGGCGGCGCGTAATCGGCTCCGAAATGGTCAGCTTGTTTTATTGATATGATTTTATTTTCACTTTCTGGCCATAAAAATATCTATGGGTGTATGTGTATAAAATGCCGGCTGCAAGACAATTGCATATGGGTGTGTGGTTCTATATTTGTAACAACACTAACGCCTCGATTTGCGTTGTTTCGCATTATTTAAAAAAAATACTCAAAAGAAACAAATAAAATGCAAAAACATATTGAACTAAAATTGATTTGAATAAATGAAACGCGTTGGTGAAATAATAAGATAAGCAAATAATAAGAAAAGATCGCTAATATATAAACAAATTTGATTAGATTTGAGTCGCTTTTGTGCAGTCCCTATTAAAGACGCGTATCGGGGCTTTAGTGTATTCGTACCTCTGATTGCACTCAGTGTTGTCAAAAAGTTTAGATTTTAAATTTGCGAAAACCGTTTATTAAAAAAAATCAAAATATAGATGTTATTTTTTTTAAATCCTCGAACAAATCTTTAAGACACATTTCGTTATGTAATATCAATACTTAGCATGCTCCTTTAAATATTTGTTGCTTTTTTCTTTTGTTTTAGCTTTCCTGTTGCGAATAATAGATATTTCTTGTTGTAATATGGAGTCATTCTGTATGAAATCAACACACTGATATAAACAAAATTTACTTGACCATCTCCGATTGAATTAAAAAAAATTTTTTTTTTCAAATTGTTTAAAAATTACGGCTAGTAATGTTTCCCAAAATCCCCCAAAAAAATAACCGACATATTTTGAAATCAACATAGATTTCTTCTAAATGCGCTACGGGGAAATGGGAGTGGTGTTATTTTACTTGAATGCTCTTTCAAGAAAATGTGTACTATTCGTTGTTTTTTTCTTGATAATGTTATTACGTTTTAAAATTGTGGCTACAGTTTTGAATAGCGTTCCAATTATATCTGTTGAACTAAATTTCTTGTAAAAATTAAGAATTTTATTTTTAATTTATTGATTCATCGATGCTTCGTTACTCATTGAAGTTGAAGCACATAATGTGTGTATGGAGACTTGGTGTGCGAGCAAATAGCTTGTGTGTACCCAGCTTAAGAAACCGTTAATTAAGTTTACAAAATTACATTAAGACAGTTTGAATATAATTTCGTTGTGTATCTTTCCGCGGGTTATTTATCGAAATTGGGTCTAGTGTTCTCAAGTTAGAGTGAAATATACTGATATACCTAGTAAAAATATTACGCGTGCTAATAAAAAATCTATAGTGATAAAAAAACTGAGAACATAGAGTTTTTAAGCGCAATAAAACTGATTAGAAAGGTTGTAGTTTTATTCAAAAAGAATTCACTGTCGGTCGGATTTATTTAGTTTATGGCCTGTTTCTGTAACACTCGTTTTTTTTTTAGGTTTCCGTGCAAATTATCTAACCGAGTAGCTCGCTTGTGTTACAGAAACATGCCATTAATAGATGATATTTACAATGGACTCTAGCTTTGTGGAAAGACCTTGTCCTTGTCCTTTTCAGTAAGGCAATATTACGTCATAATAATGCTTATGAGCATGAGACTTTTTAACTTACATAAAGTAGACCGAAATAACGCGGAGGCAAGGCTAAGTGGTTCGAAAATAATGCTTTAGGAAGCCAAGTTGGCTGCGAATTGTATAAAATTGCCCATCAGCGTGAACATATATTACAAAATTGTAATGCAAAATGCCTAACTAAAATGCGCACGGTAGGGTGCAAAGTCAAGTTCAGACGTGTATATTAACTACACGAAACCATTTGCGCTATTTTTACCCCCCTCATAACTTAGCTTCATTTTACTACAAACCAATGAAACTTGAAACATAAGGAAACATACGTGCTAGCCTCGTGGGCCAATCTTGCTAGCTTGACAACATTTTTTTTTTAACTTTCTAATATGCACATTTTTTTTTTTACTGTATTTTATTTTATTGAATCTTTCTATTAAAAGAAATTCACAATAAGTATTCAAATCTTATTTCTAAATTATTATTTACTAGTTAGTACCAACGTAATAACTAATTTTTTGTATTCAAATCTTAAAAATCTATCTTCTATTGTGTAGAGAGTGCCGCCTCGCCAGGCTCAATGTGTCAGTTCTTTTTTAGTCTCTGGTGGCCATCAAATTGCAATAAATTGCGTGCTAGAGTGTTGGGATGTGCTAGTTTGTTCACGTATTTGGACGTGTATGTTTTAACTTCTTCGTAGATAGTGGGAACTTTGAGATCCCTATGTATGTTTTAATTTCTTATGTACCAGGGGGCGCATACGATATGACGTAAAATCCTAGACTGTCTTCTCTGGATGTTTGATGCACAGGCAGTACCCCACAGCTGAATACCATATGACCATATTGGCTTTATAACGGATTTGTATAAAGTTGAGTTAGAACTTATTAGCCAATGCAGTTGTTTGTTCGAAGCTTTATGGACGTTATTTTTGCCTCAATATGACGGGACCAAGTTAGGCGCCGATCTAGGTGGATACCTAAATATTTAACGTGCGTTTCCGCTGGAACTGTGGTATTAGTTATTGTGATTGGTGGACAATTTTGCCTTCTAAGGGAAAACTTTACATGAGCACATTTTGATGGATTTACCTTTATTCTCCACTGTTTTAGCCAGTCTTCTAGCTTATGAATATGGGACTGCAGCTTTTCAGATTCATCCTTTGGATCATTACGGACACTTATAATTGCAGTGTCGTCTGCAAAGGTTGATGTATATGTATGTGGGCTTGTCGGCATATCCGCTGTATAGATGATATATAATAGCGGCCCTAGCACACTACCTTGAGGTACTCCTGCACTGATTTTCCCACATCTTGAAAGCTGATCCTATGACCTTACTTTAAAAGTTCTACCGGACAAATATATTTTTATAAGCTTGTGGGTGTTTTCAGGTAGAACCCGAACTCTTTTTTAGTAAGTAGCCCATCATGGCAGACTTTATCAAATGCTTGGGAAATGTCTATAAATAAAGCTGAACAGTATTGCTTTCTTTCAAAAGCCGATCTAATAATGGTAACGATTCTATGGACTTATTCAATCGTACTATGCCTTGCTCGAAAACCAAACTGATGATCTGGGATAACGTTTTGTTCATTTAGAAAAGGAGTTACACTCGAGACGAATAATTTTTCAAATATCTTTGACAAAACTGACAGTAGGCTAATTGGCCTGTAGGATGTAATCTGGCTTGAGTCCTTTCCAGACTTCTTCCAAGAGCATGGGAAGAAGCCGACGCGCAACATGGCATTAAATATGTAAAGTAAAATTCTTACAGCTGAATTTGGTAAGTTTTTTATCATTGATCCTGTTATACGATCAGGTCCAGGTGATTTCTTCATATCCGTATTTTTAATTGTCGATTTTAAAGAAGACAACCGAAATTTCATAGGATCATTCACGACGTCGCTAATAATTGGAATAGTGGAATTACTTATATCATATGCACATAGCAAGAACTTTGTCCTCATTTTGATTCCAGTACTTTTAACGGCCGAAATTTTTAAATACCAACTTGGCCTTATTTTCACATTTATATTATGATGCGTATTAAAACTACAATTTTAAATGGTGTTTGCAATTTTTATTATCTGGCACGAACATTTAGAAAACAATCAATATATTTTTTTTTGTGCTACAGCAGTACACACACAACTTGTTTCTATTAATGTCGCCAGTATATATTTCTATTTTGGTTGTGTTTTGTCAATACGTATGGTATGCGTGTGAATACCGCATATACGTACTTTAACAATGTAGGAATTCATAATAGCTAAACTCATCTGACCGCATGATCAATTCTAATTGTCTTCAAACTGCATAACAAAAAAAAAAACACACACACACACCCAATTTAATAAAATTCATTTTTAATGGTCACCTACATAAGTATATGTACATAAGTACCTTTGGACATGGTATATTCAAATTACTTCACAGGTGTATGATAATAGCGATTCTATAAGATTGTAATCGAGACTACCTTCGCGTAAACTTTATTTTAAGCACTTTCAAGTACAAAATGAACCAACATCTAGGGATTAATATTTGAGTCAATATTTGAGTCGTGCATAAAAATCAAAAACGATGCATTACGAAATCAAATCACATATTAAATAGGAAAATACGATGTTTAAAAAAAAGTTTTATTGCGCCGCATAAAAAATCGCTTTTCTGAAGATTGGCTGGTACAAAGTTAGGATTTTTCATTCCAGTGCTCAAAAAGAAGAAAAGCTAAATACCTCTTGATCACCAATGATTCTGCGCATTTATTATTGACTAAGTAGGAAAAAGAAATTCACCAAATTGACTTAATGAATTATCAAGATTACCCCCAAGAGTAACAAATATAAAAAAATCACAATTGTCCCCAAACAAATAAAAACATTGTCACCGCATCAAGCGCCTCCGCTAATTATTGATATCAATTTATTCATCAATACAATTTGCTCAGACAGCATATCGTAAATGTAAGTCCCAAAATATATTCATCTCATAACTGCATAATGAGGTTCTTATTAATCATGGTATCCTGAAAATATAACAATATAAGAAAAGCACGCAGAAATTGAATTACAGTAACAAGTTAATCACACCTTAACGCGATCGTGCGCTTCACAATACGTCTTTTAGTATTAGACACACGCACAGATTCTGAGAAATGAATGGAATTTTTAAATGGGATTGCGATGTCATTGATCAAGCCATTACGTTCATTGCTTCGTACTCAGTAGCTTAAGTTTCTTTGCTCTAATAATTTAGACGAAGAAGCGTTCATTGTACACAATCTACATAAATTAAAAGTGCATATTTTTCCTTTTTTCATAAAAGCTAAGTTATTTTTGAACTCTCAAAATTTAATTATTATGTGTGCGACTACAAGCTCTGAAGTGTCGAATAATACCGACCTGTAGTGCGATTCACTTTTCTTTTTTAACGACAATAGCATCGATAAAAAATTTTAACAACAAAATTAACGATGTTGCTATTCAGTAACTTTTCTTAAACAACAAACGCAATCGTTTAGACAGCTGGTGTTGTAAAGTAAAATTAATGGCATCTTTTAGGGGACCCTTAAATTTGTTTAAAAATCACTTATACACAATATTTTTAAAAAACAAGGCACTAGGTGCATACATAATATGTTTATACTTCATGTAGAAAAAGCCTCATATGTTTTTTACTAAGCTTTTGCAAAAATAGCTAAACGCACAAACAATTTTTTCCAAAAAGTCGTTGTTTTTTTCCATTCTTCTGTGTGCTTTTCGTTTATTTGATATTTTTTGACAGTGATGCCACTTGATATCAATTTGAATAAATAAAAAGTTAACGATGTCTACTGTCGTCTACAAGTAGTTAGTGAATCACACTATCGTTAATGCAAACAATAAAAATTGTCGACAAATTTTGCGACTGTCGAATCGTTAAAAGTTAGTGAATCGCACTACTGAACCTAATGACACTAGTACAACAAATTAATTCTTTTCAAGCTCTGTCAGGAGGAACCTTCAACAATAGCAGAGCTGTTACAACAACAACAACAACAACAACAATACACTTCTCTCTAATGTCATGACACCGAAATAACAAATTCCAATGTATTCTGCTCGATATCGAATACGGTGGCTAGGCCCCAAGTTTACAAAACGAGTCTTGTAAAACTTTACCAGTTTTAATATCTTAGTAGATATTTACTGTTCTATTTGTTATTATAATCGTACATCGGAGATAAAAAAAAAATTGAGCGGACCACTCCAATTTGTTCTATGCAGCATCACTTATGTATGAGATTTATACATACTTGCGAGTATGTACCAAATTTAATTTCAGTACCTGTTCAGTACTAGCAAATAGTCACACTGTGCATGATGGTGATTCCTCACAACTACTGATTGCTTGCTATACCTTATTACATAGAGTAAATGAAAGAGAAATTTTACATACGTCTGAAAGGTGATCATGCATTACTCTTAGCATCGTTGTTAAATTCTTTTGTTGTTGTAGCATTATTTTCCTTTTATTTTAATGGTCTTATTATCTTATACTCCTCTTGGGATGGGCCAATTCCCAATACTGGTCCTATTTTTCTCACTAACTTGGTATACTTCAGCGTTGTTAATTGAATGTGTATTGTGGTTTATTCTGATGCTGCAATTTATTCCTTTTTGTGGGAGTTTTTTCACATATTTCTCATAACAACTATAGTGGCTAGTGCATGTCATTTGAATTGCATTCTTTTTTGTGCGCGTTTTTGTTTTTTCTTTGCTTGTTTGTGTTCTTTTTAATTTTTGCTTTGGTATAATTGTAAGTATCTTAACTATTCTATAATTGCTCATATGAATGAGGTTGTGGAATTGCAAAGAATGTAGAAGTGTGGAAGGGGATGTGTGGATCAACGACGTTAAAGGGGATTAACTAATTTTGCAAATTAGTTGTATTCACTGGGAAGTACTTCGTTTTGTAGAAGTAGAAATGTAACCAATTATGGTTGCATGGATTTGTGAATTCAGGAGATATATTTTCTTCTTTTAGTATTTTTTAGGTTTTGGGTTTCATTGTATTTCTTTGGGATGCGCTATTGGGTGATTAATATTCTAATGCAATGCTTACTTTAATGATGACTTCAAATTATCAGTAGTGGTATGGAGGACTCGGGTTTATTGTTTACTTGGGGGTATCTGTCGCTCTCTGCGCAGTTTATATTTTGGTCAGTTTATTACAGGACTCGTAATGCGTGGCTACTGCATCTAAATAATTTTCCGTTTTTCTTTTATAAATCTTAATGAATTTAGTTTGTAATTGTGAAGCTTTACTGCCTTATATTAATATATTTACATCTTTCTTTAGTTGTAAATATTTTGTCATATATTTTTAATTGTAATTAAAATTAATTTGTTCTGTTATTATAATTTTGTGGCCTAGAGACGAGGTTATCAAATATTGATAAAACGAACAAAAATAAAAAAAAATGTATTCTTAAACCATATTACAAAAAATATATACATACATATGTACATATGTTGGTAACACAGAACTGCAACGATCACAATTTTGTTAATTGATGATCAAAAGTTTTTACACAACATTCACAACGATCATTTCGGGTATTTGTCACATACTCGTTTAAACCACATATATTTTTGATCGTGGTCGGTTTGATTTAATTGGAAAACGAAGTGCATACCAGAGAATGACAAATGTATAATTTTGAGTGTTAAAATCATCCCTCAGAGCAGTATAAATATAAAAATTACGATAATTATCAAAATCTCGATTTACCTCGCTTTCTTAAAAGTTCTAATTATGAATAATAATGAAAAAGTAATAATGAAAACGAAGCCCATGGAAACGGCTTCTCATCCCTCAGAAAATTATAAATTTGGAAAATTCTTTAAAACTCTTTTCAACTCGCTCTGTTAAAGGTTCTGTATATGGATAATAATGAAGGAGCACCTTGTCGACAAATCCTATTCCTTTTTAGTAAAGGACACATATCCTTTTGGAAATTAGTTTTGTTTCAACCGCATGAAAGACTATGTATATAAATTTCACTTTGATTTCCAATAATTAAATATGTCTCTCCTATTTTCTCTTTTTAGGCAAACTGGAAGAAAACATAAAGCAATTAACGGATGTATCAACATCCACTACAACAAACTCCAATTGTGTTCAAGAGTTGCTGCCAACAAACTATATTAACCAACAAGTGCCAGAACGAAAATTAAAGGAAAAACTACAAGAGGAAAGTAGTTCCCGCAAGACGCAATCAACTACAAAAAATTCAAGTGGTAATAACATTAGTATACAAAACGAAAGCAATAAAACTTATCCAGAAGATTATATTGGTGCTAGTAAACAAGACAAATCGATAAATTATAATATAACGGAATCTGTAAAAACTATGCAACTAGCAGAAAAAGAAAATTTAACATTACCTCAGCAAAAAGAAATAAATATTGTTAATAGTAATGAGCAGCAACCACTAAAAAATCAGGAGCAGCTAGAAACCGAACATTCAAATGCTACAAATGGAAATGATATAACTACAGCAATAACAAGATCCTTGACTGAATCAACTAATCACGTAATAAATAATGCTGATTTTGTCAATAACAACAGCAATAGCAAAAAGGATAGTAATGTAAATAAAACTAATATCACAACTATAAAAAGCGATGAAAAATTACACACAAAGAATGATAATAATAATGAAGAACCTAACACGGCAGCAGCAGTTGCAAAATGCGAAATTGCAGCGACTGACGCACTTAATTCTAATAGCAATAATATTAGCAATAAAGCCACTAGCTCGCAGGATGAAGCACGTGACGAAACAGATAGAGCCAATATATCATCGAAAAATAAATTAGAAGTTAAGCAAAGGCTCGAAAATAATTCACTAGAAGCAATAACAAAAGCACCAACAAATAGTATCCCATGTAATATTCCTGATATTAAAGAAAAACCGCAAAATGAAACTAGTATCGATGGGGAGGTTGCCACCGAGAGCGTTGAAAAGAAGGACGACGACGCTAGTGGTAGCAGCAGCACAACGATAGACGACGCAGGAGCTAATAGTAGACAATCATTTGAATCGTTGATTAAATACAATGAAGGTCAATGGTCGCCATCGAATCCTAGTGGTAAGAAGCAATACAATCGGGAGCAACTGATGCAATTACGTCAAGCAAAGGCTTCACGCGTCCAGCCCGAAGTGGCAAACACATCAATATTTTCGCAAACCAATTTATTGCCTGCCTTTGCATATCGCGGCAATAAAAAGGTACAATCTATGGTTGGTGGATTCGGAGGAGCTAGAGGTAGTAGTGGTGGGGAGGGAAACTACCAAAACTATATAAAGCAAAGTTCAATGTCTGGTCGTGGAGGTGCCGATAGTGCCCAGCATAATCGAAATAGTGGTAAAACAATAATACATTTAAATCTATCCCTCAATCAAGAAGTTAAACTAAATGAAGCTGATAACGCTTGGCGTCCTAGTGTATTGGTAAAAGGTGTTGACAATCCAGCTGACCCAGAACAAAATGCAAAACGTGAAAAGGAAGAGCTGATACGTCGTGTACGAGGTATATTGAATAAACTTACGCCTGAAAAGTTTGAGCCACTTGTGGAGGAAATAATTAAACTTAAAATAGATACCATGGACAAAATGGAAGCTGTAATGATTTTAGTATTTGAAAAAGCCATCGATGAACCAAACTTTTCGGTATCATATGCTTCTTTATGCCACCGCTTAAATCTTGAAGTAAGAGCTCAGGACGAACGCGTGGAAAGTGGACCAAAAAATAATCTCTCATCATTCCGAAATGTTCTATTGGACAAAACGGAACGAGAATTTACTTATAATGTAACGAAAAGCAATGCAAAAGAAGAAAAGCTGAAGCCAATAAGAGAAAAAATCAGCAACTGCAAGGATGAGAATGAAAAAGTTGAACTTGAAGCTTTATTAGATGAAGAAGAACGCAAAATTCGTCGTCGATCTGGTGGTACAGTTCGTTTTATTGGGGAATTGTTTAAAATTTCTATTCTTACTGGTAAAATCATTAACACATGCATTGAAGCATTACTTAAAGATCCAAATAATGAGGATATGCTGGAATGTTTGTGTAAGCTTTTGACTACAGTCGGTCAAAAATTCGAACAAACACAAATTTCCAAAGATGATAAACGCAAATACTCATTGGATAGTGTAATACAACGCATGCAACAAATTGCATCGAAAAATGAAAATTCAAAAATATCATCGCGCGTTAGGTTTATGTTACAAGATGTGATTGACTTGCGCAAAAAAATGTGGCAATCAACACGCAATGAAGCTCCCAAAACAATGGAACAAATCGAAAAAGAGGCTAATAATGAGCAGTTAAGCAACCCGTTTCATTATCTTAATGCTATGCCGAGTGGTAGTGTTTCCGGTAAACGAGACGACCGTGGGGCCCGCAATGAAGGGCGAAACTACGGAGGCAGCCTTAGTCAACGAGGTGACACTGGCAGTCTTAAGCGACAGCCGGCAGGAAATGCCGGCGCTAGTCACAGTCAATCGGGTAATTTAAGTAATGACGATACATGGCATGTACAAACTGGAAAAGGAAATCGTTCGCTGCAAGTAGATTCAAGTAAACTTGTTGGAATGGTAGGTTAATAAATTTAATATTGGCAATTAAATATTTTGTTTCGATATTAAAATTTGATTTCAATTAGTTGGTTAATTTATTAACTTTCTTCGCTATGTGCATAAGAAATTAATTCGTTAATTTATTAACTTCGCTACGTGCATAAACGCTGCTGGCCAGATGTTACTTAAAGAAATTACCTGGCACTAACGCGATAATTCAGCTTAAGATACTCCTATTATATCTAAGAACCTATCTGGCCCTCCTGCCGAGGGGCTCTTTCAGCACCATTCGAGCCTGCCTACTTGCGGTAGCCTCCCTCCACCTTTCCAGGCTCCATAATTCTGCCCATTGTAGGACTAAACCATTCCCCAGTACAACTCGGGTTCTGGTCCGCAGAAATTCATAGCAGATTCCCTTTTTGCTACTTCGTCTGCTGCTTTATTCCCAACTATGTGTCCTTTAACACCCTTCAGCATTACCTCGTTCATCGAGGTACATCTGTTTAGAACACATTCCAGTACTAGCTTAGAATACACGTTCAGGTGCCGTATGGGCACCGCCGGCAAAATAACAAAAACAACTTTGTTCGTGGTCTTCTTTGTGAAGAATACTTTCTGTTCAGTTTGAGCATACTTTTTGGTTCTCATCGAGATTGTTTCCTTGTTCATAGCATAGTTATGTACGGGATGGGTGTTTGCAGTCAAGCACGTATACACATTTGTTATTTTGCTTGTGCGTATTTTGTTTGTGTGATAGCAGAACAGCGTTGTGCGAACAACTGTTCGGATAACATTGTTTGAACACGAACAGACAATCAATAGCGACAATCCGCGACCGTCTAATCCTTAATCTAGTGCAGAATGTTGAATACACACATTGTTATATCGATCACCACTGCCTTTAGTAAAATCAGCAAAGATAGGTTCTCTGTTTAGTACCAGCATATCGTATCGTTCTACAAATCCCAACAATTGTTATCCTCTGTAGTTATTGCACCGTGTTGTGCGAGTTGGCATCACAGCCCATGCCTAACGTCATACCTTTCGGCCTACAGAAACTGACCAGGTTTTCCATCCCGAGTTAGGTTTTCCATCACTTGTCGTACGGAAGGTATGCCGACGCAGTAAGAAATAATCCCGAACCACTGTTAATCATTACTACAGTAAGATCTGGCGAGCAGGATTGTAACATAGGCACTGGTTCGTACGCCATGACACACCAGGTTAATTTACCATCAGTCTGAGTGGTACATTTTGGCGATCTGGTCAGGCCCCTGATGTTGTTTTGAACAATCCAGAGCTCCTGTAACAAGGATATGCCCAGTTTATTCATGCTGTAAACTTAACAGAACAAGTACTAATTTGGTTGTAACGTGCTTTATCTATAAAATTTAAATGATCCTGTTTTCAAAATACAGAAAAATATACGCGGTTTGTTCAAAAGAGAAGGTGAAGTTTTAATTTTTTTGAAAAGTATTTATTCATTCATCAATATCCATTTTGTCCCTCTCAGATATACTGTACTTATGCCAGTGCTTCTTCCAATCCTCGAAGGACTTTTGAAATGCGCTTTTCGGTATGGCCATCAGCTCGTCCTTCGATTCTGACTTTATCTCATAAATTGTGGCAAAATGCTTCCCTTTCATTGGTCTCTTCAGTTTTGGGAATAGGAAAAAGTCGCAGGGGGCCAAATCTAGTGAATAAGAATCATATTCTTTGATATCCGCTTTTTCAGAAGGCAAAAAATCCCTTTCATTGGTCTCTTCAGTTTTGGGAATAGGAAAAAGTCGCAGGGGGCCAAATCTAGTGAATAAGAATCATATTCTTTGATATCCGCTTTTTCAGAAGGCAAAAATCGAAGAACACACACAAACATGACTAACCTTTTCAGTTGTCACCAACAAACTACTAATCCATAATCAAATGTACACAGCCCGCGAAAATTCAAAATTTACCTTTTCTTTTGAACAAACCAAGTACAATATTCTATAAAAAGTTTTTGATTTTAAATTAAATATTTTTATTTTTCCCTGTCAACTTTATTTTTTTTTATGGAAAATTCAAATATTAAGCCAAAAAAACGCGGTTTAGGCGCCGCCGCACAGTCCGCACAGTTTAAAGAACTTACAATTTGAAAAGAATTTTTTTTAAGAATATATGTACATACATGCAAATAAGGAGGCACCCTAGTCCCCCTATTTAAAAGTGCCCTTTTCAGATTATTTTTTGCCTGTATACCAACTTTCAGCTCTCTAGTTATAGTGTAAGTATCTCCCATAGAAACAAGTGGCAACCCTAGTCCCCCAAGAAAAAAAGGACTCGTTTTTTTCTGATACTTATTCCCCAAAACCTACCTGCATATCAAATTTCAGCGCTCTAGCTATAGTGGAAGTGCCTCATAATATTGATGACTCGGTAGCCTATATGTAGAATTCTTATGTTTCAAGTTTCATTATATTACGATTAAAGAAAGCTCACTCCTTTAAGATTGTAAGGAACAAATTTTGTCATTCAGGATGCTTTAGCACTAAGCCGAAGAGTAATTTATTGCAGAGTTATAAAAGAAGGTTTTACATATTTCCTCCATGATTGCGCCAATAATTACTTGAATTGTTTTAGACAAAATTTAAATGCTAACTTTTTTTTAACAAACATCAAACATCTTTATAAATTTATTGAATTTTCGATTAACTCTATAAAACAAAAAGTTGAGAAATACCATAGAATATTCTTCATTGGCATTTAAAAAAAAAAAAAACTCAAAATAGGAAGGTTAAAATTTTTAGTGATAATTTGTTAGTTCATAAAGAAAAGTTCTCTTTCGTAAATAAATTATTGGATACCATATTTAATTTTTTTTTAACTTTCTATTGTTGGGGATTTTTAATTTTATACTGCAGTTTTACCTATTTTTTTTTAATATAAAAGTTTCCAAACTTTAATTATTTGGGAAATACTTTAATTTTGTTGTAGTATGAACAATTTTTTAGGTTTTATTTTAGAAATTATCACTTGTTTTGACTCTTGCTAAAATATATTTTTTGTACGATCTTATCAAACCAAATTATTGTTTATGTAAGTAATCTATGTGTTTGGATTTGAAATAAAGTTTTAAATTTAATAAAGATACAATACGAAATCTCTAAAACCCTGGGATTTAAAAAAAATGATTCCGATTCGTCACTTACAATTCATGAAAAAAAATCAGAATCAACAACTCAGAGTATTACAATAAGAAGATTAAATTATACGAAAATGAATATATTTTATTCCGAAAATATTAAGAAGCAACGCTATACTAATCGTCATATATTAAAAAATGAATTTTCTTAATAATCATAGGCTGTTGATATGAATATGAATAATAGAAAAATGGGTGCCGCCACGTTTTTTCAATGGAACAATACATCTTCACAGCCGACATCAACTCCATCAAATTCGTTTGCTGCACTGTCCTTGGATTCAAACAGAACTTCTGATAGGGACCGGAGTGGCCCTCGTAACAAAGGTTCATATAACAAAGGCTCCATGGAACGAGAACGCTATGATCATGATAGTAAGACTAATTAATAACCGACTGAGTTAAAAAAAAAAAATATTAGCAAAGAAAATGGTAAACAATAAATTTTTGTAATGTTTAGGGTTACTCTCACGAGCTGGTTCTACACAAACATCGCGGGAAAATTCTACATCGCGTGGTAATCAGGGAATTCGTGGCGTAGGTGGAGGTAATTCAACAAGTATGCCAAAGTCTTCTAGTCATTCTAAATATCAGCAGCCAGCGTCATCGTCCTCTTTATCTAGAATGACTTCATCAAAAATGTCAGGCATGCCAATTATTGGTGGAGGAGGAGGTGCGATATCAAATTCCAGTTTATACCGTGAATCGAAACAACAATCTTCTCTCTCTGCTCCTATTGCGGCACACCATCAGCAGCAACAAAATTTTAATTCAACTGCATGCGAATCAACTCGGCCGTCGTCTGCTCCTCCAGCAGTTTTCGTAGAGCCATCAGACTCTGATTTGAAATTAATAAAGGCCGTTGTCACTGAGATGGTAGAAAATGCCGCTAACTCGAAATGTATAGATAACACTACAGTTTCCTGCATAAAGAAGCTAAAGGAAAGTCAATTATGTAGTCTGCTCTATTACATACTTACGGATTATTTGCATTTAGGAAATGTTGGTCCAATGTGTAGACGTCACCTGGCTAATATTGTAGCGTATTTGATTGAAAAAAAATACATTTCAGTCGAACATTTCTGCTTGGCCTACAAGAATTTTGCCGAGCTGGCCAGTGATTTAATTGTCGACATCCCTGATCTATGGTTGTATATTTTTGAATTTGCTGGTAAGAAAATGATACATATATAGATATATATTTAGTTTGGATTTAATGATTAAAAACGATATATATTCACGAGCCTGCTTTCGACAGTATATATTATATTAGCCTGTAGATGATTTTTATATTTTTCCAATTGAAATAAATAAATTAATTATCGTTTTGGCAATTGATAAATCTAATTGACGTATTTGCATTTCAGGGCCTTTGATTGTAAAGAAATTGATAACTGTAAATGACTTATGGAACTCCCAATTACGCGAAAGCGGAGACGCTTCTTTTAGCCTCAAATTCCTTAAAACGTTTTTACATTACTGCACACGTGAAGTGGGTCCCAGTTTTACACGCTACATGTGGAAGAAAAATGATATAAAGTGGACAAATTTTATGATTGAAAATGAAGTTACCAAATTTATTCAAAGTAATGTAAGTAAAGAGCCATACTGCACTTGCACTGTAAGAGTTTGCGGTCCACATTAAAAACTTTTTGAACTTTTCTTTTTGTTTTTTTTTTTTTTTTGTGTTTTTGTAATTCTATTTAGAAATTTCAATATGTCGAAAATGAAAACTGCCACCCAGACATCGATAGCAAGCAACCTAAAGAAAAACGTAATAAACGCGTGATGCAACATATAGAACAATTGTTAAAAGAAGGCTCAAATGCGGACAATGTTATTGATTATATCAATGTAAATATAATATATTTTTTTTTTGATTACTACGAAAATAACTGCATTAGTTTCAAATAAACCCTCGGATTTTATGTTCATGTTTGTCTAACTTGGCAGTTATTTTTGGTCAGTAGTTAAAATACTCTATTTATTATTATAATTGTATATAATTTTCAGGGAAATATTGCTGATGTAGACAAAAGTTTTATTAAAAGTTTGACGACGGTGTTAACTAGCTTTGCTATAATAGATTCCAGTAATTATACTTTAGATTTACCGTGCTTCCAAAAAATCTGCATACCTATTCTGTTGCGTTACTTGGACTCCAAAGAAGAATTGGAACTAGAATGTCTATATGCCATACAATTGTTGGTGAATAATCTGGAGCATCCAAGAGGTATTGCGAAATCGCTATAAAAATTCTTTAAACATTTTACAAAAACACAAAATATATTTTTATTCAAGGTTTATTGGAAGCTATTTTTGCTGAACTTTACGTTGCCGATGTTATACCTCAAGACACTTTCCTGGCGTGGCGTGATTCAAAGGACCAATCTGCGGGAAAAGGTGAATACATAAAACTAACTTTTTAAAAAACAATAATTATAATAAGATATATTGAATTGAAACCTTCTATTTTTTAATTCATTCATTCAATTACAAAAACCTAACCTGTAGGCCATAATCAGTCTCACTAAACTACTCACTAATTATATAACTAAAACAAAAAATTCTAAGGAAGCAAAAAATCTATGAAAATTTGCTTACTACATTCCTGTTTCTAAAGAAAATTCTTTATCGATACCAGGACCCTCCTCCTTCACCAGAATATGTGCTGGACTTTTTACCAAGTGCTTCGGAATTCCAATTATTTCCTTCAAAATGTCAAAATATAAACGTCGATCCCAAATCCTAAGCATTTGAGAAGATAAAATGGAAACAGGGTAATTTACCAGTAAAGAAGTTGAGGTTAGAGATGATAGTTGTGTCCCTGAAGAAATTCAGTCCTTATGAAGTTATTTATTTTCTGAGAGTTTAGAAAGCCTTATAGTCGCAGCATACCGAATTAGATGAAACGTTTTTTTTTAACATTCAACGCTTTGAAATATAATTCGATAAGCTGTACTTGCCATTGGCTCGGTCTTAACATTATAGAGAAATTATGGCCATTTATGTAAAATCAGAGGACTTTCAAAAAAGACAGAAAACGAGAGCAAACAATTGATGAAATAAGAAGTAAATATGTGTTATGTCTACATATCGATTTTGCACGTAATTTGATTGTCATAGACGCTGAGGGTATTCGAATACTTAGCAAAACATTTATATTTTTACTGTTTTATATTAGTTTTAATGAAAATAAAATTGTGTAAATAATTTTAAAAGGTGAGGAGGTATAAGTTTCTTTTCGGAGTTTAATTAATAATCACACATCAAAGTTTTGGCTAAGTTAATTCATATATTTTGAATATTGCAATAAAAAAGTTTTTCGTTGCAAATTAATTCATTAACAGTCCAAATTTTGATCTATACTTTATATGTATTGTGGAGTCTTTGCTAAAACTGTCCCTTAACTATTGTATATTTTAAACCTAAAATAAAATTTTCTTATGAATTAGGCCGTATACCCGCATGTGCAATGTTAAATATTCTATCTCTTTCGTTTTAGGTGTGGCCGTTAAAGCTCTTAATCGATTTTTCAATCAAGTTATAAACGGAGAAACAAGCGACGACAACTAAGACTTTTGATCACCATATGCATGCAATATTTCGGAGATAGTGCTGTGCAACTAATAGGAAAAAACATCTCCCTGTAAGTTTTCATGCGAAAACATTAAGTAAGTTTAAACATTTAAAGTTTTTTTTTTGAGAAAAAAAATAAAGAACATTTTTGTATTGAAATATGGTAATTGAAGTCGATTTATATTAATGAAAATACTATTATTATAAATTTTAATTTTATGTTATTATTTTTATTAACGTATTTGTAAAGGTAATGTTATATAAAAACAATAGTATATTATAAATATTTAAAACGTAAATTTCTAAGACCTACCATGTTACAATATGTGCATAACAATGAGTATATTGCGGGAAGTGTTAAATTTGTTGTATGATGATGTAAAGCTGAATTTTTTTATTGGGTTTCATTGGAAACAATTATTTTAATTGCGATTTTCCTAACCATGTCAAAACCATTTATACGCAAGCTTTACACGATAAATAAGAAACAAAGAATTAAGTAAAAACATTCAAAAAAAATGCTATCACATATATATATATATATTATATCTCTAAGTGATTTTCAATTGTGTAAATGTTAAACTTAAGCCATTGCTCTTGTAAAAACAATAAAAACTAAAAAACACTACACGACTTAGTTATAAAGTTTTTAAGCAATACAAAAAACTAAAAATATATTTATAGTTTTATATATTTCTTACATTCAATTGTTATGGTAAGTACGATTTATGTCATATATATATACGCGTAAGTTCTTAAAAAACTATTTACACCAGCAACGATTACCTCGTATTTTAGCAAAGTGTATTATAACTCAAAAGATATTATGGGCAAAAGAATAGTCAACTCTTTGTCGGCCTCTTTAATTCGCTCCAGCTATTTCTAATACACCGTTATGTAACTATTGGAACCCTATACTATGCCTGCTACAAGCAAAAGAACGTGAAAATCATACTAAATCCTACGTACAACTTAATTTTAATGTAATACCAACTCTTAATACGAACCTAGCACCACGTGTTACTACTAATATGTGTATTACTCAACTCAACTTAATTTTGCTTCTAGTTTTAGATATAGATAAAACCTTCAACCATTGATTTATAGACATTTGACAATATAATTTGTTCCTTATGTACAGAAATGAGTTCATTTTCAAAGTGTTTAAATTTTTTGGTTTCTGGCTTTTGTCTTGATTCCTTTTCAATTTAATTTTGAGTGTTATATTTGTCTCTTTATTTGCACATTGATAGAACGTCTGCAACGGGAAAAATGTTTATTTGAAGAAAACGTGTAGATGTTCCTGTTCAGTTTGAACTTAATTTCTTGCCTCTCATGGAGACTGTAGGGATGCTTTTAGCATAGTTTAGTACGGCTGTTTACAGACGAGCGGACACACATTTGATTTTGCCTGTGTGTATTTTGTTTGTGTGATGGCATAACAGAGTTGTGCGAACAATTATTTGGGTGGCTCTGTTTGAACACGAACCGACCATCAATAGCGACGATCTTCACTAGCAAAATGTCTGTGCGAGCAGCCAAATGTACGATGGCTGAACAGATATATGGCTAGTCAAGACGCCATGTTACGGTATGACCGCGGGCAAAAAACCTGATTCTGGCGATTTTCAGACGTCAAAGTTTACATCTCTCCATAGTACATTATGATTGATAAAACATCACAAGTTTTGCCATGCTATGCAGAAGTGCCATAGAATCACTTTACTTTGATTGCGTTTGTTATCATATAATTTTGTGACTGTCATTCTCGCATCAACGTTGCCATATATTTGATGAATTTAACGTTTTGTTTTGTAACATAACAAGTTTAGGCGTAACGTAAAATAAAAATCCTAAGTGCCGGGGATGGAAAATTTATTACTACTGCACTATTTTCAATACTTTTTCATTCGACAAATACCGCACTACCCCACGGTTTACTGTTTTTTTTTTTGTTATGCTTTCTTTCTTGTTTGGAAACCTATTTTTAAATATCGCTTTAAACAATTAGACGATTGCGGTATTCAACTACACGACTACAAGTGACATTGATTGCAGTCGTCGTCGTGTAATCAGCTACTTAAATGTGAAATTAATATATGTATTGCTTAATAATAACTGATAGATAATTAGTGAATTTTGTAACAGTCACTTAAAAAGAAGCGCGTTTTACAGCTTTAGTATATGGTGGATTCGCCTAATTAATACTAAAAGCGATTTTCTAACAAACGCAGACGCGATAGGCCGTAACAATAATGTATGAAAGAAAGCGTAAGAGTTATCAGTATTTTATACGAAATGAATTTCAGTTATTTGCTGTAAGTATATCGAAATTCTTGGTTGTGGTTACAAGCAGTTTTAACTGTTGACAGTTTTAACTGTTGTCGGGAATTATGACAACATATACGTACATTTTGCCCTAAGCTAGTCGGTTCCTTGTATTAAAATTAAAAAAGAAAAAGGATTACAATTATATCAATGGCAACGTGTTGAAGAAAGGGAAAGTTCACACTCCTACACAAAATTATTTTTTTTTTTTTTTGTTTTTGTTAATACTTCCGCCTCCAAAGCTTAAAATATTATGACACCTGAGTTTAGTTTAGATTTTCATAAATGCATACAAGATACAAACATAAATATGAATATACAAACCTAATGGAATTTTTTAAATAAGTAAATTAATTTTTTTAAGTAAATTATTTACTTATTATGAAATTATTATGAATATTTAATTATTTACAACAGCAAAAATTTTTAATTTTTTTTATCGTATTCAACATGCCCAAACTGATATTTATAAAACATAGTTTTATGTAGCTCTTTAAACAAATCAGCTTACGTTTCATAAAAAGTACCAAAATGTTGAAAAAAGTATTCCTTTGAAATCTTGCTCTGTTTCATCATATATAAGTTGGTCAAAAATACATGAACAACCATAAACAAATAAAACATGAATGACTAAATGAATTGAGTAACATGAGTGAATGAGTTTAAAATAGTATTGTTTTAAGTGGAGGATATACAAACTGGTTTTTATAAATGAATATTTTACAAGTTGGGACATGGCTCGAAAAAAGTTGGGTATTGTTGATATATTTAGTCTGGCAAAGCTAATAGTTTAAAAACTTTTAGGTTTGTGCCTTAGCTAAACTTTTGCATGTGTATTCCCCAAGTTTTTTATTGCTGTCAGGTGGTCTTAACAAAAGCTTTTTTTCCTTTTGTTTAATATTCTTTCTGTCAGACTATATAGCAATTTACGTTTGTACATATTTACACAATATAGTTTCTTTTGTTGATGTTATTGGAATTAACACAGAGTTAACGAATTCGACAACAATAAACTGAAAAATAAAGAAGTGAAAGAGGTAAATATAATAATATTCTATACATTCTTAATATGTATATATCTCTAATTAATATGTATGCATGTATGTACCTAATCAGTTTAACAAAATACTTGACTTACGATAACGTCGTACATAAAGTGAGAACAAATTCCAAATGACTGTGGAACAAATGTCAGCGCAACTAAAGTTTTTTTGTTATCCATAATCTAGTTATGAATGTTTTCCTAATGTCGCCTGTGCTAACCTTACAATAGTCCAATACTTATTCTGACTTGTTCTACATAAAATATGGTTGCATTTAAATACTGTAGGAACCTAATCACTTTAGAAATATGATAATTTAGTTGAACTTCATTGTATAAAAATGCTTAAATAAAATATTTTCAAAAAAGTACATATGTAGATGCAGGCCATCATACGCCAAAGTCCCGTAGGTGACAACGCTTGTGCTATACTTACGTACATGCATAACAGTCATATAAAAAGTTTCCCAGTATATAGTAACAAATATAGTAACTTAACAAGTTTTGTCTTGGAAAAATTATTTTGATAAGTGTACACCGGCATTTAACGGGAAAAAATACTGGAGCAATATGAGGATGTATGTTTTATAATTGAGAGGAGGTTAAAGCTTACTAATACTAAATTTACAACGTGGTAGACTTGACATAAACACTTGTTACTCTCAGAGTGTCAAAAATTAAAGGAATGTATACATCTGCATTTAGGACTTACAGTTAATTCACCAAAATATGATTTAAACAATTGAAGTTAAAAAAAATTAAAATACCCATTACGAAACGGTGGAATGGCGATAATATCTGGTAGAGGTTTGAACTAATATCTACGAAAGCAAAACGAAACATAGAAATTATAGAGAATTTATTGTTCGAACTATGTAAAAAGCCAAAGAAGAAGCTTGTTGGCAGATTTAATACGCTTGCAAAAGAAATAGTGTAAAAAAAGAAAAACAAAAATGTTCGTTTCTGAACTTTTAGTTTGGTGGTGGGACAAACTGAAAAGAAATGTGAACAAATGTAGAAAACCTCTTTGATAGATGAAATCTGGTGTTTCTATTTGGACGATAAAAAATGGAAGAGAAATATTATCAGGTCATAGTGTTCAAAAATTTCTCTAAGGAAGCAAAATTAGGAGTAATGGTCTGGAAGATGAAAACGCGTTGACGATAGTCCATGGAATAAAAGAGAAATTATATGAATTGGATTTGCTAAATTAAATTAAATTAAATTAAAGTAATAATTTGATAATGAAAAGTTTTCATATTAAAATGAAGAAACATTTTTGTTTGGTTTAAGAAATGTATAAACAATACAAACTACAAAAGTTTATGTATTGCAATTGTAATATGTCTGTTCCATTAAATGTAAGTATTAGCTCTAAAATAAAATACTTATAATGAACTTGTTTTTCTCTTTTTTTTTCTCTTGCAGATTTAAGGCAACTTCTGGCACATTGGACTTTAAAAAGGAGTCAAAATGAACGGATTTGCTGAATAAGGCGTTTGGCTTACCTAGTAAAATGTGGCTGAAATGTACATTTACTCTAGGGCCAACTCTAGTTGTAGTCATCTGTATGAAAATAAAAGTAAAAAAAAAAATATTAGGAGCGAAAATTTTTTTGTTTCGTTACAGCCAATGGAGTGTAGCAAAGTACTATAAGGAGTGTTGCAAACGATACCTGCACTTGCGCTTTAGGGCCATTATTGGAACGTGCCTTTAAAGTTCTTGTTTATAACTTTAGCTAAAGTGAGGATTAAAGCTACCTTTAACTATTACTCATAAGTACAACTTTATTCTTTCGAAAAATATGGTAGTGTCAGAGCAAAGACAGACTACTTTTTACGTATTAAATCGGGGTTTAAAAATACATGTCGCCAATGCGTGCTTTTACTTATTTGTTTACTCGCAACAAACAAATATTTTGTTAATGTTTCGCCTTTGGTTACTTATATTGTGTATTTATTAAACTTATTTTGTGCCAAAATCGCAAAACTCCTTAAGTATTTAATTTTTTGTCTTGAAAATATGGCAACTTCAAATGCATAAACCTTACGTTAAAAGTTAAAGGTGAGAAGATCTTCTATCTAGCTTATCGGACAGTTTCTGCTTAAAGTACAGTCATAATAACGAAAAACGAATTATGCGATAACATCCTAACTCTAACTATTGGCAAGTTGTAATAATGGCCCTTAAAATCACAATACAAGCCTTCAAGGACATATCGGACAAATTAAATTTTAAAATTTATTTGTCTACAGTTGTAGTTACAAACACAAAAAATAAATGACACTGAAGATGGCACATAGTCGAAACCGATTTGTCTCCAAACCAAATTTGACAAGGGATGATGGAAATTCGTTCCAAAAATCTGCAACGATTCGCCGAAATTTGTAGGTTTTTAAGGTCCAGTTGGAAAGGACTTTCTTATCGAGGTAAGCTTTAGCACGATGGCTAAAGTGTGCAAAAAGCTTCTTTTGCAGTAAAATGGAAAAACAAAAAAGTCTTTGATTTCAATAAAGTTTTTTTAATATTATAAACAAATATTCTATTAAAAAACTAAATAAAATTTAAAATTAAAAAAAAAGTAAATCATATTATTTCTGTCTAATTTCGGCAGCTATTTATCTTTCGAGTAGAATTTCGTAACCAATCGAATAGAAAGTACTCGCAATCGACTGACATCATGCTTAATTTCGACACACTACACTCGATGCCAACTGACAGTAGCATGTGCGGGCCAAACTTTGTTTGCTATTGACTGACAGCATTAGCACTATGGACTCAATTAGAAAAGTAAACAAACGGAGCTTCTATTGTTTTTTCTTGCTGTTCTAGCTATTATTACTTTTTGGATGTTGTTAAAACTTACACGGTTATTTTTGTTTGCGTCGTTAAGTTTTTTTAAAACGTAATGAAGTTAGTAGGAAATAGCACATAATATTTTTCATGCTATTATAGAATATACGACCTTACGACTATGTCTGAATTTGGTAAATAATCACCCCTATTCTGCGTTACAATTACGTTCCCACTTTTCGTTACGCATCGATCGAACTTTGGTATTCCAAAAAAAAAAAACGTAATCGAAAGAATAAGAAGAGGAAAAGTGTGTTGTCACAATAAGCAGATTGGCTGTGGAACGTAAAAAAACAAAACAAATAATCATTTGTGTAAACATTGAAGTTAAAAGTGTAATTTTGTGCAAATAAAACATATTTTCAACTGTTAAAACACAAAAGAATTAAAAATTCGTATAAATTTATTTATCAAATACACTAGCGCGTGTGAAAAGTTAAAAAAAAACACAAAAAGAGGTATTTGTGACCAAAGAGTTAAAAAACCAGTTGTGCCGGAGGTGAGTTTTCCTTTTTTGTTAACATCATTACAGCACAAAAATACATTTTGTTTATTTCAATAGAAATGGAAGTAATAGCAGCAGCATTTTTGTTGGGAGAGGAGAACAACGTGCTCCAGAATGCCCCATTGGTGGCCCCATTGAATTAATTGTTACGGTCACCTCTTCCCAAAATGCCTGCACTTCTTCTTTTGGTCTCTGATGGTACCCACCCTCAAGGTCTAGTTTTTTGGCCATTAATTCCGCCAGCTTCTCGTACTGATCTTGGTTTGTTTGTTTCGACCTGTAATAAATAAAATAAAACTCACTATTTAGTAAACCAAATTAAAAACTTGATTAAAATATATTTAAATTACAACTATACTTACATTTCTCTGAATTGTATTAAAAATTTAATTTTTTTACACTCTTTATTTTAAACAACAAGGAACCATTATAACATTCAGGTAGACCTTTTGCAGCGTAAGAAAAACGTGAAAAACTTAACTAAAATTGCAACGCAGAATACGTACAATCGAAAAAAAACGTAAGTGGAACGTAACGTAACGCAGAATACCGATTTCATCAAAACGGAGAAAGTTCGATTGTGATTGTACCGCAGAATAGGGGTGAATGCTAGTCGCCGGGTAGCATGTAGTTACTATCATTGTACTTATATCTACATATATCTAAATTCTTCTTTCTTCCAAAGGTAAAAATTAAAAAAAAGAGCACAACAGGTTTAGTAATGCTGCCGAGTTATTCAAATAGCCTAAATATTGTTAGCAAGCAGATTTGTATAGATGACACAGACGACAACGATGATGATAGCTGCGAGGTAAGTACAATGCTAAACAATAACAAAAAAAATATCACTTCGTAAACTTGAACTTTAAGCATTTATCCAAAAATTGTCATATTGATTTAAGCTTTATACATGATTATGTATTGTTACGTTTAACATTTTTAAACTTGTTTACTTATTCGCACGTTCTTTTAATGCAAGAGTTTCCTTTAAATAATAAAAAGCCCGTTCGTTCTAACAACGTCTCCCGACATCATCAGTGCGCTCAAGTGATGTGGGCCAGAAATTCTGTTCCTTACCGTTGCTGAAAAATAGTCCCGGCATCGTCAGATGCTAAACAATAATATTCTTCTTTTTACTCTACTGCTTCCATTAGGGTTAATATTAAAGCTAGGTAACATTTTTGATTTATTATTGGATTCTCTCCCAGGCGGATTTGTTTATACTGCCAAAGCGTATGATACGCCTGGCATAGTAAGTAAGGTCGATGCGGTCTTTCATTTGCCACTCGAATGTATAACTTTCTTTCTTAAATTTACGGGGATATTGCTTTAAACGAACTACGTGACCTTCGACCCCACAGTTTGCACATTTAACTGAAAGTCCTACATTTCTCACTACCTGACCAGTGTTGATTTTTTTTTCAGTTGATAGAAACATACTATTGCGAACAATCCAAATGAGGGCAATTCACAACAGCAAACTTCGGATCATATATGTATGTATGTACATACATATAATGAAGTTCTAGTGGCGTCCATTCTGTATAATAATATGTATTTATATATATGTATAAAGACATAAAACAACAATTTTTCTCTTAAACCTCTTACAAAAAACAAAATACAAATACCTATATATTTTTTAATTTTAAAGTAATAGGGGTAATTATGATGAAATACTACTAAATTGGTTTAACAACAAGGGTTTTTATGAAATATTGCATATGTTTCTATACTACTTCTGTTTACTTTATTATTCTTTTATTATATTCTTGTTTGTATAATTTTTTATTTTCATTGTATTTGCAGTTTTATGATGCTGTCAACGACATTTCGGACGATGCCATAGAGCCTGTTTGCGATACTGATGTTTTACAATACAATGTTCCACTGGGATCTAACAGCAACAGGTAGTAGGCATATACTTAAATATGTAGATATGTATCTACATATAAGTACATATGTATATGGCTTATTATATTCTTCACTGTAACATTTGAAGCGCATGCTCCGTAACACTACGTCTTGGCTAGCCATAAATATGTTTGCACATTGAGAGAGCCTCCCCAAATAAGGAGAGAAAATGTATTCGTGGTCTTCTATTTAAAGAAACCGTGTAGATGTTCAAGTTCAGTTTCAGCATAATTTTTTGTCTCTCATCGAGATTGTATGAATGCTTTTAGTATAGCTTATGACGCGTGTTTACAGACGAGCGCACACAAACATACATGCTTTTTATTTTCTCTGTATATTCTGTTTGTGTAATGGCATGACAGACTTGTGCGAACAACTCTGTTTGAACATAAGGCGACCATAAGCAGCGGAGGTCTTGACTAGCCATCTTTCTGTGCGAGCAGCAAGATGTGCGATGGCTGAACCAATTAATGGCTAGTCAAGAACCAGAATCGCTGTGTTTTTTTTTTGAGCAGAATAGCCAAGTAAACATTTTTCCAGTAAAAATTCTAAACGATTTCCGTCCGCCAGCTAAAAAACCTTTTTGAAGGCTCTAAATAACACAAGGAATCAACATTTGGGATGTACATACATACATAATTTCTTTGCCCCGGTGGGCTAGTTGCGATTGCATATTAATAATTTGTTAATGAAATAACAAATACTAAATACTTGCTGGAATTTTATTAGACATCAGTATAATAATAGCTGGGATAAGAGCAAGACACAAGTTTTAAGTTTACCTCTGCTTTACCGAAGCGCAAAAAAATAAATCCCTAAACAAATTGACAAATTTGAAAAAAGCATAACACACCTATTCAATTACAGAATTTTTGGAGCACAGATTCAGTTCGCCTTTTCTCCGAGCTCTAAAACTATATATTTGTTTCACTCCATAATAAGATTCGGCATAGTCGAATGTAGCACTCATACTTAATCCAAAAAAAAAAAAAAATCTTGCTTAAAACTTAAAATATCAACACTTTGTACTCGTATCTAGTTCGATACCAATGACTTTGGAGGAGGCGGTGGAGGAAGCTAAATTGGCAATTTGTTATTTCTTTAATAATAAGTTTGATGAAGCCCGTGCCTTAATGATTCCTCACGCTCATTGTAGCATGTATCATGCAATGGGGCGTGCCGTGTTTTCATTTTTGGAAGCAATACTTACTTTTGAGCAACATCATATTATAAAAGCTGGTGAAGAGTTGCGAATATGTTTGGACGTATGCCAGAGTCAACGTCGTAAAGTTACTATAACACAGTCAATAGGAAATAAATTTAAAAGAGTAAGTATTTCTTATGTAAAATTTATTTATGCGTAAGTGATTAATCGTGAAAATATTTAATACGGAAAACGCACACTGCGACGAATTGTATTTAGTTTTTAAAGCTGCATTACAAAATTGTTGTACATACACATAAATTTATTCGCACTTGAGAGAGCGTCTGCAAAATAACGAGAGAAAATGTGTTCGTGGTCTTCCTTTTGAAGAATACGTGTAGATGTTCATATTCAGTTTTATAATAATTTTTCGTCTCTCATCTATAATGTATGGATGCTTTTGCATTGTTTCGTGTTGGTCGCGTGTTTACAAAGGAGCACACACACACATACATACTTTTTATTTTGCCTGTGTATTTTGTTTTTGTAATGGCATAACAGAGTTGTGGAAACTATTGTTCGGACAACTCTGTTTAAATGAATTGTTTTTTTACGAAAAATTGTCTTAAACGATTAAGAGTTTTATGGTGATCCCCGAAGTTTAAATAAAAAAAACAGACTTTTGTTTTTCTTTTTAAACCACTTTATTTGAATCTCTGAACAAGACTGATTTTATTTACAATTATTCTTAATATTAAATACAGAAATCGATAAACGAAAAAATGCTTACTTCTACAGTCTATCGTTCTAATTTTAAATTCTCAAGAATTGCTTTGGATTTTATTGTTTACAAAAGTTTATTATACTAATTAGAGTTCAATTGTGATGTATAAGCATTCTTTGGACATTCTTACATTTTATAGGTCACTAGAAAAAGAACAAATGTAAATATGAATTTTCATTACGATATTTGTTCAAAAGAAAATGAAATCGTTTAATTTCAAGTGGTTTTGTAAGTATGTATGTTTGTTTGTTCACATTTGTGGACAAACGTTTAATTTAATGTATTTTACATAATAAGCAGAAATGTTAAAAAGAGTTTTTGCATATGTACATACATATATGTACGTATGTTTATTTTAGTTTTGTATTTCTTTTTCTTTAAGAACAAATGTTGGGGCGCTTAAGCTTCTATCAAATTACAAAGAATATTAAATTATAATTTTATTAGGGGTTATCGTAGCTATTACATAAGCTCATTTTGGGCTCAATGGGTAAACGATACACTGCTTGGTGCTATTAGTGGGACAGCAGCATCATACACACTTAAAAGTAACGTAACCATCCGTTTGATGCAGAAAAATCAGAAAAATTCAGTAGCGCTGCTATTTCATTTGCCTTAGCCTTTAAAATATGACCAGAAATTGTAATGTTTTGACATCTAGCTTTAGTGAAGCAACCAAAGCACAATTTGTTTATTTCAGCGCCACCCGCTCTAACAAACATTCTCTTTTGATTAACATTTATTCCAGACTCCTATTTTGAACGAATGGGTTCTTTGTTTATATTGATTTTTGTGGCCTGTGTTTTGTGAATATTGAATCTTAACACACAAAAGAAATTTAAGAATACGCACTGTTTAAAAACACAAGAAACTTTACCTTGAGAGAAATTTATGAAAATCTTTCGGAATCTGCAGTTTTAGAACATTTGGATATTTAAAATGTGAGACAAAAATGGTGACACAATATTAGAACTGTTTTTGAGCTGTATTTTATCTCTTATATTTATGTTATGCAATTCCTAGTAAATCTATTTATTTAACGTAGAACTGGTGTGAGAATGGGATAAGTGTGTCGGTTTGCACATTATTGAGGGCACCAGCAACGGCATAGTGTCTCGAGCTGCACTTTGTTTCTGATATGACTATGAACACAATACGAGTATCCGATTCACAGTTACTACATTCATTCCATTTGAAACCAACCTAAGGTTAGGAAAACTTTGTCGGTTCGCACATTGTTCATGGCGCCTTCAATATCATTTTAGAAAGCATGGGTATGCAAAATTTCACTAAGGGAATCCTCATGTTATACACTATCCACTGATCTTTCTTTGCCGTGTAATTTTCACTAGTCCTTTCCAGGGCTTCTGCAACATTTTCATGGTTAGGCTTGCACTAAATTCGGCCTTATTCTTAAATGTTAACTTCGGAGGATTTTTAAACGATTTTGTCGTTTCACTGGGAAAGATGGTATTCAAACCAGTTTTTTGTTTTTTTAGGTAAACTACAGTCATTTAAGTGATACAGAAGCTCATGCTGAATTATGTACGGCCGAAGCTTTGCTGCTCAGGGCACTATTGACATTTATAGAAGATGAAACTCTATCAAGTCTTATTAGAGGAGGGATAAAAATACGTAATTGTTATAGTAGCTACAAGTAAGTATTTTAATATATGCAATTTCGCAAATACGAAATTATACTCGTTCATCTTACTTCCGTTATTATTACTCATTTAAACTAGATTCGAATCAACACTATTGTTAAAATGGTACTCGGTGTAATTTCGTGGTAAATATATAGCTTGTAAGGCAAACATACTTATGCATATCTATGTATGTAGGTATGTATGTTGATTTGTAGTTTTGAGGACAGACTCTCTCAGAATCAATACTGTGAGCGCTCATAGAATTTTTAATTTGTAATCGTATTTTACAAATGATCATAGTATGTATTTACAAATCAACGTCATTTAAAAGCACATATGTATGTATGTTATGAAAAGGGTTTTCCATTAGTGGTTAATCGATGATTAAATGTACACCCCTACAGCTTGGGGTAGTTAAGCAAATCCTTCTGGTATATGGCAGGGCTTCATACTGTGGCACTGATCTGGGTGGTCCCGTTCTCAAAGATTCTGCCGCCTAGGTCTTGCAATTTGGTCAGATTTGTTTATAGCTTAGATATTTAAAAAATTGTTCGTATAAAACTGTATAAATTTAAAATGTTTCAATTCAAAAGCCAAGATACTCCCTTTCCTTTTTTGTTTTTAATGGATTTACAGTGTGAAAAACTCACAGAAAGAAATAGAAAAAAAAATTTCTTTGTTTTTGATTTTAAATTTTGAGTATATTTTCACTTACCGGCTTTGCAGCTACTTCATAACTTTTATATTACTTAACTGTGTGATCTTGTTGCGAAGACTTAGGACTGGCCTTTCTATTGGTTATGCTTATGTATCTATCCGTACCAGTTTGAAGTTTTTGTATTGAATTTGCCATATTACCTGAATTGCTTTCTTGCTGCACTGTTTTTGATATAGCACCTGTCTCGTTTATTTGATTCTGGCGTTCGGTCAATTGGCCTGGTGGCACTATTATCTTTTCTTTTACTATTTACATACATATATTGTTCATTGCGATATTAGTTTCTATCTCACTAAGAGAGTAATAAGCATTATTATTATTTCCCTTTATATTATTCTCGTCAATGTTTGTTACACTCATTCACTGAGTATCACTGGAATTTTTACAACGATTATTTAAACCGTTACCATATGCACTATTTGTTATTGACAATATACATGTTATGTTGTTTGTTCGTGTTCTTATTTATTTCTGTGTTTTTTGTTTTAACTGTGTTTCTACACTTGTTCAATTAAAGTTTTGAATGGTTTCAAATTATCAAACCAATTTTTAAAAAACAAAATAAACAAATTTTATTTCGTAGATTTTTGAAACGAATTTCCGTCATCCCTTGTCAAGTTTGGTTTGGAGACAAACCGGTTTCGGCACATATTACCCTGTCGAAAAATCAAATCAAGAATCAGGTTTTATTTCAATATTTTTTCGGGTTATACTTTTTCATTTATGTTAATTACATATGTTCTATTTTAATTTTTATTTATAATGAGAAAGTCGTTGAAAGTTGGAGAAATAAGTATATCGTTGAATGGTTTGGATGCGATGGGCCTGGCATAATGCTATCGTGACGGTTGTATTATATTTAAACAATTTTTGTTCCCTTCCAACTCTGGTGGATAAAAATACTGTTTTTAAATTTGCATTTCCATCAAATGAAGTTTTATATAAGGTTTGTTTTTTAAAACCCTGACCCAACATATAGCATGCACATACATAGATCTTACATTCTAGTCAAGACGGCATGTTAACGACACTTTTTGCGAATACGATGTAAAACCACTTGTTGCCATATTATTGTTTATTGTTTTATTCTGTGTACTTATTGCCAGAGTAAAAGGATTTTCCTTTTTTTCCTGAATAGAGAGTTCAATATTTTTGTATGAGACTGTAGTTGCCCTAAATTAATTATAGTTTATATTGATGCGTAAGATTCCCTTCAATAATATAAATAAAAGTTCATCGATGTTCAATGTATTGAATAAATTTAGTAGTTTCACATCGTTATTATGGATCTTCACCAGTTATTTCATTGTCCAAAAGCCATTCATTGATAATCCAAATGGTGTTGTTTTTTATTATATGTATTGCAATTTCGTTATGTACATTCTTCCTTCTTGTTTCTTGTTGTTGTAAACAAAAGTGCATTTAAGTTTTTTACATGAATGAATATAAAATACTTATCAATTGAATATAATATTGGCAAAAAATTGCAAGCCAATTATTATTATTAAATTTTCAAATAATTTTTATTTGCAAATTATACGTGCGTATAAACGAGATAATGGCGTGCGTTAACCCAAGTTAGCTAGATGCATACATATGTATGTACTAAGTGTGTTAAAAACGTCTATTATCATAATCAAGTATAATAATTGTGTCCACGAGTTTAAGCAATATTTTTCTAATCACTATAAATTTGGTTGCATCACTGTTCATATATGAATGTACATACATATGTAAATTACACTTCTTAAAAATATAAAGGTTTTTAGGTAAATGATTAACAATTTCGAATATAAAAATTTTCAAATACTGCAAACTGTTAATTTCACTTGCTTTCATCCAACCTACAAAAGAATTAATGTTATCAATATACTCGTATGTATATTTAAAAATTTTACATGCCACTCACAGAATAATGATGACTCTAAAAATGACACAAAATCAACTGTTTTCCCCATACCAGGGTACGCAAAATACATAAACGGTATTGTGATTTGTAAGACTTGCTACATATTTGAAAATTGTATATAAAATATTTTCCGCAAAGAATTTTTATGGAATATTAAAAGAGCAAATTTTTAAGAAATTTCCCTAAAAAATCCTTGTTTTAAATTACACCAATGAAAACCAGATTACAATTTGCATCCTTTTTCATAACGAAAGTTTCCCAAATTTGAGGTCAGTACTGCTTGCCCAAGTACGGCTATGTTGCTGATGTAGACGGGCATCGTTAACTGAACTTCCCTTCCTATAGGGGTCCAGAAGACTCTATGGTGTCGAAAATGAATATTGTAAAAACTGCAAATGGAATAACAAACTTACATACACTTACTTTACACCTTTGGTGATGGGTATAAAAATGTATAGTTTATTCAAATGCGTACTTCCCTGCCGAAACTGCCACGATTTTTACGACACATTTTTAAGTATGTACATACATACTCGTAATATGTTTATTGCGAATTTGCTCAACCAAACTCACGTATTGATTGCATCCCACGCTATCACACAATGCTATTTTATATTTTGTTTTGTTACTAGAGAATGTGCGCTTATACTTAATAATCGAAAATGGGAGTCAGAAACATCTAGAGTTCATTATGAGAGTGGCGTACGAATGGGTATGGGAACTTTTAATCTCATGATATCTTTGCTTCCAGCCGGTATCGTTAAAGTTTTGGAGTTCATTGGCTTCACGGGAAATAAGGTAAAACAATATTATTTTCTACTCATTTGGTTTAAATTTCGTTAAATACTTGTACATTAGGAGGGCGGCCTAGAAGATCTTGAAACCGGTTATAAGCTTCCTGGCCTACGGCAGGTTTTATGTGCCATGACTTTATTAGGCTATCATCTAATAGTATGTTATGTTTTAAGCCATCAAGAAGGTGATTTACACTTCGCAAACGAAATCTTAAACAGTCAACTGCTGCAATATCCACAAGGAGCTTGGTTTCTCTTTTTTAAAGGACGATTAGAGTTTATGAAAGGAAACTTAGACGAAGCTCAGGTTTGGTATAAAAAATCTTGGAGATCTCAAAAAGTTTGGCCGCAATTTCATCACCTAAGCTTTTGGGAGCTATTATGGGTCAATTGGTAAGTATAGTTTTGTATATTTAAACTATTAAAGTATCACACATATTACTACCACTCCCTAGGGAGGCTCCCATAACAATTTTTTTTACCACATTTGCATCTAATGCTGTAACTGTTTCAAAAGTGCCCTTAGAGGAGTCAAATGTTTATCCGACCGACCCCCGATATATTTTCAACCCCAACATTTTCTCTGAGTATATGGAGAGTATATCTTTAACCCTTAAGATCGTGCTCATACGAATATTTTATGTTTTCTATAATATCCTAGAAGTGTAAACGCGGGATGGGCTTTTATTTGTCCATGGCAACATCTTTCCCAAACATACTTACCCTGTATCTCTAACCCATAAGTCAGGTCCATTACAAAATATACGTAACAACGACCAAAACCAAATTAATCATTTGGCACACCATGGGAGCGATTAGTTGAAGGTTACTTTTTTCTAATGCCCTTGCATACATAAACGTCTATAAATCCATACAAAAACACCTGACCTACGCGCTTTACCTCTACCTGTTCACACCTACCCTAGGCCTACATGATAAACCAGGGTCATCTGCTCACATATAGATACTTGACAAGCAATAAAACACAAGCGAATTCATAGAAACTTCTTAGACCGATATATGGCACTGAAGATGGCACATAGCCGAAACTGGTTTGTCGCCAAACCAAACTTGACATGGGATTACCCAGTCGGAATATGGAAGATTTGCTCTGAAACAATACAACTTCGTTGTACAACTCCCTTTTGCCAGCAAGCCTAAATCGATTTTTTATTTTTCGTACAACCGAAACACAACTTAATACAACGAATGGTTTTAAAATTATCTTGTTTATTGCTTCATCAGCTATTTCAAAAGTTAGCCGCAAGATAGCACTCAAATAAAATGCAGAACTACCTTTTCTATACACAGTAGTCAAATTATATTTTGAGGTTTGCGGGGTCTAATTGGTGATTTTCGTCAGTAACTGTAACGGTAAGATTTTGGATAGGCCAAATGTGAAAAAGACGTAGAACAAAGAAATAATCAGTTTAAGCAATCAAAAAAATATTTTCCGCGAAAAGTCGATTTGAACATATTGCTAGGCAAACGCAATATTCTATTTATGTGGTTCTTCTTTATTTTACAGCTTAAGATTGGACTGGCGCGAGGCTACGTTGTATGCAACGTATTTAGTTGAAAATAGCAAATGGTCCCGTACTATATATTCCTTTCAAAAAGCTGCTGTTATGCTGATGTTGCCAGATTTAACAGCAACTGAAAAATTGTCTGTCGATAATCTGATGCGTGACTGTCCCACTTATAAGCAGCGAATAGCTGGAAAATCTTTGCCAATGGAAAAATTCATTTGTAAAAAAGCGGAAAGGTACTTTGCACAAGGCAAAAGCCTTTGTCTACCTGCTATTGAATTAATGTATCTTTGGAACACGTTTAAAGTAATTAGCAAGCAATATGATATAGCCGATAATATATATCAAGTTATAGAAGCAAAAATGACGGAAATGGAAAGGACTACGCAGCGTTCAGTTTATGATCCTGACAACAAAGCTTTATGTCTACTATTGCGCGGGGCGTGTTTAAGACAGATGCAAAAACCGGGATTGGCATTACAGTAAGTTATTAGACATCTTGAATATTGTATGCTTGACACGATTTTGAAAGTCCAGAACGCGTGTAAAAAGTGGTTAGAAAAACATATAAAACCTTAACGTGATTTTTTAAATATTTTTACAGGGACTTAAATAATTGCATGGATCTACATCCTGTCATAAAGGAAGACCTTTATCTGATTGCTTACGCAAGTGTGGAATGCGGTCTTGTCTATGCCGATGAAAACAAAATTGATTTAGCTATTCACAGATTAGAGGAAACCAAGTAATTTATTTTCTTTTTATTCTTTGCATTATTTTGCGTTTTAAGTACAATACTATCTCGATAATCTGTACACCCTAAATTCTTAACATGCCCGTATTGTTTGTTGTTTTTTTACTACAGCCATAGTTATTTAAGTACGCTTCGTTATGAAATACTTTAGAAATTAATTTGCAACAAAAAACCTCTCTTTTGCCATCTTTAACACGTTGATTGCCACGACATCCTTATTCGGGTGACAGTAATGTTTCTGATCGGGCCGCGTCACCCATATTGCGGTGACACTTATTTGACTACTTGCGAAGGATATTCGTATGTGTTTAAATATATATTTCGTGAAGGTAGTAAGAAAACTATAAATATAAACTATATTTATTAACATAAATTTAAATTTATAATAGAATATTAAAATATCAGTGAGAATACCCAGAAGATTACGCTTCGTATAGTGGTTCACATGGCCTGAAAGAGATTTTACTGTAAGCACGCGTGGCAGTCAAGCTTTTAATATGATTTGCAAAATTTTATTTACTTTCGAAATAAAAATATAAATTTTTTGTTTAGTGACCGGATACATTACCCTCTGCGTCTATGAAAGCTTGTAATCTAACTGCAATAGATGCAATCAAATTACGTGCAAATTCGATTTCTAGACACATTTGTTGCTTTCTTTTCCGGTCCTTTTTGAAAGTCCTCTGTCCATTTATTTTCAATAATGTTAAGATCGAGATCCTAGGGTTTCCATAGAAAAACAAACTTGTCAAACTCTATTTAAAAACATTGTTAATAAGCCTGCTTTGTGGCAGGGAGCATTATCATGTTGTAAATTTCAATCTTCGTTATAAAATAGTCTTTGAGCTGAAATAAAATCATGGTCATTTAAAATGTCATGCTACCTTGATAAAATACACTCTAACTTTTATTCGCACAAGACCACCAAATCCAGCGTATGAGATACATCTAGAAAACATTACTGAGTCACCACCGAAACGATGCATGAAGGTGTTCCTAAATGCTCTTTCAAATTGAAAAGAGGACTAAACATTCCATAATATATTTTGCCAACACTACGCTTTTAGTTATAAGGTTTCCTTTAAATAATTCACGGTAGCATTTTATTTTACACACTATTACTTTATTTGCTATATTTAATACTTATCTAAAACACAATGCCATGATATTCGCAGTTTAAGGTTTCACTCAATAGTAACTTCTAGCTTGACCATCCAAGTCTTTTATAGTAGTCATCTACTTTTATCGAAGTTTGTAGAAGACTCAAGAACCCAGTAGGTACTTATTTAGCTATAAACATCTTCTTGTCTGTTTTTGTTGTTTTTTTTTTTTATTATGATATTTGTTTGTATAACTACTCGTAGCATCCCAAGATGAACCGCAAAGCGGTTCAGAGCAGTAGTGGCATTAAATATAACCACCTCTATTCTAGTTTGATTCGTATGGAAATTTTCTCCGGTTGGCAACATTGTTATTCTGCGATCCGTTTCGTTTCGAATTTTCACGTTTTTGTAAGTTGTGAATTTAGTGACGGAGAATGTTTCGAAGCATGTAGGTATAAAATGCAATAGAAGGTTTCCTTAATAATGAAAATATGAATTCTCCACACTGGAATAGTTTGGCTATTTCCGTTTTTTAGTCGCAATATTTCAAGGTAATTAGGTCAAATTATAAACAACCCATTATAAATTTTACTTATTAACACGAAAAAGTACTTTTTTTCAGATATTATGATTAAGCAAGCCCTTCTGATAATTTTTTTTATTTTTGTTTTTATTTGTAGGAAAAAATATACTGGATTCTCCTTAGAATCTAGATTACATTTTCGAATTCATACAGCATTAATGGATCTTAAGGAAAGAAAAAAATCAACCAAGTGAATATGGACAAGATTGTGGTGGTGAAACGTGGTAGCAAAAGCAATCTCTTCTTAACGAAAATACATTATTTAAGGCTACTCATACTAATTATTTTGGCACAGCGGGAAAATTTGGTTCTTTAAACAAAATAAATTTTATTTGAAATTTTTTACACACTAGTGAATAAAAGAATCTCTTATTTTTATACCTTTCACAAAAAGTGGAATGGGTGTATATAGGGTTGCCATTCCGTTATAGGTACGGGAGTTCAATTAACGATGTCCATCTGTTCGTTGCTGAAATTAATTTTCTGACGGCATTAGGCAACCATGTGATCATCGCGTTAGGCGAATTTACGCTATTTAATATCAGCAATGTCGGGCCGCTATTTCAGCAATGTCGGTCCACTAATTCCCGAGGGGAAAAAAAACCTTATCAAATTTTACATTTTATCAAATTTTATATAAAGTCCTTCCAACAAATTTTATCAGCCCGAGGCCTCTACAGAACTTACGGACGTAAATATTGGACCGAATTAAACATTACAAAAATTAAATAACACAAATGCGAAAAGTCACCATAAAATCAAAAAACTGAAATAAAAAAATTTTCAGTGCTAAACAGTTTACCACAAAATTGAAATTTCACCAAAATTTTTTATGCCAGCAAATAGCGCAAAAATTACAAAAAATCATAATTGCCATATTGTTACGTGCCGCTTTTTATCTCTGTGGTCGTGATGCCAACTAGCTCCAATCGCATCCTCAAGGCGGTTCCAACCTACAACCACAGAACAGAGGCAAGCACAACTACAAACAAAATGTACACACGATTCAAAAAAAAAAAAAACTACCATAAACAAGAAACACGTTAGAAAAACGTTCAAGTTTTAATTAAATCAATGGTACACAATATATAAAAAATCAAATTTCAACACAAGTCCCAAATTCACCGAAATGAAAAATTCACCAAAAAATTTAAAATCATAAAAGCCCTAACTTTTACTTAATATCAAATTGAATTAGAAAAAATAATAAAACGAATTTTCTTTACAGTTTTGGAATTCACCAAAATACGCAAATTGCCTACAAACCCTAAAATATTAAAATTACCTAAATAACTTATTTTCCCAATAAATCTGAATTAAAAAAAAAAACAAAATTGAGGAAAAACCTAAAATTTTGAATAATTTTAAAATTAAAAAAACGAAAAAAATTTCAAATTTCTCTTCAAAAATTTTAATTGTACCAAAATTTCCTCAAAGAGCCGAAAATTAAAAAATTTTCTGAATAGATCAAAAAATTATAAATATTAAACATTTTGATCAAAAAAGATATTAAAATTTAACTACAATTTGTGAATTCACCGAAATTTTCTAGTTCACAACAAAAGCATAAAATTTGCTTGACTAAATTTTCCGAAAAACGCAAAATTTCACAAAATACTCGTATAACCCAAAAATTGAGATTCACTAAGCTTCAACCAAAAGACCAAATTTCAATATATCGAAAACGACAAACAATAAAAAACAATAGTCAGGTGAACGGAACTAGATCGCTGAAGACTGGGCTGATATGACCCATGTGTGTGTGTGGGGGGGGGGCATGTGGTAGAATAACACCTCATTCAAATCCCTGCGTAACGTTATTTTGGAAAATATCATCAGAAGCTGATTTTATAAAAACTGCAATTCTGTCTTTAAGTTCCCTGCGAGCACCGAGGAAATTGCGACCATTATCCTCACAATAATGCGAGAGAAGTGTTGCTGTAGATAGGTCTGAGCAGGCTTCGAGGTGTATAGTCTTTATGCTAAAGCAGCCGATGAATTTGACGCTTTAAGGTCGAACATTAGATAGTGGGCCATTTTAAAGCCTACACGCTCCTCATGTACATAAGAGCCTTAAGGCGTGCACCTTGCCTGAAAGATGAAACATATTTTTTTTTCAGTGCAACTGCTGTTTTAAGATATGGCCCTACAAATCCCGCCACAGAACTGCCATCTTCCAACTTGACTCAACCGTGTACTATAACTGTCAGTCCTGTTCAACTGTTGCCTCATTACTTCCGCAAGCTGATCGTTCATTGATAATCAGTGAGACATGGCTAGATTGGGTAGTCTTAAATACGCACTGTCTGCTGTCCTTTAACAGCGAGATGCAGAGGAGTGAATCCAATGATCATTCCTAAGGCGCGTGAGGCATGTTGTCATTGCTCCCATTGCTATCACCCTGCCGCCAACTGGCAGGCACAAATGGGTGGTTCCCTGTAACTGACTGCACTGTCAAAAGTTTTGACTTATACTTCCTCGTGGTGACGGTCGGTAGCAGGTTCCTAGTTAGGTCCTGTCTCTGCTAGGAGTCTGGCTGAATAAGGCGAGCGGAGAGAAGTTAACACCAAGAGGAGGCTTGGTCTCTAGTATTCAAACTCTGGATACCAGACGACCTGCAGTTTCAACACAGACTTATCCGTACATACAGAGCTTTGTGTGGATGGAAATCTTTTTCTCCATTACTTGTGGAAAGTTTGATGTCTCTGAAGAAACTCCGGTTTTAATTTCCAAAGGTAGAAATTTGGAAAAAAAAAATGGATAAGAATGTCGCGATGTGCGGATCAATCCCTAAAGAAATGAACAATTTCAGTTACTTGGCGCAAGGATGTTGCAATATCCAAATTCTTGCATGTTGAGCGTTTCAGCTGATTGCAAAATCGCGTATGAAATATCGAATACAATTTGGGATGAGCTGTGTGCTACATATTGGTCACCTCCAAACGTGAGTGAGCTTAAAACTACATCGGAGGCATTTAATGTCAAGACTGGAATGCCAAATTGCTTGCGAGATATGGATAAGAAACACACATCTTCAGTTTGTCCACGGAAGGGGTTTCTTGTATTTCAATAAAAAATAAAGCGATTCGAATTGTATCAATGGCAACATGTTGGAGAAATTACTTATTTAGAATAAACGTATATCACGTCACGTACAAAGCCAAACCAACTCATTTGTTAAAAACCTCCTGATTCTAAATCCATACATACACGTATATATTTTTTAATTTTCAAGAATGTTCTTTTCCGTTAAATATAATATTTGTTTTAATCTCCCATTGATTTCAAATTTTTTTCTGTATGGCAGCACCAGTTCTGTTAATTGCTAATCTCTGATACTTTGCGCCACTAAGAATATTTTTCACTTTATTTCATTTTAATTTTGTTTTTATCAATAATAAAGAAACCAATGCGTTGTTTTTGTTTTTGATGTTTTTTAATAATCTACATTTAAATAGACACACATTTACAATAGTATAGTAATAAATATTTAAATTTATATATACACAAAATCTTATACAATAAATATTTTTAATAAACCACAATGATAAAAAAGTATATAAAATACTTATCTTAACTAAAAATACATTAAGAATAAAAAAAGTCGTTTTAACGGCTATTCTGTATTAGTTAATCATTACACAATAAAAATTTATGAACATGTAACGTGTTTCGATTTTTAGTTGGTTTTTTTGAAGTACCGTTTTAAAAATGTAATAGATTTTCAGTTAATTACAAGTAATTATTTGGTGTACAATTACAATTACTTGCAATTTTTATTTGAACTTTTCAATTACAATTACATGTTATAAATATTCCCAGTTACAAGTTATAATTGTAATAGAAGCTTGTGAAATACACAAATACAAACATGTGATTCAAGTCAGGCCTCTCTTTCAATTACAGTTACATGGAATTCTTATTCCCAATTACACATAACATGTTATTGTAATTGACACCCCTAAGTTCTATCTATTCCTATGCTCGGTAAATTAATATACATATGTATGTATGTATAATTTCTAATTGTACTGTAACATTATCTAATTTAATAAATTTAGTTGTTTAGTATAAATGATGGCGGTCATTTAATTGACATTTTTATTTTCTTGTTTGCTCCCAATAATAAAATGTAAGCCTTTTATGTATGCGGCGATCCAGGGGGGTTGGTTATATGTTTTGAGTATATTTGACTACTCGTAGATCGTTAATTTAATTGCAGAACAACAATTAGAATGCCTTCGAATTAATTTTATTATGAAGTTCAAGAAATCTTTAGCGGTTGCAGAAATGTTTTAAAAAAGTAAAATGTGAAATTATATAACTTATGTTTGAATTGTCTTTAGTTAAATTTGATTTTTCTTAGGTCTCGCCATACACTTTAAATGCAAAGTGCATGTATGCGCATATGTGTAGATTGTCTAAAGGCGCAATTAGACGTGCCATAATCATAAGCATATAAAACAGCCTTAAGGCGCAATTAGACGTGCCATAATCATAAGCATATAAAACAGCCTTATGGCTAACATCTCATTTGATTATTGTTCACGAACATACATACATATGTACATATGTATGTATCATAACGCCATAGAGAATTAATTGAATTTTAGTTTTCTGTCATAACCATAAACAGCTGATTGTGCATTTTTAAAATTTTTATTGAACGTAAATCAAAATTGTAAGAAACCCCCTGAAATGTTAATACAAAATTTGGATTTGATTCTAAATGTTTTTTATTCTAAATAAAACGAAAGAAACAATTCAAAAGTGGAATACAGAATAGCTGAAATATTCGGAAATTTCCAATTTCGAATAAATTTTGGTGCATTTGTAATTCAGACCAGCCCTGAATTTCATTTTTATTGTTACTGCTATAACAATTAAACGCGGTACATTTCACTTTCGAACTTTTAATAAATTTAAATACTTATCTTTGAAAATTTTCTTGACTTATGACATCACGAGAAGCCTTTTTTTTCAATTTTTGTGTAACAGTTTTAGGAAAAAAAAAAAAACGAACCTGTCGAATCCGTAATCTTTTTTTATTTGATTCAAGAATCGTGACTTTTCTTATGTAGAATGTTCAAACTTTGTGTGAGAAGCACTGTTGAGCAAATAAACCGTCCCACACACTGCTATAATATATCATAGCGTAATGCTAGAATAAAGTTGATTTTAAGGCTTATACGTTTGTAAAAAAAATTTGATTTTAAAAACAATTTATATTCTTTTTTAATATCTTATTCCCAACGAAATTCTACGTTGAGTTACTGTTTGTTTCAAAAATTCGTTACAATATATCTTCCGGAACAATTAAGGTAAATTACTTAAACTTTGCTTGGGCGTACTTTTGAATTGGGAAATTACAATGGAGCTATTAACTCGTCTTTAGCTTAACAGATATGTGCTATATATAATATTTAAGGAGATTTATACAGTTGCTGATTAAACTTCAGTGCCATTCCCTTTGACTGCGCAAGGTTTGTGCCGTCGGTATACTTTTTTAGAAGTTTTATAACCAAAAAAAAAAAACCGAAAGTTTGCCGAAACAGGAGCAGAATTTGTTTCTAATATAGACTGCATAATATATGAGGATGACGGAGATGTGCCATCAACTACCAAATATGCTATTCGAATAGAAGAGGAAGCACTTCTAAAAACCGCACGAATGACTAACGAATTCTTTGTGTTCTCTTTATGCTTACATACAATTCTAGTTTCACTCTTGTTTTTGAACAAAAACTATACCATTTGGCTGCTAGCCGCCGTAGCTTAGCTGTCCTTAGATATAAACCCAAATTTGAATTTGTACCTTCAGCTAAAAAAATATTTTCACGATAATATCGCTCATTGGAAACAGAACTATCGATTGTTTTCCCGCTCCAACGCTTGCCCACGTGGGTCCGCCAATCTGGGGCTTTCTATTACCTAAATTGAGCAACACAATGTCATGCAAAAGGAGGGTGTTAATAAAATTTCGAATACAATGAAAGAAATAAAAGAATGTGAAGGTAAAGTAAATACATTAAAGGAAACAAACCGGTAGCAGCGAAGACTGTGGGAGGTTAAATGAAAAAAAAATTAAAATGATAGAAAGACAACAGTAAAGAGAAGAATCTCTCTTAACTACAGACTCTAATGACGGAAATAAAAAAAATTTAAGTTTTTAAGATGCAATTCATGGATTAAATTAAATTTAACACCTTTAATTTATTTCTGTCTTAAATGTTTATTTAAAAAAGGGAACTTTATTTGTTTTGTTCATTGATATGTAGTTGCTAAGAAATATAAAGAAAAGAGAATTTAAAGAAATCACAAAAACTGGTTTTTACTTGTTCCTTGATTTCTGCAGCTTCATTATTTGGCAAGTTGCTGGGTTCGTACCAAAATCGCAACTACTATTTTCCACATTACCTATTTATGTATCATCGTCGGCGACCAAACTCTGATACTAAATGCAAATTGTTATGTAAAGTAAGCAGCACAAACGTTAACAATTTTGCTTGCTTACCATCTGAAGTTGCCGAGCATCTAGTAAACAACGGAAACGAGTTTTAAGCACACCAATCGTTCTCTCTACAATATTTCTGGCCTTTGCATCTATGCTATTGGAGATTGCTCCGGGACTTCTTTTTGCAGCTGGCCAACAAGAGGCTATTAAATAAGGCTTTTTTTTTTGGAATATTACATCAAATCCAAAAAACTTTTGTTTACCAGCATGGTAGGCGTTTACGTAAAACTTGTCTGTATAACATTCCAAATTAGAGAATCATAAGATAAACCTGAAGGTGAACTTGTAATCGCAAATCAGAATATTAAATTAAGGAAAGTAAGTACTTACATTCATACATACATATGTATATATATAAAAAAAACCTCATCCACACAGCCAAATACGGAAAAAGCGATCTTCTCAATAAATGTCAGCTTAGATTCACACTTTTCTTCGACGATCGTTTTTAACTTAAGAAGAAGTGATAGATGACAGTTTGAAACACTTCAGATATCTCTTCCAGAATTGAAGGTACAGTGGGTTGTGACAAACAGATTAAAATCCTAATTGGTAAGAGCCTTGTGCCTAGAACCGTAATGTTGTTGCCAGTTTTAATTTATTAGAAATATATGATGAACACGGGCATTTTTCATTCAAGGCTAAATTTTTTTAAATGAATTTAAATTTCTTCTATAAATAATCATAATAAATACTGTATCCAAATTTTACACTACTCACACGCTTATAGCAAGCTTTTTCTATTATTCACTTACTTGGTATCTCGCAAATTATAAATATCTGAGCTTAGCGTTATAACTTTCCCTTGAAATTTAAGACTTTCCTTGTGTTCTTCATTACTAGAATTTTCACTTGAATCCAACATAAAAATCGTTTTTTTCACAAATTTAATAAAATGTTAATAATTAAAATGTTAATAATTAAATTAATCACATGTCAAAATATACAGTTATCGATGAACACCCGACGCCGACATCAACACTTTTAGGTAGTGGAGAAGTAGTGTACAAGTGATATTATCGTTGACTCAGTGTGATGTAGACTTAAAATCTACGTCGACATACATAATAGAGTATCTAATTCACAAATAAAATTTATTATCAATTTTTCTATTACTTTTTCCAATAATGGATCGTAAATGCAAACAATTCAATGAGATAATAAAAGCATTAGAGGTAACTGATTAGTAAAAGCATCGCACGATAGTCATCTTATATAGAGCAGCGTTGCTGTTCCGAACAGGATCATGTAATATTACAGCGCGTTACTCAATGTACGCAAAACAAAATTAATGCTACTCCGAAGATGAAAATTGTAATAATCGATTTGTTGAAAATCTAAGCGTCATAGTTTATCCTTTAACCGTTTAAAATAAAATGAACTGCCGTTTGATTTGATGAACATTTTAAAACCATTAATGGAATTAGAGTGTGCCAAGCAAACCGTTTAAAGAAGCACCTGTGAAATATGTTGGTCCCGTCATGGAGAAATATTTATTGGTGCAGGCCGACGCTTACACTAAGTGGTCGGTGGTACATGCAGTATCGAATATGACAACAGAAATAACGGTTAAAAAATACAGGAAAAATATGTTAAACATTTAGTATTTATATAAATACTGATAACGGGATATACGCCGAAAAACCAAACCCATAGAAGTAGAAACCTTGATCTCAAAACTCCTGGCCATATATTCAAATAGTAGAAAAATAAATGGGAGAAAAGTTCATGTTCAAAACATAATTTAAATGAGAAAATCTCTTAAACTTTTTGACAAAGTGTACAAGGAGGACCGTTATTAATTACTACAGACATAGTATTATAAATTTTGTAAGTTTATAATAAAAAAATGTATGCAAGGAATAAAAATAAGAAGTAAAAATTTATTAGAATTGAAAACTAATTTAACTCAAGAAGTTTAACTTACAAAGAATAAAACGATATATAGTTTGGTGTAGAACCTCGAACTAATAATACATCAGACAGGTATCAGGAAGGCTACTGTGTGTATTTCGACTCGAAAATAACAATTTTCGAAACAATGTATTCAGCAAACCAATTCGAATATATACTCGACTCCAGTTACACAATAACCCTCAGGACTAGATGACATATTTTTGTATTAATTTTGCTTAATTATTTAAACAGATTTTTTCAAATAAACGTATAAACTAATGAAAAATGAAAGTATGTAAATAGCATTTTTATAAATATACATATATTTAGTATGCACATATACTTTTAAATAATTTAAAATTTGGTTTTTGGTATATATAATTATACATATTCGGCACAAATATCTTAAGATTATTATAAGCTTACTTTTCCTAAAAATATTAAAACCTCATTAAATTTATAAATAAAAAATCAGTCAATTATGATGCATAAAAATATATATACATACATATAAATATATATATATATATATATATATATATATATATATATATATATATATATACATATATATAAATAATTAACATTATTTTTTAAGCAAACATTTTTTAATATCATTGTGTTAAGTCTGTTGGAATGTGAAATAAACTTAAAAAAAAAACATCGCAAACGTAGACCTCTTTGGAATCGATTCCTAAATATCGACTTTGTCACGAGCTGGGATTTTTTTTATTTTTACCATCTTCCTTCTTCAATGAACTTACACATAGCCGGCATTCACGGCATGTATTAATGACAAAAAATAAAACTAGGCCAGGCAGAACCATAAAATATATATATATATATATGTATATATAAATAAGTTTTTCTACCTATGCGAAACTTTCATCCAACTTATTGTCAACTTTTGGTAAAGGTATCTGGAAGCTTCACGAGTTAAAAAAGATTACCATCAGAAATAGGATAGTTGTCAGAGTACACTACAACGCTGTTAAGAATATATTGATGGCTTTATTTAGAAAAGAGCTACTTCAACTTTGACAACCCAAAAGTTTTCTTCATAACATTAAAGTATAAATTTGTTTATCTTTATACCTTCTGAACTCGTGTATTGTTTTTCACTTTTAATAGTAAATTATTTTTACAAGTTAAACATAATATATGTATTTGTTTAATAGTTTGTGTATAAGATATTTCGGGTACTGGTGGCAGTTTTTTAGAAATAAACAGTGAAAGGAATAAAATGTGTAAGATAAAGAGTAAAGTTATATAAAGCAATTACCAGTAGTCGAAAATTTTTTAATTTTATATAAAACTTATTTAACATTTGAAACGTCAGTCTGATTTTTTATTTATTCCTAATTAAAAGTATTTTTATGCGATTGAAATTGCATTAGTAAAATACATATATTTGAAAAAAATTACAATGAATTCATGTTTTTAGGAAATAAATTTTTTTTTTTTTTTTTTGCTAAAGACGACGTTGCCCGAAGTCATTTAAATTATTTAACATTTGAAACGTCAGTCTGATTTTTTATTTATTCCTAATTAAAAGTATTTTTATGCGATTGAAATTGCATTAGTAAAATACATATATTTGAAAAAAATTACAATGAATTCATGTTTTTAGGAAATTAAAATATTTTTTTTTTTTTTTTTTTTTGCTAAAGACGATGTTGCCCGAAGTCACTATTCAATTAAAATGTCTGCATTCAAATGTCATTAAAATTATAATAGCCGTAAAATCGCTAAATATGTTTTAATGTTGGTCCACAAATTATCATTGCCTGTCGTGTATCCCATAGATTTTAATTCGAAAATGAAATTGTTTGACAAATTATTCACTACTAAAAATATAAAGAATGGAGTTCACAATAAATTGAAGAAAAAAAACCTTTAACTTAGAAAGTTAAAAAATAAGAAGATAATGAAATAAATGCACAAAACATTTTAGACTTGTTGTTAATACGTATGTATGCAATACTCTTGTTTTATCTTGATTCTTTTAATCGTAAAAACTTAATGTGTCGGCATTCGTACTAAGGCTAATAACGTTTAGATAAGTTGTAAAAAAGAGTAATGATATAATGTGTATGAAGTACCCGGAATTAATTATTATTGTAGAACATTTGAATAGTATGTTTAAGAGAGTTGAGATATGATAACGTTTAAGGTTTCAGGATATGCAATTTTCGCGCAAATTTGAGGTTATGTAAATAAATAGAAAGGCAGTTAAGTTCTTTATAGGATGACTGATATTTTAGCCAAATGATATAAGGCTAAACATAACATTTTTTAACTGGACTTAAAAAAATTCCTTCATTGCAAAGGAGATGGTGTAATGGAGTTAGCTTTATCTTGTGCGACGTTACAGATAATTTTTATATGAATTGCACGTGTAAATATATGAAATTTATCAACATAATTTATGTTCATTAAATTTTTGCTTGTAATTTAGTACAATTGTTTTCAGCGTAGTTTAACTTTCAGCATAAAATAATAAACCCACTAATAAATAGTATTGGTTGGTTTGAAGCTAACTAACTAAAATAAATTTTTTTGCAATTTTTCTGTAAGACTATCTATCTAAACATTTAAAAAGGTCTTATAAAATCATACCAACTTACATATATTTATGTATATATAATATATGTATATATATAATATATGTATATAATATATATATATATATATATATATATATATATATATATATAATATATGTATATAATATATATATATATATATATATATATATATATATATGTATATATAATATATGTATATAATATATATATATATATATATATATATATATATATATATGTATATATATATATGTATATAATATATATATATATATATATATATATATATATAATATATGTATATATAATATATGTATATATATAATATATGTATATATAATATGTATATATAATATGTATATATATATATATATATATATATATATATATATATATATATATATATATATATATATATATTCATTACTATTTTGTATTGTTAATTTTTAGATTTTTTAGTTTTTTTGAACACCCATATGTTTTCATTTTTTTTCCTTTAATTATATTATGATTACAAATATTAGTATTTATCTTCTTTTGTATGAGGATTCCTATTATTCCGCTGACATAATGTTGTGTACTTGTTCTAGTTTGTAGGCAAGTCGTTGCTTTTGTGAAAATTCATCTTCTTCTAATGTTACGGTTAATTGTTCGTTATATTTCACCACATATGTATAAAGTTCATGGAGGGCACAATTCGTATTAAATTCCGATGTGTGAAGCTGCAATTAGGGATAAAATAACATAATTAAGAAAACTCAAACAAAAATTTGAAGCGCACATATATTAGGAATAATTTAAAGTTGTCATAATTTGTATTTACCCTTGATTCTTCAGCTAGCATTGCATTCATATCTTGATCAGATATTGGCGGCATTTCTCTGATGTCACGGTAGTAGCGATCAACCCACTTACGATATTCTGGTATGTCTTTAGCATACAATAGCTTTGAGCTAGGTGAATCTTTTCCTATATAATTAAAATTATTTATTAAACTTTTAATTTTAGAAATTTGAATTTTATCGATATGCACTATTTAAATAAAAAAAAAAACGTATGTAAGTAGATATGTACTACTATACCAAACGGAAAATTCCAACAATCTGGAAATTTTTTGGCTTAAATCGTTGGTAGGAATCGTCTCATTCCGGCACAAAGAAATTGAGATATCACAACTTTGGGAATTCATGATTCGAAAATGGTTAATTTCGGATGCAACTGTTTAAGGTGCATCGCTAAATTAGATTTGTTTCTTACTTTGTTTTAAACAACACATTTATCACTTAATAGTTTAGAGAGTATTCCTTTCCATAATTTAATATAAAATATATATCTGCGAGGTACTACGAAGCCTAAAACCGGTGCTGTTTAAAAACATAAAGTAGCCATTTACAAAACGACAGCAAAAACATACAAATGTACTCATCCACGTATTAAAGTTGTATAAAAATATAAAATTAAATTTTTTCATCAAATTGCAATTCGCGATTTTCAGAATTTAATTATGCTGACATATTGCGATTTGTAAAAATACCATCTTACGTATTATATTTTATCAGTATTATTATTATTAAATCATAATTACCTAGTCTGTGATCTGATGTTGAACAGGAATCCATAAACGTTTGTGCAACTACTGATAGACAAGAATCAACAATATTTGATTTGTGTATATCAAAAACAAAGTTAGGATTCTTAATAAGATTTACCCAAAATCTACAAATTATAAAGAAAGATTTATTTATTTCCAAAGGCTTGCCTATTACGATTAAGCAATTAAAAGCAGATTGCATATTATTATCTAATTTACATACAGTGCATTTTAACGTATGTCATTCAAGACTTTTTGTTATTAAAGATTCTATTTCTATCTACATATTATTTAATAGCTTCAAATTTAAACATGTTGGAACTTTATGCATACTGACAGACATACTTATGTAAGTATGTATGTATGTATGTATATTTTATTAACGAAAGACTGTAAACTAACCTTTTTACCAATTAATATAGCTTCGATCAATTTGTTTACATTACTTTCTCTTATTCATAAAATCGGATAACTTAAAGAAAGCTTTCTGTTATACGAGTATTTTACGAAGCATTTTTTTTGGTAAAATTAGGTTAGATCTGGTAATAATTCGACAAGGATAGAAGGTAATAGTTACAAATGATTAGAAATAAATTCTTAATTTAGTAGGGTCTGGTTTGTTTTTTGTTTTCAATCCTGTATTATGAAAGTTTATTTTGAATTGATTTTAATGTTTATAAAGCACAGGGAAATTTATTTTAATAGACTAGCAGAAAGTATTTTTCTGTGCGGTTAGACACGTCTGACCAACTTTCGGAATTTTTGGATCATGGTTTTATTTTATTTTAATTTTGGTATCAAACCAAAATGAATGAAAAACCAAACAGAGGCTGACTTGAAAAATTTCTCGTTCAATTGGAGTAAAAGTTATTTACCAAAAAAATAACAAACTATAATAAATAAAATATTCAAGGAATAATAATACAAATTTGTAGAAAGAATTTGAGTTCAAATCTTTTAAAATGCAATTTTCTAACTATAAAACTAACATGCTATCTGCTTTAAACAAGACTATATTAACTCTACCTTAATGGCAAGCTATTGCTTTTCCATGTGTGTACAACCTCTGGATCTGTAATGCCATGTAATAAAGCTTGATCGTCTAGAAAATCAAACATATATTTGATTGCCAAGGGCAAAGCTGAACCTCGATGTGCTGTGCTAAATATTGTTTCGAAAAGATCATCGACAAATTTCTGTAATGTACCTTTAGTTGCTAGCAAACGAGTTAAATAAATTTCAGATACTAGTTTATTAACACGTTCTCCCTCTTTTTGCAAGTCATTATCGTGATGCTTTACTAGATGCCAGTATTTAATACCGTTTTCGTGCATATCGTTATTCAATGGACTTCCAGCGCGGCTGAATGTCGGCGACGATGAAGTATACTTTGATAAATTTAATGTTTCATATCTGCAAAGTAAAAAAGTAAATTAATTAAATTGTGTGTGTTTTTTTTTCAATTTATTTTCCACTAGCTATGTATAGCAAGGATGCCAGATAACACGAAAAAAAGGAGGAGCTTAAGTTCAACAGCGGGCTCGTAAATAACAATTAAGAGAAGAAGTGATAATACTAGCCACAAAAAGAAAAAGGAAATCAAATTAGCTACTGTTGATACGGAGATGGGTATAGCAGTACTACCAACAGAAGAACAAGACCATGCGATGCACATGCGCAAAGAAATTAGAGATAGTAGCCAAAACAAAAAGAAGGGAACAATAGAATACATAACAATAAAAAAACTAAAACAAAAACTGCCAATAAACAACGTAACTACAACTAAAGCTGACAAGGGCAATACTATAGTATTAATTATAAAAGAAGATCATACAAGAAAGACTGAATAACTAATTGAAATAACAAACTGTACGAAAATTAGAAGAGACCCTCTGTAATACTAAATATCAATCCGCTATTAAAAGTAAGCTATACAAAAGGCGACCAAAATAGTAAAACTAAACATGGCACATGCTCTGACAAATATAAACCCGTCAGCCCCACCAATGATTGCATTACCGTAAAAGCAAATCAAACTCAAAGATGATAGTAAACCACTAATCAGCCACAACCTCTTAAAACATTTGAAAGAAATATTGAAAAATACTTTTGAAACCCCTTGTAATTCGAAATAGTCCACACCAAATTTGAAGACTTTAAATATAGGGAAATTAATAATTACTCTCTGAGAACGCCCACAGCTTCAGGAAGAATGTGCTAGTTTCCCACAAATGCTAAGAAAGGTCCTGAACGAAAACCAATACACATTAAGAGTTGCGAGGAAGAAACCAATAATTTTCATGCAAAATATTGAAAGTCGATTGTCTTTCGCTATGATGTCTGCTGAAGAGCCCAAAGAATATACCGACTGTAGCACTGTAGGCAGCCTTTAAAAGCCTTCGAGAATCGCAACATTATTCCAACTGTAAATTTGTGAAAAACTTTGGTTACGTTATAGCGCTGCTGTATTTCGAGCAAGAGTTGGAGATTTGGTTTTAGTGAAAAATACTATGCACGCACAACAATATTTGAATAATTTCAAAGATTATCTAAACGAAAGTGCAAATAAATTTGAGTTAATTAGAGACAACAAACCAATATACAAATTTCACCAGGATAATTATGTCAAATACAAAGAGTCCACAATAGGAATGTAAATATTGTATAATTACAGAAAAGTATTAGATACTCTACCACAGAGTCCAAACCTGAATCCCATAGAACATGTATGGGCATATCTGAAAAAAAAATTGGCAAAAAGGTATCCCAAAAACAATAATGCAGTAAAATAAATACACAACATAGGAAGGGAATAACATTCCCAATGAATACGCGCTTAAAAAATTCAATTGAAAGAAAACTGCAAGCAGTAATGCTCGTAGTAAGTCGAGAAAAATTAAAAATTTATTAGGTTTTTTTATTAATGTAAAAAGAAATTCTTGACACATAAAAATTTAAGTATGTTTAACCGCTCACGTATATACTTTTTTTCTTCTGCAATTTGTTAATAAATAAATTACTTATCTTTATTCAAAAAAATTTTATTTATATAATTACAAAGGGCAAACTTAAAAGAAAATTTGTTTTTTTATACTTAAAAAACAAGTTCTTGACAAGCTGCAGATAAATGAAATCAGGTTATATTTTCTTTAAGCTCTAGGCAATTCTATATCTTTATCAAAAAATATCCAGTATAATACTACACAATAAGCAAGCCCGTTGAATTTGCTTTTGTAAACTCTGGCAACAAAATATCGTAGCTTTTACCAAAATCAGTAATATTTAACACCAAGTTTAATCAGATAACAATTTCGCAAATCACCAACGAAAATTGAACATTTTGTGTTTTCAATACAACAAGTATATGTTGTTGGCCTTGATAAAAAAAAGCTTGTACAAAACGCTGAATTTGACCGAATGCCCAAGGCAAAAATGCATCCTACTAATTGAATATACCTCGACGCCATGCTATGTACTTTATTAAAATAAGGTGCTCATAGGTCAAGGAAAATTAATTTTTCTCACATGGATTAATTTAAGCATCAATTAGCAAGAAAAACCGATGAATATGGTGAACTTTTTTAGACGAAATGTGCACCTATTGAAGAACGCTGTGAATATTCTGCTTAATATCGATATAGAACTGCATAGAGCTAAAACAAAAATGGAATATATAAAAACTTTCTTAAATAACCAAATTCGCTATCGTCGTTTTATAAATAAATATTATGGTACAGTTTTCTTTTGTATGGTGACTTTTAGTGAAATTTTACGAAAATATATTGTTGTTGATATTATATGTTTGTAATATTGTATTAGCAAAGTATGTATTTAACCGCCGAAACCGTACAAAGTACGACCTTGTCTTTTCAATGCATAGACAACATCCATAGCGGTGACCGTTTTCCTTCAGAACACCACGGGTTTCTTCGTAAATTAAACCAGAAATACGTTTAACACCACCACGACGAGCCAAACGTCTAGTAGCTGGCTTAGTTATACCTTGGATTTTAGCGCCGCCTTTACCTCCTTTACCACGACCAGTCATTTTTGTTCACTTATTATTTATCACATAAAACACAATTCAGAAATGATTCATAAGAACTACAAAAATAGTTCCCCACTGATTTTCGAATAATTCCAAATTTGTTGTGTATAAAAAAATGTTAAGATAATTGGAAGTTAATTTTACACTGCATCTTTTGGCCCGAAATCGGGCAAGCTCCTCACGAGTTATAGTGAGCTAGTGTGACCGCCCCATTAAGGGGGTCATATTCGCGTATAAAAAAACCTGCACGCGATAGAAAAAAACTAAAAACAGAAAAGTCTGAGTAAAACTATTGAAAAAAACAACAATGAAATTTGACAGTAAAGATGGCACATAGCCGAAACCGGTTTGTCTTCAAACTAGACTACATCAACACAACATTTAAAAAAAATCTGACGTATACTACTGTGGGCAAAAAATAGTAAGACTTTTTAATTTAAATTTCGCGCGAAAATCCATTCTATGTTGGTATGACTGTCAGTAACATCTGTGCCAATCAATCAAATATCACATCAAAGTAATCATTAGTGTTTAGTATACGCTTGTCTTTCTGAAGTACAACTAGTGTAGTCGGCGATTTTTATAATGAGTGAAATTATTCGACAAAGAAGTTCCATTAAATTTTGTGTGCGGAATGAAATTTCTGATGCGGAAACGTTCAGAATGTTACAAAAGAGGCCTTCGGTGATAATTGTATGTCGCAAGCAAGTGTTTTTGATTAATATATATTATTCAAAGAGGGTCGGGAACGCGTTGGTGACGAACGACGTCCAGGACGGCCATCAACATGAACTGATGATCTACCACGTCAATAAAGTCAAGGAATTGGTGTTCAAGAATCGACGATTAACAGTCAGAGACCTTACTGATATCGTTGGAATAACGGAGGGATCAGTGAAAACCATTTTAAAAGATCATTTGGGTCTAAGAAAAGAGAAATCACGATTGGTTCCGCATACCGCAATAATTCTTTGTGAGTTTTTCGCCAAAAATTCAATCAATATCGTTCCACAACCACCGTATTTGCTTCATTTTGCTGCGTGTGACTTCTGGCTGTGCAGCAAACTCAAGCGACCACTCCGGGGAAACTGTTTTGAGTCAATTGAACACATTAAACGTGAATCGCTACGCGCATTGAAGACTATTCCGGAAATTGATTTTAACAACTGTTACGAGGATTCGAAAAAACGTTGGCATAAGCTGGGGGGATTAATTTGAGGAGGACGAAATAGATTTGGAAAAATAAATAAAGAAACTTAACATCATGAACAAAGTCTTACTATTTTTTCCCCACAGTAGTATATTCCGAAATCACCAGATTTAAAAATTTAAAAGATCTAGAAAATAAAAGAAGGAAGTACATACTTGTGGGATTTTTCATTTTTGTCCGACAGTATTGAAAAATTGTAAATCGAACTTTGTTTTGGTACCAAACTCAAACCAGCACCATCAGGAACATTATAATGCTGTAATGTATTTAGCTTTTTCCATTCGTTTTCCGTTTTGGATGTGGTATCTTCATCGTATAAAATAACACGACCTGTAGTACCTGTTCGCCACTCTAAAAATATAATACAATAGAAATTCAAATTATTATACTGCTTAATGTTATATTTATGTAGTATATAGTTATATGTATATAAAAGCTAATAAGTGTTTTCTTGTACTTTCTTTCTGTAATGTTGATGGTGTATTATCGTAACTACAGTATGTAGTTAGAAGAATTAGTAGAAAAAAGTAGTGCGATATGACGAAAATTTAGTGAATTGCCTTCTGAATTAAAAAAAAAAAGCAGTAAATACTACGCCTTCGCCACCAGTACGTTTGTAAGGCATTATACACGAACCTGCTTACGTATGACAAGATATCTGTTTATTCCAGCGCTTCGCATGCATTTGGAGATTTGGTGTAGCAAGTATGGGGAATCTTAGGACTGGCCTTCCTTTTGGTTATGGTTACATAGGGATCCATACTTGTTTGCACTTTTTGTACGGGACTTATATGATCTAAAAGATCCTAAAAAAAAAATCCTAACCTTTTTTTATTATTTTCTTGATTGAATTTTTTAGCTTAACAAAATTGCTGTTTGCTTTTTAATTTGTTTTTGTATGTCGAAGTATGGCAAATCGCAAGCAAAACACGTGAGTTTGAGAATTTGCAGGGAGAAGTTTAGCGTTTTTAAAAACTAATGCGATTTGACAATTGCGAGAGTCAGAACATGCCTGCTAGTCTCTATGAGCATTTCGTTGGCTGTGTAAGAAAAGCTTTCCCCAAATTAGAAGTGTGTGAAACTACAAAAAAGTTATGGCAAAGCTTAATGTTGGGTTACCCTATCTTAAATGTTTTCTGAACATTTCCTACACAAAAACATGTATATGAATTTATGAATTTTCTTTATTAGTATTAGTATGTAAGGTGCAATTGTAAAAGCTAGATGAATTTGAGAAGCGAATAAAAGAAGTTTGAAGCTTACAACACTTAAAGTACAAATTTAATTGAAATCGGTTCAGCCGTTTTTTAAATTTTTTATAAAAAATTTAATATTCCTATCTTAAGTTTAATTTTCCTGTCTTAAAAAAAAGAAATAAAAAATGTTTGAGAACAAGATATTTTGTATTCTTGCCTAAAATTAATTAACTTGTTTCACTCACCTAAATCTAAATCATCTTTTCGTGGCCTTTGACTTGCTGGTATATTACGATATATAGTGTCTAAACACTTTTCCTTTACTTGTCCTATAGTGTCGCAGTCCAACACCTTTACTGGAACGTTTTCAGTGTGAGACGGTAGCATTTCCATATTGTTACAAAATATTTGCTGTTGTATAATACTGGCGTATACAGTCATCGGTTTAAAATCGATTAATTGACGAATAAGTTTTTCCTCACTCAAAGAGTATCGAGCTTCATGTGTACAGGCATCAACTGGACCCTTATCCACTTGACCTTTAACGGCACGAAAAAGCATGTATAACGGTTCTCCGGCGCATTCTTTAAGGAATTTATATAATAAAAATGTAAACCACGCACTCAGCATTTTTTCGGCTACACTTTCAGTTCGTCTTAACAATAGCTTTGGATGTGATTTGCCTTCAATACATTTTTCGATTAGGTCACCGAGGAGTGTTTTTAGAATATCTGTGCAATATTCTAGTTTAGATTGCAACGTGACCATAATTAATGACGCAACATTGACACGCTCTCGCATTGAAAAATAGCGATTAGATTCGAGCGTTCTTATAAATAACAGAAGAAACGTTTTGTTCATAATCAGTTTACCAAACAACCTTAATCCGTTTTCTTTACGCAGCAATTCTGGTCTTTCCCACTGCAAGACAATGTGGTCTTCATGGTTAGGAAATAAAATCTTCATAGCATATGTGCAATAGTCCAAAAACGGTATACCTCCAGAAGTTAAATCTCCTATTTTTAGAAAATTATATTTGTTAAACAAACTACAAGTAAAAACTTAAAAATTGTTTGCCTTACCTGTTAAATCTGTCATTTCTGTTTGTAATTCAGCAAAGGCTTCTTTACATTCGGCTGCCACTCTAAGTTCTAGGATATCCATCTGTTCCTGCATATTTCTTAACACACGGTTAGACTCTGACGTTTTCTTCTTGTAAGCTATTAAAAGCGCAACGAAAATTATAAGCAACACAATCACACCAGTTATGACGACAGCAAATGCGTTTTTTCCCAGATCATGTATTATATTTGGAGAAGCATAGCTTAACACACCAATTCTATACTTTAAAGAACGTCCCACTCGCACTATAACTTCAGGTCCAGAACCATCCCTGCTTCCACTAATACCGTCGCTATCGTCATCATCATCATCATAATCACCTGTGAAGGGCTCCGGTGGAGGTCGACATGTTAATTGTTGACGTGAAAGAGATGTAATGTTGCACAGCTTCTTTCCAATGAATACTTGAACATCCGTTTCTTTGCAGGCACGGTCTAAATTACGACCATTTATCGTTAAATACTCGCTTTTATAATACTTGACACGTTCTTCGAAGTTAAAGTAAATAGGATTAGGATACAGTTCAAAGAAGTTGTTGTGTTTGAGTGAAAGGTTTTGAACCTGCAACACGTTGTCCATTAAAAACCCATATTCAAGTTTTTCCGGATTTTCAGAATCCAATAAATCGCTGTTAATTAATTCAATGGCAGGCGAATCACATGTCATGTCCGTTGGAGTTTTTACACTGCACTGACTTAAATATGTCATGTTTTGATATATAACATACATGCTTGGTGCTTGTATGTAATTAAATTGGGTGCCAGTCACAGTTATTTCAATGCCGCCTGCTGGTATGCCCTTTGGTGTTTTCAACTGTCCTCCCGAAGGTCCTGAATAAACTAGCTCAACTGTCGGGTCTAATACATATTTATAATTATATTCATTAAATTCACGTGGGCCATTATCAAATGCCATTTTTAGCCGCCCTTCAATTATACCTGGAGAAGGAGATGTTCTGCAAATAGCTTGATTAACATCAACACTTAAAATTTCACAAGGCAAATGATCATTAACAAAAGCTTGTATGCGAGAACCAGCATTCAAATATTTCCCAATTATACGTATTTGTGTGCCGCCAGATACCGGGCCGTATTTCGGACTAAAATTTGTTATTTTAGGATCTACGAATTCATAGTCCTCTTTTGATTCTCCACGATAATCTCCGATTTGCACAACAATACGACCATTACGGTACATTTGTTCTCCAGGACTGTCCACTGTGCAAACGATTTGTTTTGTATCAATGTAGTACTGCTGGAAGGGCATACAATTTATTCCAGCTATGCGTACCCCCGAATAGATATCGGTAAAATTCTTCCCTAAATTGATACCACGTATAGTTATATTGGTACCTCCTTCCCATGGTCCGGTTTTGGGGGAAAATGAATGGATTTCTGGATTTGGACAAGTTTCCATACGATTTAACCAGTCGGTTTTGCCTTCATTGATATTTTTGTTACACTGTTCTTCAACTTCACATGTATTGGTAGATGAACACCAACCGCAATTATACTTTTCAGCCAAAGCTAAACACATGCCACAACTGTCCGCCATATCACGGCAACGGTAAATCACAACTAAAATAAATAGAAAAGTAATTGTATTTAAACAAAATACAAAGAGAATTTATGTTATCATTTAATTGGTATATATTGGAATAACCTTATATTTCTACTTTTAGTAACCCTGAGATTCGAGCACCATTTCTGTCTACTTTTCGTTTACAGGACTTCGTAACGTTTTATAAGTCTTGCATTGATATTCCGACAAGGTGTTTTGATGTAGATTTTTGGAACGAATTTCTGTCATCCCATTGCTTTGGAGACAGACCGTTTTCAAGAACAAAAAATGGTAACCAATGCCAATGAATGGATGATTGGTCGATCATCCGTACTGAGCAAGCTGACAGCCCCACATCTCTTACTTTCGTCATCAACGAATCGGCAACAATTAACCTTGTAAAGACGGGGTTTTAGCAACGGTGAAGGTGTTCCGGCCCACAGGTTCTAGTAGTGGCGAAGCGGAAGTTGGTGAAGCTGCCAACACTCTGCTCACCGATATGAAATTATAGGAACCTTCCTCAGACCCTTAATTACGCTTAACACATTCTAGATCAATCTGCAGCATTCAAAATGTGCTACAGATAACCTTCGTGTGCTTTTAGCCTAAGAGAACCTGGACATTGGACTATTGCAGGAAGCCTGGTTTGTCAACTCCTAGTTACAAGGGTTCTCGTCTTCAATGTTCTCTATGTGGAATCTAGTGGTAAGCCTAGCTCATATCTTATTGCCAAAAACACTAACATTTTCCTTTGTACGTAGCTTAGCTCAGCAGACCTGACAGTCGCATTACAGGTGCACTGTGTACTAGTCCTTCAAAAGCACTGAAGCGGCTATACTGCATTCGATCCTAAACCAACCTTCTAACTATATTATACTCTATACAGACTTTGATAATGTTCAAAGTACTACTCTTTTCCAGGATGGACTACTGTGAGGGTAAACTCGTGGAAAACTACAACGTTAGTACATACACGGACGGTTCTACCATCCTCAATGTGGTGTCAGTAGCAATTCCGCTGGGGAATATTCAGAGAATATAACGACACTTTCTTAGGAAAGCTGAAAATAGATGGCACAGGCTGGACACTTGTAGGGTCTCTAGGTTGATGTGGCCATATGCAAATAATGAACCGTAATCGGAAGAACTTATCGAGGTTCCTAACATACAATATATCTGGCGATTCGCAGGGTTACGTCAAAACGGGGCCATTTAGATCCTACTTGATAGTATGTGCGTAGCAAACTACCATGGAAACCAAGCAACCAACCAACAAATAATACTTAAAATTAAAGTAAAAATAAATGTAACATCAAAATTTGAATATATAAAATATATACTACAGAATTAACAGCATAACTCCCTTCTATCAACTCGCCTCGCCATATTACATTTAACTCTCAAATAATGTTTCTTATGCTTTTGAACTCAACTAAATCCGCTGGTACTACAAATTCTGATCAACCCATAACATACTCAAACGGCCTGCCAAGTAAAAACTAGTTAAGTGGGTCTAATAAATTAATCATTATTAAATCAATTAGTGATCTTTCTGAAGAACCAAAATATGAACCGATTTAGTAAATTTCATAGGTAAATTTGTGTTTAAATTCTACTTCATTTGGCAAAATTTTTTTTATTATCAAAATATTTGGAACACTTGTGAGATTCAAGACCCTATTCTGGAACGGCCTTTGTATTGGGACGTAAGGTGCGTAGCCAAGACATTCTCTGCAATTGTCGTTACATTATTTTACAAATTGCGGTCTATTGATTAGTTTCAATGGATAATATAACATTTTTGCAAATGGACGAATTAAAACGGACACGGGAATATGCCCTGTTTGAATTAATGCAATTATTACATCATTTAACGTTATTACTTATAGAATTTTTTCTTAACGCCGATAAACGCCTTAAATTTAATAATAACCGGATTTAAATATTCTAATTTTATAGAATTATAGACTTTTGACAGCTAGAGTGCGGCGCTCGTTTATATATCACGTAGTCATTCAAGGCTAACGGCAAATAATCTTAAATTTAATAAGCCTGAGGCCTGAAAGGAGAAGACGACAACCTTCGAGGTTCGACCAATAATATAAGACCTATGATAGATGCAAACCACGTTTGTGGGGCATTACAACGCAGGCCGTCAGTGAGGAGACCTAATAGCTACCAATTAAACAGCAAGGAGTCTTGATCAAAGCAGCTGTATTGGAAATGCCACCTGGACCGTGTACAATTAATTGTGAAACCCCGAATATTGTCAAATTGGCAGTCACAGAAAGCGTGTTACCAAGCTTACGCTTCGCACCTCAAAATAAATAAACACACCTAATCAATTAAACTGACCATCTACATTTATGTTGTAACAACTAAAACGAAAGCTTCAAACTAAATCTGATACTTCGCCAGCTCGAGGTTTCTAAAATAATGAGAAATGTTTTTTAAAAGATGTTCATTGTTTATAAACTTGTTATACAATAACAATGCAAGTATGTATATTACTTACCATGAATATCATGAGGATTATCTAAAGGCTTTGAACCACCCCAAATGACGGCGAACGTAGCTGTCAAATTTGGAGATCTTGATGTATATTGAAATTCCATATTGTCACAATATATAGTATCACCTAGTAGTTGAGCATTTAAGCTAGTCACACGTCCTTCAATATTAAACTGGCAAACAAATCGTGTTTGCACGATGAACTGTCCAATAATATGCACCTTTACTTTAATAGATTTACTTGTACCAGCTGCTACTAATACTTCACTGCCATCGCCAGTGGCATTTATTGTAGGACAAAAACCGGGACCCGAGCGATAACTTGGTCCTATTCGACTGACTCCAGTAACAAGTATATCATTGCGACAATTTTCGGCTGTGTCATGTGTGCAGCGATGTGCCTCAACACACCAGTCACACGGAAATTCTGACGACACACATCGCGTACATGATGAATGTGTACTACAGTCGAAAAATGTGAAATCAGTTGAAACGAGATCCGGACCGTTTCGAGTGCGTACCGATAACTTTGCTGTAAAATGATGTTTCCCTTGTTGAATTTGCGGTAACATATCAGTGCGAGGTGTTGTACAATTAACACCATTACGTTTTTTTGTAGCATTTGTAAATAAAGCTTTCTCTTCAGTTGTGAATGCACATACCAAATTTTCTTTGAGCTGAGGTAAATGATCGATTATTAATTCTAAAGTGCGTGCTGTGGTGCGTTGTAACTGATGCGGCATCACGCTTGTTATGGTTGTACATTTTCCGGTTTTGTAACTAATCCAGTAAAGTGGGTCATTAACATCGTCCTGACATGTAGATCTTGGTGAACATTTATTTTCTAACGAACACCAGCCACAGTAAGGATCGCGTGCGCCCAAGCATTCACCACAGGTTTTATAATCGCTGCAATCATATACTTTGGTTTTCGCCACTTGAGATTGCGACATTACATATAAATGTAAATTTTGGTTGTCGAAATGCATATTCCGATTAATGGAGGATCCAACGTTTATTGGTATATTGGCATACTCATTTGCCGCAGTACTAGATTCAATAACAACTTTTTTTAAATAACCATTTTTCGTACCAATAAACGCCACCGTATATCCACTGGTGCTTGTTACTGCTATGGAAGTTAAGTTATCTTTAAACATGGCCACAGGGACTGCAGTAATGGGCTGATCCCCACCTAGAGGCGAATTTACATCAAGACCACAAAAGTCTTCGCCAATTGTTTGCAATTTAGTTGGTACACATGCCATATTTGGCGATATAAAATCCAGACCTCTGGAGCCTACACCATTAAAACAAGACTTGATGTTTTGCATAAATTTTCGGCGTATTGCTTTCAGTGAGTAAATGCATAGAGCTGAATTGTCAGTCGATTGGTTACCACGTCCTTCAGAAAAAACCGCAAATAAAACGTCATCTTGCGGCGTTATAGACAGATTCTCAGCTAAATCAGCACTGGGCTTGCCGAGATAGGCCGCCTTCACGAGATTATATTTGGTACCGCCCTGTTCAGTACTTATACAGTCTACGGGAATTTCGGTATAAGAATAATAGTTAGAATCTTCTTGACAAATGCGTACAAGTTTAGTTATGTACTCTTTTGGATTTGAATGATGATTGTGTTTTAATTGCGTAGTCAAAAAGTAAGAAAAACGTTCGGAACTAAAACCATAAACATAGGTAACTAAGTATCCTTCACGAGCATACGAATTTATAAATGTTCGAGTACCCGTTGTAACGGCAGATGAAGCTATTTGAAACATTTTCGTTTTTTCCAACGATCGTGAAGCAACTGCAGGTATTTCACTTCGATAGGGCGAATTATTTGTGTAGGTTACTCCCACATACATGACATTAGTAACAGGATGCTGTGGGGGACCAGGAGCGATGAATGCTACTGTGGAAGAATTAGCATCGTTAGCCACTACAGCGTCTGGCACTTCCTGTTCAACAATTGACACATTTTGTAGATTTCTTACTGTGCATGTACCTTGAAAAAGACTTCCACAAACTATGAGACGAGATGTAGCACGATCGATTAATAGAACCTTATTATAGTTATCGGTGGGTTTGCGTTGGACGTCTACCGGACAATCTAGAATGGAGCATTCAACTGAATCATTTTTTGGGCCTGTCCTAACGGTCTCATGGACTTCTAAATCTGGAGATAATTGATACAAACGATTCACACCTCCCACGTAAACACGGCCAGTAACCGTGTCCACAACCAAATGATTTAGTGTCGTATCAAAATTAACTTTATGTGTAATAATTGTGCTTAAATTTTTACTAGCATTTAACGATATTGAAGAAGTCGACGCTGAGTCGGCATTATTTGAAGTTGTACTTTTAATTAATTTTTCGTTCCTTTGCAACTGTTGTAGTTTAGAGAATGTTAACGAAGATGAGGAAGAAGCATTGATAGAGTTTTCTGTTTTCAGATCTGCTGATTCAAACTTGCCAATTCTATACTCTGAAATGTCAGAATTTGAGAATATTATTCCGTTGTTAACCGCTGACAAATGTGATTGATAAGACAATGACTTTAAAGCTGTTGAAGACGATGATACTGTGGAAGCTTCCAAGTTTTTTTGGCTACTAATTTGTATAGACATAACACATTGTATAACCAACATAACTGTTAGGCAGGTAAGAATAGTTATCTTCATTTTTCACCACAACATATGATTTCTAAAAACAAAGATCGAAAAAAGTACATATTTTTAATTCATAAATTGTATACGTTGAAAACTTGCATTACACAAGTTATACTAATTGTATATTTTTTATCGAATATAATAAATAAAAATATTTTATAAAAAGAATGTTATTAAAGACCTAAAGGTTAAAAATTAATCAACTAAAACTAATTGCAATTTTTTTTATTATTATTAGTCTTCTGTCCTTGTTCTTTATTACTAAATTTATTTATTTAAATATTTAAAATGTAATGAGTGCACCGTATTTCAAATACATATTTGGTCAAAAAGTTATGTGTAGAAAGAAAGTAGATTGTATTAATTTGTATGAGTAAAATAAATATTGGTGAGGCAGTAATCATGTGATTTGAAAATTCAACATTATTTGGGAAGGAACTTTATGATAGTCCGATACTATATAGTTTGTAAAATATTCATTAATAAAATAAACAACAGATAGTTTGAATTGTTTTAGAGGGAAACATCCTTTGTGCAAAGAGGCTGCAATTGCTCTTATGTAAATTTCGTAATTTTGTTCCTTTTTAGCATACAATCAATGAATTGTAGTACACCAAATAAACAATATCAAGATTTCTAAACTCATTTATTATATTAAATTAAAAATTCTGTATGCTATTTTGGTGTTTTTTATATTACTTTCTTAGCACAAGGTTCTAACGAGAGAAGTTAAAATTTACTTATAAAAAAGATTTTGATTTTGGAAAGATTTATAGGAAAAATAATGTATTGTATCGTATTTTTTCTTTTTATCTGCTCACAAATTAATACTTACAATTTGTTCAATATTACAGAGATATCTTTTATTACACATTTTTTCAAACACTTATATGATAGAGAATGAAATCAAAACAGCTGCTTAAATAATTCTTGCCAGTAACAATTTTGCACGCAAAAATTATCTAAAAATGTGTACGTTCTTTTTCACTCTCGTAGCAAATTTTCCGAGTACATTAATACATAGCAGAATAGTAAAATTTCTTTGGTTACTGAGCACACCTTAAAGCTCGGACCCAAAAAATAAAAATAAATGCAGTGAGCAAGCATTGGTCTACAACCTATCCATATTTTATGTAGTGTACTATATTTGCACATGATTTGGCAAATTTTTTTGTAGGATACTGCAAGTGGTATAATGTTATAAAACTGTTCGACATTGAGATATAATACTGATGAAAATCTGACAGTTTAATGGCTCTCTTTATTTCATACAATATTTTTATTTTGTTCAAAAGAAAAATATTTATTTGCTTTATTATCAGGAGAAAAGAAATACAGTCAAAGCGCGGTATAACGAATACTCATTTTAACGAATTCGCGTTATAACGAAAGGGCAATTTTTCAACATTAACTACCTTATATAACGAATTTTTTTAATTTTTGACGCTCAGTATAACGAATGCATTTAAAAGACGAAAGAACAGTTTATTGTTATATTACCGTTATTTTTTTTTGTCATCTTTCTGGCTAATTTTTTTACGCGTATGAATTGCAGTTTGTTTTTGATACAATTTTAGTTGAGCTTAGTAGTGCAAAGAAATATGGGCAATAGAAAAAGAATTTCTTTAAATGAAAAAATTAAAATATTAGAAGAGTGCAAAAGTGGTAAACCCTTGTCGATTATTTCTAGTAAATATAGGATATCAAAATCTTTCATATGTACATTAAAGAAAATTTTTTTCAAATTTGGAAAACACCAACAATGGATCGAAAAATACAAGAGGAAGCTGTACAGAGAAGTTTGCAAGTCTCACAAAAATAAACATCCATAAATTCGTTTTTCAAATAAAGTATTCTTTTAAAAATCAACTCAAATTAATAAAACTACATATACAAAAAAACTTCGCTATAAAACGAATGTTTCAAAATAACGAATCGGTCTGTCATTATATCATTCGTTATACCGAGCTTTGACTGTACATATTTTTGGGCCAAAATTTAAAGAAAAAAATTTTATATTTATACTTAGATTATTTTTGAACGTATGTCCGTAATCCCTTGTCAAGTTTGGTTTGGAGACAAACCGGTTTCGGTTATGTTTCATCTGTTCGTTTTTTCACTATTCTGTTTATTCTACAATGTGATATAGTCTGAACAAAAAAAAAGCTACAGCAAATTTATATTGTCTTTTTTAATACTGTTCGTATTTCGTTATATATTGCTTCTACAAAATCCAATCAAATATATTATAGTCTACGTATGGTTTTTATGATGGTACAACTTTTTGTTGTATTGATGTTTAGTGGTGATAGTGAATGATGAAACTGAATACGACTTCATTTTCAATCACTAATCGCTGTGAGAGAAAAAGCCCATAAAAATAATAAAAACTAACTAAACTCAAGTTAGGAATAACATTAAATTCAAGGAATATATGCAACGTTGTTGCGAGAATGAGTGTCACAAAATGAGAGTATAAGAACAAACCCCCTCAAACTAAAATAGTTTATATCTCCCACCTGCATAGCTTACTTAAATGTCAATTTGTATGGTAAAACTTATTATGTCCCAGTTCTGTTTCAAATATGTGAATGATAATATAAGTCGAACACTGAATATTTCGCTAAATTAAAACTAAAATTAACAGTTTATTACGTTTTACTAACTGATTTAAAACTTAAGACTGGTACTAGATTAGAAATAACAAACTCAAATAAAAGAAAACACTTATAGAAACATTACAAAAACGCAACATATTGAAGTAAATCAAAAAATATATAAATAAAAATTATATAAATAATCCTTGAAAATCTTGATTATTTAATTTAATAACTCAATTATCATGTACTAGTCGACGTATTTGGACAATATGAAATTAAAATCAAAAATAAAATTGTATTTGCTGTGTTCACATACGAATAACTGGGAATAAGTATACAAAGATACTTATATATTAATATTTTAATTCAGGACCTTTTTTTCCTAAAAATTTAATAGTTTTTAAAATTTGTTTACTTTTTCTGATTATTTTATGCTCTACCCTTACGTAATTTTATATATTATGTAACAGTAGACTCTTATAAATGCGTATAAGATACAAACGTTAATATATATTTACAACTTTTTTATAAAGTGTTTTACAGAAGTAAATAATTTTTTAAAATAAGTTTGAAGTGTTTCCGGCCGTATTCGAAAACACTTAACACTAGATTGCCTAAGCAAGAAATTTTGACTGCTCTTGAATTTCAATCAACAAAATAATTATTTAAATAATGACAAACCTTCTTATAATTTTGTGACTTTTTCTCCAACATTTAAATGGATTAATTAATCAGTGTATAAAATATATTAAAAATTACTAATAAACAAATTTCTTGGTGTATTTGTTATTTTTTCACAATGCAATCATTTTGGCTGCTTTTAGGCAATATAGGTATGTATATACTAAGCTCCCGTCTTTCTAGTGTTAACAATACTTTACACACGCTTTTTAAGTGAAAACTGTATTCAAAAACAATTATTACCTAAGAAATTTAAAGCCGGTGTAAAAGAAGATAGACACAATGTAACTAATTTTAATTGACATTTTTATATTTTCGATATAAAATTGATAAATATTTTTTTTAAAACAAATAATCTCACTCAGTATAAATCAAATCGGTTCCATTGTTTACATCTTCGTACATCATCAACAAAATTTATAAGTAAGAAGGTAAATATAAAAATTATTTCAGCGATGTACATAAAATTAAAATAAATAAAATTTTCATCCCTTAAAAACACAATGTACGAACTAATATACGAGTACATACATATATTTTTATAAAAGGTACCAAAATGTGGAAAAAGTACTTGTTTGACTGGTGGTCAGTACCACTTCAAATTTTTAATTTTTCATCACTGCATACATTTACAGCTGTTGCTTAAATAATACTGCCTAGAAATGGGATGGTATTGTATATAAGAAGAACTTGTTCCTCATTTAATCTCAATTTTTGTAAGAGTAATTCTCGATCAATTATATCGAATGTACCTTTTAAGTTTAGAAAAATATCCATAATTCTTTTACTCTTCTCCATTTCTTCCTTACTCTTCTCTTATTCCTTCTTTTGTTTTTGTCGTCCTGATTTTTTCCACATATGTTATTAGTAATATTTTCCATCTTTCTGGGAATTCTCCTGTTTCGAATGATTTATTTATAATATTCAATATTACTCTGCCCACAATACACCAATTATCATCAATGTCATTGACACTTTATCAAAATCAGGTTTTTTTTATATTTTTACATATATTTTTTTAGTTCTATTAGAACTATTGCACGAAATTTATATTGACTGTTTATCTACCCAAATTCTTGGTTAACGTATAGTTTATGTTGTATTGATTGACTAACAGCGTTTGTACTGTCAACAAAATAGTTGTTAAATTTATTGGCTATTTGGTTTTTTTCCTTGTACTCTACTTGGCCAAATATCACAGATTGTATTTTATTTGGCTTTTTATTAATTATTAATTCTTTTATTTCTTTTCACATCTGTGTTTGGCGTTGTTTTATTTATAAATTTATTTTTTCCCGCATTAACTTTTGTTTTGTATTTATTTCTTATAGTTTTATATTTGTTGCAACTATCGCTAGAGTTTATTGTCTTTGCAGTGTTGTATTTTATAATTTTATCTCTTTTAAGACTTTTCAGTTCATTATTAAATCATTTTTTATATTTCTTGCTTTTTTTATTTTTCTAAATGTAAATTCTTTAATTTTGTTTACAACGCATTCATCCATATTTTCACATTTCTTGCTTCAAAATATTCTTACAAATTTCTTATTTCCCTTCTAAACAGGTTTTTATTATATTTAAAAATTTCTATTTCATTAATTTTTGGCTGTTCATTATTTTCTGTTTTTAGCAATATATCAATTGCCTCATGATCTGCTATTTTATTTTCACTATTATTCTTAACTTCAACATTATTTTTATCATTTGTGATTTCAAAAATTTTTTGTTTTAGTATTTTCTGTAACTCTTGTGAATTCTTTAACTATTTGTGATAGTCTATTATCATTAAAAGTTGCTTGTATTCTTTTTATATGTTTGATTTTTGCTCCAATCTATGTTGAAGTCACATGCTATAAACACCTTGTAATTTGTTTCACATATCGTTTCTATTATTTCGTTAAATCCTTCACAGAACTCTACCTCACTGCAACCGAAAGATCTGTAAACTGCCACAATAATAAAAATTTTAACTCAGGTACTTTTTCGCAAAATGCTTCAATATTCCATTCCTTTTTTAAATATATTGGGACTCCACCTGTTCTCTTCGAATTGGATAGTGTATTGTAATGATTATAATTCTTAATTAGGTATTCTTGTACTTCAATCTCATTTGTTAAATGTGTTTCTGAAAAAATCATAAATTTAGGATTTCTTAGTTCTGCCATTATTTTTATTTGATTAAAATTATTTAATAATCGCAGAGCATTTGTGTATACACCTGTAATATACCTTGATTGTTATATATTAAAATCAATTTTCTTCATTTTTATATTTATTTTATTTTGATACGCTGGACATTCCTTGCTTATAGGTCAATGATTCTCGTCTAAGCCCATATTAAATTTCTTATTTGATCTTCTACAATTTATACATTTAACAATCTCTGAATTGCACTCATTTAAATTATGGTATGCGGTTCATCTAAGGGTAAATTCTTTGCATTTATAACACATTATTACTTCAGTACCATCGAAAACTCTACATTTCTCCCATCCTATATATATTTTTTGAACCGACAAAACTTTGGTATATGTTTCGGGATCGATTGCAATCTTTGCGTTATTAATTATTCTATTATTTCCATTTCATATATATTTTACTACCATTTGGAATATCATTTTGCCTTTTTTAATTTTATTGATTTTTTTCCTCATGTGAATACGAGGGCGGTTCGGAAACTTCTTAGCCTAGCACAAAAAGCGCGGTATAAACAGAAAAAAATTAAGTGTTTTGGAAACTTCCATTTTTGTTATGAACACATGTTAAATTTTGTTTCGATCTGGCAACTCCATCATATAGAAACAGGTGTTCAAAAAAGTCGCATCCTCAATTTTTTTACAATTGAAAAATTAGAAATGCGTGCTGTCATTAAATATTTACATAAAAAAGGTTTATCGGGACAAGAAATTGATAATGATATGGAGAATGTGTTAGGTGAAAGTGCTCCTTCATATGCAACAGTAAAAATTGGGTTGCTGAATTTAAACGTGGTTGTACAAGCATTGACGATGAACGCCCACTACGTCCAAAAACAGCAACAACAAGAGAAATTGTAGCCAAAGTGCATGATATGGTATTAAATGATCGACGAAGTACGTGAAATTGCTAATATCATGGGCATCTCAAATGATCGAGTCCATTTAATTTTGCATGAAGAACTACAGATGAGAAAGCTTTCTGCAAGATGGGTGCCGCATTTGTTAACAGTCGACCAAAAACGCATAAGAATGAACATTTCTCAAGCTTTTTTGGATCGTTTTAAGCGAAATAAAATGGATTTTAAGCGTCATCAAGACAACGCACCAGCGTACAAGAGTGTTTTAACAATGGCTAAAATCAACGAATTAAAGTACGAGTTGCTTGACCACCCACCTTATTCTCCTGATTTAGCTCCCAGTGACTTTTACCTGTTCCCAAATGTAAACAAATTCCTTGCTGGCAAGCATTTTACCTCAAATGAAGATGCAATTACAGTTGTAAACCACTATTTTCAAGACCTTGCGGAAAACTATTTTAATCAAGGGATAGAATTGGTAGAAAAGCATTGGACTAAGTGTATTGCAGTTTCAGGAGATTATATTGAAAAATAAAAATATTTTTGAAAAACTAACTATTCTCTTTCATTGATAGGCTAAGAAGTTTCCGAACCGCCGATAATATTCATGAAAACATCACTTGGCACTTTAATTTCATATTCTTCACCCATTTCATTTTGAATAGCCTTTTGATTTCTTCTCTTTCTGCCGTGTTTTCACTTTGAATAATTAGTGTTCCATTACTTTTGTTTTCAACATTTGTTATTTTCAAGTTTATTGGGTCTACACTCTTATACAAGTCGCTTTTAGTTGTTTATTTATTTATTTATTTTTTTTTTGTTATTCGTTCGGTTTAATAATTAGTGGAAATAAAAAAAAAAAAAGATCTTGTGCTTTTTTTCACTCGATTCTTTAATTACTTTCTTTACTTCTTTACAAAGTTTTACATTGCTCCCTCCATTTTGTTCATGTTCATATTCTTATTTTCATTTAAAACATCACTGAGTCTTTTTACTTCTTCTACATACTTTTCACACGTTTTTGTGCCTTATCAATTTTTTGAAGACTTTCTTCATATCTTCTTTCAATTGCCTTCATTCATTTCTTTATTTCATGTTCATTATCTTTAAACGAAGTTTTAAATTTTTCTTTATATTCAATAAGACTTCGTTTATTTTTATTTACACTGTCTTGGACATCCTTCAAAACTAAATCAACATTGTGCATATATTCGACACAATCGTCACACATATACCACACAAAATTATCTGCTTCCAAAATTTTCGAAGAGTATTGGTCAATTAACGCACACTTAATAGAGCAGTGAAAACTTATTTGCATACTCCGGCGCAGCTTATACCCGATTCACCACAGCGTAAAGTTCTTACATTTGTAGCATCGGCCATGGAGTTTTTAATCCTTTAAATTTTCATACATTTTATAAATTTTATTTTTTATATTGTTATATTACTTTTTGGCAAATCTCTCCCAACGTGAATGGTTGCACAATTACACTACATATGTATATCTCTCTTCTAATTTGTGCATTACTTCCGTGAACAACAGCAGTAAGACTTTTATAATTTTCATGTATTCACATTTAGTAAAATGTATACACTCATCACATGTAATACGCATATTATACGACATCCTTTTATTGTATCCACTTCATACTTAGAAATACCAACGCATATCATGAAAAAAAATTTCACAAAAACCATTTCACCAAACATTTCCAGTCCCACAACTCCCACCGCATCTACCACACCTTAGGTCCATGTCCAAAAATGCCTATAAACAATGTTTTGTCACTACAATTCTTATATTTGTCGAATATCTAAATTCAACCCTGCTTTTTCAAACACGTCTGTTCTATTAGACACTTACTTGGTAAAATTGTCAAAAACCTGTGAATTTGTAATAATAATAATAAATAATAATAATAAATAATAATAATAACAATATGTATGTAAAATTATACATTTCGCTATTTTTTGTATTTGTAACACAATCGTTTTATATATTTACAAAGCAGGTGTGTAATCGCGGCATACGATATCGAGCAAATTGTATCGACATATATTTTAGCATCCTGACATTCGATATAATATGAAATATATCGTAATTGTTTTCGAGCTGTCATTCGATACGTATGCATAATAAATACATTTTTTAGGGCTAAAAATATTTACAAATTTCTAGTTTGCAACTTTTTTTTAATAAAAAATTAAAAATGTCTAATTCCATTTAATATAGAATGTATAAAATGACAAAAAGTAATGTAAATGCAATACAAAAAAATATTGACAGAATTTATTACAGCATAGGCAGTTGGCCAATAATATTGTATCAAATTGTGGTCAAGTAAGACTTTGCTCTATCATAACATTACAAAGTATTTATTTTTTCACACTGTGTTGGTAAGCAAAAGTGTGGTTTCGACTTGAAACTTTGCCGGCACTGCTGCGAAAAAAGTATGTCCAACGAAATTTACCTAGCAAAGAAATATTCTGAACGCTTCTTTTACCAGTTTTAATCTAGTTTTAAAGTGTAGCTAAAAATAATATATCTCATTTATTTATCTTTTATTACCTCTGCAACACAACAATATGATAGTTTAGTCATTATCGAATACAGTGATTAGGCTCCTTATTATCAAGTATGTGTATAGAATATACATAGGTATAAAAACGTATGTGGAACGTAAAATAATCCATTAGTATGAATATTTAACTCTTTCTCGAGACTGACACAGGGTACGATGATAAATTGTAAACAATTCAAATTCCAAATAAAGCCCGTCACAAAATATGCCTAAATTTTGTTTTTATTTTGGTTTAAAAAATTAAAAAGATGTATATAAACATACATACAAACAGCATTTGCATTATAAATGGATTGTTATATAGTACATAAATAAAATAATTGATTTTCTATAACGCTTCTTTGGCTATTCATGTACGGATTTCGTCAAATATATGATTGCAATTCTATTTTAGAGTCAGTCATTCGTCGTAGTGAGCCTATTGACGCTATACAAATTTTTAGTGTCTACTCGGCCAACACGAAATTCCCAAATTTGAATACCCAGAATTAACACAGCTTAATTTGACAAATAGAAGTTTGAAAATGAATTGCTGATCATTTTCCCAGGAAATTTGCATCGTCATTTTCAGTTAATATTAAAATATAAACCAGTACATATTTTAAAAGTTTAAACATGGTAATTTTCCACAGCATATTCTGTAACACTTTGCGCATATCTACTTACTTGTTGCTATCTAAACATTTTGTGTCTTATATATCAGCAGCTTCTGATGACAGTTGGCAAACATGTTTTGCATATAAATTGAAATGTAACTAAAAGATTTTAACCTTTTCATATGCGTTTCAGTACACTTTTATGTGACTCGAAAAAAGTTATCAATAACGCTGGTACTGTAACATTGCTAACATTACTTCTTTATCTAGAAATTTCTTATTAATAAACACAAAACCAGTTCCGGGAACTTTTTAAAAATGACTAAGGTTGAGATTGCGATAATAATTTTAAAAAGGCGTAACACATGCATTAAATGCATCAGTTAATGTAATATATTTCACGTCTTATTAGAAAATAATAATAATATGAGAACTTAAACATATGTGCTGAAAAGCATTTATTATGAGAATTAAAGAATCGCTTTGATTTTGTCAAATATAAAGAAACTAAGGGAGGAATGAAATTCATATTAATACTTGGTTAAAAAAAGGTTAATCATTTTAAGCTTACTTTAAAATTTTATGATATACATTTTATTTTTGAACTGCTGTTAATAATATGTAATAAAATATTCATTGGCATCGATATCCATCATGTTACAATATATGCATAAATTAATTTGCAGCATATTGACTTTGATAATTTTATATCATGAAATGTTATGACGCTCTTACCTTAATCGAATTATTTTTTGATAGTTTTTGTTATTGATCCACCGGCGACATTAATTAAATTGTAGTTTAAACCATGCAAAGGTATACATAACTATTAACTAAAAAGTTTCTCGTTTTGAGTTTAATTTCGCAAATTTGAGGTTTATTGTTTCCATACACACGACATACAATTTTACAAAAAATTTTATTGCAAGACCATTTAAGCTATATTTTTTTTATTAATAAATCACATTAATCAACTTAAATATGTCACTGAACATGACAAAACGGGCATAATTTTTGTTTAATATTTATAATTCTTAGTTACAATAAAACCAGATGTATTTTAAAAATTTCCTGTTGAATTTTGTATATACACTTATTAACAACAATGCACATCACTTTTAATATTTAATATATAGTTTTAGTTATATATCGTTATCTCTGTTGCTCCTTTTAACATTTTATTACCGATAAGACGCTATTACTGTTTTAGTGTCGGTACATAAAAATATTTTACATATATATTTATACACCCCTTGGTTGCAAGAAATATATGAAAACCAATATTTTTGAGCTGATTGGAGAAAAAAATAACTTTATTTCACTAACTCTGTATTCCTGAAATGTTTTTTTACAAACATTAAATTAATATTATAATAATCCAGCAGTTGAACAAAATTTACTTGCTAAAACACGACAGTAAGGAATATACCAAGTTTAGATAACTACGCCTATATACGGCGTATTTACACTAAACTTGCAAATAAATGAAATGCTGCCAGATGTTTTTCTACACTTTCGCAATTTTATTTAGGAATTATGGTGCCAAATGAATTCTAGACGACATATGGACCCCATTATCATGAACTACATATACACTAGGTTTACACCATGTATAGCATTTTGCACAAATAAAACATTTGTTATCGTACATCTGTGTATTTCTAGAAGATATTGTAAATGTACGATATGCTCTGTACTCCGAAATTTGACAATTCTGGAAAGATAAATGAGCAGACGGCATTTCAAATAATACTCGAATGTCAAGTTATAGAAATCTCTTAAGTGGTTAGAAACATAAGCTCTTTGTATACGATCAGGCATGTTTTGAAAATCATGTGGCTTCAGCTCACGAAACCGTTTTAATTCTTAAACAATATATTAGGTGGAAAATATGTCAAAATGACGTGAGCTACTTTATTATTACATTTATTATTATAAAAATGTGGCGTCAAATCAAAGTTCATAAACAAATAAAAAATATGATAATAAATGTCAAGATAACAATATATAAGTACAAAGGTTACGATGTTGCCATTGTTTTCATTGATTAAATTTGCTTAGAGTGTGCACTTATTTACAAATTTGAACAAAAATGACACGATTACTGACAGTTATTGAATTTTTTACCAACAATAAAATTTATTTTGTTTCAAATAAAGAACATGATGGTATAAGTTGAATATATCATACATGACATTCTAATAATGTATCACTTTGGCAACCTCAGCAATATCTTCGAAAAAACAAACCTGCGATTGCTATAGAGAACAAGTAAATCACGAACATCGCCAAACAAAGCAAAAAAAGCTTATACAAAACAAGCAGTGTCCTTAGAAATTTTTTAATATTTACATTCATATGTGCATAAAACTGAATTTTGGTACAAAAATAAATAAAAAACACATCATATCAAATATAAATTCACATTTTTATTAAATTCTATACGAAATACTTGGATAAATTAATCAAGTGATTTGAAATCGGCAGTTATTTAGCTGACCGGTTTAATTTTTTTGTTTCCAATATTACAATCTGAGTAAACTTCCATACAGCATGCACTATATATTTTTATATATCAATATGATATGACAAACAGCGGTTTCCTCTACCAAAAAGTCCCTGTATATTTGGCTTTCTGTATGACCAACACCTGGCTCACTTACAAGATTTTCTGTATAGACGGCCTTTGGCCGGGCTTAAGGATTTTCTTCTCTATGGTATGACTAACACCAGCTTCGCCCACTAAAAATTTTCTGAATAGCAAAACACATCATTATGGGCAGGACACATATTTAAATATTGCTTGTAATCTGAATTTTATACGAAAAGTTCAAAGGATAATAACTCGAAAAATGTGAGCTTCCGCAGATTTTTTAAGTAATGTTTTCGTCCTATTTTCCAATTTTTTATAACCTTATGTAATTTTTTTTCTGTTTGTCGGGGTTTCGCTAATTTATAAGCCAATTGCTGTCCTGTAAAACGGCAAAGCTTTCTTGAACACTTTTTTCATATTCTCAAAGATATATTATCAATTTTTCGGCAACAAGAATTTTCAAAGATGAAATGCACCAGTAGCCACAAATTTTACATTAGAAAAAGATTTTTTTCAATCAGCTGCTTTTGTTATGTTAGGGTTTCCCCTTATTTGTATGGGACACTTCCACTATTGCTAGAAACCTGAAATTTGGTATACAGGTAGGCCTTGGAATGGGCAGTTTTCATCTGGGGAACCCTACTACCTTATTTGTATGGAGCATTTCCACTATAGGTAAACAGCTGGTACAACCTTACTGTCTGTAAGTTTTAAATTAAAAGATGTTTTATACATACATTAACAAACAAACATAACTTGGAAAACCCTCAGATTCGCACAAAAACATACTTAAATATGAAAAAAAGCCAAGCTCCTATCAAAAAATATCGGCAGAAATTTTTCTAACTTTCTAATATGAGAAAGGATTATGGGAAAAATGTTACCAAGCTAGCAAGTTGCCTGGAAATGGGATGGTATTGTACATATGAAAAACTTGATTCTCATTTTGATCTCAGTACTTTTTACGTATAGGATTTTGTATAGGAACTTGGCCTTATTTTCACATTTCTGTTTTTGTGCGGATTAAGATGGGAATATACCACAAACTAGTCTGGGGGTAAATCAGGTGTATATTTTAGGGTAAACATTGGCAACTACATAAAAAAATACAAAAAGCAAAAAAAAACATTGATTGCCAGAAATTTGAAAAAAAAATACTTGGAAATCTGATAAATTTTGCTGTTGCCGGGGAAAATGAAAATAATCGGCTACTTCTTTTTTCACTATTTTACTTGATTCTACAATGTAGTATACTATACTATATAAATTGAATTGTTTTATATTTTCTTTCTATAAAAACTACTCATACCACAGTTTATATCTGTGCTCATACTTAGACGACCTTCTATTTGTTGGGTCTAATCAAGGCATATATGCCTTGGGTCTAATCAGTGATGGTAACTTAGCTATATGCTATGAAAATCCAACACTGTGGCATGATTAGCCACAAATTTGTTCGCACATGAAGAGAGCGTTTCAGCGTTGTGCGAACAAATGTTCAGACAACTTTGTTTAAACTCGATAGAACATACCATCACCAGCGACGGTCTTTACGTGCCGAATTTCTATGCGACCAACTATCTGTACGTTGGTTAGCCCATGACGGCATGTAAAGGCCCAAATAATCTACATAAGCGACACAACATTAATTTTTGAGTTTTGGTTTTAATGAATGCAGACAAGAATTGTAATTTTGCCACTCCTTTAATACTCTTTTAAAACGAAGGAGACTATTACTATATTCCTTACAAAGGCCATGGAAGGAAAATATAAACCCCTAAACATATAACTGCAGATATTTTTAAAACCAATAATGCCAGATAATAAAAGAAAGGAGGATCTTATGTTCAACGCCAGGTTTTTAAATTTAACGGAAGTAACAATGTACAAGGAAGAAGTCGTAATACTAGAGAAAGGACTTAAACACAACATCCAAAACAGGAAAAAAGAAAATCGAACAAGCTAACATCGATACGGAAATGGATATAACACTACTACCAATAGAAGAGCTGGCATATGTGCAAGGAAATAATAGAGAGCAGCCAAATCAGAAAGGGACAATATAATATGGAATGCAAAGCAGCAAAAGATCTTAAACAAAACTGTTTACAAACAAAGTAATCATAAGGAACGCTGACAAGGGCAATACTACTGTATTAATCGGCAAGGAGGAATATACAAGAAAGACTGAACAACTAATTGAGAACACAAATTTTAGGAAAATTAGAAAATACCCTACTGATGAAAACCAATCCAGAATTGAAGAAGCTTTATAAAAAGCGACCAAAATAGTGAAACCAATCATGAGACACTAATATCATTCGTTCTTAGTGATTTATATCCATGGATACCCATAGCGGAAACTACAAAAATAGTTCACGAAACAGTACTGGGAACCACGAAAGCCAAGGAGCTCGCTTCAAAACGCACAAATACCTTAAAAACTACACTACACAGAACCACTTCAAATTCAAGAGCGCCATCTATAGACCAACTCGTAAAGATGTTAACAGCTTCCCATAACATTCATCTTTCAAATATATATTTTAATGTAAAGCATAGAAATAAACTAAATGAAATTGAGTTTTAAAATTCTACAGTAATTCAATTAATGGTGAAGAAAAGTGCTGAGTTCAAAATGAGGACCAAGTTCTGCGACTTGCTAGTTTGCTAGTCGAGATTGTATGGATGCTTTTAGCATAGTTTATGCATGGATGTTTAGAGACGAGCACACACACAACCATATTTACTAACAAATATTGCAACATATACTGCCAACAATACATATAGAGATATTTTTTGACATTTACAGCAATAAAAGTTAGCGTAGTTATTACTAATCTTGGCGAGTTTAATTTGTACTATTAAATTCGTCATTTTGATTTTAAATCTGGTAACCTCCCAATAGGCTTTTAATTAATAACTTCAAACTGTCTTGATGTTTTGTAACGCCGACAGCAGTAAATGGCTTCGTAGTATTGTCGTCAACTTAATTTCTTCGGTGTTTTGCAATAGCCTGTGTTTTTTAAAGGTGTATTATATTTCGTAAATAATAATAGTTTAATAGAAATATATATAAAAAATACGGGTTTTTAAAAATAAAAGTAGGTAAAATCACAGTTCTTTCATTAATACGGATATACCGAAACTTGTTGCTAATGTGCTGGTTTAGAAAATAGCGAAACTTCTCTGTGTAAGAGCAACTTCAAACAGTATACACAAATATATGCTTAAATTTGCAAACGTCACTCGGTTTAATTTTGTGAAAAATATTCAATGATTATATGAAATTTCGTTGTAAAAAATATAAATTGCACATAAAAGACAATGGTAAAACGCAACTTAAGAAAAATTGGTGGATGTTTACTTCGTCGTGTTTCTTTTCAGTGAATTTTGGTGATAAAGGCTTTAATTACATACATTTCTTAAACTATTTATATGTGTATATCTATTTAACGTACATACATGTTATGAAATATTTTTCTTGTTTTATTATCTAAGATATTAAATTAAAATACAGCATTTATTTGTGTGTGTGTATATTTAATTACAACTCTTGCTAATACTCCTTTTTTTATTAAAGGTTTTAGCGAATTTGCATATTATTACCATGTTCTTATGATGCTTTGCGACGCATATGTATTTGTTTACATATTGTCAAAGAAATCTGCTGTTTCTAAATAATAAATGATCTTAGCCAAAACGTTCTTTTTATTCATTTTACATGTGAAATACGCATCAAAGTGAAGAACAGTCACCACAAAATCGGAATTAAAAATACGCAGTTTTAACCTATTTTTTAATACGCATAATATGTTCTGCGGTAATGGGATTTTCTTCATCAAAGCTTTGAATACTTGTCTTCAGATTAAGTGGGTGAATCGCAGCGGTATATGTATATAGTTAATAAAAAGATGTCTTTTTTTGACAAAATTTAAAATATTTGCCTGGATCACATTATAATTGTTATAATTTAAATCAACTATTGTTTGAATTTCAAAAGTTATACCTGAAGGGATTTTGCATTGTGTTTTGTCTACTGTGATATGTAGTTTTGGAATCCCATAAAAAACTATATATAGTATGTCACAAAATTATTCAGCAATGCCTGGTAGCGTTGCTCATTGGCCATAAGTTTAGGTGACTTCTAGCTGGTACTTCTAGCTGGTGTCACCAGTATTTTTGATGATAGAATTACTAATTATGACTACAAAATCAGATATATTATTTTTGTAAAAAGTATTTACATACAATTATTAAGGAATTTTAATTTTTAGGTATGAGTTCGGTTTTCTTTGTATTTACATACATTTATACACTTAAATTTACATTAAAAAACAATTAGTAGCAATTTAATTCGTAAAACTAATGGAGTTACTTTTCTCAGATTATTCGGGCAGTCGGTTATCCTACATATTTTTAAAATTTTGAAGATCCTATTGCTAGCATAGAAACCAAGACTGCTTTCATTAATATTTCCAGAAATTTTTTTAGCAATTGCTATAATCATCGGTCTTATAATTTTGAGATAAAAAGCAATTAAAATTTATATGTTTAATATTCTTTGTTCTTTCGGGTTGAAACTAAAACTGCTTTCACAAGTTATTCTTAGTTCTACCTGTAACTGTCGATACTTACTCGATTTACCATCTACAACATTTAATGTGTATTCGAAATGAGCGGAATTTACGGAAGAGTATTTTTTAAATTAAAATTCTTACCTTTATAAATCCCGTCATTTGCTTTAATGCTTAGTTAAAAAAGAATTTGTTTATCTTGCCAACTGCACAACTTCATTTGGAATTTGTGTCATTGGCTTTTGTTTATTTTTCCAAGTGCTATAAAGTTTTCATGGAGTTGGAGCGGGCATGCCTTACCCGGCTACAATACAGCCTTTTTGTAAAAGAAAAACATTATCTGATTTTTTCGTTCAGTTTGAAAACTTTTGATTTTGTAGAAATATTTATAAACATTTTCCACTGTACTTAAAAAAATGTTCTTCGCTTACTGCATGTCAAAGGTAAGGTAGTAAAGCTATATTTTTATGTACGTGCTTGTTGAAACTAGTCTACTGTAAACAAATTAAAAAAAGAACAGGAATAAAAATCCGAATATTTTGTTCAGAAAAAAATTCTCATGCGAAACGGCAGTTAGCTATATTGTTAATAGATGGAAAAAAGAGAAAAAGAAAACAAAATATATAGCATTGTTCCTGGATTTTAAGAGAGCATTCGAAACCATTGATAGAGATATTTTAATTCAGAAACTCTACAATTTTGGCATCAGGGGAAGAGAGTTGCAATGGTTTAGTTCATACCTAACTGGCAGATTGCAGATAGTTAGAGTGAACGAAGTAAAATCAGAGACAATTAATAATAATTATGAGTTACCACAAGGCTCAATTTTAGGGGCACTTCTATTTATTTTATATATAAATGATTTACCAAATGTATTAAAAAAATGTGAAATAATACTTTATGCTGATGATACGTTAATTTTTTCGGAAGATAAAAGTGAAAAACAATGTGAGGACAATTTAACACTGGATATGGTTAAAGTCACTAAATGGCTAAATATGAATAAACTTAAATTAAACGAAAATGAAACGAAATTAATGCAAATAAACGTGGCAAATAAAATAGTCTTTAAAATTAATAATAATAATAATATAGAAAACGTTGATCAAATCAAATACCTCGGTTTCATACTAGATACAAATTTAAAATTTAAAGAACATATTGATTACATATGCAGAAAAATTGGCAGAAAAATCGGTTTTTTTAAAAGAGTTAGAAATAATATATCAACACTTACAGCAATAAATATATATAATGTTATGATCAAACCTCACTTCGAATTTGGTTCAACGATTATATACACATGCTGCACAGATAAACAAATATATAGACTGTAAAAATTACAAAATAGAGCAATGCAGACGATTTTGAAATGTAATCGTTACACCTCAATAAATTTAATGCTTGAAACCTTGAAATGGATGGGAATACGCGATCGGTTGAAAATGAATACACTAATATTTATACAGAAGATGAAAACAGGCAACGCACCGCGTTATCTAATTAATCAGTTACAATATGTTCGGGAAATACAACCATATCAACTAAGAAATTCTGAAGATTTTAGACTGCAGAGGGCAACAAATCTTAGTATGCAGCGATCACTGTATTACAAGGGACTCCAGAATTTTTAAAAGCCAATTAATGTATATGAATTTGTAGATAATATAGTTTATTTTATTTTATTCTCTATGTAATTAAATTGTAAATTGTAAATTTATATAAAGTATATATTATACTACTGAAATAAAATACTACTACTTTTTAGGGATTTTTGACTTTTGTTCACGTTTTAGAGTACTCGGTGTATATTTTTCACTTCCAGGTGTTAATTTTTTAGAGAGTTCGCTGTAATTATGTTGATATGTTAAGGTATATTATGCTTAATTCAATAAATATTTACCTCGTATTACGAAATCTAAACCTATATATGTTACATAAGTATGTCACGAATAATTTCCCATTGTTTGGAATCTGTTTGCCAGAAAGTGGGGAAAAAACCAAAACGAGTTCTAGAAAGTTTTTATTAGGTGATAATGTTTGAAATGTGTGTTGTTTAGAGTGGTGTTGGGCTTGAGCATCGTATATAATGTGTGCCAATATATAACAATAGAATCTCTTATTTTTTAGCAACATAATTAATTCATATTATTAATAAAGTGCCCGATCATTATTGAAGTCTTCTGATACCAACTAAGGCTTGCCTGCTGCCGCCAAAAAAATATGTTTTACTTGACGAGCTAGGCATGAATTTTTTCCTTTCGAAAGTTAAAGATAATTTAGTTCTTTCTAAGTTAACATTTTTAAGAACCGATCTTCCTTGCGCAGTATACATGGTGGAGACGGACGACAACATGGGCTTTTACTGATTTTCATGGCGATCTTTATGATGTATTTGTTTTCCAATTAGGCTTGTAAATATGCAAATGAAGGAAATTAAACAAAATTTACGTTTCAATTGCCTACTGGAAATTTTTAATATTCACGTAAATATCCAATATTGACGTAAACATATTTCGTATATGTACATAACGGTCACATTTTTTAATTATTCCCATTGCATTTTTATGTAGATTCTTTCAAGTTGAGTTACAGCATGTGCTCGTATATATAATTTTTTATTCATATTCGAAATGGTATATATATATATATATATATATATATATATATATATATATATATATATATATATATATATATATATATATATATATATATATAATATATATAATCTTTATATTAAAAGAAATTTACAATAAGTATTCAAATCTTCTTTCTAAATTATTATTTACTAGTTATTACCAATGTAATAACTAATTTTTTGTATTCAAATCTTAAAAATCTATCTCCTATTGTGTAGAGAGAGCCGCCTCGCCAGGCTCAATGTGTCAGTTCTTTTTAGTCTCAGGTGGCCGCCAATTTGCAATAAATTGCGTGCTAGAGTGTTGGGATGTGCGACTAGTTTGTTTACGTATTTGGACGTGTACGTTTTAACTTCTTCGTAGATAGTGGGAACTTTGAGATCCCTATGTATGTTTTAATTTCTTATGTACCAGGGGGCGCATACGATATGACGTAAAATCCTAGACTGTCTTCTCTGGATGTTTGATGCACAGGCAGTACCCCACAGCTGAATACCATATGACCATATTGGCTTTATAACGGATTTGTATAAAAGGACTTTATATTCCAAAGCCAAAGTTGAGTTAGAACTTATTAGCCAATGCAGTTGATTTGTTCGAAACTTTATGGACGTGATTTTGGCCTCAATGTGACGGGACCAAGTTAGGCGCCGATCTAGGTAGATATCTAATTATTTAACGTGCGTTTTCGCTGGAACTGTGGTATTAGTTATTGTGATTGGTGAAAGTTTTTACCTTCTAAGGGAAAAACTAATTGACAAATAGCTTTTTATAAGCTTGTGGGTGTCTTCAGGAAGAGCACGAGCTATTTGAGTAAGTAGTCCATCATGGCAGACTTTATCAAATGCTTGGGAAATGGCTTTAAATAAAGCTGAACAGTATTTCAATGGACTTGTTCAATCGTACTATGCCTTGCTCGAAAACCAAACTGATGATCTGGGATAACGTTTTGTTGATTTAGAAAAGGAGTTACACTCGAGACGAATAATTTTTCAAATATCTTTGACAAAACTGACAGTAGGCTAATTGGCCTGTAGGATGTAATCTGGCTTGAGTCCTTTCCAGACTTCTTCCAAGAGCATGGGAAGAAGCCGACGCGAAACATGACATTAAATATGTAAAGTAAAATTCTTACAGCTGAATTAGGTAAGTTTCTTATCATTGATCCTGTTATACGATCAGGTCCAGGCGATTTCTTCATATCCGTTTTTTTAATTGTCGATTTTAAAGAAGACAACCGAAATTTCCTACGATCATTCACGGTGTCACTAATAATTAATAATTGGAATAGTGGAATTACTTATATCATATGGTGCGAAAACCTTCTCTAAGGGATTTGCCTTTTCACTTGAGTACGGTCTTCAAGTCTTAGTGGGGATTCGTAAGCAATAGGATATTGTAGGTGCTTTACAGCTTTCCGCAGGCTATAATCATTGTTTTTCATTGGATCCAAGTTTTTTAATAATATATGCTGCTTGTACATATCATTTATAGATACATAGAAAATAAAACCTTGTGGTTCTATAAAATAATACATTTTAAAATAAATGGTCGAAATTGATTATAAATTTATTATGATAACATATGTATCGCGCGACCCTTTTAGACTTTTTTTTATTTTAAGTAAACTTTAAACATTTAATTGACATATACTCTTTACAGATAATTTTATATTTTCAATGTTGGCCACGACTCCAGTAGGTGGTCCATTTGAAGGATAAAATTTTTTCCATATCCAGGATTGCTACCAGTGTCCCGCGAATTTCGCGAGTATTGTCTTCTGAGTGTTTAATCGTAGCTGGCTTATAGACAAAAACTTTATACTTCACATAACCCCAAAGAAATAATAAACTTCTTGGGGTGTGATATCACACAATCTAGGCGGCTAGTTGACAGGTCAGGAACGCGGAATTAGCTGTTCACCAAAATGATTTTTTAATGAAGCCATTGTTAAGCGCGAATTGAAGTTATACTTTTTGTTAATATATTAACACATTATTTCTGACCCGATGGGTCTTTTCTTTACTATTATTTCAATACAAAGCAAAGAAGTCAAAAACACACACAAAAATCTAACGGCACTGTAACGATTTTTTTATTTTGCTTTGTCATTCGTTAAATCGGGATCATTTTTTTTTGCCATTCGCTATATAAGGCAGTTAATGTAAAAATTTGGCCATTCGTTATTTCGGATATTCGTTAAACTGAGTATTCGTTATACCGGGCTTTGACTGCATTTTTAATATTTCTAATACCTGAACCTAGAATATTACAAAAAATACCTGGGCATTTCGTTTGAATTAATTACAGCACTAGCTGCGTATATTTTTCGAAGATGACTCGTATCAGCTGTTTATTGAAATCGCCAGTGCAAAGGCAAAATTTGCAGAAGCAAAGAACGTTTTTAAATTTCATGTTTTTAGAAAAAATTTGTTACAAAATGTCATTAGTTTTGACTAAAATAAAAAGAAAACACTATTAATTTAATTTATTCATAACTTTGTAGTTTCTTTAAAAACTAGTTTAGTTTAAATACCGCAGTTCACTTCAGTATACTCTTGCGATTTAAACTCGCCAAAACTGTTGCAAATGCGAGTTACAGAACACCTCACATGTGAGTTGAAAACACAATCGCAAATTTTATGCGAGGTTATGAGGGTCTGTCTAGTGGGTGGACCAGATTAGTCACCCGTGTGGGCGGTCCCTAATTATTTGTGGCTTTACTGTAGTTGTCTTCTTGTCCGGCCAAGATTATGTATATGTATGTTCTTTGTTTTGTGGCATCGTGGGCCACAGGGCTAGGCTGTTTTGGGCTGCAAGTTCGCTAAGCTCGCAGGTGTTTCATATAATTTTGTTTATTATTTTAAAAAAAGTAGTTGTATTTATCTTCTTTAGTTTATTTATAACTGTTTTGTTTATTTTGTTTATTCAGGAAAAGCGTGCAGTGATGGCTGGACACCGAGAAGTACCGCAAAAATGTCTAAAGGAAGCGAAAAATGAATTAAGAAATAACACAGATGTTTCTCACAGAAGAAGTTGTAGAGTAGAAGATGAAGAAGAGGATATGCACGATGATAATCTCTGTAACATCGTAAAACGTTACTCGAGGTATGACTTGCTATCTTTACGAAACGCCCAGATTTCTCTACATTATCCGCATTGTGCTCTCCGGCCTGAATTGCAGGCATTATCTATATGGGCTTGTCGTTTACGTTGCGAACTGCAGTATTTAGGTTTGTGGAAAGTTTCAAACACGGGAAATCCTTATGGCAGCTGCAGTTGTAATGGAAACTGTCAATCATATGCATGTGATAGACAGCCCTACCTTTCCCCCAGTTCTCAAGTTAGCTCTCTTAATACTCAAATGTGTTATGAAAACGTCCAAGAAACACAGCAGCTACAGCCACTGCAAGTGAGTCCTTCTCCAAATTTGGTCAGTAAAAAAGCTGTGCGATCACGCGAACGGTTTTTAAATTATCAGCGTTGTATAAATACTGAATTAGTCCGAGCAACATCACCAAATGATGATGGTACTGGTGGTGGTGAGGGTTTAATTCAACATAATTTGACTCAAGTAAAACCTGCTTTTATTGATCATCGCAGTATTTCATCGTCCCATCTTATGCCAGCGTTTGCCAAACGGCGAATTGGGAATGCAAATATTTTGCATGGTAAATCGGATGCCAGCTCAAACTTTAACAGTAATGGTGGCCACAATACGGACAATTTATCCAATGATGATGGAGGTAGTGAGAATTCTACCCATTTTGAAACTTCAGGCAAATCTCGAAAGGATTCAATAAGAACAGCCAATACACAAAGTTAGTACTTATATTTACACATAGTATTTTGTTTTTCATTTTAAAGCTGTTAGAACACATATTCTAAAAATTCTTGAAGAATTTTTTGCACCTTAATCTGTATATTGGATCATTTAAAATGTTTATTATTAGTAAAAATCCTTAAGAGTAAAAATCTATTAAGAATAACTTTCAAATTAAAAATGTTCAAATTATAAAATGTCACTGTAATTAATGCTTGTGTAAAATGCACGGACACTGTTGTAATTATTACGTTCATTTGCTTGTTTAAATAAAATTAAATTTTTGTTTTATTAAGACATACTATGCTTATCGAACAACTTCTATGCCTTTTAATAAAAATCAAAATATAAACTGTGTTATACAATATCCAAAAACATTCACATGAATTATTTGAACGAATTAGTCGACCGAAAATTGTATTAAGTAATTATATTTCCGAAGACTTAGACACTTACAGAACGGAATGCACTACGCACTTCATCAGCATTCTTCGTGTCTGTACTGAGTTCGTATCTACTGCAAACATCATCTAGTTAATCCAACTAATGATCGAACTTGATTCTGACAGTTAAAAATTTTTTTTAAAGTTTCGATAATTTTAAGCTGGGCTTAATAATGATATAGAATCAAGTAAGAAGTAACATTAATAATAAAAGCATGCACTTGCTTTTATTGCTAGTTGAGAGTTGGCTAAAGCAAAAGAGTGCGATAAGAATACAAAAAAAAGTTAGAGTTATAATAACATATTTCTTTCTTAATCGAAATATAAAAAGCGAACTTAAGTTTAAATAAAAATATTCATTTCAATTAATCATGAACATTGATTTGACTTGATGTTTTGAACAGACATGATAATACATATGAAAATCTAATATAAATATTGCCTATAGTACGGCAATGTTTGCTGAAGTTTATAAACAATACATCCATATATATATACATATATATGCGAAATTTGTGGGGTATTTTGTAATTGATTCTTATGACTATGGGCTATTGTCTTATGGAACATCCATGTGGCAAGAGACGGTCTTGACTTACTCAGATCGAGAAGGGCTTATCTTTCTTGTGCATGACTGGTTTTATGCTCCTGATATGATAGATGGGGAACATAGGCCAATCAAAACACTCTATGTAGAGGACTGACATAGACAAAGGGACGGTAACTTATGAATCCTACGTAACGACGATTTAGTACGGAAACAGCCATGTTTCTGGGCCCTCTCTGTATTTAGATTCCAAATGAAACATTTTCGAAACACAATGTATTAGGCATACAGATCTAAATGATTTCCTTTTGGAATCGAATCATTCAATATTAGTTTAGTTCTCTCAATGCATTCTTGCATAAGAGGGCTGACAGAGGAGAGCAGACTACTGACTTATTGCTCATTGCACGATGCCGTTAGGGACCTAGGTGGTATTGGTACTACTAATACAGGGTTAGGATTGTTTAAAGTACTTTAAAGGGCGTGTGATTTAAGTAGGTGTTATGTAAATAAACAAAAAGGCATTAATAGGAGAAGGACTGTAAGTTATCGATGGTGTCCCCTTTATGATCACTGGCATTCACACTGTCGTTTCTTTTGCTGTTGTCTTATCCTGGTTTCCGATATATTTCCTGCAGTTGCTGATACATTGCCGTCTTTGTTAACTTACTTGCCCCAACTTTCTTCTGTCTGTCTGATATTATTGTTTGCTCTTGCATAATCCTGTTTATAAAACCGCATAGTAAATATTTTTCAATAAAACAAAAAACGAGCTATTTGAATAACTAAGTGAATAAGAATACAATATAAAGTTTAATAGCTAAAACGTAGAAAGCAATAAATAGATAATTTGTCTGTTTCTCTCATTTAGAATTAATTTTTATTGTATTGCAATTAATATTTTTTTTTATAATTTTTATTCTTTAGATGATTATCACCAGTATAAAGCATCAGCTAATAATCGACTTGATAAGGGCGAACAATTGGTTGATAATCAATCTGGATGGATGAATATAGTTAAGAAAATAAACTCAGACTTTTCACCGTCGAACAATAAAGGAAATAATGCTGGCAGTGTGAACAAGAAGTTAATTTATGAACGACGTATTGGTAGTGGACGCTTGGTACCACGTGAAGTTAATTGGGATATGAGAAGTGGTAGCAATAAACAACTTGAAAAAGAAAATTCGACCGTAAAAAGCAATGGAGAAAAAGTAAAGGATATTTCGGCTGGAGATATAGACAAACTAAATAATCGCAACTCTTCGATAGCAAGGTACTCGGAAGCACGAATTCAAGACCGTCGTGGTTTTGACCGACGTATATCAAACACAGAAGATTCAAATAATGGTGGTAGTATTAATACAAATAAACGATACACCACGACAAGTCTTGGGGAAGAAAGAAGCAATTTTGATTCTAACTACCACCAGCAAGCATCGCACTTTACAGGTCAACGGTCCATGACGTTTCGTCGTCGTGAATATATAGAGCACAAGGATCACCATAGGGATTTTAGAGATTACCGTGATCCAAAAGAATCCCGAGATAGTCGTGAAAACAGAGGTCAAAAAGGAAATCAAAATCATCATCATAGCCATCACCGAGATCATAAAGAGGAACCAGAATGGTTTAGTGAGGGTCCCACTTCACAACATGATACCATTGAACTGCGTGGTTTTGAAGAAACTGAAGAATCCCAGCAGCAACATAAACAATCGTCTTCTGAACAATGTTATAAAATTGAACGCAAATTGTCAGAAAGCTCTCTGCTGTCTCAAAATAGCACTAGCATTGTTAATTTGTCTACCAAAGATAATTTTGATATGTCTAGCGAAGTATCAAAGAATTCTAACAATACAACAAATACAGTCGATAAGGACGGCGACAACAGTAGTTCTAACAGCGCCAATGAAACGGTAACGCAAAAAAAGGAAATTCCTGATAATGAATCAAACACGGATATACAACATACCGGTACAAAGGCTGAAGCACTAGGAAGTTCAGACAAAAGCCGCTCGAATGTTACAGAACTTTTCTTTGATAATTTTCTTAACATAGAAGCACTTGAAAATTCTTTGATCGGTAGCGGAAGCGATCAGTCGATGCCTGCTAACACTGAAGGTGGTGGAACTTCACGCTTTAGCCGTTGGTTTTTTAACAACTCAAATAACAATCTAAATAAAAATGACGAATTCAATAACAAAGATGAACCAAAACGACTTAACAAAGGTAAGATCATTTACAATATTTTTACCTACGTGTTTGGAAAATCTTATTCAATAATTGTAATAAAAAAGCAGTAAATGTACATGTTTATTTTGCAGATTTAAACGAAAATGACTTTAATTCTTTTATGTCTTTCTTAAAATGCAACAATTTTCAAACACCTGAGGTACCAAAAGGTTTACCATCCAACGGTACGTTTAAGTTGTAGATTAAGTTGTATATATATATATATATATATATATATATATATATATATATATATATATATACAAATAAAATATATATATATATATATATATATACAAATAAAATATATATCTATATATATATACAAATAAAATATATATCTATATATAAATACAATATATATGTATATATATAAATACAATATATATGTATATACAGTACTGTGCATAACAAAAGCAACAATATAAGTAAAAACGCAAATATCATTTTATATCTATAAACATGTACGTAGCAAAAAGTTATTACATTACAATTTCTTCACTAATCCAAATTGAATTATACAACAAAAAGATTAAGCAGATTAAATTAAATAAAAGCAAAAAAGAATAAACAATACACATTTTTTGTCATACGTAAGTGTGCATTACTAAAGCAACAACTTAATATTTTGTATATGAACCCTTGTTTCTAATAACGTCTACACATCTGCGATGCATTGAATCAATAATGTTGTTAATTGTGGATTGAGGAATTTGTTTCCAATCAGATTTCAGCGTTTGGAAGAGTTCGTTTTTGTTTGCAAAGCGTCTACCTGCCACGATTCTCTTCAGTATTCCAAAGAGATTTTCAATAGGATATAAGTCGGGTGATTGGGCCGGTCAATCAAGGACTTTAATCCTATTATCTTGAATATACTCTTTAACCAACTTCGATGTGTGTTTCGGATCGTTGTCGTGTTGAAACACCCATCGAAGTGGCATATTCCACTCTGCATGTGGCAACATTTGAGACTCCAGTATATCCCTGTATTTATAGCGGTCCATTATTCCATCAATAAGATGAAAAGGACCAACTCCACCAGCTGAGAAGCAGGTCCACACCATTACGCTGCCACCTCCGTGTTTGAAATTTACTTTACAATTACGTTGCTCGAGACGTTTACCAGGTTGCCGCCGGAGTGTGCACATACCGTCTGTGTTGATCAAGTTAAATTTCGACTCGTCGCTAAAGAGCACAGTTTTCCATTTTTGTTTTGTCCACTTACAGTGTTTTTTTGCAAAATTTAATCTAAATTGTTCAAATAATTGAAAATATTTAAAGTAAATTCGCTCAACGACATGGTTATGATAACTTGCCTTTGTTGCTTATGCCTCTTAGTTAGCAATGGTTTCTTGCAGGGTCTAAAACTTTTTAAATTATTTTCTATTGCGCATCTTCTAACCGTGCAATCATGCACGTTTAAGTGTAAAGCACTTACAACCTCTTTAGATGTCGCAAAGCGATTTTCTTTAAAAATACGTAGGATTTTTCTATCTTCGCGCTTTGTGGTTTTTCGCGGTGCACCGCCTAAATGATGTACATTTACACTATCTGTAGATTTAAATTTTTAAATCAATCTGCAAACTATGCTTCTGTTAATATTATATTTTTTGGCTATTAAAATTTGGCTCTCTCCTTTATTATAATCAATAATAATTTGTTATTTAAATTCACGGCTATACTTATCCGTTTGAATTGTTGCACTGTTTATAAGAAACTGATGTAAATATTATCTTGTTCTAATCAAAGATCCACATAAACAATCTCATCATTAGAAAAGAATCGTTATAATTGGAAATTTAAAAAAATTTTGTTGTGTTCATAATTTGTTGCTATTGTAATGCACGCTTACGTTTGAAGGTCAATCACTTATGTTGTTATTTTTTTGCATAGCACTTTAAATTCTTTTAAAATGAATTACGCTCATTAAACTCAACAGGAATAGTGTGTAAAAAAAATAATAATAACCTTCAAAATAGAAAATTAACAACAATATTTTAACTCGTGATTTGGTGGGCTTTTTGTTGGTTATGTTTTGCCCAGTACTGTATGTAAATACAATGTATATATAGCACAGTTTTTAGTAAGCTCAGAGTGCTCTATATAAATTTGTCTGTACAAATGACCCTGTGTTTCGTAATAGATTTCAAGATATTTAAAGTTTAATTTCGAACACAGAACTTGAAAGGTTGGGAAATGTTTTATTTGAATAAATACAAAAATGGTTTGCTTCACTGCTGGTAATTTAAATGTAGAATTCCAAAACCCGAAATACTGGATAACAGCTTTTAAAAAATGTTTCATGTTCATTTCATTAATGTAGATACCAAACCGTATTCCGACTACATACCATTGTGGCTAAAACTAAAGACTTACACTTCCAATGCCGAACATTATTGAAACACATCGATATTGATGGAAAAAGGATAATATATAGTCGTAACTATTACATTATGTGATTACAGTACAATATTTTATTGTTGTTGGTAATTTTCATATAAAACTGTAATATTATAATATAACTTCATTTCACATGTTTTTGAAATGGTTGACAGGTTAAGCAGTACTATTTAAGACCATATGATACTAGAAAATTATAACAGCATGAAAAACATAAAAAAACTTTTGTTGACCAATGCTTCCAATGCACCAAAAAACAATGTGTTATATGTGGTTTAAGGCGCACGGTAGTGCGCCAGGCCTAAAACACACAGTGTGTATATTACACGAGGCCATTTGCGCTGTTTTTACCCCCTTTTTAACTTTGCTTCCTTTAATCATATTATAATGAAACTTGAAACATAGGGACCTCATAAGCTAAGTTTGAACCGTAAAATTACGTTAAAGCTAGCAAGTTGCCTAGAAATGGGATGGTATTGTACATTGAACAACTTGGCCTTATTGTCATATTTATGTTTTTGTGCGGTTTAATAAGAATATCATTTGCTATAAGCATAAGATAGAAATATTAAATCCAGTTCTACTAACGTGACTACGAAAACATTTGACATTGGCAACCTGTAAACGTTTTTTGTAGCATTAACAAATCTGTCATGTGAAATCGTACATGAAAAGAAACATGTTTCTCTACAAATTCGTTAGACTTAATTGCATGTATCGCAACTTATATTGTACGGCTCCATAATTTTGCGCATTATAATACATTTCTAGAGCATACATATCTCAAAATTTCGGTACCTTTATTTATGTCCATCTAACATTTCTTGCAAGATAATCCATGTATAACCAACATAATATCGACTTTGATCTAGTTCTATTCGCACATTAATTGAGTTAAAGAAATTGGAGTTTGCAACCAAAATATTCTCATTGCCTTTGTATATGTCCACAATATCTTTTACATATGTATAAATAATTTCGGATACAATGATGGTCTTTTGAGTATCTTCTAAAATTGGGAATCCTCAGGTAATATAATCGCATTGTCTTCTGCACAATTTGATAAATTGTTAAACTAAGTTATTTTTAATGGTTGGTCATTGCAGTATTAAATTCATAAACCGAAGAATTTTCGCAGTGTTCACCTTAGGTGCAAACACATAAAAATCCTTTTCCAAGTGTAGATTATTTTAAGATTTTCTGCATATAAAGACAATATGACCGACCATAGTGCTTTGATTTAGTCCGTGGAAAATATTTTGTTACCTACATACATATGCAATCTGTTTCATGTAGAGAATGAACTCTTCAAGTATTTGCTAAGTCGTACTATTTATCTTTAAACCATGCTTAACGGTGTTGGGATCTTTAAAAGCTAAGCTGATTAAACAATAAAAGTATATGTCTAGTTTTTTAATAAATGCACAAGTCGAAGTAGCAACTGCGGTGAACTTTTGGTAAATTGGCGGCTTTCATAACGGATTGGATCAAAGCAGCAACTCAATGGCTATGCTCACACGCATATTTAAAAAGCAGAAGTTTGAATTATATGACATTGTTATTTTTTCATATTTGTGGCCTTCCCATCCTCTAATTTGAACATCAAACCGTGCCACTTCAGATGCCTCGAAGTCATCCTTATAAATATTGAATTGTTTCACATACTGAATACCTACATAACCATCGTTACAAGGTTACAGATGTATTTTTATATTGTCCATCTCTAACTGAAGTTCTTGTTATTCACATTATTATTTATTTTGCTTTTAATAAAAATCACACGTTTTGCTGATAGACAATGTGAGTACAAGCAAACTGATGTTACAACTGTAGCAGTCTGTTTTACCAGGATTGAATTGGCATTGCAGTTGCCAAAGGTAGTAGAAGCTGAAAACGCGAGTTACATGAGCCCAGCTGAGTGTGAATCCATTAACCACTTCAATCATGGCAAGAGAGAAACAAGTACGCTGAAAGTGTGAAAATAAGAACCAAGTGAATCAATTGCAAATTTTATGTTGCGGTTAAAACAAGAAGCATTTTTTTCCAAGTATGGGATTTTTTTAGATCGCATGTTTATTGAGCTATAGGGACTGGATTTCGTAGCAATCTGTGAGGAGCTGATTATAAGGCAACAAAAGAAGCGAATGCAGGTATCACACAGAACAAACATGTAGACTGAAGTATCCGAGGGGTGTACATAAATCCATCAAACACATCGTGGCAATTTGAAAATCACCGAGGCCGTCTACATTAGAACAATTACAGATCTTTTTAGGCAAATCATCGTATTATATCGCATTTATCTACGATTTGTTTGAAGGAAAGGGCCCTTCGTGAAATGTTGATAACAAAAAGTATGGTTTGGTCTATAGAGGCTGATAGGAGGGCGTACAAGTTTGAATGCCTTGTAATCCTAAATTGTCGTTGTTATTAGCAAAAGATATCAGTAGGTAGGGCAAGGGGCAGTACTTTCTCACCGGCATAATGTGTTTTAAATATTAATATACATATGTATGTATATACATATGAGAATGTGTGCATTTTTATTATATAAATGGAAGGAGACAAATTTGCAAAAAGCTATTTAAAGCACTTAAGATAAAAGGCTATGGGTAAAATTACGATGAAATAAGTACATTAATTTAATGTTATTATCCCATAACATGTCAACTTTCATAAGACGTAAAAATCTTTGCGGAATAAAACTGTCCTTTCGTGTTCTGGTGAAATAAATAGCTTGCGTTTTTACACGATTTATTGCAGTTTTCCATTTGTTGAAATACATCTGCCGATTACGCAATAGAGCAAAGAATTGCTGTATCATCTGCGAAAGTCGACATCAGGCAGTTCTAATATCTGCAGTATAAATATTATAGGGAATTGGCGACAGGCATGAGCCATGGGTACAGCCTGCAATAAAATTGATTTGTTTAGTTGAAGTGTTACCCAAAAAGACGTTGAAGTATCTGTTGTGTAGGAAATTCTGTATGATTTTAATGATTTCTATTTAAATTCTTTTTCAAATTGTAGAAGAGCCCATTGGGCCATACCGAATCACAATCGGGCTGAACATTGAGAATTATAATTCCTGTGGATTTGCCATCATTAAAATTATTGTTAAATAGTTTCCTAATTTTTAGCTAGCATTGTGTAGTTTTATGTTCACTTCATTAGCCGAATTGCTAAGGAGGCAAGGTATTACTTTCAATTATAAAGGCGGTAATATTTTCCTTTAGAATCGTTTTTTTTTAATTATGCTTGAAGATAACAGTAGGATATGATAGTGGCGAGGCACTTTAGTTCTGAAATTTTGCATACAGAAGAGAAATGACACAGATTTAAGGAAGGTAGCTTTAAGGAAGGTAGCCTTTTCTGACAAGCTATATAAAACATTGTTCATCAAAACTGTACTCAAAAGCAATTATTGTGGAAGAATTTTATTGTAGGTTTAAAGAAGATAGACTCCTTCAGTAAACCTACTTTTAATTGGCATTTTTATGTTGTTTTCGTTTGTTTCTGAAGCAGTACTCTTTCCGAAACTAACAAGATTACCCAGTACAAATATTCCCGCTATCTACTCAGTTTCATTTTGTACATCTTTGTGTTGTACACTATATGTGTTTTTTATTTGCTTGTCAAAAAATTCATAAAAAATCAATGTAAATATAAAAATAATTTTAGTGATTTACATACGATCAAAACGAATGGAAAAGGTATGTTATTCGAATACAATTTTTATCCCTTACCAAAGTAAATTGTGTAAGTTGTTATTTATTCATTTTATTTTGCTAATTTCAATGTATATGCATTTTTATTAAAAAACAAAAGCCACTTAATTTTAAAATAATAGATTTTACTACCCGGATTGTTTTGAGGCATTTTTGTGTATCATTAGCTTTATTTCTGGATGGTGTTGACAAGTAGGTATTCACTAAAGCATACATTAGTTAATACTTATTTTTGCATATGCTTTCTTAACAAAGGTTCAAACTGAAAATGAGATATTTTTTACATTGGTGATTGCATCCAAACCGGGTGATTTTTGGTTTTTAAGTTCTTCTATTAATATAACAACTTTGTCGCGGGAAATAGGTTGTAATGTGACATCATCAACTTGAGAAACCGTGTCAATATCATTGAGGCTTGCTGAAGAACAATAAAGGTTTCATAAAAAATATCTGCCTTTTCTTTTTGCGTTTAACATACATTGTTGTCAAGTTTTAGAATTGGATCTCAAGTAAATTTGTTTCTAAAAATTTTAACAATTTTCTTTACTTTGTTGTGGTATTCCAAGATTTCTTTTTGAATTTTATTGTTTCCTTTCCTTTTCAACCTCTTTCAATAATAAAAAAACGTTTCTTCTAAAAATGTTTCTTATTTGCATCATATTTATTATAGTTTTTGGCAGAAGTTTATTTTTACAACAACAATACGGTGTTTGGGAGCACACTTTTGAATTGTAGCTGTAAGAAACACTAGTCATATTGTCGATTTGGGTGAGAATTGTTATTTCATTATGATTCACACTTTTAATCTGCCTATGAATTTTTGGAAACGTTACCAGTGTACCCTGTTCTAATCGTAGAAAAAATAAACGACTTCAGTATACCTCAGCTTTATATTGGTACTAGTGGATAGATTATCTGATCTTATCACTTTTACAAATGCCATGCTTGTTTATTTAGTTGGCTAAAAGTTGATCTAGTGTTGATAAATGCTTGTTTGGGTCAGCGTGAACCTCATTCGTGAGGAGAACCTAATTGTAATTGGCTTAGCTGTAATTTGTTATATGAATTATTTCCCATGTATTACATCTGAGACATCCCAAGTAGATGTGCCTGCAGTTTTTTCTCTTTGGCTCAGCTGGTTGTCGTATGTGTTTATACAGTCCTTATTACCGCAATGGAAAATTTGCATTATGGGAACAATTGTAATTTGTACACTTAAAGGTTGTTTTTGTACATACCGCAGTTTTGTGATTTCCAGCACACAACACAAAGTGAATTAACTTTGCACCTACTAGAACAATGTCCATACATCTGGCAGTTGTAACATTACGTACGTTTTGATTCATTGGGCTTTTGGTACTCCCATCTCACTTTTATGTAATTGAAACTATTTCTTATGTTATAACGGAGGATATCTTTTTGAATACAGACGACCGAATCGCAGGGGAAACCATAAACGAAACATCAGTTGCGTGTTAATATCACACACACTATTAACCAAATATACGCGGAAGAAAACCAATTGATTTTAGTAATCTGTGCAATTGATATCAAAAAATTTTGATATCTTCGGAACCAAAAGAAAAACCTTAATGTCAACAAGAAACATCGCTACAGACGAAGGAACATGCTAATGTTTCCATGTATAGTATAGTTTTGGTGTGAATTGTGAATGTTTTATGAATATTTGTAGAAATGGAAAAGTTGATTCAAATTAGCGTTGATAAATATTTATGAAACTCTTGACAATTCGTATTGGGATTTTACAATAATATACACATGTTTTTTCTGCAGTAATTTAAGTAATTTTTTTGTTATGTGGTGAATGTGTGCGTGACCTGACCATTATTATATAATTGTAAATTTACTTAGTTTTAAGTATTGTGTCTTAGACTTGAAGATTTTTTGCGGATGCAACTACTACATAGCTTGGACGAGATGACCATCTATCTCGGAATTCTCGTTGTGGTGTAGTTTTTTTAATGTCAGTAATATTTTGCTCTTTCGTATGTCTTTGTTTGTTCGGATATGCGGCTAGCGAGATAGACGAGGAAAAGTGAAGAGCTAGACGGAATTCTCGTCAGGCTAAACCTTTAGGTTCCGTAACATATGTATATTAATTTAGTTAAGTTATTGAAGTTGAATTGTACCATTAAAGTTACGAGAAGTAAACTTGTTACTACCCCTTTAATTTGCACAAAATTTGTTTTAACCTTTAAATTTCCCTTTTTGGGTTTTTCGTAGACATTGCTACCTGAACAATTTGTGGTTCCTTCCAACTGGTTGAGGAAGCTGTTTTTCCCTGTACGAAATTTTTTTATCGTGTATTGTAAATAACAAAGAATAATTCTTAATTGTATATTTTGTGTTATTGTTGTTTTTAAAAATAAATTTTTTACAAGAATATTCTCCTCTTTTTGGTCGCAAATGTTCTCTTGATTTGATTTGAGAAAATGTCACTGAGGATGGCACATAGCGGAAACCGGTTTGTCTTCAAACCAAACTTGACAAGGGATGACAGAAATTCGTTCCAAAAGTCTACAGCAAATGTTCTCCTTTTTAGAGGTTAAAGTCCTCTTTCTTAAAATGGAAATGGCAACCCTATGCGTAAGCAAACACCAAAGGGAACAAAGAACACATCCATGTATTAATTTTAAGCTGTCTAGTGACACTTATTTTCTAGACGCCAATTTTGTTTCCATTATATTAAAGCTTGGTTATCCGATTATAAAATCATAAGTATGTGATCTCAGACTACTTGCAACGTTGGTCGTTTCAGTATTAATTTGGTTTGTGTTAAGTTAAGGTTAAATTTAGGAAAACCCCTAAAATTTAATTTTCTTGCACCATTATTTTGAAAATATTAATTTACCAAAATGTTGCAGGGGAAAATGTTGCATGTAAGTTTCTTTCATTTTTTGCGTTAGCCACTTTCCCTAAATCTCGGACTTAAGAACTTAAATTAGAAGTATTTAATTTTTAATGGGCATGTATCCTAAAGTTTTTCTTTAGGATACATGCCCATACATTCACTTCATATTCTATTATTTTTATAAAAACAATGAGAACTACAAAATGTGCGAACAAATTTTCAATGACAAAAAACAACCACAACTTTTTATTCGTTTTAAAAAACAATTTTTACTGTTTTCGAAACGAATAAAAAGTTGTGTAAAATTTCACTTTTACCAATTTCATCGTTTGCTTTTTTAATAATTTCTTTGTCTTTTTTCGTTTTATCAAAATCAAAATCTACAATTTTAGTTCGCTTAGTAGCACTTTCCATACACTCTTTTTTAACTTGATCAAATTTGTCCAAGTAATATTCTTGTTCTTTTTTTTAAGAAATTAACTTTAGCCGCACAGCACGTCTTTTTTATTTAAATCTGTAAAAAATATTAAATAAAGAAAGAAGAATGACAAAAATGTACAATATTTGAAGCACGGATAAGGGAACCTGTTTGTTTTTTGTCTCGTTAATTGTACAAAAATAAAACATGCGATTGATCTATCTATTTGTAAATCCCTTAGTGATGTAGAAAAACAGGAGAAAAAAATGTAAACTACTAGTAACTTCATTAGATATATGTAAGTAATCCATAAGAAGTCTATTTAATACTTATTGCATTACTTATAGCCTGAGATTAACTATACTATAGTCTAATTGATAAAACCTACCAATTTTTTTTTAATTTCTATTCTAAAAGTTTCTGACAAAATAGCAATTGATTATTGAGACAATTGACTATTTGCAAAACAAGCGGGAACAAAATGTGTCTACTTGCATTTGTATATCGTATTGGTGAAGCATACACCAACGTGATTTTACTCAAAGAAGGCGTAAGTTTATGCAAATTTTAAAATTTTATAAATATATGATTTCAAAGTCCGGTCTCCAAATATGTAGTGAAGAATACAAAAAAATTTAGTAAATTACTATAAGTCATACTCTTCATAGAACACAATTTGTTATTGTCAGATTTTGGATTTACAATACTAGAAAGATATTACATAAGCGACATTTTTTTTAGCTGTTGAAATAAACAATAATTTAACCTCACCAAAAATACAAAGTTCTCCAAATATACGAACATTCAGAAATATGGAAAACAAATTTTAACTACCAAAAATTTATATTAACCACAATATGATATTTTACCGAAAGTCTAAAAATATGTTGTTACCAATAATTGATACAAAATTCAAACTTCACAGTAAATCAGAAAAAATTCCAAAATTCGCTTAAAAATCGATAATTCACTTAAAAGTGTTAAAAATTACAAAAATATACATGTAATACGAACCGAAATTAAGCCAAAAATTAAAAAAATAGACACTTTGCTTCAAACAGTAATACGAGGAAACTCAATAATTCACACCACAAATAGAAATCCTACAAATCTGAATTACAAAAAAAAAAAAAAAAAATATTCCGAATTTTACTAAACTCTGAAATATCCCAAAAAATATAAATTTTCACTAAAGAGTCGAAAAGTTGAATAAAATCTAAAATGCACTAATAAATTTTGACATTACCAAATAACTTACAACTTGTTAGAAATCATACATTTGACCAAAAACCGAAAATTAATGCGACTAATCGTTAAAACCCGAAATTTAACAAAAAATCGGAAAGACAAAAGCTGAATTTTACCAAACGTCAATATGCATTGAGCGAATTTCTATGTACTTTCTTTTATAGGAAAAAGTTACATAGATATTTATGCACATACATACATACATATATGCATTTGCTTGAGCGCAAAATAACTCACAAATCGCTCATTCACTTAACGTCTTAACTCAAAAAAGTTGTCTCATTTCTAGGCAACCTGCTAGCTTGGGATTATGTTTTAGCTTACTAATATGGGAAAAATGTTACCAAACTACTAGCAGGTTACCTAGAAATGAGATGGTATTGCATATATAAAGAAATTGGTCATCACTTTGATCTCAGTACTTTGAAAGGGCAAAATTTGTTAATAGGAACTTGGCCTTATTTTCAAATTTATGTTTTTGTGCGGATACTTGATTAAATCTAGAGTTTCGTTCGCTTCCTCGAATGCAGGCGTTAAGGATCTTTCTATGAACTACATATACAAATGTATATAAAATATTTATTAAAAATTTGCTATGATGACGAAATATTGAAATAAACAGTCAATTATCGTATATGTTTGTAAGATTTGTGTTTATTTTTTTTAAACTAGGAGATTTAGAAAAAAACTTATTAAGGTAAACTGGTGAAAACTTTACAAGCAGCAGTTTTACCTATTTCAATATTTTTGTAACAAATGACTTTTCATGATTTTAATGTCATTTTTACCAGTCCCACTTCTAAAGTAACGAAAAAAAAACCTAAAACCAGAACAAGTAATTGTCAACTCGCATGTGATTTGCAAAACGTTGCTAGAGATTTTCCATATTTCGAAGTTTGAAAAATAAAAACAAGCTTTGCCAAATGAAACCATAAACAAACTAGAATAACAAAATAAATTAAAAAGCCAGCAAGCAATCTTGTTAAGCATATTAGCTTTAAAAAAATGAATGCATTAAAAAAACGTTTACTAAGGGATTCTTCCAATTCATTGAACATATCAGAACAACTGGTTTTTTTAAATTTATTTAATAGTGACGTCACATTTTGTTACTTTCCTATCATTAGATTACCTTGATTATAAAAACTAGATGCCTAGAATATTTCTTTATCCTTGTATGCATTTGTTATTACAAAATATTTATACCCAAAAGATATCTTAAAATTATCTCAAGAAAATTTTACAAGTCTTAACATAAAACTCTGCATTTTAAGAAATTTAATATGTATATGTAAACATAACCGATCACTGGCAACATACATTTTTCGAAGATAATTTAGATCAGCTGTTTGTTGAAATCGCCAGTGCATAAGAAAACAATGGACATACAAAACTTACAAATATTACTAGTTTTGATTAAACCTAAAACAAAGCATACTTATTTTATTCATCATTTTATTGTTTATTTAAAGTTTGGTTTGTATTTAATCAGTTCACTTAGTATAGTATTGCAATTTGAACTCGCCAAGCTTCTTGTGATTACGATTTACAGAACATCCTTCTTGCATGCTCAGGTAATAATCTCAAATGTCATCCGACATGCGGGTGTCAAAACATGCCTGTAAGAAAAACTAGTTATAATACCGAGAAAATGTGAAACTATTTCTGCATACATATCGCACACCAAGTTGTAATTTTATAATCAAATTGAGTTCGACAGTAAAGAAACCCGTCTTAGAAGAAATTAGTTAATTATTATTTTTTAATTTTGTGTTATAATTTTGGAAATAAGAGTTGTGACACATTATTCGAAATTTATTCGTTGTGTAGTGGGTATAACATCAAACTGTGCCTCTTTAATTTAAGATATTTCTTTATTCACTCTTTAACTCATTTAACAGCAACGAAATAGCAAACAGAAACAATTAACTCAAAAAACATAATTTTTGTGTTATTGTTGTAATTGAAATTTATTAAAATTCATTTTTAATGATGCTCCTAGAATCGCCGCCAAGTATATCTACTATCAATCATAAGGCTAGTTGTGCTATGATCAGTGTCTACATTGAACGTTTTTAATGTAGATGTATAATGTTCAATGTTTGGGCACAACATTTTCGACAGCAAAGTGAAATCTAAGAAATTTAATTTTGACGCGGTTGGTATTCCAAATACATAGCTGATATGTAAAATATTTTACGTTTATAACAATTCTTTAATCGCAATAGAAATTCAGTTTAATTTGTATATGTATGTATTTCAATAAACTAATAAATTTATAATATAATTTCAACAAGCATAATTATTTAATAAAAATTCACTTGTCAAAATAATACATGCGATTATATATATTTTGCCAATTAAATACGCACAACTCTAAATGATGTACCACAAAACTTAACACTTTTTTCATCAATAGCGTCACACCTCGAAATAATACTATTTAGGTGAGTGAAAACTACTACTACTAAAATAGTAATCTTTACTTGATGAATGATGATGAAGCGACATAAGTAACATAAAAACAGATTTAACGATATTTATCAAATTTAATTGAATAATGTAAAGGAAATTTACGTAATCATTAGAAATTTGATTTGCGAACGGTTTATGAAAAAAAGAACGATTTTGATAAATTTTTAATGGTTTAGTGTGCGATATGTACATATGTAACGTGAGCTCTCCGCCTCTTGAAAACTTCCGATAATTTGATATATTTTCGGTACAAAAAAGGTTTCCATGTTTTTTGTTTTTGAAAAATATGGCTTTATATATATTAACATTTTCATTACCATATCTCTCTAAAGTATTGGCCATCGTGAGCTGTGTGTGTGTCTTAAAAATATAATAAAAGTTTATCACAACAATTTTTCTCAAACAGTTTGTTAATTGTATTTATCATAATGACTTTTTTTATTATATACAGTTTCTGCACTAAGTGTTGAAGAGCTAGAAGCTAGAATGCGCAAAGTGGACTCAGGTGAGATGGAAAAGTCTAAGAGCGGTGAAGGTGATCCCAATTTTCACAAAAATGACAATCAGACTAAAACATCTGAATGTGGAAGTGAATCCAACGCACCTAATCAATCGACTGATATAAATACACAGGATGTGGAAGCTTTTCGCAAATTACTCGACCAACTAGGAAAGCCTCGTGTTGATATTTCTATGAACATTATTTTACCGAACACGGCGGGCCAACCACCACACCCTTTAACAACACATGTTGGTGCATATCAAACTGGTGTATCACCAATTTCTCCATTTAATTCATTACCCCAGTCAAATATGCCTACACAGGAATATGTGATGAAAATTGTGCATCACCAACAACAAATTATACATCACCAACAAAATGTGGCTAAAATAGTTACGCCTCTTCAAAATCATCATCCTCATCACAGAATCACACAAATGTCTCCACAACAACAGACCGATAATATGACCTTAATGTCTGCAACACAACACCCTCATATACATCATATGTCAGTGTTAACGCCTAGTCCACAAAAGCGATATGATGTGCAACATTTAATTCAATGTAAGTCAAAAATATTTTTATGTGTAAAGCAGCTGTACCAAGTATTATTTTGGAGGCGAGATGGTACTCGTACATATTAATTGCATAGTGCGTGTTAAATTGTAATTTTTTAATAAATTAAAATTACGTTTTATAATATTAATCCGCGTGCTTCACTATTGATATACATATGTTTTATATATACATACAATGATATTAATATTATATAGATTTGAAAGCATACAAAGTAATAATTAACTATTTTCTTTAAATTTTCCGCTTTTTGCATTTAAACATTAGTGTAAATATAAACCAGTTATTGTCTTTTTTTTAATAATGAAAAGTATCTAACATTCAGGCAATTAATGTAAACTAGAGAAGATGTATATAAAAGTGGAGTGCTAGAAATGCTTCAGTCTTTAACAACTCTCCAACTGCACGTGATAATAATCTGCACAAAAATATAAATGTGAAAATCTAAACATTTCGGCCGTCAAAAGTACTCAGTTCAACATGGGGATAACGTTCTTGCTATGCACAGTTCCATTCCATTTCTGCTAGTTTGGTAAAAATTTTCCGATAATTATTTCCTATATTAGAAAGTTACAAAAGTGTAGCAAGCTACCAATTTGCCTAGAAATGGAATGGTATCGTAGATACTAAGAACTTGGTGCTCATTTTGATCTCCGTACTTTTAACAGCCGACATTTTTGGATAGGAACTTGGCTTTATTTTCACACTTATATTTTTGTTCGGATCTAAATCCCTTTGCCAAGTTATTTTTGTTTTTAAATGTATGCATGTATAAAACTTCTTTTAACTTCAAGCTTACCTGTATACCAAATTTTAGCTCTCTAATGCTCCATACAAATAAGGGTGTTCCTTAATTCCCCTAGTTAAAAGGTGCCCGTTTTCAGATTTGTCTATTTATTTTCCAAGACCTACCTGTATACCAAATTTAAGCTCTCGAGGTTATAGTGGAAGTTTCCCATACAAATAAGGGGGAACCCTAGTCCTAGTTAATACTTCCTCATCATGACCAACATGTGATTTCACCAGTCGGAATCAGTTTCTTCCTTCCGCTCTACTGGCCATAATTTGCTGGCTTAAAATTTTACTTATATTTCCAAAGAACAGATTTGATTATCTATTATAAAATTATTTCCAGCTAATTTTATCCGAACTCATTTTATTATGAAAATGCGATTTATTTGTTGAGGTTGGATAAGCTAGTCTCAATGCGCATGTCCCTGGGTGTTTAGGCGAGCTCATCAGGGAACCTTTACTCAACTTATTAGAAGAACTATAACGTCTTATGCCTCGGAATTCTTTAGACCAAATGAGAAATTCAAAGAAAATGAAGGCAAAAACCTTAAAGTTTTAACAAAAACCTCTATAACAAACAAATTGTTATTTTATTCTTCTTACTTGCCTTACTACGTTTGGTTGGTTGTTTGCCAACTATAAATATCTGTAAGCACCAAGGTGGCAAAAGAGTACAACAGGAAATAGAAGACTGTGTCAACCTACTTTTGATTCGAATCATATCATTGGTATTAATTACCGAGTTAAAAGTTAAAGATGGATTTTTTGGGGTAATGGTTAATCATGGGACAAATGCTCATATTCAGGTTTGAAGTATAGCATTTGTCAGGAAATCTCCATTTGTTGTCGTGTAAAACATAAGTTAGCATTTGACAGGTTACCAGTTATGAAGAAAATTAAATTCGCAATATGATGGCATCGATAGTAAAATCGAAAAACTACAAAGGTTACGCGCATAGCTTAAGGAAAGTGTCAGAAGTTGTGCTAGAGAGGTGTGAAATTTGAACGGCTTGCAGCGGTGGCTCTGTTTTGACGCTTGTTCTGATAGTGGGGCCTCGCGATCGTTTCTTCGTGAATGTGGTGGTGGATAAGCTCAAACTTGGTATGAAGGGTTCGCCGACGGAATATAGCTGTATGTAAAGTTCCTATAATTGTTGCTGGTTTTTTTCTTTTTAATTATCTGGTGGTGTTGGAAAACATATCAGCTGACAATTTCACAAAGCTTTAATGTCTATAGAGTTATGCTCTAAAATCTAGTGTATAATAAACGTCCACTAAAGTTAGCGTACAATATGGGTGAACAGAACCAAACTCAAGCGACACATTGTGCACCTTTTTACATGTTAAATTGAAGGATGTTATTTTATTGGGTGCTTTGGTTTATAAAAAAAAACATATATTGCAGAATTGAAGAAAGAAAACTAACAACTAAAAATGTTTTAAGTAAATTAACTTCTCGTCTTGCATTCATACATCGTAGGTTAGTAGTCGAACGTTGTTATTTCGGGTATATAATGCGATAAAATAAATGCTGCTAAAGCCGAATCCACAAATTTATGTTCTGGTGTTTTAAAAGTGAATATACATAATTGTTTCTGCAAAGCGTATGATATCAAACAAAATATAGCAATTCATAGCTATTTGATACATATGTACATACATATACTTAGAAAATGTGCAGAAGTAAAAAAATTCAAATTGAATGATACATATTTATGTATATTTACATACTGAAAGTATAAAAATATAAAATTTATAATGTACATATTTAAAAGCTTTACAAATAAATGTCTGAATTTAACATTTTTAATAAGTCAGGTGGAATTAAAATATCTAAGAAGTTTAGTTCCCGAAATTCTAAATCTAAATCTTGAATTTCGTTTTCAGAAATAAAATGAAGAAAGTCTTTAGGCATTCCAAAAATTTAGTTATTATTTTCATTAATTATATTAATAGGATTTATTATATTTAAACATTTTAAATTATATTCGAAATCAAATCTTTTTATTATTTGGCTACACAATTCCACATAAAAATTGATGCAGTTAGCCACTATTTCATTAACTTCAAAGTAGCTTAATTTGGTTTTTTTGTGGTGGTGCCCAATGTTCAGAAATATGAAAATATTTAAAGTTACCACACATTAAAAAATAAGTAAAATCGTCACTTTTTAGAAAATTGTCATTTTTTAGAAAAAAATCAGAAAAACGTCATTTTGCTAATTTTGGGACATAAAATCCTCCAAATGACGATAAATTGACGTGACCACAAGATTGATGGCTGAAACTTAATTGTCGCCAAAAATAAACTGAAAGGGAAAACAATTTATGTAGAAAAGAGTCTATACCAGCGTTGCCACTCAAAAATTTTCTATCCGACCAAATTTGTCTATAAAACCGACCAAAATCCTTTCAAATCGACCATTTTTTTAAATATTAAAAAACAATTACATTCCTATTATGTATGTATTTTTTAAATAAAATTTGATTTTTATTCATTTAAGTTTTTATTAATAACAAAAAACGACAAAAATAAAAATATATCGAAAACAAATACAGAATTTAATAACAACTGCTACATACACAATGTATGTATTAAAAAATAAAACAAAATTATTTCCTATTTGTTAACATAAAATAGTTTGTTTTTAGGTACATAAATATACTTACATATTTTATTTATTTACTCAATTGCATACATATATACAATTTTGACTTTTTAGAAAGATCTCGTGCATCATTTTTTGTCATTAGCTCTTTAGAAAGCATTATATTATTAATTGTACTTGTTTCGAGTTTATTTCTTATTTTTGTTTTTATTAAAGAAAGTGTTGAAAACTTGCCTTCAGCAGCTGCGGAACTATGTGGGGGCGAAAGTAAATTAAATACAAAGTTAGCAAGATCGCCAAACCGACCAAAATAAGGTTTAGCCGGCCATCCGACCAAAACCATTAATGTCCGACCATTTTGGTCGAAAAAGACCAACAGTGGCAACGCTGGTCTATACAGAAGACAATGAATGAATATAATTGGTCAATTGGAAAAATATTGGCGAATTATGCTGAATATTTAAGAAAAGTGATAACTGATGAATGCAACTACCCGGTTGATGTTTGCGTGAATCGTGGACATAAAAATGATGGTGCGAATGCGGTAATCATTAGCCATCAATAGCAATTTACTGTCCTATAATCTTCCAAGTTTTGCTAATGCAATAGATTTTGGGTATTTCATATCATATATAAACAAATATGTTGTATTATTTCTATTTGAAACCCACGTTGTAGCAGAAAAATCGCATTTGTTTTTATTTCTTCTACAAAATTATTACACATAGATTTGGTCAGAATAATATATTATTAACACTAAAACTTGAAGATACAGTATTTTCTTTGATTCTCAAATTCCATGCTGCACCAGCTGTAATTTTGAATTAGAAAAATATTTGATTAATTTCTGCAGGGCATATGCTCTACAATTTTATACGTACGTAGTTGGCGGTTTAAATACCAGTCATCGTGATGCACAAGTGTTGGACAGTAACTTTTTATATGATTTGTCTAATATACGTAAAGATGTTATAAGGGCAAAGTCCTTAATACTTAAAGGAAAAAACTTCGGAACTGATAGAACAATTTGGTGCTATTGTACTGAATGGAAGGACTGGAAAGGATGTTGAAGGGAAATGCAGCTTCTGTGGTGTAACGGCTAGTTTGGTTATTGATTACTGTTTATTTATTCGCACAGTTTAATGCAATATTATTATGTAGATTTCGCTATCCGAACCCTATTCTGACCATATCCAACTACCTAAAGATAAAAAGTATTTGTTCTGATTTAGACCGTATTCGTAATTTATCGCCACACAGATTGTGCTGGAACAGCAAATTCACAATTCAGTCCTATAGCTCCATTAATGTGGGACTGAAGTTGTTTAGATCCAACCTTCGCATCATATTACACATTTATTAATGCTGTATCGCCTGCACATGTTGACGTAAACGTATTTGGGCTTGTTGTCAAATCCGCTCTGTAGATGATAGATAACATCGGCTCTAGTGTACTACCTTGACGAGCTGATGCAGATATAATCCCATTTTTTACCTTGTTTTAAAATTTCTATCTCTCGAATAGCTCTTAAGAAGCTTGTGGGAATATTCTAGGCAAATGTTAATAAATAAAGCTGAACAGTAATGCTTATTTGCAAATGCCGTTCTAATAGCGACAATTATATGCACTTGCTGAATGGTACTATGTCTTGCTCGAAAACCAAACTTTGGTCGGGGATAATGTTTTGCTTCTTAAGATAAGGGTTTAAATATGAAACGAACAACTTGTATAGTAACTTTGCTAATGGATAATGGACCCATATGACGTAATCTGACTTAAATCCTCTTCTGTTTTAGGGATCATAACAATTTCAGACTTCTTCCAGGAGCATGGGAAAAAGCCGAATTGTATTAAATATAAGCAGTATAATCCTCATAGCAGAATTAGATGCGTTTCTTATCATTGATCCTGTATTATTATTAGGTGCGGGTGATTTCCTCATATCTGTATTTTTAATTATCGGTTTTAAAGGGGATAGCTAAATTATTCTTGACTTGATCTTCCGACAGGGTGTTTTAATGTAGATTTTTGGAACGAATTTCCAACATGGCTTGTCAAGTTTGGGTTGGAGACAAACCGGTTTCGGCTATGTGCTATCTTCAGTGGCATTTTTCGAGATTAACTTCGAAATATTTCACGTGATTTCCTGCTGGGGCTGTGTCATCTGCTGTTTATATTGGTGGGATATTTTGCCTTCTAAGTGTGAAAGTTATGTCAGCGAATTTCGAAGGATTAACCTATATCTTCCAGTTTTTTAACCCATTCTCTAGAGCTTGGTAGTAAGTCATAACATTCACAGATGGGAGCTCACATACATTTTATATTGCAAACAGTATGTACTGTTCTTTCGATTAAAGGTAATGTACCTTTCAAGAGTAACAAGTTTGAAGGTTAAAAGTGTCGGTTTCTTTGTAATATTTAACATTATAAGTTGTTTATTGAACTTTTTAGACTCATAAGTTTTCAATATTTTTTATTCATTTGCATATAGCCGCTGATTTTGTTTCTTTATTTTTTTAGTTATTTCATTTTCGGTGAATTTAAATGACATATTTGTAGTTAGCATTGTCATTTCGTTATCACTTGGCACGTCATTATCATATGATTCTCTCCACTCACTTTCAATCACATCTTTTATTTTCTGTCCCTTCGTTATTTTCACTTTTGATAACAATAGTACCATTTGTGTCTGTTCAACGTTGGTTATTTTCATATTTGTGGGATCAGCCGTATTATTTAAGGCGCCCTTGGTCTTTTCTATTTCGGGTTTATTATCAATGGTATATGGTTTTGTACACAGTACAAAACACAGTATTTTTCTATATCGTTTTAGCAAATCACAGTTTGTTTTTAAAACATATTTTCTTTATTACCTTTTTTTATGTCGTTTCACATTTTTGTACTGTTTTTTTTTATATTTTATTTTAAACATCATTTACAACGGCGCACAGCTTCTTAACGTTATTTTTAAAATTTGTTTGTACATTATCTGTTTTTCAAGCCTTTCCTCATTCTTTTTTCAATTGCTTTCAATAATTGTTTACTTTCATTTTGTTCAAGCGGCACTTTAAAATCATTTTTATATTTGGTCAAGTTTATTTTGTTTTTGTTGAGGCCATTTTGTATCTCCTTCAAAACGAAATCTACGTTGTGTATATATTATATCCAATATTCACACATAAATCTCACAAAGGGTTTAGTTTTTAAAACTTTTGAGGAGTATTGTTCAAGTCCCGTCATTTATTTGGTATACCTCGCTGCATACTCCTGCAAGTATTACTCCTGTTTCGTCACGGATTGAACTCCTACATTTTTATTTCTATGTTTTAATTGCCCTTTATTACAATTATCAAACTTTTTCGCATTTTTAGTTAATATATGTATATAATAGCTCTTCTTTTCTGTATCAAGTCGGCTTTTGATGAGCCGATAATTCTTCTCCATGTAGGCTCGGATTGTTGTGTCCTATATTAGTCCTCTTCGTATGTATATTATACATTTTCAGCATGTTTATAATGTCCTTTGGCGTTTGATCGCCAAAGTATATTGGTGGGGACTTTTGTTCTGATGTAAATTTTGTTCACTTACAGCGGTTCGCCATCCGTTGTAGCAAGTACTGAAAATCTGTTTATATTATCGATATTGCAGCTACTTGAATATGTAAATACTGTTTGGCGGGGGGCCTTGTTGCGAAGACTTTGGCCTTCTTCTTGGTTATGGTTATGCATCTATCTACACCTATTTGCACTTCTTTTTGTACGGGCTTGGCTGTAGATTTGTCACTAAGTTATTAAGTTAAGCAGCAAAGATGGAGAACGCTGCTGACGGAACAGTGTGCAGCAGTAAACGCATCAATTTTTTGTTAAGCAGCCTATTTTTGTTATTGTAAAAAATGGCTTAAGAAAATATGTAACCGGTACATGAGACACAAATCCAATATGTTTTTTCGTGTTTCGATGTGTAAAGAGGTCTGTCTTTCCTGTAAGCCACTACAATGCATTTGTATTTCGTGTGAATGTAATTTTAATATAAACCAAATTTCAGTTAAAATGCAACGCTTTAAATTAAGATTTTTCCACTCTCCTTTATATCTTAACCACATCCTCATTAAAGCACAATATCAATATGAATAAGTACTAGCAGACATGTATACCAATGAGTACGCGCTCAAATAACTATGATTCTCAACTAGCAGAGTATGAACCAACATGACGCCGTAAAAATCTTAAATTAAAGCGCAATTAAGTACAAATATTTACAAGAAAATTCTAACAAACTATTTTTTTTTTAAACCTTTGGACCAGAATACTAATTGGATAACTGAGCAAAATAGAAAATTAGTTCGCCACGCCAAGTTCACTAAACCGCTGTTTTAATCCCGCATAACTTTATTTAATCATAATACAAGATAACCTCATAGGTGAAGTTTGAAAGTTTTACCATAAAAGCTTTCCGAGATATGAAGTTGTAAAAAGTACATATTTGAGCAACTACTCCCTGACTGATTGACTCACTCATCAAATATTATGGGCCACTTCCCTTCCACTATAGCTCGAATTTGGTATATCTTTAGGTAAGTTAGAGACTAAGTACGTAGAAAAATCTGAAAACGGGCACTTTTAATCTAAGGAGAGCTAGGATGTCTGGTTATTTGTATGGGGCACTTTCACTATAGCAAGAGAGCTGAAATTATATAACCTATCAGTCTGTAAAAGAAGTTTTTTATAAACACACATGCAAATATATACATATACAAAAAAATAAATTGGAAAATACAAGTCCGCTAAATAAATAAACATAAAAATATTTACAAAAAAAGCGATTATCTTTGTTTATTTGCGTTTTCCATAATATTATCAAAATGTGACATGACAAAACATAGCGACATCATTTTTTTAATGGACTATATTTTAACTTAGGTTTCTTAAAAACACCCAATTTGCTATTATTTAATGGCAGATAAGATATTTCCCAGCCGAATATAGCACTCTGATTGGTTTAAAAAGACTAACGGCCATATTCATAAAATTTTACAACAGGCATGTAAACAATTAATAAGCAAAGTTGTATTCAAAATCAATTATTATAGAAGAATTATATTGAATTATATTGACACTTTGATTTTTTGGGAAGAAATGGGTTTGGAATTAATATTCTTACAGAAACTGACGGCGGGCAGCCAAAATACTCCCTCTATCTTCTACATTCTAATTTTTACATCTTTTTATTTTAAAACCCTTGCTTACATTCATTTTAAATTTTTTATTGTTTGTTCATAAAATAAATAAAAAAGCAATGTATACATTAAAACTTATTTTAGTAAGATATGTTGAATCAAAACGAATAATACAGACACGATGTTCTAATACAATTTTCATACCTTACAAAAGTTATTCATGTGAATTCTTGGTTGTCTATTCATTTTACTTAATGCAATAATTTTTATTGAAAAAATTAGTAGACAACTCTATGCATTAATTCGTACATTTTTGTACATAATTAGCTAATGGCGAGTGTAAAAATTAAAGAAAATATGTTTGTTAAAAACTGTTTATGAATATACTTTCTTGTCAAAGGTCCAGAGAATCTACAAGTTAAGCATTTCGGCTCAAATTGTGTCTAAAATTATATTCGATGCTATGGTTTATCCTCTATTTATACATTTTTATTAAATTTAAACTCTTATTAATTATTATTATAATAAAAACATATTCTAGCTGTTGTTCGACAAGAGCTGTCACGCTCCTTTTTGGAAAAGGAATTAAAGAATCCTAATATTCCCCCTTATACTAAAGAAATAATTTTGATAGCACTAAAGGAAACATCCCGATTAAACCTTACATTGGCAGAAGTTCCAGGTGCATCTGATTCCATTGCGACATCATCTAACAGTGATATTTCCGCTGCGCCCAACAATTTAATGCAATGTAAGTATAATATTTTAATGTGTGTGAAAGTAAATATGCGTAGTTTAATGTGTTTTGACGTACCCACAAAGTGTGAGATTAAAAAAAATTGAACTCGTAAAAACGTGACCTCGTTTTCTCACGTTTTCAAATTTGTTCACATATATTTTAATAAAAAAGTAATTTTTTTTTATTAACAAAAGTAAAATTCCTTATTTTTCTGAAGTTCCTGAAGCCCTCTATCCCTGATATCAAAGTCATGGCAATTTTCTTTAATATTCGAATATCTTAATAACTTCTGCTTAAGCATAAGTCCGCTTGCCAGCAAGTTTTTACTTCACAAAAGAGTAAACTATTTGTAAAGAGTTTGCACCATTTTTAGGGCAAGTTTTTTTAGCCCAACCAAATGCGTTAATTATAGATTTTATGATGGTTCCATTCCTTTCCCTTATGGCGATTTGGTCCCGTTATTTCTTTTGGCTAAACTCAATTGAAAGTTCTTTAAAACACATGATCTTTTCTTGAAGGCTTAAGGATACATGACTTTTTGCAGATAATTTTATTTATTTATTTATTTTACATGTTTATTTACCTTAATCATATTAAAATAAACTATATTTTGTTGGTTTTAATGCAACTCTTCCAAGAAAATGGCGTAAAGCAATGACATTTTGCTATTCAGAAAGTTTTAAAATTAACAACATCTAACAGAATTAAAAACATGTTTCAGAGCTTTTAATCTTTTTTAACATTGTAGAATAGTTAATTGAAAAAAAGTGTTCGTGTTTTGCGATAAAATGCGTCATATACAGGTTTAAAAAATTTTGAACAAAGTGGCCAAATGCAGGCCTGGTGATTTGCTACTTCAAATTTGTGATATTTTTGAACAATTTTTAAAATAGTATAAAGTACCAGATTTCGTGTCTCAAAAGAATTTGACTTGACTATCAGATGCACATAGTGTTTAAAATTAAATTCGATCCAAAGACGATGCAAAATTGAAAACAGTTGTGATGTCATCACTTATTTCCGTTTCGTTTTGTTCTTGTTTGTTTGTCAAACTTAACTCGATTTTTTTTATTTTTAAACATTATTGGTAACTAATTCTATCCCAACTCATTTTCTTATAAAAATGCAATTCATTTGTTGAATTCGATTTTAATTTCCATTTTGTTCTATGAAAATGTCAAAAAACAGAATGTGATGAAAAACGAAAATTTATTGTTTGTAACCGTTTTGTAAATATTAAAAGAGCATTTTTAGGAGACAACACACAAAGAGTGCACAAAGAGAAAAATGCCCACAAGTGGCAAAGAACTTTACAAAAGGGGATCAATTTAAAAAACTTAGGCAAAATTTTGCGCAGGAACTAAATAAGATTATCGTCCACCATTAAAAGATTGGCTTGACTTTTAAGCATCATGACTGAAATTTTTCGCATAGCACTCTTTCTAAACCAGCAACCATCTTTAAAAATGGTTTAGAAAATGTAGTTCTGTGTGCACTGATACAGCAGGGTCGTTTCCATTCAATCTTTGAAAACAGTCTTCATTTAGCTAGCAATGTTAATGTGGCTGTTAGTTCGATTAGCAGTGGAATTGATTTGAATTTCACATTCGATAAACAATGTTTTTCGCTCGGTGAAATATTAACAATTTTGAGTCAACTAATCTTTTGAAAAAATATGAAAAAAAAAAATTATTTTCCGTCATCCCTTATCAAGTTTGGATATGAGGCAAACCGGTTTCGGCTATGTGCAATCTTCAGTGTAATTTTTCGTATATAAAACTCAATTTTTACTCATTTGTTATGTCTTAAAATTTTTAACAAATGAATGTTTAATGACTGGCCTGACTTATTATATGCAGAGTATTTATTAACGTATGTCTAGCGCACTATAATAGTGAGGGTCTACAAAATTTTTATAAAGTAATTTGTCAGTAGTCCACACAGTCTTAGTTTAGCTTAAAATGGCGGTAACTGTAACAGTGCGCATAGCACCTCCCTATAAATTGAATTCGTTTTCGTGTAAATTTTTTGAGTAAATTGTGTTTGGTGTTATAAAACTTGAAATCACTCTTTTTACTTCCGTGTGTTTAAACTTGATTAAGATTAAATCGAGTGCAATTTGCTTTTGATAAAAAAAATCGATGGTATTTGAAATTGAGTGTCCTTTTTACCCGACTTCGGCAGAACAAAAAGGAGGGTTATGTGTTTAACCGGTATATGCTGTGGGTATATCTACATATATATACATGTGTTCATCTGTTTTCTCATAACTTCCAAACTTACTATCACCATTTTACAAATGAGGGATCGTTGGAAGAGGCTCGATCGTCCGCTGGTTATAAGATATGCGACGAGACATTAAATTGAGTATGGCGCCCTCTAGAGGACATGCCATGAACTAAAAAATGATTTTTTAATGATGCCGTATGGAGTATCTAATGAAAGGACTTGATATTACCACATATCAAAAATATATACACTATTAGCTGTTCTGCGCGGCTTTGCTTAAATGCACCTGATAATTGGGAAGAGCTTGTGTATTGCAATTATAAGAATAACATATGGTATTTCTTTTCATATTCTCATTTTACTAGAAAAGTGAGTAAAGCAGCTCTGCATGTACTTTATCACGTGTTTTTAACCTCAAACTAATTTTAATAACAACTAGCCCAAAAACTAAAACACAACTATTGAAAAATCACGCTCTAAAAATTGTAAAACAAAAAATTTTCTCATTTATAACTATTATATACAAACGATACAATATTTATCGTATATTTTAATGTATTGAATACATATTCATAGCGATATTCAGGATGTCACCTACGCTAACAAAACGATGCATTCAAATAGTAAGCGACCACAAGTTTTAGGGCAAAAGAACATAGGTATGTACTAATGACTTATGACTTATGACCACTGAAAGAGCCTATGAATATGTATGAAATACATTAAAATATATGGGCGGTATGCAGTGTTTGGTGCAAATGGTCTTACAAATGCAAAATATCGTAGTTTTCATGAAATCTAGCAACATTTCTTTTGAATTTCATAAAAAAAACTTTTGCAAGACTACTTGCATCAAACACTGAATACAGACAGCCATCCGTTATGTGTAAACTGTTTATTTAATAATATAATAAATAAATATTGTATAGATTGTAGACAACAATTTCAGATCATATAATTTTTTTGTTTCACAATTGTTAGAGGGTGATTATTCAGTAGTCAGGTTTTACACTTGATTACACTTAAAACACTCCCATGAAAAAATATTTGCGGTTTCTATGCAAATTAATTACACTGCTGTTTAGTTTTCGACCTAATAGCGTCGTGTTAAATGGAAAATTAGAGTATATTATATAGCTTGTAGCATGCGCTAGAGGACCACTGTTCTTTAAAAACTTTATTTCTATTGAAGATCATAGTTTACGCTATCGCATATTCCTTGCCATTGTTCATGGTATATTGGAAAAATCATAAAGTTTGTTCGAATATTCAAATTTTCGAAAAAAGGGTCACCAAAGAAGGGGTCTTATACATATGCTATACATATGTATATAATTTGGAACTTTGAACATGTGCATTAAGCATGATTATCTCAAACAGAGCTGTTCAAAGTTTTATTTGAGAGAAACAAAAGTGCAAGTGAATTCAGTAAAAGTTGGTAAAAATTTATGTTTTGTTAATTTTTTAGCTTTAGCCAGAGGAGAAGTATCTCTTAACCGTCTAGAGCGGGAGTTAAATAAACTAAATAGCATTAGTGTTATTAACGACTCTTCTGCTAGTGGCACATTTAAGGAAAAATCGCGTTGCGGTACACCTTCAGTACCATCATTAAATGTTGTTTCTGTTCAAACAAATGGAAGTGTAATTGCCCCATTAGCTTCACAGGTAGTTCCTGCACAAAAACAAATTTTGAGTTTAAGAAGCGAAACCCTTTCATCGGATGCTTCGCAGCACCAACCAATTAGCTCTGCGTTGAGATCCAATCATCATGAAGATTCCACATTGCGTGAGTTAAAATTGGTTCTTATTTCCATAACGTTTAGTTCGATTTATTAAATTTTAAAGATATGCCAACTCAACGGGAACTCCAAATGCATACTCAAGCCATCATGCAAAATGCATTGATCAAGAAAAAGATGGAAATAGAACAACATGAGGCATTAAGAAGGCGACAAGAAATTCATAAACAACAAGAACTTGATTCAGCAAGTATTAGTCACCAACAGCGGCAGCAGTCACTCAACTCAAATATTTTAACACCTCAACAAGGAATTCAACAATCATCACGGCATATTAATTCTCCCACACCATTAGCTTTTACGCCTACCTCTGTTTTACGTAAAATGACTGCTGAGAAAGAAACTATAACTAGTTCTGCACAGGCCTCAACAATTACTTCTTCATCTCCGCAACAAATGCAACCGCATCTTCAACAGCCTCATTTAAAAATTCCCACGCATCATCAGGTAAATTACTAATAGATATGCACATTGCATAGGAAATATTTATTGCATTAGAAACATCACTTTTCATGAATAATAGATATCGTATCAGCACTCAAACCAGCCTAGAATGATACTTGGCGGGGGAAATTTTCAGTATATGCACCAACAACAGCATCAAATTCCACCTGCTGCAAATGGCAGTTCGCAAATTTCCCCTCAACAAAAATCTCAAATACGCAGTCAACCTCCTGGACCTCTAAAATGGCCAGCTATACATCCATCTATAGAACCGAGTCATTCTGGTCTTAACAGCATGAGTAATAAGCCAATGGGTAAGTCGTTCATTAATAGCGTGTAAATATACATATATAAATATAAATTCACTAAGAATTTAATATATTTCTATATATATCACAGTTTCTTTAAAAGATTTTGTAAACTTTATCAAAAGTTATGCTAGAAAAGTAGTTCATTTTTATTTTTGTTTTGTACATATGTACATATCGCACACCCACTTGCAAGGTGACACAACTCTGTTCTTATCGGAACTGTGGGAAAGTTTTTTTTTTCACCTGGGGTATTGACGTGCTAGCCACATCTTAATCTTTAATCACTACGAATATTTAACGTTCTCACGACAATTTTATCACTAGCCGTGGACATCAATGTCAGGATGAAATAAAAGTAAAAACGATTCATTAATTTTAAAAGAACAAAAACGATTTATTTAGTTTAATTCAGTAATTTGGAGTGCTTATTTAAAGTGATTAAAACGATCGTACGCACGTTCTAGAAGGACGCCACTTGACTTTTCTCCCCTAACTGATGAACGTTAAAAATACAAAGTTCTAAGTAGAATCATAACACAAAAAAAAGGAATGTCAAAAATTTTTGCATGGTTGCATTTTTAACAGGGTGACAATTGGATCATTTCTCTCTAATGACCCTAGTCTTATTGCTAAAGATTGTCGACTCAGTGGCGGTTGTTTCAATCGAAAGTTGTTTCTCCAGAGAAGAACTTTCGACAACAGCAGAGCTGCTATAACAATAACAAATATTAAATTTGTTAACACTTTGATTAAAATTATATAGAAACATCTTGTTTCGTTCATCATTTGTTATGCGATAACGAAATTACAAATATCTCCTGCCAATATATAACCCCATACTATAACCCTACCACTTCCATACTTTAATGTTTTCGTACATTCCTGGAATTTAGTTATTTATTCCTTTATACTAAAGCAAGTCCGTCCGATTCAAAATATTGGAGCGTTGTATGCATACAAAATTTTTTTCAATATTTACTTCCTTAATGTACGGCTTCTTCTTAATTAAAGCTTCTGTTGTGGTTTCTTTCTTGCTATGAAATCTTTTTAATTTTTTCAACTGTTTATTTGCTTCTTTGTATTATTATTTTCCCATTATGAGTTATCTATTACACTGTTTCGCTCCTTAATTGTTAATAATTTTCGAGACGTTTTAACATATCAGTTTTTTAATAAAACACTGTTGTGAGGCTAATTGTAAACAATTAGCAAAATGTTGGATGCATTTTAAATGAACCGTAATGGATATCAAAAAAGGTGTATAAAAACAAAACTATGGTCAGCGTTGTAGTAAACCATTAACTGAAAAAAAATTAAAATGTTTTTATGAAATTAAACTTAGTCCTACATACTCGTATATAAATTGTTTTATAAGAATATATGCATACGTAAATGCATAAGTTCGTTACATCTCTTTGCTTATTTTGAAATAAATACTTTTTATTGCTTAAAGGTCGGCCTATATTAAAAGGACCAGGACCTATTCAAGCTATAGTGCCGCAGAATGTACACAATTCAATAGGGCAAAATCAGTCAAATGTTAATCAAAATTCTCAATCCATGCAAACAGTATCTCAAATGCAAAAATATTCTTCAGTACAACAACATCCTCGACAAATTGTTGGTCAGCAATTTTCAGCGCATACAATGCAACATCAGATACCTACATCACAACAAAACAATATGCAACAGCAGCTACTTCAACAACAACAACACCAACAACAACAACAACAACGATCTGTCGTCATGCAACGTCAGCAAATACAACAAAATGATTTGGGAAACATTGCATGTAAGTACCGATAAGATAAAATGTTATTTCAATACAATATTTCAATCAACCTTAAGTCTTAGTTTCATTCAACGTTAAAGTACATTTACGTTACACCGTTATCTAGTGCTCCTTCGATCAAAATGTAGTTTTTTTAACTGGATTTCTGATATATAACAAAATCTACTTCCTCCCACACCAGATTTCCGCAAAATCTACTATAAATCTGGTTCATAAACAAGAGAGAAAGGTGTTCGAAAACAATGCGTATCCCTCTGTTTTATAAACTTTAGTTTTGTGTTAAAAACAAAAAAGGAATTTCGAGATATGTAATTTTTGTATGTCCAATTTTCAAGAAAATATTAATAAAATGGAATACTAATAAATGTCCTATATTTTCCATTATTGTTTGTTATCATATGCAATTCGGAAATACACTTTTTTCCTTAAGATTTTAGTCACCTGTTTTTTTATTATGAAAATAAGGTCTTGCTAATGTCCAAAAAATGCAGCTGTCGAGAAAAAGTTCCTAATCATATAAACTATCATATAAACTAGTCTCTATGCGCATTTCGCTGGTTCCATAATGCAGCTCATCATCATCAGGAAACCTTACCCAACTTTCAGTAAAACTTAAGCGTTTTATGACCGAAATTCTTCAAATGAAATGAGAAAGCTTCAAGAACCTCAGTACAAAAGCAAAATCAGATATAACAAAAATTCCCCACAACAAACAAAGTGTTAATTTATTTTTCTTAATTTTTTTTAAATAAAATGAATACTATCCCAAAAAATGATTTTTATTAAAACATATATTTATACAAGTATACAATAAAATATTGTATTGTAAAAAATATTGTCTTTTAAGATATTAATCGAACTAATATTGTAATTATAACTACTATTGAAAAAAAAAACTATATAAAAGAATAACGAGTGTCGTTTATATGAAATAAAATGAGTAAAGGTCGCCGTAGTGTAAAAAGTGAACAAGTACCTTGCAAGCAGTGCGAGTTGTTTGTGGATGAGGCAAAAGATGACTTTCGTCAATGTGATAAGTGTAGCAAATTTTATCATCTAGTTTGCACAAATATAACAAAACAAAGACATTAAAAGGGAGCTGAAAAAGTTAGACCAATTATCTGTATTGCAAGAAAGTGTGACTTTCATGTCAAATAAATTTGATGAATTGATTAAAAGTATAATGGAAAACAAAAAGAAGTTAGAGATGATGGTCCAGAAAGAGAACAAGGTTTTGAAGGTTTAAGTTGAAACATTAAAAAGCTCAATAAAATGTTTAAACGACCAAAGAGTTAAACTTGACTGCCTCATTCGTAATGTTGATGTTCAATGGGTCTCTCAGCTGCTGATGCTGTGTTAAATAAGTCTAAAGAGGTAGGGGTCGAGATTACACCACAAAGTATTAGGGAGGCTTACTTCGTCAGAGGCAAAAATTACTCTACAAACAGTGATAAAGAAAAGAAACAGGCATTGGTTGTAAAATTTAATTCAATGCAGGCCAAGCAGAAACTGATGTCAGTAAAACCCATTTTAAAACAAAATGGAAAGGACACGTTTATAATCGACTATTTAGGTAAAGAAACTATAAGTTTACTTAATCATGCAAAGTCACTCAAGAATGTTGGGTACCGTGCTGTGTATGCAGTTGGAGGGAATGTCTTTATCAAAAGAAGTGAACTATCTAAGCCAAAAATTATTAGAAGTAAAGAAGTAGTTGACAATCTGTTGTTCGAAGCTTCAGTTAACAAACCAAAAGGTCGGAAATCACTGCAAATGCAAGCCAATAATGAATACGATGACAACGATGAACCTAATGACATGTATTTATCTCCACAAGCAAGATACAATTAAAATTCTTTATTATTAATGTATTGTTTATTTTTGCAATCTAAACTTATTTAAAAATTTTGTAAAAAGTACTCATTATTCTTTTTTAAATATAGTCTCAATTAATGACAGGAGTATCTCTTCTATTGAAAAATTTAATAAATTCAGGAACTTAATAAGTATGTTGCCATGTCTACCCAATATTATAGCTGTTCAGGAAACATGGTTTGATGAGAGCATAATACAAATATATAAATTGAAAGGTTATAAAAATATTCATTGTTGCCGGGTGGATATGGATATGGAAGTACCACGGTTTACATTCGGGAAGATTTACAATTTCATGTTGAACTATGCCAAAGCAAAGACTATGTTGATGTAATTGTGTTGTCATTATTAGGTCGGAAACTAAACGGCAAAAGTATAAATTTTGTGTCTTTTTATGTCTACTCGTATAAGTGCATAAATAACGTTGGTTATCACACATCCGAATTTTTAAGAGTTCAGCACCCATTTAATACAAGGAACAACAGAAATTTAGTAACAGTAGGGTGTAGGTTGGAAACAGCATATTTGAGTCGATTAAACAATATCTATAAAATTAAACCTATAATAAAGTAGTAAAGGAAAGAAAAGCTAATATTATTTAGACTAATCGTAAGACGAGTCTCAAAGTTTTTCTTTGGATGGAATGTAACATAGTGGTTACGGCGAGCTAATGTTTTTTCTGTGATTAAAGTTTAAATTTTGATGATTTTGTTTTAATTTGTTTAACCCTCTCATTTGGTTGGTTATAAACTCAAACTTAAAAATTTAATTTTTCAATAATGCAGGTAAAGGTATCCTGCGAAATGCGCATAGAGAGTGGCTTAACACTGAATAAATAAATTGCAATGTATTTAGTAAAGAATTGGTAGAGAAGTAGGATATAAATTTGTTTATGATTTTAGTTTCTTGGTCTACATCATCGCCAGATGGAGACAAGATACACTTTTTGTTACTTTTCAAAATGAAAAACAATTTTTCTTTTCACCAGATTGACCATTTTGAATTTGAATTATTTTTTATAATTGAAAAAATTCTTTGAAATAGTCTCGCATTAAGCATTTGTATGCAGTGTATCTTTTGTTTCTTTGGGCATCATTAAACATGCACTTCACGCACTAAAACACATATAAGCGGCAGAAACTTCGTAACCAGGCGAACATATTTATCTGCATTTTTTAGGTATTTATCCCCAAAATGTGAAATTGCTGATTTGAAGATCATTGACTAATTTTGAAACTTTAAACATAGTGTTTCGTGTACAAATACTGGTGGTACTACTCACTGCACAAAAAGCGCTGTGCTTAGACAACACATCAAAGAAATCACCACCATAAGTAACAAAACGGACAGTAGTTTCAAAAGTAGATATAATAAAAAAAAACAACAGAATCCAAAGGGAAAGTAACAATTTCTGATTTATTGTTTTTGGCAGTTTTAAAAAACAATTATTAATAAGTTCACATTTCATATTAGTATCGCTAATTAAATTACATCCAGTATTTCCTTGGATCACTCTGGGTATCGTACATGTTATCATGATAAAAGTTGTTCATAGATATTTGGCATGCTTCTTTTATGACTAAACTTATAAGTTTAAACCCATTTCGTACGCTTTATTTATCTCGTACTCTTTATCTTTGTTTGAAGAGATTTCTTTTAGAATCAATAAGCGTAAGCAAATTCTCATTTACCCAGGGTGCAATTTCTCCGCTGGTATCTGTCGTTCCTTTTTATTTATTTATTTCCTTTTTTTTTTGTTAAAACTGTAGAATTATAAGCCCGGACAATTATAAGCCCGCTTAGTAATATAGGTGTGGTGTTTCCAGGAAAGGCTTACCAGTATATTCCTCAATGCACTAGAATCAAAAATATTTCTTAACTTGTAGTCGCAATGTTTCTGAATAATTTTAGTATGTTTGAAACTGACATTACAATATATGACGTAATGGCAAGACAAACTACACTCAATATAATCAGTAGATAATGGCCTTGCAAAAACTACAAGAACGTGTGGTTTTGTAGACAAAGATATGGAAATATGGTAACGTTGTTGCAATCATGAATATGCATGTCAAATTACAATTCATTCTATGGTGTTTATATCTAGTTTTTTGTTTTGTTTTTAATTTTAGCCCTTATGGAAATAATATCCATGTCTTTCTTTCTGTTTCATTACTAATAGTCACTTTATAGTTAAATAAATTTTCATAGTTGCATTATTTTTTTAAATTTCAGCTTTACCACCAGCAGCGCATCATCCGGCTTGCAGTGATAACAATTCAGTAACAAACTTAAATTATCAGCGAGATGGTGGCTTATCGCCAACTAGTAATCAATTAGCTCAATGGTTCTCGCCCGAACTACTTGCACAGGCGTCAGCAGGAAAGCTGCCATTATTGAATATGAATCAAGCTCTAAGTTTAGAAGAATTTGAAAGAAGCATCCAACATTCCTCAACTGCTGTAAACAATTGAATATAAATATATTATTTAACCACTATAATATTAAATTAATGTATTTGTAAACCCTATTGTGTATGTATTATGTTCAAATATCGATTATTATTATTGGAAAACTAATATGTACGTACTCCATCAAAAAAAGAATCACACGTTTTGTAAGAAAATCTTTAGTAAGTATTTACAGACATCCCAAACATTGACACTACGTTTGTCTGTGAATTATTTAGTGTAAACTGATTGATATTGTCACCTATTTTATCGTACACTATGAATGTAATATACATATGAATCCATTTCAGAGCAATTCTTGTTTACAGCTTTATCTGTTGGCCGTTTGCAGACTAAATATTGTTACATTGTTACCATTTAAGCGTATTATGCGTATGGAATTTCATGTGTATGCCAAAATCAGGGCTTTACGTACGGTTTATAATTTGTATGTTCACACCTACATATCGTTCGTTTACGCAAACAACGCCATAACTCAAAAACTGCATTTTTGTTAATAATGCAGAATTGTTCGTTATGTCATGCTATATATTGTATATAAATTTATGTTATATCTACTTTCCTTGTTTGAAGAGAATATGCGGTTATTTTTTCCAGGTAGTGGGAGCAAATATAAAACTTTAACCGCGCTTACCTCGAAATGGCATTTTGTAGTTATGACGTTGTTTGAGTAAATAGGCGATATTTACATATGTTACGTACATATGACATAACCTCTTGTACAAAACAAAAATAAAATACTTAAATGTTTTCGTGAGTAAAAATAAAATATGCTACACAGTTTGCGTTTCAATTCATTATTTTATATACAAAAATAGATTCCGAAAACGCTAGAATCGTTTTATGCAGTTAATTACAATAACAATTGCCAAAAATCAAAGACAAAAACATCCACTGAGGTCAAGCATACACTAATGTAGGTTTTGTGTGTTCAATTAGGGGCGTATGGCGGCAGTACAGAAAATAATATATATTAATTAGGTATATTAAAAAATAATTAATAATTACAATAATAGAAACGATTTTTGGATTTGTCATTTGTACTATATTAGTAATAATTAAATGAATCATTTTTTTATGCTCCACTCCACTCATATTTCACTCTTTTTTAATGAATGAGATTTGTTTTTTGTTGGTAATAATTTTTTTTTTATAATAGAGACAATTTAAATTCCTCGACACAAGTTTATTGGAATGTAGCATTCTCGGTAGCCATTAGAAGTGAGCACAAAACATTTTGCTTGCTTAGTCTTCATAATGTACAGTATTGAACTTTTCGCTTTTTTATTGTTCTTGATTTTACCACAATACTAAAATTGCTGTTCCCTCTTAGCAAAACAGTATATCAATATTTATTTATCTGGCCAGCAACAGAATTATTTATTAGTGTGTCGAAGCAATTTCCACTACTGAATTTCAATTGACAAGAGTGCCAAATAAAATTCGATAGCGTATACATTTGTGAAATAAAAAACAAATAACGGTTGGTACTTTGCGCGTTCTTTTTATTTTCTATAATTCATAATTAATTTGGCGCTTTTACAAAACAAAGGATCAAAATAATATCTTATCGTGGGGATAGATGTAAGAAGTTTTATTATCAATTTTTATCTTATGAAATTAAAAATGTTTTATCTTCTCTATAAGCGCTTGTGAATTTTATTTTTTTTTTTTGAGCTTTAATTTTATTTTATTTAATCTTTTTAAAAGAATTTACAATAATATATTAAAATCTTATCTATAAAATATTATTTATTAATTATTACCAATGTAATAATTAATCTATAGTATTCAGATCTTATTATACTATCTATTATTGGGTTGGGTGAGCCGTCTCGCCAGGCACAATGTGTCAGTCTTTTTTAGTCTCTGGTGCCCGCGAAATTGAAATTATTTGTGTTATAGAGTGTTAGGGTTTGCTTACGTATTTTGCGGTACATGAGCACATTTCGATGAATTTAGCTCAATAAGATGAGACTGACGGTGTTGAGATGCAACTTTCGGGTCTGTGATAACACTTATTAATGCAGTGTCATCTGTAAACGGTGACGTATTTCTGTGCACAACATTTTTTGAAATCTCGTGATTTAAAACCGGTGAGCTAACAGTCTGACGATTTCAAATCATTTGAAGTTTTTTTTTCTATGTTTATTTCAAATAAAAATTATATTATATATTTAATATAATGTGGTTTTTATTTATTTAAGTAATAAAATAAGGTTTTATACACAAAAACGTAAATATTAACAAATTTCTAAGGGCACTGTTTGTTTTGCAAAAAGTGGTATTGCTTTGTTTACCAATGTTCGTGATTTACTTTTTCTCTTCAGCAGTCAGCAGGTTAGTTTTTTCGAAGATATTTGTGAGGTTGCCAAAGTGACACAGTCGCAAAATATCATGTAAGATATATGGAATTTATTGTATCCTGTTTTTTATTTAATACAAAATTTATTTATTGTTGTTAAAAAATATAATAATAGTAAATAACTGAGTAATTTTTGTGCAAATTTAGAAATTAGAAGTGCAAAATCTAAGCAAATTTCATCGATGAAAACAGTGGCAACTTCGTTATTTGTGCATTAATTTTATTTATACTAACATTTGTTTTCATTTGTATTTATGCTTTGTGAACTTTGCTTTGATAGGTCCCATAAATGACGTTTTTTACAGCAATTACTGCCAATAAACTAGCTCCCGGCGTTTTTATTACCTTAATTTTTACTACAAAGTAAGAATATAAAAAATTAAGCAAACAAAATACAAATCTAAATAGTCAGCTGTTTTCTCGTGTTTTCGAAAAAATAAAACCACGCCGAAAACTGTAAAATCACGTGATTTGCAGAACAGCATCAAATCGTCGGCGTGATTTCAAAATCGTTCGTGATTTGAAATCACGTGGTTTTCAGAACAGACCTGATATTTTTGGATATCAGCCGGATTTTTCACTGGGATGTTTGGAGGTAAGTGAGAGCTTTTTTTATATTTCGTGTACTTATTTGGATAGGAAATAAAGGTTTCATGTGCAGTAATAATACTGTCCTGTAAAATCACGATTGTAGGTGAATGATCAGAAGATAGGTCATAGGACGAACTGACAAATTATCACATCTAATATTTTTTACAATGATAAAATCAATTGGATCTGGCATCTCATTAAAGTCTGTTGGCCAGTAGGTGTGTTTACCTCCAGATACGAATTCTAGCTTATTTGCTTTTACATTATTGTATAGCTTGTGAAGTGAAATATTGTAAAATATGAAGTTTATAATATTTTCTTTGTACACATGACAACTGTTCTACAATAGCATTTCTGCATTGTTGTTTCTTTGTTCTCTATAGCTGCTTTACACTCGCAATTACTACTGCAATCAATCATCTCACTTGAAAAATCCAATACTGTACGCTTTTAAGCGTCTTGCGTACACTTGTAGTAGTCACAATACTTCATTAAGGCGCACGGTGGTACGCCAGGCCAAATTCAGGCATAAACACACAGTGTGTATATTACACGAGGCCATTTGCGCTGTTTTTACCCCCTTTTTAACTTTGCTTCCTTTAATCATATAATAATGAAACTTGAAACATAGGGACCTCATAAGCTAAGTTTGAACCGTAAAATTACGTTAAAGCTAGCAAGTTGCCTAGAAATGGGATGGTATTGTACATTGAACAACTTGGCCTTATTTTCATATTTATGTTTTTGTGCGGTTTAATAAGAATATCATTTGCTATAAGCATAAGATAGAAATATTGAATCCAGTTCTACTAACGTGACTACGAAAACATTTGACATTGGCAACCTGTAAACGTTTTTTGTAGCATTAACAAATCTGTCATGTGAAATCGTACATGAAAAGAAACATGTTTCTCTACAAATTCGTTAGACTTAATTGCATGTATCGCAACTTATATTGTACGGCTCCATAATTTTGCGCATTATAATACATTTCTAGAGCATACATATCTCAAAATTTCGGTACCTTTATTTATGTCCATCTAACATTTCTTGCAAGATAATCCATGTATAACCAACATAATATCGACTTTGATCTAGTTCTATTCGCACATTAATTGAGTTAAAGAAATTGGAATTTGCAACCAAAATATTCTCATTGCCTTTGTATATGTCCACAATATCTTTTACATATGTATAAATAATTTCGGATACAATGATGGTCTTTTGAGTATCTTCTAAAATTGGGAATCCTCAGGTAATATAATCGCATTGTCTTCTGCACAATTTGATAAATTGTTAAACTAAGTTATTTTTAATGGTTGGTCATTGCAGTATTAAATTCATAAACCGAAGAATTTTCGCAGTGTTCACCTTAGGTGCAAACACATAAAAATCCTTTTCCAAGTGTAGATTATTTTAAGATTTTCTGCATATAAAGACAATATGACCGACCATAGTGCTTTGATTTAGTCCGTGGAAAATATTTTGTTACCTACATACATATGCAATCTGTTTCATGTAGAGAATGAACTCTTCAAGTATTTGCTAAGTCGTACTATTTATCTTTAAACCATGCTTAACGGTGTTGGGATCTTTAAAAGCTAAGCTGATTAAACAATAAAAGTATATGTCTAGTTTTTTAATAAATGCACAAGTCGAAGTAGCAACTGCGGTGAACTTTTGGTAAATTGGCGGCTTTCATAACGGATTGGATCAAAGCAGCAACTCAATGGCTATGCTCACACGCATATTTAAAAAGCAGAAGTTTGAATTATATGACATTGTTATTTTTTCATATTTGTGGCCTTCCCATCCTCTAATTTGAACATCAAACCGTGCCACTTCAGATGCCTCGAAGTCATCCTTATAAATATTGAATTGTTTCACATACTGAATACCTACATAACCATCGTTACAAGGTTACAGATGTATTTTTATATTGTCCATCTCTAACTGAAGTTCTTGTTATTCACATTATTATTTATTTTGCTTTTAATAAAAATCACACGTTTTGCTGATAGACAATGTGAGTACAAGCAAACTGATGTTACAACTGTAGCAGTCTGTTTTACCAGGATTGAATTGGCATTGCAGTTGCCAAAGGTAGTAGAAGCTGAAAACGCGAGTTACATGAGCCCAGCTGAGTGTGAATCCATTAACCACTTCAATCATGGCAAGAGAGAAACAAGTACGCTGAAAGTGTGAAAATAAGAACCAAGTGAATCAATTGCAAATTTTATGTTGCGGTTAAAACAAGAAGCATTTTTTTCCAAGTATGGGATTTTTTTAGATCGCATGTTTATTGAGCTATAGGGACTGGATTTCGTAGCAATCTGTGAGGAGCTGATTATAAGGCAACAAAAGAAGCGAATGCAGGTATCACACAGAACAAACATGTAGACTGAAGTATCCGAGGGGTGTACATAAATCCATCAAACACATCGTGGCAATTTGAAAATCACCGAGGCCGTCTACATTAGAACAATTACAGATCTTTTTAGGCAAATCATCGTATTATATAGCATTTATCTACGATTTGTTTGAAGGAAAGGGCCCTTCGTGAAATGTTGATAACAAAAAGTATGGTTTGGTCTATAGAGGCTGATAGGAGGGCGTACAAGTTTGAATGCCTTGTAATCCTAAATTGTCGTTGTTATTAGCAGTACTTTCTCACCGGCATAATGTGTTTTAAATATTAATATACATATGTATGTATATACATATGAGAATGTGTGCATTTTTATTATATAAATGGAAGGAGACAAATTTGCAAAAAGCTATTTAAAGCACTTAAGATAAAAGGCTATGGGTAAAATTACGATGAAATAAGTACATTAATATGGGTGTATTTTGAAGACAGCAATTTTGTATTGCAATGTGCGATAAGTCTGGTCAATCTCTCATGCATGAGTTCGAAGTCTGCGGTATTATATAGCAACCAAGTAGAATGCCCAGTAGAAATAATAGTTTGGAAAATCGACTTGATAATGAGTTCTTTGTTTTCAGTATTTATTTCCGTACTTCTGCTAATCGGTGAGTACAACTTTGTTATTAATTTGTTTATTTTGCTGACTACGTAAGGTATGTGCTGGTTAAAGTTAAATTTGGATTTAGAATAACCCACCCCTAGTTATTTAATGTTATTATCCCATTACATGTCAACTTTCATAAGACGTAAAAATCTTTGCGGAATAAAACTGTCGTTTCGTATTCTGGTGAAATAAATAGCTTGCGTTTTTACACGATTTATTGCAGTTTTCCATTTGTTGAAATACATCTGCCGATTACGCAATAGAGCAAAGAATTGCTGTATCATCTGCGAAAGTCAACATCAACATGTATATATATAATAAATATATGTATTACAATACACTTATTCTTGCCATGTAACTAAAAAGAACACATTTGTTAAAAATTTCCACCCTCGTGCTGCACCATAAAGAGAAAGAAAACAGTATTTTTATATGCACACTTTTTGTATTTCATTTAACTTACCACATCACAGCTTTTTCCCACACTAGATCACCTTTAAACCCAAAAGTATTACCTAAAAATGAAATAAAAAAGGTTTTAAAAGCAATATGTATTGTATTTCATTTTACTTACTCCTCTATTGATGCAAAAATATTCCAGCCGGTTTTATTAATAACATATCCGGCGAATTAAAAGCCAGAAATGTTTATAAAAGTCATGAACCAGTTGGCAAACTCACCACGCTACCTGAAAATAAAATAAATTGGCTTTAAAATCGATATTAATTGAATTTCATTATACTCACCCTTATAAATGTAGAAAATATGAAGCCCGCATTTATTAAAAGAAATTCAATAACAGCTTTGAAGACCTGGAGCTTGGGAAAATTAGACAAACATAATTATAATTTTTATTTAGTAATTATAGTACTTACATACACAATAAGCTCAAAAATTAACATCCGACTATGAAATTTTGTGCTCGACACGATCATAAATTGTAGGGCAGTTACATGCGATTACGGCTATCCTCTGAACATCACTATTTAATACATTAAAATATGTACAACCCGTGCAAGTTCTGTATAAAATAGACAATCAATTTTGAACAGTTTGTCCATAACAAAAATATTGAATAAAATTACGAACCAATTACAGGTCCTAGTCACAATTTAATTAACTTATCCATGTCGATTTCATATGCTCCTCAAGATAATAAACACATAGCGACATAGCGACATCAATGATCCAATAATGCATTCATAAAAGTAAGGAAGGAGAAAAAAGATTACCAAAGGAAAGTTACGCTTTTAGTTTCCAATTTGTTTACTAGTAAGTTAATGCCCTAGTCATTTTGATAAAATATCCATAAGCCCTCAGGCAAAAGCACTTACCTTTATTTCAAAGAATATAAACAAACGTTTACGAAGTATTTTGCGTCTTAGACCAGTTTGTTAAGCAAAAGTCAATTCTCTAAACATTTGCCGGTGTTTATTTAGCTTGTTAAGATATAAAGATGGTATTAATGTTCTCCATTTGTTGAAAATAACATAAGCTTTTTATTCGCTCTGTATATTAGTTTTATTAGATAGAAATGAGATTATTGAAAGTATTCTCTTAAATAGTAGACATAGTTAAAGCAAACAAAATGCAACACGTTGTTATTTAATTCTACTTATTTGTATTTTTAAAATAGCAATAGAACACTTTATATTTACCGGTATTTTTCATATTGATAGAAAACTGTTCACAAGCATTCTTTATTGGCTGTGTAGTAAAAACCAAAAAATATATACATTTCCAAAAGAACAATAATTACAATACCTCGGATGCTGCCACACGTTGCATATCAATACAAAGTAAAAATGTATTAAAACTGATCTTACTTAAAAATTGTGTATTGAGTAAAGTTAATTAATATTAGCCACTTAGACAAATAAAAATGACTTGAGTATAACGATCGACTGCGTTCATCCAATCGATCATTATACTCAAACTCTTTATAGGTATAACTTTTTCGATTGCTGCCATGTTTAAAAATGCCAAATCTTCCAGAAGATAAAGACCATGTACTCACACTTGCCTATGATCATTGAAAAAGCAAAATGGTAAGTAAAAGAATCAAAATTGATTGCAGAAAAGCAATAATTTATTTGTAAGCTAAGATTTAATACTAATATGTAGTTAATACGAGCTCATATGCTATAGCTACCGGCGCCTTTTAGTATATATTTTTTAAATTTATTTGTAAAGTATATTCTAAATACATAAATAATAAGAGACGGATCATGTAGTAATCAGGTAATTTATTAATTTTTAAAATAATAATCAAGGTTTTGACGCTTAGTTATCTACATTCCTCCTACGCTTTTCACAATAACTAAGCAATTTAAATATTACATTGCTTGCAACAATCGTTGTAAATATTACAGATATGTATATAAATTTGTTCACAAAGTACACAGTTAATAGAAAATGAATAAATTTTACTTTAGTGTTTGAGCCGAATATGGTAAAACCATGTTTTTTTATTTTGTATACGTATAATGGCAACTGCAATTGAAAATAATAAACATTTAATTACATTCTAGCCGACTAGATTTTGGGTAAAAGTAGACTATAACCGCAAGAAATCTATAATCATTTCAAAATCCGTTCCAAGTGAAATCAAAATAAACATGTTTTACATCATTGCTTTGTGTTATTAATCAACATAGAACTAAAACATACGTACATATTTAGCTGTACCACCCTCGCCCAAACAAGGAGCAAATACAAGTAAGCAAATTCTTAAATACATATTGATTGTTAATAATTAATAGAGTATTTATGTCGACTGGAGTTATATTCATTAATCATTTGTTTCATACTTTTATTATTTAAGAAATATTTTTAAAGCTTTAGAATTATAATTGATTTAGAATTATTGGTAAAGTTTTCACGTTGTAGACGGAAATCGCCCGTGTGAGTTTTATATCAGAAAGTGATACAATATATTGAAAAAATGTAGACGTTTGTTTTTCAAAAAGATAGCGTAATGCCTTCGTACGATGTAATGTAATGTAATGTAAGATTGTACAATAAGTTTTGAGCATAATACAAATATGTATTTACTTACTTTCCTTTATTATGATCCCTTAAAATAAATAATAATTTTTCCTTAAAATGCACTGAAGTACAATCTGGTGGAATTAATATTAATTTTACGGTTTTGAAAATGTTAATTGTATACGGCCAAGAAAGTGGTCCAATATATTGAAGAATTTAGATTTCTTTTTCAAAGAGGATAACACAAAATAGTTTGTAATGCCTTGGTAAGATTATGTAATAAGTTATGTGGATAATTTATAGTATATTTACTTACTTACTTACTTTTAAGATATGTACGTATGTATATCCATAAAATGAATCACAATTTTTTTTTAAAAATTAGCTGAAGCACAATCTGATGGTATCAAAGTTGCGATTTGGAAAATGTTAATTGCAGAAGGCCAAGATTATTGGCATTATATTTATTTAAATATGTATCTGTTTTTACTTCTGATTTCGGCCCTTTTTATATTCTTTATTACGCAACTAGATAACAAACATAATATGTATGCAAGTGTACGTTGCTAGCCATATTTTTTAACAAACATCTTTGAAAACAAACAAAAAATTTAATATTAGAAGTGGATATTCTGAATTTACACGTGTTAAATGTTTATAAATCAATTAGCTATTATCAATTGTACATGCATCTTACAATTAGTAAAACTATTTTCATTTTAACTCAGAAATTACAGATTGATAGAGGGATGGATATTAGTTATATACATATGAATGTATGTACATACTCGTATATGCAAATTATGCTAACACTCATTGATGGGTATTCTTGTTGGTAAATGATTAAATAAATAGAAATCTAGACCTTAAATATTTTTCTGACATGCATACATACATATTTATGAAAAGATGTATCTAAAACTAAACTACTCCTAGTAACATTTGGACTACTAATGAATCTATCATTGAACGATTTTTTTTTTTTTTTCATTTTAAATATCATTGACAAAATAGTCATTAGGTCGACAGTAAGAAAATAATTCATCTTAAAGATAGCTTTATTCGTTTTTATTACCACTAAATAAAAAACCATATTTTTAGCAACAACTTGTCTATACAGAAGTTTGAAGTTAAATGTGAGACTATTTCTCATTAATTAAATTATATATTTTCGTAGTGGTAACTTTTTATTGTTCATTTCATGTTTAAATAATATTAAGCAACTTGGTACCAAATAAAAGATTCTTTCTTATTAGATGAACTCTATCTTTGTGCAAAATCTATCCAAATAATTATAATGTAAATATTCAATTATGACAAGAAAAGAAATTAAGTTTAAGAAATTCAGTGCAAAAACAAAGCATAAGAATTTAATTTATATTATTTACTTCAAACATAAAAACGTTGGCTATTTTCTGACTTATTTTCTAATTAGATATTATGTTTAATAATATTCCATTCTTATATTCTAGTTATTTATATTTGTGTATTCAATAGTAAACAAGTTTGAAGGGTAAATTTCCAAAAGTAGGATTTAATTTTACTCTACAGTTGTATAAACATACATAAGTACATATAAATAATTTCAAGTATTCTAATTAAACAGCTAGAAAATTTGCAAAACATCCGCCCCCATGTAATCGTTGCTTGGAATTCTTCTTTTGTCCTTGAACGCCACAATAAGAAGTTTCCTTTTAAATTTTCTTAGCCTTATACAGAAAGCTTTAACAATATGATGATGAGATGATAATCTTTTTCTATATGGTGTTTGGTTCTAAACGAACGGAATTTTGTAAATTGGCCTAAAACTTAAATAAATGTATGTGGTTAAGAGAAAACAATATCATCTTAATATAGATTTGTAATAATAAAAACTACTCGTGGTTTAAAAGTAGTTTTTAAAAACTAAATCTTTAACACGGAACGCGTTAGTATAAACAAAATAAATGCTTTATAATTATATGTTATGTATACATATTAAATCTAAAGACATGCGTTCAAAAGTTAATAAGTGAATGTAAGTAATTTTTTGATTACTTGGTAAATAGTTAAATAAAAGAATATTAATAAGCATATAAAATTGCCTTTCATATACATATATGACGACGTTGCAATCAGAATAATCTAAGTAACATTATTACCAATGATGAGATTATTACACAATGGCATAGAAAAATCAAAATTCTATCATTCCACACTTTCTATTTTGAGGGATCGGAACATATCACTATAGAATTAGTGTAGTCTGTAAAGTAAAGACATGCCACAGTGATCCAAATAGTCAGTTGGAATGACAACTACACGGATGTATATGAAACGGTTGATCTGAAAACAAATCATATGGAGTCTTAATTTTTTATTTTAAACCTTAAGAATCATGTATCGAAAAAACACCCGAAAGCAGCCTAATACCGAATCAAAAAGAAAAATTCAAAAATTCGTGCTTCCCATCCATCATTAGTTTTAATTGACACTACCACATGTTCCTAGGAGAGGCAATCGGGAAGCACTAGATGATGAAATCCTATTGCCTGCTAAGTTCGGTGATGGTTGAGATGTGGTTTAGCTTATGATGAAGTATATTGTTTTTCACCTTGTAGCTACCTACATTGTTACTATATTCATCATATTTGTATACTGCTATAGTGATCTAAATAGTTTTTTGGGAAAATATGAATGTATGCGTTATTAAATAAAATATATTGATTCAACTGGCTTCTTTTTTTTAATTAATCAGAAGTATATTTAAAAATAATAATAAAAAATAAAATTTTTTGAGAAACATACATGTTGTGCCCTAGAACACTCTGGTTCCAACGTCATCATATTTGTTTTTAAATGTGTTACAAGTCCATACGTTATCAAACATTCAAATAGTTTTATACAAATACTGTTGTTTACTTTGAGTTTTGAAATTTAACTTTGAGTGTTACACACATTCCGAGCTAAACATTTATTCGAATTTTTTCCTCCTTTTTTGTGGTAAATTAAGTTTTGTTAAACACACAATTTCAAAGTAAGCGCATATACGACGAATTCCTAATCGTTTATATCTAAGCAGTAATAAATACATATGTATGCAAGTATATACTATGGGATATTGAGAAAAGTAACGTCCATCTACGGGGGTATTAAGACCTTCGGTAATAAAGATGTTTTTTACCTTTTAATTTGCAGTTGCGTTTAGGATAGAAGCGTGTTTCTTATCAAAAATTAAAAATAATTACAATACATACATATTTTTATTTAATGTAAAGTTAAAATTTAGCAGTTTAAAAGTTGAATATAATTCAATGGAAGAATTCTGGATCAATAAATACGATTTTATGAAATGTTTGTAGCTGAGTTCAACAAACGTATCTAAGAAGCCACTAAGTTTCAAGAGTTGCAATGACACGAATATAATTTACAAAATTACTAGTTTATTATTGTTGTTCTCTAACTAAAATATTAAAAGATTGTGCTACGTTCAAAAGGAAGAGAATATTTTCTCTGCTGCATATAGCCAACATTGTCTGATACGAAAATTAATTTGTTTAATTTTAAAGGACTGGTAAGTGCAACATACTTTTGGCATCCTTATACATATGGGTATCTATGTATGTATGCCATTGCGATATTTTTGTAGTTTTGACTCGTGAACTTTCTTTGTTTTACCAAACCGTAGCTAATTTAATACAAAATGTATTATTTAAAAACATTGCCAGAATATTTATTTACCTGTAATTACTAAACAACTTTAATTTATTTTTGGATTATGCAGTACAACAAGATATAATACATACATACATATATACCTACATATATAACAACTTTTGTTGTGTTATTTCCTAATCCAACATATCGCACCCTAAATCAAAAACAGTCACAACTCAAAGTTGGTCAAACTTGGATTTTTTCATACACCACTTCTCAGAATAAATCTCTAACGACCGCAAACATTTCTTTCCCATCACCGTCTTCTTTAGCTCAAAAAATAGCGATGTGCCGGCTTGCATGTTGCTTGCGTCGCCTTAACTACGGACTGCTTTTTTTAGTTATGACAGTGCGCATGGAGGGAGTAATTTAGTTTAGTTATGCGTTTGAAAATTAATCATTTTTGTAAAACAGTTTTTAGCCATTCCTGAACAGTTGATTCTTTGTGTTGTGACTATTTTTCATTTAAAGTACGGTAAGTATAACGTTATTACTAACAGTTACCAAACACTCTTCTAGGGCAATACCATTTAAATTGAAAATTTTTAGTGTCCAACAAGTTTTTGTGTACATACATAGTAAGTAAAAATAATTGAAGAGAAATTTGTATCTATGACCTTTTTTTATGTTCTTAATGCTTAATCTTTTTATTTTAGCGGATGATTGGAAATTTTAATATTAAATATTCAAATAACGCTTTTAAGCTGAATGCTTTTTGAAGTTTTGGTTTATCATATCTTTAATTAATAGTTGAATCAAATTTAATAGGTTTAGAATTGATAAAGTAGATACACACATACATACATACATATATATTGAATTCAACTTTACCAAAATTATTAATTGGGAAATTAGAATTTAAATAGTCGTGTATTCCCAAAAATGCAACAACTAGAACATTATAATTTTCATGCAAATTTTTCAATTAATTATTAAAAAGTTAGTTTTTGTTAAAACCCTATTTGATCTTTTTTCGCCCTAAGTTAACTGTATGTTTGATTTCTCAAGTGTTTTCTTTATAAGTTGATGAAAAATAATACTTATGGCCTGTTTCTTCAAAACATAATTAGCGCGATTCAAATGCTATCTATAAATACTTTTCTGCAATTTCATACATACATAAACTTAATATATCACAACTTTATAATAATATAAATAAGAAAAGTATTGGTTTTAATGTTTGAATATCTAAAAACACTTTTTTACTTACATTCATACGTCAGATCAAACTGTTGCATATAAAAGCATATGTACATACATACTCTTATGTATAAGCAATGAAAATACGTTTCGGTTACTTCAAAATAGAGCGTTGTCAATTAAAATTTAAAAATACATTATAGAGATTACGCTCTCTTATTCAAATGAATTAACAAATTATACACGCTTAGTACGAAGGCTTTCATATGTAAAGAAATTACACGCTTTTTGGAATTTGTTATAACGTCTAAAATACTTGCAAATAATCACAAAATATGGTTCTATTTTATTTATCTTTTAGTTGGTCATAGTACGCAAGATATTTAATAATAATTGGTGATAATGCTGTTGCGCAATCGGCCGATAGGGATATGTGTACAAAACTTATTGAGAAAGTTCAAATTGCATCCCAAACAAATTTCACTGTCGCATACTTACCAAAAGTGGCAAGTAATGTTAGCAGCGTAGTACCATCAATTGACCTCGTTAAGTTGAACGATAGCAACACGATTGATTTATTTTCCACTAATTCTTCTAGTTGGCACCAATATCAAATTAATGATTTAAGTAATCATAGCCGCAGGTTATATGACTGCAACTGTACAAAGTTATTGCTCCACGGAGCTGTCGACCCATTTACAAGCTTTCGAGCAAATAGTGTGTCATATTATGATGATGAACATCCAGCAGATTTCGTGAAAAACCTTGGTATGGAAGAAAATAATCGTTTAGAAAATACGAGCAACAAGAAGGATAATCAGAAGTGTTTAACAAAGTTGTTAAATGAACAAAAAATCCCTCTTCTTATTAGGAGTGGTTGCAGCAATTTCACAATGCAACAACTCAAGGTAAAAGCTCCTCCTATCAGTGCTCGATATCAACAACAAGTTCATAATGCCACTTCACCACTAAATACATCTACAAAAGCTTCCGCAACATACTCAAAAGACCAGGAGAAAAACAGAAACTATAGATAAATTAAGATTTTGTCACCAAGCATTGCTTCATTACAGCGCCAGTCAAGGCCAGCAACAAATGAATAAAAATCTGGGGAATAAATGAAAACCTAATCAAAGAACTGCATCTAAAACTACAAATACTTTTCAGAGAAAACCCAAGTCTAGAAATTCCCATAAAAATGCTCGAAGGTGGCTTCAAAGAATTGGGGAAATTCAATGGCCAGCTATTTAATCAAAGGAAAGTGTAATTTAAATACAAAAACCTATAGACAAACTTCAATGTGAACCAAGCGTAGCCAATAATGACTATAACACGCATTATTCTGATCTTCCTTATATTGGAGCAATAACACTCGATGATGGATTGGAGAGGTCGAAAGCCAAAAAGGGCTGATATCTGCCATTCTATTTACAAGAATTATGGAACTATACCGCCGGAGAAACCTAAACCAGAAAAACGTTACAATTGTACATCTAGTATACTTAACAAGGAAAATCACTGCTTTAAGAAGCAGGCATATGAAAAACCTTTGAATTTATGATTACGATATCAACTGATTGATTCCTATTCAATATCAAGTAGCGACAAAGTATCAGAAACTAGGTGCACCTGCGCTACGCCAGTTAGCACTCTATGTAATTTTTCTATGTGACTCAATGTAAGAGAACAACCTAAAGAAGTGTTTAAACTACTTTTATGAACAAAATGAGGATGAAAAGGATTTAAATAAATCTAATCAATCTGTCTTATCCGCGAATGAAGGAAATCAACATCCTATTGCTACATGCTATAAAAAATTATTACAGAGCGGCGTACTTCCACTCAATGTTTATCGTCAGGTATAATGCAATAAAAAGAGGCAATCAACCTGCACTGACAATTCCATACCAAATGATTTTTTTTCTTCCACAAGAATTAGAACAATCTTAAAATACTCAAGTTAGAATAAACTTAGATTGTCAGGAAACTTCGTTCATGCCCTTTTCCCTCTCCGATTAGAAAGTTCTGGGGCAACTGCGATAAATTTGATCCAAAAGCAACCGCTAATAGTACCTCAGAAATGTAAACTCTCAGCTATTTTTATACCACATATGAAAATTATCGAGTGGCGTACTTCCACTCAATATATATGGCCAATATAATAAAATAAAAAGAGATAATCACCAAAATAAAAAGAGATATGACACCATCCTCAAACAACGATTTTCTAAAATTTCCATACTCTTCCACACCTTAAGCACTACTTTCAGGCAGATCTGTAAATGTCAGTAAAGATTTAGTCAGGCCAAACTCAGAAATTATGCCTTTTGAAGTGATTAAAAATGAAACATGTTTATTATGCATTAAGGAATGTTCATCCTATTCATCTCCTAATCCAACAAAATTAACAAAATCCCGTTGTCTGGAAAAACTTAACAAAGAAAAAAACAAAAAATGCCAGCTCACGCCTAGTACAAAAATTCAACCAAAAGGACAAATTTTAAAAATCGTTTAAAGAAAAAGGGTTTCATATACAGATGGAACAACTTGAATCAACAATTTTATTATTTATTTATTTCAAAATCGGACAGAATATATGTATACCCAACGGCATACAATAAAATACAAATATTGCAACATTCACGACGCCAGAAGAAAACAGTCAGCGACAACTTAATTGTAAAAATACATACATACAAAATATGATTGTGCAAATTCAATTAAGTATTGTCATAATTATTAGACTTAATTTGGAAAAATATACGACGCTCCTAGATATGATTACATAAAACAAACTTCTACATCCAAGAGAAAAAATGTTTGGCTCATTGTACAAAACATAGTTCAAAGAAGACTGTGGAATATAAGACATTTATATTATCTATTAATATATGTAAGTATGTATGTATATACATTATTTGATTTGGATTGCTTAAGAGCCTATCATTAGTCTAAAATTGATTTGTAATCACAAGCTGCCAGAATACATTAATGTTTCATTTTTAAATTTTGTAATAAAAAAAAAATTGTTTGTTAACGGAGCTTTGTTTTTGTGGAATTGAAAAGATGGTCCAGAAAAATGTTGTGGCAACAACAAAACAAACCTTTATTTTTTAGTAAACGAAGGACTTAAATTGTTAACTCATTTAATAGTTATACGTATGTACATGTATGTATATACACACATACGGTTAGTTTATTGTTTGCACAATATGAAAAAACGAGAATTCATCATTAAATTACTATTATATTGAAGGCCAGTAAAGACAACAAACTAGTAGTTAGAAATAACATTCTAGTCCCAGGAACTGTCGTGTAAACATACGAAACCGCCTTCAAAAATACTAAAAAGTACATCAATACATATGTACATGTAGTGGCTAGCCATAAATATAAAATATTTCCTATGAATTAATATTAATGAAATAAAAGTTTGTTATTTTAGTACTTAAACAATTGCCACAAAAGAAAAAATATAATCTTTACCCTCTGTCCAGACTGATGTGCGAGCTCGTGGAGAATATCATGGATTGCTCTAATGAAGCGAACTGAGCTAAAGTCATGAAATCCCTACTGAGGTACAATGTGCGACTCCATGAATTATAATAATATGTAATGCGCCAATAGTTTAAAGTGATATTATTAATTACTGTATTTTGTTTTTCTGTTTTAATTTATCCTTCATGTTGAAACTTATTCGAGCGCATATACTCCAGCCACCAGCGTCTTTATTTTGTATTTTATAAATTCATTTTGTAAAGTATACTTTTCATAAACAATAAAATAAACATACATATATACTTAGCAAAATCATACTTATAACGAATCGTTTTATAATCAATGCCCATCTCGACTACGACTTAATACATATCTGCTACATAAGAAAAAAATCAAAAAATCAAATCAATAAATTGGAAATTAAAAGGAAATGTCAATAAATACAATTACCTGGTTCTTGCAGTTGCTTTATGTACTTTTACCTAGTAACACACCGGCGATTCAGAAAACCAAGAGAACTACGCCGTCGGGATATTGATGGAGAACGAGTACCAGATTGCGAAGAACAAAGAGCACTGCTGTAAGAAAAACAAAACTTTATAGGACACATTCAAGTAGAATAAGAAATTTAAATCGGATATAACTTACAGACATAACACGTTTCTGAGGGATTCCTATAAATTATTTAACTTTAAAAATTGAATATTTGCTGTTATCAATAGTAATTTCATGTAAATATAATTATTTAAACTTTCATATAAAATACCTGTAAAACCATTTACATTGGATCTAAAGTACTAAGACATTTTTGTTCAATCCGTCGAAAGGCATAGTTAATTTATTTCTCAAATATTACCAAGGTCTCCACATACTATGGCGATCGTCGGCTTCCTGTTGATTTAAATGCTTGAATCAGTGGTGTCCGATAATGATCTCTTCAGCGAAGAATTTGAGCTGGTGTCCAAATCGCTGCTAATGGTCGCTGCCGTTGCAAGTGAGCAGCACTTAAAACAAAAGAGTTGTCAATACTTGAAGGCGGCGTGGCAAATACTTTTAAAAACGTTTGTTGTTTGTCCTGGGCCAGGTGAAGCAGAACGTGTATTGTTAAAATCTGTGGAATGTGCGTTATTAAATCCTTATTATTGATAGACACCGAAGAAATAGAACTCAGAGGAGGACTAGTAGTGGTGATGGTATGGAAAGCTTGTGCCTATTGTTGTGAAGTTTGTAGCTCATAGTTGTAAAGGTTTACAGTTGTTTGTGGGTAGTTACTAACTGCAGGAACTATTTGGTACTATTTAAGCAAATGCTCCTGATGCCAATCTAGATGGTATCAATTCGTATGGCTGCATCAGAGTTAGAATATAAATCGAATGGCAAAGCAGAAAAAAATCGTCGTTTATTGGTTACTGATAGTGGTACAATATTGCCGGTAGCAAAAAAAAAAAAGTAGTGCCACTCGCAATATGTTACATACTCAAATTATCATCTACGCCTTCAAACTGGCTGACATAAGGTGGATTTTCCTCCTCGGCATATATCATAGAACTAGTCTTGATTTTGCGTATGTACGTATGTATAAGAGTGGCATGGGTTTAAAAGTCCATATATAAACTATAAATGTTTGACAGCTACTTCCAAAATTTCAACTTTTGCCAACATTGTACGGCAGGCCGGCTGAAATAAAAAAATTATTAATATGTTTTTAGATATATTTTTCGCTTTTAAAATCTTGTGGCAAGGCAGAAACAAGACGTTATTATTGGTTACTGTCAGTGGTACGCTATTACCTTTTGCAAAAGTCGTTGAAGAAAGTGGTCTTAAAGCCAATTTCCATCCTAAGGACAGAATTATTTAAATGGCTCTTAAGGCGTAAATTATATTCATCGCCATTCAATTGGCTGACATACCATCGGCACATTCCATAAAACCAGACTTAAACTTATGTATAACATTCAATTGTCACATTTAAACTATTGGCGTTGTACCTCTACCAACTTTGTATGGCGAGTCGGCTGAAATGAAAGGAAATTATTATATATTTAGAAATACTTTTCGCTTTGATAACATTGTTGAAGTTTGTATATTCTCTTAATTAATTAAACTTGGCTTAAGATATTTGCACACATCCTCATTTTCCCAGTGTTTCAGAGGCTCTGTTTAAAGCGCCTACTTGCTCAGTATTTTTATCTGTTCCTAAACATGCAACATTTCGTTTAAGCTTTGTTCTGGCAGTTCAAAAAATTTCATCTGATCTTTGTGTGTTTTTGAAATCTATAACAAAATTTTCAGCTTGATACAGACATAAATACAAAGCGACAGGGTATAGAGCGATTTTCGAATATGAATTGAAATGCTAAAAAATTGTTTTATTACTTTTCCATAAACCCTTCAATGACGTTGCTTGTCAAGATTCTACTAATTAGTACCCTAACATGAATATGAAACTTATATTTTATTCTAACTTTTTGAGTGTTCCAGAACAACTTAAAACGTATTAATTCCGGGGATTTTATAGGTAAACGTAAGACAGCAAAATACTAAATTAAGTGATTGAACATATTTTAGTTTTTTTAGTTGATTTTAACCAACAACTGCGGTTTTGGTGACAAACTTACATGGTGTATGGCCCTTGTTTTGAGAATGTTCAAGAATTTGTCACGAAAGGCATAAGTTTTATACAATTTTTATCATAAATAACAAATTATAAAGTTAATATATTTAATTTTTTGCAAAGCTTTAAATTTAAAATGTATCAACAATTAAAAAAAAACACACATTATGCAGACAGGTTTTTTATAAACAGAATGCTACAACGTTAACAGTGTAGTATCCCTTCCTATTCAAATGTGTATATTGATGGAGGTGTTTCATTTCTTATTTAAGGCTCCACAATATCAATATATGTATGTGCTATATAGCATTGTTTTCAAATGCACTGTAAAACCTTTAAAACTATTCAGCTGATGAATTTTAACCGATTTCGGTTGTCCATGGAAATTCAATTTCAGCTTTCTTGTGTGCTATCATGAGTGCATACATAGATATGTAGAACTAATTGATATTTAACTGAGTTATTGGCTCATGACAATTTGGTATAAGCAATAATGGGCAACGAAGTTTAACGCACCTAAAAATCTTAGTAGTCTTATACTCATCAGTTGAATGTAATTCAATAATAAGACCTAAATAATGTAGAAAAACGATACAATTTTCTTAATAATTGATTTAACGAAAACGGATCTGAATCTCTTTCGTTTGCATTTTTTGCAAGACAATTTTTTATTTTTTTGTTGAGTGGTTGTATTAGATGTTAAGTTTGTTATATATTTGTATGGCAATGTTTTCCTGAATACTAGAATTACAAAAATTGTAATTCATCTTTGTTTTTGTCATTCCCTTAAAGCAAGGATAAAGGTATAATTGTAATCAAATCTATTTTAAAAACAGAAGGAATTATAGTGTGAATGCAAAGTAACTTAAATACTGTTTACCTTTATTGGAATAAATAAACAGCCGAATAATTGTTTAAAAATACAAAATTTAAATGGCTCCAGGGTTATCGGACGAATTTCTAAATAGGTTCAATAAATTGGGAGACTTTACTGAAAATTCATCTAAAATATACAAACATACCCAGATTTACCCACACCACAAAGTAGCAGCTACAATAATTAAAAATATGTTTTGATTTAACAACCGAACAGAAAAAAATGTACCTAAACTCAGTCTCTTTGCTATTTAAAAAGGTATTGATTGCATAGCAAAGAATATTCAACTATTTCTCAACCACGAAATGGTAATTTGCTCATTCTCGCACGTGTCATAGAAAAATTTACAAAAGCTAAAACATTAGCAAACTTATGTAAAATAACCTGGAGACTTCTTGATAGCTTAAACTCTACAAACGGCGCCATATTCCCACTATGTGAAATTTAATTCGCAGAAAACGAAATTGTACAAAAGCTGAACGGACAAAGCGTTGCAGACGTAGAGAAATTTGCAAGGCTTGGCGAAGATAGTAAAACCTTAGACCAACAACCTCCAAAAAAAAAACAACAATATAAAGGAAACTCCTAAACTTTGCATAAAGAACAATCAAACATACAATACACCATCACAAATATTAATATTACCCAGTCGGAATCATTAAACAACTCATCAAGTGGAAACCAGCTGCTTTGGAAACAGCCAAAAACAACAAACTTCTCATGACTCCCTTGACAACGACGGAACGACCCGAGTCACATTTTGTTAACTCAACATCGGCTGTATCAACCAAAAGTTTTTTTCCCAGGGACGAACTTCCGATAGCAGCCGAGCTGTTACAACAACAACAAAGCTCTCATGTTTCCAATTAGTGCCTTAACAAAAATTCATATTATTTGCACAACGGAGTTAGAATCCTAGTTCCAACTAATTTATAAACACAAAAAATAATCCATTTACCTCACACTCTCATGAACACACAAAGTAACTAATCCAAAAACACAATAATGGAGTTTGTAATGCTACAGTGACATATCAACGGATTTGAAAATAATTATTGCAATATAAATTTACTAATAAGGGAAATAGACCCTAGATAATCTCACTCCAAGAAACCCACTGTGCTTTTTTATTTTTACCTACCCCGCCTAGAAACTATAGCTGCGAGTTTATGAATACTCCGTAGAGTACAACTTCTAAACAACGCGTAGGGGTATCTAGTTAAATCTAACATTCCACACAGCCAGCTGCATATAAATTCTGGCTATCAAATAATTGCAATAAAAATAAATGCCCACATAAAATCTACAGTTCTATCATTTTATATTCCTCCAAATGTAATGAGAGGCTTACTCTTGCCTTCATCCTGACGGATTGTCCAGGTTCTGGACTATATTTACTACTGGACAGATTTGTGTACGTATGAATACACATGTATATGCATGTAAAATTATTATTTTTACGATTATAATTTTTTATTTGTGTAACTTGAGTTTGCTTTCTCCTTTGCATTAGTTGAATTTAATTTGTTGAATATTATTTGATCTTAATTTACTTGTTTCCTTACTTGTTACCTATAACGCCTTTGCACAGTTTTTTTAAAAATTTACTTTATAGCATATATGGAAAATAAATAAGTAAATCTCCATCCAAATATAGACATTTCAGGGAAAGAACTTACTGCTACTACAGTCATATTAATAATTTTATTTTGCTTATCGGGGATTCTCACTGCTGGAATACAACTTTGGGATGCTCCGTGGGCACCAGTAGAGGAAATACTTTCTACATTTATAATTGTTTTTCCTACATCGATTTTGCATTTTGTACATTGCCCCTTCTCCCGATAACTTCTTGGTCTATACTAAATAACTTATGTACATAACAGCGATCATTTCTCGATAAAAGTCTTCACGAAATTGAATAATGTTACACCAGACTCTATTATTATTATAAGTAAGTTTCTCATTCATTTAGCTGACTTGTCAAAATACTCTGTATATGTAGAACAGGAATTTTAAAAAAGCAAACTTACTTAATTTCTTTAAACGTCCTAAAGTACCATCGCAATCCTAACCTTGATAATATTGGCTCCTATAAGAAAAACAATGCTATATTCTGTAAAGAAATAAAGTCTGTACAACAAATATGCTTTGAAAAATATACAAAAATGATAAACAGTAACACTCATATTTCAAGCATTTAGAATAAAATAAACTGTATTACAGCAGCGTCAAAGCAATTATTGCTAATACTGAAACTCTTACAGATCCGGTCAAAATAACAAATCATTTCGACAAACCTTATCGCTTCCAAATGCACGTCTAACTCTTCACTCATCTTTGCGAGCAACATAATTTCATATTTTTGGAAACTACCAATCAGTTGGTTGGAGCTTAATAGCTGCTTAAAATATAAGAGGTCTTGAACAAATATCATACCAAATCATTAAGCCACTAATAAAAACCAATAAACTCAAAACAGTAGAATTATACAACACCGTCTTTGGAAGTAGAAATATATCTTACGTCTGGAAATTGGTTGTGAAAACACAATTTCTTAACAATAACAACTGTTTTTCTACTGCAGTATTTTGACTCATATCACTGATGTCTTGCTGTTCTAAGGCCATGGAAAAAATAAATGCTACTATACTTGCGTAGTTTATTGAAATTAAGCATTTGACAAAAGGAAAGTGGCTTTCAGAGCAAATAAGAGTTGCGATAATGTTCTCCTTTACCACGACCATTATATATCTAAAGCTCTCGTGGCCAGAAACCATGCCACCCTGCTATCAATTGACTTTGATCAAGCAATTGATAACATCGGAGCCCATATAGTATTTATCGTCTTAAGATTTTGGCATATCGGCCCAAGAATTCACAATTTCGTCGAGTATTTTTTGTCTAATAGAAAGTTCAAAGTACGAATATGTTAAAAATATTCTCTATCAGTAGTACTATTACAAATAACTTTGAACGAAATCCACCCAACATGAATCTATCTTTAAATTTATGCAAATGATTTGATCTTAAGTAAAAGATCGACAGCTATACGGGAAGGCATAGTTAAAGATATTTGCGAATGTCAAAATGTTCGCGCAGCAAATAACTCTATAAAAAATAAAGATTTTTATTTATGTAGAAACCGTAACTACGACTAACACAACTGCAATATCTTCCACAACGGTTGTAGAATACAAAATGTTAAATAACTTAAAATCTTAGAAGTAATCTTACAAAGATCAACATGAGGGAGCATTTTACACACATTGAGAGGTCACAAGTCTTTGCCAGCCAATTGCCGTGTCAACATCGTTTGTTAGTCATTACGGTTTATATGGCAAGTGATCATGTGTATAGTGCTATTAAAATAGCATTGATTTTTTTATTGGTACATTGTAAATGAAAAAAATTAAATTAAAAGATTAAGAGTTGACGGTTTTGAATCTATACCTTACGTTATTCCCAACTATGACCATATTCCAAAATATTTAGTTGCTTCTGCTATACCACAATCAGACAACATGGAAACAAAGACTTTGGCTTCCTACAATGTCTTTTAAATTGAAAAAGGCCTCCATTTTATATTATGGGATTACTTGAACAACACTAAGATGCGATGCGGAAATCAGCCAAAAAAATTTCTTAAAGCAAAATATATTGATGTTGTTCTAGTAACTATAACCATGTATAAAACCCTTAACTCAGCTCAAGGACGAATATTTTCAAGAACAATTATCCATAGTTCTGAGGATAGTCTTTTGAAACCACTGGAAGACCAGAAAGTGATAGAAATTCTGAAATTGTCAAAAAGCGTGGAGGGTAATTATATACAAACGGGAGCGGCAATAGAAACGTTTGATCTCATACGTCGACCCGAAGTACGGCGACTAGGATGAAAAAGAGTAAGGGTAGAAGAGTTCGTGTCAAACCCAATGAGATGTGCTAACTGCCAGTGATTAGGAAACACTAAAAAAGATGTAAAAATATTGAGCTATGTAGATTTTGTAGTCTTGCCCTACCACATCATCCTTGCATAAGAAAGTTCTGTGTAAAACGCAACAATGAAACCCACACATGGCTTGACTGATCGTGACATTCTTTTTGAAAGCATAAATATGTTAATAAAATTAAAGCTGACAAAAGATGTACCATACGGGAGGCCAGCTAGAATATAACAAATACCAAAAACATTAAGAAAAGTACAGCCAACGAATTTGATACAAAGGAAGATAATACAACGAATGTGGATATTAGTAACAATAATTTAACAACAATTGCATCAAGTGAGCAATCCAATTGAGGCTCATCATTTAATAATATTGCAGATATAACAAGTAGTAATAATAATGGCAATGCTGCCACTAGCGATATACATGTTGAAGATAACAATTCTACTAACACATTGGGATTAAGAAATCCAACTAAGGAGACTACAGGTGTGGGTATATTAACAATATGTAGTAATATGATTTAAATGTATATTAATAGTACCAGAAACATTTAAAAAGGACCAAGCAAAGGACTGGCAACGAACAAGCGGACAAAGCAGCGAAGGCAGCAATCACATATCCATTAATAATGGAGATGCCATGTTTCAGTATTGTATTATCAACATCATTTAATATAAGTACATAAATAGCTTTAAGGAAGAATTGGAAAAGTGAGATTGTTTTTGTGGTGGCTTCATTCAGGCTTTTGCAGACCTAGATACAATTCCTCCATTGTTCAACTTCTGAGGAATGATGATTAATGCGTATCATATTCTAGTGGACTGTTCAGTATCCAGAATAGCTGATTCATTCGAGCACATTTTGAATTGCTCCAGACCTCGACGAACGGCAGAAATTTTAAAATCGTTTCCCAAATATAATATACCTGAGATTTACAGGATATTATACTAATAGAACGCGCAATATAGGCTTATTATCCTGCGCATAACTTTTGTCTACATTTTGTATTTTTATATATAAAATATATATTGAATAAATAAATAAATAAATAAATATACATATTACGTTACCAGTCAATGAAAAGTTTTGTTCACACTAATGAACTTTCATATCACACCAAAAGAACTGTTTTGAGAAAAATATATTATGGTTATACGGTAACAGCAATAAATACAATAAAATATCACAAAATAATAAATAAAGCAATTGACCAATATCTAGAGTTAGCCCAGCCAATTGGCATTTCTTTCAAATATTTAAAAAACCATTAACAAAAAAAAATGTTTTTTTAAAGATAACGGATCGAGCCTTATTTATACGGACGGCAGTAAATCTCAATATACTTTGCTATCTTATAAAGTAGTTGATAGCGTCGGAAAACATCTAATTCTTTCCACCCTTCATTAGTCTGTGATTTTTACAGCCGAATCTTGTGTTATTTATAGAGCTATTCAGTTGCCTTTCAGTGTTGAGAGTTCTCTCCATACCATTTAACAATAGCTGCAACACTGTAATTAAAACTAGAGATGTCCTTATTGATAATGAAGAAAAATAATATATGTGTCCCCAGCCACAATGGCATTCCTAAAAATGAAAAATCTGACATTCCTGCAACATATGCATTTTATGCACCTGTATTTTTACTACTAATTTTTAGAAAAATTGACCTCGGGCGCCATATTACAAATTACATTAAAGCTCAATTTAAGAAGTCTTTCCCGAAGCAATATCATTACTCCATCATGAACGTAACAAACAGCAGCACTATCTATCCAACAATAGCACAGTTTTCTCAAGACTACGATTTGCTTACCATTAAACATATTGTCGACGAATGTACAGGGTTATTCATCTTAACAAACACACATCTCCACAATATTCCATACACGTTAGTCTTAGAATTTCTTCATAAGATTAAATAAATAAATAAAACCAAAATATGGCGAGCAACTCTGTTGCTGTTCATAATTTAAATATTTAGTTTAATATTAATGAAGCTAGTAGAATAGAACATTTTTTATCTACTCTACTTTAGTATCTTTTAAGACCGCATTTAATTTAATAATTTTTTTTAACAGAACTACATGCGGAAGTATATACTTAGAAGATGATGAACTAGATTGAGGGGAATGTGATCAGAACCTTCGGCTACGAAATTCTCGGCCACTAACTAAAATACTTGTTGACTGTTTATTATGCATTTGGTTGTTAAATTTAGTGGCAGTTGCAAGAGGTATATTGTTAAAACGATTAGCGCAATTGAATAGTAGTGGAATTATTAACGTAATTACACATTAACCTATGAAAATGTAATTTTTTCGTATTTATAACTACTGTGTCCCCAATGCATTTTTCCCTAACGATGGCCTGGAAAAAATTATAAAACAAAAAATATGAAAAAACGTATTTAAGAATCTATTGTTATCTTCGCAATAACAAATTCGAGCTATCTGGATTACGCTTTGTAGGTACATTGTCCTCCGTATTTTTCTTGCTTTTCTTTGTTTGAGAAAATTAGAAAATCTGCGAAATATGTAGACACCGGTATCTTTATTTGACTTTATCTTCAATGGTTTATAGTTATAATATATTTATACCGCTGCTTTATCCAACTCAAATAATATTACAATTATGTAAAAACTATTTTGTGTTGTGTGTGTAATTACAAGTTTCCATACATGATTCAATTTTTTTAATATAATTTGACTGTTAGCAACAACTATAATATACAAAAGCCTGCTAATAAACTAAAAGTGTATTTCAATAAACATTAACCAACATAAAGAGGCTAATTACTATTTTGTAATTAGCACAGCTTTTTCCCACACTAGATCACCTTTTAAACCCAAAAGTATTACCTAAAAATGAAATAGAAGCGTTTTAAAAGCAATATGTATTGTATTTCATTTTATGTACTCCTCTATTGATGCAAAAATATCGCAGCCACGTTTATTCATAACATATCCGGCGAATTAAAAGCCAGAAATGTTTATAAAAGTTATGAACCAGGTGGCAAACTCACCACGCTACCTGAAAGTAAAATAAATTGGCTTTAAAATCGATATTAATTGAATTTCATTATACTCACCCTTAAAAATGTATAAAATATGAAGGCTGTGTTTATTAAAAGATAATCAACAACAGCTGTGTTAGTAAAAAAATGTTGGCAACATGGGAAATAAGAAGGCTGTCTTTATATTAGGGAAATTGGAGTAGTAAGCGAGGATGGAAAGTTGGTATTGAGGTTTGTAGGAATTGTTAATAGGTCATTAGTAGGAAGAGTTGGAATGAAATGATAGTGTTGGTATATTCTGTACGGAAAAAAATTTTTTAGGGTAATTTGACAGCATTTGGAAAAGTGAGGAGCAAAAAAAAAAAAAAAAAAAAAAAAAAAAAAGGTCCTCAATTGGTAAAAGTTAGGTAGGAAAAAATTTTTGGTAAAAATTTCCCGCCATTTCAAAAGTGAGGAGCAAAAAAAAAAAAAAAAAAAACGTCATCAAGTCGAGAAAGTAGGATGAAATTGGAAATTGAAAAAATTTTTAGAAAAATTGACCGTCGTTTTCAAAGTGAGGAGCAAAAAAAAAAAAAAAAAAAAAAAAAAAAAAGGTCCACAAAAATTTTTCAAAGGAAGTTGAGTATAAAAGTTCAGTCCAGAAAAATTTTTCAACAAAAGTTTGGTAAAAAAAGTTTCGACAGACTTCAGTTTTCAGTTTACATTTCTCTGCTTTCAGTTTTCTGTTTTCTGTTTCCAGTATTTTACTAAAGTTTAATATTAAAGTTCAAGCCACTAAAATTGTTGAAGTAAAGTTTTATATTAAAGTTCAACACATTAAAATTTTTCAATAGAACTTTGATATAAAACTTCAGCTCATTTAAAGTTTTGTACAGTTCGACAGAAGTTTAATATAAAAGTTCACCCAGGTCAAATTTTGTATATAAGTTCAGTCCGGTTCGCTTTGGTCCAGCTATAATTTGTCTAATAAAGGTTTGTATAACAGCTCTGTCCAGCAATAATTCTTTCGACTTAAGTTTCATATTACAGTTCTCTACACTAAAGTTGAATATGAAAGTTCAGTTGTAATTTTCCATTACAAGTTTAATATAGAAGTTCAGTTCAGTCCGGTACGCTTCCATTCGCTTTGGTACAGCAATAATTTTTCTACTAAAGTTGAATGTAAAAGGTAAGTCAGCTATAATTTTTGTACAAAATTTACATATAAAAGTTCAGTTCAGTCCAGTCCAGTCCTGTCCAGTCCACTTCCGTTCAGTTTGGTCTAGTCCAATCCAATCTGCCGCTCCTCATAGTAGACTTCACATCACCAACTTGGCAAGTGTTGATGGTTTAGCCGTCAGCGCCTATATAATTTTTTGCAGCTTTACTGTTTTTGCATGGCCCTTTTTTTAGAATTAGTAATAGAAACCGCAACAGATCCCCTAGCACACACGTTAGTAACCAACTATTATACCCTAACGACCGACAGACTGACCAACAGGAGTCTTACCCGCACCTACAATACCCTACTGAAAGATCGAACAACAGGGGTCTTACACTGTCTTACCCGCACCTATTATACCCTACCGACCGACCGACTGACCGACAGGAGTCTTACCCGCACCTGCAATACCTTACCGGCCGACCGGCAAAGTCAGATGCCTGCAATGCCGTATCCTATCCCAAGGCTTCAGTAGAACAACAATGCGAGCCCATTTACAAGCTCCCTAGGAAGTAGCCCCCGCTCACTAATACATTTCCCACAGTTTACCTCAAGATAATGCGGTATGACCTTCCTCGAGGTCCTTTTACTCATCTCTCTGCAGCCATACCGTCAATATCTGGCAATTTCCTACTTCTTCTAACCCGGCGAATACTGTTGGGTAATACCGATCCGTTAGCCATCCACATTCACCACTGATCAATATTACCGACTGACCTTGTCATCATATATCGTCACGGATCCCTAAAGTCTACTACTTTGTTACTATAACAACGCATTTCGAGGACACGCACTCTGGGCCAACGTATGTATGTATTCGCCCAACCTATTCCACCACCACCAACTCCTCCACCATCTAAGAAACTATTTCCCTGCTAGTAGAATTTAAGTTCAGTTCTTGACGGACATAGCGAACAACAAAAATAGCAGCCGGCGTAGCAATGGAACACTAAAAAGTATTTCCCTGCTAGTAGAATTCAAGATTAGTTGCTGACGGGCCTTGCGAACAACAAAAACTGCAGCCGGCGCAGTAAAGAACCACACAGGAACACTAGAATGTATTTCCCTGGTAGTAGAATTCAAGATCAGATAGTGACGGATCTTGTGAATAGCAAAAACCGGTGTAGCAACCAAACACACAGGAACACTATAAAGTGTTTCCCTGCTAGTGGCATTCAAGATCAGCTCTTATAATGAAAAGAATTGGATCCATTTTCAATAAATCAGAATCATAATAATGCTAAGAGATAAGAAAAAGTAAGAACGCATTGTTAGGTGGCTTTGTTTTCTCTTGGACTAGCTAAATAAATCTTCTATTCATCTAATTTCTTTATCGGCTGTCTCAAAGAATAAAATAATTGCAATCAATAACACAAAAGTCTATTTAAACACGCAATTAAAAAGAAAGGAATCAATAATAAAACACAGGAACATTTCCGACGACATTAACATACAACTGACCAAAATGCCAGTGTTTCTTCCATGTACTGTGTGTCTTAATTTCATGTTAAAAAATATGACAAGATTACCACAGTTAATGTTCAATCTGAATCTGAGAAACACAAATGTTTCCTGTACTTTATATTGACATCATATATACTTATACTATATTGAAGTTTTAAAGTCACCATTTATCTCTAATATATATAAAGTTGTTATCCTTAAAAGGACAGATTAGTTCTTTTAAATCTAGAGTTATTGTTGATATCGCGTCTATCGACAAAACACTCAAATGTTTGCTGCAATTTCTATTGCCATAAACACACAGTTTTAAACTAAATATTTATCACTTTATTATATATATTTATTATCGTAAAAAGGACAGATTTGTTTTTAATTTGCAGCCTCACCTTATGTACCTTAAAGAGAAAGAAAAGTATTATTAATGAACACTTTTTGTATTTCATTACACATACTTACCTTATTACAGCTTTTCCCCATAAGTAGAGCACCTAAAAAAGACAAAAGTATTAAATAAATAGACGAATAAATATATTACAATACACTTATTCTTACCATGTAACTAAAAAGAACACATTTGTTAAAAATTTCCACCCTCGTGCTGCACCATAAAGAGAAAGAAAACAGTATTTTTATATGCACACTTTTTGTATTTCATTTAACTTACCACATCACAGCTTTTTCCCACACTAGATCACCTTTAAACCCAAAAGTATTACCTAAAAATGAAATAAAAAAGGTTTTAAAAGCAATATGTATTGTATTTCATTTTACTTACTCCTCTATTGATGCAAAAATATTCCAGCCGGTTTTATTAATAACATATCCGGCGAATTAAAAGCCAGAAATGTTTATAAAAGTCATGAACCAGTTGGCAAACTCACCACGCTACCTGAAAATAAAATAAATTGGCTTTAAAATCGATATTAATTGAATTTCATTATACTCACCCTTATAAATGTAGAAAATATGAAGCCCGCATTTATTAAAAGAAATTCAATAACAGCTTTGAAGACCTGGAGCTTGGGAAAATTAGACAAACATAATTATAATTTTTATTTAGTAATTATAGTACTTACATACACAATAAGCTCAAAAATTAACATCCGACTATGAAATTTTGTGCTCGACACGATCATAAATTGTAGGGCAGTTACATGCGATTACGGCTATCCTCTGAACATCACTATTTAATACATTAAAATATGTACAACCCGTGCAAGTTCTGTATAAAATAGACAATCAATTTTGAACAGTTTGTCCATAACAAAAATATTGAATAAAATTACGAACCAATTACAGGTCCTAGTCACAATTTAATTAACTTATCCATGTCGATTTCATATGCTCCTCAAGATAATAAACACATAGCGACATAGCGACATCAATGATCCAATAATGCATTCATAAAAGTAAGGAAGGAGAAAAAAGATTACCAAAGGAAAGTTACGCTTTTAGTTTCCAATTTGTTTACTAGTAAGTTAATGCCCTAGTCATTTTGATAAAATATCCATAAGCCCTCAGGCAAAAGCACTTACCTTTATTTCAAAGAATATAAACAAACGTTTACGAAGTATTTTGCGTCTTAGACCAGTTTGTTAAGTAAAGTCAATTCTCTAAACATTTGCCGGTGTTTATTTAGCTTGTTAAGATATAAAGATGGTATTAATGTTCTCCATTTGTTGAAAATAACATAAGCTTTTTATTCGCTCTGTATATTAGTTTTATTAGATAGAAATGAGATTATTGAAAGTATTCTCTTAAATAGTAGACATAGTTAAAGCAAACAAAATGCAACACGTTGTTATTTAATTCTACTTATTTGTATTTTTAAAATAGCAATAGAACACTTTATATTTACCGGTATTTTTCATATTGATAGAAAACTGTTCACAAGCATTCTTTATTGGCTGTGTAGTAAAAACCAAAAAATATATACATTTCCAAAAGAACAATAATTACAATACCTCGGATGCTGCCACACGTTGCATATCAATACAAAGTAAAAATGTATTAAAACTGATCTTACTTAAAAATTGTGTATTGAGTAAAGTTAATTAATATTAGCCACTTAGACAAATAAAAATGACTTGAGTATAACGATCGACTGCGTTCATCCAATCGATCATTATACTCAAACTCTTTATAGGTATAACTTTTTCGATTGCTGCCATGTTTAAAAATGCCAAATCTTCCAGAAGATAAAGACCATGTACTCACACTTGCCTATGATCATTGAAAAAGCAAAATGGTAAGTAAAAGAATCAAAATTGATTGCAGAAAAGCAATAATTTATTTGTAAGCTAAGATTTAATACTAATATGTAGTTAATACGAGCTCATATGCTATAGCTACCGGCGCCTTTTAGTATATATTTTTTAAATTTATTTGTAAAGTATATTCTAAATACATAAATAATAAGAGACGGATCATGTAGTAATCAGGTAATTTATTAATTTTTAAAATAATAATCAAGGTTTTGACGCTTAGTTATCTACATTCCTCCTACGCTTTTCACAATAACTAAGCAATTTAAATATTACATTGCTTGCAACAATCGTTGTAAATATTACAGATATGTATATAAATTTGTTCACAAAGTACACAGTTAATAGAAAATGAATAAATTTTACTTTAGTGTTTGAGCCGAATATGGTAAAACCATGTTTTTTTATTTTGTATACGTATAATGGCAACTGCAATTGAAAATAATAAACATTTAATTACATTCTAGCCGACTAGATTTTGGGTAAAAGTAGACTATAACCGCAAGAAATCTATAATCATTTCAAAATCCGTTCCAAGTGAAATCAAAATAAACATGTTTTACATCATTGCTTTGTGTTATTAATCAACATAGAACTAAAACATACGTACATATTTAGCTGTACCACCCTCGCCCAAACAAGGAGCAAATACAAGTAAGCAAATTCTTAAATACATATTGATTGTTAATAATTAATAGAGTATTTATGTCGACTGGAGTTATATTCATTAATCATTTGTTTCATACTTTTATTATTTAAGAAATATTTTTAAAGCTTTAGAATTATAATTGATTTAGAATTATTGGTAAAGTTTTCACGTTGTAGACGGAAATCGCCCGTGTGAGTTTTATATCAGAAAGTGATACAATATATTGAAAAAATGTAGACGTTTGTTTTTCAAAAAGATAGCGTAATGCCTTCGTACGATGTAATGTAATGTAATGTAAGATTGTACAATAAGTTTTGAGCATAATACAAATATGTATTTACTTACTTTCCTTTATTATGATCCCTTAAAATAAATAATAATTTTTCCTTAAAATGCACTGAAGTACAATCTGGTGGAATTAATATTAATTTTACGGTTTTGAAAATGTTAATTGTATACGGCCAAGAAAGTGGTCCAATATATTGAAGAATTTAGATTTCTTTTTCAAAGAGGATAACACAAAATAGTTTGTAATGCCTTGGTAAGATTATGTAATAAGTTATGTGGATAATTTATAGTATATTTACTTACTTACTTACTTTTAAGATATGTACGTATGTATATCCATAAAATGAATCACAATTTTTTTTTAAAAATTAGCTGAAGCACAATCTGATGGTATCAAAGTTGCGATTTGGAAAATGTTAATTGCAGAAGGCCAAGATTATTGGCATTATATTTATTTAAATATGTATCTGTTTTTACTTCTGATTTCGGCCCTTTTTATATTCTTTATTACGCAACTAGATAACAAACATAATATGTATGCAAGTGTACGTTGCTAGCCATATTTTTTAACAAACATCTTTGAAAACAAACAAAAAATTTAATATTAGAAGTGGATATTCTGAATTTACACGTGTTAAATGTTTATAAATCAATTAGCTATTATCAATTGTACATGCATCTTACAATTAGTAAAACTATTTTCATTTTAACTCAGAAATTACAGATTGATAGAGGGATGGATATTAGTTATATACATATGAATGTATGTACATACTCGTATATGCAAATTATGCTAACACTCATTGATGGGTATTCTTGTTGGTAAATGATTAAATAAATAGAAATCTAGACCTTAAATATTTTTCTGACATGCATACATACATATTTATGAAAAGATGTATCTAAAACTAAACTACTCCTAGTAACATTTGGACTACTAATGAATCTATCATTGAACGATTTTTTTTTTTTTTTCATTTTAAATATCATTGACAAAATAGTCATTAGGTCGACAGTAAGAAAATAATTCATCTTAAAGATAGCTTTATTCGTTTTTATTACCACTAAATAAAAAACCATATTTTTAGCAACAACTTGTCTATACAGAAGTTTGAAGTTAAATGTGAGACTATTTCTCATTAATTAAATTATATATTTTCGTAGTGGTAACTTTTTATTGTTCATTTCATGTTTAAATAATATTAAGCAACTTGGTACCAAATAAAAGATTCTTTCTTATTAGATGAACTCTATCTTTGTGCAAAATCTATCCAAATAATTATAATGTAAATATTCAATTATGACAAGAAAAGAAATTAAGTTTAAGAAATTCAGTGCAAAAACAAAGCATAAGAATTTAATTTATATTATTTACTTCAAACATAAAAACGTTGGCTATTTTCTGACTTATTTTCTAATTAGATATTATGTTTAATAATATTCCATTCTTATATTCTAGTTATTTATATTTGTGTATTCAATAGTAAACAAGTTTGAAGGGTAAATTTCCAAAAGTAGGATTTAATTTTACTCTACAGTTGTATAAACATACATAAGTACATATAAATAATTTCAAGTATTCTAATTAAACAGCTAGAAAATTTGCAAAACATCCGCCCCCATGTAATCGTTGCTTGGAATTCTTCTTTTGTCCTTGAACGCCACAATAAGAAGTTTCCTTTTAAATTTTCTTAGCCTTATACAGAAAGCTTTAACAATATGATGATGAGATGATAATCTTTTTCTATATGGTGTTTGGTTCTAAACGAACGGAATTTTGTAAATTGGCCTAAAACTTAAATAAATGTATGTGGTTAAGAGAAAACAATATCATCTTAATATAGATTTGTAATAATAAAAACTACTCGTGGTTTAAAAGTAGTTTTTAAAAACTAAATCTTTAACACGGAACGCGTTAGTATAAACAAAATAAATGCTTTATAATTATATGTTATGTATACATATTAAATCTAAAGACATGCGTTCAAAAGTTAATAAGTGAATGTAAGTAATTTTTTGATTACTTGGTAAATAGTTAAATAAAAGAATATTAATAAGCATATAAAATTGCCTTTCATATACATATATGACGACGTTGCAATCAGAATAATCTAAGTAACATTATTACCAATGATGAGATTATTACACAATGGCATAGAAAAATCAAAATTCTATCATTCCACACTTTCTATTTTGAGGGATCGGAACATATCACTATAGAATTAGTGTAGTCTGTAAAGTAAAGACATGCCACAGTGATCCAAATAGTCAGTTGGAATGACAACTACACGGATGTATATGAAACGGTTGATCTGAAAACAAATCATATGGAGTCTTAATTTTTTATTTTAAACCTTAAGAATCATGTATCGAAAAAACACCCGAAAGCAGCCTAATACCGAATCAAAAAGAAAAATTCAAAAATTCGTGCTTCCCATCCATCATTAGTTTTAATTGACACTACCACATGTTCCTAGGAGAGGCAATCGGGAAGCACTAGATGATGAAATCCTATTGCCTGCTAAGTTCGGTGATGGTTGAGATGTGGTTTAGCTTATGATGAAGTATATTGTTTTTCACCTTGTAGCTACCTACATTGTTACTATATTCATCATATTTGTATACTGCTATAGTGATCTAAATAGTTTTTTGGGAAAATATGAATGTATGCGTTATTAAATAAAATATATTGATTCAACTGGCTTCTTTTTTTTAATTAATCAGAAGTATATTTAAAAATAATAATAAAAAATAAAATTTTTTGAGAAACATACATGTTGTGCCCTAGAACACTCTGGTTCCAACGTCATCATATTTGTTTTTAAATGTGTTACAAGTCCATACGTTATCAAACATTCAAATAGTTTTATACAAATACTGTTGTTTACTTTGAGTTTTGAAATTTAACTTTGAGTGTTACACACATTCCGAGCTAAACATTTATTCGAATTTTTTCCTCCTTTTTTGTGGTAAATTAAGTTTTGTTAAACACACAATTTCAAAGTAAGCGCATATACGACGAATTCCTAATCGTTTATATCTAAGCAGTAATAAATACATATGTATGCAAGTATATACTATGGGATATTGAGAAAAGTAACGTCCATCTACGGGGGTATTAAGACCTTCGGTAATAAAGATGTTTTTTACCTTTTAATTTGCAGTTGCGTTTAGGATAGAAGCGTGTTTCTTATCAAAAATTAAAAATAATTACAATACATACATATTTTTATTTAATGTAAAGTTAAAATTTAGCAGTTTAAAAGTTGAATATAATTCAATGGAAGAATTCTGGATCAATAAATACGATTTTATGAAATGTTTGTAGCTGAGTTCAACAAACGTATCTAAGAAGCCACTAAGTTTCAAGAGTTGCAATGACACGAATATAATTTACAAAATTACTAGTTTATTATTGTTGTTCTCTAACTAAAATATTAAAAGATTGTGCTACGTTCAAAAGGAAGAGAATATTTTCTCTGCTGCATATAGCCAACATTGTCTGATACGAAAATTAATTTGTTTAATTTTAAAGGACTGGTAAGTGCAACATACTTTTGGCATCCTTATACATATGGGTATCTATGTATGTATGCCATTGCGATATTTTTGTAGTTTTGACTCGTGAACTTTCTTTGTTTTACCAAACCGTAGCTAATTTAATACAAAATGTATTATTTAAAAACATTGCCAGAATATTTATTTACCTGTAATTACTAAACAACTTTAATTTATTTTTGGATTATGCAGTACAACAAGATATAATACATACATACATATATACCTACATATATAACAACTTTTGTTGTGTTATTTCCTAATCCAACATATCGCACCCTAAATCAAAAACAGTCACAACTCAAAGTTGGTCAAACTTGGATTTTTTCATACACCACTTCTCAGAATAAATCTCTAACGACCGCAAACATTTCTTTCCCATCACCGTCTTCTTTAGCTCAAAAAATAGCGATGTGCCGGCTTGCATGTTGCTTGCGTCGCCTTAACTACGGACTGCTTTTTTTAGTTATGACAGTGCGCATGGAGGGAGTAATTTAGTTTAGTTATGCGTTTGAAAATTAATCATTTTTGTAAAACAGTTTTTAGCCATTCCTGAACAGTTGATTCTTTGTGTTGTGACTATTTTTCATTTAAAGTACGGTAAGTATAACGTTATTACTAACAGTTACCAAACACTCTTCTAGGGCAATACCATTTAAATTGAAAATTTTTAGTGTCCAACAAGTTTTTGTGTACATACATAGTAAGTAAAAATAATTGAAGAGAAATTTGTATCTATGACCTTTTTTTATGTTCTTAATGCTTAATCTTTTTATTTTAGCGGATGATTGGAAATTTTAATATTAAATATTCAAATAACGCTTTTAAGCTGAATGCTTTTTGAAGTTTTGGTTTATCATATCTTTAATTAATAGTTGAATCAAATTTAATAGGTTTAGAATTGATAAAGTAGATACACACATACATACATACATATATATTGAATTCAACTTTACCAAAATTATTAATTGGGAAATTAGAATTTAAATAGTCGTGTATTCCCAAAAATGCAACAACTAGAACATTATAATTTTCATGCAAATTTTTCAATTAATTATTAAAAAGTTAGTTTTTGTTAAAACCCTATTTGATCTTTTTTCGCCCTAAGTTAACTGTATGTTTGATTTCTCAAGTGTTTTCTTTATAAGTTGATGAAAAATAATACTTATGGCCTGTTTCTTCAAAACATAATTAGCGCGATTCAAATGCTATCTATAAATACTTTTCTGCAATTTCATACATACATAAACTTAATATATCACAACTTTATAATAATATAAATAAGAAAAGTATTGGTTTTAATGTTTGAATATCTAAAAACACTTTTTTACTTACATTCATACGTCAGATCAAACTGTTGCATATAAAAGCATATGTACATACATACTCTTATGTATAAGCAATGAAAATACGTTTCGGTTACTTCAAAATAGAGCGTTGTCAATTAAAATTTAAAAATACATTATAGAGATTACGCTCTCTTATTCAAATGAATTAACAAATTATACACGCTTAGTACGAAGGCTTTCATATGTAAAGAAATTACACGCTTTTTGGAATTTGTTATAACGTCTAAAATACTTGCAAATAATCACAAAATATGGTTCTATTTTATTTATCTTTTAGTTGGTCATAGTACGCAAGATATTTAATAATAATTGGTGATAATGCTGTTGCGCAATCGGCCGATAGGGATATGTGTACAAAACTTATTGAGAAAGTTCAAATTGCATCCCAAACAAATTTCACTGTCGCATACTTACCAAAAGTGGCAAGTAATGTTAGCAGCGTAGTACCATCAATTGACCTCGTTAAGTTGAACGATAGCAACACGATTGATTTATTTTCCACTAATTCTTCTAGTTGGCACCAATATCAAATTAATGATTTAAGTAATCATAGCCGCAGGTTATATGACTGCAACTGTACAAAGTTATTGCTCCACGGAGCTGTCGACCCATTTACAAGCTTTCGAGCAAATAGTGTGTCATATTATGATGATGAACATCCAGCAGATTTCGTGAAAAACCTTGGTATGGAAGAAAATAATCGTTTAGAAAATACGAGCAACAAGAAGGATAATCAGAAGTGTTTAACAAAGTTGTTAAATGAACAAAAAATCCCTCTTCTTATTAGGAGTGGTTGCAGCAATTTCACAATGCAACAACTCAAGGTAAAAGCTCCTCCTATCAGTGCTCGATATCAACAACAAGTTCATAATGCCACTTCACCACTAAATACATCTACAAAAGCTTCCGCAACATACTCAAAAGACCAGGAGAAAAACAGAAACTATAGATAAATTAAGATTTTGTCACCAAGCATTGCTTCATTACAGCGCCAGTCAAGGCCAGCAACAAATGAATAAAAATCTGGGGAATAAATGAAAACCTAATCAAAGAACTGCATCTAAAACTACAAATACTTTTCAGAGAAAACCCAAGTCTAGAAATTCCCATAAAAATGCTCGAAGGTGGCTTCAAAGAATTGGGGAAATTCAATGGCCAGCTATTTAATCAAAGGAAAGTGTAATTTAAATACAAAAACCTATAGACAAACTTCAATGTGAACCAAGCGTAGCCAATAATGACTATAACACGCATTATTCTGATCTTCCTTATATTGGAGCAATAACACTCGATGATGGATTGGAGAGGTCGAAAGCCAAAAAGGGCTGATATCTGCCATTCTATTTACAAGAATTATGGAACTATACCGCCGGAGAAACCTAAACCAGAAAAACGTTACAATTGTACATCTAGTATACTTAACAAGGAAAATCACTGCTTTAAGAAGCAGGCATATGAAAAACCTTTGAATTTATGATTACGATATCAACTGATTGATTCCTATTCAATATCAAGTAGCGACAAAGTATCAGAAACTAGGTGCACCTGCGCTACGCCAGTTAGCACTCTATGTAATTTTTCTATGTGACTCAATGTAAGAGAACAACCTAAAGAAGTGTTTAAACTACTTTTATGAACAAAATGAGGATGAAAAGGATTTAAATAAATCTAATCAATCTGTCTTATCCGCGAATGAAGGAAATCAACATCCTATTGCTACATGCTATAAAAAATTATTACAGAGCGGCGTACTTCCACTCAATGTTTATCGTCAGGTATAATGCAATAAAAAGAGGCAATCAACCTGCACTGACAATTCCATACCAAATGATTTTTTTTCTTCCACAAGAATTAGAACAATCTTAAAATACTCAAGTTAGAATAAACTTAGATTGTCAGGAAACTTCGTTCATGCCCTTTTCCCTCTCCGATTAGAAAGTTCTGGGGCAACTGCGATAAATTTGATCCAAAAGCAACCGCTAATAGTACCTCAGAAATGTAAACTCTCAGCTATTTTTATACCACATATGAAAATTATCGAGTGGCGTACTTCCACTCAATATATATGGCCAATATAATAAAATAAAAAGAGATAATCACCAAAATAAAAAGAGATATGACACCATCCTCAAACAACGATTTTCTAAAATTTCCATACTCTTCCACACCTTAAGCACTACTTTCAGGCAGATCTGTAAATGTCAGTAAAGATTTAGTCAGGCCAAACTCAGAAATTATGCCTTTTGAAGTGATTAAAAATGAAACATGTTTATTATGCATTAAGGAATGTTCATCCTATTCATCTCCTAATCCAACAAAATTAACAAAATCCCGTTGTCTGGAAAAACTTAACAAAGAAAAAAACAAAAAATGCCAGCTCACGCCTAGTACAAAAATTCAACCAAAAGGACAAATTTTAAAAATCGTTTAAAGAAAAAGGGTTTCATATACAGATGGAACAACTTGAATCAACAATTTTATTATTTATTTATTTCAAAATCGGACAGAATATATGTATACCCAACGGCATACAATAAAATACAAATATTGCAACATTCACGACGCCAGAAGAAAACAGTCAGCGACAACTTAATTGTAAAAATACATACATACAAAATATGATTGTGCAAATTCAATTAAGTATTGTCATAATTATTAGACTTAATTTGGAAAAATATACGACGCTCCTAGATATGATTACATAAAACAAACTTCTACATCCAAGAGAAAAAATGTTTGGCTCATTGTACAAAACATAGTTCAAAGAAGACTGTGGAATATAAGACATTTATATTATCTATTAATATATGTAAGTATGTATGTATATACATTATTTGATTTGGATTGCTTAAGAGCCTATCATTAGTCTAAAATTGATTTGTAATCACAAGCTGCCAGAATACATTAATGTTTCATTTTTAAATTTTGTAATAAAAAAAAAATTGTTTGTTAACGGAGCTTTGTTTTTGTGGAATTGAAAAGATGGTCCAGAAAAATGTTGTGGCAACAACAAAACAAACCTTTATTTTTTAGTAAACGAAGGACTTAAATTGTTAACTCATTTAATAGTTATACGTATGTACATGTATGTATATACACACATACGGTTAGTTTATTGTTTGCACAATATGAAAAAACGAGAATTCATCATTAAATTACTATTATATTGAAGGCCAGTAAAGACAACAAACTAGTAGTTAGAAATAACATTCTAGTCCCAGGAACTGTCGTGTAAACATACGAAACCGCCTTCAAAAATACTAAAAAGTACATCAATACATATGTACATGTAGTGGCTAGCCATAAATATAAAATATTTCCTATGAATTAATATTAATGAAATAAAAGTTTGTTATTTTAGTACTTAAACAATTGCCACAAAAGAAAAAATATAATCTTTACCCTCTGTCCAGACTGATGTGCGAGCTCGTGGAGAATATCATGGATTGCTCTAATGAAGCGAACTGAGCTAAAGTCATGAAATCCCTACTGAGGTACAATGTGCGACTCCATGAATTATAATAATATGTAATGCGCCAATAGTTTAAAGTGATATTATTAATTACTGTATTTTGTTTTTCTGTTTTAATTTATCCTTCATGTTGAAACTTATTCGAGCGCATATACTCCAGCCACCAGCGTCTTTATTTTGTATTTTATAAATTCATTTTGTAAAGTATACTTTTCATAAACAATAAAATAAACATACATATATACTTAGCAAAATCATACTTATAACGAATCGTTTTATAATCAATGCCCATCTCGACTACGACTTAATACATATCTGCTACATAAGAAAAAAATCAAAAAATCAAATCAATAAATTGGAAATTAAAAGGAAATGTCAATAAATACAATTACCTGGTTCTTGCAGTTGCTTTATGTACTTTTACCTAGTAACACACCGGCGATTCAGAAAACCAAGAGAACTACGCCGTCGGGATATTGATGGAGAACGAGTACCAGATTGCGAAGAACAAAGAGCACTGCTGTAAGAAAAACAAAACTTTATAGGACACATTCAAGTAGAATAAGAAATTTAAATCGGATATAACTTACAGACATAACACGTTTCTGAGGGATTCCTATAAATTATTTAACTTTAAAAATTGAATATTTGCTGTTATCAATAGTAATTTCATGTAAATATAATTATTTAAACTTTCATATAAAATACCTGTAAAACCATTTACATTGGATCTAAAGTACTAAGACATTTTTGTTCAATCCGTCGAAAGGCATAGTTAATTTATTTCTCAAATATTACCAAGGTCTCCACATACTATGGCGATCGTCGGCTTCCTGTTGATTTAAATGCTTGAATCAGTGGTGTCCGATAATGATCTCTTCAGCGAAGAATTTGAGCTGGTGTCCAAATCGCTGCTAATGGTCGCTGCCGTTGCAAGTGAGCAGCACTTAAAACAAAAGAGTTGTCAATACTTGAAGGCGGCGTGGCAAATACTTTTAAAAACGTTTGTTGTTTGTCCTGGGCCAGGTGAAGCAGAACGTGTATTGTTAAAATCTGTGGAATGTGCGTTATTAAATCCTTATTATTGATAGACACCGAAGAAATAGAACTCAGAGGAGGACTAGTAGTGGTGATGGTATGGAAAGCTTGTGCCTATTGTTGTGAAGTTTGTAGCTCATAGTTGTAAAGGTTTACAGTTGTTTGTGGGTAGTTACTAACTGCAGGAACTATTTGGTACTATTTAAGCAAATGCTCCTGATGCCAATCTAGATGGTATCAATTCGTATGGCTGCATCAGAGTTAGAATATAAATCGAATGGCAAAGCAGAAAAAAATCGTCGTTTATTGGTTACTGATAGTGGTACAATATTGCCGGTAGCAAAAAAAAAAAGTAGTGCCACTCGCAATATGTTACATACTCAAATTATCATCTACGCCTTCAAACTGGCTGACATAAGGTGGATTTTCCTCCTCGGCATATATCATAGAACTAGTCTTGATTTTGCGTATGTACGTATGTATAAGAGTGGCATGGGTTTAAAAGTCCATATATAAACTATAAATGTTTGACAGCTACTTCCAAAATTTCAACTTTTGCCAACATTGTACGGCAGGCCGGCTGAAATAAAAAAATTATTAATATGTTTTTAGATATATTTTTCGCTTTTAAAATCTTGTGGCAAGGCAGAAACAAGACGTTATTATTGGTTACTGTCAGTGGTACGCTATTACCTTTTGCAAAAGTCGTTGAAGAAAGTGGTCTTAAAGCCAATTTCCATCCTAAGGACAGAATTATTTAAATGGCTCTTAAGGCGTAAATTATATTCATCGCCATTCAATTGGCTGACATACCATCGGCACATTCCATAAAACCAGACTTAAACTTATGTATAACATTCAATTGTCACATTTAAACTATTGGCGTTGTACCTCTACCAACTTTGTATGGCGAGTCGGCTGAAATGAAAGGAAATTATTATATATTTAGAAATACTTTTCGCTTTGATAACATTGTTGAAGTTTGTATATTCTCTTAATTAATTAAACTTGGCTTAAGATATTTGCACACATCCTCATTTTCCCAGTGTTTCAGAGGCTCTGTTTAAAGCGCCTACTTGCTCAGTATTTTTATCTGTTCCTAAACATGCAACATTTCGTTTAAGCTTTGTTCTGGCAGTTCAAAAAATTTCATCTGATCTTTGTGTGTTTTTGAAATCTATAACAAAATTTTCAGCTTGATACAGACATAAATACAAAGCGACAGGGTATAGAGCGATTTTCGAATATGAATTGAAATGCTAAAAAATTGTTTTATTACTTTTCCATAAACCCTTCAATGACGTTGCTTGTCAAGATTCTACTAATTAGTACCCTAACATGAATATGAAACTTATATTTTATTCTAACTTTTTGAGTGTTCCAGAACAACTTAAAACGTATTAATTCCGGGGATTTTATAGGTAAACGTAAGACAGCAAAATACTAAATTAAGTGATTGAACATATTTTAGTTTTTTTAGTTGATTTTAACCAACAACTGCGGTTTTGGTGACAAACTTACATGGTGTATGGCCCTTGTTTTGAGAATGTTCAAGAATTTGTCACGAAAGGCATAAGTTTTATACAATTTTTATCATAAATAACAAATTATAAAGTTAATATATTTAATTTTTTGCAAAGCTTTAAATTTAAAATGTATCAACAATTAAAAAAAAACACACATTATGCAGACAGGTTTTTTATAAACAGAGTGCTACAACGTTAACAGTGTAGTATCCCTTCCTATTCAAATGTGTATATTGATGGAGGTGTTTCATTTCTTATTTAAGGCTCCACAATATCAATATATGTATGTGCTATATAGCATTGTTTTCAAATGCACTGTAAAACCTTTAAAACTATTCAGCTGATGAATTTTAACCGATTTCGGTTGTCCATGGAAATTCAATTTCAGCTTTCTTGTGTGCTATCATGAGTGCATACATAGATATGTAGAACTAATTGATATTTAACTGAGTTATTGGCTCATGACAATTTGGTATAAGCAATAATGGGCAACGAAGTTTAACGCACCTAAAAATCTTAGTAGTCTTATACTCATCAGTTGAATGTAATTCAATAATAAGACCTAAATAATGTAGAAAAACGATACAATTTTCTTAATAATTGATTTAACGAAAACGGATCTGAATCTCTTTCGTTTGCATTTTTTGCAAGACAATTTTTTATTTTTTTGTTGAGTGGTTGTATTAGATGTTAAGTTTGTTATATATTTGTATGGCAATGTTTTCCTGAATACTAGAATTACAAAAATTGTAATTCATCTTTGTTTTTGTCATTCCCTTAAAGCAAGGATAAAGGTATAATTGTAATCAAATCTATTTTAAAAACAGAAGGAATTATAGTGTGAATGCAAAGTAACTTAAATACTGTTTACCTTTATTGGAATAAATAAACAGCCGAATAATTGTTTAAAAATACAAAATTTAAATGGCTCCAGGGTTATCGGACGAATTTCTAAATAGGTTCAATAAATTGGGAGACTTTACTGAAAATTCATCTAAAATATACAAACATACCCAGATTTACCCACACCACAAAGTAGCAGCTACAATAATTAAAAATATGTTTTGATTTAACAACCGAACAGAAAAAAATGTACCTAAACTCAGTCTCTTTGCTATTTAAAAAGGTATTGATTGCATAGCAAAGAATATTCAACTATTTCTCAACCACGAAATGGTAATTTGCTCATTCTCGCACGTGTCATAGAAAAATTTACAAAAGCTAAAACATTAGCAAACTTATGTAAAATAACCTGGAGACTTCTTGATAGCTTAAACTCTACAAACGGCGCCATATTCCCACTATGTGAAATTTAATTCGCAGAAAACGAAATTGTACAAAAGCTGAACGGACAAAGCGTTGCAGACGTAGAGAAATTTGCAAGGCTTGGCGAAGATAGTAAAACCTTAGACCAACAACCTCCAAAAAAAAAACAACAATATAAAGGAAACTCCTAAACTTTGCATAAAGAACAATCAAACATACAATACACCATCACAAATATTAATATTACCCAGTCGGAATCATTAAACAACTCATCAAGTGGAAACCAGCTGCTTTGGAAACAGCCAAAAACAACAAACTTCTCATGACTCCCTTGACAACGACGGAACGACCCGAGTCACATTTTGTTAACTCAACATCGGCTGTATCAACCAAAAGTTTTTTTCCCAGGGACGAACTTCCGATAGCAGCCGAGCTGTTACAACAACAACAAAGCTCTCATGTTTCCAATTAGTGCCTTAACAAAAATTCATATTATTTGCACAACGGAGTTAGAATCCTAGTTCCAACTAATTTATAAACACAAAAAATAATCCATTTACCTCACACTCTCATGAACACACAAAGTAACTAATCCAAAAACACAATAATGGAGTTTGTAATGTTACAGTGACATATCAACGGATTTGAAAATAATTATTGCAATATAAATTTACTAATAAGGGAAATAGACCCTAGATAATCTCACTCCAAGAAACCCACTGTGCTTTTTTATTTTTACCTACCCCGCCTAGAAACTATAGCTGCGAGTTTATGAATACTCCGTAGAGTACAACTTCTAAACAACGCGTAGGGGTATCTAGTTAAATCTAACATTCCACACAGCCAGCTGCATATAAATTCTGGCTATCAAATAATTGCAATAAAAATAAATGCCCACATAAAATCTACAGTTCTATCATTTTATATTCCTCCAAATGTAATGAGAGGCTTACTCTTGCCTTCATCCTGACGGATTGTCCAGGTTCTGGACTATATTTACTACTGGACAGATTTGTGTACGTATGAATACACATGTATATGCATGTAAAATTATTATTTTTACGATTATAATTTTTTATTTGTGTAACTTGAGTTTGCTTTCTCCTTTGCATTAGTTGAATTTAATTTGTTGAATATTATTTGATCTTAATTTACTTGTTTCCTTACTTGTTACCTATAACGCCTTTGCACAGTTTTTTTAAAAATTTACTTTATAGCATATATGGAAAATAAATAAGTAAATCTCCATCCAAATATAGACATTTCAGGGAAAGAACTTACTGCTACTACAGTCATATTAATAATTTTATTTTGCTTATCGGGGATTCTCACTGCTGGAATACAACTTTGGGATGCTCCGTGGGCACCAGTAGAGGAAATACTTTCTACATTTATAATTGTTTTTCCTACATCGATTTTGCATTTTGTACATTGCCCCTTCTCCCGATAACTTCTTGGTCTATACTAAATAACTTATGTACATAACAGCGATCATTTCTCGATAAAAGTCTTCACGAAATTGAATAATGTTACACCAGACTCTATTATTATTATAAGTAAGTTTCTCATTCATTTAGCTGACTTGTCAAAATACTCTGTATATGTAGAACAGGAATTTTAAAAAAGCAAACTTACTTAATTTCTTTAAACGTCCTAAAGTACCATCGCAATCCTAACCTTGATAATATTGGCTCCTATAAGAAAAACAATGCTATATTCTGTAAAGAAATAAAGTCTGTACAACAAATATGCTTTGAAAAATATACAAAAATGATAAACAGTAACACTCATATTTCAAGCATTTAGAATAAAATAAACTGTATTACAGCAGCGTCAAAGCAATTATTGCTAATACTGAAACTCTTACAGATCCGGTCAAAATAACAAATCATTTCGACAAACCTTATCGCTTCCAAATGCACGTCTAACTCTTCACTCATCTTTGCGAGCAACATAATTTCATATTTTTGGAAACTACCAATCAGTTGGTTGGAGCTTAATAGCTGCTTAAAATATAAGAGGTCTTGAACAAATATCATACCAAATCATTAAGCCACTAATAAAAACCAATAAACTCAAAACAGTAGAATTATACAACACCGTCTTTGGAAGTAGAAATATATCTTACGTCTGGAAATTGGTTGTGAAAACACAATTTCTTAACAATAACAACTGTTTTTCTACTGCAGTATTTTGACTCATATCACTGATGTCTTGCTGTTCTAAGGCCATGGAAAAAATAAATGCTACTATACTTGCGTAGTTTATTGAAATTAAGCATTTGACAAAAGGAAAGTGGCTTTCAGAGCAAATAAGAGTTGCGATAATGTTCTCCTTTACCACGACCATTATATATCTAAAGCTCTCGTGGCCAGAAACCATGCCACCCTGCTATCAATTGACTTTGATCAAGCAATTGATAACATCGGAGCCCATATAGTATTTATCGTCTTAAGATTTTGGCATATCGGCCCAAGAATTCACAATTTCGTCGAGTATTTTTTGTCTAATAGAAAGTTCAAAGTACGAATATGTTAAAAATATTCTCTATCAGTAGTACTATTACAAATAACTTTGAACGAAATCCACCCAACATGAATCTATCTTTAAATTTATGCAAATGATTTGATCTTAAGTAAAAGATCGACAGCTATACGGGAAGGCATAGTTAAAGATATTTGCGAATGTCAAAATGTTCGCGCAGCAAATAACTCTATAAAAAATAAAGATTTTTATTTATGTAGAAACCGTAACTACGACTAACACAACTGCAATATCTTCCACAACGGTTGTAGAATACAAAATGTTAAATAACTTAAAATCTTAGAAGTAATCTTACAAAGATCAACATGAGGGAGCATTTTACACACATTGAGAGGTCACAAGTCTTTGCCAGCCAATTGCCGTGTCAACATCGTTTGTTAGTCATTACGGTTTATATGGCAAGTGATCATGTGTATAGTGCTATTAAAATAGCATTGATTTTTTTATTGGTACATTGTAAATGAAAAAAATTAAATTAAAAGATTAAGAGTTGACGGTTTTGAATCTATACCTTACGTTATTCCCAACTATGACCATATTCCAAAATATTTAGTTGCTTCTGCTATACCACAATCAGACAACATGGAAACAAAGACTTTGGCTTCCTACAATGTCTTTTAAATTGAAAAAGGCCTCCATTTTATATTATGGGATTACTTGAACAACACTAAGATGCGATGCGGAAATCAGCCAAAAAAATTTCTTAAAGCAAAATATATTGATGTTGTTCTAGTAACTATAACCATGTATAAAACCCTTAACTCAGCTCAAGGACGAATATTTTCAAGAACAATTATCCATAGTTCTGAGGATAGTCTTTTGAAACCACTGGAAGACCAGAAAGTGATAGAAATTCTGAAATTGTCAAAAAGCGTGGAGGGTAATTATATACAAACGGGAGCGGCAATAGAAACGTTTGATCTCATACGTCGACCCGAAGTACGGCGACTAGGATGAAAAAGAGTAAGGGTAGAAGAGTTCGTGTCAAACCCAATGAGATGTGCTAACTGCCAGTGATTAGGAAACACTAAAAAAGATGTAAAAATATTGAGCTATGTAGATTTTGTAGTCTTGCCCTACCACATCATCCTTGCATAAGAAAGTTCTGTGTAAAACGCAACAATGAAACCCACACATGGCTTGACTGATCGTGACATTCTTTTTGAAAGCATAAATATGTTAATAAAATTAAAGCTGACAAAAGATGTACCATACGGGAGGCCAGCTAGAATATAACAAATACCAAAAACATTAAGAAAAGTACAGCCAACGAATTTGATACAAAGGAAGATAATACAACGAATGTGGATATTAGTAACAATAATTTAACAACAATTGCATCAAGTGAGCAATCCAATTGAGGCTCATCATTTAATAATATTGCAGATATAACAAGTAGTAATAATAATGGCAATGCTGCCACTAGCGATATACATGTTGAAGATAACAATTCTACTAACACATTGGGATTAAGAAATCCAACTAAGGAGACTACAGGTGTGGGTATATTAACAATATGTAGTAATATGATTTAAATGTATATTAATAGTACCAGAAACATTTAAAAAGGACCAAGCAAAGGACTGGCAACGAACAAGCGGACAAAGCAGCGAAGGCAGCAATCACATATCCATTAATAATGGAGATGCCATGTTTCAGTATTGTATTACCAACATCATTTAATATAAGTACATAAATAGCTTTAAGGAAGAATTGGAAAAGTGAGATTGTTTTTGTGGTGGCTTCATTCAGGCTTTTGCAGACCTAGATACAATTCCTCCATTGTTCAACTTCTGAGGAATGATGATTAATGCGTATCATATTCTAGTGGACTGTTCAGTATCCAGAATAGCTGATTCATTCGAGCACATTTTGAATTGCTCCAGACCTCGACGAACGGCAGAAATTTTAAAATCGTTTCCCAAATATAATATACCTGAGATTTACAGGATATTATACTAATAGAACGCGCAATATAGGCTTATTATCCTGCGCATAACTTTTGTCTACATTTTGTATTTTTATATATAAAATATATATTGAATAAATAAATAAATAAATAAATATACATATTACGTTACCAGTCAATGAAAAGTTTTGTTCACACTAATGAACTTTCATATCACACCAAAAGAACTGTTTTGAGAAAAATATATTATGGTTATACGGTAACAGCAATAAATACAATAAAATATCACAAAATAATAAATAAAGCAATTGACCAATATCTAGAGTTAGCCCAGCCAATTGGCATTTCTTTCAAATATTTAAAAAACCATTAACAAAAAAAAATGTTTTTTTAAAGATAACGGATCGAGCCTTATTTATACGGACGGCAGTAAATCTCAATATACTTTGCTATCTTATAAAGTAGTTGATAGCGTCGGAAAACATCTAATTCTTTCCACCCTTCATTAGTCTGTGATTTTTACAGCCGAATCTTGTGTTATTTATAGAGCTATTCAGTTGCCTTTCAGTGTTGAGAGTTCTCTCCATACCATTTAACAATAGCTGCAACACTGTAATTAAAACTAGAGATGTCCTTATTGATAATGAAGAAAAATAATATATGTGTCCCCAGCCACAATGGCATTCCTAAAAATGAAAAATCTGACATTCCTGCAACATATGCATTTTATGCACCTGTATTTTTACTACTAATTTTTAGAAAAATTGACCTCGGGCGCCATATTACAAATTACATTAAAGCTCAATTTAAGAAGTCTTTCCCGAAGCAATATCATTACTCCATCATGAACGTAACAAACAGCAGCACTATCTATCCAACAATAGCACAGTTTTCTCAAGACTACGATTTGCTTACCATTAAACATATTGTCGACGAATGTACAGGGTTATTCATCTTAACAAACACACATCTCCACAATATTCCATACACGTTAGTCTTAGAATTTCTTCATAAGATTAAATAAATAAATAAAACCAAAATATGGCGAGCAACTCTGTTGCTGTTCATAATTTAAATATTTAGTTTAATATTAATGAAGCTAGTAGAATAGAACATTTTTTATCTACTCTACTTTAGTATCTTTTAAGACCGCATTTAATTTAATAATTTTTTTTAACAGAACTACATGCGGAAGTATATACTTAGAAGATGATGAACTAGATTGAGGGGAATGTGATCAGAACCTTCGGCTACGAAATTCTCGGCCACTAACTAAAATACTTGTTGACTGTTTATTATGCATTTGGTTGTTAAATTTAGTGGCAGTTGCAAGAGGTATATTGTTAAAACGATTAGCGCAATTGAATAGTAGTGGAATTATTAACGTAATTACACATTAACCTATGAAAATGTAATTTTTTCGTATTTATAACTACTGTGTCCCCAATGCATTTTTCCCTAACGATGGCCTGGAAAAAATTATAAAACAAAAAATATGAAAAAACGTATTTAAGAATCTATTGTTATCTTCGCAATAACAAATTCGAGCTATCTGGATTACGCTTTGTAGGTACATTGTCCTCCGTATTTTTCTTGCTTTTCTTTGTTTGAGAAAATTAGAAAATCTGCGAAATATGTAGACACCGGTATCTTTATTTGACTTTATCTTCAATGGTTTATAGTTATAATATATTTATACCGCTGCTTTATCCAACTCAAATAATATTACAATTATGTAAAAACTATTTTGTGTTGTGTGTGTAATTACAAGTTTCCATACATGATTCAATTTTTTTAATATAATTTGACTGTTAGCAACAACTATAATATACAAAAGCCTGCTAATAAACTAAAAGTGTATTTCAATAAACATTAACCGACATAAAGAGGCTAATTACTATTTTGTAATTAGCACAGCTTTTTCCCACACTAGATCACCTTTTAAACCCAAAAGTATTACCTAAAAATGAAATAGAAGCGTTTTAAAAGCAATATGTATTGTATTTCATTTTATGTACTCCTCTATTGATGCAAAAATATCGCAGCCACGTTTATTCATAACATATCCGGCGAATTAAAAGCCAGAAATGTTTATAAAAGTTATGAACCAGGTGGCAAACTCACCACGCTACCTGAAAGTAAAATAAATTGGCTTTAAAATCGATATTAATTGAATTTCATTATACTCACCCTTAAAAATGTATAAAATATGAAGGCTGTGTTTATTAAAAGATAATCAACAACAGCTGTGTTAGTAAAAAAATGTTGGCAACATGGGAAATAAGAAGGCCGTCTTTATATTAGGGAAATTGGAGTAGTAAGCGAGGATGGAAAGTTGGTATTGAGGTTTGTAGGAATTGTTAATAGGTCATTAGTAGGAAGAGTTGGAATGAAATGATAGTGTTGGTATATTCTGTACGGAAAAAAATTTTTTAGGGTAATTTGACAGCATTTGGAAAAGTGAGGAGCAAAAAAAAAAAAAAAAAAAAAAAAAAAAAGGTCCTCAATTGGTAAAAGTTAGGTAGGAAAAAATTTTTGGTAAAAATTTTCCGCCATTTCAAAAGTGAGGAGCAAAAAAAAAAAAAAAAAAAACGTCATCAAGTCGAGAAAGTAGGATGAAATTGGAAATTGAAAAAATTTTTAGAAAAATTGACCGTCGTTTTCAAAGTGAGGAGCAAAAAAAAAAAAAAAAAAAGGTCCACAAAAATTTTTCAAAGGAAGTTGAGTATAAAAGTTCAGTCCAGAAAAATTTTTCAACAAAAGTTTGGTAAAAAAAGTTTCGACAGACTTCAGTTTTCAGTTTACATTTCTCTGCTTTCAGTTTTCTGTTTTCTGTTTCCAGTATTTTACTAAAGTTTAATATTAAAGTTCAAGCCACTAAAATTGTTGAAGTAAAGTTTTATATTAAAGTTCAACACATTAAAATTTTTCAATAGAACTTTGATATAAAACTTCAGCTCATTTAAAGTTTTGTACAGTTCGACAGAAGTTTAATATAAAAGTTCACCCAGGTCAAATTTTGTATATAAGTTCAGTCCGGTTCGCTTTGGTCCAGCTATAATTTTTCTAATAAAGGTTTGTATAACAGCTCTGTCCAGCAATAATTCTTTCGACTTAAGTTTCATATTACAGTTCTCTACACTAAAGTTGAATATGAAAGTTCAGTCCAGCCATAATTTTCCATTACAAGTTTAATATAGAAGTTCAGTTCAGTCCGGTACGCTTCCATTCGCTTTGGTACAGCAATAATTTTTCTACTAAAGTTGAATGTAAAAGGTAAGTCAGCTATAATTTTTGTACAAAATTTACATATAAAAGTTCAGTTCAGTCCAGTCCAGTCCTGTCCAGTCCACTTCCGTTCAGTTTGGTCTAGTCCAATCCAATCTGCCGCTCCTCATAGTAGACTTCACATCACCAACTTGGCAAGTGTTGATGGTTTAGCCGTCAGCGCCTATATAATTTTTTGCAGCTTTACTGTTTTTGCATGGCCCTTTTTTTAGAATTAGTAATAGAAACCGCAACAGATCCCCTAGCACACACGTTAGTAACCAACTATTATACCCTAACGACCGACAGACTGACCAACAGGAGTCTTACCCGCACCTACAATACCCTACTGAAAGATCGAACAACAGGGGTCTTACACTGTCTTACCCGCACCTATTATACCCTACCGACCGACCGACTGACCGACAGGAGTCTTACCCGCACCTGCAATACCTTACCGGCCGACCGGCAAAGTCAGATGCCTGCAATGCCGTATCCTATCCCAAGGCTTCAGTAGAACAACAATGCGAGCCCATTTACAAGCTCCCTAGGAAGTAGCCCCCGCTCACTAATACATTTCCCACAGTTTACCTCAAGATAATGCGGTATGACCTTCCTCGAGGTCCTTTTACTCATCTCTCTGCAGCCATACCGTCAATATCTGGCAATTTCCTACTTCTTCTAACCCGGCGAATACTGTTGGGTAATACCGATCCGTTAGCCATCCACATTCACCACTGATCAATATTACCGACTGACCTTGTCATCATATATCGTCACGGATCCCTAAAGTCTACTACTTTGTTACTATAACAACGCATTTCGAGGACACGCACTCTGGGCCAACGTATGTATGTATTCGCCCAACCTATTCCACCACCACCAACTCCTCCACCATCTAAGAAACTATTTCCCTGCTAGTAGAATTTAAGTTCAGTTCTTGACGGACATAGCGAACAACAAAAATAGCAGCCGGCGTAGCAATGGAACACTAAAAAGTATTTCCCTGCTAGTAGAATTCAAGATTAGTTGCTGACGGGCCTTGCGAACAACAAAAACTGCAGCCGGCGCAGTAAAGAACCACACAGGAACACTAGAATGTATTTCCCTGGTAGTAGAATTCAAGATCAGATAGTGACGGATCTTGTGAATAGCAAAAACCGGTGTAGCAACCAAACACACAGGAACACTATAAAGTGTTTCCCTGCTAGTGGCATTCAAGATCAGCTCTTATAATGAAAAGAATTGGATCCATTTTCAATAAATCAGAATCATAATAATGCTAAGAGATAAGAAAAAGTAAGAACGCATTGTTAGGTGGCTTTGTTTTCTCTTGGACTAGCTAAATAAATCTTCTATTCATCTAATTTCTTTATCGGCTGTCTCAAAGAATAAAATAATTGCAATCAATAACACAAAAGTCTATTTAAACACGCAATTAAAAAGAAAGGAATCAATAATAAAACACAGGAACATTTCCGACGACATTAACATACAACTGACCAAAATGCCAGTGTTTCTTCCATGTACTGTGTGTCTTAATTTCATGTTAAAAAATATGACAAGATTACCACAGTTAATGTTCAATCTGAATCTGAGAAACACAAATGTTTCCTGTACTTTATATTGACATCATATATACTTATACTATATTGAAGTTTTAAAGTCACCATTTATCTCTAATATATATAAAGTTGTTATCCTTAAAAGGACAGATTAGTTCTTTTAAATCTAGAGTTATTGTTGATATCGCGTCTATCGACAAAACACTCAAATGTTTGCTGCAATTTCTATTGCCATAAACACACAGTTTTAAACTAAATATTTATCACTTTATTATATATATTTATTATCGTAAAAAGGACAGATTTGTTTTTAATTTGCAGCCTCACCTTATGTACCTTAAAGAGAAAGAAAAGTATTATTAATGAACACTTTTTGTATTTCATTACACATACTTACCTTATTACAGCTTTTCCCCATAAGTAGAGCACCTAAAAAAGACAAAAGTATTAAATAAATAGACGAATAAATATATTACAATACACTTATTCTTACCATGTAACTAAAAAGAACACATTTGTTAAAAATTTCCACCCTCGTGCTGCACCATAAAGAGAAAGAAAACAGTATTTTTATATGCACACTTTTTGTATTTCATTTAACTTACCACATCACAGCTTTTTCCCACACTAGATCACCTTTAAACCCAAAAGTATTACCTAAAAATGAAATAAAAAAGGTTTTAAAAGCAATATGTATTGTATTTCATTTTACTTACTCCTCTATTGATGCAAAAATATTCCAGCCGGTTTTATTAATAACATATCCGGCGAATTAAAAGCCAGAAATGTTTATAAAAGTCATGAACCAGTTGGCAAACTCACCACGCTACCTGAAAATAAAATAAATTGGCTTTAAAATCGATATTAATTGAATTTCATTATACTCACCCTTATAAATGTAGAAAATATGAAGCCCGCATTTATTAAAAGAAATTCAATAACAGCTTTGAAGACCTGGAGCTTGGGAAAATTAGACAAACATAATTATAATTTTTATTTAGTAATTATAGTACTTACATACACAATAAGCTCAAAAATTAACATCCGACTATGAAATTTTGTGCTCGACACGATCATAAATTGTAGGGCAGTTACATGCGATTACGGCTATCCTCTGAACATCACTATTTAATACATTAAAATATGTACAACCCGTGCAAGTTCTGTATAAAATAGACAATCAATTTTGAACAGTTTGTCCATAACAAAAATATTGAATAAAATTACGAACCAATTACAGGTCCTAGTCACAATTTAATTAACTTATCCATGTCGATTTCATATGCTCCTCAAGATAATAAACACATAGCGACATAGCGACATCAATGATCCAATAATGCATTCATAAAAGTAAGGAAGGAGAAAAAAGATTACCAAAGGAAAGTTACGCTTTTAGTTTCCAATTTGTTTACTAGTAAGTTAATGCCCTAGTCATTTTGATAAAATATCCATAAGCCCTCAGGCAAAAGCACTTACCTTTATTTCAAAGAATATAAACAAACGTTTACGAAGTATTTTGCGTCTTAGACCAGTTTGTTAAGTAAAGTCAATTCTCTAAACATTTGCCGGTGTTTATTTAGCTTGTTAAGATATAAAGATGGTATTAATGTTCTCCATTTGTTGAAAATAACATAAGCTTTTTATTCGCTCTGTATATTAGTTTTATTAGATAGAAATGAGATTATTGAAAGTATTCTCTTAAATAGTAGACATAGTTAAAGCAAACAAAATGCAACACGTTGTTATTTAATTCTACTTATTTGTATTTTTAAAATAGCAATAGAACACTTTATATTTACCGGTATTTTTCATATTGATAGAAAACTGTTCACAAGCATTCTTTATTGGCTGTGTAGTAAAAACCAAAAAATATATACATTTCCAAAAGAACAATAATTACAATACCTCGGATGCTGCCACACGTTGCATATCAATACAAAGTAAAAATGTATTAAAACTGATCTTACTTAAAAATTGTGTATTGAGTAAAGTTAATTAATATTAGCCACTTAGACAAATAAAAATGACTTGAGTATAACGATCGACTGCGTTCATCCAATCGATCATTATACTCAAACTCTTTATAGGTATAACTTTTTCGATTGCTGCCATGTTTAAAAATGCCAAATCTTCCAGAAGATAAAGACCATGTACTCACACTTGCCTATGATCATTGAAAAAGCAAAATGGTAAGTAAAAGAATCAAAATTGATTGCAGAAAAGCAATAATTTATTTGTAAGCTAAGATTTAATACTAATATGTAGTTAATACGAGCTCATATGCTATAGCTACCGGCGCCTTTTAGTATATATTTTTTAAATTTATTTGTAAAGTATATTCTAAATACATAAATAATAAGAGACGGATCATGTAGTAATCAGGTAATTTATTAATTTTTAAAATAATAATCAAGGTTTTGACGCTTAGTTATCTACATTCCTCCTACGCTTTTCACAATAACTAAGCAATTTAAATATTACATTGCTTGCAACAATCGTTGTAAATATTACAGATATGTATATAAATTTGTTCACAAAGTACACAGTTAATAGAAAATGAATAAATTTTACTTTAGTGTTTGAGCCGAATATGGTAAAACCATGTTTTTTTATTTTGTATACGTATAATGGCAACTGCAATTGAAAATAATAAACATTTAATTACATTCTAGCCGACTAGATTTTGGGTAAAAGTAGACTATAACCGCAAGAAATCTATAATCATTTCAAAATCCGTTCCAAGTGAAATCAAAATAAACATGTTTTACATCATTGCTTTGTGTTATTAATCAACATAGAACTAAAACATACGTACATATTTAGCTGTACCACCCTCGCCCAAACAAGGAGCAAATACAAGTAAGCAAATTCTTAAATACATATTGATTGTTAATAATTAATAGAGTATTTATGTCGACTGGAGTTATATTCATTAATCATTTGTTTCATACTTTTATTATTTAAGAAATATTTTTAAAGCTTTAGAATTATAATTGATTTAGAATTATTGGTAAAGTTTTCACGTTGTAGACGGAAATCGCCCGTGTGAGTTTTATATCAGAAAGTGATACAATATATTGAAAAAATGTAGACGTTTGTTTTTCAAAAAGATAGCGTAATGCCTTCGTACGATGTAATGTAATGTAATGTAAGATTGTACAATAAGTTTTGAGCATAATACAAATATGTATTTACTTACTTTCCTTTATTATGATCCCTTAAAATAAATAATAATTTTTCCTTAAAATGCACTGAAGTACAATCTGGTGGAATTAATATTAATTTTACGGTTTTGAAAATGTTAATTGTATACGGCCAAGAAAGTGGTCCAATATATTGAAGAATTTAGATTTCTTTTTCAAAGAGGATAACACAAAATAGTTTGTAATGCCTTGGTAAGATTATGTAATAAGTTATGTGGATAATTTATAGTATATTTACTTACTTACTTACTTTTAAGATATGTACGTATGTATATCCATAAAATGAATCACAATTTTTTTTTAAAAATTAGCTGAAGCACAATCTGATGGTATCAAAGTTGCGATTTGGAAAATGTTAATTGCAGAAGGCCAAGATTATTGGCATTATATTTATTTAAATATGTATCTGTTTTTACTTCTGATTTCGGCCCTTTTTATATTCTTTATTACGCAACTAGATAACAAACATAATATGTATGCAAGTGTACGTTGCTAGCCATATTTTTTAACAAACATCTTTGAAAACAAACAAAAAATTTAATATTAGAAGTGGATATTCTGAATTTACACGTGTTAAATGTTTATAAATCAATTAGCTATTATCAATTGTACATGCATCTTACAATTAGTAAAACTATTTTCATTTTAACTCAGAAATTACAGATTGATAGAGGGATGGATATTAGTTATATACATATGAATGTATGTACATACTCGTATATGCAAATTATGCTAACACTCATTGATGGGTATTCTTGTTGGTAAATGATTAAATAAATAGAAATCTAGACCTTAAATATTTTTCTGACATGCATACATACATATTTATGAAAAGATGTATCTAAAACTAAACTACTCCTAGTAACATTTGGACTACTAATGAATCTATCATTGAACGATTTTTTTTTTTTTTTCATTTTAAATATCATTGACAAAATAGTCATTAGGTCGACAGTAAGAAAATAATTCATCTTAAAGATAGCTTTATTCGTTTTTATTACCACTAAATAAAAAACCATATTTTTAGCAACAACTTGTCTATACAGAAGTTTGAAGTTAAATGTGAGACTATTTCTCATTAATTAAATTATATATTTTCGTAGTGGTAACTTTTTATTGTTCATTTCATGTTTAAATAATATTAAGCAACTTGGTACCAAATAAAAGATTCTTTCTTATTAGATGAACTCTATCTTTGTGCAAAATCTATCCAAATAATTATAATGTAAATATTCAATTATGACAAGAAAAGAAATTAAGTTTAAGAAATTCAGTGCAAAAACAAAGCATAAGAATTTAATTTATATTATTTACTTCAAACATAAAAACGTTGGCTATTTTCTGACTTATTTTCTAATTAGATATTATGTTTAATAATATTCCATTCTTATATTCTAGTTATTTATATTTGTGTATTCAATAGTAAACAAGTTTGAAGGGTAAATTTCCAAAAGTAGGATTTAATTTTACTCTACAGTTGTATAAACATACATAAGTACATATAAATAATTTCAAGTATTCTAATTAAACAGCTAGAAAATTTGCAAAACATCCGCCCCCATGTAATCGTTGCTTGGAATTCTTCTTTTGTCCTTGAACGCCACAATAAGAAGTTTCCTTTTAAATTTTCTTAGCCTTATACAGAAAGCTTTAACAATATGATGATGAGATGATAATCTTTTTCTATATGGTGTTTGGTTCTAAACGAACGGAATTTTGTAAATTGGCCTAAAACTTAAATAAATGTATGTGGTTAAGAGAAAACAATATCATCTTAATATAGATTTGTAATAATAAAAACTACTCGTGGTTTAAAAGTAGTTTTTAAAAACTAAATCTTTAACACGGAACGCGTTAGTATAAACAAAATAAATGCTTTATAATTATATGTTATGTATACATATTAAATCTAAAGACATGCGTTCAAAAGTTAATAAGTGAATGTAAGTAATTTTTTGATTACTTGGTAAATAGTTAAATAAAAGAATATTAATAAGCATATAAAATTGCCTTTCATATACATATATGACGACGTTGCAATCAGAATAATCTAAGTAACATTATTACCAATGATGAGATTATTACACAATGGCATAGAAAAATCAAAATTCTATCATTCCACACTTTCTATTTTGAGGGATCGGAACATATCACTATAGAATTAGTGTAGTCTGTAAAGTAAAGACATGCCACAGTGATCCAAATAGTCAGTTGGAATGACAACTACACGGATGTATATGAAACGGTTGATCTGAAAACAAATCATATGGAGTCTTAATTTTTTATTTTAAACCTTAAGAATCATGTATCGAAAAAACACCCGAAAGCAGCCTAATACCGAATCAAAAAGAAAAATTCAAAAATTCGTGCTTCCCATCCATCATTAGTTTTAATTGACACTACCACATGTTCCTAGGAGAGGCAATCGGGAAGCACTAGATGATGAAATCCTATTGCCTGCTAAGTTCGGTGATGGTTGAGATGTGGTTTAGCTTATGATGAAGTATATTGTTTTTCACCTTGTAGCTACCTACATTGTTACTATATTCATCATATTTGTATACTGCTATAGTGATCTAAATAGTTTTTTGGGAAAATATGAATGTATGCGTTATTAAATAAAATATATTGATTCAACTGGCTTCTTTTTTTTAATTAATCAGAAGTATATTTAAAAATAATAATAAAAAATAAAATTTTTTGAGAAACATACATGTTGTGCCCTAGAACACTCTGGTTCCAACGTCATCATATTTGTTTTTAAATGTGTTACAAGTCCATACGTTATCAAACATTCAAATAGTTTTATACAAATACTGTTGTTTACTTTGAGTTTTGAAATTTAACTTTGAGTGTTACACACATTCCGAGCTAAACATTTATTCGAATTTTTTCCTCCTTTTTTGTGGTAAATTAAGTTTTGTTAAACACACAATTTCAAAGTAAGCGCATATACGACGAATTCCTAATCGTTTATATCTAAGCAGTAATAAATACATATGTATGCAAGTATATACTATGGGATATTGAGAAAAGTAACGTCCATCTACGGGGGTATTAAGACCTTCGGTAATAAAGATGTTTTTTACCTTTTAATTTGCAGTTGCGTTTAGGATAGAAGCGTGTTTCTTATCAAAAATTAAAAATAATTACAATACATACATATTTTTATTTAATGTAAAGTTAAAATTTAGCAGTTTAAAAGTTGAATATAATTCAATGGAAGAATTCTGGATCAATAAATACGATTTTATGAAATGTTTGTAGCTGAGTTCAACAAACGTATCTAAGAAGCCACTAAGTTTCAAGAGTTGCAATGACACGAATATAATTTACAAAATTACTAGTTTATTATTGTTGTTCTCTAACTAAAATATTAAAAGATTGTGCTACGTTCAAAAGGAAGAGAATATTTTCTCTGCTGCATATAGCCAACATTGTCTGATACGAAAATTAATTTGTTTAATTTTAAAGGACTGGTAAGTGCAACATACTTTTGGCATCCTTATACATATGGGTATCTATGTATGTATGCCATTGCGATATTTTTGTAGTTTTGACTCGTGAACTTTCTTTGTTTTACCAAACCGTAGCTAATTTAATACAAAATGTATTATTTAAAAACATTGCCAGAATATTTATTTACCTGTAATTACTAAACAACTTTAATTTATTTTTGGATTATGCAGTACAACAAGATATAATACATACATACATATATACCTACATATATAACAACTTTTGTTGTGTTATTTCCTAATCCAACATATCGCACCCTAAATCAAAAACAGTCACAACTCAAAGTTGGTCAAACTTGGATTTTTTCATACACCACTTCTCAGAATAAATCTCTAACGACCGCAAACATTTCTTTCCCATCACCGTCTTCTTTAGCTCAAAAAATAGCGATGTGCCGGCTTGCATGTTGCTTGCGTCGCCTTAACTACGGACTGCTTTTTTTAGTTATGACAGTGCGCATGGAGGGAGTAATTTAGTTTAGTTATGCGTTTGAAAATTAATCATTTTTGTAAAACAGTTTTTAGCCATTCCTGAACAGTTGATTCTTTGTGTTGTGACTATTTTTCATTTAAAGTACGGTAAGTATAACGTTATTACTAACAGTTACCAAACACTCTTCTAGGGCAATACCATTTAAATTGAAAATTTTTAGTGTCCAACAAGTTTTTGTGTACATACATAGTAAGTAAAAATAATTGAAGAGAAATTTGTATCTATGACCTTTTTTTATGTTCTTAATGCTTAATCTTTTTATTTTAGCGGATGATTGGAAATTTTAATATTAAATATTCAAATAACGCTTTTAAGCTGAATGCTTTTTGAAGTTTTGGTTTATCATATCTTTAATTAATAGTTGAATCAAATTTAATAGGTTTAGAATTGATAAAGTAGATACACACATACATACATACATATATATTGAATTCAACTTTACCAAAATTATTAATTGGGAAATTAGAATTTAAATAGTCGTGTATTCCCAAAAATGCAACAACTAGAACATTATAATTTTCATGCAAATTTTTCAATTAATTATTAAAAAGTTAGTTTTTGTTAAAACCCTATTTGATCTTTTTTCGCCCTAAGTTAACTGTATGTTTGATTTCTCAAGTGTTTTCTTTATAAGTTGATGAAAAATAATACTTATGGCCTGTTTCTTCAAAACATAATTAGCGCGATTCAAATGCTATCTATAAATACTTTTCTGCAATTTCATACATACATAAACTTAATATATCACAACTTTATAATAATATAAATAAGAAAAGTATTGGTTTTAATGTTTGAATATCTAAAAACACTTTTTTACTTACATTCATACGTCAGATCAAACTGTTGCATATAAAAGCATATGTACATACATACTCTTATGTATAAGCAATGAAAATACGTTTCGGTTACTTCAAAATAGAGCGTTGTCAATTAAAATTTAAAAATACATTATAGAGATTACGCTCTCTTATTCAAATGAATTAACAAATTATACACGCTTAGTACGAAGGCTTTCATATGTAAAGAAATTACACGCTTTTTGGAATTTGTTATAACGTCTAAAATACTTGCAAATAATCACAAAATATGGTTCTATTTTATTTATCTTTTAGTTGGTCATAGTACGCAAGATATTTAATAATAATTGGTGATAATGCTGTTGCGCAATCGGCCGATAGGGATATGTGTACAAAACTTATTGAGAAAGTTCAAATTGCATCCCAAACAAATTTCACTGTCGCATACTTACCAAAAGTGGCAAGTAATGTTAGCAGCGTAGTACCATCAATTGACCTCGTTAAGTTGAACGATAGCAACACGATTGATTTATTTTCCACTAATTCTTCTAGTTGGCACCAATATCAAATTAATGATTTAAGTAATCATAGCCGCAGGTTATATGACTGCAACTGTACAAAGTTATTGCTCCACGGAGCTGTCGACCCATTTACAAGCTTTCGAGCAAATAGTGTGTCATATTATGATGATGAACATCCAGCAGATTTCGTGAAAAACCTTGGTATGGAAGAAAATAATCGTTTAGAAAATACGAGCAACAAGAAGGATAATCAGAAGTGTTTAACAAAGTTGTTAAATGAACAAAAAATCCCTCTTCTTATTAGGAGTGGTTGCAGCAATTTCACAATGCAACAACTCAAGGTAAAAGCTCCTCCTATCAGTGCTCGATATCAACAACAAGTTCATAATGCCACTTCACCACTAAATACATCTACAAAAGCTTCCGCAACATACTCAAAAGACCAGGAGAAAAACAGAAACTATAGATAAATTAAGATTTTGTCACCAAGCATTGCTTCATTACAGCGCCAGTCAAGGCCAGCAACAAATGAATAAAAATCTGGGGAATAAATGAAAACCTAATCAAAGAACTGCATCTAAAACTACAAATACTTTTCAGAGAAAACCCAAGTCTAGAAATTCCCATAAAAATGCTCGAAGGTGGCTTCAAAGAATTGGGGAAATTCAATGGCCAGCTATTTAATCAAAGGAAAGTGTAATTTAAATACAAAAACCTATAGACAAACTTCAATGTGAACCAAGCGTAGCCAATAATGACTATAACACGCATTATTCTGATCTTCCTTATATTGGAGCAATAACACTCGATGATGGATTGGAGAGGTCGAAAGCCAAAAAGGGCTGATATCTGCCATTCTATTTACAAGAATTATGGAACTATACCGCCGGAGAAACCTAAACCAGAAAAACGTTACAATTGTACATCTAGTATACTTAACAAGGAAAATCACTGCTTTAAGAAGCAGGCATATGAAAAACCTTTGAATTTATGATTACGATATCAACTGATTGATTCCTATTCAATATCAAGTAGCGACAAAGTATCAGAAACTAGGTGCACCTGCGCTACGCCAGTTAGCACTCTATGTAATTTTTCTATGTGACTCAATGTAAGAGAACAACCTAAAGAAGTGTTTAAACTACTTTTATGAACAAAATGAGGATGAAAAGGATTTAAATAAATCTAATCAATCTGTCTTATCCGCGAATGAAGGAAATCAACATCCTATTGCTACATGCTATAAAAAATTATTACAGAGCGGCGTACTTCCACTCAATGTTTATCGTCAGGTATAATGCAATAAAAAGAGGCAATCAACCTGCACTGACAATTCCATACCAAATGATTTTTTTTCTTCCACAAGAATTAGAACAATCTTAAAATACTCAAGTTAGAATAAACTTAGATTGTCAGGAAACTTCGTTCATGCCCTTTTCCCTCTCCGATTAGAAAGTTCTGGGGCAACTGCGATAAATTTGATCCAAAAGCAACCGCTAATAGTACCTCAGAAATGTAAACTCTCAGCTATTTTTATACCACATATGAAAATTATCGAGTGGCGTACTTCCACTCAATATATATGGCCAATATAATAAAATAAAAAGAGATAATCACCAAAATAAAAAGAGATATGACACCATCCTCAAACAACGATTTTCTAAAATTTCCATACTCTTCCACACCTTAAGCACTACTTTCAGGCAGATCTGTAAATGTCAGTAAAGATTTAGTCAGGCCAAACTCAGAAATTATGCCTTTTGAAGTGATTAAAAATGAAACATGTTTATTATGCATTAAGGAATGTTCATCCTATTCATCTCCTAATCCAACAAAATTAACAAAATCCCGTTGTCTGGAAAAACTTAACAAAGAAAAAAACAAAAAATGCCAGCTCACGCCTAGTACAAAAATTCAACCAAAAGGACAAATTTTAAAAATCGTTTAAAGAAAAAGGGTTTCATATACAGATGGAACAACTTGAATCAACAATTTTATTATTTATTTATTTCAAAATCGGACAGAATATATGTATACCCAACGGCATACAATAAAATACAAATATTGCAACATTCACGACGCCAGAAGAAAACAGTCAGCGACAACTTAATTGTAAAAATACATACATACAAAATATGATTGTGCAAATTCAATTAAGTATTGTCATAATTATTAGACTTAATTTGGAAAAATATACGACGCTCCTAGATATGATTACATAAAACAAACTTCTACATCCAAGAGAAAAAATGTTTGGCTCATTGTACAAAACATAGTTCAAAGAAGACTGTGGAATATAAGACATTTATATTATCTATTAATATATGTAAGTATGTATGTATATACATTATTTGATTTGGATTGCTTAAGAGCCTATCATTAGTCTAAAATTGATTTGTAATCACAAGCTGCCAGAATACATTAATGTTTCATTTTTAAATTTTGTAATAAAAAAAAAATTGTTTGTTAACGGAGCTTTGTTTTTGTGGAATTGAAAAGATGGTCCAGAAAAATGTTGTGGCAACAACAAAACAAACCTTTATTTTTTAGTAAACGAAGGACTTAAATTGTTAACTCATTTAATAGTTATACGTATGTACATGTATGTATATACACACATACGGTTAGTTTATTGTTTGCACAATATGAAAAAACGAGAATTCATCATTAAATTACTATTATATTGAAGGCCAGTAAAGACAACAAACTAGTAGTTAGAAATAACATTCTAGTCCCAGGAACTGTCGTGTAAACATACGAAACCGCCTTCAAAAATACTAAAAAGTACATCAATACATATGTACATGTAGTGGCTAGCCATAAATATAAAATATTTCCTATGAATTAATATTAATGAAATAAAAGTTTGTTATTTTAGTACTTAAACAATTGCCACAAAAGAAAAAATATAATCTTTACCCTCTGTCCAGACTGATGTGCGAGCTCGTGGAGAATATCATGGATTGCTCTAATGAAGCGAACTGAGCTAAAGTCATGAAATCCCTACTGAGGTACAATGTGCGACTCCATGAATTATAATAATATGTAATGCGCCAATAGTTTAAAGTGATATTATTAATTACTGTATTTTGTTTTTCTGTTTTAATTTATCCTTCATGTTGAAACTTATTCGAGCGCATATACTCCAGCCACCAGCGTCTTTATTTTGTATTTTATAAATTCATTTTGTAAAGTATACTTTTCATAAACAATAAAATAAACATACATATATACTTAGCAAAATCATACTTATAACGAATCGTTTTATAATCAATGCCCATCTCGACTACGACTTAATACATATCTGCTACATAAGAAAAAAATCAAAAAATCAAATCAATAAATTGGAAATTAAAAGGAAATGTCAATAAATACAATTACCTGGTTCTTGCAGTTGCTTTATGTACTTTTACCTAGTAACACACCGGCGATTCAGAAAACCAAGAGAACTACGCCGTCGGGATATTGATGGAGAACGAGTACCAGATTGCGAAGAACAAAGAGCACTGCTGTAAGAAAAACAAAACTTTATAGGACACATTCAAGTAGAATAAGAAATTTAAATCGGATATAACTTACAGACATAACACGTTTCTGAGGGATTCCTATAAATTATTTAACTTTAAAAATTGAATATTTGCTGTTATCAATAGTAATTTCATGTAAATATAATTATTTAAACTTTCATATAAAATACCTGTAAAACCATTTACATTGGATCTAAAGTACTAAGACATTTTTGTTCAATCCGTCGAAAGGCATAGTTAATTTATTTCTCAAATATTACCAAGGTCTCCACATACTATGGCGATCGTCGGCTTCCTGTTGATTTAAATGCTTGAATCAGTGGTGTCCGATAATGATCTCTTCAGCGAAGAATTTGAGCTGGTGTCCAAATCGCTGCTAATGGTCGCTGCCGTTGCAAGTGAGCAGCACTTAAAACAAAAGAGTTGTCAATACTTGAAGGCGGCGTGGCAAATACTTTTAAAAACGTTTGTTGTTTGTCCTGGGCCAGGTGAAGCAGAACGTGTATTGTTAAAATCTGTGGAATGTGCGTTATTAAATCCTTATTATTGATAGACACCGAAGAAATAGAACTCAGAGGAGGACTAGTAGTGGTGATGGTATGGAAAGCTTGTGCCTATTGTTGTGAAGTTTGTAGCTCATAGTTGTAAAGGTTTACAGTTGTTTGTGGGTAGTTACTAACTGCAGGAACTATTTGGTACTATTTAAGCAAATGCTCCTGATGCCAATCTAGATGGTATCAATTCGTATGGCTGCATCAGAGTTAGAATATAAATCGAATGGCAAAGCAGAAAAAAATCGTCGTTTATTGGTTACTGATAGTGGTACAATATTGCCGGTAGCAAAAAAAAAAAAGTAGTGCCACTCGCAATATGTTACATACTCAAATTATCATCTACGCCTTCAAACTGGCTGACATAAGGTGGATTTTCCTCCTCGGCATATATCATAGAACTAGTCTTGATTTTGCGTATGTACGTATGTATAAGAGTGGCATGGGTTTAAAAGTCCATATATAAACTATAAATGTTTGACAGCTACTTCCAAAATTTCAACTTTTGCCAACATTGTACGGCAGGCCGGCTGAAATAAAAAAATTATTAATATGTTTTTAGATATATTTTTCGCTTTTAAAATCTTGTGGCAAGGCAGAAACAAGACGTTATTATTGGTTACTGTCAGTGGTACGCTATTACCTTTTGCAAAAGTCGTTGAAGAAAGTGGTCTTAAAGCCAATTTCCATCCTAAGGACAGAATTATTTAAATGGCTCTTAAGGCGTAAATTATATTCATCGCCATTCAATTGGCTGACATACCATCGGCACATTCCATAAAACCAGACTTAAACTTATGTATAACATTCAATTGTCACATTTAAACTATTGGCGTTGTACCTCTACCAACTTTGTATGGCGAGTCGGCTGAAATGAAAGGAAATTATTATATATTTAGAAATACTTTTCGCTTTGATAACATTGTTGAAGTTTGTATATTCTCTTAATTAATTAAACTTGGCTTAAGATATTTGCACACATCCTCATTTTCCCAGTGTTTCAGAGGCTCTGTTTAAAGCGCCTACTTGCTCAGTATTTTTATCTGTTCCTAAACATGCAACATTTCGTTTAAGCTTTGTTCTGGCAGTTCAAAAAATTTCATCTGATCTTTGTGTGTTTTTGAAATCTATAACAAAATTTTCAGCTTGATACAGACATAAATACAAAGCGACAGGGTATAGAGCGATTTTCGAATATGAATTGAAATGCTAAAAAATTGTTTTATTACTTTTCCATAAACCCTTCAATGACGTTGCTTGTCAAGATTCTACTAATTAGTACCCTAACATGAATATGAAACTTATATTTTATTCTAACTTTTTGAGTGTTCCAGAACAACTTAAAACGTATTAATTCCGGGGATTTTATAGGTAAACGTAAGACAGCAAAATACTAAATTAAGTGATTGAACATATTTTAGTTTTTTTAGTTGATTTTAACCAACAACTGCGGTTTTGGTGACAAACTTACATGGTGTATGGCCCTTGTTTTGAGAATGTTCAAGAATTTGTCACGAAAGGCATAAGTTTTATACAATTTTTATCATAAATAACAAATTATAAAGTTAATATATTTAATTTTTTGCAAAGCTTTAAATTTAAAATGTATCAACAATTAAAAAAAAACACACATTATGCAGACAGGTTTTTTATAAACAGAATGCTACAACGTTAACAGTGTAGTATCCCTTCCTATTCAAATGTGTATATTGATGGAGGTGTTTCATTTCTTATTTAAGGCTCCACAATATCAATATATGTATGTGCTATATAGCATTGTTTTCAAATGCACTGTAAAACCTTTAAAACTATTCAGCTGATGAATTTTAACCGATTTCGGTTGTCCATGGAAATTCAATTTCAGCTTTCTTGTGTGCTATCATGAGTGCATACATAGATATGTAGAACTAATTGATATTTAACTGAGTTATTGGCTCATGACAATTTGGTATAAGCAATAATGGGCAACGAAGTTTAACGCACCTAAAAATCTTAGTAGTCTTATACTCATCAGTTGAATGTAATTCAATAATAAGACCTAAATAATGTAGAAAAACGATACAATTTTCTTAATAATTGATTTAACGAAAACGGATCTGAATCTCTTTCGTTTGCATTTTTTGCAAGACAATTTTTTATTTTTTTGTTGAGTGGTTGTATTAGATGTTAAGTTTGTTATATATTTGTATGGCAATGTTTTCCTGAATACTAGAATTACAAAAATTGTAATTCATCTTTGTTTTTGTCATTCCCTTAAAGCAAGGATAAAGGTATAATTGTAATCAAATCTATTTTAAAAACAGAAGGAATTATAGTGTGAATGCAAAGTAACTTAAATACTGTTTACCTTTATTGGAATAAATAAACAGCCGAATAATTGTTTAAAAATACAAAATTTAAATGGCTCCAGGGTTATCGGACGAATTTCTAAATAGGTTCAATAAATTGGGAGACTTTACTGAAAATTCATCTAAAATATACAAACATACCCAGATTTACCCACACCACAAAGTAGCAGCTACAATAATTAAAAATATGTTTTGATTTAACAACCGAACAGAAAAAAATGTACCTAAACTCAGTCTCTTTGCTATTTAAAAAGGTATTGATTGCATAGCAAAGAATATTCAACTATTTCTCAACCACGAAATGGTAATTTGCTCATTCTCGCACGTGTCATAGAAAAATTTACAAAAGCTAAAACATTAGCAAACTTATGTAAAATAACCTGGAGACTTCTTGATAGCTTAAACTCTACAAACGGCGCCATATTCCCACTATGTGAAATTTAATTCGCAGAAAACGAAATTGTACAAAAGCTGAACGGACAAAGCGTTGCAGACGTAGAGAAATTTGCAAGGCTTGGCGAAGATAGTAAAACCTTAGACCAACAACCTCCAAAAAAAAAACAACAATATAAAGGAAACTCCTAAACTTTGCATAAAGAACAATCAAACATACAATACACCATCACAAATATTAATATTACCCAGTCGGAATCATTAAACAACTCATCAAGTGGAAACCAGCTGCTTTGGAAACAGCCAAAAACAACAAACTTCTCATGACTCCCTTGACAACGACGGAACGACCCGAGTCACATTTTGTTAACTCAACATCGGCTGTATCAACCAAAAGTTTTTTTCCCAGGGACGAACTTCCGATAGCAGCCGAGCTGTTACAACAACAACAAAGCTCTCATGTTTCCAATTAGTGCCTTAACAAAAATTCATATTATTTGCACAACGGAGTTAGAATCCTAGTTCCAACTAATTTATAAACACAAAAAATAATCCATTTACCTCACACTCTCATGAACACACAAAGTAACTAATCCAAAAACACAATAATGGAGTTTGTAATGCTACAGTGACATATCAACGGATTTGAAAATAATTATTGCAATATAAATTTACTAATAAGGGAAATAGACCCTAGATAATCTCACTCCAAGAAACCCACTGTGCTTTTTTATTTTTACCTACCCCGCCTAGAAACTATAGCTGCGAGTTTATGAATACTCCGTAGAGTACAACTTCTAAACAACGCGTAGGGGTATCTAGTTAAATCTAACATTCCACACAGCCAGCTGCATATAAATTCTGGCTATCAAATAATTGCAATAAAAATAAATGCCCACATAAAATCTACAGTTCTATCATTTTATATTCCTCCAAATGTAATGAGAGGCTTACTCTTGCCTTCATCCTGACGGATTGTCCAGGTTCTGGACTATATTTACTACTGGACAGATTTGTGTACGTATGAATACACATGTATATGCATGTAAAATTATTATTTTTACGATTATAATTTTTTATTTGTGTAACTTGAGTTTGCTTTCTCCTTTGCATTAGTTGAATTTAATTTGTTGAATATTATTTGATCTTAATTTACTTGTTTCCTTACTTGTTACCTATAACGCCTTTGCACAGTTTTTTTAAAAATTTACTTTATAGCATATATGGAAAATAAATAAGTAAATCTCCATCCAAATATAGACATTTCAGGGAAAGAACTTACTGCTACTACAGTCATATTAATAATTTTATTTTGCTTATCGGGGATTCTCACTGCTGGAATACAACTTTGGGATGCTCCGTGGGCACCAGTAGAGGAAATACTTTCTACATTTATAATTGTTTTTCCTACATCGATTTTGCATTTTGTACATTGCCCCTTCTCCCGATAACTTCTTGGTCTATACTAAATAACTTATGTACATAACAGCGATCATTTCTCGATAAAAGTCTTCACGAAATTGAATAATGTTACACCAGACTCTATTATTATTATAAGTAAGTTTCTCATTCATTTAGCTGACTTGTCAAAATACTCTGTATATGTAGAACAGGAATTTTAAAAAAGCAAACTTACTTAATTTCTTTAAACGTCCTAAAGTACCATCGCAATCCTAACCTTGATAATATTGGCTCCTATAAGAAAAACAATGCTATATTCTGTAAAGAAATAAAGTCTGTACAACAAATATGCTTTGAAAAATATACAAAAATGATAAACAGTAACACTCATATTTCAAGCATTTAGAATAAAATAAACTGTATTACAGCAGCGTCAAAGCAATTATTGCTAATACTGAAACTCTTACAGATCCGGTCAAAATAACAAATCATTTCGACAAACCTTATCGCTTCCAAATGCACGTCTAACTCTTCACTCATCTTTGCGAGCAACATAATTTCATATTTTTGGAAACTACCAATCAGTTGGTTGGAGCTTAATAGCTGCTTAAAATATAAGAGGTCTTGAACAAATATCATACCAAATCATTAAGCCACTAATAAAAACCAATAAACTCAAAACAGTAGAATTATACAACACCGTCTTTGGAAGTAGAAATATATCTTACGTCTGGAAATTGGTTGTGAAAACACAATTTCTTAACAATAACAACTGTTTTTCTACTGCAGTATTTTGACTCATATCACTGATGTCTTGCTGTTCTAAGGCCATGGAAAAAATAAATGCTACTATACTTGCGTAGTTTATTGAAATTAAGCATTTGACAAAAGGAAAGTGGCTTTCAGAGCAAATAAGAGTTGCGATAATGTTCTCCTTTACCACGACCATTATATATCTAAAGCTCTCGTGGCCAGAAACCATGCCACCCTGCTATCAATTGACTTTGATCAAGCAATTGATAACATCGGAGCCCATATAGTATTTATCGTCTTAAGATTTTGGCATATCGGCCCAAGAATTCACAATTTCGTCGAGTATTTTTTGTCTAATAGAAAGTTCAAAGTACGAATATGTTAAAAATATTCTCTATCAGTAGTACTATTACAAATAACTTTGAACGAAATCCACCCAACATGAATCTATCTTTAAATTTATGCAAATGATTTGATCTTAAGTAAAAGATCGACAGCTATACGGGAAGGCATAGTTAAAGATATTTGCGAATGTCAAAATGTTCGCGCAGCAAATAACTCTATAAAAAATAAAGATTTTTATTTATGTAGAAACCGTAACTACGACTAACACAACTGCAATATCTTCCACAACGGTTGTAGAATACAAAATGTTAAATAACTTAAAATCTTAGAAGTAATCTTACAAAGATCAACATGAGGGAGCATTTTACACACATTGAGAGGTCACAAGTCTTTGCCAGCCAATTGCCGTGTCAACATCGTTTGTTAGTCATTACGGTTTATATGGCAAGTGATCATGTGTATAGTGCTATTAAAATAGCATTGATTTTTTTATTGGTACATTGTAAATGAAAAAAATTAAATTAAAAGATTAAGAGTTGACGGTTTTGAATCTATACCTTACGTTATTCCCAACTATGACCATATTCCAAAATATTTAGTTGCTTCTGCTATACCACAATCAGACAACATGGAAACAAAGACTTTGGCTTCCTACAATGTCTTTTAAATTGAAAAAGGCCTCCATTTTATATTATGGGATTACTTGAACAACACTAAGATGCGATGCGGAAATCAGCCAAAAAAATTTCTTAAAGCAAAATATATTGATGTTGTTCTAGTAACTATAACCATGTATAAAACCCTTAACTCAGCTCAAGGACGAATATTTTCAAGAACAATTATCCATAGTTCTGAGGATAGTCTTTTGAAACCACTGGAAGACCAGAAAGTGATAGAAATTCTGAAATTGTCAAAAAGCGTGGAGGGTAATTATATACAAACGGGAGCGGCAATAGAAACGTTTGATCTCATACGTCGACCCGAAGTACGGCGACTAGGATGAAAAAGAGTAAGGGTAGAAGAGTTCGTGTCAAACCCAATGAGATGTGCTAACTGCCAGTGATTAGGAAACACTAAAAAAGATGTAAAAATATTGAGCTATGTAGATTTTGTAGTCTTGCCCTACCACATCATCCTTGCATAAGAAAGTTCTGTGTAAAACGCAACAATGAAACCCACACATGGCTTGACTGATCGTGACATTCTTTTTGAAAGCATAAATATGTTAATAAAATTAAAGCTGACAAAAGATGTACCATACGGGAGGCCAGCTAGAATATAACAAATACCAAAAACATTAAGAAAAGTACAGCCAACGAATTTGATACAAAGGAAGATAATACAACGAATGTGGATATTAGTAACAATAATTTAACAACAATTGCATCAAGTGAGCAATCCAATTGAGGCTCATCATTTAATAATATTGCAGATATAACAAGTAGTAATAATAATGGCAATGCTGCCACTAGCGATATACATGTTGAAGATAACAATTCTACTAACACATTGGGATTAAGAAATCCAACTAAGGAGACTACAGGTGTGGGTATATTAACAATATGTAGTAATATGATTTAAATGTATATTAATAGTACCAGAAACATTTAAAAAGGACCAAGCAAAGGACTGGCAACGAACAAGCGGACAAAGCAGCGAAGGCAGCAATCACATATCCATTAATAATGGAGATGCCATGTTTCAGTATTGTATTACCAACATCATTTAATATAAGTACATAAATAGCTTTAAGGAAGAATTGGAAAAGTGAGATTGTTTTTGTGGTGGCTTCATTCAGGCTTTTGCAGACCTAGATACAATTCCTCCATTGTTCAACTTCTGAGGAATGATGATTAATGCGTATCATATTCTAGTGGACTGTTCAGTATCCAGAATAGCTGATTCATTCGAGCACATTTTGAATTGCTCCAGACCTCGACGAACGGCAGAAATTTTAAAATCGTTTCCCAAATATAATATACCTGAGATTTACAGGATATTATACTAATAGAACGCGCAATATAGGCTTATTATCCTGCGCATAACTTTTGTCTACATTTTGTATTTTTATATATAAAATATATATTGAATAAATAAATAAATAAATAAATATACATATTACGTTACCAGTCAATGAAAAGTTTTGTTCACACTAATGAACTTTCATATCACACCAAAAGAACTGTTTTGAGAAAAATATATTATGGTTATACGGTAACAGCAATAAATACAATAAAATATCACAAAATAATAAATAAAGCAATTGACCAATATCTAGAGTTAGCCCAGCCAATTGGCATTTCTTTCAAATATTTAAAAAACCATTAACAAAAAAAAATGTTTTTTTAAAGATAACGGATCGAGCCTTATTTATACGGACGGCAGTAAATCTCAATATACTTTGCTATCTTATAAAGTAGTTGATAGCGTCGGAAAACATCTAATTCTTTCCACCCTTCATTAGTCTGTGATTTTTACAGCCGAATCTTGTGTTATTTATAGAGCTATTCAGTTGCCTTTCAGTGTTGAGAGTTCTCTCCATACCATTTAACAATAGCTGCAACACTGTAATTAAAACTAGAGATGTCCTTATTGATAATGAAGAAAAATAATATATGTGTCCCCAGCCACAATGGCATTCCTAAAAATGAAAAATCTGACATTCCTGCAACATATGCATTTTATGCACCTGTATTTTTACTACTAATTTTTAGAAAAATTGACCTCGGGCGCCATATTACAAATTACATTAAAGCTCAATTTAAGAAGTCTTTCCCGAAGCAATATCATTACTCCATCATGAACGTAACAAACAGCAGCACTATCTATCCAACAATAGCACAGTTTTCTCAAGACTACGATTTGCTTACCATTAAACATATTGTCGACGAATGTACAGGGTTATTCATCTTAACAAACACACATCTCCACAATATTCCATACACGTTAGTCTTAGAATTTCTTCATAAGATTAAATAAATAAATAAAACCAAAATATGGCGAGCAACTCTGTTGCTGTTCATAATTTAAATATTTAGTTTAATATTAATGAAGCTAGTAGAATAGAACATTTTTTATCTACTCTACTTTAGTATCTTTTAAGACCGCATTTAATTTAATAATTTTTTTTAACAGAACTACATGCGGAAGTATATACTTAGAAGATGATGAACTAGATTGAGGGGAATGTGATCAGAACCTTCGGCTACGAAATTCTCGGCCACTAACTAAAATACTTGTTGACTGTTTATTATGCATTTGGTTGTTAAATTTAGTGGCAGTTGCAAGAGGTATATTGTTAAAACGATTAGCGCAATTGAATAGTAGTGGAATTATTAACGTAAGTACACATTAACCTATGAAAATGTAATTTTTTCGTATTTATAACTACTGTGTCCCCAATGCATTTTTCCCTAACGATGGCCTGGAAAAAATTATAAAACAAAAAATATGAAAAAACGTATTTAAGAATCTATTGTTATCTTCGCAATAACAAATTCGAGCTATCTGGATTACGCTTTGTAGGTACATTGTCCTCCGTATTTTTCTTGCTTTTCTTTGTTTGAGAAAATTAGAAAATCTGCGAAATATGTAGACACCGGTATCTTTATTTGACTTTATCTTCAATGGTTTATAGTTATAATATATTTATACCGCTGCTTTATCCAACTCAAATAATATTACAATTATGTAAAAACTATTTTGTGTTGTGTGTGTAATTACAAGTTTCCATACATGATTCAATTTTTTTAATATAATTTGACTGTTAGCAACAACTATAATATACAAAAGCCTGCTAATAAACTAAAAGTGTATTTCAATAAACATTAACCGACATAAAGAGGCTAATTACTATTTTGTAATTAGCACAGCTTTTTCCCACACTAGATCACCTTTTAAACCCAAAAGTATTACCTAAAAATGAAATAGAAGCGTTTTAAAAGCAATATGTATTGTATTTCATTTTATGTACTCCTCTATTGATGCAAAAATATCGCAGCCACGTTTATTCATAACATATCCGGCGAATTAAAAGCCAGAAATGTTTATAAAAGTTATGAACCAGGTGGCAAACTCACCACGCTACCTGAAAGTAAAATAAATTGGCTTTAAAATCGATATTAATTGAATTTCATTATACTCACCCTTAAAAATGTATAAAATATGAAGGCTGTGTTTATTAAAAGATAATCAACAACAGCTGTGTTAGTAAAAAAATGTTGGCAACATGGGAAATAAGAAGGCTGTCTTTATATTAGGGAAATTGGAGTAGTAAGCGAGGATGGAAAGTTGGTATTGAGGTTTGTAGGAATTGTTAATAGGTCATTAGTAGGAAGAGTTGGAATGAAATGATAGTGTTGGTATATTCTGTACGGAAAAAAATTTTTTAGGGTAATTTGACAGCATTTGGAAAAGTGAGGAGCAAAAAAAAAAAAAAAAAAAAAAAAAAAAAAAAAAAAAAAAAGGTCCTCAATTGGTAAAAGTTAGGTAGGAAAAAATTTTTGGTAAAAATTTCCCGCCATTTCAAAAGTGAGGAGCAAAAAAAAAAAAAAAAAAACGTCATCAAGTCGAGAAAGTAGGATGAAATTGGAAATTGAAAAAATTTTTAGAAAAATTGACCGTCGTTTTCAAAGTGAGGAGCAAAAAAAAAAAAAAAAAAAAAAAAAAAAAAGGTCCACAAAAATTTTTCAAAGGAAGTTGAGTATAAAACTTCAGTCCAGAAAAATTTTTCAACAAAAGTTTGGTAAAAAAAGTTTCGACAGACTTCAGTTTTCAGTTTACATTTCTCTGCTTTCAGTTTTCTGTTTTCTGTTTCCAGTATTTTACTAAAGTTTAATATTAAAGTTCAAGCCACTAAAATTGTTGAAGTAAAGTTTTATATTAAAGTTCAACACATTAAAATTTTTCAATAGAACTTTGATATAAAACTTCAGCTCATTTAAAGTTTTGTACAGTTCGACAGAAGTTTAATATAAAAGTTCACCCAGGTCAAATTTTGTATATAAGTTCAGTCCGGTTCGCTTTGGTCCAGCTATAATTTTTCTAATAAAGGTTTGTATAACAGCTCTGTCCAGCAATAATTCTTTCGACTTAAGTTTCATATTACAGTTCTCTACACTAAAGTTGAATATGAAAGTTCAGTCCAGCCATAATTTTCCATTACAAGTTTAATATAGAAGTTCAGTTCAGTCCGGTACGCTTCCATTCGCTTTGGTACAGCAATAATTTTTCTACTAAAGTTGAATGTAAAAGGTAAGTCAGCTATAATTTTTGTACAAAATTTACATATAAAAGTTCAGTTCAGTCCAGTCCAGTCCTGTCCAGTCCACTTCCGTTCAGTTTGGTCTAGTCCAATCCAATCTGCCGCTCCTCATAGTAGACTTCACATCACCAACTTGGCAAGTGTTGATGGTTTAGCCGTCAGCGCCTATATAATTTTTTGCAGCTTTACTGTTTTTGCATGGCCCTTTTTTTAGAATTAGTAATAGAAACCGCAACAGATCCCCTAGCACACACGTTAGTAACCAACTATTATACCCTAACGACCGACAGACTGACCAACAGGAGTCTTACCCGCACCTACAATACCCTACTGAAAGATCGAACAACAGGGGTCTTACACTGTCTTACCCGCACCTATTATACCCTACCGACCGACCGACTGACCGACAGGAGTCTTACCCGCACCTGCAATACCTTACCGGCCGACCGGCAAAGTCAGATGCCTGCAATGCCGTATCCTATCCCAAGGCTTCAGTAGAACAACAATGCGAGCCCATTTACAAGCTCCCTAGGAAGTAGCCCCCGCTCACTAATACATTTCCCACAGTTTACCTCAAGATAATGCGGTATGACCTTCCTCGAGGTCCTTTTACTCATCTCTCTGCAGCCATACCGTCAATATCTGGCAATTTCCTACTTCTTCTAACCCGGCGAATACTGTTGGGTAATACCGATCCGTTAGCCATCCACATTCACCACTGATCAATATTACCGACTGACCTTGTCATCATATATCGTCACGGATCCCTAAAGTCTACTACTTTGTTACTATAACAACGCATTTCGAGGACACGCACTCTGGGCCAACGTATGTATGTATTCGCCCAACCTATTCCACCACCACCAACTCCTCCACCATCTAAGAAACTATTTCCCTGCTAGTAGAATTTAAGTTCAGTTCTTGACGGACATAGCGAACAACAAAAATAGCAGCCGGCGTAGCAATGGAACACTAAAAAGTATTTCCCTGCTAGTAGAATTCAAGATTAGTTGCTGACGGGCCTTGCGAACAACAAAAACTGCAGCCGGCGCAGTAAAGAACCACACAGGAACACTAGAATGTATTTCCCTGGTAGTAGAATTCAAGATCAGATAGTGACGGATCTTGTGAATAGCAAAAACCGGTGTAGCAACCAAACACACAGGAACACTATAAAGTGTTTCCCTGCTAGTGGCATTCAAGATCAGCTCTTATAATGAAAAGAATTGGATCCATTTTCAATAAATCAGAATCATAATAATGCTAAGAGATAAGAAAAAGTAAGAACGCATTGTTAGGTGGCTTTGTTTTCTCTTGGACTAGCTAAATAAATCTTCTATTCATCTAATTTCTTTATCGGCTGTCTCAAAGAATAAAATAATTGCAATCAATAACACAAAAGTCTATTTAAACACGCAATTAAAAAGAAAGGAATCAATAATAAAACACAGGAACATTTCCGACGACATTAACATACAACTGACCAAAATGCCAGTGTTTCTTCCATGTACTGTGTGTCTTAATTTCATGTTAAAAAATATGACAAGATTACCACAGTTAATGTTCAATCTGAATCTGAGAAACACAAATGTTTCCTGTACTTTATATTGACATCATATATACTTATACTATATTGAAGTTTTAAAGTCACCATTTATCTCTAATATATATAAAGTTGTTATCCTTAAAAGGACAGATTAGTTCTTTTAAATCTAGAGTTATTGTTGATATCGCGTCTATCGACAAAACACTCAAATGTTTGCTGCAATTTCTATTGCCATAAACACACAGTTTTAAACTAAATATTTATCACTTTATTATATATATTTATTATCGTAAAAAGGACAGATTTGTTTTTAATTTGCAGCCTCACCTTATGTACCTTAAAGAGAAAGAAAAGTATTATTAATGAACACTTTTTGTATTTCATTACACATACTTACCTTATTACAGCTTTTCCCCATAAGTAGAGCACCTAAAAAAGACAAAAGTATTAAATAAATAGACGAATAAATATATTACAATACACTTATTCTTACCATGTAACTAAAAAGAACACATTTGTTAAAAATTTTCACCCTCGTGCTGCACCATAAAGAGAAAGAAAACAGTATTTTTATATGCACACTTTTTGTATTTCATTTAACTTACCACATCACAGCTTTTTCCCACACTAGATCACCTTTAAACCCAAAAGTATTACCTAAAAATGAAATAAAAAAGGTTTTAAAAGCAATATGTATTGTATTTCATTTTACTTACTCCTCTATTGATGCAAAAATATTCCAGCCGGTTTTATTAATAACATATCCGGCGAATTAAAAGCCAGAAATGTTTATAAAAGTCATGAACCAGTTGGCAAACTCACCACGCTACCTGAAAATAAAATAAATTGGCTTTAAAATCGATATTAATTGAATTTCATTATACTCACCCTTATAAATGTAGAAAATATGAAGCCCGCATTTATTAAAAGAAATTCAATAACAGCTTTGAAGACCTGGAGCTTGGGAAAATTAGACAAACATAATTATAATTTTTATTTAGTAATTATAGTACTTACATACACAATAAGCTCAAAAATTAACATCCGACTATGAAATTTTGTGCTCGACACGATCATAAATTGTAGGGCAGTTACATGCGATTACGGCTATCCTCTGAACATCACTATTTAATACATTAAAATATGTACAACCCGTGCAAGTTCTGTATAAAATAGACAATCAATTTTGAACAGTTTGTCCATAACAAAAATATTGAATAAAATTACGAACCAATTACAGGTCCTAGTCACAATTTAATTAACTTATCCATGTCGATTTCATATGCTCCTCAAGATAATAAACACATAGCGACATAGCGACATCAATGATCCAATAATGCATTCATAAAAGTAAGGAAGGAGAAAAAAGATTACCAAAGGAAAGTTACGCTTTTAGTTTCCAATTTGTTTACTAGTAAGTTAATGCCCTAGTCATTTTGATAAAATATCCATAAGCCCTCAGGCAAAAGCACTTACCTTTATTTCAAAGAATATAAACAAACGTTTACGAAGTATTTTGCGTCTTAGACCAGTTTGTTAAGTAAAGTCAATTCTCTAAACATTTGCCGGTGTTTATTTAGCTTGTTAAGATATAAAGATGGTATTAATGTTCTCCATTTGTTGAAAATAACATAAGCTTTTTATTCGCTCTGTATATTAGTTTTATTAGATAGAAATGAGATTATTGAAAGTATTCTCTTAAATAGTAGACATAGTTAAAGCAAACAAAATGCAACACGTTGTTATTTAATTCTACTTATTTGTATTTTTAAAATAGCAATAGAACACTTTATATTTACCGGTATTTTTCATATTGATAGAAAACTGTTCACAAGCATTCTTTATTGGCTGTGTAGTAAAAACCAAAAAATATATACATTTCCAAAAGAACAATAATTACAATACCTCGGATGCTGCCACACGTTGCATATCAATACAAAGTAAAAATGTATTAAAACTGATCTTACTTAAAAATTGTGTATTGAGTAAAGTTAATTAATATTAGCCACTTAGACAAATAAAAATGACTTGAGTATAACGATCGACTGCGTTCATCCAATCGATCATTATACTCAAACTCTTTATAGGTATAACTTTTTCGATTGCTGCCATGTTTAAAAATGCCAAATCTTCCAGAAGATAAAGACCATGTACTCACACTTGCCTATGATCATTGAAAAAGCAAAATGGTAAGTAAAAGAATCAAAATTGATTGCAGAAAAGCAATAATTTATTTGTAAGCTAAGATTTAATACTAATATGTAGTTAATACGAGCTCATATGCTATAGCTACCGGCGCCTTTTAGTATATATTTTTTAAATTTATTTGTAAAGTATATTCTAAATACATAAATAATAAGAGACGGATCATGTAGTAATCAGGTAATTTATTAATTTTTAAAATAATAATCAAGGTTTTGACGCTTAGTTATCTACATTCCTCCTACGCTTTTCACAATAACTAAGCAATTTAAATATTACATTGCTTGCAACAATCGTTGTAAATATTACAGATATGTATATAAATTTGTTCACAAAGTACACAGTTAATAGAAAATGAATAAATTTTACTTTAGTGTTTGAGCCGAATATGGTAAAACCATGTTTTTTTATTTTGTATACGTATAATGGCAACTGCAATTGAAAATAATAAACATTTAATTACATTCTAGCCGACTAGATTTTGGGTAAAAGTAGACTATAACCGCAAGAAATCTATAATCATTTCAAAATCCGTTCCAAGTGAAATCAAAATAAACATGTTTTACATCATTGCTTTGTGTTATTAATCAACATAGAACTAAAACATACGTACATATTTAGCTGTACCACCCTCGCCCAAACAAGGAGCAAATACAAGTAAGCAAATTCTTAAATACATATTGATTGTTAATAATTAATAGAGTATTTATGTCGACTGGAGTTATATTCATTAATCATTTGTTTCATACTTTTATTATTTAAGAAATATTTTTAAAGCTTTAGAATTATAATTGATTTAGAATTATTGGTAAAGTTTTCACGTTGTAGACGGAAATCGCCCGTGTGAGTTTTATATCAGAAAGTGATACAATATATTGAAAAAATGTAGACGTTTGTTTTTCAAAAAGATAGCGTAATGCCTTCGTACGATGTAATGTAATGTAATGTAAGATTGTACAATAAGTTTTGAGCATAATACAAATATGTATTTACTTACTTTCCTTTATTATGATCCCTTAAAATAAATAATAATTTTTCCTTAAAATGCACTGAAGTACAATCTGGTGGAATTAATATTAATTTTACGGTTTTGAAAATGTTAATTGTATACGGCCAAGAAAGTGGTCCAATATATTGAAGAATTTAGATTTCTTTTTCAAAGAGGATAACACAAAATAGTTTGTAATGCCTTGGTAAGATTATGTAATAAGTTATGTGGATAATTTATAGTATATTTACTTACTTACTTACTTTTAAGATATGTACGTATGTATATCCATAAAATGAATCACAATTTTTTTTTAAAAATTAGCTGAAGCACAATCTGATGGTATCAAAGTTGCGATTTGGAAAATGTTAATTGCAGAAGGCCAAGATTATTGGCATTATATTTATTTAAATATGTATCTGTTTTTACTTCTGATTTCGGCCCTTTTTATATTCTTTATTACGCAACTAGATAACAAACATAATATGTATGCAAGTGTACGTTGCTAGCCATATTTTTTAACAAACATCTTTGAAAACAAACAAAAAATTTAATATTAGAAGTGGATATTCTGAATTTACACGTGTTAAATGTTTATAAATCAATTAGCTATTATCAATTGTACATGCATCTTACAATTAGTAAAACTATTTTCATTTTAACTCAGAAATTACAGATTGATAGAGGGATGGATATTAGTTATATACATATGAATGTATGTACATACTCGTATATGCAAATTATGCTAACACTCATTGATGGGTATTCTTGTTGGTAAATGATTAAATAAATAGAAATCTAGACCTTAAATATTTTTCTGACATGCATACATACATATTTATGAAAAGATGTATCTAAAACTAAACTACTCCTAGTAACATTTGGACTACTAATGAATCTATCATTGAACGATTTTTTTTTTTTTTTCATTTTAAATATCATTGACAAAATAGTCATTAGGTCGACAGTAAGAAAATAATTCATCTTAAAGATAGCTTTATTCGTTTTTATTACCACTAAATAAAAAACCATATTTTTAGCAACAACTTGTCTATACAGAAGTTTGAAGTTAAATGTGAGACTATTTCTCATTAATTAAATTATATATTTTCGTAGTGGTAACTTTTTATTGTTCATTTCATGTTTAAATAATATTAAGCAACTTGGTACCAAATAAAAGATTCTTTCTTATTAGATGAACTCTATCTTTGTGCAAAATCTATCCAAATAATTATAATGTAAATATTCAATTATGACAAGAAAAGAAATTAAGTTTAAGAAATTCAGTGCAAAAACAAAGCATAAGAATTTAATTTATATTATTTACTTCAAACATAAAAACGTTGGCTATTTTCTGACTTATTTTCTAATTAGATATTATGTTTAATAATATTCCATTCTTATATTCTAGTTATTTATATTTGTGTATTCAATAGTAAACAAGTTTGAAGGGTAAATTTCCAAAAGTAGGATTTAATTTTACTCTACAGTTGTATAAACATACATAAGTACATATAAATAATTTCAAGTATTCTAATTAAACAGCTAGAAAATTTGCAAAACATCCGCCCCCATGTAATCGTTGCTTGGAATTCTTCTTTTGTCCTTGAACGCCACAATAAGAAGTTTCCTTTTAAATTTTCTTAGCCTTATACAGAAAGCTTTAACAATATGATGATGAGATGATAATCTTTTTCTATATGGTGTTTGGTTCTAAACGAACGGAATTTTGTAAATTGGCCTAAAACTTAAATAAATGTATGTGGTTAAGAGAAAACAATATCATCTTAATATAGATTTGTAATAATAAAAACTACTCGTGGTTTAAAAGTAGTTTTTAAAAACTAAATCTTTAACACGGAACGCGTTAGTATAAACAAAATAAATGCTTTATAATTATATGTTATGTATACATATTAAATCTAAAGACATGCGTTCAAAAGTTAATAAGTGAATGTAAGTAATTTTTTGATTACTTGGTAAATAGTTAAATAAAAGAATATTAATAAGCATATAAAATTGCCTTTCATATACATATATGACGACGTTGCAATCAGAATAATCTAAGTAACATTATTACCAATGATGAGATTATTACACAATGGCATAGAAAAATCAAAATTCTATCATTCCACACTTTCTATTTTGAGGGATCGGAACATATCACTATAGAATTAGTGTAGTCTGTAAAGTAAAGACATGCCACAGTGATCCAAATAGTCAGTTGGAATGACAACTACACGGATGTATATGAAACGGTTGATCTGAAAACAAATCATATGGAGTCTTAATTTTTTATTTTAAACCTTAAGAATCATGTATCGAAAAAACACCCGAAAGCAGCCTAATACCGAATCAAAAAGAAAAATTCAAAAATTCGTGCTTCCCATCCATCATTAGTTTTAATTGACACTACCACATGTTCCTAGGAGAGGCAATCGGGAAGCACTAGATGATGAAATCCTATTGCCTGCTAAGTTCGGTGATGGTTGAGATGTGGTTTAGCTTATGATGAAGTATATTGTTTTTCACCTTGTAGCTACCTACATTGTTACTATATTCATCATATTTGTATACTGCTATAGTGATCTAAATAGTTTTTTGGGAAAATATGAATGTATGCGTTATTAAATAAAATATATTGATTCAACTGGCTTCTTTTTTTTAATTAATCAGAAGTATATTTAAAAATAATAATAAAAAATAAAATTTTTTGAGAAACATACATGTTGTGCCCTAGAACACTCTGGTTCCAACGTCATCATATTTGTTTTTAAATGTGTTACAAGTCCATACGTTATCAAACATTCAAATAGTTTTATACAAATACTGTTGTTTACTTTGAGTTTTGAAATTTAACTTTGAGTGTTACACACATTCCGAGCTAAACATTTATTCGAATTTTTTCCTCCTTTTTTGTGGTAAATTAAGTTTTGTTAAACACACAATTTCAAAGTAAGCGCATATACGACGAATTCCTAATCGTTTATATCTAAGCAGTAATAAATACATATGTATGCAAGTATATACTATGGGATATTGAGAAAAGTAACGTCCATCTACGGGGGTATTAAGACCTTCGGTAATAAAGATGTTTTTTACCTTTTAATTTGCAGTTGCGTTTAGGATAGAAGCGTGTTTCTTATCAAAAATTAAAAATAATTACAATACATACATATTTTTATTTAATGTAAAGTTAAAATTTAGCAGTTTAAAAGTTGAATATAATTCAATGGAAAAATTCTGGATCAATAAATACGATTTTATGAAATGTTTGTAGCTGAGTTCAACAAACGTATCTAAGAAGCCACTAAGTTTCAAGAGTTGCAATGACACGAATATAATTTACAAAATTACTAGTTTATTATTGTTGTTCTCTAACTAAAATATTAAAAGATTGTGCTACGTTCAAAAGGAAGAGAATATTTTCTCTGCTGCATATAGCCAACATTGTCTGATACGAAAATTAATTTGTTTAATTTTAAAGGACTGGTAAGTGCAACATACTTTTGGCATCCTTATACATATGGGTATCTATGTATGTATGCCATTGCGATATTTTTGTAGTTTTGACTCGTGAACTTTCTTTGTTTTACCAAACCGTAGCTAATTTAATACAAAATGTATTATTTAAAAACATTGCCAGAATATTTATTTACCTGTAATTACTAAACAACTTTAATTTATTTTTGGATTATGCAGTACAACAAGATATAATACATACATACATATATACCTACATATATAACAACTTTTGTTGTGTTATTTCCTAATCCAACATATCGCACCCTAAATCAAAAACAGTCACAACTCAAAGTTGGTCAAACTTGGATTTTTTCATACACCACTTCTCAGAATAAATCTCTAACGACCGCAAACATTTCTTTCCCATCACCGTCTTCTTTAGCTCAAAAAATAGCGATGTGCCGGCTTGCATGTTGCTTGCGTCGCCTTAACTACGGACTGCTTTTTTTAGTTATGACAGTGCGCATGGAGGGAGTAATTTAGTTTAGTTATGCGTTTGAAAATTAATCATTTTTGTAAAACAGTTTTTAGCCATTCCTGAACAGTTGATTCTTTGTGTTGTGACTATTTTTCATTTAAAGTACGGTAAGTATAACGTTATTACTAACAGTTACCAAACACTCTTCTAGGGCAATACCATTTAAATTGAAAATTTTTAGTGTCCAACAAGTTTTTGTGTACATACATAGTAAGTAAAAATAATTGAAGAGAAATTTGTATCTATGACCTTTTTTTATGTTCTTAATGCTTAATCTTTTTATTTTAGCGGATGATTGGAAATTTTAATATTAAATATTCAAATAACGCTTTTAAGCTGAATGCTTTTTGAAGTTTTGGTTTATCATATCTTTAATTAATAGTTGAATCAAATTTAATAGGTTTAGAATTGATAAAGTAGATACACACATACATACATACATATATATTGAATTCAACTTTACCAAAATTATTAATTGGGAAATTAGAATTTAAATAGTCGTGTATTCCCAAAAATGCAACAACTAGAACATTATAATTTTCATGCAAATTTTTCAATTAATTATTAAAAAGTTAGTTTTTGTTAAAACCCTATTTGATCTTTTTTCGCCCTAAGTTAACTGTATGTTTGATTTCTCAAGTGTTTTCTTTATAAGTTGATGAAAAATAATACTTATGGCCTGTTTCTTCAAAACATAATTAGCGCGATTCAAATGCTATCTATAAATACTTTTCTGCAATTTCATACATACATAAACTTAATATATCACAACTTTATAATAATATAAATAAGAAAAGTATTGGTTTTAATGTTTGAATATCTAAAAACACTTTTTTACTTACATTCATACGTCAGATCAAACTGTTGCATATAAAAGCATATGTACATACATACTCTTATGTATAAGCAATGAAAATACGTTTCGGTTACTTCAAAATAGAGCGTTGTCAATTAAAATTTAAAAATACATTATAGAGATTACGCTCTCTTATTCAAATGAATTAACAAATTATACACGCTTAGTACGAAGGCTTTCATATGTAAAGAAATTACACGCTTTTTGGAATTTGTTATAACGTCTAAAATACTTGCAAATAATCACAAAATATGGTTCTATTTTATTTATCTTTTAGTTGGTCATAGTACGCAAGATATTTAATAATAATTGGTGATAATGCTGTTGCGCAATCGGCCGATAGGGATATGTGTACAAAACTTATTGAGAAAGTTCAAATTGCATCCCAAACAAATTTCACTGTCGCATACTTACCAAAAGTGGCAAGTAATGTTAGCAGCGTAGTACCATCAATTGACCTCGTTAAGTTGAACGATAGCAACACGATTGATTTATTTTCCACTAATTCTTCTAGTTGGCACCAATATCAAATTAATGATTTAAGTAATCATAGCCGCAGGTTATATGACTGCAACTGTACAAAGTTATTGCTCCACGGAGCTGTCGACCCATTTACAAGCTTTCGAGCAAATAGTGTGTCATATTATGATGATGAACATCCAGCAGATTTCGTGAAAAACCTTGGTATGGAAGAAAATAATCGTTTAGAAAATACGAGCAACAAGAAGGATAATCAGAAGTGTTTAACAAAGTTGTTAAATGAACAAAAAATCCCTCTTCTTATTAGGAGTGGTTGCAGCAATTTCACAATGCAACAACTCAAGGTAAAAGCTCCTCCTATCAGTGCTCGATATCAACAACAAGTTCATAATGCCACTTCACCACTAAATACATCTACAAAAGCTTCCGCAACATACTCAAAAGACCAGGAGAAAAACAGAAACTATAGATAAATTAAGATTTTGTCACCAAGCATTGCTTCATTACAGCGCCAGTCAAGGCCAGCAACAAATGAATAAAAATCTGGGGAATAAATGAAAACCTAATCAAAGAACTGCATCTAAAACTACAAATACTTTTCAGAGAAAACCCAAGTCTAGAAATTCCCATAAAAATGCTCGAAGGTGGCTTCAAAGAATTGGGGAAATTCAATGGCCAGCTATTTAATCAAAGGAAAGTGTAATTTAAATACAAAAACCTATAGACAAACTTCAATGTGAACCAAGCGTAGCCAATAATGACTATAACACGCATTATTCTGATCTTCCTTATATTGGAGCAATAACACTCGATGATGGATTGGAGAGGTCGAAAGCCAAAAAGGGCTGATATCTGCCATTCTATTTACAAGAATTATGGAACTATACCGCCGGAGAAACCTAAACCAGAAAAACGTTACAATTGTACATCTAGTATACTTAACAAGGAAAATCACTGCTTTAAGAAGCAGGCATATGAAAAACCTTTGAATTTATGATTACGATATCAACTGATTGATTCCTATTCAATATCAAGTAGCGACAAAGTATCAGAAACTAGGTGCACCTGCGCTACGCCAGTTAGCACTCTATGTAATTTTTCTATGTGACTCAATGTAAGAGAACAACCTAAAGAAGTGTTTAAACTACTTTTATGAACAAAATGAGGATGAAAAGGATTTAAATAAATCTAATCAATCTGTCTTATCCGCGAATGAAGGAAATCAACATCCTATTGCTACATGCTATAAAAAATTATTACAGAGCGGCGTACTTCCACTCAATGTTTATCGTCAGGTATAATGCAATAAAAAGAGGCAATCAACCTGCACTGACAATTCCATACCAAATGATTTTTTTTCTTCCACAAGAATTAGAACAATCTTAAAATACTCAAGTTAGAATAAACTTAGATTGTCAGGAAACTTCGTTCATGCCCTTTTCCCTCTCCGATTAGAAAGTTCTGGGGCAACTGCGATAAATTTGATCCAAAAGCAACCGCTAATAGTACCTCAGAAATGTAAACTCTCAGCTATTTTTATACCACATATGAAAATTATCGAGTGGCGTACTTCCACTCAATATATATGGCCAATATAATAAAATAAAAAGAGATAATCACCAAAATAAAAAGAGATATGACACCATCCTCAAACAACGATTTTCTAAAATTTCCATACTCTTCCACACCTTAAGCACTACTTTCAGGCAGATCTGTAAATGTCAGTAAAGATTTAGTCAGGCCAAACTCAGAAATTATGCCTTTTGAAGTGATTAAAAATGAAACATGTTTATTATGCATTAAGGAATGTTCATCCTATTCATCTCCTAATCCAACAAAATTAACAAAATCCCGTTGTCTGGAAAAACTTAACAAAGAAAAAAACAAAAAATGCCAGCTCACGCCTAGTACAAAAATTCAACCAAAAGGACAAATTTTAAAAATCGTTTAAAGAAAAAGGGTTTCATATACAGATGGAACAACTTGAATCAACAATTTTATTATTTATTTATTTCAAAATCGGACAGAATATATGTATACCCAACGGCATACAATAAAATACAAATATTGCAACATTCACGACGCCAGAAGAAAACAGTCAGCGACAACTTAATTGTAAAAATACATACATACAAAATATGATTGTGCAAATTCAATTAAGTATTGTCATAATTATTAGACTTAATTTGGAAAAATATACGACGCTCCTAGATATGATTACATAAAACAAACTTCTACATCCAAGAGAAAAAATGTTTGGCTCATTGTACAAAACATAGTTCAAAGAAGACTGTGGAATATAAGACATTTATATTATCTATTAATATATGTAAGTATGTATGTATATACATTATTTGATTTGGATTGCTTAAGAGCCTATCATTAGTCTAAAATTGATTTGTAATCACAAGCTGCCAGAATACATTAATGTTTCATTTTTAAATTTTGTAATAAAAAAAAAATTGTTTGTTAACGGAGCTTTGTTTTTGTGGAATTGAAAAGATGGTCCAGAAAAATGTTGTGGCAACAACAAAACAAACCTTTATTTTTTAGTAAACGAAGGACTTAAATTGTTAACTCATTTAATAGTTATACGTATGTACATGTATGTATATACACACATACGGTTAGTTTATTGTTTGCACAATATGAAAAAACGAGAATTCATCATTAAATTACTATTATATTGAAGGCCAGTAAAGACAACAAACTAGTAGTTAGAAATAACATTCTAGTCCCAGGAACTGTCGTGTAAACATACGAAACCGCCTTCAAAAATACTAAAAAGTACATCAATACATATGTACATGTAGTGGCTAGCCATAAATATAAAATATTTCCTATGAATTAATATTAATGAAATAAAAGTTTGTTATTTTAGTACTTAAACAATTGCCACAAAAGAAAAAATATAATCTTTACCCTCTGTCCAGACTGATGTGCGAGCTCGTGGAGAATATCATGGATTGCTCTAATGAAGCGAACTGAGCTAAAGTCATGAAATCCCTACTGAGGTACAATGTGCGACTCCATGAATTATAATAATATGTAATGCGCCAATAGTTTAAAGTGATATTATTAATTACTGTATTTTGTTTTTCTGTTTTAATTTATCCTTCATGTTGAAACTTATTCGAGCGCATATACTCCAGCCACCAGCGTCTTTATTTTGTATTTTATAAATTCATTTTGTAAAGTATACTTTTCATAAACAATAAAATAAACATACATATATACTTAGCAAAATCATACTTATAACGAATCGTTTTATAATCAATGCCCATCTCGACTACGACTTAATACATATCTGCTACATAAGAAAAAAATCAAAAAATCAAATCAATAAATTGGAAATTAAAAGGAAATGTCAATAAATACAATTACCTGGTTCTTGCAGTTGCTTTATGTACTTTTACCTAGTAACACACCGGCGATTCAGAAAACCAAGAGAACTACGCCGTCGGGATATTGATGGAGAACGAGTACCAGATTGCGAAGAACAAAGAGCACTGCTGTAAGAAAAACAAAACTTTATAGGACACATTCAAGTAGAATAAGAAATTTAAATCGGATATAACTTACAGACATAACACGTTTCTGAGGGATTCCTATAAATTATTTAACTTTAAAAATTGAATATTTGCTGTTATCAATAGTAATTTCATGTAAATATAATTATTTAAACTTTCATATAAAATACCTGTAAAACCATTTACATTGGATCTAAAGTACTAAGACATTTTTGTTCAATCCGTCGAAAGGCATAGTTAATTTATTTCTCAAATATTACCAAGGTCTCCACATACTATGGCGATCGTCGGCTTCCTGTTGATTTAAATGCTTGAATCAGTGGTGTCCGATAATGATCTCTTCAGCGAAGAATTTGAGCTGGTGTCCAAATCGCTGCTAATGGTCGCTGCCGTTGCAAGTGAGCAGCACTTAAAACAAAAGAGTTGTCAATACTTGAAGGCGGCGTGGCAAATACTTTTAAAAACGTTTGTTGTTTGTCCTGGGCCAGGTGAAGCAGAACGTGTATTGTTAAAATCTGTGGAATGTGCGTTATTAAATCCTTATTATTGATAGACACCGAAGAAATAGAACTCAGAGGAGGACTAGTAGTGGTGATGGTATGGAAAGCTTGTGCCTATTGTTGTGAAGTTTGTAGCTCATAGTTGTAAAGGTTTACAGTTGTTTGTGGGTAGTTACTAACTGCAGGAACTATTTGGTACTATTTAAGCAAATGCTCCTGATGCCAATCTAGATGGTATCAATTCGTATGGCTGCATCAGAGTTAGAATATAAATCGAATGGCAAAGCAGAAAAAAATCGTCGTTTATTGGTTACTGATAGTGGTACAATATTGCCGGTAGCAAAAAAAAAAAAGTAGTGCCACTCGCAATATGTTACATACTCAAATTATCATCTACGCCTTCAAACTGGCTGACATAAGGTGGATTTTCCTCCTCGGCATATATCATAGAACTAGTCTTGATTTTGCGTATGTACGTATGTATAAGAGTGGCATGGGTTTAAAAGTCCATATATAAACTATAAATGTTTGACAGCTACTTCCAAAATTTCAACTTTTGCCAACATTGTACGGCAGGCCGGCTGAAATAAAAAAATTATTAATATGTTTTTAGATATATTTTTCGCTTTTAAAATCTTGTGGCAAGGCAGAAACAAGACGTTATTATTGGTTACTGTCAGTGGTACGCTATTACCTTTTGCAAAAGTCGTTGAAGAAAGTGGTCTTAAAGCCAATTTCCATCCTAAGGACAGAATTATTTAAATGGCTCTTAAGGCGTAAATTATATTCATCGCCATTCAATTGGCTGACATACCATCGGCACATTCCATAAAACCAGACTTAAACTTATGTATAACATTCAATTGTCACATTTAAACTATTGGCGTTGTACCTCTACCAACTTTGTATGGCGAGTCGGCTGAAATGAAAGGAAATTATTATATATTTAGAAATACTTTTCGCTTTGATAACATTGTTGAAGTTTGTATATTCTCTTAATTAATTAAACTTGGCTTAAGATATTTGCACACATCCTCATTTTCCCAGTGTTTCAGAGGCTCTGTTTAAAGCGCCTACTTGCTCAGTATTTTTATCTGTTCCTAAACATGCAACATTTCGTTTAAGCTTTGTTCTGGCAGTTCAAAAAATTTCATCTGATCTTTGTGTGTTTTTGAAATCTATAACAAAATTTTCAGCTTGATACAGACATAAATACAAAGCGACAGGGTATAGAGCGATTTTCGAATATGAATTGAAATGCTAAAAAATTGTTTTATTACTTTTCCATAAACCCTTCAATGACGTTGCTTGTCAAGATTCTACTAATTAGTACCCTAACATGAATATGAAACTTATATTTTATTCTAACTTTTTGAGTGTTCCAGAACAACTTAAAACGTATTAATTCCGGGGATTTTATAGGTAAACGTAAGACAGCAAAATACTAAATTAAGTGATTGAACATATTTTAGTTTTTTTAGTTGATTTTAACCAACAACTGCGGTTTTGGTGACAAACTTACATGGTGTATGGCCCTTGTTTTGAGAATGTTCAAGAATTTGTCACGAAAGGCATAAGTTTTATACAATTTTTATCATAAATAACAAATTATAAAGTTAATATATTTAATTTTTTGCAAAGCTTTAAATTTAAAATGTATCAACAATTAAAAAAAAACACACATTATGCAGACAGGTTTTTTATAAACAGAATGCTACAACGTTAACAGTGTAGTATCCCTTCCTATTCAAATGTGTATATTGATGGAGGTGTTTCATTTCTTATTTAAGGCTCCACAATATCAATATATGTATGTGCTATATAGCATTGTTTTCAAATGCACTGTAAAACCTTTAAAACTATTCAGCTGATGAATTTTAACCGATTTCGGTTGTCCATGGAAATTCAATTTCAGCTTTCTTGTGTGCTATCATGAGTGCATACATAGATATGTAGAACTAATTGATATTTAACTGAGTTATTGGCTCATGACAATTTGGTATAAGCAATAATGGGCAACGAAGTTTAACGCACCTAAAAATCTTAGTAGTCTTATACTCATCAGTTGAATGTAATTCAATAATAAGACCTAAATAATGTAGAAAAACGATACAATTTTCTTAATAATTGATTTAACGAAAACGGATCTGAATCTCTTTCGTTTGCATTTTTTGCAAGACAATTTTTTATTTTTTTGTTGAGTGGTTGTATTAGATGTTAAGTTTGTTATATATTTGTATGGCAATGTTTTCCTGAATACTAGAATTACAAAAATTGTAATTCATCTTTGTTTTTGTCATTCCCTTAAAGCAAGGATAAAGGTATAATTGTAATCAAATCTATTTTAAAAACAGAAGGAATTATAGTGTGAATGCAAAGTAACTTAAATACTGTTTACCTTTATTGGAATAAATAAACAGCCGAATAATTGTTTAAAAATACAAAATTTAAATGGCTCCAGGGTTATCGGACGAATTTCTAAATAGGTTCAATAAATTGGGAGACTTTACTGAAAATTCATCTAAAATATACAAACATACCCAGATTTACCCACACCACAAAGTAGCAGCTACAATAATTAAAAATATGTTTTGATTTAACAACCGAACAGAAAAAAATGTACCTAAACTCAGTCTCTTTGCTATTTAAAAAGGTATTGATTGCATAGCAAAGAATATTCAACTATTTCTCAACCACGAAATGGTAATTTGCTCATTCTCGCACGTGTCATAGAAAAATTTACAAAAGCTAAAACATTAGCAAACTTATGTAAAATAACCTGGAGACTTCTTGATAGCTTAAACTCTACAAACGGCGCCATATTCCCACTATGTGAAATTTAATTCGCAGAAAACGAAATTGTACAAAAGCTGAACGGACAAAGCGTTGCAGACGTAGAGAAATTTGCAAGGCTTGGCGAAGATAGTAAAACCTTAGACCAACAACCTCCAAAAAAAAAACAACAATATAAAGGAAACTCCTAAACTTTGCATAAAGAACAATCAAACATACAATACACCATCACAAATATTAATATTACCCAGTCGGAATCATTAAACAACTCATCAAGTGGAAACCAGCTGCTTTGGAAACAGCCAAAAACAACAAACTTCTCATGACTCCCTTGACAACGACGGAACGACCCGAGTCACATTTTGTTAACTCAACATCGGCTGTATCAACCAAAAGTTTTTTTCCCAGGGACGAACTTCCGATAGCAGCCGAGCTGTTACAACAACAACAAAGCTCTCATGTTTCCAATTAGTGCCTTAACAAAAATTCATATTATTTGCACAACGGAGTTAGAATCCTAGTTCCAACTAATTTATAAACACAAAAAATAATCCATTTACCTCACACTCTCATGAACACACAAAGTAACTAATCCAAAAACACAATAATGGAGTTTGTAATGCTACAGTGACATATCAACGGATTTGAAAATAATTATTGCAATATAAATTTACTAATAAGGGAAATAGACCCTAGATAATCTCACTCCAAGAAACCCACTGTGCTTTTTTATTTTTACCTACCCCGCCTAGAAACTATAGCTGCGAGTTTATGAATACTCCGTAGAGTACAACTTCTAAACAACGCGTAGGGGTATCTAGTTAAATCTAACATTCCACACAGCCAGCTGCATATAAATTCTGGCTATCAAATAATTGCAATAAAAATAAATGCCCACATAAAATCTACAGTTCTATCATTTTATATTCCTCCAAATGTAATGAGAGGCTTACTCTTGCCTTCATCCTGACGGATTGTCCAGGTTCTGGACTATATTTACTACTGGACAGATTTGTGTACGTATGAATACACATGTATATGCATGTAAAATTATTATTTTTACGATTATAATTTTTTATTTGTGTAACTTGAGTTTGCTTTCTCCTTTGCATTAGTTGAATTTAATTTGTTGAATATTATTTGATCTTAATTTACTTGTTTCCTTACTTGTTACCTATAACGCCTTTGCACAGTTTTTTTAAAAATTTACTTTATAGCATATATGGAAAATAAATAAGTAAATCTCCATCCAAATATAGACATTTCAGGGAAAGAACTTACTGCTACTACAGTCATATTAATAATTTTATTTTGCTTATCGGGGATTCTCACTGCTGGAATACAACTTTGGGATGCTCCGTGGGCACCAGTAGAGGAAATACTTTCTACATTTATAATTGTTTTTCCTACATCGATTTTGCATTTTGTACATTGCCCCTTCTCCCGATAACTTCTTGGTCTATACTAAATAACTTATGTACATAACAGCGATCATTTCTCGATAAAAGTCTTCACGAAATTGAATAATGTTACACCAGACTCTATTATTATTATAAGTAAGTTTCTCATTCATTTAGCTGACTTGTCAAAATACTCTGTATATGTAGAACAGGAATTTTAAAAAAGCAAACTTACTTAATTTCTTTAAACGTCCTAAAGTACCATCGCAATCCTAACCTTGATAATATTGGCTCCTATAAGAAAAACAATGCTATATTCTGTAAAGAAATAAAGTCTGTACAACAAATATGCTTTGAAAAATATACAAAAATGATAAACAGTAACACTCATATTTCAAGCATTTAGAATAAAATAAACTGTATTACAGCAGCGTCAAAGCAATTATTGCTAATACTGAAACTCTTACAGATCCGGTCAAAATAACAAATCATTTCGACAAACCTTATCGCTTCCAAATGCACGTCTAACTCTTCACTCATCTTTGCGAGCAACATAATTTCATATTTTTGGAAACTACCAATCAGTTGGTTGGAGCTTAATAGCTGCTTAAAATATAAGAGGTCTTGAACAAATATCATACCAAATCATTAAGCCACTAATAAAAACCAATAAACTCAAAACAGTAGAATTATACAACATCGTCTTTGGAAGTAGAAATATATCTTACGTCTGGAAATTGGTTGTGAAAACACAATTTCTTAACAATAACAACTGTTTTTCTACTGCAGTATTTTGACTCATATCACTGATGTCTTGCTGTTCTAAGGCCATGGAAAAAATAAATGCTACTATACTTGCGTAGTTTATTGAAATTAAGCATTTGACAAAAGGAAAGTGGCTTTCAGAGCAAATAAGAGTTGCGATAATGTTCTCCTTTACCACGACCATTATATATCTAAAGCTCTCGTGGCCAGAAACCATGCCACCCTGCTATCAATTGACTTTGATCAAGCAATTGATAACATCGGAGCCCATATAGTATTTATCGTCTTAAGATTTTGGCATATCGGCCCAAGAATTCACAATTTCGTCGAGTATTTTTTGTCTAATAGAAAGTTCAAAGTACGAATATGTTAAAAATATTCTCTATCAGTAGTACTATTACAAATAACTTTGAACGAAATCCACCCAACATGAATCTATCTTTAAATTTATGCAAATGATTTGATCTTAAGTAAAAGATCGACAGCTATACGGGAAGGCATAGTTAAAGATATTTGCGAATGTCAAAATGTTCGCGCAGCAAATAACTCTATAAAAAATAAAGATTTTTATTTATGTAGAAACCGTAACTACGACTAACACAACTGCAATATCTTCCACAACGGTTGTAGAATACAAAATGTTAAATAACTTAAAATCTTAGAAGTAATCTTACAAAGATCAACATGAGGGAGCATTTTACACACATTGAGAGGTCACAAGTCTTTGCCAGCCAATTGCCGTGTCAACATCGTTTGTTAGTCATTACGGTTTATATGGCAAGTGATCATGTGTATAGTGCTATTAAAATAGCATTGATTTTTTTATTGGTACATTGTAAATGAAAAAAATTAAATTAAAAGATTAAGAGTTGACGGTTTTGAATCTATACCTTACGTTATTCCCAACTATGACCATATTCCAAAATATTTAGTTGCTTCTGCTATACCACAATCAGACAACATGGAAACAAAGACTTTGGCTTCCTACAATGTCTTTTAAATTGAAAAAGGCCTCCATTTTATATTATGGGATTACTTGAACAACACTAAGATGCGATGCGGAAATCAGCCAAAAAAATTTCTTAAAGCAAAATATATTGATGTTGTTCTAGTAACTATAACCATGTATAAAACCCTTAACTCAGCTCAAGGACGAATATTTTCAAGAACAATTATCCATAGTTCTGAGGATAGTCTTTTGAAACCACTGGAAGACCAGAAAGTGATAGAAATTCTGAAATTGTCAAAAAGCGTGGAGGGTAATTATATACAAACGGGAGCGGCAATAGAAACGTTTGATCTCATACGTCGACCCGAAGTACGGCGACTAGGATGAAAAAGAGTAAGGGTAGAAGAGTTCGTGTCAAACCCAATGAGATGTGCTAACTGCCAGTGATTAGGAAACACTAAAAAAGATGTAAAAATATTGAGCTATGTAGATTTTGTAGTCTTGCCCTACCACATCATCCTTGCATAAGAAAGTTCTGTGTAAAACGCAACAATGAAACCCACACATGGCTTGACTGATCGTGACATTCTTTTTGAAAGCATAAATATGTTAATAAAATTAAAGCTGACAAAAGATGTACCATACGGGAGGCCAGCTAGAATATAACAAATACCAAAAACATTAAGAAAAGTACAGCCAACGAATTTGATACAAAGGAAGATAATACAACGAATGTGGATATTAGTAACAATAATTTAACAACAATTGCATCAAGTGAGCAATCCAATTGAGGCTCATCATTTAATAATATTGCAGATATAACAAGTAGTAATAATAATGGCAATGCTGCCACTAGCGATATACATGTTGAAGATAACAATTCTACTAACACATTGGGATTAAGAAATCCAACTAAGGAGACTACAGGTGTGGGTATATTAACAATATGTAGTAATATGATTTAAATGTATATTAATAGTACCAGAAACATTTAAAAAGGACCAAGCAAAGGACTGGCAACGAACAAGCGGACAAAGCAGCGAAGGCAGCAATCACATATCCATTAATAATGGAGATGCCATGTTTCAGTATTGTATTACCAACATCATTTAATATAAGTACATAAATAGCTTTAAGGAAGAATTGGAAAAGTGAGATTGTTTTTGTGGTGGCTTCATTCAGGCTTTTGCAGACCTAGATACAATTCCTCCATTGTTCAACTTCTGAGGAATGATGATTAATGCGTATCATATTCTAGTGGACTGTTCAGTATCCAGAATAGCTGATTCATTCGAGCACATTTTGAATTGCTCCAGACCTCGACGAACGGCAGAAATTTTAAAATCGTTTCCCAAATATAATATACCTGAGATTTACAGGATATTATACTAATAGAACGCGCAATATAGGCTTATTATCCTGCGCATAACTTTTGTCTACATTTTGTATTTTTATATATAAAATATATATTGAATAAATAAATAAATAAATAAATATACATATTACGTTACCAGTCAATGAAAAGTTTTGTTCACACTAATGAACTTTCATATCACACCAAAAGAACTGTTTTGAGAAAAATATATTATGGTTATACGGTAACAGCAATAAATACAATAAAATATCACAAAATAATAAATAAAGCAATTGACCAATATCTAGAGTTAGCCCAGCCAATTGGCATTTCTTTCAAATATTTAAAAAACCATTAACAAAAAAAAATGTTTTTTTAAAGATAACGGATCGAGCCTTATTTATACGGACGGCAGTAAATCTCAATATACTTTGCTATCTTATAAAGTAGTTGATAGCGTCGGAAAACATCTAATTCTTTCCACCCTTCATTAGTCTGTGATTTTTACAGCCGAATCTTGTGTTATTTATAGAGCTATTCAGTTGCCTTTCAGTGTTGAGAGTTCTCTCCATACCATTTAACAATAGCTGCAACACTGTAATTAAAACTAGAGATGTCCTTATTGATAATGAAGAAAAATAATATATGTGTCCCCAGCCACAATGGCATTCCTAAAAATGAAAAATCTGACATTCCTGCACCATATGCATTTTATGCACCTGTATTTTTACTACTAATTTTTAGAAAAATTGACCTCGGGCGCCATATTACAAATTACATTAAAGCTCAATTTAAGAAGTCTTTCCCGAAGCAATATCATTACTCCATCATGAACGTAACAAACAGCAGCACTATCTATCCAACAATAGCACAGTTTTCTCAAGACTACGATTTGCTTACCATTAAACATATTGTCGACGAATGTACAGGGTTATTCATCTTAACAAACACACATCTCCACAATATTCCATACACGTTAGTCTTAGAATTTCTTCATAAGATTAAATAAATAAATAAAACCAAAATATGGCGAGCAACTCTGTTGCTGTTCATAATTTAAATATTTAGTTTAATATTAATGAAGCTAGTAGAATAGAACATTTTTTATCTACTCTACTTTAGTATCTTTTAAGACCGCATTTAATTTAATAATTTTTTTTAACAGAACTACATGCGGAAGTATATACTTAGAAGATGATGAACTAGATTGAGGGGAATGTGATCAGAACCTTCGGCTACGAAATTCTCGGCCACTAACTAAAATACTTGTTGACTGTTTATTATGCATTTGGTTGTTAAATTTAGTGGCAGTTGCAAGAGGTATATTGTTAAAACGATTAGCGCAATTGAATAGTAGTGGAATTATTAACGTAATTACACATTAACCTATGAAAATGTAATTTTTTCGTATTTATAACTACTGTGTCCCCAATGCATTTTTCCCTAACGATGGCCTGGAAAAAATTATAAAACAAAAAATATGAAAAAACGTATTTAAGAATCTATTGTTATCTTCGCAATAACAAATTCGAGCTATCTGGATTACGCTTTGTAGGTACATTGTCCTCCGTATTTTTCTTGCTTTTCTTTGTTTGAGAAAATTAGAAAATCTGCGAAATATGTAGACACCGGTATCTTTATTTGACTTTATCTTCAATGGTTTATAGTTATAATATATTTATACCGCTGCTTTATCCAACTCAAATAATATTACAATTATGTAAAAACTATTTTGTGTTGTGTGTGTAATTACAAGTTTCCATACATGATTCAATTTTTTTAATATAATTTGACTGTTAGCAACAACTATAATATACAAAAGCCTGCTAATAAACTAAAAGTGTATTTCAATAAACATTAACCGACATAAAGAGGCTAATTACTATTTTGTAATTAGCACAGCTTTTTCCCACACTAGATCACCTTTTAAACCCAAAAGTATTACCTAAAAATGAAATAGAAGCGTTTTAAAAGCAATATGTATTGTATTTCATTTTATGTACTCCTCTATTGATGCAAAAATATCGCAGCCACGTTTATTCATAACATATCCGGCGAATTAAAAGCCAGAAATGTTTATAAAAGTTATGAACCAGGTGGCAAACTCACCACGCTACCTGAAAGTAAAATAAATTGGCTTTAAAATCGATATTAATTGAATTTCATTATACTCACCCTTAAAAATGTATAAAATATTTTTTTTTTTTTTTTACTGTATTTTATTTTATTGAATCTTTCTATTAAAAGAAATTCACAATAAGTATTCAAATCTTATTTCTAAATTATTATTTACTAGTTAGTACCAACGTAATAACTAATTTTTTGTATTCAAATCTTAAAAATCTATCTTCTATTGTGTAGAGAGAGCCGCCTCACCAGGCTCAATGTGTCAGTTCTTTTTAGTCTCTGGTGGCCATCAAATTGCAATAAATTGCGTGCTAGAGTGTTGGGATGTGCCACTAGTTTGTTCACGTATTTGGAGGTGTATCTTTTAACTTCTTCGTAGATAGTGGGAACTTTGAGATCTCTATGTATGTTTTCATTTCTTATGTACCAGGGGGCGCATACGATATGACGTAAAATCCTAGACTGTCTTCTCTGTAACTTCTGGATGTTTGATGCACAGGCAGTACCCCACAGCTGGATACCATATGACCATATTGGCTTTATAACGGATTTGTATAAAAGGACTTTATATTCCAAAGCCAAAGTTGAGTTAGGACTTATTAGCCAATGCAGTTGATTTGTTCGAAGCTTTATGGACGTTATTTTTGCCTCAATATGTCGGGACCAAGTTAGGCGCCGATCTAGGTGGATACCTAAATATTTAACGTGCGTTTCCGCTGGAACCGTGGTATTAGTTATTGTGATTGGTGAACAATTTTGCCTTCTAAGGGAAAACGTTACATGAGCACATTTTGATGGATTTACCTTTATTCTCCACTGTTTTAGCCAGTCTTCTAGCTTATGAATGTGGGACTGCAGCTTTTCAGATGCATCCTTTGGATCATTACTGACACTTATAATATGTTTAATGGTAAGCAAATCGTAGTCTTGAGAAAACTGTGCTATTGTTGGATAGATAGTGCTGCTGTTTGTTACGTTCATGATGGAGTAATGATATTGCTTCGGGAAAGACTTCTTAAATTGAGCTTTAATGTAATTTGTAATATGGCGCCCGAGGTCAATTTTTCTAAAAATTAGTAGTAAAAATACAGGTGCATAAAATGCATATGTTGCAGGAATGTCAGATTTTTCATTTTTAGGAATGCCATTGTGGCTGGGGACACATATATTATTTTTCTTCATTATCAATAAGGACATCTCTAGTTTTAATTACAGTGTTGCAGCTATTGTTAAATGGTATGGAGAGAACTCTCAACACTGAAAGGCAACTGAATAGCTCTATAAATAACACAAGATTCGGCTGTAAAAATCACAGACTAATGAAGGGTGGAAAGAATTAGATGTTTTCCGACGCTATCAACTACTTTATAAGATAGCAAAGTATATTGAGATTTACTGCCGTCCGTATAAATAAGGCTCGATCCGTTATCTTTAAAAAAACATTTTTTTTTGTTAATGGTTTTTTAAATATTTGAAAGAAATGCCAATTGGCTGGGCTAACTCTAGATATTGGTCAATTGCTTTATTTATTATTTTGTGATATTTTATTGTATTTATTGCTGTTACCGTATAACCATAATATATTTTTCTCAAAACAGTTCTTTTGGTGTGATATGAAAGTTCATTAGTGTGAACAAAACTTTTCATTGACTGGTAACGTAATATGTATATTTATTTATTTATTTATTTATTCAATATATATTTTATATATAAAAATACAAAATGTAGACAAAAGTTATGCGCAGGATAATAAGCCTATATTGCGCGTTCTATTAGTATAATATCCTGTAAATCTCAGGTATATTATATTTGGGAAACGATTTTAAAATTTCTGCCGTTCGTCGAGGTCTGGAGCAATTCAAAATGTGCTCGAATGAATCAGCTATTCTGGATACTGAACAGTCCACTAGAATATGATACGCATTAATCATCATTCCTCAGAAGTTGAACAATGGAGGAATTGTATCTAGGTCTGCAAAAGCCTGAATGAAGCCACCACAAAAACAATCTCACTTTTCCAATTCTTCCTTAAAGCTATTTATGTACTTATATTAAATGATGTTGGTAATACAATACTGAAACATGGCATCTCCATTATTAATGGATATGTGATTGCTGCCTTCGCTGCTTTGTCCGCTTGTTCGTTGCCAGTCCTTTGCTTGGTCCTTTTTAAATGTTTCTGGTACTATTAATATACATTTAAATCATATTACTACATATTGTTAATATACCCACACCTGTAGTCTCCTTAGTTGGATTTCTTAATCCCAATGTGTTAGTAGAATTGTTATCTTCAACATGTATATCGCTAGTGGCAGCATTGCCATTATTATTACTACTTGTTATATCTGCAATATTATTAAATGATGAGCCTCAATTGGATTGCTCACTTGATGCAATTGTTGTTAAATTATTGTTACTAATATCCACATTCGTTGTATTATCTTCCTTTGTATCAAATTCGTTGGCTGTACTTTTCTTAATGTTTTTGGTATTTGTTATATTCTAGCTGGCCTCCCGTATGGTACATCTTTTGTCAGCTTTAATTTTATTAACATATTTATGCTTTCAAAAAGAATGTCACGATCAGTCAAGCCATGTGTGGGTTTCATTGTTGCGTTTTACACAGAACTTTCTTATGCAAGGATGATGTGGTAGGGCAAGACTACAAAATCTACATAGCTCAATATTTTTACATCTTTTTTAGTGTTTCCTAATCACTGGCAGTTAGCACATCTCATTGGGTTTGACACGAACTCTTCTACCCTTACTCTTTTTCATCCTAGTCGCATGGGTTTAAAAGTCCATATATAAACTATAAATGTTTGACAGCTACTTCCAAAATTTCAACTTTTGCCAACATTGTACGGCAGGCCGGCTGAAATAAAAAAATTATTAATATGTTTTTAGATATATTTTTCGCTTTTAAAATCTTGTGGCAAGGCAGAAACAAGACGTTATTATTGGTTACTGTCAGTGGTACGCTATTACCTTTTGCAAAAGTCGTTGAAGAAAGTGGTCTTAAAGCCAATTTCCATCCTAAGGACAGAATTATTTAAATGGCTCTTAAGGCGTAAATTATATTCATCGCCATTCAATTGGCTGACATACCATCGGCACATTCCATAAAACCAGACTTAAACTTATGTATAACATTCAATTGTCACATTTAAACTATTGGCGTTGTACCTCTACCAACTTTGTATGGCGAGTCGGCTGAAATGAAAGGAAATTATTATATATTTAGAAATACTTTTCGCTTTGATAACATTGTTGAAGTTTGTATATTCTCTTAATTAATTAAACTTGGCTTAAGATATTTGCACACATCCTCATTTTCCCAGTGTTTCAGAGGCTCTGTTTAAAGCGCCTACTTGCTCAGTATTTTTATCTGTTCCTAAACATGCAACATTTCGTTTAAGCTTTGTTCTGGCAGTTCAAAAAATTTCATCTGATCTTTGTGTGTTTTTGAAATCTATAACAAAATTTTCAGCTTGATACAGACATAAATACAAAGCGACAGGGTATAGAGCGATTTTCGAATATGAATTGAAATGCTAAAAAATTGTTTTATTACTTTTCCATAAACCCTTCAATGACGTTGCTTGTCAAGATTCTACTAATTAGTACCCTAACATGAATATGAAACTTATATTTTATTCTAACTTTTTGAGTGTTCCAGAACAACTTAAAACGTATTAATTCCGGGGATTTTATAGGTAAACGTAAGACAGCAAAATACTAAATTAAGTGATTGAACATATTTTAGTTTTTTTAGTTGATTTTAACCAACAACTGCGGTTTTGGTGACAAACTTACATGGTGTATGGCCCTTGTTTTGAGAATGTTCAAGAATTTGTCACGAAAGGCATAAGTTTTATACAATTTTTATCATAAATAACAAATTATAAAGTTAATATATTTAATTTTTTGCAAAGCTTTAAATTTAAAATGTATCAACAATTAAAAAAAAACACACATTATGCAGACAGGTTTTTTATAAACAGAATGCTACAACGTTAACAGTGTAGTATCCCTTCCTATTCAAATGTGTATATTGATGGAGGTGTTTCATTTCTTATTTAAGGCTCCACAATATCAATATATGTATGTGCTATATAGCATTGTTTTCAAATGCACTGTAAAACCTTTAAAACTATTCAGCTGATGAATTTTAACCGATTTCGGTTGTCCATGGAAATTCAATTTCAGCTTTCTTGTGTGCTATCATGAGTGCATACATAGATATGTAGAACTAATTGATATTTAACTGAGTTATTGGCTCATGACAATTTGGTATAAGCAATAATGGGCAACGAAGTTTAACGCACCTAAAAATCTTAGTAGTCTTATACTCATCAGTTGAATGTAATTCAATAATAAGACCTAAATAATGTAGAAAAACGATACAATTTTCTTAATAATTGATTTAACGAAAACGGATCTGAATCTCTTTCGTTTGCATTTTTTGCAAGACAATTTTTTATTTTTTTGTTGAGTGGTTGTATTAGATGTTAAGTTTGTTATATATTTGTATGGCAATGTTTTCCTGAATACTAGAATTACAAAAATTGTAATTCATCTTTGTTTTTGTCATTCCCTTAAAGCAAGGATAAAGGTATAATTGTAATCAAATCTATTTTAAAAACAGAAGGAATTATAGTGTGAATGCAAAGTAACTTAAATACTGTTTACCTTTATTGGAATAAATAAACAGCCGAATAATTGTTTAAAAATACAAAATTTAAATGGCTCCAGGGTTATCGGACGAATTTCTAAATAGGTTCAATAAATTGGGAGACTTTACTGAAAATTCATCTAAAATATACAAACATACCCAGATTTACCCACACCACAAAGTAGCAGCTACAATAATTAAAAATATGTTTTGATTTAACAACCGAACAGAAAAAAATGTACCTAAACTCAGTCTCTTTGCTATTTAAAAAGGTATTGATTGCATAGCAAAGAATATTCAACTATTTCTCAACCACGAAATGGTAATTTGCTCATTCTCGCACGTGTCATAGAAAAATTTACAAAAGCTAAAACATTAGCAAACTTATGTAAAATAACCTGGAGACTTCTTGATAGCTTAAACTCTACAAACGGCGCCATATTCCCACTATGTGAAATTTAATTCGCAGAAAACGAAATTGTACAAAAGCTGAACGGACAAAGCGTTGCAGACGTAGAGAAATTTGCAAGGCTTGGCGAAGATAGTAAAACCTTAGACCAACAACCTCCAAAAAAAAAACAACAATATAAAGGAAACTCCTAAACTTTGCATAAAGAACAATCAAACATACAATACACCATCACAAATATTAATATTACCCAGTCGGAATCATTAAACAACTCATCAAGTGGAAACCAGCTGCTTTGGAAACAGCCAAAAACAACAAACTTCTCATGACTCCCTTGACAACGACGGAACGACCCGAGTCACATTTTGTTAACTCAACATCGGCTGTATCAACCAAAAGTTTTTTTCCCAGGGACGAACTTCCGATAGCAGCCGAGCTGTTACAACAACAACAAAGCTCTCATGTTTCCAATTAGTGCCTTAACAAAAATTCATATTATTTGCACAACGGAGTTAGAATCCTAGTTCCAACTAATTTATAAACACAAAAAATAATCCATTTACCTCACACTCTCATGAACACACAAAGTAACTAATCCAAAAACACAATAATGGAGTTTGTAATGCTACAGTGACATATCAACGGATTTGAAAATAATTATTGCAATATAAATTTACTAATAAGGGAAATAGACCCTAGATAATCTCACTCCAAGAAACCCACTGTGCTTTTTTATTTTTACCTACCCCGCCTAGAAACTATAGCTGCGAGTTTATGAATACTCCGTAGAGTACAACTTCTAAACAACGCGTAGGGGTATCTAGTTAAATCTAACATTCCACACAGCCAGCTGCATATAAATTCTGGCTATCAAATAATTGCAATAAAAATAAATGCCCACATAAAATCTACAGTTCTATCATTTTATATTCCTCCAAATGTAATGAGAGGCTTACTCTTGCCTTCATCCTGACGGATTGTCCAGGTTCTGGACTATATTTACTACTGGACAGATTTGTGTACGTATGAATACACATGTATATGCATGTAAAATTATTATTTTTACGATTATAATTTTTTATTTGTGTAACTTGAGTTTGCTTTCTCCTTTGCATTAGTTGAATTTAATTTGTTGAATATTATTTGATCTTAATTTACTTGTTTCCTTACTTGTTACCTATAACGCCTTTGCACAGTTTTTTTAAAAATTTACTTTATAGCATATATGGAAAATAAATAAGTAAATCTCCATCCAAATATAGACATTTCAGGGAAAGAACTTACTGCTACTACAGTCATATTAATAATTTTATTTTGCTTATCGGGGATTCTCACTGCTGGAATACAACTTTGGGATGCTCCGTGGGCACCAGTAGAGGAAATACTTTCTACATTTATAATTGTTTTTCCTACATCGATTTTGCATTTTGTACATTGCCCCTTCTCCCGATAACTTCTTGGTCTATACTAAATAACTTATGTACATAACAGCGATCATTTCTCGATAAAAGTCTTCACGAAATTGAATAATGTTACACCAGACTCTATTATTATTATAAGTAAGTTTCTCATTCATTTAGCTGACTTGTCAAAATACTCTGTATATGTAGAACAGGAATTTTAAAAAAGCAAACTTACTTAATTTCTTTAAACGTCCTAAAGTACCATCGCAATCCTAACCTTGATAATATTGGCTCCTATAAGAAAAACAATGCTATATTCTGTAAAGAAATAAAGTCTGTACAACAAATATGCTTTGAAAAATATACAAAAATGATAAACAGTAACACTCATATTTCAAGCATTTAGAATAAAATAAACTGTATTACAGCAGCGTCAAAGCAATTATTGCTAATACTGAAACTCTTACAGATCCGGTCAAAATAACAAATCATTTCGACAAACCTTATCGCTTCCAAATGCACGTCTAACTCTTCACTCATCTTTGCGAGCAACATAATTTCATATTTTTGGAAACTACCAATCAGTTGGTTGGAGCTTAATAGCTGCTTAAAATATAAGAGGTCTTGAACAAATATCATACCAAATCATTAAGCCACTAATAAAAACCAATAAACTCAAAACAGTAGAATTATACAACACCGTCTTTGGAAGTAGAAATATATCTTACGTCTGGAAATTGGTTGTGAAAACACAATTTCTTAACAATAACAACTGTTTTTCTACTGCAGTATTTTGACTCATATCACTGATGTCTTGCTGTTCTAAGGCCATGGAAAAAATAAATGCTACTATACTTGCGTAGTTTATTGAAATTAAGCATTTGACAAAAGGAAAGTGGCTTTCAGAGCAAATAAGAGTTGCGATAATGTTCTCCTTTACCACGACCATTATATATCTAAAGCTCTCGTGGCCAGAAACCATGCCACCCTGCTATCAATTGACTTTGATCAAGCAATTGATAACATCGGAGCCCATATAGTATTTATCGTCTTAAGATTTTGGCATATCGGCCCAAGAATTCACAATTTCGTCGAGTATTTTTTGTCTAATAGAAAGTTCAAAGTACGAATATGTTAAAAATATTCTCTATCAGTAGTACTATTACAAATAACTTTGAACGAAATCCACCCAACATGAATCTATCTTTAAATTTATGCAAATGATTTGATCTTAAGTAAAAGATCGACAGCTATACGGGAAGGCATAGTTAAAGATATTTGCGAATGTCAAAATGTTCGCGCAGCAAATAACTCTATAAAAAATAAAGATTTTTATTTATGTAGAAACCGTAACTACGACTAACACAACTGCAATATCTTCCACAACGGTTGTAGAATACAAAATGTTAAATAACTTAAAATCTTAGAAGTAATCTTACAAAGATCAACATGAGGGAGCATTTTACACACATTGAGAGGTCACAAGTCTTTGCCAGCCAATTGCCGTGTCAACATCGTTTGTTAGTCATTACGGTTTATATGGCAAGTGATCATGTGTATAGTGCTATTAAAATAGCATTGATTTTTTTATTGGTACATTGTAAATGAAAAAAATTAAATTAAAAGATTAAGAGTTGACGGTTTTGAATCTATACCTTACGTTATTCCCAACTATGACCATATTCCAAAATATTTAGTTGCTTCTGCTATACCACAATCAGACAACATGGAAACAAAGACTTTGGCTTCCTACAATGTCTTTTAAATTGAAAAAGGCCTCCATTTTATATTATGGGATTACTTGAACAACACTAAGATGCGATGCGGAAATCAGCCAAAAAAATTTCTTAAAGCAAAATATATTGATGTTGTTCTAGTAACTATAACCATGTATAAAACCCTTAACTCAGCTCAAGGACGAATATTTTCAAGAACAATTATCCATAGTTCTGAGGATAGTCTTTTGAAACCACTGGAAGACCAGAAAGTGATAGAAATTCTGAAATTGTCAAAAAGCGTGGAGGGTAATTATATACAAACGGGAGCGGCAATAGAAACGTTTGATCTCATACGTCGACCCGAAGTACGGCGACTAGGATGAAAAAGAGTAAGGGTAGAAGAGTTCGTGTCAAACCCAATGAGATGTGCTAACTGCCAGTGATTAGGAAACACTAAAAAAGATGTAAAAATATTGAGCTATGTAGATTTTGTAGTCTTGCCCTACCACATCATCCTTGCATAAGAAAGTTCTGTGTAAAACGCAACAATGAAACCCACACATGGCTTGACTGATCGTGACATTCTTTTTGAAAGCATAAATATGTTAATAAAATTAAAGCTGACAAAAGATGTACCATACGGGAGGCCAGCTAGAATATAACAAATACCAAAAACATTAAGAAAAGTACAGCCAACGAATTTGATACAAAGGAAGATAATACAACGAATGTGGATATTAGTAACAATAATTTAACAACAATTGCATCAAGTGAGCAATCCAATTGAGGCTCATCATTTAATAATATTGCAGATATAACAAGTAGTAATAATAATGGCAATGCTGCCACTAGCGATATACATGTTGAAGATAACAATTCTACTAACACATTGGGATTAAGAAATCCAACTAAGGAGACTACAGGTGTGGGTATATTAACAATATGTAGTAATATGATTTAAATGTATATTAATAGTACCAGAAACATTTAAAAAGGACCAAGCAAAGGACTGGCAACGAACAAGCGGACAAAGCAGCGAAGGCAGCAATCACATATCCATTAATAATGGAGATGCCATGTTTCAGTATTGTATTACCAACATCATTTAATATAAGTACATAAATAGCTTTAAGGAAGAATTGGAAAAGTGAGATTGTTTTTGTGGTGGCTTCATTCAGGCTTTTGCAGACCTAGATACAATTCCTCCATTGTTCAACTTCTGAGGAATGATGATTAATGCGTATCATATTCTAGTGGACTGTTCAGTATCCAGAATAGCTGATTCATTCGAGCACATTTTGAATTGCTCCAGACCTCGACGAACGGCAGAAATTTTAAAATCGTTTCCCAAATATAATATACCTGAGATTTACAGGATATTATACTAATAGAACGCGCAATATAGGCTTATTATCCTGCGCATAACTTTTGTCTACATTTTGTATTTTTATATATAAAATATATATTGAATAAATAAATAAATAAATAAATATACATATTACGTTACCAGTCAATGAAAAGTTTTGTTCACACTAATGAACTTTCATATCACACCAAAAGAACTGTTTTGAGAAAAATATATTATGGTTATACGGTAACAGCAATAAATACAATAAAATATCACAAAATAATAAATAAAGCAATTGACCAATATCTAGAGTTAGCCCAGCCAATTGGCATTTCTTTCAAATATTTAAAAAACCATTAACAAAAAAAAATGTTTTTTTAAAGATAACGGATCGAGCCTTATTTATACGGACGGCAGTAAATCTCAATATACTTTGCTATCTTATAAAGTAGTTGATAGCGTCGGAAAACATCTAATTCTTTCCACCCTTCATTAGTCTGTGATTTTTACAGCCGAATCTTGTGTTATTTATAGAGCTATTCAGTTGCCTTTCAGTGTTGAGAGTTCTCTCCATACCATTTAACAATAGCTGCAACACTGTAATTAAAACTAGAGATGTCCTTATTGATAATGAAGAAAAATAATATATGTGTCCCCAGCCACAATGGCATTCCTAAAAATGAAAAATCTGACATTCCTGCAACATATGCATTTTATGCACCTGTATTTTTACTACTAATTTTTAGAAAAATTGACCTCGGGCGCCATATTACAAATTACATTAAAGCTCAATTTAAGAAGTCTTTCCCGAAGCAATATCATTACTCCATCATGAACGTAACAAACAGCAGCACTATCTATCCAACAATAGCACAGTTTTCTCAAGACTACGATTTGCTTACCATTAAACATATTATAAGTGTCAGTAATGATCCAAAGGATGCATCTGAAAAGCTGCAGTCCCACATTCATAAGCTAGAAGACTGGCTAAAACAGTGGAGAATAAAGGTAAATCCATCAAAATGTGCTCATGTAACGTTTTCCCTTAGAAGGCAAAATTGTTCACCAATCACAATAACTAATACCACGGTTCCAGCGGAAACGCACGTTAAATATTTAGGTATCCACCTAGATCGGCGCCTAACTTGGTCCCGACATATTGAGGCAAAAATAACGTCCATAAAGCTTCGAACAAATCAACTGCATTGGCTAATAAGTCCTAACTCAACTTTGGCTTTGGAATATAAAGTCCTTTTATACAAATCCGTTATAAAGCCAATATGGTCATATGGTATCCAGCTGTGGGGTACTGCCTGTGCATCAAACATCCAGAAGTTACAGAGAAGACAGTCTAGGATTTTACGTCATATCGTATGCGCCCCCTGGTACATAAGAAATGAAAACATACATAGAGATCTCAAAGTTCCCACTATCTACGAAGAAGTTAAAAGATACACCTCCAAATACGTGAACAAACTAGTGGCACATCCCAACACTCTAGCACGCAATTTATTGCAATTTGATGGCCACCAGAGACTAAAAAGAACTGACACATTGAGCCTGGTGAGGCGGCTCTCTCTACACAATAGAAGATAGATTTTTAAGATTTGAATACAAAAAATTAGTTATTACGTTGGTACTAACTAGTAAATAATAATTTAGAAATAAGATTTGAATACTTATTGTGAATTTCTTTTAATAGAAAGATTCAATAAAATAAAATACAGTAAAAAAAAAAAAAAAATATTTTATACATTTTTAAGGGTGAGTATAATGAAATTCAATTAATATCGATTTTAAAGCCAATTTATTTTACTTTCAGGTAGCGTGGTGAGTTTGCCACCTGGTTCATAACTTTTATAAACATTTCTGGCTTTTAATTCGCCGGATATGTTATGAATAAACGTGGCTGCGATATTTTTGCATCAATAGAGGAGTACATAAAATGAAATACAATACATATTGCTTTTAAAACGCTTCTATTTCATTTTTAGGTAATACTTTTGGGTTTAAAAGGTGATCTAGTGTGGGAAAAAGCTGTGCTAATTACAAAATAGTAATTAGCCTCTTTATGTCGGTTAATGTTTATTGAAATACACTTTTAGTTTATTAGCAGGCTTTTGTATATTATAGTTGTTGCTAACAGTCAAATTATATTAAAAAAATTGAATCATGTATGGAAACTTGTAATTACACACACAACACAAAATAGTTTTTACATAATTGTAATATTATTTGAGTTGGATAAAGCAGCGGTATAAATATATTATAACTATAAACCATTGAAGATAAAGTCAAATAAAGATACCGGTGTCTACATATTTCGCAGATTTTCTAATTTTCTCAAACAAAGAAAAGCAAGAAAAATACGGAGGACAATGTACCTACAAAGCGTAATCCAGATAGCTCGAATTTGTTATTGCGAAGATAACAATAGATTCTTAAATACGTTTTTTCATATTTTTTGTTTTATAATTTTTTCCAGGCCATCGTTAGGGAAAAATGCATTGGGGACACAGTAGTTATAAATACGAAAAAATTACATTTTCATAGGTTAATGTGTAATTACGTTAATAATTCCACTACTATTCAATTGCGCTAATCGTTTTAACAATATACCTCTTGCAACTGCCACTAAATTTAACAACCAAATGCATAATAAACAGTCAACAAGTATTTTAGTTAGTGGCCGAGAATTTCGTAGCCGAAGGTTCTGATCACATTCCCCTCAATCTAGTTCATCATCTTCTAAGTATATACTTCCGCATGTAGTTCTGTTAAAAAAAATTATTAAATTAAATGCGGTCTTAAAAGATACTAAAGTAGAGTAGATAAAAAATGTTCTATTCTACTAGCTTCATTAATATTAAACTAAATATTTAAATTATGAACAGCAACAGAGTTGCTCGCCATATTTTGGTTTTATTTATTTATTTAATCTTATGAAGAAATTCTAAGACTAACGTGTATGGAATATTGTGGAGATGTGTGTTTGTTAAGATGAATAACCCTGTACATTCGTCGACAATATGTTTAATGGTAAGCAAATCGTAGTCTTGAGAAAACTGTGCTATTGTTGGATAGATAGTGCTGCTGTTTGTTACGTTCATGATGGAGTAATGATATTGCTTCGGGAAAGACTTCTTAAATTGAGCTTTAATGTAATTTGTAATATGGCGCCCGAGGTCAATTTTTCTAAAAATTAGTAGTAAAAATACAGGTGCATAAAATGCATATGGTGCAGGAATGTCAGATTTTTCATTTTTAGGAATGCCATTGTGGCTGGGGACACATATATTATTTTTCTTCATTATCAATAAGGACATCTCTAGTTTTAATTACAGTGTTGCAGCTATTGTTAAATGGTATGGAGAGAACTCTCAACACTGAAAGGCAACTGAATAGCTCTATAAATAACACAAGATTCGGCTGTAAAAATCACAGACTAATGAAGGGTGGAAAGAATTAGATGTTTTCCGACGCTATCAACTACTTTATAAGATAGCAAAGTATATTGAGATTTACTGCCGTCCGTATAAATAAGGCTCGATCCGTTATCTTTAAAAAAACATTTTTTTTTGTTAATGGTTTTTTAAATATTTGAAAGAAATGCCAATTGGCTGGGCTAACTCTAGATATTGGTCAATTGCTTTATTTATTATTTTGTGATATTTTATTGTATTTATTGCTGTTACCGTATAACCATAATATATTTTTCTCAAAACAGTTCTTTTGGTGTGATATGAAAGTTCATTAGTGTGAACAAAACTTTTCATTGACTGGTAACGTAATATGTATATTTATTTATTTATTTATTTATTCAATATATATTTTATATATAAAAATACAAAATGTAGACAAAAGTTATGCGCAGGATAATAAGCCTATATTGCGCGTTCTATTAGTATAATATCCTGTAAATCTCAGGTATATTATATTTGGGAAACGATTTTAAAATTTCTGCCGTTCGTCGAGGTCTGGAGCAATTCAAAATGTGCTCGAATGAATCAGCTATTCTGGATACTGAACAGTCCACTAGAATATGATACGCATTAATCATCATTCCTCAGAAGTTGAACAATGGAGGAATTGTATCTAGGTCTGCAAAAGCCTGAATGAAGCCACCACAAAAACAATCTCACTTTTCCAATTCTTCCTTAAAGCTATTTATGTACTTATATTAAATGATGTTGGTAATACAATACTGAAACATGGCATCTCCATTATTAATGGATATGTGATTGCTGCCTTCGCTGCTTTGTCCGCTTGTTCGTTGCCAGTCCTTTGCTTGGTCCTTTTTAAATGTTTCTGGTACTATTAATATACATTTAAATCATATTACTACATATTGTTAATATACCCACACCTGTAGTCTCCTTAGTTGGATTTCTTAATCCCAATGTGTTAGTAGAATTGTTATCTTCAACATGTATATCGCTAGTGGCAGCATTGCCATTATTATTACTACTTGTTATATCTGCAATATTATTAAATGATGAGCCTCAATTGGATTGCTCACTTGATGCAATTGTTGTTAAATTATTGTTACTAATATCCACATTCGTTGTATTATCTTCCTTTGTATCAAATTCGTTGGCTGTACTTTTCTTAATGTTTTTGGTATTTGTTATATTCTAGCTGGCCTCCCGTATGGTACATCTTTTGTCAGCTTTAATTTTATTAACATATTTATGCTTTCAAAAAGAATGTCACGATCAGTCAAGCCATGTGTGGGTTTCATTGTTGCGTTTTACACAGAACTTTCTTATGCAAGGATGATGTGGTAGGGCAAGACTACAAAATCTACATAGCTCAATATTTTTACATCTTTTTTAGTGTTTCCTAATCACTGGCAGTTAGCACATCTCATTGGGTTTGACACGAACTCTTCTACCCTTACTCTTTTTCATCCTAGTCGCCGTACTTCGGGTCGACGTATGAGATCAAACGTTTCTATTGCCGCTCCCGTTTGTATATAATTACCCTCCACGCTTTTTGACAATTTCAGAATTTCTATCACTTTCTGGTCTTCCAGTGGTTTCAAAAGACTATCCTCAGAACTATGGATAATTGTTCTTGAAAATATTCGTCCTTGAGCTGAGTTAAGGGTTTTATACATGGTTATAGTTACTAGAACAACATCAATATATTTTGCTTTAAGAAATTTTTTTGGCTGATTTCCGCATCGCATCTTAGTGTTGTTCAAGTAATCCCATAATATAAAATGGAGGCCTTTTTCAATTTAAAAGACATTGTAGGAAGCCAAAGTCTTTGTTTCCATGTTGTCTGATTGTGGTATAGCAGAAGCAACTAAATATTTTGGAATATGGTCATAGTTGGGAATAACGTAAGGTATAGATTCAAAACCGTCAACTCTTAATCTTTTAATTTAATTTTTTTCATTTACAATGTACCAATAAAAAAATCAATGCTATTTTAATAGCACTATACACATGATCACTTGCCATATAAACCGTAATGACTAACAAACGATGTTGACACGGCAATTGGCTGGCAAAGACTTGTGACCTCTCAATGTGTGTAAAATGCTCCCTCATGTTGATCTTTGTAAGATTACTTCTAAGATTTTAAGTTATTTAACATTTTGTATTCTACAACCGTTGTGGAAGATATTGCAGTTGTGTTAGTCGTAGTTACGGTTTCTACATAAATAAAAATCTTTATTTTTTATAGAGTTATTTGCTGCGCGAACATTTTGACATTCGCAAATATCTTTAACTATGCCTTCCCGTATAGCTGTCGATCTTTTACTTAAGATCAAATCATTTGCATAAATTTAAAGATAGATTCATGTTGGGTGGATTTCGTTCAAAGTTATTTGTAATAGTACTACTGATAGAGAATATTTTTAACATATTCGTACTTTGAACTTTCTATTAGACAAAAAATACTCGACGAAATTGTGAATTCTTGGGCCGATATGCCAAAATCTTAAGACGATAAATACTATATGGGCTCCGATGTTATCAATTGCTTGATCAAAGTCAATTGATAGCAGGGTGGCATGGTTTCTGGCCACGAGAGCTTTAGATATATAATGGTCGTGGTAAAGGAGAACATTATCGCAACTCTTATTTGCTCTGAAAGCCACTTTCCTTTTGTCAAATGCTTAATTTCAATAAACTACGCAAGTATAGTAGCATTTATTTTTTCCATGGCCTTAGAACAGCAAGACATCAGTGATATGAGTCAAAATACTGCAGTAGAAAAACAGTTGTTATTGTTAAGAAATTGTGTTTTCACAACCAATTTCCAGACGTAAGATATATTTCTACTTCCAAAGACGGTGTTGTATAATTCTACTGTTTTGAGTTTATTGGTTTTTATTAGTGGCTTAATGATTTGGTATGATATTTGTTCAAGACCTCTTATATTTTAAGCAGCTATTAAGCTCCAACCAACTGATTGGTAGTTTCCAAAAATATGAAATTATGTTGCTCGCAAAGATGAGTGAAGAGTTAGACGTGCATTTGGAAGCGATAAGGTTTGTCGAAATGATTTGTTATTTTGACCGGATCTGTAAGAGTTTCAGTATTAGCAATAATTGCTTTGACGCTGCTGTAATACAGTTTATTTTATTCTAAATGCTTGAAATATGAGTGTTACTGTTTATCATTTTTGTATATTTTTCAAAGCATATTTGTTGTACAGACTTTATTTCTTTACAGAATATAGCATTGTTTTTCTTATAGGAGCCAATATTATCAAGGTTAGGATTGCGATGGTACTTTAGGACGTTTAAAGAAATTAAGTAAGTTTGCTTTTTTAAAATTCCTGTTCTACATATACAGAGTATTTTGACAAGTCAGCTAAATGAATGAGAAACTTACTTATAATAATAATAGAGTCTGGTGTAACATTATTCACTTTCGTGAAGACTTTTATCGAGAAATGATCGCTGTTATGTACATAAGTTATTTAGTATAGACCAAGAAGTTATCGGGAGAAGGGGCAATGTACAAAATGCAAAATCGATGTAGGAAAAACAATTATAAATGTAGAAAGTATTTCCTCTACTGGTGCCCACGGAGCATCCCAAAGTTGTATTCCAGCAGTGAGAATCCCCGATAAGCAAAATAAAATTATTAATATGACTGTAGTAGCAGTAAGTTCTTTCCCTGAAATGTCTATATTTGGATGGAGATTTACTTATTTATTTTCCATATATGCTATAAAGTAAATTTTTAAAAAAACTGTGCAAAGGCGTTATAGGTAACAAGTAAGGAAACAAGTAAATTAAGATCAAATAATATTCAACAAATTAAATTCAACTAATGCAAAGGAGAAAGCAAACTCAAGTTACACAAATAAAAAATTATAATCGTAAAAATAATAATTTTACATGCATATACATGTGTATTCATACGTACACAAATCTGTCCAGTAGTAAATATAGTCCAGAACCTGGACAATCCGTCAGGATGAAGGCAAGAGTAAGCCTCTCATTACATTTGGAGGAATATAAAATGATAGAACTGTAGATTTTATGTGGGCATTTATTTTTATTGCAATTATTTGATAGCCAGAATTTATATGCAGCTGGCTGTGTGGAATGTTAGATTTAACTAGATACCCCTACGCGTTGTTTAGAAGTTGTACTCTACGGAGTATTCATAAACTCGCAGCTATAGTTTCTAGGCGGGGTAGGTAAAAATAAAAAAGCACAGTGGGTTTCTTGGAGTGAGATTATCTAGGGTCTATTTCCCTTATTAGTAAATTTATATTGCAATAATTATTTTCAAATCCGTTGATATGTCACTGTAGCATTACAAACTCCATTATTGTGTTTTTGGATTAGTTACTTTGTGTGTTCATGAGAGTGTGAGGTAAATGGATTATTTTTTGTGTTTATAAATTAGTTGGAACTAGGATTCTAACTCCGTTGTGCAAATAATATGAATTTTTGTTAAGGCACTAATTGGAAACATGAGAGCTTTGTTGTTGTTGTAACAGCTCGGCTGCTATCGGAAGTTCGTCCCTGGGAAAAAAACTTTTGGTTGATACAGCCGATGTTGAGTTAACAAAATGTGACTCGGGTCGTTCCGTCGTTGTCAAGGGAGTCATGAGAAGTTTGTTGTTTTTGGCTGTTTCCAAAGCAGCTGGTTTCCACTTGATGAGTTGTTTAATGATTCCGACTGGGTAATATTAATATTTGTGATGGTGTATTGTATGTTTGATTGTTCTTTATGCAAAGTTTAGGAGTTTCCTTTATATTGTTGTTTTTTTTTTGGAGGTTGTTGGTCTAAGGTTTTACTATCTTCGCCAAGCCTTGCAAATTTCTCTACGTCTGCAACGCTTTGTCCGTTCAGCTTTTGTACAATTTCGTTTTCTGCGAATTAAATTTCACATAGTGGGAATATGGCGCCGTTTGTAGAGTTTAAGCTATCAAGAAGTCTCCAGGTTATTTTACATAAGTTTGCTAATGTTTTAGCTTTTGTAAATTTTTCTATGACACGTGCGAGAATGAGCAAATTACCATTTCGTGGTTGAGAAATAGTTGAATATTCTTTGCTATGCAATCAATACCTTTTTAAATAGCAAAGAGACTGAGTTTAGGTACATTTTTTTCTGTTCGGTTGTTAAATCAAAACATATTTTTAATTATTGTAGCTGCTACTTTGTGGTGTGGGTAAATCTGGGTATGTTTGTATATTTTAGATGAATTTTCAGTAAAGTCTCCCAATTTATTGAACCTATTTAGAAATTCGTCCGATAACCCTGGAGCCATTTAAATTTTGTATTTTTAAACAATTATTCGGCTGTTTATTTATTCCAATAAAGGTAAACAGTATTTAAGTTACTTTGCATTCACACTATAATTCCTTCTGTTTTTAAAATAGATTTGATTACAATTATACCTTTATCCTTGCTTTAAGGGAATGACAAAAACAAAGATGAATTACAATTTTTGTAATTCTAGTATTCAGGAAAACATTGCCATACAAATATATAACAAACTTAACATCTAATACAACCACTCAACAAAAAAATAAAAAATTGTCTTGCAAAAAATGCAAACGAAAGAGATTCAGATCCGTTTTCGTTAAATCAATTATTAAGAAAATTGTATCGTTTTTCTACATTATTTAGGTCTTATTATTGAATTACATTCAACTGATGAGTATAAGACTACTAAGATTTTTAGGTGCGTTAAACTTCGTTGCCCATTATTGCTTATACCAAATTGTCATGAGCCAATAACTCAGTTAAATATCAATTAGTTCTACATATCTATGTATGCACTCATGATAGCACACAAGAAAGCTGAAATTGAATTTCCATGGACAACCGAAATCGGTTAAAATTCATCAGCTGAATAGTTTTAAAGGTTTTACAGTGCATTTGAAAACAATGCTATATAGCACATACATATATTGATATTGTGGAGCCTTAAATAAGAAATGAAACACCTCCATCAATATACACATTTGAATAGGAAGGGATACTACACTGTTAACGTTGTAGCATTCTGTTTATAAAAAACCTGTCTGCATAATGTGTGTTTTTTTTTAATTGTTGATACATTTTAAATTTAAAGCTTTGCAAAAAATTAAATATATTAACTTTATAATTTGTTATTTATGATAAAAATTGTATAAAACTTATGCCTTTCGTGACAAATTCTTGAACATTCTCAAAACAAGGGCCATACACCATGTAAGTTTGTCACCAAAACCGCAGTTGTTGGTTAAAATCAACTAAAAAAACTAAAATATGTTCAATCACTTAATTTAGTATTTTGCTGTCTTACGTTTACCTATAAAATCCCCGGAATTAATACGTTTTAAGTTGTTCTGGAACACTCAAAAAGTTAGAATAAAATATAAGTTTCATATTCATGTTAGGGTACTAATTAGTAGAATCTTGACAAGCAACGTCATTGAAGGGTTTATGGAAAAGTAATAAAACAATTTTTTAGCATTTCAATTCATATTCGAAAATCGCTCTATACCCTGTCGCTTTGTATTTATGTCTGTATCAAGCTGAAAATTTTGTTATAGATTTCAAAAACACACAAAGATCAGATGAAATTTTTTGAACTGCCAGAACAAAGCTTAAACGAAATGTTGCATGTTTAGGAACAGATAAAAATACTGAGCAAGTAGGCGCTTTAAACAGAGCCTCTGAAACACTGGGAAAATGAGGATGTGTGCAAATATCTTAAGCCAAGTTTAATTAATTAAGAGAATATACAAACTTCAACAATGTTATCAAAGCGAAAAGTATTTCTAAATATATAATAATTTCCTTTCATTTCAGCCGACTCGCCATACAAAGTTGGTAGAGGTACAACGCCAATAGTTTAAATGTGACAATTGAATGTTATACATAAGTTTAAGTCTGGTTTTATGGAATGTGCCGATGGTATGTCAGCCAATTGAATGGCGATGAATATAATTTACGCCTTAAGAGCCATTTAAATAATTCTGTCCTTAGGATGGAAATTGGCTTTAAGACCACTTTCTTCAACGACTTTTGCAAAAGGTAATAGCGTACCACTGACAGTAACCAATAATAACGTCTTGTTTCTGCCTTGCCACAAGATTTTAAAAGCGAAAAATATATCTAAAAACATATTAATAATTTTTTTATTTCAGCCGGCCTGCCGTACAATGTTGGCAAAAGTTGAAATTTTGGAAGTAGCTGTCAAACATTTATAGTTTATATATGGACTTTTAAACCCATGCCACTCTTATACATACGTACATACGCAAAATCAAGACTAGTTCTATGATATATGCCGAGGAGGAAAATCCACCTTATGTCAGCCAGTTTGAAGGCGTAGATGATAATTTGAGTATGTAACATATTGCGAGTGGCACTACTTTTTTTTTTTTGCTACCGGCAATATTGTACCACTATCAGTAACCAATAAACGACGATTTTTTTCTGCTTTGCCATTCGATTTATATTCTAACTCTGATGCAGCCATACGAATTGATACCATCTAGATTGGCATCAGGAGCATTTGCTTAAATAGTACCAAATAGTTCCTGCAGTTAGTAACTACCCACAAACAACTGTAAACCTTTACAACTATGAGCTACAAACTTCACAACAATAGGCACAAGCTTTCCATACCATCACCACTACTAGTCCTCCTCTGAGTTCTATTTCTTCGGTGTCTATCAATAATAAGGATTTAATAACGCACATTCCACAGATTTTAACAATACACGTTCTGCTTCACCTGGCCCAGGACAAACAACAAACGTTTTTAAAAGTATTTGCCACGCCGCCTTCAAGTATTGACAACTCTTTTGTTTTAAGTGCTGCTCACTTGCAACGGCAGCGACCATTAGCAGCGATTTGGACACCAGCTCAAATTCTTCGCTGAAGAGATCATTATCGGACACCACTGATTCAAGCATTTAAATCAACAGGAAGCCGACGATCGCCATAGTATGTGGAGACCTTGGTAATATTTGAGAAATAAATTAACTATGCCTTTCGACGGATTGAACAAAAATGTCTTAGTACTTTAGATCCAATGTAAATGGTTTTACAGGTATTTTATATGAAAGTTTAAATAATTATATTTACATGAAATTACTATTGATAACAGCAAATATTCAATTTTTAAAGTTAAATAATTTATAGGAATCCCTCAGAAACGTGTTATGTCTGTAAGTTATATCCGATTTAAATTTCTTATTCTACTTGAATGTGTCCTATAAAGTTTTGTTTTTCTTACAGCAGTGCTCTTTGTTCTTCGCAATCTGGTACTCGTTCTCCATCAATATCCCGACGGCGTAGTTCTCTTGGTTTTCTGAATCGCCGGTGTGTTACTAGGTAAAAGTACATAAAGCAACTGCAAGAACCAGGTAATTGTATTTATTGACATTTCCTTTTAATTTCCAATTTATTGATTTGATTTTTTGATTTTTTTCTTATGTAGCAGATATGTATTAAGTCGTAGTCGAGATGGGCATTGATTATAAAACGATTCGTTATAAGTATGATTTTGCTAAGTATATATGTATGTTTATTTTATTGTTTATGAAAAGTATACTTTACAAAATGAATTTATAAAATACAAAATAAAGACGCTGGTGGCTGGAGTATATGCGCTCGAATAAGTTTCAACATGAAGGATAAATTAAAACAGAAAAACAAAATACAGTAATTAATAATATCACTTTAAACTATTGGCGCATTACATATTATTATAATTCATGGAGTCGCACATTGTACCTCAGTAGGGATTTCATGACTTTAGCTCAGTTCGCTTCATTAGAGCAATCCATGATATTCTCCACGAGCTCGCACATCAGTCTGGACAGAGGGTAAAGATTATATTTTTTCTTTTGTGGCAATTGTTTAAGTACTAAAATAACAAACTTTTATTTCATTAATATTAATTCATAGGAAATATTTTATATTTATGGCTAGCCACTACATGTACATATGTATTGATGTACTTTTTAGTATTTTTGAAGGCGGTTTCGTATGTTTACACGACAGTTCCTGGGACTAGAATGTTATTTCTAACTACTAGTTTGTTGTCTTTACTGGCCTTCAATATAATAGTAATTTAATGATGAATTCTCGTTTTTTCATATTGTGCAAACAATAAACTAACCGTATGTGTGTATATACATACATGTACATACGTATAACTATTAAATGAGTTAACAATTTAAGTCCTTCGTTTACTAAAAAATAAAGGTTTGTTTTGTTGTTGCCACAACATTTTTCTGGACCATCTTTTCAATTCCACAAAAACAAAGCTCCGTTAACAAACAATTTTTTTTTTATTACAAAATTTAAAAATGAAACATTAATGTATTCTGGCAGCTTGTGATTACAAATCAATTTTAGACTAATGATAGGCTCTTAAGCAATCCAAATCAAATAATGTATATACATACATACTTACATATATTAATAGATAATATAAATGTCTTATATTCCACAGTCTTCTTTGAACTATGTTTTGTACAATGAGCCAAACATTTTTTCTCTTGGATGTAGAAGTTTGTTTTATGTAATCATATCTAGGAGCGTCGTATATTTTTCCAAATTAAGTCTAATAATTATGACAATACTTAATTGAATTTGCACAATCATATTTTGTATGTATGTATTTTTACAATTAAGTTGTCGCTGACTGTTTTCTTCTGGCGTCGTGAATGTTGCAATATTTGTATTTTATTGTATGCCGTTGGGTATACATATATTCTGTCCGATTTTGAAATAAATAAATAATAAAATTGTTGATTCAAGTTGTTCCATCTGTATATGAAACCCTTTTTCTTTAAACGATTTTTAAAATTTGTCCTTTTGGTTGAATTTTTGTACTAGGCGTGAGCTGGCATTTTTTGTTTTTTTCTTTGTTAAGTTTTTCCAGACAACGGGATTTTGTTAATTTTGTTGGATTAGGAGATGAATAGGATGAACATTCCTTAATGCATAATAAACATGTTTCATTTTTAATCACTTCAAAAGGCATAATTTCTGAGTTTGGCCTGACTAAATCTTTACTGACATTTACAGATCTGCCTGAAAGTAGTGCTTAAGGTGTGGAAGAGTATGGAAATTTTAGAAAATCGTTGTTTGAGGATGGTGTCATATCTCTTTTTATTTTGGTGATTATCTCTTTTTATTTTATTATATTGGCCATATATATTGAGTGGAAGTACGCCACTCGATAATTTTCATATGTGGTATAAAAATAGCTGAGAGTTTACATTTCTGAGGTACTATTAGCGGTTGCTTTTGGATCAAATTTATCGCAGTTGCCCCAGAACTTTCTAATCGGAGAGGGAAAAGGGCATGAACGAAGTTTCCTGACAATCTAAGTTTATTCTAACTTGAGTATTTTAAGATTGTTCTAATTCTTGTGGAAGAAAAAAAATCATTTGGTATGGAATTGTCAGTGCAGGTTGATTGCCTCTTTTTATTGCATTATACCTGACGATAAACATTGAGTGGAAGTACGCCGCTCTGTAATAATTTTTTATAGCATGTAGCAATAGGATGTTGATTTCCTTCATTCGCGGATAAGACAGATTGATTAGATTTATTTAAATCCTTTTCATCCTCATTTTGTTCATAAAAGTAGTTTAAACACTTCTTTAGGTTGTTCTCTTACATTGAGTCACATAGAAAAATTACATAGAGTGCTAACTGGCGTAGCGCAGGTGCACCTAGTTTCTGATACTTTGTCGCTACTTGATATTGAATAGGAATCAATCAGTTGATATCGTAATCATAAATTCAAAGGTTTTTCATATGCCTGCTTCTTAAAGCAGTGATTTTCCTTGTTAAGTATACTAGATGTACAATTGTAACGTTTTTCTGGTTTAGGTTTCTCCGGCGGTATAGTTCCATAATTCTTGTAAATAGAATGGCAGATATCAGCCCTTTTTGGCTTTCGACCTCTCCAATCCATCATCGAGTGTTATTGCTCCAATATAAGGAAGATCAGAATAATGCGTGTTATAGTCATTATTGGCTACGCTTGGTTCACATTGAAGTTTGTCTATAGGTTTTTGTATTTAAATTACACTTTCCTTTGATTAAATAGCTGGCCATTGAATTTCCCCAATTCTTTGAAGCCACCTTCGAGCATTTTTATGGGAATTTCTAGACTTGGGTTTTCTCTGAAAAGTATTTGTAGTTTTAGATGCAGTTCTTTGATTAGGTTTTCATTTATTCCCCAGATTTTTATTCATTTGTTGCTGGCCTTGACTGGCGCTGTAATGAAGCAATGCTTGGTGACAAAATCTTAATTTATCTATAGTTTCTGTTTTTCTCCTGGTCTTTTGAGTATGTTGCGGAAGCTTTTGTAGATGTATTTAGTGGTGAAGTGGCATTATGAACTTGTTGTTGATATCGAGCACTGATAGGAGGAGCTTTTACCTTGAGTTGTTGCATTGTGAAATTGCTGCAACCACTCCTAATAAGAAGAGGGATTTTTTGTTCATTTAACAACTTTGTTAAACACTTCTGATTATCCTTCTTGTTGCTCGTATTTTCTAAACGATTATTTTCTTCCATACCAAGGTTTTTCACGAAATCTGCTGGATGTTCATCATCATAATATGACACACTATTTGCTCGAAAGCTTGTAAATGGGTCGACAGCTCCGTGGAGCAATAACTTTGTACAGTTGCAGTCATATAACCTGCGGCTATGATTACTTAAATCATTAATTTGATATTGGTGCCAACTAGAAGAATTAGTGGAAAATAAATCAATCGTGTTGCTATCGTTCAACTTAACGAGGTCAATTGATGGTACTACGCTGCTAACATTACTTGCCACTTTTGGTAAGTATGCGACAGTGAAATTTGTTTGGGATGCAATTTGAACTTTCTCAATAAGTTTTGTACACATATCCCTATCGGCCGATTGCGCAACAGCATTATCACCAATTATTATTAAATATCTTGCGTACTATGACCAACTAAAAGATAAATAAAATAGAACCATATTTTGTGATTATTTGCAAGTATTTTAGACGTTATAACAAATTCCAAAAAGCGTGTAATTTCTTTACATATGAAAGCCTTCGTACTAAGCGTGTATAATTTGTTAATTCATTTGAATAAGAGAGCGTAATCTCTATAATGTATTTTTAAATTTTAATTGACAACGCTCTATTTTGAAGTAACCGAAACGTATTTTCATTGCTTATACATAAGAGTATGTATGTACATATGCTTTTATATGCAACAGTTTGATCTGACGTATGAATGTAAGTAAAAAAGTGTTTTTAGATATTCAAACATTAAAACCAATACTTTTCTTATTTATATTATTATAAAGTTGTGATATATTAAGTTTATGTATGTATGAAATTGCAGAAAAGTATTTATAGATAGCATTTGAATCGCGCTAATTATGTTTTGAAGAAACAGGCCATAAGTATTATTTTTCATCAACTTATAAAGAAAACACTTGAGAAATCAAACATACAGTTAACTTAGGGCGAAAAAAGATCAAATAGGGTTTTAACAAAAACTAACTTTTTAATAATTAATTGAAAAATTTGCATGAAAATTATAATGTTCTAGTTGTTGCATTTTTGGGAATACACGACTATTTAAATTCTAATTTCCCAATTAATAATTTTGGTAAAGTTGAATTCAATATATATGTATGTATGTATGTGTGTATCTACTTTATCAATTCTAAACCTATTAAATTTGATTCAACTATTAATTAAAGATATGATAAACCAAAACTTCAAAAAGCATTCAGCTTAAAAGCGTTATTTGAATATTTAATATTAAAATTTCCAATCATCCGCTAAAATAAAAAGATTAAGCATTAAGAACATAAAAAAAGGTCATAGATACAAATTTCTCTTCAATTATTTTTACTTACTATGTATGTACACAAAAACTTGTTGGACACTAAAAATTTTCAATTTAAATGGTATTGCCCTAGAAGAGTGTTTGGTAACTGTTAGTAATAACGTTATACTTACCGTACTTTAAATGAAAAATAGTCACAACACAAAGAATCAACTGTTCAGGAATGGCTAAAAACTGTTTTACAAAAATGATTAATTTTCAAACGCATAACTAAACTAAATTACTCCCTCCATGCGCACTGTCATAACTAAAAAAAGCAGTCCGTAGTTAAGGCGACGCAAGCAACATGCAAGCCGGCACATCGCTATTTTTTGAGCTAAAGAAGACGGTGATGGGAAAGAAATGTTTGCGGTCGTTAGAGATTTATTCTGAGAAGTGGTGTATGAAAAAATCCAAGTTTGACCAACTTTGAGTTGTGACTGTTTTTGATTTAGGGTGCGATATGTTGGATTAGGAAATAACACAACAAAAGTTGTTATATACAGTGCTGGACAATTCAATGGAAACTTTTCTAAAAATTTATTTATTTGTTTTTAAAAGTCGAAAATCAGAAATTATTTCTGTAGAAACTTAACATTATTTTAGAATTTCATTTTATAGATTGTTTTTGCTATATTAACAAAAAAAAAATAACATAAAAATAACATAGTTCTAAAATTATAAAGAAAAATTAAAAGTATAAAATTTTTGGGGTTCGACAAAACAATGGAAACTTAAAATTTACTCCAATAAAAACCTTCGGCCTTTTATCAAAAATTAATATTTTGTTGGGTATCCTTTGTTTTTAATTACTGCATCACAGCGACGATGCATTGACCCAATTAATTTGTCAATTGTATCCTTTGGTACCTTTTGCCATTCACTCAAAACTGCATTGGATAAATCTTCCTTCCGTGTGTAATTTCGAGTTCTTATCTTGCGTTCTACAATTTCCCATAGATTTTCTATGGGATTGAGATCCGGGGATTGGGCAGGCCACTTCAAAACACGGACCTCATTGGATTGTAACCAGTCAGTTACAACCCTAGAGGTGTGTTTTGGATCATTGTCATGCTGAAATCTCCAAATTAGTGGCATGTTCTCCTCTGCATATGGATACATTATGTCGTTTAAAATGGATCTGTAGCCGACACCAGTCATTGTATCCTTAATAATGTGAATTGGGCCCATTCCTTGCCCAGAAAAACAGCCCCACACCATAATATTGCCACCTCCAAACTTGACTGTCTTGCTTGTGTACTTTGGGTCTAGTCTCTTTCCCTTTGGCCGCCTTACAAATGATCTTCCATCATTGCCCCTTAAATTATATTTGGACTCGTCTGAAAAAAGGACAGTGTTCCATTTCTCTTTAGACCAATTTATGTGCTCTCTGGCAAATTTTAAACGAGCAGCACGGTTTTTCTCCGATATCAAAGGTTTTTTCGCAGGGCGGAAGCAACCAAGACCAGCCTCGCGGGCTCTACGGCTAATTGTTCGAGAGCTAACATCCAATCCAAGAACATTTTTAACCTCTCTTGATGCCATTTGGGGGTCTTTTTTGAACTCTCTTGATATTAAATTATCCTGTCTTGGAGTAGTTTTACGTGGTCTTCCTCCTGAATGCAGAGTTTTAACAGTACCCGTTTCACGAAATTTCTTGATAATCTTCGAAATTGCTGATTTATTCATCGAATATTTATCACAAATAGTTTTTTGTTTTAATCCAGCACTAAAATCATTTATTATTTTTATTTTTAAATTTTCACTTATCTTGACTCTAGCCATTTTTAGTAATTATGTATTCAAGATTCTTGTGTTTAAAATATTTGAAAAAAGAAGCTGGCAAGAGAGTAATTTAAAAAATAACGGTAAATTATTATGCATTTTGCCTCGTTTTTTCATCAATACATTTTGCTTTAGTCATCTTTCGTGCAGAAGTGTAAAAGTTTCCATTGTTTTGTCGAACCCCAAAAATTTTATACTTTTAATTTTTCTTTATAATTTTAGAACTACGTTATTTTTATGTTATTATTTTTTTGTTCATATATCAAAAAGAATCTGTAAAATGAAATTCTAAAATACTTGTTAAGTTTCTTTAGAAATAATTTTTGATTTTCGACTTTTAAAAACAAATAAATAAATTTTTAGAAAAGTTTCCATTGAATTGTCCAGCACTGTATGTAGGTATATATGTATGTATGTATTATATCTTGTTGTACTGCATAATCCAAAAATAAATTAAAGTTGTTTAGTAATTACAGGTAAATAAATATTCTGGCAATGTTTTTAAATAATACATTTTGTATTAAATTAGCTACGGTTTGGTAAAACAAAGAAAGTTCACGAGTCAAAACTACAAAAATATCGCAATGGCATACATACATAGATACCCATATGTATAAGGATGCCAAAAGTATGTTGCACTTACCAGTCCTTTAAAATTAAACAAATTAATTTTCGTATCAGACAATGTTGGCTATATGCAGCAGAGAAAATATTCTCTTCCTTTTGAACGTAGCACAATCTTTTAATATTTTAGTTAGAGAACAACAATAATAAACTAGTAATTTTGTAAATTATATTCGTGTCATTGCAACTCTTGAAACTTAGTGGCTTCTTAGATACGTTTGTTGAACTCAGCTACAAACATTTCATAAAATCGTATTTATTGATCCAGAATTCTTCCATTGAATTATATTCAACTTTTAAACTGCTAAATTTTAACTTTACATTAAATAAAAATATGTATGTATTGTAATTATTTTTAATTTTTGATAAGAAACACGCTTCTATCCTAAACGCAACTGCAAATTAAAAGGTAAAAAACATCTTTATTACCGAAGGTCTTAATACCCCCGTAGATGGACGTTACTTTTCTCAATATCCCATAGTATATACTTGCATACATATGTATTTATTACTGCTTAGATATAAACGATTAGGAATTCGTCGTATATGCGCTTACTTTGAAATTGTGTGTTTAACAAAACTTAATTTACCACAAAAAAGGAGGAAAAAATTCGAATAAATGTTTAGCTCGGAATGTGTGTAACACTCAAAGTTAAATTTCAAAACTCAAAGTAAACAACAGTATTTGTATAAAACTATTTGAATGTTTGATAACGTATGGACTTGTAACACATTTAAAAACAAATATGATGACGTTGGAACCAGAGTGTTCTAGGGCACAACATGTATGTTTCTCAAAAAATTTTATTTTTTATTATTATTTTTAAATATACTTCTGATTAATTAAAAAAAAGAAGCCAGTTGAATCAATATATTTTATTTAATAACGCATACATTCATATTTTCCCAAAAAACTATTTAGATCACTATAGCAGTATACAAATATGATGAATATAGTAACAATGTAGGTAGCTACAAGGTGAAAAACAATATACTTCATCATAAGCTAAACCACATCTCAACCATCACCGAACTTAGCAGGCAATAGGATTTCATCATCTAGTGCTTCCCGATTGCCTCTCCTAGGAACATGTGGTAGTGTCAATTAAAACTAATGATGGATGGGAAGCACGAATTTTTGAATTTTTCTTTTTGATTCGGTATTAGGCTGCTTTCGGGTGTTTTTTCGATACATGATTCTTAAGGTTTAAAATAAAAAATTAAGACTCCATATGATTTGTTTTCAGATCAACCGTTTCATATACATCCGTGTAGTTGTCATTCCAACTGACTATTTGGATCACTGTGGCATGTCTTTACTTTACAGACTACACTAATTCTATAGTGATATGTTCCGATCCCTCAAAATAGAAAGTGTGGAATGATAGAATTTTGATTTTTCTATGCCATTGTGTAATAATCTCATCATTGGTAATAATGTTACTTAGATTATTCTGATTGCAACGTCGTCATATATGTATATGAAAGGCAATTTTATATGCTTATTAATATTCTTTTATTTAACTATTTACCAAGTAATCAAAAAATTACTTACATTCACTTATTAACTTTTGAACGCATGTCTTTAGATTTAATATGTATACATAACATATAATTATAAAGCATTTATTTTGTTTATACTAACGCGTTCCGTGTTAAAGATTTAGTTTTTAAAAACTACTTTTAAACCACGAGTAGTTTTTATTATTACAAATCTATATTAAGATGATATTGTTTTCTCTTAACCACATACATTTATTTAAGTTTTAGGCCAATTTACAAAATTCCGTTCGTTTAGAACCAAACACCATATAGAAAAAGATTATCATCTCATCATCATATTGTTAAAGCTTTCTGTATAAGGCTAAGAAAATTTAAAAGGAAACTTCTTATTGTGGCGTTCAAGGACAAAAGAAGAATTCCAAGCAACGATTACATGGGGGCGGATGTTTTGCAAATTTTCTAGCTGTTTAATTAGAATACTTGAAATTATTTATATGTACTTATGTATGTTTATACAACTGTAGAGTAAAATTAAATCCTACTTTTGGAAATTTACCCTTCAAACTTGTTTACTATTGAATACACAAATATAAATAACTAGAATATAAGAATGGAATATTATTAAACATAATATCTAATTAGAAAATAAGTCAGAAAATAGCCAACGTTTTTATGTTTGAAGTAAATAATATAAATTAAATTCTTATGCTTTGTTTTTGCACTGAATTTCTTAAACTTAATTTCTTTTCTTGTCATAATTGAATATTTACATTATAATTATTTGGATAGATTTTGCACAAAGATAGAGTTCATCTAATAAGAAAGAATCTTTTATTTGGTACCAAGTTGCTTAATATTATTTAAACATGAAATGAACAATAAAAAGTTACCACTACGAAAATATATAATTTAATTAATGAGAAATAGTCTCACATTTAACTTCAAACTTCTGTATAGACAAGTTGTTGCTAAAAATATGGTTTTTTATTTAGTGGTAATAAAAACGAATAAAGCTATCTTTAAGATGAATTATTTTCTTACTGTCGACCTAATGACTATTTTGTCAATGATATTTAAAATGAAAAAAAAAAAAAAATCGTTCAATGATAGATTCATTAGTAGTCCAAATGTTACTAGGAGTAGTTTAGTTTTAGATACATCTTTTCATAAATATGTATGTATGCATGTCAGAAAAATATTTAAGGTCTAGATTTCTATTTATTTAATCATTTACCAACAAGAATACCCATCAATGAGTGTTAGCATAATTTGCATATACGAGTATGTACATACATTCATATGTATATAACTAATATCCATCCCTCTATCAATCTGTAATTTCTGAGTTAAAATGAAAATAGTTTTACTAATTGTAAGATGCATGTACAATTGATAATAGCTAATTGATTTATAAACATTTAACACGTGTAAATTCAGAATATCCACTTCTAATATTAAATTTTTTGTTTGTTTTCAAAGATGTTTGTTAAAAAATATGGCTAGCAACGTACACTTGCATACATATTATGTTTGTTATCTAGTTGCGTAATAAAGAATATAAAAAGGGCCGAAATCAGAAGTAAAAACAGATACATATTTAAATAAATATAATGCCAATAATCTTGGCCTTCTGCAATTAACATTTTCCAAATCGCAACTTTGATACCATCAGATTGTGCTTCAGCTAATTTTTAAAAAAAAATTGTGATTCATTTTATGGATATACATACGTACATATCTTAAAAGTAAGTAAGTAAGTAAATATACTATAAATTATCCACATAACTTATTACATAATCTTACCAAGGCATTACAAACTATTTTGTGTTATCCTCTTTGAAAAAGAAATCTAAATTCTTCAATATATTGGACCACTTTCTTGGCCGTATACAATTAACATTTTCAAAACCGTAAAATTAATATTAATTCCACCAGATTGTACTTCAGTGCATTTTAAGGAAAAATTATTATTTATTTTAAGGGATCATAATAAAGGAAAGTAAGTAAATACATATTTGTATTATGCTCAAAACTTATTGTACAATCTTACATTACATTACATTACATCGTACGAAGGCATTACGCTATCTTTTTGAAAAACAAACGTCTACATTTTTTCAATATATTGTATCACTTTCTGATATAAAACTCACACGGGCGATTTCCGTCTACAACGTGAAAACTTTACCAATAATTCTAAATCAATTATAATTCTAAAGCTTTAAAAATATTTCTTAAATAATAAAAGTATGAAACAAATGATTAATGAATATAACTCCAGTCGACATAAATACTCTATTAATTATTAACAATCAATATGTATTTAAGAATTTGCTTACTTGTATTTGCTCCTTGTTTGGGCGAGGGTGGTACAGCTAAATATGTACGTATGTTTTAGTTCTATGTTGATTAATAACACAAAGCAATGATGTAAAACATGTTTATTTTGATTTCACTTGGAACGGATTTTGAAATGATTATAGATTTCTTGCGGTTATAGTCTACTTTTACCCAAAATCTAGTCGGCTAGAATGTAATTAAATGTTTATTATTTTCAATTGCAGTTGCCATTATACGTATACAAAATAAAAAAACATGGTTTTACCATATTCGGCTCAAACACTAAAGTAAAATTTATTCATTTTCTATTAACTGTGTACTTTGTGAACAAATTTATATACATATCTGTAATATTTACAACGATTGTTGCAAGCAATGTAATATTTAAATTGCTTAGTTATTGTGAAAAGCGTAGGAGGAATGTAGATAACTAAGCGTCAAAACCTTGATTATTATTTTAAAAATTAATAAATTACCTGATTACTACATGATCCGTCTCTTATTATTTATGTATTTAGAATATACTTTACAAATAAATTTAAAAAATATATACTAAAAGGCGCCGGTAGCTATAGCATATGAGCTCGTATTAACTACATATTAGTATTAAATCTTAGCTTACAAATAAATTATTGCTTTTCTGCAATCAATTTTGATTCTTTTACTTACCATTTTGCTTTTTCAATGATCATAGGCAAGTGTGAGTACATGGTCTTTATCTTCTGGAAGATTTGGCATTTTTAAACATGGCAGCAATCGAAAAAGTTATACCTATAAAGAGTTTGAGTATAATGATCGATTGGATGAACGCAGTCGATCGTTATACTCAAGTCATTTTTATTTGTCTAAGTGGCTAATATTAATTAACTTTACTCAATACACAATTTTTAAGTAAGATCAGTTTTAATACATTTTTACTTTGTATTGATATGCAACGTGTGGCAGCATCCGAGGTATTGTAATTATTGTTCTTTTGGAAATGTATATATTTTTTGGTTTTTACTACACAGCCAATAAAGAATGCTTGTGAACAGTTTTCTATCAATATGAAAAATACCGGTAAATATAAAGTGTTCTATTGCTATTTTAAAAATACAAATAAGTAGAATTAAATAACAACGTGTTGCATTTTGTTTGCTTTAACTATGTCTACTATTTAAGAGAATACTTTCAATAATCTCATTTCTATCTAATAAAACTAATATACAGAGCGAATAAAAAGCTTATGTTATTTTCAACAAATGGAGAACATTAATACCATCTTTATATCTTAACAAGCTAAATAAACACCGGCAAATGTTTAGAGAATTGACTTTACTTAACAAACTGGTCTAAGACGCAAAATACTTCGTAAACGTTTGTTTATATTCTTTGAAATAAAGGTAAGTGCTTTTGCCTGAGGGCTTATGGATATTTTATCAAAATGACTAGGGCATTAACTTACTAGTAAACAAATTGGAAACTAAAAGCGTAACTTTCCTTTGGTAATCTTTTTTCTCCTTCCTTACTTTTATGAATGCATTATTGGATCATTGATGTCGCTATGTCGCTATGTGTTTATTATCTTGAGGAGCATATGAAATCGACATGGATAAGTTAATTAAATTGTGACTAGGACCTGTAATTGGTTCGTAATTTTATTCAATATTTTTGTTATGGACAAACTGTTCAAAATTGATTGTCTATTTTATACAGAACTTGCACGGGTTGTACATATTTTAATGTATTAAATAGTGATGTTCAGAGGATAGCCGTAATCGCATGTAACTGCCCTACAATTTATGATCGTGTCGAGCACAAAATTTCATAGTCGGATGTTAATTTTTGAGCTTATTGTGTATGTAAGTACTATAATTACTAAATAAAAATTATAATTATGTTTGTCTAATTTTCCCAAGCTCCAGGTCTTCAAAGCTGTTATTGAATTTCTTTTAATAAATGCGGGCTTCATATTTTCTACATTTATAAGGGTGAGTATAATGAAATTCAATTAATATCGATTTTAAAGCCAATTTATTTTATTTTCAGGTAGCGTGGTGAGTTTGCCAACTGGTTCATGACTTTTATAAACATTTCTGGCTTTTAATTCGCCGGATATGTTATTAATAAAACCGGCTGGAATATTTTTGCATCAATAGAGGAGTAAGTAAAATGAAATACAATACATATTGCTTTTAAAACCTTTTTTATTTCATTTTTAGGTAATACTTTTGGGTTTAAAGGTGATCTAGTGTGGGAAAAAGCTGTGATGTGGTAAGTTAAATGAAATACAAAAAGTGTGCATATAAAAATACTGTTTTCTTTCTCTTTATGGTGCAGCACGAGGGTGGAAATTTTTAACAAATGTGTTCTTTTTAGTTACATGGTAAGAATAAGTGTATTGTAATATATTTATTCGTCTATTTATTTAATACTTTTGTCTTTTTTAGGTGCTCTACTTATGGGGAAAAGCTGTAATAAGGTAAGTATGTGTAATGAAATACAAAAAGTGTTCATTAATAATACTTTTCTTTCTCTTTAAGGTACATAAGGTGAGGCTGCAAATTAAAAACAAATCTGTCCTTTTTACGATAATAAATATATATAATAAAGTGATAAATATTTAGTTTAAAACTGTGTGTTTATGGCAATAGAAATTGCAGCAAACATTTGAGTGTTTTGTCGATAGACGCGATATCAACAATAACTCTAGATTTAAAAGAACTAATCTGTCCTTTTAAGGATAACAACTTTATATATATTAGAGATAAATGGTGACTTTAAAACTTCAATATAGTATAAGTATATATGATGTCAATATAAAGTACAGGAAACATTTGTGTTTCTCAGATTCAGATTGAACATTAACTGTGGTAATCTTGTCATATTTTTTAACATGAAATTAAGACACACAGTACATGGAAGAAACACTGGCATTTTGGTCAGTTGTATGTTAATGTCGTCGGAAATGTTCCTGTGTTTTATTATTGATTCCTTTCTTTTTAATTGCGTGTTTAAATAGACTTTTGTGTTATTGATTGCAATTATTTTATTCTTTGAGACAGCCGATAAAGAAATTAGATGAATAGAAGATTTATTTAGCTAGTCCAAGAGAAAACAAAGCCACCTAACAATGCGTTCTTACTTTTTCTTATCTCTTAGCATTATTATGATTCTGATTTATTGAAAATGGATCCAATTCTTTTCATTATAAGAGCTGATCTTGAATGCCACTAGCAGGGAAACACTTTATAGTGTTCCTGTGTGTTTGGTTGCTACACCGGTTTTTGCTATTCACAAGATCCGTCACTATCTGATCTTGAATTCTACTACCAGGGAAATACATTCTAGTGTTCCTGTGTGGTTCTTTACTGCGCCGGCTGCAGTTTTTGTTGTTCGCAAGGCCCGTCAGCAACTAATCTTGAATTCTACTAGCAGGGAAATACTTTTTAGTGTTCCATTGCTACGCCGGCTGCTATTTTTGTTGTTCGCTATGTCCGTCAAGAACTGAACTTAAATTCTACTAGCAGGGAAATAGTTTCTTAGATGGTGGAGGAGTTGGTGGTAGTGGAATAGGTTGGGCGAATACATACATACGTTGGCCCAGAGTGCGTGTCCTCGAAATGCGTTGTTATAGTAACAAAGTAGTAGACTTTAGGGATCCGTGACGATATATGATGACAAGGTCAGTCGGTAATATTGATCAGTGGTGAATGTGGATGGCTAACGGATCGGTATTACCCAACAGTATTCGCCGGGTTAGAAGAAGTAGGAAATTGCCAGATATTGACGGTATGGCTGCAGAGAGATGAGTAAAAGGACCTCGAGGAAGGTCATACCGCATTATCTTGAGGTAAACTGTGGGAAATGTATTAGTGAGCGGGGGCTACTTCCTAGGGAGCTTGTAAATGGGCTCGCATTGTTGTTCTACTGAAGCCTTGGGATAGGATACGGCATTGCAGGCATCTGACTTTGCCGGTCGGCCGGTAAGGTATTGCAGGTGCGGGTAAGACTCCTGTCGGTCAGTCGGTCGGTCGGTAGGGTATAATAGGTGCGGGTAAGACAGTGTAAGACCCCTGTTGTTCGATCTTTCAGTAGGGTATTGTAGGTGCGGGTAAGACTCCTGTTGGTCAGTCTGTCGGTCGTTAGGGTATAATAGTTGGTTACTAACGTGTGTGCTAGGGGATCTGTTGCGGTTTCTATTACTAATTCTAAAAAAAGGGCCATGCAAAAACAGTAAAGCTGCAAAAAATTATATAGGCGCTGACGGCTAAACCATCAACACTTGCCAAGTTGGTGATGTGAAGTCTACTATGAGGAGCGGCAGATTGGATTGGACTAGACCAAACTGAACGGAAGTGGACTGGACAGGACTGGACTGGACTGAACTGAACTTTTATATGTAAATTTTGTACAAAAATTATAGCTGACTTACCTTTTACATTCAACTTTAGTAGAAAAATTATTGCTGTACCAAAGCGAATGGAAGCGTACCGGACTGAACTGAACTTCTATATTAAACTTGTAATGGAAAATTATGGCTGGACTGAACTTTCATATTCAACTTTAGTGTAGAGAACTGTAATATGAAACTTAAGTCGAAAGAATTATTGCTGGACAGAGCTGTTATACAAACCTTTATTAGAAAAATTATAGCTGGACCAAAGCGAACCGGACTGAACTTATATACAAAATTTGACCTGGGTGAACTTTTATATTAAACTTCTGTCGAACTGTACAAAACTTTAAATGAGCTGAAGTTTTATATCAAAGTTCTATTGAAAAATTTTAATGTGTTGAACTTTAATATAAAACTTTACTTCAACAATTTTAGTGGCTTGAACTTTAATATTAAACTTTAGTAAAATACTGGAAACAGAAAACAGAAAACTGAAAGCAGAGAAATGTAAACTGAAAACTGAAGTCTGTCGAAACTTTTTTTACCAAACTTTTGTTGAAAAATTTTTCTGGACTGAACTTTTATACTCAACTTCCTTTGAAAAATTTTTGTGGACCTTTTTTTTTTTTTTTTTTTTTTTTTTTTTTGCTCCTCACTTTGAAAACGACGGTCAATTTTTCTAAAAATTTTTTCAATTTCCAATTTCATCCTACTTTCTCGACTTGATGACGTTTTTTTTTTTTTTTTTTTTGCTCCTCACTTTTGAAATGGCGGGAAATTTTTACCAAAAATTTTTTCCTACCTAACTTTTACCAATTGAGGACCTTTTTTTTTTTTTTTTTTTTTTTTTTTTTTGCTCCTCACTTTTCCAAATGCTGTCAAATTACCCTAAAAAATTTTTTTCCGTACAGAATATACCAACACTATCATTTCATTCCAACTCTTCCTACTAATGACCTATTAACAATTCCTACAAACCTCAATACCAACTTTCCATCCTCGCTTACTACTCCAATTTCCCTAATATAAAGACAGCCTTCTTATTTCCCATGTTGCCAACATTTTTTTACTAACACAGCTGTTGTTGATTATCTTTTAATAAACACAGCCTTCATATTTTATACATTTTTAAGGGTGAGTATAATGAAATTCAATTAATATCGATTTTAAAGCCAATTTATTTTACTTTCAGCTAGCGTGGTGAGTTTGCCACCTGGTTCATAACTTTTATAAACATTTCTGGCTTTTAATTCGCCGGATATGTTATGAATAAACGTGGCTGCGATATTTTTGCATCAATAGAGGAGTACATAAAATGAAATACAATACATATTGCTTTTAAAACGCTTCTATTTCATTTTTAGGTAATACTTTTGGGTTTAAAAGGTGATCTAGTGTGGGAAAAAGCTGTGCTAATTACAAAATAGTAATTAGCCTCTTTATGTCGGTTAATGTTTATTGAAATACACTTTTAGTTTATTAGCAGGCTTTTGTATATTATAGTTGTTGCTAACAGTCAAATTATATTAAAAAAATTGAATCATGTATGGAAACTTGTAATTACACACACAACACAAAATAGTTTTTACATAATTGTAATATTATTTGAGTTGGATAAAGCAGCGGTATAAATATATTATAACTATAAACCATTGAAGATAAAGTCAAATAAAGATACCGGTGTCTACATATTTCGCAGATTTTCTAATTTTCTCAAACAAAGAAAAGCAAGAAAAATACGGAGGACAATGTACCTACAAAGCGTAATCCAGATAGCTCGAATTTGTTATTGCGAAGATAACAATAGATTCTTAAATACGTTTTTTCATATTTTTTGTTTTATAATTTTTTCCAGGCCATCGTTAGGGAAAAATGCATTGGGGACACAGTAGTTATAAATACGAAAAAATTACATTTTCATAGGTTAATGTGTAATTACGTTAATAATTCCACTACTATTCAATTGCGCTAATCGTTTTAACAATATACCTCTTGCAACTGCCACTAAATTTAACAACCAAATGCATAATAAACAGTCAACAAGTATTTTAGTTAGTGGCCGAGAATTTCGTAGCCGAAGGTTCTGATCACATTCCCCTCAATCTAGTTCATCATCTTCTAAGTATATACTTCCGCATGTAGTTCTGTTAAAAAAAATTATTAAATTAAATGCGGTCTTAAAAGATACTAAAGTAGAGTAGATAAAAAATGTTCTATTCTACTAGCTTCATTAATATTAAACTAAATATTTAAATTATGAACAGCAACAGAGTTGCTCGCCATATTTTGGTTTTATTTATTTATTTAATCTTATGAAGAAATTCTAAGACTAACGTGTATGGAATATTGTGGAGATGTGTGTTTGTTAAGATGAATAACCCTGTACATTCGTCGACAATATGTTTAATGGTAAGCAAATCGTAGTCTTGAGAAAACTGTGCTATTGTTGGATAGATAGTGCTGCTGTTTGTTACGTTCATGATGGAGTAATGATATTGCTTCGGGAAAGACTTCTTAAATTGAGCTTTAATGTAATTTGTAATATGGCGCCCGAGGTCAATTTTTCTAAAAATTAGTAGTAAAAATACAGGTGCATAAAATGCATATGTTGCAGGAATGTCAGATTTTTCATTTTTAGGAATGCCATTGTGGCTGGGGACACATATATTATTTTTCTTCATTATCAATAAGGACATCTCTAGTTTTAATTACAGTGTTGCAGCTATTGTTAAATGGTATGGAGAGAACTCTCAACACTGAAAGGCAACTGAATAGCTCTATAAATAACACAAGATTCGGCTGTAAAAATCACAGACTAATGAAGGGTGGAAAGAATTAGATGTTTTCCGACGCTATCAACTACTTTATAAGATAGCAAAGTATATTGAGATTTACTGCCGTCCGTATAAATAAGGCTCGATCCGTTATCTTTAAAAAAACATTTTTTTTTGTTAATGGTTTTTTAAATATTTGAAAGAAATGCCAATTGGCTGGGCTAACTCTAGATATTGGTCAATTGCTTTATTTATTATTTTGTGATATTTTATTGTATTTATTGCTGTTACCGTATAACCATAATATATTTTTCTCAAAACAGTTCTTTTGGTGTGATATGAAAGTTCATTAGTGTGAACAAAACTTTTCATTGACTGGTAACGTAATATGTATATTTATTTATTTATTTATTTATTCAATATATATTTTATATATAAAAATACAAAATGTAGACAAAAGTTATGCGCAGGATAATAAGCCTATATTGCGCGTTCTATTAGTATAATATCCTGTAAATCTCAGGTATATTATATTTGGGAAACGATTTTAAAATTTCTGCCGTTCGTCGAGGTCTGGAGCAATTCAAAATGTGCTCGAATGAATCAGCTATTCTGGATACTGAACAGTCCACTAGAATATGATACGCATTAATCATCATTCCTCAGAAGTTGAACAATGGAGGAATTGTATCTAGGTCTGCAAAAGCCTGAATGAAGCCACCACAAAAACAATCTCACTTTTCCAATTCTTCCTTAAAGCTATTTATGTACTTATATTAAATGATGTTGGTAATACAATACTGAAACATGGCATCTCCATTATTAATGGATATGTGATTGCTGCCTTCGCTGCTTTGTCCGCTTGTTCGTTGCCAGTCCTTTGCTTGGTCCTTTTTAAATGTTTCTGGTACTATTAATATACATTTAAATCATATTACTACATATTGTTAATATACCCACACCTGTAGTCTCCTTAGTTGGATTTCTTAATCCCAATGTGTTAGTAGAATTGTTATCTTCAACATGTATATCGCTAGTGGCAGCATTGCCATTATTATTACTACTTGTTATATCTGCAATATTATTAAATGATGAGCCTCAATTGGATTGCTCACTTGATGCAATTGTTGTTAAATTATTGTTACTAATATCCACATTCGTTGTATTATCTTCCTTTGTATCAAATTCGTTGGCTGTACTTTTCTTAATGTTTTTGGTATTTGTTATATTCTAGCTGGCCTCCCGTATGGTACATCTTTTGTCAGCTTTAATTTTATTAACATATTTATGCTTTCAAAAAGAATGTCACGATCAGTCAAGCCATGTGTGGGTTTCATTGTTGCGTTTTACACAGAACTTTCTTATGCAAGGATGATGTGGTAGGGCAAGACTACAAAATCTACATAGCTCAATATTTTTACATCTTTTTTAGTGTTTCCTAATCACTGGCAGTTAGCACATCTCATTGGGTTTGACACGAACTCTTCTACCCTTACTCTTTTTCATCCTAGTCGCCGTACTTCGGGTCGACGTATGAGATCAAACGTTTCTATTGCCGCTCCCGTTTGTATATAATTACCCTCCACGCTTTTTGACAATTTCAGAATTTCTATCACTTTCTGGTCTTCCAGTGGTTTCAAAAGACTATCCTCAGAACTATGGATAATTGTTCTTGAAAATATTCGTCCTTGAGCTGAGTTAAGGGTTTTATACATGGTTATAGTTACTAGAACAACATCAATATATTTTGCTTTAAGAAATTTTTTTGGCTGATTTCCGCATCGCATCTTAGTGTTGTTCAAGTAATCCCATAATATAAAATGGAGGCCTTTTTCAATTTAAAAGACATTGTAGGAAGCCAAAGTCTTTGTTTCCATGTTGTCTGATTGTGGTATAGCAGAAGCAACTAAATATTTTGGAATATGGTCATAGTTGGGAATAACGTAAGGTATAGATTCAAAACCGTCAACTCTTAATCTTTTAATTTAATTTTTTTCATTTACAATGTACCAATAAAAAAATCAATGCTATTTTAATAGCACTATACACATGATCACTTGCCATATAAACCGTAATGACTAACAAACGATGTTGACACGGCAATTGGCTGGCAAAGACTTGTGACCTCTCAATGTGTGTAAAATGCTCCCTCATGTTGATCTTTGTAAGATTACTTCTAAGATTTTAAGTTATTTAACATTTTGTATTCTACAACCGTTGTGGAAGATATTGCAGTTGTGTTAGTCGTAGTTACGGTTTCTACATAAATAAAAATCTTTATTTTTTATAGAGTTATTTGCTGCGCGAACATTTTGACATTCGCAAATATCTTTAACTATGCCTTCCCGTATAGCTGTCGATCTTTTACTTAAGATCAAATCATTTGCATAAATTTAAAGATAGATTCATGTTGGGTGGATTTCGTTCAAAGTTATTTGTAATAGTACTACTGATAGAGAATATTTTTAACATATTCGTACTTTGAACTTTCTATTAGACAAAAAATACTCGACGAAATTGTGAATTCTTGGGCCGATATGCCAAAATCTTAAGACGATAAATACTATATGGGCTCCGATGTTATCAATTGCTTGATCAAAGTCAATTGATAGCAGGGTGGCATGGTTTCTGGCCACGAGAGCTTTAGATATATAATGGTCGTGGTAAAGGAGAACATTATCGCAACTCTTATTTGCTCTGAAAGCCACTTTCCTTTTGTCAAATGCTTAATTTCAATAAACTACGCAAGTATAGTAGCATTTATTTTTTCCATGGCCTTAGAACAGCAAGACATCAGTGATATGAGTCAAAATACTGCAGTAGAAAAACAGTTGTTATTGTTAAGAAATTGTGTTTTCACAACCAATTTCCAGACGTAAGATATATTTCTACTTCCAAAGACGGTGTTGTATAATTCTACTGTTTTGAGTTTATTGGTTTTTATTAGTGGCTTAATGATTTGGTATGATATTTGTTCAAGACCTCTTATATTTTAAGCAGCTATTAAGCTCCAACCAACTGATTGGTAGTTTCCAAAAATATGAAATTATGTTGCTCGCAAAGATGAGTGAAGAGTTAGACGTGCATTTGGAAGCGATAAGGTTTGTCGAAATGATTTGTTATTTTGACCGGATCTGTAAGAGTTTCAGTGTTAGCAATAATTGCTTTGACGCTGCTGTAATACAGTTTATTTTATTCTAAATGCTTGAAATATGAGTGTTACTGTTTATCATTTTTGTATATTTTTCAAAGCATATTTGTTGTACAGACTTTATTTCTTTACAGAATATAGCATTGTTTTTCTTATAGGAGCCAATATTATCAAGGTTAGGATTGCGATGGTACTTTAGGACGTTTAAAGAAATTAAGTAAGTTTGCTTTTTTAAAATTCCTGTTCTACATATACAGAGTATTTTGACAAGTCAGCTAAATGAATGAGAAACTTACTTATAATAATAATAGAGTCTGGTGTAACATTCTTCAATTTCGTGAAGACTTTTATCGAGAAATGATCGCTGTTATGTACATAAGTTATTTAGTATAGACCAAGAAGTTATCGGGAGAAGGGGCAATGTACAAAATGCAAAATCGATGTAGGAAAAACAATTATAAATGTAGAAAGTATTTCCTCTACTGGTGCCCACGGAGCATCCCAAAGTTGTATTCCAGCAGTGAGAATCCCCGATAAGCAAAATAAAATTATTAATATGACTGTAGTAGCAGTAAGTTCTTTCCCTGAAATGTCTATATTTGGATGGAGATTTACTTATTTATTTTCCATATATGCTATAAAGTAAATTTTTAAAAAAACTGTGCAAAGGCGTTATAGGTAACAAGTAAGGAAACAAGTAAATTAAGATCAAATAATATTCAACAAATTAAATTCAACTAATGCAAAGGAGAAAGCAAACTCAAGTTACACAAATAAAAAATTATAATCGTAAAAATAATAATTTTACATGCATATACATGTGTATTCATACGTACACAAATCTGTCCAGTAGTAAATATAGTCCAGAACCTGGACAATCCGTCAGGATGAAGGCAAGAGTAAGCCTCTCATTACATTTGGAGGAATATAAAATGATAGAACTGTAGATTTTATGTGGGCATTTATTTTTATTGCAATTATTTGATAGCCAGAATTTATATGCAGCTGGCTGTGTGGAATGTTAGATTTAACTAGATACCCCTACGCGTTGTTTAGAAGTTGTACTCTACGGAGTATTCATAAACTCGCAGCTATAGTTTCTAGGCGGGGTAGGTAAAAATAAAAAAGCACAGTGGGTTTCTTGGAGTGAGATTATCTAGGGTCTATTTCCCTTATTAGTAAATTTATATTGCAATAATTATTTTCAAATCCGTTGATATGTCACTGTAGCATTACAAACTCCATTATTGTGTTTTTGGATTAGTTACTTTGTGTGTTCATGAGAGTGTGAGGTAAATGGATTATTTTTTGTGTTTATAAATTAGTTGGAACTAGGATTCTAACTCCGTTGTGCAAATAATATGAATTTTTGTTAAGGCACTAATTGGAAACATGAGAGCTTTGTTGTTGTTGTAACAGCTCGGCTGCTATCGGAAGTTCGTCCCTGGGAAAAAAACTTTTGGTTGATACAGCCGATGTTGAGTTAACAAAATGTGACTCGGGTCGTTCCGTCGTTGTCAAGGGAGTCATGAGAAGTTTGTTGTTTTTGGCTGTTTCCAAAGCAGCTGGTTTCCACTTGATGAGTTGTTTAATGATTCCGACTGGGTAATATTAATATTTGTGATGGTGTATTGTATGTTTGATTGTTCTTTATGCAAAGTTTAGGAGTTTCCTTTATATTGTTGTTTTTTTTTTGGAGGTTGTTGGTCTAAGGTTTTACTATCTTCGCCAAGCCTTGCAAATTTCTCTACGTCTGCAACGCTTTGTCCGTTCAGCTTTTGTACAATTTCGTTTTCTGCGAATTAAATTTCACATAGTGGGAATATGGCGCCGTTTGTAGAGTTTAAGCTATCAAGAAGTCTCCAGGTTATTTTACATAAGTTTGCTAATGTTTTAGCTTTTGTAAATTTTTCTATGACACGTGCGAGAATGAGCAAATTACCATTTCGTGGTTGAGAAATAGTTGAATATTCTTTGCTATGCAATCAATACCTTTTTAAATAGCAAAGAGACTGAGTTTAGGTACATTTTTTTCTGTTCGGTTGTTAAATCAAAACATATTTTTAATTATTGTAGCTGCTACTTTGTGGTGTGGGTAAATCTGGGTATGTTTGTATATTTTAGATGAATTTTCAGTAAAGTCTCCCAATTTATTGAACCTATTTAGAAATTCGTCCGATAACCCTGGAGCCATTTAAATTTTGTATTTTTAAACAATTATTCGGCTGTTTATTTATTCCAATAAAGGTAAACAGTATTTAAGTTACTTTGCATTCACACTATAATTCCTTCTGTTTTTAAAATAGATTTGATTACAATTATACCTTTATCCTTGCTTTAAGGGAATGACAAAAACAAAGATGAATTACAATTTTTGTAATTCTAGTATTCAGGAAAACATTGCCATACAAATATATAACAAACTTAACATCTAATACAACCACTCAACAAAAAAATAAAAAATTGTCTTGCAAAAAATGCAAACGAAAGAGATTCAGATCCGTTTTCGTTAAATCAATTATTAAGAAAATTGTATCGTTTTTCTACATTATTTAGGTCTTATTATTGAATTACATTCAACTGATGAGTATAAGACTACTAAGATTTTTAGGTGCGTTAAACTTCGTTGCCCATTATTGCTTATACCAAATTGTCATGAGCCAATAACTCAGTTAAATATCAATTAGTTCTACATATCTATGTATGCACTCATGATAGCACACAAGAAAGCTGAAATTGAATTTCCATGGACAACCGAAATCGGTTAAAATTCATCAGCTGAATAGTTTTAAAGGTTTTACAGTGCATTTGAAAACAATGCTATATAGCACATACATATATTGATATTGTGGAGCCTTAAATAAGAAATGAAACACCTCCATCAATATACACATTTGAATAGGAAGGGATACTACACTGTTAACGTTGTAGCATTCTGTTTATAAAAAACCTGTCTGCATAATGTGTGTTTTTTTTTAATTGTTGATACATTTTAAATTTAAAGCTTTGCAAAAAATTAAATATATTAACTTTATAATTTGTTATTTATGATAAAAATTGTATAAAACTTATGCCTTTCGTGACAAATTCTTGAACATTCTCAAAACAAGGGCCATACACCATGTAAGTTTGTCACCAAAACCGCAGTTGTTGGTTAAAATCAACTAAAAAAACTAAAATATGTTCAATCACTTAATTTAGTATTTTGCTGTCTTACGTTTACCTATAAAATCCCCGGAATTAATACGTTTTAAGTTGTTCTGGAACACTCAAAAAGTTAGAATAAAATATAAGTTTCATATTCATGTTAGGGTACTAATTAGTAGAATCTTGACAAGCAACGTCATTGAAGGGTTTATGGAAAAGTAATAAAACAATTTTTTAGCATTTCAATTCATATTCGAAAATCGCTCTATACCCTGTCGCTTTGTATTTATGTCTGTATCAAGCTGAAAATTTTGTTATAGATTTCAAAAACACACAAAGATCAGATGAAATTTTTTGAACTGCCAGAACAAAGCTTAAACGAAATGTTGCATGTTTAGGAACAGATAAAAATACTGAGCAAGTAGGCGCTTTAAACAGAGCCTCTGAAACACTGGGAAAATGAGGATGTGTGCAAATATCTTAAGCCAAGTTTAATTAATTAAGAGAATATACAAACTTCAACAATGTTATCAAAGCGAAAAGTATTTCTAAATATATAATAATTTCCTTTCATTTCAGCCGACTCGCCATACAAAGTTGGTAGAGGTACAACGCCAATAGTTTAAATGTGACAATTGAATGTTATACATAAGTTTAAGTCTGGTTTTATGGAATGTGCCGATGGTATGTCAGCCAATTGAATGGCGATGAATATAATTTACGCCTTAAGAGCCATTTAAATAATTCTGTCCTTAGGATGGAAATTGGCTTTAAGACCACTTTCTTCAACGACTTTTGCAAAAGGTAATAGCGTACCACTGACAGTAACCAATAATAACGTCTTGTTTCTGCCTTGCCACAAGATTTTAAAAGCGAAAAATATATCTAAAAACATATTAATAATTTTTTTATTTCAGCCGGCCTGCCGTACAATGTTGGCAAAAGTTGAAATTTTGGAAGTAGCTGTCAAACATTTATAGTTTATATATGGACTTTTAAACCCATGCCACTCTTATACATACGTACATACGCAAAATCAAGACTAGTTCTATGATATATGCCGAGGAGGAAAATCCACCTTATGTCAGCCAGTTTGAAGGCGTAGATGATAATTTGAGTATGTAACATATTGCGAGTGGCACTACTTTTTTTTTTTTGCTACCGGCAATATTGTACCACTATCAGTAACCAATAAACGACGATTTTTTTCTGCTTTGCCATTCGATTTATATTCTAACTCTGATGCAGCCATACGAATTGATACCATCTAGATTGGCATCAGGAGCATTTGCTTAAATAGTACCAAATAGTTCCTGCAGTTAGTAACTACCCACAAACAACTGTAAACCTTTACAACTATGAGCTACAAACTTCACAACAATAGGCACAAGCTTTCCATACCATCACCACTACTAGTCCTCCTCTGAGTTCTATTTCTTCGGTGTCTATCAATAATAAGGATTTAATAACGCACATTCCACAGATTTTAACAATACACGTTCTGCTTCACCTGGCCCAGGACAAACAACAAACGTTTTTAAAAGTATTTGCCACGCCGCCTTCAAGTATTGACAACTCTTTTGTTTTAAGTGCTGCTCACTTGCAACGGCAGCGACCATTAGCAGCGATTTGGACACCAGCTCAAATTCTTCGCTGAAGAGATCATTATCGGACACCACTGATTCAAGCATTTAAATCAACAGGAAGCCGACGATCGCCATAGTATGTGGAGACCTTGGTAATATTTGAGAAATAAATTAACTATGCCTTTCGACGGATTGAACAAAAATGTCTTAGTACTTTAGATCCAATGTAAATGGTTTTACAGGTATTTTATATGAAAGTTTAAATAATTATATTTACATGAAATTACTATTGATAACAGCAAATATTCAATTTTTAAAGTTAAATAATTTATAGGAATCCCTCAGAAACGTGTTATGTCTGTAAGTTATATCCGATTTAAATTTCTTATTCTACTTGAATGTGTCCTATAAAGTTTTGTTTTTCTTACAGCAGTGCTCTTTGTTCTTCGCAATCTGGTACTCGTTCTCCATCAATATCCCGACGGCGTAGTTCTCTTGGTTTTCTGAATCGCCGGTGTGTTACTAGGTAAAAGTACATAAAGCAACTGCAAGAACCAGGTAATTGTATTTATTGACATTTCCTTTTAATTTCCAATTTATTGATTTGATTTTTTGATTTTTTTCTTATGTAGCAGATATGTATTAAGTCGTAGTCGAGATGGGCATTGATTATAAAACGATTCGTTATAAGTATGATTTTGCTAAGTATATATGTATGTTTATTTTATTGTTTATGAAAAGTATACTTTACAAAATGAATTTATAAAATACAAAATAAAGACGCTGGTGGCTGGAGTATATGCGCTCGAATAAGTTTCAACATGAAGGATAAATTAAAACAGAAAAACAAAATACAGTAATTAATAATATCACTTTAAACTATTGGCGCATTACATATTATTATAATTCATGGAGTCGCACATTGTACCTCAGTAGGGATTTCATGACTTTAGCTCAGTTCGCTTCATTAGAGCAATCCATGATATTCTCCACGAGCTCGCACATCAGTCTGGACAGAGGGTAAAGATTATATTTTTTTTTTTGTGGCAATTGTTTAAGTACTAAAATAACAAACTTTTATTTCATTAATATTAATTCATAGGAAATATTTTATATTTATGGCTAGCCACTACATGTACATATGTATTGATGTACTTTTTAGTATTTTTGAAGGCGGTTTCGTATGTTTACACGACAGTTCCTGGGACTAGAATGTTATTTCTAACTACTAGTTTGTTGTCTTTACTGGCCTTCAATATAATAGTAATTTAATGATGAATTCTCGTTTTTTCATATTGTGCAAACAATAAACTAACCGTATGTGTGTATATACATACATGTACATACGTATAACTATTAAATGAGTTAACAATTTAAGTCCTTCGTTTACTAAAAAATAAAGGTTTGTTTTGTTGTTGCCACAACATTTTTCTGGACCATCTTTTCAATTCCACAAAAACAAAGCTCCGTTAACAAACAATTTTTTTTTTATTACAAAATTTAAAAATGAAACATTAATGTATTCTGGCAGCTTGTGATTACAAATCAATTTTAGACTAATGATAGGCTCTTAAGCAATCCAAATCAAATAATGTATATACATACATACTTACATATATTAATAGATAATATAAATGTCTTATATTCCACAGTCTTCTTTGAACTATGTTTTGTACAATGAGCCAAACATTTTTTCTCTTGGATGTAGAAGTTTGTTTTATGTAATCATATCTAGGAGCGTCGTATATTTTTCCAAATTAAGTCTAATAATTATGACAATACTTAATTGAATTTGCACAATCATATTTTGTATGTATGTATTTTTACAATTAAGTTGTCGCTGACTGTTTTCTTCTGGCGTCGTGAATGTTGCAATATTTGTATTTTATTGTATGCCGTTGGGTATACATATATTCTGTCCGATTTTGAAATAAATAAATAATAAAATTGTTGATTCAAGTTGTTCCATCTGTATATGAAACCCTTTTTCTTTAAACGATTTTTAAAATTTGTCCTTTTGGTTGAATTTTTGTACTAGGCGTGAGCTGGCATTTTTTGTTTTTTTCTTTGTTAAGTTTTTCCAGACAACGGGATTTTGTTAATTTTGTTGGATTAGGAGATGAATAGGATGAACATTCCTTAATGCATAATAAACATGTTTCATTTTTAATCACTTCAAAAGGCATAATTTCTGAGTTTGGCCTGACTAAATCTTTACTGACATTTACAGATCTGCCTGAAAGTAGTGCTTAAGGTGTGGAAGAGTATGGAAATTTTAGAAAATCGTTGTTTGAGGATGGTGTCATATCTCTTTTTATTTTGGTGATTATCTCTTTTTATTTTATTATATTGGCCATATATATTGAGTGGAAGTACGCCACTCGATAATTTTCATATGTGGTATAAAAATAGCTGAGAGTTTACATTTCTGAGGTACTATTAGCGGTTGCTTTTGGATCAAATTTATCGCAGTTGCCCCAGAACTTTCTAATCGGAGAGGGAAAAGGGCATGAACGAAGTTTCCTGACAATCTAAGTTTATTCTAACTTGAGTATTTTAAGATTGTTCTAATTCTTGTGGAAGAAAAAAAATCATTTGGTATGGAATTGTCAGTGCAGGTTGATTGCCTCTTTTTATTGCATTATACCTGACGATAAACATTGAGTGGAAGTACGCCGCTCTGTAATAATTTTTTATAGCATGTAGCAATAGGATGTTGATTTCCTTCATTCGCGGATAAGACAGATTGATTAGATTTATTTAAATCCTTTTCATCCTCATTTTGTTCATAAAAGTAGTTTAAACACTTCTTTAGGTTGTTCTCTTACATTGAGTCACATAGAAAAATTACATAGAGTGCTAACTGGCGTAGCGCAGGTGCACCTAGTTTCTGATACTTTGTCGCTACTTGATATTGAATAGGAATCAATCAGTTGATATCGTAATCATAAATTCAAAGGTTTTTCATATGCCTGCTTCTTAAAGCAGTGATTTTCCTTGTTAAGTATACTAGATGTACAATTGTAACGTTTTTCTGGTTTAGGTTTCTCCGGCGGTATAGTTCCATAATTCTTGTAAATAGAATGGCAGATATCAGCCCTTTTTGGCTTTCGACCTCTCCAATCCATCATCGAGTGTTATTGCTCCAATATAAGGAAGATCAGAATAATGCGTGTTATAGTCATTATTGGCTACGCTTGGTTCACATTGAAGTTTGTCTATAGGTTTTTGTATTTAAATTACACTTTCCTTTGATTAAATAGCTGGCCATTGAATTTCCCCAATTCTTTGAAGCCACCTTCGAGCATTTTTATGGGAATTTCTAGACTTGGGTTTTCTCTGAAAAGTATTTGTAGTTTTAGATGCAGTTCTTTGATTAGGTTTTCATTTATTCCCCAGATTTTTATTCATTTGTTGCTGGCCTTGACTGGCGGTGTAATGAAGCAATGCTTGGTGACAAAATCTTAATTTATCTATAGTTTCTGTTTTTCTCCTGGTCTTTTGAGTATGTTGCGGAAGCTTTTGTAGATGTATTTAGTGGTGAAGTGGCATTATGAACTTGTTGTTGATATCGAGCACTGATAGGAGGAGCTTTTACCTTGAGTTGTTGCATTGTGAAATTGCTGCAACCACTCCTAATAAGAAGAGGGATTTTTTGTTCATTTAACAACTTTGTTAAACACTTCTGATTATCCTTCTTGTTGCTCGTATTTTCTAAACGATTATTTTCTTCCATACCAAGGTTTTTCACGAAATCTGCTGGATGTTCATCATCATAATATGACACACTATTTGCTCGAAAGCTTGTAAATGGGTCGACAGCTCCGTGGAGCAATAACTTTGTACAGTTGCAGTCATATAACCTGCGGCTATGATTACTTAAATCATTAATTTGATATTGGTGCCAACTAGAAGAATTAGTGGAAAATAAATCAATCGTGTTGCTATCGTTCAACTTAACGAGGTCAATTGATGGTACTACGCTGCTAACATTACTTGCCACTTTTGGTAAGTATGCGACAGTGAAATTTGTTTGGGATGCAATTTGAACTTTCTCAATAAGTTTTGTACACATATCCCTATCGGCCGATTGCGCAACAGCATTATCACCAATTATTATTAAATATCTTGCGTACTATGACCAACTAAAAGATAAATAAAATAGAACCATATTTTGTGATTATTTGCAAGTATTTTAGACGTTATAACAAATTCCAAAAAGCGTGTAATTTCTTTACATATGAAAGCCTTCGTACTAAGCGTGTATAATTTGTTAATTCATTTGAATAAGAGAGCGTAATCTCTATAATGTATTTTTAAATTTTAATTGACAACGCTCTATTTTGAAGTAACCGAAACGTATTTTCATTGCTTATACATAAGAGTATGTATGTACATATGCTTTTATATGCAACAGTTTGATCTGACGTATGAATGTAAGTAAAAAAGTGTTTTTAGATATTCAAACATTAAAACCAATACTTTTCTTATTTATATTATTATAAAGTTGTGATATATTAAGTTTATGTATGTATGAAATTGCAGAAAAGTATTTATAGATAGCATTTGAATCGCGCTAATTATGTTTTGAAGAAACAGGCCATAAGTATTATTTTTCATCAACTTATAAAGAAAACACTTGAGAAATCAAACATACAGTTAACTTAGGGCGAAAAAAGATCAAATAGGGTTTTAACAAAAACTAACTTTTTAATAATTAATTGAAAAATTTGCATGAAAATTATAATGTTCTAGTTGTTGCATTTTTGGGAATACACGACTATTTAAATTCTAATTTCCCAATTAATAATTTTGGTAAAGTTGAATTCAATATATATGTATGTATGTATGTGTGTATCTACTTTATCAATTCTAAACCTATTAAATTTGATTCAACTATTAATTAAAGATATGATAAACCAAAACTTCAAAAAGCATTCAGCTTAAAAGCGTTATTTGAATATTTAATATTAAAATTTCCAATCATCCGCTAAAATAAAAAGATTAAGCATTAAGAACATAAAAAAAGGTCATAGATACAAATTTCTCTTCAATTATTTTTACTTACTATGTATGTACACAAAAACTTGTTGGACACTAAAAATTTTCAATTTAAATGGTATTGCCCTAGAAGAGTGTTTGGTAACTGTTAGTAATAACGTTATACTTACCGTACTTTAAATGAAAAATAGTCACAACACAAAGAATCAACTGTTCAGGAATGGCTAAAAACTGTTTTACAAAAATGATTAATTTTCAAACGCATAACTAAACTAAATTACTCCCTCCATGCGCACTGTCATAACTAAAAAAAGCAGTCCGTAGTTAAGGCGACGCAAGCAACATGCAAGCCGGCACATCGCTATTTTTTGAGCTAAAGAAGACGGTGATGGGAAAGAAATGTTTGCGGTCGTTAGAGATTTATTCTGAGAAGTGGTGTATGAAAAAATCCAAGTTTGACCAACTTTGAGTTGTGACTGTTTTTGATTTAGGGTGCGATATGTTGGATTAGGAAATAACACAACAAAAGTTGTTATATATGTAGGTATATATGTATGTATGTATTATATCTTGTTGTACTGCATAATCCAAAAATAAATTAAAGTTGTTTAGTAATTACAGGTAAATAAATATTCTGGCAATGTTTTTAAATAATACATTTTGTATTAAATTAGCTACGGTTTGGTAAAACAAAGAAAGTTCACGAGTCAAAACTACAAAAATATCGCAATGGCATACATACATAGATACCCATATGTATAAGGATGCCAAAAGTATGTTGCACTTACCAGTCCTTTAAAATTAAACAAATTAATTTTCGTATCAGACAATGTTGGCTATATGCAGCAGAGAAAATATTCTCTTCCTTTTGAACGTAGCACAATCTTTTAATATTTTAGTTAGAGAACAACAATAATAAACTAGTAATTTTGTAAATTATATTCGTGTCATTGCAACTCTTGAAACTTAGTGGCTTCTTAGATACGTTTGTTGAACTCAGCTACAAACATTTCATAAAATCGTATTTATTGATCCAGAATTCTTCCATTGAATTATATTCAACTTTTAAACTGCTAAATTTTAACTTTACATTAAATAAAAATATGTATGTATTGTAATTATTTTTAATTTTTGATAAGAAACACGCTTCTATCCTAAACGCAACTGCAAATTAAAAGGTAAAAAACATCTTTATTACCGAAGGTCTTAATACCCCCGTAGATGGACGTTACTTTTCTCAATATCCCATAGTATATACTTGCATACATATGTATTTATTACTGCTTAGATATAAACGATTAGGAATTCGTCGTATATGCGCTTACTTTGAAATTGTGTGTTTAACAAAACTTAATTTACCACAAAAAAGGAGGAAAAAATTCGAATAAATGTTTAGCTCGGAATGTGTGTAACACTCAAAGTTAAATTTCAAAACTCAAAGTAAACAACAGTATTTGTATAAAACTATTTGAATGTTTGATAACGTATGGACTTGTAACACATTTAAAAACAAATATGATGACGTTGGAACCAGAGTGTTCTAGGGCACAACATGTATGTTTCTCAAAAAATTTTATTTTTTATTATTATTTTTAAATATACTTCTGATTAATTAAAAAAAAGAAGCCAGTTGAATCAATATATTTTATTTAATAACGCATACATTCATATTTTCCCAAAAAACTATTTAGATCACTATAGCAGTATACAAATATGATGAATATAGTAACAATGTAGGTAGCTACAAGGTGAAAAACAATATACTTCATCATAAGCTAAACCACATCTCAACCATCACCGAACTTAGCAGGCAATAGGATTTCATCATCTAGTGCTTCCCGATTGCCTCTCCTAGGAACATGTGGTAGTGTCAATTAAAACTAATGATGGATGGGAAGCACGAATTTTTGAATTTTTCTTTTTGATTCGGTATTAGGCTGCTTTCGGGTGTTTTTTCGATACATGATTCTTAAGGTTTAAAATAAAAAATTAAGACTCCATATGATTTGTTTTCAGATCAACCGTTTCATATACATCCGTGTAGTTGTCATTCCAACTGACTATTTGGATCACTGTGGCATGTCTTTACTTTACAGACTACACTAATTCTATAGTGATATGTTCCGATCCCTCAAAATAGAAAGTGTGGAATGATAGAATTTTGATTTTTCTATGCCATTGTGTAATAATCTCATCATTGGTAATAATGTTACTTAGATTATTCTGATTGCAACGTCGTCATATATGTATATGAAAGGCAATTTTATATGCTTATTAATATTCTTTTATTTAACTATTTACCAAGTAATCAAAAAATTACTTACATTCACTTATTAACTTTTGAACGCATGTCTTTAGATTTAATATGTATACATAACATATAATTATAAAGCATTTATTTTGTTTATACTAACGCGTTCCGTGTTAAAGATTTAGTTTTTAAAAACTACTTTTAAACCACGAGTAGTTTTTATTATTACAAATCTATATTAAGATGATATTGTTTTCTCTTAACCACATACATTTATTTAAGTTTTAGGCCAATTTACAAAATTCCGTTCGTTTAGAACCAAACACCATATAGAAAAAGATTATCATCTCATCATCATATTGTTAAAGCTTTCTGTATAAGGCTAAGAAAATTTAAAAGGAAACTTCTTATTGTGGCGTTCAAGGACAAAAGAAGAATTCCAAGCAACGATTACATGGGGGCGGATGTTTTGCAAATTTTCTAGCTGTTTAATTAGAATACTTGAAATTATTTATATGTACTTATGTATGTTTATACAACTGTAGAGTAAAATTAAATCCTACTTTTGGAAATTTACCCTTCAAACTTGTTTACTATTGAATACACAAATATAAATAACTAGAATATAAGAATGGAATATTATTAAACATAATATCTAATTAGAAAATAAGTCAGAAAATAGCCAACGTTTTTATGTTTGAAGTAAATAATATAAATTAAATTCTTATGCTTTGTTTTTGCACTGAATTTCTTAAACTTAATTTCTTTTCTTGTCATAATTGAATATTTACATTATAATTATTTGGATAGATTTTGCACAAAGATAGAGTTCATCTAATAAGAAAGAATCTTTTATTTGGTACCAAGTTGCTTAATATTATTTAAACATGAAATGAACAATAAAAAGTTACCACTACGAAAATATATAATTTAATTAATGAGAAATAGTCTCACATTTAACTTCAAACTTCTGTATAGACAAGTTGTTGCTAAAAATATGGTTTTTTATTTAGTGGTAATAAAAACGAATAAAGCTATCTTTAAGATGAATTATTTTCTTACTGTCGACCTAATGACTATTTTGTCAATGATATTTAAAATGAAAAAAAAAAAAAAATCGTTCAATGATAGATTCATTAGTAGTCCAAATGTTACTAGGAGTAGTTTAGTTTTAGATACATCTTTTCATAAATATGTATGTATGCATGTCAGAAAAATATTTAAGGTCTAGATTTCTATTTATTTAATCATTTACCAACAAGAATACCCATCAATGAGTGTTAGCATAATTTGCATATACGAGTATGTACATACATTCATATGTATATAACTAATATCCATCCCTCTATCAATCTGTAATTTCTGAGTTAAAATGAAAATAGTTTTACTAATTGTAAGATGCATGTACAATTGATAATAGCTAATTGATTTATAAACATTTAACACGTGTAAATTCAGAATATCCACTTCTAATATTAAATTTTTTGTTTGTTTTCAAAGATGTTTGTTAAAAAATATGGCTAGCAACGTACACTTGCATACATATTATGTTTGTTATCTAGTTGCGTAATAAAGAATATAAAAAGGGCCGAAATCAGAAGTAAAAACAGATACATATTTAAATAAATATAATGCCAATAATCTTGGCCTTCTGCAATTAACATTTTCCAAATCGCAACTTTGATACCATCAGATTGTGCTTCAGCTAATTTTTAAAAAAAAATTGTGATTCATTTTATGGATATACATACGTACATATCTTAAAAGTAAGTAAGTAAGTAAATATACTATAAATTATCCACATAACTTATTACATAATCTTACCAAGGCATTACAAACTATTTTGTGTTATCCTCTTTGAAAAAGAAATCTAAATTCTTCAATATATTGGACCACTTTCTTGGCCGTATACAATTAACATTTTCAAAACCGTAAAATTAATATTAATTCCACCAGATTGTACTTCAGTGCATTTTAAGGAAAAATTATTATTTATTTTAAGGGATCATAATAAAGGAAAGTAAGTAAATACATATTTGTATTATGCTCAAAACTTATTGTACAATCTTACATTACATTACATTACATCGTACGAAGGCATTACGCTATCTTTTTGAAAAACAAACGTCTACATTTTTTCAATATATTGTATCACTTTCTGATATAAAACTCACACGGGCGATTTCCGTCTACAACGTGAAAACTTTACCAATAATTCTAAATCAATTATAATTCTAAAGCTTTAAAAATATTTCTTAAATAATAAAAGTATGAAACAAATGATTAATGAATATAACTCCAGTCGACATAAATACTCTATTAATTATTAACAATCAATATGTATTTAAGAATTTGCTTACTTGTATTTGCTCCTTGTTTGGGCGAGGGTGGTACAGCTAAATATGTACGTATGTTTTAGTTCTATGTTGATTAATAACACAAAGCAATGATGTAAAACATGTTTATTTTGATTTCACTTGGAACGGATTTTGAAATGATTATAGATTTCTTGCGGTTATAGTCTACTTTTACCCAAAATCTAGTCGGCTAGAATGTAATTAAATGTTTATTATTTTCAATTGCAGTTGCCATTATACGTATACAAAATAAAAAAACATGGTTTTACCATATTCGGCTCAAACACTAAAGTAAAATTTATTCATTTTCTATTAACTGTGTACTTTGTGAACAAATTTATATACATATCTGTAATATTTACAACGATTGTTGCAAGCAATGTAATATTTAAATTGCTTAGTTATTGTGAAAAGCGTAGGAGGAATGTAGATAACTAAGCGTCAAAACCTTGATTATTATTTTAAAAATTAATAAATTACCTGATTACTACATGATCCGTCTCTTATTATTTATGTATTTAGAATATACTTTACAAATAAATTTAAATAATTTATACTAAAAGGCGCCGGTACCTATAGCATATGAGCTCGTATTAACTACATATTAGTATTAAATCTTAGCTTACAAATAAATTATTGCTTTTCTGCAATCAATTTTGATTCTTTTACTTACCATTTTGCTTTTTCAATGATCATAGGCAAGTGTGAGTACATGGTCTTTATCTTCTGGAAGATTTGGCATTTTTAAACATGGCAGCAATCGAAAAAGTTATACCTATAAAGAGTTTGAGTATAATGATCGATTGGATGAACGCAGTCGATCGTTATACTCAAGTCATTTTTATTTGTCTAAGTGGCTAATATTAATTAACTTTACTCAATACACAATTTTTAAGTAAGATCAGTTTTAATACATTTTTACTTTGTATTGATATGCAACGTGTGGCAGCATCCGAGGTATTGTAATTATTGTTCTTTTGGAAATGTATATATTTTTTGGTTTTTACTACACAGCCAATAAAGAATGCTTGTGAACAGTTTTCTATCAATATGAAAAATACCGGTAAATATAAAGTGTTCTATTGCTATTTTAAAAATACAAATAAGTAGAATTAAATAACAACGTGTTGCATTTTGTTTGCTTTAACTATGTCTACTATTTAAGAGAATACTTTCAATAATCTCATTTCTATCTAATAAAACTAATATACAGAGCGAATAAAAAGCTTATGTTATTTTCAACAAATGGAGAACATTAATACCATCTTTATATCTTAACAAGCTAAATAAACACCGGCAAATGTTTAGAGAATTGACTTTACTTAACAAACTGGTCTAAGACGCAAAATACTTCGTAAACGTTTGTTTATATTCTTTGAAATAAAGGTAAGTGCTTTTGCCTGAGGGCTTATGGATATTTTATCAAAATGACTAGGGCATTAACTTACTAGTAAACAAATTGGAAACTAAAAGCGTAACTTTCCTTTGGTAATCTTTTTTCTCCTTCCTTACTTTTATGAATGCATTATTGGATCATTGATGTCGCTATGTCGCTATGTGTTTATTATCTTGAGGAGCATATGAAATCGACATGGATAAGTTAATTAAATTGTGACTAGGACCTGTAATTGGTTCGTAATTTTATTCAATATTTTTGTTATGGACAAACTGTTCAAAATTGATTGTCTATTTTATACAGAACTTGCACGGGTTGTACATATTTTAATGTATTAAATAGTGATGTTCAGAGGATAGCCGTAATCGCATGTAACTGCCCTACAATTTATGATCGTGTCGAGCACAAAATTTCATAGTCGGATGTTAATTTTTGAGCTTATTGTGTATGTAAGTACTATAATTACTAAATAAAAATTATAATTATGTTTGTCTAATTTTCCCAAGCTCCAGGTCTTCAAAGCTGTTATTGAATTTCTTTTAATAAATGCGGGCTTCATATTTTCTACATTTATAAGGGTGAGTATAATGAAATTCAATTAATATCGATTTTAAAGCCAATTTATTTTATTTTCAGGTAGCGTGGTGAGTTTGCCAACTGGTTCATGACTTTTATAAACATTTCTGGCTTTTAATTCGCCGGATATGTTATTAATAAAACCGGCTGGAATATTTTTGCATCAATAGAGGAGTAAGTAAAATGAAATACAATACATATTGCTTTTAAAACCTTTTTTATTTCATTTTTAGGTAATACTTTTGGGTTTAAAGGTGATCTAGTGTGGGAAAAAGCTGTGATGTGGTAAGTTAAATGAAATACAAAAAGTGTGCATATAAAAATACTGTTTTCTTTCTCTTTATGGTGCAGCACGAGGGTGGAAATTTTTAACAAATGTGTTCTTTTTAGTTACATGGTAAGAATAAGTGTATTGTAATATATTTATTCGTCTATTTATTTAATACTTTTGTCTTTTTTAGGTGCTCTACTTATGGGGAAAAGCTGTAATAAGGTAAGTATGTGTAATGAAATACAAAAAGTGTTCATTAATAATACTTTTCTTTCTCTTTAAGGTACATAAGGTGAGGCTGCAAATTAAAAACAAATCTGTCCTTTTTACGATAATAAATATATATAATAAAGTGATAAATATTTAGTTTAAAACTGTGTGTTTATGGCAATAGAAATTGCAGCAAACATTTGAGTGTTTTGTCGATAGACGCGATATCAACAATAACTCTAGATTTAAAAGAACTAATCTGTCCTTTTAAGGATAACAACTTTATATATATTAGAGATAAATGGTGACTTTAAAACTTCAATATAGTATAAGTATATATGATGTCAATATAAAGTACAGGAAACATTTGTGTTTCTCAGATTCAGATTGAACATTAACTGTGGTAATCTTGTCATATTTTTTAACATGAAATTAAGACACACAGTACATGGAAGAAACACTGGCATTTTGGTCAGTTGTATGTTAATGTCGTCGGAAATGTTCCTGTGTTTTATTATTGATTCCTTTCTTTTTAATTGCGTGTTTAAATAGACTTTTGTGTTATTGATTGCAATTATTTTATTCTTTGAGACAGCCGATAAAGAAATTAGATGAATAGAAGATTTATTTAGCTAGTCCAAGAGAAAACAAAGCCACCTAACAATGCGTTCTTACTTTTTCTTATCTCTTAGCATTATTATGATTCTGATTTATTGAAAATGGATCCAATTCTTTTCATTATAAGAGCTGATCTTGAATGCCACTAGCAGGGAAACACTTTATAGTGTTCCTGTGTGTTTGGTTGCTACACCGGTTTTTGCTATTCACAAGATCCGTCACTATCTGATCTTGAATTCTACTACCAGGGAAATACATTCTAGTGTTCCTGTGTGGTTCTTTACTGCGCCGGCTGCAGTTTTTGTTGTTCGCAAGGCCCGTCAGCAACTAATCTTGAATTCTACTAGCAGGGAAATACTTTTTAGTGTTCCATTGCTACGCCGGCTGCTATTTTTGTTGTTCGCTATGTCCGTCAAGAACTGAACTTAAATTCTACTAGCAGGGAAATAGTTTCTTAGATGGTGGAGGAGTTGGTGGTGGTGGAATAGGTTGGGCGAATACATACATACGTTGGCCCAGAGTGCGTGTCCTCGAAATGCGTTGTTATAGTAACAAAGTAGTAGACTTTAGGGATCCGTGACGATATATGATGACAAGGTCAGTCGGTAATATTGATCAGTGGTGAATGTGGATGGCTAACGGATCGGTATTACCCAACAGTATTCGCCGGGTTAGAAGAAGTAGGAAATTGCCAGATATTGACGGTATGGCTGCAGAGAGATGAGTAAAAGGACCTCGAGGAAGGTCATACCGCATTATCTTGAGGTAAACTGTGGGAAATGTATTAGTGAGCGGGGGCTACTTCCTAGGGAGCTTGTAAATGGGCTCGCATTGTTGTTCTACTGAAGCCTTGGGATAGGATACGGCATTGCAGGCATCTGACTTTGCCGGTCGGCCGGTAAGGTATTGCAGGTGCGGGTAAGACTCCTGTCGGTCAGTCGGTCGGTCGGTAGGGTATAATAGGTGCGGGTAAGACAGTGTAAGACCCCTGTTGTTCGATCTTTCAGTAGGGTATTGTAGGTGCGGGTAAGACTCCTGTTGGTCAGTCTGTCGGTCGTTAGGGTATAATAGTTGGTTACTAACGTGTGTGCTAGGGGATCTGTTGCGGTTTCTATTACTAATTCTAAAAAAAGGGCCATGCAAAAACAGTAAAGCTGCAAAAAATTATATAGGCGCTGACGGCTAAACCATCAACACTTGCCAAGTTGGTGATGTGAAGTCTACTATGAGGAGCGGCAGATTGGATTGGACTAGACCAAACTGAACGGAAGTGGACTGGACAGGACTGGACTGGACTGAACTGAACTTTTATATGTAAATTTTGTACAAAAATTATAGCTGACTTACCTTTTACATTCAACTTTAGTAGAAAAATTATTGCTGTACCAAAGCGAATGGAAGCGTACCGGACTGAACTGAACTTCTATATTAAACTTGTAATGGAAAATTATGGCTGGACTGAACTTTCATATTCAACTTTAGTGTAGAGAACTGTAATATGAAACTTAAGTCGAAAGAATTATTGCTGGACAGAGCTGTTATACAAACCTTTATTAGAAAAATTATAGCTGGACCAAAGCGAACCGGACTGAACTTATATACAAAATTTGACCTGGGTGAACTTTTATATTAAACTTCTGTCGAACTGTACAAAACTTTAAATGAGCTGAAGTTTTATATCAAAGTTCTATTGAAAAATTTTAATGTGTTGAACTTTAATATAAAACTTTACTTCAACAATTTTAGTGGCTTGAACTTTAATATTAAACTTTAGTAAAATACTGGAAACAGAAAACAGAAAACTGAAAGCAGAGAAATGTAAACTGAAAACTGAAGTCTGTCGAAACTTTTTTTACCAAACTTTTGTTGAAAAACTGAACTTTTATACTCAACTTCCTTTGAAAAATTTTTGTGGACCTTTTTTTTTTTTTTTTTTTTTTTTTTGCTCCTCACTTTGAAAACGACGGTCAATTTTTCTAAAAATTTTTTCAATTTCCAATTTCATCCTACTTTCTCGACTTGATGACGTTTTTTTTTTTTTTTTTTTTGCTCCTCACTTTTGAAATGGCGGGAAATTTTTACCAAAAATTTTTTCCTACCTAACTTTTACCAATTGAGGACCTTTTTTTTTTTTTTTTTTTTTTTTTTTTTTGCTCCTCACTTTTCCAAATGCTGTCAAATTACCCTAAAAAATTTTTTTCCGTACAGAATATACCAACACTATCATTTCATTCCAACTCTTCCTACTAATGACCTATTAACAATTCCTACAAACCTCAATACCAACTTTCCATCCTCGCTTACTACTCCAATTTCCCTAATATAAAGACAGCCTTCTTATTTCCCATGTTGCCAACATTTTTTTACTAACACAGCTGTTGTTGATTATCTTTTAATAAACACAGCCTTCATATTTTATACATTTTTAAGGGTGAGTATAATGAAATTCAATTAATATCGATTTTAAAGCCAATTTATTTTACTTTCAGGTAGCGTGGTGAGTTTGCCACCTGGTTCATAACTTTTATAAACATTTCTGGCTTTTAATTCGCCGGATATGTTATGAATAAACGTGGCTGCGATATTTTTGCATCAATAGAGGAGTACATAAAATGAAATACAATACATATTGCTTTTAAAACGCTTCTATTTCATTTTTAGGTAATACTTTTGGGTTTAAAAGGTGATCTAGTGTGGGAAAAAGCTGTGCTAATTACAAAATAGTAATTAGCCTCTTTATGTCGGTTAATGTTTATTGAAATACACTTTTAGTTTATTAGCAGGCTTTTGTATATTATAGTTGTTGCTAACAGTCAAATTATATTAAAAAAATTGAATCATGTATGGAAACTTGTAATTACACACACAACACAAAATAGTTTTTACATAATTGTAATATTATTTGAGTTGGATAAAGCAGCGGTATAAATATATTATAACTATAAACCATTGAAGATAAAGTCAAATAAAGATACCGGTGTCTACATATTTCGCAGATTTTCTAATTTTCTCAAACAAAGAAAAGCAAGAAAAATACGGAGGACAATGTACCTACAAAGCGTAATCCAGATAGCTCGAATTTGTTATTGCGAAGATAACAATAGATTCTTAAATACGTTTTTTCATATTTTTTGTTTTATAATTTTTTCCAGGCCATCGTTAGGGAAAAATGCATTGGGGACACAGTAGTTATAAATACGAAAAAATTACATTTTCATAGGTTAATGTGTAATTACGTTAATAATTCCACTACTATTCAATTGCGCTAATCGTTTTAACAATATACCTCTTGCAACTGCCACTAAATTTAACAACCAAATGCATAATAAACAGTCAACAAGTATTTTAGTTAGTGGCCGAGAATTTCGTAGCCGAAGGTTCTGATCACATTCCCCTCAATCTAGTTCATCATCTTCTAAGTATATACTTCCGCATGTAGTTCTGTTAAAAAAAATTATTAAATTAAATGCGGTCTTAAAAGATACTAAAGTAGAGTAGATAAAAAATGTTCTATTCTACTAGCTTCATTAATATTAAACTAAATATTTAAATTATGAACAGCAACAGAGTTGCTCGCCATATTTTGGTTTTATTTATTTATTTAATCTTATGAAGAAATTCTAAGACTAACGTGTATGGAATATTGTGGAGATGTGTGTTTGTTAAGATGAATAACCCTGTACATTCGTCGACAATATGTTTAATGGTAAGCAAATCGTAGTCTTGAGAAAACTGTGCTATTGTTGGATAGATAGTGCTGCTGTTTGTTACGTTCATGATGGAGTAATGATATTGCTTCGGGAAAGACTTCTTAAATTGAGCTTTAATGTAATTTGTAATATGGCGCCCGAGGTCAATTTTTCTAAAAATTAGTAGTAAAAATACAGGTGCATAAAATGCATATGTTGCAGGAATGTCAGATTTTTCATTTTTAGGAATGCCATTGTGGCTGGGGACACATATATTATTTTTCTTCATTATCAATAAGGACATCTCTAGTTTTAATTACAGTGTTGCAGCTATTGTTAAATGGTATGGAGAGAACTCTCAACACTGAAAGGCAACTGAATAGCTCTATAAATAACACAAGATTCGGCTGTAAAAATCACAGACTAATGAAGGGTGGAAAGAATTAGATGTTTTCCGACGCTATCAACTACTTTATAAGATAGCAAAGTATATTGAGATTTACTGCCGTCCGTATAAATAAGGCTCGATCCGTTATCTTTAAAAAAACATTTTTTTTTGTTAATGGTTTTTTAAATATTTGAAAGAAATGCCAATTGGCTGGGCTAACTCTAGATATTGGTCAATTGCTTTATTTATTATTTTGTGATATTTTATTGTATTTATTGCTGTTACCGTATAACCATAATATATTTTTCTCAAAACAGTTCTTTTGGTGTGATATGAAAGTTCATTAGTGTGAACAAAACTTTTCATTGACTGGTAACGTAATATGTATATTTATTTATTTATTTATTTATTCAATATATATTTTATATATAAAAATACAAAATGTAGACAAAAGTTATGCGCAGGATAATAAGCCTATATTGCGCGTTCTATTAGTATAATATCCTGTAAATCTCAGGTATATTATATTTGGGAAACGATTTTAAAATTTCTGCCGTTCGTCGAGGTCTGGAGCAATTCAAAATGTGCTCGAATGAATCAGCTATTCTGGATACTGAACAGTCCACTAGAATATGATACGCATTAATCATCATTCCTCAGAAGTTGAACAATGGAGGAATTGTATCTAGGTCTGCAAAAGCCTGAATGAAGCCACCACAAAAACAATCTCACTTTTCCAATTCTTCCTTAAAGCTATTTATGTACTTATATTAAATGATGTTGGTAATACAATACTGAAACATGGCATCTCCATTATTAATGGATATGTGATTGCTGCCTTCGCTGCTTTGTCCGCTTGTTCGTTGCCAGTCCTTTGCTTGGTCCTTTTTAAATGTTTCTGGTACTATTAATATACATTTAAATCATATTACTACATATTGTTAATATACCCACACCTGTAGTCTCCTTAGTTGGATTTCTTAATCCCAATGTGTTAGTAGAATTGTTATCTTCAACATGTATATCGCTAGTGGCAGCATTGCCATTATTATTACTACTTGTTATATCTGCAATATTATTAAATGATGAGCCTCAATTGGATTGCTCACTTGATGCAATTGTTGTTAAATTATTGTTACTAATATCCACATTCGTTGTATTATCTTCCTTTGTATCAAATTCGTTGGCTGTACTTTTCTTAATGTTTTTGGTATTTGTTATATTCTAGCTGGCCTCCCGTATGGTACATCTTTTGTCAGCTTTAATTTTATTAACATATTTATGCTTTCAAAAAGAATGTCACGATCAGTCAAGCCATGTGTGGGTTTCATTGTTGCGTTTTACACAGAACTTTCTTATGCAAGGATGATGTGGTAGGGCAAGACTACAAAATCTACATAGCTCAATATTTTTACATCTTTTTTAGTGTTTCCTAATCACTGGCAGTTAGCACATCTCATTGGGTTTGACACGAACTCTTCTACCCTTACTCTTTTTCATCCTAGTCGCCGTACTTCGGGTCGACGTATGAGATCAAACGTTTCTATTGCCGCTCCCGTTTGTATATAATTACCCTCCACGCTTTTTGACAATTTCAGAATTTCTATCACTTTCTGGTCTTCCAGTGGTTTCAAAAGACTATCCTCAGAACTATGGATAATTGTTCTTGAAAATATTCGTCCTTGAGCTGAGTTAAGGGTTTTATACATGGTTATAGTTACTAGAACAACATCAATATATTTTGCTTTAAGAAATTTTTTTGGCTGATTTCCGCATCGCATCTTAGTGTTGTTCAAGTAATCCCATAATATAAAATGGAGGCCTTTTTCAATTTAAAAGACATTGTAGGAAGCCAAAGTCTTTGTTTCCATGTTGTCTGATTGTGGTATAGCAGAAGCAACTAAATATTTTGGAATATGGTCATAGTTGGGAATAACGTAAGGTATAGATTCAAAACCGTCAACTCTTAATCTTTTAATTTAATTTTTTTCATTTACAATGTACCAATAAAAAAATCAATGCTATTTTAATAGCACTATACACATGATCACTTGCCATATAAACCGTAATGACTAACAAACGATGTTGACACGGCAATTGGCTGGCAAAGACTTGTGACCTCTCAATGTGTGTAAAATGCTCCCTCATGTTGATCTTTGTAAGATTACTTCTAAGATTTTAAGTTATTTAACATTTTGTATTCTACAACCGTTGTGGAAGATATTGCAGTTGTGTTAGTCGTAGTTACGGTTTCTACATAAATAAAAATCTTTATTTTTTATAGAGTTATTTGCTGCGCGAACATTTTGACATTCGCAAATATCTTTAACTATGCCTTCCCGTATAGCTGTCGATCTTTTACTTAAGATCAAATCATTTGCATAAATTTAAAGATAGATTCATGTTGGGTGGATTTCGTTCAAAGTTATTTGTAATAGTACTACTGATAGAGAATATTTTTAACATATTCGTACTTTGAACTTTCTATTAGACAAAAAATACTCGACGAAATTGTGAATTCTTGGGCCGATATGCCAAAATCTTAAGACGATAAATACTATATGGGCTCCGATGTTATCAATTGCTTGATCAAAGTCAATTGATAGCAGGGTGGCATGGTTTCTGGCCACGAGAGCTTTAGATATATAATGGTCGTGGTAAAGGAGAACATTATCGCAACTCTTATTTGCTCTGAAAGCCACTTTCCTTTTGTCAAATGCTTAATTTCAATAAACTACGCAAGTATAGTAGCATTTATTTTTTCCATGGCCTTAGAACAGCAAGACATCAGTGATATGAGTCAAAATACTGCAGTAGAAAAACAGTTGTTATTGTTAAGAAATTGTGTTTTCACAACCAATTTCCAGACGTAAGATATATTTCTACTTCCAAAGACGGTGTTGTATAATTCTACTGTTTTGAGTTTATTGGTTTTTATTAGTGGCTTAATGATTTGGTATGATATTTGTTCAAGACCTCTTATATTTTAAGCAGCTATTAAGCTCCAACCAACTGATTGGTAGTTTCCAAAAATATGAAATTATGTTGCTCGCAAAGATGAGTGAAGAGTTAGACGTGCATTTGGAAGCGATAAGGTTTGTCGAAATGATTTGTTATTTTGACCGGATCTGTAAGAGTTTCAGTATTAGCAATAATTGCTTTGACGCTGCTGTAATACAGTTTATTTTATTCTAAATGCTTGAAATATGAGTGTTACTGTTTATCATTTTTGTATATTTTTCAAAGCATATTTGTTGTACAGACTTTATTTCTTTACAGAATATAGCATTGTTTTTCTTATAGGAGCCAATATTATCAAGGTTAGGATTGCGATGGTACTTTAGGACGTTTAAAGAAATTAAGTAAGTTTGCTTTTTTAAAATTCCTGTTCTACATATACAGAGTATTTTGACAAGTCAGCTAAATGAATGAGAAACTTACTTATAATAATAATAGAGTCTGGTGTAACATTATTCAATTTCGTGAAGACTTTTATCGAGAAATGATCGCTGTTATGTACATAAGTTATTTAGTATAGACCAAGAAGTTATCGGGAGAAGGGGCAATGTACAAAATGCAAAATCGATGTAGGAAAAACAATTATAAATGTAGAAAGTATTTCCTCTACTGGTGCCCACGGAGCATCCCAAAGTTGTATTCCAGCAGTGAGAATCCCCGATAAGCAAAATAAAATTATTAATATGACTGTAGTAGCAGTAAGTTCTTTCCCTGAAATGTCTATATTTGGATGGAGATTTACTTATTTATTTTCCATATATGCTATAAAGTAAATTTTTAAAAAAACTGTGCAAAGGCGTTATAGGTAACAAGTAAGGAAACAAGTAAATTAAGATCAAATAATATTCAACAAATTAAATTCAACTAATGCAAAGGAGAAAGCAAACTCAAGTTACACAAATAAAAAATTATAATCGTAAAAATAATAATTTTACATGCATATACATGTGTATTCATACGTACACAAATCTGTCCAGTAGTAAATATAGTCCAGAACCTGGACAATCCGTCAGGATGAAGGCAAGAGTAAGCCTCTCATTACATTTGGAGGAATATAAAATGATAGAACTGTAGATTTTATGTGGGCATTTATTTTTATTGCAATTATTTGATAGCCAGAATTTATATGCAGCTGGCTGTGTGGAATGTTAGATTTAACTAGATACCCCTACGCGTTGTTTAGAAGTTGTACTCTACGGAGTATTCATAAACTCGCAGCTATAGTTTCTAGGCGGGGTAGGTAAAAATAAAAAAGCACAGTGGGTTTCTTGGAGTGAGATTATCTAGGGTCTATTTCCCTTATTAGTAAATTTATATTGCAATAATTATTTTCAAATCCGTTGATATGTCACTGTAGCATTACAAACTCCATTATTGTGTTTTTGGATTAGTTACTTTGTGTGTTCATGAGAGTGTGAGGTAAATGGATTATTTTTTGTGTTTATAAATTAGTTGGAACTAGGATTCTAACTCCGTTGTGCAAATAATATGAATTTTTGTTAAGGCACTAATTGGAAACATGAGAGCTTTGTTGTTGTTGTAACAGCTCGGCTGCTATCGGAAGTTCGTCCCTGGGAAAAAAACTTTTGGTTGATACAGCCGATGTTGAGTTAACAAAATGTGACTCGGGTCGTTCCGTCGTTGTCAAGGGAGTCATGAGAAGTTTGTTGTTTTTGGCTGTTTCCAAAGCAGCTGGTTTCCACTTGATGAGTTGTTTAATGATTCCGACTGGGTAATATTAATATTTGTGATGGTGTATTGTATGTTTGATTGTTCTTTATGCAAAGTTTAGGAGTTTCCTTTATATTGTTGTTTTTTTTTTGGAGGTTGTTGGTCTAAGGTTTTACTATCTTCGCCAAGCCTTGCAAATTTCTCTACGTCTGCAACGCTTTGTCCGTTCAGCTTTTGTACAATTTCGTTTTCTGCGAATTAAATTTCACATAGTGGGAATATGGCGCCGTTTGTAGAGTTTAAGCTATCAAGAAGTCTCCAGGTTATTTTACATAAGTTTGCTAATGTTTTAGCTTTTGTAAATTTTTCTATGACACGTGCGAGAATGAGCAAATTACCATTTCGTGGTTGAGAAATAGTTGAATATTCTTTGCTATGCAATCAATACCTTTTTAAATAGCAAAGAGACTGAGTTTAGGTACATTTTTTTCTGTTCGGTTGTTAAATCAAAACATATTTTTAATTATTGTAGCTGCTACTTTGTGGTGTGGGTAAATCTGGGTATGTTTGTATATTTTAGATGAATTTTCAGTAAAGTCTCCCAATTTATTGAACCTATTTAGAAATTCGTCCGATAACCCTGGAGCCATTTAAATTTTGTATTTTTAAACAATTATTCGGCTGTTTATTTATTCCAATAAAGGTAAACAGTATTTAAGTTACTTTGCATTCACACTATAATTCCTTCTGTTTTTAAAATAGATTTGATTACAATTATACCTTTATCCTTGCTTTAAGGGAATGACAAAAACAAAGATGAATTACAATTTTTGTAATTCTAGTATTCAGGAAAACATTGCCATACAAATATATAACAAACTTAACATCTAATACAACCACTCAACAAAAAAATAAAAAATTGTCTTGCAAAAAATGCAAACGAAAGAGATTCAGATCCGTTTTCGTTAAATCAATTATTAAGAAAATTGTATCGTTTTTCTACATTATTTAGGTCTTATTATTGAATTACATTCAACTGATGAGTATAAGACTACTAAGATTTTTAGGTGCGTTAAACTTCGTTGCCCATTATTGCTTATACCAAATTGTCATGAGCCAATAACTCAGTTAAATATCAATTAGTTCTACATATCTATGTATGCACTCATGATAGCACACAAGAAAGCTGAAATTGAATTTCCATGGACAACCGAAATCGGTTAAAATTCATCAGCTGAATAGTTTTAAAGGTTTTACAGTGCATTTGAAAACAATGCTATATAGCACATACATATATTGATATTGTGGAGCCTTAAATAAGAAATGAAACACCTCCATCAATATACACATTTGAATAGGAAGGGATACTACACTGTTAACGTTGTAGCATTCTGTTTATAAAAAACCTGTCTGCATAATGTGTGTTTTTTTTTAATTGTTGATACATTTTAAATTTAAAGCTTTGCAAAAAATTAAATATATTAACTTTATAATTTGTTATTTATGATAAAAATTGTATAAAACTTATGCCTTTCGTGACAAATTCTTGAACATTCTCAAAACAAGGGCCATACACCATGTAAGTTTGTCACCAAAACCGCAGTTGTTGGTTAAAATCAACTAAAAAAACTAAAATATGTTCAATCACTTAATTTAGTATTTTGCTGTCTTACGTTTACCTATAAAATCCCCGGAATTAATACGTTTTAAGTTGTTCTGGAACACTCAAAAAGTTAGAATAAAATATAAGTTTCATATTCATGTTAGGGTACTAATTAGTAGAATCTTGACAAGCAACGTCATTGAAGGGTTTATGGAAAAGTAATAAAACAATTTTTTAGCATTTCAATTCATATTCGAAAATCGCTCTATACCCTGTCGCTTTGTATTTATGTCTGTATCAAGCTGAAAATTTTGTTATAGATTTCAAAAACACACAAAGATCAGATGAAATTTTTTGAACTGCCAGAACAAAGCTTAAACGAAATGTTGCATGTTTAGGAACAGATAAAAATACTGAGCAAGTAGGCGCTTTAAACAGAGCCTCTGAAACACTGGGAAAATGAGGATGTGTGCAAATATCTTAAGCCAAGTTTAATTAATTAAGAGAATATACAAACTTCAACAATGTTATCAAAGCGAAAAGTATTTCTAAATATATAATAATTTCCTTTCATTTCAGCCGACTCGCCATACAAAGTTGGTAGAGGTACAACGCCAATAGTTTAAATGTGACAATTGAATGTTATACATAAGTTTAAGTCTGGTTTTATGGAATGTGCCGATGGTATGTCAGCCAATTGAATGGCGATGAATATAATTTACGCCTTAAGAGCCATTTAAATAATTCTGTCCTTAGGATGGAAATTGGCTTTAAGACCACTTTCTTCAACGACTTTTGCAAAAGGTAATAGCGTACCACTGACAGTAACCAATAATAACGTCTTGTTTCTGCCTTGCCACAAGATTTTAAAAGCGAAAAATATATCTAAAAACATATTAATAATTTTTTTATTTCAGCCGGCCTGCCGTACAATGTTGGCAAAAGTTGAAATTTTGGAAGTAGCTGTCAAACATTTATAGTTTATATATGGACTTTTAAACCCATGCCACTCTTATACATACGTACATACGCAAAATCAAGACTAGTTCTATGATATATGCCGAGGAGGAAAATCCACCTTATGTCAGCCAGTTTGAAGGCGTAGATGATAATTTGAGTATGTAACATATTGCGAGTGGCACTACTTTTTTTTTTTTGCTACCGGCAATATTGTACCACTATCAGTAACCAATAAACGACGATTTTTTTCTGCTTTGCCATTCGATTTATATTCTAACTCTGATGCAGCCATACGAATTGATACCATCTAGATTGGCATCAGGAGCATTTGCTTAAATAGTACCAAATAGTTCCTGCAGTTAGTAACTACCCACAAACAACTGTAAACCTTTACAACTATGAGCTACAAACTTCACAACAATAGGCACAAGCTTTCCATACCATCACCACTACTAGTCCTCCTCTGAGTTCTATTTCTTCGGTGTCTATCAATAATAAGGATTTAATAACGCACATTCCACAGATTTTAACAATACACGTTCTGCTTCACCTGGCCCAGGACAAACAACAAACGTTTTTAAAAGTATTTGCCACGCCGCCTTCAAGTATTGACAACTCTTTTGTTTTAAGTGCTGCTCACTTGCAACGGCAGCGACCATTAGCAGCGATTTGGACACCAGCTCAAATTCTTCGCTGAAGAGATCATTATCGGACACCACTGATTCAAGCATTTAAATCAACAGGAAGCCGACGATCGCCATAGTATGTGGAGACCTTGGTAATATTTGAGAAATAAATTAACTATGCCTTTCGACGGATTGAACAAAAATGTCTTAGTACTTTAGATCCAATGTAAATGGTTTTACAGGTATTTTATATGAAAGTTTAAATAATTATATTTACATGAAATTACTATTGATAACAGCAAATATTCAATTTTTAAAGTTAAATAATTTATAGGAATCCCTCAGAAACGTGTTATGTCTGTAAGTTATATCCGATTTAAATTTCTTATTCTACTTGAATGTGTCCTATAAAGTTTTGTTTTTCTTACAGCAGTGCTCTTTGTTCTTCGCAATCTGGTACTCGTTCTCCATCAATATCCCGACGGCGTAGTTCTCTTGGTTTTCTGAATCGCCGGTGTGTTACTAGGTAAAAGTACATAAAGCAACTGCAAGAACCAGGTAATTGTATTTATTGACATTTCCTTTTAATTTCCAATTTATTGATTTGATTTTTTGATTTTTTTCTTATGTAGCAGATATGTATTAAGTCGTAGTCGAGATGGGCATTGATTATAAAACGATTCGTTATAAGTATGATTTTGCTAAGTATATATGTATGTTTATTTTATTGTTTATGAAAAGTATACTTTACAAAATGAATTTATAAAATACAAAATAAAGACGCTGGTGGCTGGAGTATATGCGCTCGAATAAGTTTCAACATGAAGGATAAATTAAAACAGAAAAACAAAATACAGTAATTAATAATATCACTTTAAACTATTGGCGCATTACATATTATTATAATTCATGGAGTCGCACATTGTACCTCAGTAGGGATTTCATGACTTTAGCTCAGTTCGCTTCATTAGAGCAATCCATGATATTCTCCACGAGCTCGCACATCAGTCTGGACAGAGGGTAAAGATTATATTTTTTTTTTTGTGGCAATTGTTTAAGTACTAAAATAACAAACTTTTATTTCATTAATATTAATTCATAGGAAATATTTTATATTTATGGCTAGCCACTACATGTACATATGTATTGATGTACTTTTTAGTATTTTTGAAGGCGGTTTCGTATGTTTACACGACAGTTCCTGGGACTAGAATGTTATTTCTAACTACTAGTTTGTTGTCTTTACTGGCCTTCAATATAATAGTAATTTAATGATGAATTCTCGTTTTTTCATATTGTGCAAACAATAAACTAACCGTATGTGTGTATATACATACATGTACATACGTATAACTATTAAATGAGTTAACAATTTAAGTCCTTCGTTTACTAAAAAATAAAGGTTTGTTTTGTTGTTGCCACAACATTTTTCTGGACCATCTTTTCAATTCCACAAAAACAAAGCTCCGTTAACAAACAATTTTTTTTTTATTACAAAATTTAAAAATGAAACATTAATGTATTCTGGCAGCTTGTGATTACAAATCAATTTTAGACTAATGATAGGCTCTTAAGCAATCCAAATCAAATAATGTATATACATACATACTTACATATATTAATAGATAATATAAATGTCTTATATTCCACAGTCTTCTTTGAACTATGTTTTGTACAATGAGCCAAACATTTTTTCTCTTGGATGTAGAAGTTTGTTTTATGTAATCATATCTAGGAGCGTCGTATATTTTTCCAAATTAAGTCTAATAATTATGACAATACTTAATTGAATTTGCACAATCATATTTTGTATGTATGTATTTTTACAATTAAGTTGTCGCTGACTGTTTTCTTCTGGCGTCGTGAATGTTGCAATATTTGTATTTTATTGTATGCCGTTGGGTATACATATATTCTGTCCGATTTTGAAATAAATAAATAATAAAATTGTTGATTCAAGTTGTTCCATCTGTATATGAAACCCTTTTTCTTTAAACGATTTTTAAAATTTGTCCTTTTGGTTGAATTTTTGTACTAGGCGTGAGCTGGCATTTTTTGTTTTTTTCTTTGTTAAGTTTTTCCAGACAACGGGATTTTGTTAATTTTGTTGGATTAGGAGATGAATAGGATGAACATTCCTTAATGCATAATAAACATGTTTCATTTTTAATCACTTCAAAAGGCATAATTTCTGAGTTTGGCCTGACTAAATCTTTACTGACATTTACAGATCTGCCTGAAAGTAGTGCTTAAGGTGTGGAAGAGTATGGAAATTTTAGAAAATCGTTGTTTGAGGATGGTGTCATATCTCTTTTTATTTTGGTGATTATCTCTTTTTATTTTATTATATTGGCCATATATATTGAGTGGAAGTACGCCACTCGATAATTTTCATATGTGGTATAAAAATAGCTGAGAGTTTACATTTCTGAGGTACTATTAGCGGTTGCTTTTGGATCAAATTTATCGCAGTTGCCCCAGAACTTTCTAATCGGAGAGGGAAAAGGGCATGAACGAAGTTTCCTGACAATCTAAGTTTATTCTAACTTGAGTATTTTAAGATTGTTCTAATTCTTGTGGAAGAAAAAAAATCATTTGGTATGGAATTGTCAGTGCAGGTTGATTGCCTCTTTTTATTGCATTATACCTGACGATAAACATTGAGTGGAAGTACGCCGCTCTGTAATAATTTTTTATAGCATGTAGCAATAGGATGTTGATTTCCTTCATTCGCGGATAAGACAGATTGATTAGATTTATTTAAATCCTTTTCATCCTCATTTTGTTCATAAAAGTAGTTTAAACACTTCTTTAGGTTGTTCTCTTACATTGAGTCACATAGAAAAATTACATAGAGTGCTAACTGGCGTAGCGCAGGTGCACCTAGTTTCTGATACTTTGTCGCTACTTGATATTGAATAGGAATCAATCAGTTGATATCGTAATCATAAATTCAAAGGTTTTTCATATGCCTGCTTCTTAAAGCAGTGATTTTCCTTGTTAAGTATACTAGATGTACAATTGTAACGTTTTTCTGGTTTAGGTTTCTCCGGCGGTATAGTTCCATAATTCTTGTAAATAGAATGGCAGATATCAGCCCTTTTTGGCTTTCGACCTCTCCAATCCATCATCGAGTGTTATTGCTCCAATATAAGGAAGATCAGAATAATGCGTGTTATAGTCATTATTGGCTACGCTTGGTTCACATTGAAGTTTGTCTATAGGTTTTTGTATTTAAATTACACTTTCCTTTGATTAAATAGCTGGCCATTGAATTTCCCCAATTCTTTGAAGCCACCTTCGAGCATTTTTATGGGAATTTCTAGACTTGGGTTTTCTCTGAAAAGTATTTGTAGTTTTAGATGCAGTTCTTTGATTAGGTTTTCATTTATTCCCCAGATTTTTATTCATTTGTTGCTGGCCTTGACTGGCGCTGTAATGAAGCAATGCTTGGTGACAAAATCTTAATTTATCTATAGTTTCTGTTTTTCTCCTGGTCTTTTGAGTATGTTGCGGAAGCTTTTGTAGATGTATTTAGTGGTGAAGTGGCATTATGAACTTGTTGTTGATATCGAGCACTGATAGGAGGAGCTTTTACCTTGAGTTGTTGCATTGTGAAATTGCTGCAACCACTCCTAATAAGAAGAGGGATTTTTTGTTCATTTAACAACTTTGTTAAACACTTCTGATTATCCTTCTTGTTGCTCGTATTTTCTAAACGATTATTTTCTTCCATACCAAGGTTTTTCACGAAATCTGCTGGATGTTCATCATCATAATATGACACACTATTTGCTCGAAAGCTTGTAAATGGGTCGACAGCTCCGTGGAGCAATAACTTTGTACAGTTGCAGTCATATAACCTGCGGCTATGATTACTTAAATCATTAATTTGATATTGGTGCCAACTAGAAGAATTAGTGGAAAATAAATCAATCGTGTTGCTATCGTTCAACTTAACGAGGTCAATTGATGGTACTACGCTGCTAACATTACTTGCCACTTTTGGTAAGTATGCGACAGTGAAATTTGTTTGGGATGCAATTTGAACTTTCTCAATAAGTTTTGTACACATATCCCTATCGGCCGATTGCGCAACAGCATTATCACCAATTATTATTAAATATCTTGCGTACTATGACCAACTAAAAGATAAATAAAATAGAACCATATTTTGTGATTATTTGCAAGTATTTTAGACGTTATAACAAATTCCAAAAAGCGTGTAATTTCTTTACATATGAAAGCCTTCGTACTAAGCGTGTATAATTTGTTAATTCATTTGAATAAGAGAGCGTAATCTCTATAATGTATTTTTAAATTTTAATTGACAACGCTCTATTTTGAAGTAACCGAAACGTATTTTCATTGCTTATACATAAGAGTATGTATGTACATATGCTTTTATATGCAACAGTTTGATCTGACGTATGAATGTAAGTAAAAAAGTGTTTTTAGATATTCAAACATTAAAACCAATACTTTTCTTATTTATATTATTATAAAGTTGTGATATATTAAGTTTATGTATGTATGAAATTGCAGAAAAGTATTTATAGATAGCATTTGAATCGCGCTAATTATGTTTTGAAGAAACAGGCCATAAGTATTATTTTTCATCAACTTATAAAGAAAACACTTGAGAAATCAAACATACAGTTAACTTAGGGCGAAAAAAGATCAAATAGGGTTTTAACAAAAACTAACTTTTTAATAATTAATTGAAAAATTTGCATGAAAATTATAATGTTCTAGTTGTTGCATTTTTGGGAATACACGACTATTTAAATTCTAATTTCCCAATTAATAATTTTGGTAAAGTTGAATTCAATATATATGTATGTATGTATGTGTGTATCTACTTTATCAATTCTAAACCTATTAAATTTGATTCAACTATTAATTAAAGATATGATAAACCAAAACTTCAAAAAGCATTCAGCTTAAAAGCGTTATTTGAATATTTAATATTAAAATTTCCAATCATCCGCTAAAATAAAAAGATTAAGCATTAAGAACATAAAAAAAGGTCATAGATACAAATTTCTCTTCAATTATTTTTACTTACTATGTATGTACACAAAAACTTGTTGGACACTAAAAATTTTCAATTTAAATGGTATTGCCCTAGAAGAGTGTTTGGTAACTGTTAGTAATAACGTTATACTTACCGTACTTTAAATGAAAAATAGTCACAACACAAAGAATCAACTGTTCAGGAATGGCTAAAAACTGTTTTACAAAAATGATTAATTTTCAAACGCATAACTAAACTAAATTACTCCCTCCATGCGCACTGTCATAACTAAAAAAAGCAGTCCGTAGTTAAGGCGACGCAAGCAACATGCAAGCCGGCACATCGCTATTTTTTGAGCTAAAGAAGACGGTGATGGGAAAGAAATGTTTGCGGTCGTTAGAGATTTATTCTGAGAAGTGGTGTATGAAAAAATCCAAGTTTGACCAACTTTGAGTTGTGACTGTTTTTGATTTAGGGTGCGATATGTTGGATTAGGAAATAACACAACAAAAGTTGTTATATATGTAGGTATATATGTATGTATGTATTATATCTTGTTGTACTGCATAATCCAAAAATAAATTAAAGTTGTTTAGTAATTACAGGTAAATAAATATTCTGGCAATGTTTTTAAATAATACATTTTGTATTAAATTAGCTACGGTTTGGTAAAACAAAGAAAGTTCACGAGTCAAAACTACAAAAATATCGCAATGGCATACATACATAGATACCCATATGTATAAGGATGCCAAAAGTATGTTGCACTTACCAGTCCTTTAAAATTAAACAAATTAATTTTCGTATCAGACAATGTTGGCTATATGCAGCAGAGAAAATATTCTCTTCCTTTTGAACGTAGCACAATCTTTTAATATTTTAGTTAGAGAACAACAATAATAAACTAGTAATTTTGTAAATTATATTCGTGTCATTGCAACTCTTGAAACTTAGTGGCTTCTTAGATACGTTTGTTGAACTCAGCTACAAACATTTCATAAAATCGTATTTATTGATCCAGAATTCTTCCATTGAATTATATTCAACTTTTAAACTGCTAAATTTTAACTTTACATTAAATAAAAATATGTATGTATTGTAATTATTTTTAATTTTTGATAAGAAACACGCTTCTATCCTAAACGCAACTGCAAATTAAAAGGTAAAAAACATCTTTATTACCGAAGGTCTTAATACCCCCGTAGATGGACGTTACTTTTCTCAATATCCCATAGTATATACTTGCATACATATGTATTTATTACTGCTTAGATATAAACGATTAGGAATTCGTCGTATATGCGCTTACTTTGAAATTGTGTGTTTAACAAAACTTAATTTACCACAAAAAAGGAGGAAAAAATTCGAATAAATGTTTAGCTCGGAATGTGTGTAACACTCAAAGTTAAATTTCAAAACTCAAAGTAAACAACAGTATTTGTATAAAACTATTTGAATGTTTGATAACGTATGGACTTGTAACACATTTAAAAACAAATATGATGACGTTGGAACCAGAGTGTTCTAGGGCACAACATGTATGTTTCTCAAAAAATTTTATTTTTTATTATTATTTTTAAATATACTTCTGATTAATTAAAAAAAAGAAGCCAGTTGAATCAATATATTTTATTTAATAACGCATACATTCATATTTTCCCAAAAAACTATTTAGATCACTATAGCAGTATACAAATATGATGAATATAGTAACAATGTAGGTAGCTACAAGGTGAAAAACAATATACTTCATCATAAGCTAAACCACATCTCAACCATCACCGAACTTAGCAGGCAATAGGATTTCATCATCTAGTGCTTCCCGATTGCCTCTCCTAGGAACATGTGGTAGTGTCAATTAAAACTAATGATGGATGGGAAGCACGAATTTTTGACTTTTTCTTTTTGATTCGGTATTAGGCTGCTTTCGGGTGTTTTTTCGATACATGATTCTTAAGGTTTAAAATAAAAAATTAAGACTCCATATGATTTGTTTTCAGATCAACCGTTTCATATACATCCGTGTAGTTGTCATTCCAACTGACTATTTGGATCACTGTGGCATGTCTTTACTTTACAGACTACACTAATTCTATAGTGATATGTTCCGATCCCTCAAAATAGAAAGTGTGGAATGATAGAATTTTGATTTTTCTATGCCATTGTGTAATAATCTCATCATTGGTAATAATGTTACTTAGATTATTCTGATTGCAACGTCGTCATATATGTATATGAAAGGCAATTTTATATGCTTATTAATATTCTTTTATTTAACTATTTACCAAGTAATCAAAAAATTACTTACATTCACTTATTAACTTTTGAACGCATGTCTTTAGATTTAATATGTATACATAACATATAATTATAAAGCATTTATTTTGTTTATACTAACGCGTTCCGTGTTAAAGATTTAGTTTTTAAAAACTACTTTTAAACCACGAGTAGTTTTTATTATTACAAATCTATATTAAGATGATATTGTTTTCTCTTAACCACATACATTTATTTAAGTTTTAGGCCAATTTACAAAATTCCGTTCGTTTAGAACCAAACACCATATAGAAAAAGATTATCATCTCATCATCATATTGTTAAAGCTTTCTGTATAAGGCTAAGAAAATTTAAAAGGAAACTTCTTATTGTGGCGTTCAAGGACAAAAGAAGAATTCCAAGCAACGATTACATGGGGGCGGATGTTTTGCAAATTTTCTAGCTGTTTAATTAGAATACTTGAAATTATTTATATGTACTTATGTATGTTTATACAACTGTAGAGTAAAATTAAATCCTACTTTTGGAAATTTACCCTTCAAACTTGTTTACTATTGAATACACAAATATAAATAACTAGAATATAAGAATGGAATATTATTAAACATAATATCTAATTAGAAAATAAGTCAGAAAATAGCCAACGTTTTTATGTTTGAAGTAAATAATATAAATTAAATTCTTATGCTTTGTTTTTGCACTGAATTTCTTAAACTTAATTTCTTTTCTTGTCATAATTGAATATTTACATTATAATTATTTGGATAGATTTTGCACAAAGATAGAGTTCATCTAATAAGAAAGAATCTTTTATTTGGTACCAAGTTGCTTAATATTATTTAAACATGAAATGAACAATAAAAAGTTACCACTACGAAAATATATAATTTAATTAATGAGAAATAGTCTCACATTTAACTTCAAACTTCTGTATAGACAAGTTGTTGCTAAAAATATGGTTTTTTATTTAGTGGTAATAAAAACGAATAAAGCTATCTTTAAGATGAATTATTTTCTTACTGTCGACCTAATGACTATTTTGTCAATGATATTTAAAATGAAAAAAAAAAAAAAATCGTTCAATGATAGATTCATTAGTAGTCCAAATGTTACTAGGAGTAGTTTAGTTTTAGATACATCTTTTCATAAATATGTATGTATGCATGTCAGAAAAATATTTAAGGTCTAGATTTCTATTTATTTAATCATTTACCAACAAGAATACCCATCAATGAGTGTTAGCATAATTTGCATATACGAGTATGTACATACATTCATATGTATATAACTAATATCCATCCCTCTATCAATCTGTAATTTCTGAGTTAAAATGAAAATAGTTTTACTAATTGTAAGATGCATGTACAATTGATAATAGCTAATTGATTTATAAACATTTAACACGTGTAAATTCAGAATATCCACTTCTAATATTAAATTTTTTGTTTGTTTTCAAAGATGTTTGTTAAAAAATATGGCTAGCAACGTACACTTGCATACATATTATGTTTGTTATCTAGTTGCGTAATAAAGAATATAAAAAGGGCCGAAATCAGAAGTAAAAACAGATACATATTTAAATAAATATAATGCCAATAATCTTGGCCTTCTGCAATTAACATTTTCCAAATCGCAACTTTGATACCATCAGATTGTGCTTCAGCTAATTTTTAAAAAAAAATTGTGATTCATTTTATGGATATACATACGTACATATCTTAAAAGTAAGTAAGTAAGTAAATATACTATAAATTATCCACATAACTTATTACATAATCTTACCAAGGCATTACAAACTATTTTGTGTTATCCTCTTTGAAAAAGAAATCTAAATTCTTCAATATATTGGACCACTTTCTTGGCCGTATACAATTAACATTTTCAAAACCGTAAAATTAATATTAATTCCACCAGATTGTACTTCAGTGCATTTTAAGGAAAAATTATTATTTATTTTAAGGGATCATAATAAAGGAAAGTAAGTAAATACATATTTGTATTATGCTCAAAACTTATTGTACAATCTTACATTACATTACATTACATCGTACGAAGGCATTACGCTATCTTTTTGAAAAACAAACGTCTACATTTTTTCAATATATTGTATCACTTTCTGATATAAAACTCACACGGGCGATTTCCGTCTACAACGTGAAAACTTTACCAATAATTCTAAATCAATTATAATTCTAAAGCTTTAAAAATATTTCTTAAATAATAAAAGTATGAAACAAATGATTAATGAATATAACTCCAGTCGACATAAATACTCTATTAATTATTAACAATCAATATGTATTTAAGAATTTGCTTACTTGTATTTGCTCCTTGTTTGGGCGAGGGTGGTACAGCTAAATATGTACGTATGTTTTAGTTCTATGTTGATTAATAACACAAAGCAATGATGTAAAACATGTTTATTTTGATTTCACTTGGAACGGATTTTGAAATGATTATAGATTTCTTGCGGTTATAGTCTACTTTTACCCAAAATCTAGTCGGCTAGAATGTAATTAAATGTTTATTATTTTCAATTGCAGTTGCCATTATACGTATACAAAATAAAAAAACATGGTTTTACCATATTCGGCTCAAACACTAAAGTAAAATTTATTCATTTTCTATTAACTGTGTACTTTGTGAACAAATTTATATACATATCTGTAATATTTACAACGATTGTTGCAAGCAATGTAATATTTAAATTGCTTAGTTATTGTGAAAAGCGTAGGAGGAATGTAGATAACTAAGCGTCAAAACCTTGATTATTATTTTAAAAATTAATAAATTACCTGATTACTACATGATCCGTCTCTTATTATTTATGTATTTAGAATATACTTTACAAATAAATTTAAAAAATATATACTAAAAGGCGCCGGTAGCTATAGCATATGAGCTCGTATTAACTACATATTAGTATTAAATCTTAGCTTACAAATAAATTATTGCTTTTCTGCAATCAATTTTGATTCTTTTACTTACCATTTTGCTTTTTCAATGATCATAGGCAAGTGTGAGTACATGGTCTTTATCTTCTGGAAGATTTGGCATTTTTAAACATGGCAGCAATCGAAAAAGTTATACCTATAAAGAGTTTGAGTATAATGATCGATTGGATGAACGCAGTCGATCGTTATACTCAAGTCATTTTTATTTGTCTAAGTGGCTAATATTAATTAACTTTACTCAATACACAATTTTTAAGTAAGATCAGTTTTAATACATTTTTACTTTGTATTGATATGCAACGTGTGGCAGCATCCGAGGTATTGTAATTATTGTTCTTTTGGAAATGTATATATTTTTTGGTTTTTACTACACAGCCAATAAAGAATGCTTGTGAACAGTTTTCTATCAATATGAAAAATACCGGTAAATATAAAGTGTTCTATTGCTATTTTAAAAATACAAATAAGTAGAATTAAATAACAACGTGTTGCATTTTGTTTGCTTTAACTATGTCTACTATTTAAGAGAATACTTTCAATAATCTCATTTCTATCTAATAAAACTAATATACAGAGCGAATAAAAAGCTTATGTTATTTTCAACAAATGGAGAACATTAATACCATCTTTATATCTTAACAAGCTAAATAAACACCGGCAAATGTTTAGAGAATTGACTTTACTTAACAAACTGGTCTAAGACGCAAAATACTTCGTAAACGTTTGTTTATATTCTTTGAAATAAAGGTAAGTGCTTTTGCCTGAGGGCTTATGGATATTTTATCAAAATGACTAGGGCATTAACTTACTAGTAAACAAATTGGAAACTAAAAGCGTAACTTTCCTTTGGTAATCTTTTTTCTCCTTCCTTACTTTTATGAATGCATTATTGGATCATTGATGTCGCTATGTCGCTATGTGTTTATTATCTTGAGGAGCATATGAAATCGACATGGATAAGTTAATTAAATTGTGACTAGGACCTGTAATTGGTTCGTAATTTTATTCAATATTTTTGTTATGGACAAACTGTTCAAAATTGATTGTCTATTTTATACAGAACTTGCACGGGTTGTACATATTTTAATGTATTAAATAGTGATGTTCAGAGGATAGCCGTAATCGCATGTAACTGCCCTACAATTTATGATCGTGTCGAGCACAAAATTTCATAGTCGGATGTTAATTTTTGAGCTTATTGTGTATGTAAGTACTATAATTACTAAATAAAAATTATAATTATGTTTGTCTAATTTTCCCAAGCTCCAGGTCTTCAAAGCTGTTATTGAATTTCTTTTAATAAATGCGGGCTTCATATTTTCTACATTTATAAGGGTGAGTATAATGAAATTCAATTAATATCGATTTTAAAGCCAATTTATTTTATTTTCAGGTAGCGTGGTGAGTTTGCCAACTGGTTCATGACTTTTATAAACATTTCTGGCTTTTAATTCGCCGGATATGTTATTAATAAAACCGGCTGGAATATTTTTGCATCAATAGAGGAGTAAGTAAAATGAAATACAATACATATTGCTTTTAAAACCTTTTTTATTTCATTTTTAGGTAATACTTTTGGGTTTAAAGGTGATCTAGTGTGGGAAAAAGCTGTGATGTGGTAAGTTAAATGAAATACAAAAAGTGTGCATATAAAAATACTGTTTTCTTTCTCTTTATGGTGCAGCACGAGGGTGGAAATTTTTAACAAATGTGTTCTTTTTAGTTACATGGTAAGAATAAGTGTATTGTAATATATTTATTCGTCTATTTATTTAATACTTTTGTCTTTTTTAGGTGCTCTACTTATGGGGAAAAGCTGTAATAAGGTAAGTATGTGTAATGAAATACAAAAAGTGTTCATTAATAATACTTTTCTTTCTCTTTAAGGTACATAAGGTGAGGCTGCAAATTAAAAACAAATCTGTCCTTTTTACGATAATAAATATATATAATAAAGTGATAAATATTTAGTTTAAAACTGTGTGTTTATGGCAATAGAAATTGCAGCAAACATTTGAGTGTTTTGTCGATAGACGCGATATCAACAATAACTCTAGATTTAAAAGAACTAATCTGTCCTTTTAAGGATAACAACTTTATATATATTAGAGATAAATGGTGACTTTAAAACTTCAATATAGTATAAGTATATATGATGTCAATATAAAGTACAGGAAACATTTGTGTTTCTCAGATTCAGATTGAACATTAACTGTGGTAATCTTGTCATATTTTTTAACATGAAATTAAGACACACAGTACATGGAAGAAACACTGGCATTTTGGTCAGTTGTATGTTAATGTCGTCGGAAATGTTCCTGTGTTTTATTATTGATTCCTTTCTTTTTAATTGCGTGTTTAAATAGACTTTTGTGTTATTGATTGCAATTATTTTATTCTTTGAGACAGCCGATAAAGAAATTAGATGAATAGAAGATTTATTTAGCTAGTCCAAGAGAAAACAAAGCCACCTAACAATGCGTTCTTACTTTTTCTTATCTCTTAGCATTATTATGATTCTGATTTATTGAAAATGGATCCAATTCTTTTCATTATAAGAGCTGATCTTGAATGCCACTAGCAGGGAAACACTTTATAGTGTTCCTGTGTGTTTGGTTGCTACACCGGTTTTTGCTATTCACAAGATCCGTCACTATCTGATCTTGAATTCTACTACCAGGGAAATACATTCTAGTGTTCCTGTGTGGTTCTTTACTGCGCCGGCTGCAGTTTTTGTTGTTCGCAAGGCCCGTCAGCAACTAATCTTGAATTCTACTAGCAGGGAAATACTTTTTAGTGTTCCATTGCTACGCCGGCTGCTATTTTTGTTGTTCGCTATGTCCGTCAAGAACTGAACTTAAATTCTACTAGCAGGGAAATAGTTTCTTAGATGGTGGAGGAGTTGGTGGTGGTGGAATAGGTTGGGCGAATACATACATACGTTGGCCCAGAGTGCGTGTCCTCGAAATGCGTTGTTATAGTAACAAAGTAGTAGACTTTAGGGATCCGTGACGATATATGATGACAAGGTCAGTCGGTAATATTGATCAGTGGTGAATGTGGATGGCTAACGGATCGGTATTACCCAACAGTATTCGCCGGGTTAGAAGAAGTAGGAAATTGCCAGATATTGACGGTATGGCTGCAGAGAGATGAGTAAAAGGACCTCGAGGAAGGTCATACCGCATTATCTTGAGGTAAACTGTGGGAAATGTATTAGTGAGCGGGGGCTACTTCCTAGGGAGCTTGTAAATGGGCTCGCATTGTTGTTCTACTGAAGCCTTGGGATAGGATACGGCATTGCAGGCATCTGACTTTGCCGGTCGGCCGGTAAGGTATTGCAGGTGCGGGTAAGACTCCTGTCGGTCAGTCGGTAGGTCGGTAGGGTATAATAGGTGCGGGTAAGACAGTGTAAGACCCCTGTTGTTCGATCTTTCAGTAGGGTATTGTAGGTGCGGGTAAGACTCCTGTTGGTCAGTCTGTCGGTCGTTAGGGTATAATAGTTGGTTACTAACGTGTGTGCTAGGGGATCTGTTGCGGTTTCTATTACTAATTCTAAAAAAAGGGCCATGCAAAAACAGTAAAGCTGCAAAAAATTATATAGGCGCTGACGGCTAAACCATCAACACTTGCCAAGTTGGTGATGTGAAGTCTACTATGAGGAGCGGCAGATTGGATTGGACTAGACCAAACTGAACGGAAGTGGACTGGACAGGACTGGACTGGACTGAACTGAACTTTTATATGTAAATTTTGTACAAAAATTATAGCTGACTTACCTTTTACATTCAACTTTAGTAGAAAAATTATTGCTGTACCAAAGCGAATGGAAGCGTACCGGACTGAACTGAACTTCTATATTAAACTTGTAATGGAAAATTATGGCTGGACTGAACTTTCATATTCAACTTTAGTGTAGAGAACTGTAATATGAAACTTAAGTCGAAAGAATTATTGCTGGACAGAGCTGTTATACAAACCTTTATTAGAAAAATTATAGCTGGACCAAAGCGAACCGGACTGAACTTATATACAAAATTTGACCTGGGTGAACTTTTATATTAAACTTCTGTCGAACTGTACAAAACTTTAAATGAGCTGAAGTTTTATATCAAAGTTCTATTGAAAAATTTTAATGTGTTGAACTTTAATATAAAACTTTACTTCAACAATTTTAGTGGCTTGAACTTTAATATTAAACTTTAGTAAAATACTGGAAACAGAAAACAGAAAACTGAAAGCAGAGAAATGTAAACTGAAAACTGAAGTCTGTCGAAACTTTTTTTACCAAACTTTTGTTGAAAAACTGAACTTTTATACTCAACTTCCTTTGAAAAATTTTTGTGGACCTTTTTTTTTTTTTTTTTTTTTTTTTTTTTTTGCTCCTCACTTTGAAAACGACGGTCAATTTTTCTAAAAATTTTTTCAATTTCCAATTTCATCCTACTTTCTCGACTTGATGACGTTTTTTTTTTTTTTTTTTTTGCTCCTCACTTTTGAAATGGCGGGAAATTTTTACCAAAAATTTTTTCCTACCTAACTTTTACCAATTGAGGACCTTTTTTTTTTTTTTTTTTTTTTTTTTTTTTGCTCCTCACTTTTCCAAATGCTGTCAAATTACCCTAAAAAATTTTTTTCCGTACAGAATATACCAACACTATCATTTCATTCCAACTCTTCCTACTAATGACCTATTAACAATTCCTACAAACCTCAATACCAACTTTCCATCCTCGCTTACTACTCCAATTTCCCTAATATAAAGACAGCCTTCTTATTTCCCATGTTGCCAACATTTTTTTACTAACACAGCTGTTGTTGATTATCTTTTAATAAACACAGCCTTCATATTTTATACATTTTTAAGGGTGAGTATAATGAAATTCAATTAATATCGATTTTAAAGCCAATTTATTTTACTTTCAGGTAGCGTGGTGAGTTTGCCACCTGGTTCATAACTTTTATAAACATTTCTGGCTTTTAATTCGCCGGATATGTTATGAATAAACATGGCTGCGATATTTTTGCATCAATAGAGGAGTACATAAAATGAAATACAATACATATTGCTTTTAAAACGCTTCTATTTCATTTTTAGGTAATACTTTTGGGTTTAAAAGGTGATCTAGTGTGGGAAAAAGCTGTGCTAATTACAAAATAGTAATTAGCCTCTTTATGTCGGTTAATGTTTATTGAAATACACTTTTAGTTTATTAGCAGGCTTTTGTATATTATAGTTGTTGCTAACAGTCAAATTATATTAAAAAAATTGAATCATGTATGGAAACTTGTAATTACACACACAACACAAAATAGTTTTTACATAATTGTAATATTATTTGAGTTGGATAAAGCAGCGGTATAAATATATTATAACTATAAACCATTGAAGATAAAGTCAAATAAAGATACCGGTGTCTACATATTTCGCAGATTTTCTAATTTTCTCAAACAAAGAAAAGCAAGAAAAATACGGAGGACAATGTACCTACAAAGCGTAATCCAGATAGCTCGAATTTGTTATTGCGAAGATAACAATAGATTCTTAAATACGTTTTTTCATATTTTTTGTTTTATAATTTTTTCCAGGCCATCGTTAGGGAAAAATGCATTGGGGACACAGTAGTTATAAATACGAAAAAATTACATTTTCATAGGTTAATGTGTAATTACGTTAATAATTCCACTACTATTCAATTGCGCTAATCGTTTTAACAATATACCTCTTGCAACTGCCACTAAATTTAACAACCAAATGCATAATAAACAGTCAACAAGTATTTTAGTTAGTGGCCGAGAATTTCGTAGCCGAAGGTTCTGATCACATTCCCCTCAATCTAGTTCATCATCTTCTAAGTATATACTTCCGCATGTAGTTCTGTTAAAAAAAATTATTAAATTAAATGCGGTCTTAAAAGATACTAAAGTAGAGTAGATAAAAAATGTTCTATTCTACTAGCTTCATTAATATTAAACTAAATATTTAAATTATGAACAGCAACAGAGTTGCTCGCCATATTTTGGTTTTATTTATTTATTTAATCTTATGAAGAAATTCTAAGACTAACGTGTATGGAATATTGTGGAGATGTGTGTTTGTTAAGATGAATAACCCTGTACATTCGTCGACAATATGTTTAATGGTAAGCAAATCGTAGTCTTGAGAAAACTGTGCTATTGTTGGATAGATAGTGCTGCTGTTTGTTACGTTCATGATGGAGTAATGATATTGCTTCGGGAAAGACTTCTTAAATTGAGCTTTAATGTAATTTGTAATATGGCGCCCGAGGTCAATTTTTCTAAAAATTAGTAGTAAAAATACAGGTGCATAAAATGCATATGTTGCAGGAATGTCAGATTTTTCATTTTTAGGAATGCCATTGTGGCTGGGGACACATATATTATTTTTCTTCATTATCAATAAGGACATCTCTAGTTTTAATTACAGTGTTGCAGCTATTGTTAAATGGTATGGAGAGAACTCTCAACACTGAAAGGCAACTGAATAGCTCTATAAATAACACAAGATTCGGCTGTAAAAATCACAGACTAATGAAGGGTGGAAAGAATTAGATGTTTTCCGACGCTATCAACTACTTTATAAGATAGCAAAGTATATTGAGATTTACTGCCGTCCGTATAAATAAGGCTCGATCCGTTATCTTTAAAAAAACATTTTTTTTTGTTAATGGTTTTTTAAATATTTGAAAGAAATGCCAATTGGCTGGGCTAACTCTAGATATTGGTCAATTGCTTTATTTATTATTTTGTGATATTTTATTGTATTTATTGCTGTTACCGTATAACCATAATATATTTTTCTCAAAACAGTTCTTTTGGTGTGATATGAAAGTTCATTAGTGTGAACAAAACTTTTCATTGACTGGTAACGTAATATGTATATTTATTTATTTATTTATTTATTCAATATATATTTTATATATAAAAATACAAAATGTAGACAAAAGTTATGCGCAGGATAATAAGCCTATATTGCGCGTTCTATTAGTATAATATCCTGTAAATCTCAGGTATATTATATTTGGGAAACGATTTTAAAATTTCTGCCGTTCGTCGAGGTCTGGAGCAATTCAAAATGTGCTCGAATGAATCAGCTATTCTGGATACTGAACAGTCCACTAGAATATGATACGCATTAATCATCATTCCTCAGAAGTTGAACAATGGAGGAATTGTATCTAGGTCTGCAAAAGCCTGAATGAAGCCACCACAAAAACAATCTCACTTTTCCAATTCTTCCTTAAAGCTATTTATGTACTTATATTAAATGATGTTGGTAATACAATACTGAAACATGGCATCTCCATTATTAATGGATATGTGATTGCTGCCTTCGCTGCTTTGTCCGCTTGTTCGTTGCCAGTCCTTTGCTTGGTCCTTTTTAAATGTTTCTGGTACTATTAATATACATTTAAATCATATTACTACATATTGTTAATATACCCACACCTGTAGTCTCCTTAGTTGGATTTCTTAATCCCAATGTGTTAGTAGAATTGTTATCTTCAACATGTATATCGCTAGTGGCAGCATTGCCATTATTATTACTACTTGTTATATCTGCAATATTATTAAATGATGAGCCTCAATTGGATTGCTCACTTGATGCAATTGTTGTTAAATTATTGTTACTAATATCCACATTCGTTGTATTATCTTCCTTTGTATCAAATTCGTTGGCTGTACTTTTCTTAATGTTTTTGGTATTTGTTATATTCTAGCTGGCCTCCCGTATGGTACATCTTTTGTCAGCTTTAATTTTATTAACATATTTATGCTTTCAAAAAGAATGTCACGATCAGTCAAGCCATGTGTGGGTTTCATTGTTGCGTTTTACACAGAACTTTCTTATGCAAGGATGATGTGGTAGGGCAAGACTACAAAATCTACATAGCTCAATATTTTTACATCTTTTTTAGTGTTTCCTAATCACTGGCAGTTAGCACATCTCATTGGGTTTGACACGAACTCTTCTACCCTTACTCTTTTTCATCCTAGTCGCCGTACTTCGGGTCGACGTATGAGATCAAACGTTTCTATTGCCGCTCCCGTTTGTATATAATTACCCTCCACGCTTTTTGACAATTTCAGAATTTCTATCACTTTCTGGTCTTCCAGTGGTTTCAAAAGACTATCCTCAGAACTATGGATAATTGTTCTTGAAAATATTCGTCCTTGAGCTGAGTTAAGGGTTTTACACATGGTTATAGTTACTAGAACAACATCAATATATTTTGCTTTAAGAAATTTTTTTGGCTGATTTCCGCATCGCATCTTAGTGTTGTTCAAGTAATCCCATAATATAAAATGGAGGCCTTTTTCAATTTAAAAGACATTGTAGGAAGCCAAAGTCTTTGTTTCCATGTTGTCTGATTGTGGTATAGCAGAAGCAACTAAATATTTTGGAATATGGTCATAGTTGGGAATAACGTAAGGTATAGATTCAAAACCGTCAACTCTTAATCTTTTAATTTAATTTTTTTCATTTACAATGTACCAATAAAAAAATCAATGCTATTTTAATAGCACTATACACATGATCACTTGCCATATAAACCGTAATGACTAACAAACGATGTTGACACGGCAATTGGCTGGCAAAGACTTGTGACCTCTCAATGTGTGTAAAATGCTCCCTCATGTTGATCTTTGTAAGATTACTTCTAAGATTTTAAGTTATTTAACATTTTGTATTCTACAACCGTTGTGGAAGATATTGCAGTTGTGTTAGTTGTAGTTACGGTTTCTACATAAATAAAAATCTTTATTTTTTATAGAGTTATTTGCTGCGCGAACATTTTGACATTCGCAAATATCTTTAACTATGCCTTCCCGTATAGCTGTCGATCTTTTACTTAAGATCAAATCATTTGCATAAATTTAAAGATAGATTCATGTTGGGTGGATTTCGTTCAAAGTTATTTGTAATAGTACTACTGATAGAGAATATTTTTAACATATTCGTACTTTGAACTTTCTATTAGACAAAAAATACTCGACGAAATTGTGAATTCTTGGGCCGATATGCCAAAATCTTAAGACGATAAATACTATATGGGCTCCGATGTTATCAATTGCTTGATCAAAGTCAATTGATAGCAGGGTGGCATGGTTTCTGGCCACGAGAGCTTTAGATATATAATGGTCGTGGTAAAGGAGAACATTATCGCAACTCTTATTTGCTCTGAAAGCCACTTTCCTTTTGTCAAATGCTTAATTTCAATAAACTACGCAAGTATAGTAGCATTTATTTTTTCCATGGCCTTAGAACAGCAAGACATCAGTGATATGAGTCAAAATACTGCAGTAGAAAAACAGTTGTTATTGTTAAGAAATTGTGTTTTCACAACCAATTTCCAGACGTAAGATATATTTCTACTTCCAAAGACGGTGTTGTATAATTCTACTGTTTTGAGTTTATTGGTTTTTATTAGTGGCTTAATGATTTGGTATGATATTTGTTCAAGACCTCTTATATTTTAAGCAGCTATTAAGCTCCAACCAACTGATTGGTAGTTTCCAAAAATATGAAATTATGTTGCTCGCAAAGATGAGTGAAGAGTTAGACGTGCATTTGGAAGCGATAAGGTTTGTCGAAATGATTTGTTATTTTGACCGGATCTGTAAGAGTTTCAGTATTAGCAATAATTGCTTTGACGCTGCTGTAATACAGTTTATTTTATTCTAAATGCTTGAAATATGAGTGTTACTGTTTATCATTTTTGTATATTTTTCAAAGCATATTTGTTGTACAGACTTTATTTCTTTACAGAATATAGCATTGTTTTTCTTATAGGAGCCAATATTATCAAGGTTAGGATTGCGATGGTACTTTAGGACGTTTAAAGAAATTAAGTAAGTTTGCTTTTTTAAAATTCCTGTTCTACATATACAGAGTATTTTGACAAGTCAGCTAAATGAATGAGAAACTTACTTATAATAATAATAGAGTCTGGTGTAACATTATTCAATTTCGTGAAGACTTTTATCGAGAAATGATCGCTGTTATGTACATAAGTTATTTAGTATAGACCAAGAAGTTATCGGGAGAAGGGGCAATGTACAAAATGCAAAATCGATGTAGGAAAAACAATTATAAATGTAGAAAGTATTTCCTCTACTGGTGCCCACGGAGCATCCCAAAGTTGTATTCCAGCAGTGAGAATCCCCGATAAGCAAAATAAAATTATTAATATGACTGTAGTAGCAGTAAGTTCTTTCCCTGAAATGTCTATATTTGGATGGAGATTTACTTATTTATTTTCCATATATGCTATAAAGTAAATTTTTAAAAAAACTGTGCAAAGGCGTTATAGGTAACAAGTAAGGAAACAAGTAAATTAAGATCAAATAATATTCAACAAATTAAATTCAACTAATGCAAAGGAGAAAGCAAACTCAAGTTACACAAATAAAAAATTATAATCGTAAAAATAATAATTTTACATGCATATACATGTGTATTCATACGTACACAAATCTGTCCAGTAGTAAATATAGTCCAGAACCTGGACAATCCGTCAGGATGAAGGCAAGAGTAAGCCTCTCATTACATTTGGAGGAATATAAAATGATAGAACTGTAGATTTTATGTGGGCATTTATTTTTATTGCAATTATTTGATAGCCAGAATTTATATGCAGCTGGCTGTGTGGAATGTTAGATTTAACTAGATACCCCTACGCGTTGTTTAGAAGTTGTACTCTACGGAGTATTCATAAACTCGCAGCTATAGTTTCTAGGCGGGGTAGGTAAAAATAAAAAAGCACAGTGGGTTTCTTGGAGTGAGATTATCTAGGGTCTATTTCCCTTATTAGTAAATTTATATTGCAATAATTATTTTCAAATCCGTTGATATGTCACTGTAGCATTACAAACTCCATTATTGTGTTTTTGGATTAGTTACTTTGTGTGTTCATGAGAGTGTGAGGTAAATGGATTATTTTTTGTGTTTATAAATTAGTTGGAACTAGGATTCTAACTCCGTTGTGCAAATAATATGAATTTTTGTTAAGGCACTAATTGGAAACATGAGAGCTTTGTTGTTGTTGTAACAGCTCGGCTGCTATCGGAAGTTCGTCCCTGGGAAAAAAACTTTTGGTTGATACAGCCGATGTTGAGTTAACAAAATGTGACTCGGGTCGTTCCGTCGTTGTCAAGGGAGTCATGAGAAGTTTGTTGTTTTTGGCTGTTTCCAAAGCAGCTGGTTTCCACTTGATGAGTTGTTTAATGATTCCGACTGGGTAATATTAATATTTGTGATGGTGTATTGTATGTTTGATTGTTCTTTATGCAAAGTTTAGGAGTTTCCTTTATATTGTTGTTTTTTTTTTGGAGGTTGTTGGTCTAAGGTTTTACTATCTTCGCCAAGCCTTGCAAATTTCTCTACGTCTGCAACGCTTTGTCCGTTCAGCTTTTGTACAATTTCGTTTTCTGCGAATTAAATTTCACATAGTGGGAATATGGCGCCGTTTGTAGAGTTTAAGCTATCAAGAAGTCTCCAGGTTATTTTACATAAGTTTGCTAATGTTTTAGCTTTTGTAAATTTTTCTATGACACGTGCGAGAATGAGCAAATTACCATTTCGTGGTTGAGAAATAGTTGAATATTCTTTGCTATGCAATCAATACCTTTTTAAATAGCAAAGAGACTGAGTTTAGGTACATTTTTTTCTGTTCGGTTGTTAAATCAAAACATATTTTTAATTATTGTAGCTGCTACTTTGTGGTGTGGGTAAATCTGGGTATGTTTGTATATTTTAGATGAATTTTCAGTAAAGTCTCCCAATTTATTGAACCTATTTAGAAATTCGTCCGATAACCCTGGAGCCATTTAAATTTTGTATTTTTAAACAATTATTCGGCTGTTTATTTATTCCAATAAAGGTAAACAGTATTTAAGTTACTTTGCATTCACACTATAATTCCTTCTGTTTTTAAAATAGATTTGATTACAATTATACCTTTATCCTTGCTTTAAGGGAATGACAAAAACAAAGATGAATTACAATTTTTGTAATTCTAGTATTCAGGAAAACATTGCCATACAAATATATAACAAACTTAACATCTAATACAACCACTCAACAAAAAAATAAAAAATTGTCTTGCAAAAAATGCAAACGAAAGAGATTCAGATCCGTTTTCGTTAAATCAATTATTAAGAAAATTGTATCGTTTTTCTACATTATTTAGGTCTTATTATTGAATTACATTCAACTGATGAGTATAAGACTACTAAGATTTTTAGGTGCGTTAAACTTCGTTGCCCATTATTGCTTATACCAAATTGTCATGAGCCAATAACTCAGTTAAATATCAATTAGTTCTACATATCTATGTATGCACTCATGATAGCACACAAGAAAGCTGAAATTGAATTTCCATGGACAACCGAAATCGGTTAAAATTCATCAGCTGAATAGTTTTAAAGGTTTTACAGTGCATTTGAAAACAATGCTATATAGCACATACATATATTGATATTGTGGAGCCTTAAATAAGAAATGAAACACCTCCATCAATATACACATTTGAATAGGAAGGGATACTACACTGTTAACGTTGTAGCATTCTGTTTATAAAAAACCTGTCTGCATAATGTGTGTTTTTTTTTAATTGTTGATACATTTTAAATTTAAAGCTTTGCAAAAAATTAAATATATTAACTTTATAATTTGTTATTTATGATAAAAATTGTATAAAACTTATGCCTTTCGTGACAAATTCTTGAACATTCTCAAAACAAGGGCCATACACCATGTAAGTTTGTCACCAAAACCGCAGTTGTTGGTTAAAATCAACTAAAAAAACTAAAATATGTTCAATCACTTAATTTAGTATTTTGCTGTCTTACGTTTACCTATAAAATCCCCGGAATTAATACGTTTTAAGTTGTTCTGGAACACTCAAAAAGTTAGAATAAAATATAAGTTTCATATTCATGTTAGGGTACTAATTAGTAGAATCTTGACAAGCAACGTCATTGAAGGGTTTATGGAAAAGTAATAAAACAATTTTTTAGCATTTCAATTCATATTCGAAAATCGCTCTATACCCTGTCGCTTTGTATTTATGTCTGTATCAAGCTGAAAATTTTGTTATAGATTTCAAAAACACACAAAGATCAGATGAAATTTTTTGAACTGCCAGAACAAAGCTTAAACGAAATGTTGCATGTTTAGGAACAGATAAAAATACTGAGCAAGTAGGCGCTTTAAACAGAGCCTCTGAAACACTGGGAAAATGAGGATGTGTGCAAATATCTTAAGCCAAGTTTAATTAATTAAGAGAATATACAAACTTCAACAATGTTATCAAAGCGAAAAGTATTTCTAAATATATAATAATTTCCTTTCATTTCAGCCGACTCGCCATACAAAGTTGGTAGAGGTACAACGCCAATAGTTTAAATGTGACAATTGAATGTTATACATAAGTTTAAGTCTGGTTTTATGGAATGTGCCGATGGTATGTCAGCCAATTGAATGGCGATGAATATAATTTACGCCTTAAGAGCCATTTAAATAATTCTGTCCTTAGGATGGAAATTGGCTTTAAGACCACTTTCTTCAACGACTTTTGCAAAAGGTAATAGCGTACCACTGACAGTAACCAATAATAACGTCTTGTTTCTGCCTTGCCACAAGATTTTAAAAGCGAAAAATATATCTAAAAACATATTAATAATTTTTTTATTTCAGCCGGCCTGCCGTACAATGTTGGCAAAAGTTGAAATTTTGGAAGTAGCTGTCAAACATTTATAGTTTATATATGGACTTTTAAACCCATGCCACTCTTATACATACGTACATACGCAAAATCAAGACTAGTTCTATGATATATGCCGAGGAGGAAAATCCACCTTATGTCAGCCAGTTTGAAGGCGTAGATGATAATTTGAGTATGTAACATATTGCGAGTGGCACTACTTTTTTTTTTTTGCTACCGGCAATATTGTACCACTATCAGTAACCAATAAACGACGATTTTTTTCTGCTTTGCCATTCGATTTATATTCTAACTCTGATGCAGCCATACGAATTGATACCATCTAGATTGGCATCAGGAGCATTTGCTTAAATAGTACCAAATAGTTCCTGCAGTTAGTAACTACCCACAAACAACTGTAAACCTTTACAACTATGAGCTACAAACTTCACAACAATAGGCACAAGCTTTCCATACCATCACCACTACTAGTCCTCCTCTGAGTTCTATTTCTTCGGTGTCTATCAATAATAAGGATTTAATAACGCACATTCCACAGATTTTAACAATACACGTTCTGCTTCACCTGGCCCAGGACAAACAACAAACGTTTTTAAAAGTATTTGCCACGCCGCCTTCAAGTATTGACAACTCTTTTGTTTTAAGTGCTGCTCACTTGCAACGGCAGCGACCATTAGCAGCGATTTGGACACCAGCTCAAATTCTTCGCTGAAGAGATCATTATCGGACACCACTGATTCAAGCATTTAAATCAACAGGAAGCCGACGATCGCCATAGTATGTGGAGACCTTGGTAATATTTGAGAAATAAATTAACTATGCCTTTCGACGGATTGAACAAAAATGTCTTAGTACTTTAGATCCAATGTAAATGGTTTTACAGGTATTTTATATGAAAGTTTAAATAATTATATTTACATGAAATTACTATTGATAACAGCAAATATTCAATTTTTAAAGTTAAATAATTTATAGGAATCCCTCAGAAACGTGTTATGTCTGTAAGTTATATCCGATTTAAATTTCTTATTCTACTTGAATGTGTCCTATAAAGTTTTGTTTTTCTTACAGCAGTGCTCTTTGTTCTTCGCAATCTGGTACTCGTTCTCCATCAATATCCCGACGGCGTAGTTCTCTTGGTTTTCTGAATCGCCGGTGTGTTACTAGGTAAAAGTACATAAAGCAACTGCAAGAACCAGGTAATTGTATTTATTGACATTTCCTTTTAATTTCCAATTTATTGATTTGATTTTTTGATTTTTTTCTTATGTAGCAGATATGTATTAAGTCGTAGTCGAGATGGGCATTGATTATAAAACGATTCGTTATAAGTATGATTTTGCTAAGTATATATGTATGTTTATTTTATTGTTTATGAAAAGTATACTTTACAAAATGAATTTATAAAATACAAAATAAAGACGCTGGTGGCTGGAGTATATGCGCTCGAATAAGTTTCAACATGAAGGATAAATTAAAACAGAAAAACAAAATACAGTAATTAATAATATCACTTTAAACTATTGGCGCATTACATATTATTATAATTCATGGAGTCGCACATTGTACCTCAGTAGGGATTTCATGACTTTAGCTCAGTTCGCTTCATTAGAGCAATCCATGATATTCTCCACGAGCTCGCACATCAGTCTGGACAGAGGGTAAAGATTATATTTTTTCTTTTGTGGCAATTGTTTAAGTACTAAAATAACAAACTTTTATTTCATTAATATTAATTCATAGGAAATATTTTATATTTATGGCTAGCCACTACATGTACATATGTATTGATGTACTTTTTAGTATTTTTGAAGGCGGTTTCGTATGTTTACACGACAGTTCCTGGGACTAGAATGTTATTTCTAACTACTAGTTTGTTGTCTTTACTGGCCTTCAATATAATAGTAATTTAATGATGAATTCTCGTTTTTTCATATTGTGCAAACAATAAACTAACCGTATGTGTGTATATACATACATGTACATACGTATAACTATTAAATGAGTTAACAATTTAAGTCCTTCGTTTACTAAAAAATAAAGGTTTGTTTTGTTGTTGCCACAACATTTTTCTGGACCATCTTTTCAATTCCACAAAAACAAAGCTCCGTTAACAAACAATTTTTTTTTTATTACAAAATTTAAAAATGAAACATTAATGTATTCTGGCAGCTTGTGATTACAAATCAATTTTAGACTAATGATAGGCTCTTAAGCAATCCAAATCAAATAATGTATATACATACATACTTACATATATTAATAGATAATATAAATGTCTTATATTCCACAGTCTTCTTTGAACTATGTTTTGTACAATGAGCCAAACATTTTTTCTCTTGGATGTAGAAGTTTGTTTTATGTAATCATATCTAGGAGCGTCGTATATTTTTCCAAATTAAGTCTAATAATTATGACAATACTTAATTGAATTTGCACAATCATATTTTGTATGTATGTATTTTTACAATTAAGTTGTCGCTGACTGTTTTCTTCTGGCGTCGTGAATGTTGCAATATTTGTATTTTATTGTATGCCGTTGGGTATACATATATTCTGTCCGATTTTGAAATAAATAAATAATAAAATTGTTGATTCAAGTTGTTCCATCTGTATATGAAACCCTTTTTCTTTAAACGATTTTTAAAATTTGTCCTTTTGGTTGAATTTTTGTACTAGGCGTGAGCTGGCATTTTTTGTTTTTTTCTTTGTTAAGTTTTTCCAGACAACGGGATTTTGTTAATTTTGTTGGATTAGGAGATGAATAGGATGAACATTCCTTAATGCATAATAAACATGTTTCATTTTTAATCACTTCAAAAGGCATAATTTCTGAGTTTGGCCTGACTAAATCTTTACTGACATTTACAGATCTGCCTGAAAGTAGTGCTTAAGGTGTGGAAGAGTATGGAAATTTTAGAAAATCGTTGTTTGAGGATGGTGTCATATCTCTTTTTATTTTGGTGATTATCTCTTTTTATTTTATTATATTGGCCATATATATTGAGTGGAAGTACGCCACTCGATAATTTTCATATGTGGTATAAAAATAGCTGAGAGTTTACATTTCTGAGGTACTATTAGCGGTTGCTTTTGGATCAAATTTATCGCAGTTGCCCCAGAACTTTCTAATCGGAGAGGGAAAAGGGCATGAACGAAGTTTCCTGACAATCTAAGTTTATTCTAACTTGAGTATTTTAAGATTGTTCTAATTCTTGTGGAAGAAAAAAAATCATTTGGTATGGAATTGTCAGTGCAGGTTGATTGCCTCTTTTTATTGCATTATACCTGACGATAAACATTGAGTGGAAGTACGCCGCTCTGTAATAATTTTTTATAGCATGTAGCAATAGGATGTTGATTTCCTTCATTCGCGGATAAGACAGATTGATTAGATTTATTTAAATCCTTTTCATCCTCATTTTGTTCATAAAAGTAGTTTAAACACTTCTTTAGGTTGTTCTCTTACATTGAGTCACATAGAAAAATTACATAGAGTGCTAACTGGCGTAGCGCAGGTGCACCTAGTTTCTGATACTTTGTCGCTACTTGATATTGAATAGGAATCAATCAGTTGATATCGTAATCATAAATTCAAAGGTTTTTCATATGCCTGCTTCTTAAAGCAGTGATTTTCCTTGTTAAGTATACTAGATGTACAATTGTAACGTTTTTCTGGTTTAGGTTTCTCCGGCGGTATAGTTCCATAATTCTTGTAAATAGAATGGCAGATATCAGCCCTTTTTGGCTTTCGACCTCTCCAATCCATCATCGAGTGTTATTGCTCCAATATAAGGAAGATCAGAATAATGCGTGTTATAGTCATTATTGGCTACGCTTGGTTCACATTGAAGTTTGTCTATAGGTTTTTGTATTTAAATTACACTTTCCTTTGATTAAATAGCTGGCCATTGAATTTCCCCAATTCTTTGAAGCCACCTTCGAGCATTTTTATGGGAATTTCTAGACTTGGGTTTTCTCTGAAAAGTATTTGTAGTTTTAGATGCAGTTCTTTGATTAGGTTTTCATTTATTCCCCAGATTTTTATTCATTTGTTGCTGGCCTTGACTGGCGCTGTAATGAAGCAATGCTTGGTGACAAAATCTTAATTTATCTATAGTTTCTGTTTTTCTCCTGGTCTTTTGAGTATGTTGCGGAAGCTTTTGTAGATGTATTTAGTGGTGAAGTGGCATTATGAACTTGTTGTTGATATCGAGCACTGATAGGAGGAGCTTTTACCTTGAGTTGTTGCATTGTGAAATTGCTGCAACCACTCCTAATAAGAAGAGGGATTTTTTGTTCATTTAACAACTTTGTTAAACACTTCTGATTATCCTTCTTGTTGCTCGTATTTTCTAAACGATTATTTTCTTCCATACCAAGGTTTTTCACGAAATCTGCTGGATGTTCATCATCATAATATGACACACTATTTGCTCGAAAGCTTGTAAATGGGTCGACAGCTCCGTGGAGCAATAACTTTGTACAGTTGCAGTCATATAACCTGCGGCTATGATTACTTAAATCATTAATTTGATATTGGTGCCAACTAGAAGAATTAGTGGAAAATAAATCAATCGTGTTGCTATCGTTCAACTTAACGAGGTCAATTGATGGTACTACGCTGCTAACATTACTTGCCACTTTTGGTAAGTATGCGACAGTGAAATTTGTTTGGGATGCAATTTGAACTTTCTCAATAAGTTTTGTACACATATCCCTATCGGCCGATTGCGCAACAGCATTATCACCAATTATTATTAAATATCTTGCGTACTATGACCAACTAAAAGATAAATAAAATAGAACCATATTTTGTGATTATTTGCAAGTATTTTAGACGTTATAACAAATTCCAAAAAGCGTGTAATTTCTTTACATATGAAAGCCTTCGTACTAAGCGTGTATAATTTGTTAATTCATTTGAATAAGAGAGCGTAATCTCTATAATGTATTTTTAAATTTTAATTGACAACGCTCTATTTTGAAGTAACCGAAACGTATTTTCATTGCTTATACATAAGAGTATGTATGTACATATGCTTTTATATGCAACAGTTTGATCTGACGTATGAATGTAAGTAAAAAAGTGTTTTTAGATATTCAAACATTAAAACCAATACTTTTCTTATTTATATTATTATAAAGTTGTGATATATTAAGTTTATGTATGTATGAAATTGCAGAAAAGTATTTATAGATAGCATTTGAATCGCGCTAATTATGTTTTGAAGAAACAGGCCATAAGTATTATTTTTCATCAACTTATAAAGAAAACACTTGAGAAATCAAACATACAGTTAACTTAGGGCGAAAAAAGATCAAATAGGGTTTTAACAAAAACTAACTTTTTAATAATTAATTGAAAAATTTGCATGAAAATTATAATGTTCTAGTTGTTGCATTTTTGGGAATACACGACTATTTAAATTCTAATTTCCCAATTAATAATTTTGGTAAAGTTGAATTCAATATATATGTATGTATGTATGTGTGTATCTACTTTATCAATTCTAAACCTATTAAATTTGATTCAACTATTAATTAAAGATATGATAAACCAAAACTTCAAAAAGCATTCAGCTTAAAAGCGTTATTTGAATATTTAATATTAAAATTTCCAATCATCCGCTAAAATAAAAAGATTAAGCATTAAGAACATAAAAAAAGGTCATAGATACAAATTTCTCTTCAATTATTTTTACTTACTATGTATGTACACAAAAACTTGTTGGACACTAAAAATTTTCAATTTAAATGGTATTGCCCTAGAAGAGTGTTTGGTAACTGTTAGTAATAACGTTATACTTACCGTACTTTAAATGAAAAATAGTCACAACACAAAGAATCAACTGTTCAGGAATGGCTAAAAACTGTTTTACAAAAATGATTAATTTTCAAACGCATAACTAAACTAAATTACTCCCTCCATGCGCACTGTCATAACTAAAAAAAGCAGTCCGTAGTTAAGGCGACGCAAGCAACATGCAAGCCGGCACATCGCTATTTTTTGAGCTAAAGAAGACGGTGATGGGAAAGAAATGTTTGCGGTCGTTAGAGATTTATTCTGAGAAGTGGTGTATGAAAAAATCCAAGTTTGACCAACTTTGAGTTGTGACTGTTTTTGATTTAGGGTGCGATATGTTGGATTAGGAAATAACACAACAAAAGTTGTTATATATGTAGGTATATATGTATGTATGTATTATATCTTGTTGTACTGCATAATCCAAAAATAAATTAAAGTTGTTTAGTAATTACAGGTAAATAAATATTCTGGTAATGTTTTTAAATAATACATTTTGTATTAAATTAGCTACGGTTTGGTAAAACAAAGAAAGTTCACGAGTCAAAACTACAAAAATATCGCAATGGCATACATACATAGATACCCATATGTATAAGGATGCCAAAAGTATGTTGCACTTACCAGTCCTTTAAAATTAAACAAATTAATTTTCGTATCAGACAATGTTGGCTATATGCAGCAGAGAAAATATTCTCTTCCTTTTGAACGTAGCACAATCTTTTAATATTTTAGTTAGAGAACAACAATAATAAACTAGTAATTTTGTAAATTATATTCGTGTCATTGCAACTCTTGAAACTTAGTGGCTTCTTAGATACGTTTGTTGAACTCAGCTACAAACATTTCATAAAATCGTATTTATTGATCCAGAATTCTTCCATTGAATTATATTCAACTTTTAAACTGCTAAATTTTAACTTTACATTAAATAAAAATATGTATGTATTGTAATTATTTTTAATTTTTGATAAGAAACACGCTTCTATCCTAAACGCAACTGCAAATTAAAAGGTAAAAAACATCTTTATTACCGAAGGTCTTAATACCCCCGTAGATGGACGTTACTTTTCTCAATATCCCATAGTATATACTTGCATACATATGTATTTATTACTGCTTAGATATAAACGATTAGGAATTCGTCGTATATGCGCTTACTTTGAAATTGTGTGTTTAACAAAACTTAATTTACCACAAAAAAGGAGGAAAAAATTCGAATAAATGTTTAGCTCGGAATGTGTGTAACACTCAAAGTTAAATTTCAAAACTCAAAGTAAACAACAGTATTTGTATAAAACTATTTGAATGTTTGATAACGTATGGACTTGTAACACATTTAAAAACAAATATGATGACGTTGGAACCAGAGTGTTCTAGGGCACAACATGTATGTTTCTCAAAAAATTTTATTTTTTATTATTATTTTTAAATATACTTCTGATTAATTAAAAAAAAGAAGCCAGTTGAATCAATATATTTTATTTAATAACGCATACATTCATATTTTCCCAAAAAACTATTTAGATCACTATAGCAGTATACAAATATGATGAATATAGTAACAATGTAGGTAGCTACAAGGTGAAAAACAATATACTTCATCATAAGCTAAACCACATCTCAACCATCACCGAACTTAGCAGGCAATAGGATTTCATCATCTAGTGCTTCCCGATTGCCTCTCCTAGGAACATGTGGTAGTGTCAATTAAAACTAATGATGGATGGGAAGCACGAATTTTTGAATTTTTCTTTTTGATTCGGTATTAGGCTGCTTTCGGGTGTTTTTTCGATACATGATTCTTAAGGTTTAAAATAAAAAATTAAGACTCCATATGATTTGTTTTCAGATCAACCGTTTCATATACATCCGTGTAGTTGTCATTCCAACTGACTATTTGGATCACTGTGGCATGTCTTTACTTTACAGACTACACTAATTCTATAGTGATATGTTCCGATCCCTCAAAATAGAAAGTGTGGAATGATAGAATTTTGATTTTTCTATGCCATTGTGTAATAATCTCATCATTGGTAATAATGTTACTTAGATTATTCTGATTGCAACGTCGTCATATATGTATATGAAAGGCAATTTTATATGCTTATTAATATTCTTTTATTTAACTATTTACCAAGTAATCAAAAAATTACTTACATTCACTTATTAACTTTTGAACGCATGTCTTTAGATTTAATATGTATACATAACATATAATTATAAAGCATTTATTTTGTTTATACTAACGCGTTCCGTGTTAAAGATTTAGTTTTTAAAAACTACTTTTAAACCACGAGTAGTTTTTATTATTACAAATCTATATTAAGATGATATTGTTTTCTCTTAACCACATACATTTATTTAAGTTTTAGGCCAATTTACAAAATTCCGTTCGTTTAGAACCAAACACCATATAGAAAAAGATTATCATCTCATCATCATATTGTTAAAGCTTTCTGTATAAGGCTAAGAAAATTTAAAAGGAAACTTCTTATTGTGGCGTTCAAGGACAAAAGAAGAATTCCAAGCAACGATTACATGGGGGCGGATGTTTTGCAAATTTTCTAGCTGTTTAATTAGAATACTTGAAATTATTTATATGTACTTATGTATGTTTATACAACTGTAGAGTAAAATTAAATCCTACTTTTGGAAATTTACCCTTCAAACTTGTTTACTATTGAATACACAAATATAAATAACTAGAATATAAGAATGGAATATTATTAAACATAATATCTAATTAGAAAATAAGTCAGAAAATAGCCAACGTTTTTATGTTTGAAGTAAATAATATAAATTAAATTCTTATGCTTTGTTTTTGCACTGAATTTCTTAAACTTAATTTCTTTTCTTGTCATAATTGAATATTTACATTATAATTATTTGGATAGATTTTGCACAAAGATAGAGTTCATCTAATAAGAAAGAATCTTTTATTTGGTACCAAGTTGCTTAATATTATTTAAACATGAAATGAACAATAAAAAGTTACCACTACGAAAATATATAATTTAATTAATGAGAAATAGTCTCACATTTAACTTCAAACTTCTGTATAGACAAGTTGTTGCTAAAAATATGGTTTTTTATTTAGTGGTAATAAAAACGAATAAAGCTATCTTTAAGATGAATTATTTTCTTACTGTCGACCTAATGACTATTTTGTCAATGATATTTAAAATGAAAAAAAAAAAAAAATCGTTCAATGATAGATTCATTAGTAGTCCAAATGTTACTAGGAGTAGTTTAGTTTTAGATACATCTTTTCATAAATATGTATGTATGCATGTCAGAAAAATATTTAAGGTCTAGATTTCTATTTATTTAATCATTTACCAACAAGAA